>JAPDNY010000004.1:20498760-21698760 GCA_029375565.1 Gekko gecko | reverse complement strand
TTTAGTTTACTGCAGTCTAGTACCTACCGTACCAGGGTCAGGCTGTCGGTCGTAGTGGGGTGAAAGACTGAAGTGCCGCAGGGGCCCCGAAATACCTGAAGGCCCTCTAGCTGAGCTGGAAACAATAGAACATTTTTTTTTCACTGCCCACTTTATAAAGAAGAAGAAGAAGAGAAGAAGATATTGGATTTATACCCCGCCCTTCACTACCCAAAGGTGTCTCAGAGTGGCTTACAAACTCCTTTCCCTTCCCCTCCCCACAACAGACACCCTGTGAGGCAAGTGGGGCTGAGAGAGCTCTTGACAGAAACTGCTCTTTTTCAAGGACAGAACTATGGCTTGCCCAAGGTTTTCAGCCAGGTGCAAGTGGAGGAGTGGGGAATCAAACCTGGTTCTCCCAGATTAGAGTCCGCGCACTTAACCACTACACCAAACTACACATTTCTGTCCCTTGTTGATAGATCTGCAGTTGTGTCAGACAGGGCATGTTTAGATAAACTATTAGCAGATGAAAAACCAGCTATCACTAAAGCAACAGCCAAATTGTCGGGCAATTAGAATACATAATTTTAGTTCTGTTTCTTTTTTTTTAAAGCATTTTAATTTTATATAACAGACAACCAAAAACAAACATACGAAAACACATGTATAGGGAATTCTCATTACATCCAATTTTAGTTCTGTTTCTGAGTTCTGAGTTTCAATTTAGATTTTATTAGGAATTCGATTAAATAGTGCCTGTTTTTAACTTTTTAATGATGTTTTTAGGATGTTATGTTATTAACTTTAATATGTATTTTAATTATTATTTTTAACTTTTATATGTATTTTAATTAGCCATTGTGTTACAATTCTATATCTGTTCATCCAACTGGAGCATTTTAACAGCTATATCTTCATACTTAAAAATTATTTGCTGTGTGAATTTGTATCTGGTATTCAATGAGGGCAGCTAAAAAAAATGTTAAATACAGGTAACACTTCTAGAAGTTTAATCAGAAGTTAGGGTGAATACTGTAAAATCTTTAACAGAACAATATTAATAAGATACAAACAAGTACTATACATTCTTTTAACTAGAGAAGGGTCTCAATAACAAAGAAGAAAAGTTTTGTGATTGGATTGTAATTACAGTCCACCTGATCACTGTCCATTATGTCCAGGAATAGAAGCTACTTGGCCACCTGAGTAGAAACATCTACCATTGTGGACTCCAGATACGAAAACAATTTTTTTTTCTAGTATGAAATAGCCCTATACCTTAAGAAACCATTGATGCACTGCTGGAGGACAACTATCTTTCCACTTAGTAGCAATTACTGCCTTAGCAGGTGTCGAAAGTGTTACTGTAAGATCTTTCCTGCTAGCTGAAGGCATCTTGCCTTGCCATAGATTCAGTAAAATCAAAGGAAGGCCGAAAGGGAGAACATAGCCAGATATTAGCCTAATTTGTGTGATAACCTGACCTACTTGACCTTCTACTTATGTTTCAGGAAACAGAAAACCGAAAGTTTAATTGTACATAATGAATCACGTATTACCCACAACGTACTACTGAGTCATTTGTGCCTAACTGTGCTTGATTTTTTTTTTTTTTTGGGGGGGGGATAATTAAAATTTCAAAAGAGCTGCCTTCTGTGCTGTCCCCCTTTCACATCTCTAGTAGTCCTCTGTCAGATAGCTTTATCCCATAGTAAGGTACACTAGGAATGCAAGTTGTTGACCTTAACCAATATTTAAGGGCAATTTGAATACATTCAATCTGCATTTCACCACCAGCAAGGGGTGAATAGAGTGTTGCCAGCCACCAAGTGGTGGCTGGAGATCTCCTGGGATTACAGCTAATCTCAAGGGGACAACGATCAGTTTATTTGGAGAAAATGGCTGCTTTGGAAGGGGGATTCTTTGGCATTCTAGCTCATCAAAGCCCCTCCCTTCCCCAAGCCCCACCCTCCTCAGGCTCCACCCCCAAAAACTCCAGGTATTTCCCAAGTGGAGCTGGGAACCCTAGATGAACAGGTCTTGTGTAGTGGTTTGGTGTAGTGGTTAAGTGTGCGGACTCTAATTTGGGAGAACCGGGTTTTGATTCCCCACTCCTCCACTTGCACCTGCTGGATGACCTTGGGCAAGCCATAGTTCTGATAAGAGCTGTTCTTGAAAAAAGAGCAGTTTCTGTCAAGAGCTCTCTCAGCCCCACCTACCTCACAGGGTGTCTGTTGTGGGGAGGGGAAGGGAAAGGAGTTTGTAAGGCACTCTGAGACTCCTTTGGGTAGTGAAGGGCAGGGTATAAATCCAATCTCCTCCTCCTCCTCCTCCTCTTCCTCCTCCTCCTCCTCCTCCTTCTTCTTCTTCTGAAAATGAGTTTAAAAACAAAGTCGCTGGTCCTCATGAATATTACAGAGATTAGTGAATGAGAGTTCATCCTTTCTTAAAATCCGGGAAGGTAACAACACATTAGAAATAAGAGTGATTTCTTAAATCAGCATTGCAAAATTCCTTTCTTGTGGCTCTGATTTTCGAACACTTTTACGATGTGTGTTAAAGGTGACCCAGTAGGACAGTTGGACTGCAGTGTTCGTGGAGGAGCTGATACATATTTAAGAACCTTTCTTGTTTGAAGAATGGAAAAGCTCCTGTGAGCAAAATCTATTCCCACATCCAGCAATTTGCTTCACAGCGGCAAAGGGAGGGCCCATTTCCCTACGGGCACCGTTGCGAAATAATACAAACAATGGGACTTTTCGACATGACCTTTCCTCAGTTTTGTTTTTATGCTGATGCAAATTTTGAAAAACAAAAATAAAAAGCAGGGCCGTATTAAATCTTTTCTGCCGGGGTTGTGGCCATTCTCTCACTGCTATGCCAGACAATGTGGCTTTGATTGCTTTCCCTTCCTGCCAAGCCTTCTGACTGTAAAAATGCCTAATCTAAAATGAAAAGATGCGTCCAAGACATCAGAACAGGCATGACTGTATTGGGGGACTTAAAAAAAAAATATATATATAGGGGTAATTAGGGACCAGTGCCTGCGAAGGGAATAAAATGAGGGAGTGTGCGCACAAGCTTTGATTAGCACCGCAGGATTTATGAGCGGCTGGAAACCGCTTGCTAAACACACACAAAGATTGGGGCAAGGAGTCTTAAAATAGAAAAAAGCTGAAGCTGTATGATGCAGATGGAGAGCATTTCATTTATATAAAGACCCTAAAGAGCCTTTTCGCCTAATGCAGAACCAAAGCATCAGGCACTTTCCGTAACGGCTGCCATCAGTTGCAGGAGCAACTAACCCAATGCCTTTCTCTTTCCGTGCCCTGTCATTAAAATGATTATCGTGTGATTTGACCCACAGGTAATGAAGCAAGAAAGAGCGCGTGGCAGAGCCGGAGGTAAATGCCAGCGTCTAAATGAACGATAAATTAAAACGGTGGAAAAAACCTTGACTCCGTTTTATGGCTCAAAAAAACGGGGACACTTTCATTAAAACGTAAGGAGGACCTTCTCAATCAGACCGATGGCCATCTAGTCCAGCATCCAGTTTCCCCTGGCAGTTAGCCAGCTGTCACAGCAGAGGCATGGAGGACTAGTCTACTCCCTAGGGTTGCCAGCCTCGAGGTGCTGGCTGGAGATCTCATGCTACTACCACTGATTCCAGGTGATGGAGATCAGTTCAGTTGGAGAAAATGGCCACTTTGGAAGGTAAACTCTATGGTGTTACGTCCCACTGACAAAGAAGTCTTAGAGCAGCTTACAATCTCCTTCCCTTCCTCTCCCCACAACAGACATTCTGTGAGGCAGGTGGGGCTGAGAGATCTCTTTTGAGAACTGCTCATGAGAGAACTTGTGACTGACCCAAGGTCAGCCCAGCAGCTGCATGTGGCGGAGTGGGGAATCAAACCTGGTTCTCCTACATTAGAGTCTGCGCTCCAAACCACTACACCAAACTGGCTGTACACCAAAGCCCCTCCCCTTCCCATACCCCTCCTCCTTCAGGCTCCACCCCCCAATCTCCAGTCTAGAGCTGGCAACGCTACTCCTTTTTCTATTGTTGCTCCACAGAAAGTAGCATTCAGACATACACTCCTCTGAACATAGAGACCCCATTCAGGCCATTATGGCTAATAGCTGTGGATAGATCAGTTCTTCATGGAGTTTTCTAGTGCCCTTTAAAAGCCATCTAAGTAAGTTGGCATCATAACATCCTGTAGTAATAGAATTACCAGGTCCCCCCTGGCCGTTGATGGGCGATGGAGGGTAGGGTTGCCAGAACCAGGTTGGGAAACTCCTGGAGATTTGGGGATGGAGCCTTGGGAGGACAGGGGCCTCAGTGGGGTACAATGTCGTAGAGTCCACCCTCCAAAGCATCCATTTTATCCAGAGGAATTGATCTCTGTGGTCTGGAGATGAGCTGTAATTATGTGTTAGTGAGGCCCACAAGCAACTTATGTGTTATGTGAAGAGTCGCCAGCACTGAGTGTCAAACATCCGGGCCTTGAAAAGTAAGAATGAGCCACAGGATGGGTAGAGAGTGATGGTATGAGCCTGCCTGTCAGTTGTGATCAGCTTGGGAAATGAGATTGGTGGGCAACAAGTAGACACAGGACTTTCTCTGTGGTGGCAGCTTAAGAATATGAGAGAAGCCATGTTGGATCAGGCCAATGGCCCATCCAGTCCAACACTCAATGTCACACAGTGGCCTAAACCCAGGTGCCAAGAATACCTTACCAGTGGAATGACCTGCCTCTGCTGGTTCCCTTACCTGTTAAGTGCCACACAAAAGCTTTTTTAAAAACAGTTTTTTATTTTATAAAAGACACGCAACAAACAAACAAATATATACAAAAAACAAGTTTCCCCATATATTTGGTTGTGATTTTATACTCTTTGAACTCTTTTTACTGTTGATTATTTCACTGCTTTTATTATTCTACTGCTGCTTGGGATTTCTTTTAATTGCTGCTTTTATTGTTGCTCTTTGGTAGTGTTTTAGTTTGATATTATGTTTTTAATACTGAGAGCTGCCCCAAGCATCTTGAAAGAGGAGGAGGAGGAGCAGCAGCAGCAGGGGGGAGTGGATATTATAAGTAAAACGAATAACAAATACAATTCCGGAGTGAAACTAGGGGAGGAAGTAGCAGTGATCTGACTGGTTGTAAAGGGACAGCCATGTTTGTCTATCATAGTACACTAAAGCAAAAGCCCAGTAGCTAGGGTTGCCAACACTGCCTTGGGAAATTCCTGGATATTTGGGGTTGGTGCCTGTGGAGGGCAAAGTTTGGAAAGGGAGGGAGCGCAACCATTTCCTCCAGGGGAACAGATCTCTGCAGTCTGGAGATCAGCTCTAATTCCATGAGAATTCCAAGCATTGCCTGGAACGTAGCAACCCTACCAGTGGCACCTTAAGGACTAACAGCATTTATTTCACTATGAGCTTTTGTGAGCCACAGCCCAGTTCATTACATAAATATGGGAAGGAAAAGCACGAGCCAGTTTGGTGTAGTGGTTAAAGTGTGCGGACTCTAATCTGGGAGAACTGGGTTTGATTCCCCACTCCTCCACTTGCACCTGCTGATGTGACCTTGGGTCAGTCACAAGCTCTGGCACAGCTGTTCATGAAAGAGCAGTTTGTGTTACAGTTCTCTCAGCCCCACCTGCCTCACAGGGTGTCTGTTGTGGGGAGGGGAAGGGAAAGGAGTTTGTAAGCCGCTCTGAGACTCCAAGTGAAGGGCGGGGTATAAATCCAATCTCCTCCTCCTCTTCTTCTTCTTCTTCTTCTTCTTCTTCATCATCATCATCTTGGGACAAGTTATAAGGAAGGAGAAGTGCTAACTATTGGGGTTAACTGGTGTGGTTAGTCTAGTTACCACGAGTCAGCAGAGTGCTTTAAATAAAGGTACAAAAGCAGGAGGGTTACTTTACCTGGTCACCCAGCGTACAAAGATACACAGAGTCGTGTTGCAAGTTTAACAGAGAAATACTTCTCTCTTTATTTGAGAAGTACACTTTGGATAGGAAAGAGCAGAGACAGGATAAAGTCCTAACTTCCGAGCTAAAGGATGGATGCAGATGGTGAGAGGGCCGTCTGCTTCATGTTGTCCCTCTTAATGTGCACAGGGAGAAGCAGGAGCTCTGTCTGAGAGAGTGACCGGAAGGAAGTTGTCCCTGAGAACACAATCTACATTTCAAAGGGGACAGTGGCAGAAGAGTAAACACAGGAAGAAAAGGTCAGTGTGCCCATCTAGCTATCTAGTCTCTCTTGCCATGAAGCCTAGAGACTGAGACAGGAACATCACACCTGGAACTTGCAGCACTAACTTTGGGTTGGAAAATTCCTGGCAGTTTGGGGGCAGAACCTGGGGAGGGTGGAGTTTGTGGCGGGGTGCTCAGTAGGGATGTTATGTTTATCAAAATTATATCCTGTTCCGTCTGCCCTTAATGGGACTCAAAGCAGCACCTACTGACACCTTTCCTAGCACCCGTGAAGTATTTTTAGAGAGTGGGGGCAGGGCTGGGTCGGTCTTTTGCCTTGCAAGGCTCCTGACTGGCCTTTGGAGATTTGTTTGGTGTAGTGGTTAAGTGCATGGACTCTAATCTGGGAGAACCAGGTTTGATTCTCCACTCCTCCACTTGCACCTGCTGATGTGACCTTGGGTCAGTCACAAGCTCTGGCACAGCTGTTCCTGAAAGAGCAGTTTCTGTCAGAGCTCTCTCAGCCCCACCTACCTCACAGGGTGTCTGTTGTGGGGAGGGGAAGGGAAAGGAGCTTGTAAGCCGCTCTGAGACTCCTTCGGGTAGTGACAGGTGGGGTATAAATCCAATCTCCTCCTCCTCCTCCTCCTCCTCCTCCTCCTCCTCCTCCTCCTCTTCTTCTTCTTCTTCTTCTTCTTCTTCTTCTTCTTCTTCTTCTTCTTCTTCTTCTTCTTCTTCTTCTTCTTCTTCTTCTTCTGTGTAAATTTTTATAAGCATTGCTATGGGAGCAGCTGCCACCACAGCACAAGGATCTTCACTGCGTGACTGCAGGTAAGCTATGGCAGCCATTTTGTGGCTGGCTCCGCCTTTTGCGGCAGCCATTTTCCTGTTTTGCCCACCCTGCTGTGTCAGAATTCCAAAGGTACCCACCAGGCTGAAAAAGGTTGGGGAGCCCTGCTGTGGAGTCTACCCTCCAACACTGCCATTTCCTCCAGGGGGACAGACCTCTGTATTGAACACATGAACATATGAAACTGCCTTATACTGAATCAGATCATCAGTATAGTCCATCAAAGTCAGTATTGTCTACTCAGACTGGCAGCAGCTCGCCAGGGTCTCAGGCAGAGGTTTTCACATCTCCTACTGCCAGATCTTTTAACTGGAGAAACCGGGGATTGAACCTGGGACCTTGTGCATGCCAAGCAGGTGCTCTACCACTGAGCCACAGCACCGCCCAGGCTGAGATTCTGGAGACCAATCAAAATTCTGGGAGATCTCCAGGCCCCACCTGGAAGTCCACAACACTAGGGAGAAGTCAAGGCTTGGTATTACAGCATGAGTCTTTTAAGTGTAAATCTCAGTGTAAAGGAACAAGGATGGAGCCTTTGCCAGAACCAGAGCAGAAGATGACTGGATCTTCATGGGGCCGAGGAAGTCTGGGAGTGGTATCGATAGCAAAGACTCTTTGTTGATGTTTACTGACAGGTCTGATTGCCTGCCAGGATGTGACTTCAATAGCCACAACAGATTGCTTCAATGATGGGGTAGTTGGAAACCTATCGAGATATCATATTTACCCTGAGCTGAAAGGGCAGCATAGAGCTTCTTGCCATTTTCAGTAATGTCCTCATTTTTATTAGAGACATGCTCAGATTTTCTTCTGTTTGGGTGAGCTCCGATTTAGTGTAGGAATATAATTGCCACTTAACATTTATATATAGAGAGAACTAAACGTACCCGATAACGTCACAGGATCATTGAGCTGGAAAGGGAACAAAAACGAGTTCCCGTATCACTTCCTTCCAGGGGAGGGGCTGTGGCTCAGCGACAAAACCTGCTTGGTATGCAGAAGGTCCCAGGGTCAATCCCTGGCATCTCCAGGTAAAAATATCAGGAAGAAGAAGAAGAAAAAGAAGAGTTGGATTTATACTCCACCCTTCACTACTTGAAGGAGTCTCAGAGTGGCTTACAATCACATTTCCCTTCCTCTCCCCACAACAGACATCCTGTGAGGTAGGTGGGGCTGAGAAAGCTCTCTCAAGAACTTCCCCTGAGAGAACAGCTCTGAGAGAACTTGTGACTGACCCAAGGTCACACCAGCAGCTGTATGTAGAGGAGGGGGGAATCAAACCCGGTTCTCCCAGATTAGAGTCCGTGCTCCTAACCATTCCCTAACCACTATACCAAACTGGCTTTCTGGGGATCATGAAGGGGTATTAGAAGAGGCAGAATCAACTCTGTGGCAGAACCGAGCCTATGGCTCAGAGGTAGAGCCTCTGCCTGGCATGCAGAAGGTCCCTGGTTCAGTCCCCGGCATGTGAAAGATCTCGGCCTGAGACCTGGTGAGCCACTGCCAGTCTGAGTAGACAATACTGACCTTGATGGACCAACATCTGATTCAGTATAAGGCAGATTCGTGTGTTCACATGTGTGTGTTCACATGAGAAGGGGTCCTCTTTTTAGGGAAGGGGCTGTGGCTCAGTGGAAGAGCATCTACTTGGCAGGCAGAAGGTCCCAGGTTCAATCCCCAGCATCTCCCGTTAAAAGGACCAGGTGGTAGGTGATGTGCAGGACCTCTGCCTGAGTTCCCGGAGAGCTGCTGCCAGTCTGAGTAGACAATGCTGACTTCGATGGACCGCAGATCTTATTCAGGATAAGGCAGTTTCATGTGCTCCTGACACAAAGCAAGGCAATTTACGTTTCCTTTTTTATTTCAAAAACTCCCAGTGCTCAGGGCAAGGTCAGTGGGCAGAGTTGAGCTGGGCCAAAAGGTATGTAGGGTTGTCGCTGTTTAAATGATGGACAATCTAACCATTTGCCTGTCTAGTGGCACGGACAAAAAGCTTATCGCCACCACAATATAACTGCGGGAATATAGCGCAAATTGCCTAGGAAACCGGCCAGTGATGCCTAATGACCATTATTGTCCATATTATCCTACAAAGCAATTTCAGTTTTCTGAGTAGGCTTGACACATAAAACACTAATTTAAACAAAACCACTTTGCTCTTGTGAGCTTTTTATTTTTAGAGCACACTTGCTGGTTCCAGAAGGTGCAACAGGTTGAAGTCTCCTCCATCACCCGGAGCTCCCTCTGTGCCACAGGTGCAGTGTGGTGTAGAGGTTAAGAGCAGTGGATTCTAATCTGGAGAACCGGGTTTGATTCCCCACTCCTCCTCCACATGAAGCCTGCTGGGCCAGTCACAGTTCTCTCAGAGCTAGGGTTGCCAGGTCTGGGTTGGAAGATACCTGAAGAAGAAGAAGAGATTGGATTTATACCCCACCCTTCACTTGGAGTCTCAGAGTGGCTTACAAACTCCTTTCCCTTCCCCTCCCCACAACAGACACCCTGTGAGGCAGGTGGGGCTGAGAGAACTGTAACACAAACTGCTCTTTCATGAACAGCTGTGCCAGAGCTTGTGATTGACCCAAGGTCACATCAGCAGGTGCAAGTGGACGAGTGGGGAATCAAATCTGGTTCTCCCAGATTAGAGTCCGTGCACTTAACCACTACACCAACCTGGCTCTACCTGGAGACTTTGGGGGTGGATCTGGAAGAGGGCAGGGTTTGGGAGGGGAGGGGCCTCAGCATGGTACCATGCCGTAGAGTCCACCTTTCAAAGCAGCCATTTTCTCCAGGGGAGCTGATCTTTGTCAGCTGGAGATCAGTTGTAAAAGCGGGAGATCCCCAGGCCCCACCTGGAGGCTGGCAACCCTACTCAGAACTCTCTCAGTCCCACCTGCCTCACAAGGTGCCTGTTGCAGGAAGAGGAAGGGAAAGGCGATTGTAAGCCGCTCTGAGACACATGAGGCCAGCTGGGTGACCGTGGGCCAGCCACGGCTCTCTCAGAACTCTCTCAGCCCCACCTGCCTCACAAGGGGCCTGTTGTGGGGAGAGGAAGGGAAAGGTGATCATAAGCTGCTTTGAGGCTCCTTAAGGTTGAGAAAAGCAGGGTATAAAACCTACTCTTCTTCTTCTTCTTCTTGGTTTCCTGTTACTCATGGACAGAGCTCCTAAAATATTAACACAGCATAACCTTAGAGCTAGGGCAGGCCAAAGGCTGAACTAGGAAGTAATGGCTGAAATCACAAGTATAATAACAAGATGCCTGTGGGGCCTCGCCCACTTAGGAATGTTCCAGATCTCTCCCTTGGATTTTGAACTTCTGTTTGTTTGGGGGGGGTTTTAAGCAATTTCCTATTGGTTTTACTTGTACAGTCGGGGCCTGTAGACCTCCCAGAATTTCAACTGATATCCAGACTACAGAGATCAATTCCCCTGGAGAAAATGGCCACAACTTGGAAATGTCCAAATGCACCAACACTTGCTTTGTGGCACCGAAAGTTATGGGAAATGTATAATGGACAAGATTACTTATCAAGTAAATCAATACGAATCCCGTCAATCCTGTTCGGATTTTGTTGAAGTCTGGTCCACGTATTTGACACGACTTGAAGTGGTTCCGAATAACTTAAAATCTTTAAATTTAGTATAATTGTGTAAAATTTATAAGATGCAATGTCCGGTATTGCTTTGTTACTATAGATTTGATGTTTGTTGACTTGTAATGATCATTTGTAAAGTTAGTAGAATGTATTATATGTATTGTTTATAAAATGTTGAATAAAAAAAGAATAATTGGTTAAAAAAAACCTTAGAGAAATCATAAATGTATTCATATTATAGATGTATTCAAGTTTACATCTAATCACGTCTCTCTTTCAGTTCCATTTTGGTCTCGTTCCTTTTTTTTAACTGTACATTGTCTCAGTTGTTGATATAAATCTAGAGAGCATTTGCGTTGAGCTTGCTAAAGTAATAAATAAGCAGAGGCCGGTCTTGTTTCATTTCCATGGGCGAATACATCAATTTAAGCAATCAGCTGAAAATTGCTGCCGAACCAAGTTTTCCTCCTCTAGAGAATGATTTCATGCAGCAAGAAAAGAGGCCGCGTCACAGCTGCGAGCCACAGAGCAACTGGGCCAGTGAAGAACTTTTGATGCCAGTTCTTTGAAAACCCATTTACTACACAGTGAGTGCTATCTTCTTCCCACAGTGTAATGTAGCCTACAGTCATACATAGCAAAGTACAATATCCTAGGGACCTGCATTCAACGATCTACTTGCTGGCTAGTTAAAATCAGGATGTGAAATTCAGAGTCCATTACTACTTGTTTGATGTCTCTGCCTCTGTCCCCCTACCTTCCCAGTTTCCCTGTAACTCAAGCCCACTTCTTCCACAGCACAAAGATCTTGCAGTCACCCTATGAGTAGTGGTTTCTACCAAACCAAACAAGCAAGGGTTTTTTTGGTCATTATTCTGTTGGTAGTATCTCCGACTGAACAGCTGGAATGTTTATGAACATTCCATGGGTTGAATGCATAATAAATGGGCAATTTGCACTGATTTTCCATTTGTACTGCAGACCCTACCTTTGTGTCATTTCTTAGAGTCCCCTTCTCCAGGGAGCAGCATTTTGTGGGGGTTAGGGTGTTGCAGTGGGAGGGAGGAAAAGACAGGACAGTTCCATTATGCCACTAGAAAATTTAGTCTGGATTCAGTCCTATGACTTTATGGGATTTTAGGGCTGCCAGCCTTCAGATCAGGTCTCCTTCTATATCCCTCTTAGCCTGCTGCCACTCTGGGTGATGCAGGGAAAAACTCCCCAGCATTGGTGGTTTTGCTATGTCACTTCCAGGGAAACCTGGAAGTGATATGGGGTAGCTCTAAGAATCACTGGAAACTCTATGGTAAAACCCAAGAAGTGACATGAAGATGTGGGTGACATAGCACCCCCCATGTCTCTACCCCCAACAGTCCAGCTGGTTGCCAGGCTTGGGTTGGTAACCCTATGAGATCTAGAGAGCTGATTTATAGGTAAATAAAGCCCTAACTCAAGGTCCAGAACTATGAGTTGCAAGTTGTGCTGTAACTGGGTCGCCAGCTCTGCATTGGAAAATACCTGGAGACTTTGGGGGTGGATCCGAGAGAGTGCAGGGTTTGGGGAGGGGAGGGGCCTCAGCATGGTACAATGCCATAAAATCCACCCTTTGAAACTGCCATTTTTTCCAGGGGAGCTGTTCTCTGTCAGCTGGAGATCAGTTGTAAAAAATGGAAGGTCTCTAGGCCCTACCTGGAGGATGGCAACCCTATGCTGTAAGCCGAAAACCAAACCCTTTGCAACTATTTTGGCTGCAAACTTGTAACCCTGCTTACTTAGACCTCCTTTCTCCCATACTGGGGTTGGCATGGCAAGCTCTACATCACTGGTCACAATTTCAGCAAAACAATGCAAGGTGGAATTGTACGGGACCAGAGACTGTACTGCTCCTGCAGTATATTGG
This sequence comes from Gekko gecko, assembly GCA_029375565.1. Lineage (NCBI taxonomy): Eukaryota > Metazoa > Chordata > Lepidosauria > Squamata > Gekkonidae > Gekko > Gekko gecko. The sequence goes on along the minus strand of JAPDNY010000004.1, from coordinate 21,686,228 downwards.
TGTGCTGTAGTGGTGGTAGGGTTGCCAGTTTCCAGGCGGGGGATGGAGATCTCTCCGAATTACAAGTGATCTCCAGACTACAGATGCCAATTCCCCTGGAGGAAATGGCAGTCTTGAACGGTGGACTCTATGACATCACATCCCTACTGTGCTCTTTTCCTTCCCCAAACTCCACCCTTCCCAGGCTCTGCCCCCAGATCTCCAAGAATTTTCCAACCTAGAGTTGGCAAGAATAAATAGCTGCATGCTTTCACCAGGGCCAACTGGGTTCAAATCCCTACTCCTTATGAAGCTTGTGGCCAGTCACTCTCTCAGTCTAATCTCTCTCAGTTACATGAAATGGGAGGCCCCTGTGTCTGAACTCTCTGGAAGATGGACAAGATAGAAAATATTGGCTGTGAATGGGCTCAAGCCGCTCAAGCTGTGAGCAGCAAGCCTGCCTGCAGCCAGTAGACGAGGGAGAGGCTCTTCCTTGAATACCGGCTGCTGGCGGAGCTACGGATAGGGCAGAGCTCACTAATGAGGGGGCGTGGCCCCGAAATGCCCATCGTAGCTAGGTGCCCGCGTAAACGTGATAGCACCAGTTGGAAACAGTGATGAGAATGCGATTACGTTTAGCATTTATGTAAACAGGGAGGAGCCCTCAAAGACCAACACAACCACATTTAACTTTAGAAGAGGTAACTTCTCTTAAAATGAGGGGGCTTCTGAAGAAGAAACTGAAAGGAAAGGTAAGGAGGGGCAAATCCCTTCGGGAAGCTTGGAGATTATTTAAAACTACAATCCTGGAAGCTCAGATAAAATGTATACTGCAGGTTAGGAAAGGTATGAACAGGTATTTAAAAAGGCCTGCATGGTTAAAGAACAAAATAATGGAAGCAGGAAAAGGTAAGAAGGATTCCTTTAAGCAGTGGAAGGCTAGGTAAATAAAAGGGAGCATGGACTCTGGCAAATAAAATGCAAATCAGTGATCAGATAGGCAAAAAGGGACTATGAGGAACGTCTTACAAAAAACACTAAGACTAACAATAAAAAAAATATTCAAATACATTAGTAGCAGAAAACCAGCCAGGGAGGCAGTGGGGCCCTTAGGTGACCAAGGAGTGAAAGGATTCCTGAAGGATGGTTGGGGAATGGCAGAGAAGCTGAATGCATTTCTTGCCACTGTGGAAGATAGGAGATGCTTGCCCACTCCAGAACTGCTGATTCCAGGAAGGATGTCGAAAAACCCGAGCTGGATTGAGGTGATGAGAGATAGACAAATTAAAAACTGAAAAATCACAACTGATGGACAAATTAAAAACCAACAAATCACCAGGCCTACATGGCATACATTCAAGAATTCTGAAAGAACTCAAATGTGAACTTGCGGATCTCCTGACAAAAATATGCAATCTGTCACTAAAATCTGCCTCTGTTACCAAGGAATGAAAGGTAGCTAATGTAACCCATATCTTTAAAAAGGTTACAGAGGAGATCTGGGAAATTACAAGCCAGGCAGTCTAACATTGATACTGGGTAAGTTGGCGGAATCTGTTATTAAAGACAGAATTAGCAGGCACATTGATGAACAAAAGCTACTGAGGAAGAATCGGCATGGATTTTGTAAGGGAAAATCTTGTCTTGCAAACCTTTTAGAGTTCTTTGAAAGGGTGAACGAACATGTGGACAAGGGTGAACTAACAGATGTTGTTTACCTAGACTTCTAGAAAGATTTTGATAAAGTTCCTCATCAAAGGCTCCTAAGAAAACTCAGCAGTCACGGGATAAGAAGACAAGTCTTCTTGTGGATTAAAAACTGGTTAATTATCAGGAAACAGAGAGTGAGTATAAACAGGCAGTTTTCACAGTGGAAAGTGGTAAGCAGTGGGGTACTGTTCGTTACTAGGTCCAGTGCTTTTTAACTTGTTCAATATGATTTGGAGTTGGGAGTAAGCTGTGAAGGGGCTAAATCTGCGGATGACGTTAAGTTGTCCAAGGCAGTGAGAACCAGGAAGGACTGTGAGGCACTCCAGAGGATCTGTCAAGGCTGGGCAAGTGGCCATCAACATGGCAAATGAGGTTTCAGTGTGGGTAAGCGCAAAGTAATGCACATTGGAGGCAAAAATCCTAACTATAAATATATGATGATGAAGAAGAAGAGATTGGATTTGTACACCGCCCTTCACTACCCAAGGGAGTCTCAGAGCGGCTTACAAACTCCTTTCCCTTCCCCTCCCTACAACAGACACCTTGTGAGGTAGGTGCGGCTGAGAGAACTCTGACATCATCTGCTCTTTTTCAAGAACAGCTGTGCCAGAGCTAGTGACTGACCCAAGCAGGTGCAAGTGGAGGAGTGGGGAATCAAACTCGGTTCTCCCAGATTAGAGTTCGTGCACTTAACCACTACACCAGACTGGCTCTCAAACTGGCTGATGATGGGGTCTGATGGCAGTAACTGACTAGGAGAGAGATCTTGGAATTGTGGTAGATAACTTACTGAAGATGTTGACTCAGTGTGCTACTGCAATAAAAAAGGCAAAAGCTATGCGGGGGATTATTAGTGCTTCAGGGGGCATCAGTGGAAGGGCTTCTGGAGTTCTGGCCCTGCTGGTGGACCTCCTGATGGCACTTGAGTTTTGGCCACTGTGTGACAGGGTGCTGGATGGGCCATCGGCCTGATCCAACATGGCTTCTCTTCTGTTCTTAAACCCCATAGCCCACTGTTAGAACCAAGTTCTTTTTCTCCCCCTAAAGAACAGACAAACAAAACAACCCAGTGAGATTAACTGTCACGCTCCCCCACTGAGCTCTAAGCAGCTGATGAATACTAAAGAGGAAAGGAGTGTATGATGGTGATAAGGGACACTTGTAAACTTCTTGTTTGAACATCTGTCGCCAGTCAAGTATCAGCCATGATGGACGGTCAGGCGAATACCAATTCCTGTTTCCTTTGGCATGGTGTCCTGCGCAGATAAGTTTCCAAGTTACAAAGAGAACTATGCATAGTGTGCTCTTCATGGGAGGTGAGAGTATATTCTGTATTCTGCACCATGGGAAACCGAGCCCCACACCAGGAAAAGTTGGATCTCACGATGACCTGCACAAAAATATGCAAAACAAACAAATCTGCCGATAGCTCCTCCACGCAGCTTCCTTTGCTGCTGCTAATGCAGAGGCATTTGCAGTGATAATGGAGTCGCCATGCAGCCATTTTCCCTGGCCCTTTCCTTGCCTTACCGCTCCCCCAAAAAGTCAGAGGGAAAAATAAAAATACAGCATAGATCTCTCACCATCTTCTGGCACCCCAATCATGTTGACCAGGTACATTTACCATTTGTTCCTAAATATGTAGTAAGATGGATGCAGCAACCCCAACATTAGATGCCGGAGTATGAAAGCTAGTCAGCCAGTTGATGGACAGTCTCTCCATTGACATTGTTCTGTATTGGGACTGAACCACTCCAGGTATGTCACAACAGAGACTGGCTGAGCTTGGAGCACAAGAACAATAGCCTACCAGGACTCTGGAAGTAACCAGTCAAGCAGTAATGTTATGTAACTAGCCTATCACTGGGCGTGGGATGTGTTTACGTGTGGCGACTGCATGCTATTTAACAGAACTGAGGCTCTGGGGTCTTGTCTTGCTCTTGCTGAAATCACAAATAAAGTTGAGCTGATCACTAGACATGAGCCTGCTCATCCATGGAACCCCCACTATTTAACACTGGCGACAAGGATGGGATCCTGTTGAGCCAGCCCAGAGCCCATCTGCACCACATTGCACATCGAGCTCCAGTGCCCTGCGCATAGCATTGCAACCGGGACCACGGCTGCTGCTCCAGGACATCTGCCAGAATTTGACCCTGCTTACTCAGAGCTTTGAGAGACTTGGGTGGAGCGGCTCAAGTACTTCGTACTATTCCAGGACATCAAGGGCGAAGAGAAGAAGGAGGCTCTCCTGCTCAGTTCCTGCGGGATCACAACCTTGAGGCTAGCCCAGGGCCTCATTGCGCCCACCACACTCAAGGCGGCCACTTACGATGCCCTCATCAAGGCACTCACTGACCATTTCACACCTCAGCCAACCAAGATGGCGTGCTGCGTGGACTTCTACATGTGCCAGCAAAAGTCCAATGAGACGGCCACTGACTTCATGGCAGACCTTCGCAGACTGGCCCTCACATGTAAGTTCCTGAGCCTGAATGATGCCCTCCTCGTCTGGTTTGTGACGGGCACCCTAGAGGAGAAACTCCCCTGAAAGCTCATCGGCCATGAGGAATTCACCCTGGTAAAGGCCAAACGCGAGACCGCCACTTTTGAGAAATCCCAGCAAGACCACCTGACCTCCGCTGCGCATCAGGCCTCCATTCCCTTGGCTTCTGAGGCATCAGACGAAGAAGAGACCCATCAGGTTCGCAGCCCAGCTCACCACGACTCGCGACCTTCTGCCACTGCTGCTTGCCCAGCGGAGACCATCGCACTGATTCCCTCCCAGCGGAGACCATCGCACTTGCTGTTTCTGTGACACTACTTGCAGGACCTGCAGCAAGACAGGCCACATCACGCGCACCTGCTGCTCCAAGAAAGCCCGGAGATGCACAGCCAGAAGAAGAAGAGTAGATACAGGAAGAAAGGTCAGTGTGCCTATCTAGCTATCTAGTCTCTCTTGCCACTCAGTCTGGAGGTTTGAGACAGGGGACATTGTGTCTGGAGCTTCCAACAAACCATGCATGTGCAGAATCGCATGTTCTGTTCTGAGCCAGGGAAGGATATCTGGGGGGATATGAAGCTCAGTTCATAATGCATTTGAGCATTACAATCTCAACATATTCATACTCTGAATCAAGGTGCTGTGAGCTTTGATGGACACCTCCAGTGATCAGTCTGACTAAGCAATGTGCTGGCTTCCCATTATTCCGTGACACTGTAACCACAACCCAGTCCCACACATTCATGAGTAATGGGAAAGCGATCAGGTAAACGATTGTAACCTCCAGCAGCTTTAAGTCTTTGAGTGTCATTTTTTAAAAGACATTAAGAAGCAGTTCCTCCCCAGCAACTCCTCATAATGCCAGGAGATCTAAGACATTTCCCACACCTCTGGTGGTGGAAAGTGCCATCAAGTTGCAGCCAAATTATGGTGGCCCAAGTTATGGCAAAAGGAAAACCAGAGGTGGTTTGCCATTGCCTGCCTCTGCGTGGCAACCCTGGACTTCCTTGGCGGTCTCCCATCCAAGGACTAACCAGGGCTGATGCTGCTGTCAAGTTGCAGCTAACTTACGGCGACCCCATAGGGTTTCCAAGGCAAGAGGAAAAACAGAGGTGGTTTACTACTGCCTGTCTCTGTGTAGCAACTCTAGTCTTCCTCGATGGCCTCCTGAAGTATGGAACTCAACACGAAGGATTTCAGCAAAGTGAATTCAGATTTATTGTAACAGCAAACTTCAACTCAGAACACGCAACTAGTGGAGCACAGCTCCCTTTTTAAATTATCCTGGGCTGTCAAAGCCACACCCATAACAAGTTAAAGACCAATAGCAATACAGGGATAAAGGCCGATTAAGACTATTCCCTCTTTGATACATATTTACACTTTGATTGGATATTTACAGAGGTTTCAGAGAAACCAGCCAATGGTAATGCGACATTACAATCCACATTCTGTTTGAAGCTTAACATAGCAAAGAATAGGATGAATTCAAGCTTCCAGTACATAACACCTCCCACCCAAGTATTGACCAGGACTAACCTTGCTTAGCTTCTGAGATCTGAAGAGATTGGGCTAGTCTGGCCCATCCAAATCAGGGCTACCACACCTGTCACCGATATATATTTCATGGTACAGATTAGAGAAGTCCCTTGACTGAAGAACACTGGCATATATATTAGCCTGTGTATTTATTTTTTTGATAAGCAAGAAGCCATTAAATTTCTAGTACACTGTGTGTAGGAGTATGTTGAATTGCTGGGGAGACACCAGATGCAACACCCCACCAACCTTATGGGGTTTGTAGTGTGTTACAAATGGATCCATTCCCGTGGGCCTAATGAGTTCCTTCTTTCAGATCTGTTATATATTAGGACTGGAACATTCCAGGACTGTTTCTACCAGACACTGGCTGAGCTTGGAGCTCTAGAACAATAGCCCACCAGGACTCTGGAGGTGGCCAATGAGCAATTAATGGTTCTGACAATGGCCTATCGTTGGTAGTTGTCTGAGGAAGTGGGTGGTAGTTTGCATGCTTTTTAAACAGGGCCGTTGCCCTGGGTCATTGTATTGTTCTGGCTGAATCACTAATAAAGCAGAGCTGATCACTAAGCTTGGGGTCGGACCATCCTGGGAACCCAGTGTTTAACAAGGTCCTTGAACTCAGTGGGGCTTGCATAGGAATAGGAATGCTTAAGGATTGCAAACTGTTAGCCGATGCCTTTAACAGATAGGCCTGCTTCTAAAAAAAATCACAGCAGGGAACCTTGTTGCAGAAGTCCCCTTTATTTGATGGACCGCAAAAAGCAATGACAAGCACATCCAACGTATTATAACGCAAACAGGTTGGCCACCCTTCGACCCCCTTTTGATTCTTAGTGACAGCATTGTACGGCTCATTCAAGTTTTCCATGACAACAGCCTGCACTGCTCCCATTCTAGCCAGTGGCGTTCCAGAAAACAGCAATAAAAAAAACTATCCGATACAAAGAAAATCTCATAGCAACAGAAAAACAGTAAGAATTTTTTAAAAGGTAAAATTAGGTAATGCAGAGAGTAGCGGAGCCCATTTTGAGAAGATAATTGTATTAGTATCAACTCAATATCTTTTCCGTAAACACAGTCCCCGTGAATTCCTCGTTTTCAGTGCATGAATTGCGTTTGCTGTAGTCTTCTTTCTTATTGGATATTTGAGAAGACAACTTTGGCATGAATTTGGACAGAGAAACAAGTCACACGTATGAAGGTACCTTGTGTTAAACCAGACCCTTGGCCCATCGAGCTCAGTATTGACTATTCAGACTGGGAGAGGCTCTCCAGGGTCTCAGGCTGAGGTCTTCCATATCACCTACTGGATATGTGTAAAGTGTCGTGAAGTCACAGCTAACTTATGGCAACACTGAAGGGTCGTCCAGGCAAAAGACTAACAGAGGTGGTTTGCTGTTGTCTTCCTCTGCGCAGCAACCCTGGAGTTTCTTGGTGGTTTTCCATCCAAATATTAACCATGGGCAACCCTGTTTAGCTTCTGAGATACAACAAGATCAGGGTAGCCTGGGCCCTCCTGGTTTTATTCTGGGTATAAGCTTTCGTGTGCTTTCATATGTGCATGCACACGAAAGCTTTTACCCAGAATTAAACTTTGTTGATCTTAAAGGTGCCACTGGACTCAAGCTTTGCTCTCCTGCTTCAGACCAACCAGGCATTTTTTAAAATTGCAGATTGGTTGAAGGCAGTGATCACTCTTGGTTAGGAATGCCAGAACTCTTTTAGGGAACTATGAACAATGGCAGTTAAGCAGTACTGCAACCAGTTATCTCTCCTTACATATATTTGAGTTTTCGTCTGAACGTTCCACACGCCCCCACAGCCTTTGGCTCCCTGATGCATCCCTCACCAGGGGTCTCTACCCATTGGTGGCTGCATTGCCTGAGTCCCACCCTTCCCTTTCATCTTGTGCCACCAGGGCCGGCTCGCTCACTAGGCGAACTACGTGTTCGCCTAGAGTGGCCAGCATTTAGGGGTGCCAAATGCACCCAGCCCCCGCCAAAGCCCCCCTGCCAAAAGCCCTGCATGCATCTAGTCCCTGACCAGGGGTCCGCCATCTCTTTCACCCCGAGTCCGGCATCCAGTGCACCCAGAAGGGGGTGAGGAAGGAACCGAGGAGGGAGGAAGTGCCTCTCCCTGCTGCACTCAGGGCCTGTCCCGCAGGGCGGCAGGGGGGAGACACAAGGTGGGGGGCACCACAAGGCAGCCTTGCCTGGGGGTGGGATGCTAGTTTTGCCTAGGGCGCCAAAAAACCTCAGGCCGGCCCTGTGTGCCATGATGGAGGACAATGAGGTTTCAGCTGGGACGGAAGCAAAGCTGCACCACTTGAAGCAAAACCTCACTCCAGCCTTCAATGGGCTGCTTACGGGGGGAGGGGGGAGGAAGTGAAGCTGGGAGGCCCCTTTCGTCAGCCAAGCTGCTGGCCTGTCCCTCACCTGCCTCTGGAGCGCAGTCTCTCAGCCACCCCCCCACTCCCCACAGAGCAGCGGCCACAGACAGCTCTTGCCCCCGCCCCATCCCGGCTGGTGCTTCCCTTTCCTCAGCCGCCCACACCCCCGCTTTGCATAGTGCCACTCCCATGGTGTGTATGTGGGGGAGCACGAGTGGGACGCCACCAAAGCTCCTCTGTGGGCAATGTGAATCTCCTCCCAGCCCGTCCTGTCCTGGAAAGTGCCAGTTCTTCACTTGGAGCACCTGGCAAACTGATGCTAAAAAGACTTGCCCACAGTCTATTTCTAGAGCTCGTTGTATCTATTTCCACAATGGGCCTTATTCCTAGTCATTTATAATGCAGACATGATCTATGGATGGTTATTATGGAACTAGATCTGCGAGCATGGCTAACAAATCCCAAGTGCAATCAGATACTGATTTGCTGGCAAGTGTTACAACGCCATAACTTGGAAATGGAGGAGGCCGTTTTTAGGCAGGAGACTCCAGTGCTCAGTTCAGGAAAATAGCCAGGCACAACTGTGAGGTCTGTGCCAGTCCCTGTCATCCTGGTAAGGCTGAAGCGCAGCGTACCCTGGGGATCACAAACACTGAAACAATGCTTCAAGTCACCAGCACAAGGCTGGAGGGCTTTTTCACAGGCATCCAAATTCCAGCGTGCCTTTCTCTCAGCAGCATTGTCAAAGATCAGATAACGTTTTGTGATCCCTTCTTTCCCGAGTTGTAGAAATCCCTAAGCAGGCTGGCAGGAGTTCCCTTGTGAAAAGAATTTGCTGGGAATTTGTGATGTGTTTGTAATCTCTGTTTCTCTACAAATCTACAGCTTGACCAGAAAAGGAGAAAAGCACAAGCTATGCTACCCCTCACCCCAATAGCATCTGTTCCCGGAAGAAACGGTCTCTTTGGAGATCTCCCAAGACCTCTTCTGGCCAGTCAGCTGGTTCTCACTTTACTCAAATACAAAATGGCCTCCCATCACCTCAGTCCCTACCTCAAAATCCAATCCCGTTTCAGCTCCCAACCAATTAGGTAGTGGTAACTACTATCCAAATTAGACAGGAAGGAGAAAATATTTTTTTTAAAAAAATGTGTCTGAGCTGTTTGGGTGGAAAAAGAGATGAGGGTGTTGGGCAAGAAGATCTGTTTTGTAAGCCAAAAGAGATCTTCAGAGCTGGAGACTGTAGCTAAATTGTTAGGTGATATCAACCTTCATGCGTTGGTAGAATTTTTGCCTACAGCATTTAATAATGATATCCCATCATGTAAATACTGTATTTATATAATAATATATTTTTGTATCTTTATTTGCTTATGACCAATTGGTCTGTGAACATTAATAAATTGAAAGGAATGGAAATGGATGTCCTCTTATTCTTTACTTCTCCCGGCTCACTCTTCTAGTTCTTTTCTCCTGGCAATGGCCATAATCTGGGAGAACCGGGTTTGAATCCCCACTCCTCCACTCGCAGCTGCTGGATGACCTTGGGCAAGCCATAGTTCTGACAACAGCTGTCCTTAAAAAGAGCAGGTCCTGTCAGAGCTCTCTCAGCCTCACGTACCTCACAGGGTGTCTGTTGTGGGAAGGGGAAGGGAAAGAAGTTTGTAAGCCGCTCTGAGACTCCGAGTAAAGGGCGGAGTATAAATCCAATCTCTTCTTCTTTGTCTTCTTCTCTAATACTAGAAATGAGTTGTCAAAAAGGGAGGTACTTGAATGGGGAGGGCTTAGCTCCCTTCACCCACATTCTTCATTTGGCATGAAGAGTGTGAAGTCCTTACTCTATAAATGGGGCAGACATTTGAATACAAAGCACAGCTTCCCCCTTTTTCTGTTTCGTTTGGCCCTACTGTATGCATAATGTATTTATTTAATGTTTATAGCCTGTTTTTTCTCTCCAGTAGTGACTGAACGTGGCTTACATCATTCGTCTCTCCTCCATTTTGTCCTTAACAGCAACAGCCCTGTGAAGCAGGTTAGGCAGAGAGAGAGAGAAAGACAGAGCACAACTAGCCCAAGGTCACCTAGCAAGCTTCCATGACAGAGCGGAGACCTGAACTCAGGTGCTCCCAGATCTTAGTCTGACACGCTATGCTGCACTGGCTTTCAACTGATAATTGACCTCAATGCCCTTACTAGTACTCACTGTTAGTAAGCCAGGCACAGGAAACATTTTCAGCCTCTAGATCGCTGAATAGTTTTGAAGGTTCAAGTACTACAGTTGCCAACTCTGGATTGGGGAATTCCTGAGGGGTGGAGCTTGGGGTGGGAGGAGTTTAGGGAGAGGAGGGGGCTCAGGAGGGGTGTGGTGCTGTAGCATCCACCCTCTGAACCTGCCACTTTCTCCCTATGTAGTCTGGAGATCAGTTGTAATTCTTGGGGGAACACCAGGCCCTGCCTGGAGGCTGGCAACTTTATCTGGTGGCAAAACAGGAAGAGCCAGCACGCAACTGAGAGCTCTCAGAAGCAGGCGGAGGCTGAGACACGGCTTTCGCTCACAGGTCCTCAACATGTTACATTGTCCTCACATTTCCTTGGGTCCCGTCGATCACATGTGAATTGCAAACTGTATGCAATGAAGTCAGCTCCCAGGTGTGTGGGAAGAGAGCGCATGGGAAAGGGGCCTTAAGAGTGTCATTTCCCTGCCTCTGGTGTGGTTTTCAGGACTACCTGCTCCCGGCTGGGAAATACCTGGAGATTCTGGGGATGAAGCCTAGAAAGGGTGCGGTTTGGGGAGAGGAGGGATCTCAGCAGGGTAAAGCTCCATAGAATCCACCACCCTCCAAAGCAGCCATTTTCTCTGTCATCTGGAGGCCAGTTGTAATTCTGGGAGCTCTCCAGCCACCGCCCGGAGGCTATACAGCAAAATCGGGAGGCTCAGTGTGTGTGACTGACAAACGAAGAGAACGCCAAGATCAATTATTCAATAACTCTAAGAATTATCCATATATCATTAGAATACAATTTTAATGCTAACCAGGTCTCTATCTCTTTTGTTAATGCAGTCTGTATATATCCAATATCATAATCACTGACAGACAACTTCATGAGCCAAACAAGCAGCTTAGAAGTCACAAAATTAGTGCTCACAGGCACTAATTCATTGATACACAATTTAAGTGGGTGCACACAGTCACTCCAGCAAAACGTGCTCACGGGCACTAATCAATTCACACACAGTTAAAGTGGGTGCACACAGGCACTTCAATAGGGGCACTAATTACATCCAGTCTAATGTGACATGAATTTGTAAGTTGTTCCAGAATGGGGATCATAAAATATATGTTTTTAAATTCAAAAAGTACTTGGGATTTTTTTAGTCCATGCATCTTGTTAACGCTTGACTTGTATATTGAAACTTGAACTCGATGAAACCAGTATCCTAAGTGTAAATCATATTTTGGAAGGAAAACCTTCCTGTCATAATAACAATTTGTAGTGCTCCCTCTAAGCTATGGAGTCTTGTGAGCAAACACTCTACTTTGTGAGCTACTGGCATTAAAGTTGTGAGCGAGAGAATTGGCTGCTGCATAAATTAGTTTGCTCTGAAGCCATCCTTCCTGAGCTAAGACAAAAATGTGTGAGCCGGAGGCTAAAAAACTGTGAGCTAGCTCACACGGACTCTGCTTAGAGGGAACACTGGATGGAACCCATGTGGAGTATTCAGATTCTCAAAACATGCAATAAGGCTGACTAAAATGCTGCAGATAGGGTCAATTGAACAATTGATCTTGGCGTTCTCTTCATTTTTCACCACATGGAGGCTTTCGACCCTAGCAGTTTTCCTGACCTGAAACTGTCCCAAGAGCCTGGGAAACTTACTTGAAATACAAGTGAAAGCCCATCTGTACACACCTAGTTTCCCTAATAGGGCAAACAGCAGCTCCCTGGTACTGTTTCCAGTCATGAAAACAAGAATGGGGGAGAGTTAAGCCCCCTCTCCCTCAAGCTGAATTCCTTCCCTGTGTGTCTGAGATTTGGTCACGGAATCTCAGGAGGTCGTGAGGGAAACGTAAAAGCGTACCTAGGCCCCAACTCCACTGTTTTCAATGGCTCTTAAAGATTCTCAGCCCTTGAGCACTTGCAGCAGCTAGTTCTTGATGAATGAAGGCCACGGGAGAAGGTCCCATGGATGAGGCCCTCACAAAATACATTTCTCCACTTCTGGTCTCAGCCTGCTAAAGGTTCAGTGGGGACCTTGACCAGCAGACCAAACATGTCACACATTATCACTTCACTCTGAAAAACCTTGTTTCCAAGAAAATATACCATCAAATCTATTTCTTTTCTCTCACCTTCCACTCTGGGACCGAGGCTTTCTCTACCTACCATCAGATTTATGCTGGTTGATAAAATGCAAGCAATTCAGCTCGGTACACTGAGGAAACCGAGAGAATTATGTCTTTAATCACATTTATTGCCGTTAGACATCAGACTGGAAAATCCGGTTTGACCCTGCGGAGTGTTTGGTGACAACGGGCCAGCCGTGGATCTGTTGATGTTTCATAATTGAGTCTGTCCGGGTATCACACGGCCTTGTTGACATAAAATCTATGTAATCTTCTTCACCTGAATGTTAAATTTGCCGTGATAAGGAAAAGGACAGGTCATCATAACAGCTGAACAGAAAGATCTTTCTTCTTCTCGGCGTGGGTCTCAGCTGCTGTTAAAGAAATATCACCAAGGAGAGGTACTTTTTATAATAAGGTTGGTAGCTGCTCTTAGAGCAGATTTATTGGTTTAATACATTTTCACCCTATCCATCCTAAAAGGAGCTCAGGGTCACATATATCTTTCTTCCTGCCTCCATTGCATCCTCACAATAACCCTGTAAGGTAGGCAAGGTGGAGAGCATATTACTGGCCCAAGGTCACCCAGTGACCTTCATGGCAAGGGTGGGAATTTGAACCCAGGTCTCTTAGTCCAACACTATTTCATTTAGAACAAAGCTTGAGTCTAGTGACACCTTTAAGACCAATACAGTTTTATTCAAGATATAAGCTTGTGTGTGCTTTCGTGTACCTGAAGAAGTGTGCAAGTCACCCACTGAGCTTCCATGGCACAAGTGGGAATTCGAACCTGGGTCTCTCAGATTCTAGTCTGACATTCTTAACATTACACCACACTGGCTTTCTAACCATTACACAGTTGGCACAGTATAAAATTGCTTAGGAATGTCCTTCCTGGACTCTACTATTTCAGACTGCAGATAGAAGGCTGCATTTTTGAGCACTCTGCCACATAAACTTTTTAAACCCCAGCATGCAGAAACCTAGTATATCAGGATGAAAAGTTTCTACTTCAGCCTTGCCCTGATGTACTGGTTTTCGACATTCAGGGTATGTTTTAGGAGGCTGTGGTGCACCTCTGCAGTGTGAAGTGGTACTATACCTAAGGAATCATGCATATCTTTTTTCCTGAGCATGCTGACCAGCCTATCATAAGAACATAAGAGAAGCCAATGTTGAATCAGGCCAATGGCCCATCTAGTCCAACACTCTGTCACACAGTGGCCAAAAATACCAGCTGCCATCAGGAGGTCCAGCAGTGGGGCCAGGACACTAGAAGCCCTCCCACTGCTGCCTCCCCCCGCACCAAGAATAGAGTGCATCACCTGCCCCAGACTGAGAGCTCCAATTTATACCTTGTGGCTAATAGCCACTGATGGACTTCTGCTCCATATGTTTATCTAATTCCTTCTTGAAACTGTCCATGCTTGTAGCTGCTACCACCTCCTGTGGCAGTGAATTCCATGTGTTAATCACTCTTTGGGTGAAGAAGTACTTCCTTTTATCTGTTCTAACCTTTTATCTTCCTTTAATCTGTTCAAGGTCGTCATAAGCTGGCTGTGACTTGACGGTGCTTTATATACATCCACAGTCTCCTTCCAAATTGGTGCTCATGTGCGTAGAGCCAGGATACGAGCCTGAAATGTAATATTGTTTCCTGAGTTCTCTTACCACATTTCATTCCAATCTCTCGCTGGTCAATGGAGATTGTAGTCTTGTTCACACGTTATAGTGATGCACATTGGAGTCAAAAATCCTAAATATAAATACACATTGATGGGGTCTGAACTGGCAGAGACTGACCAAGAGAGAGATCTTGGAGTCATAGTAGATAACTCAATGAAAATGTCTAGACAGTGTGTAACTGCAATAAACAAGGCCAACACTATGCTGGGGATTATTAGGAAGGGAATTGAAAACAAATCAGCCAGTATCATAATGCCCCTGTATAAATCATTGGTGCGACCTCATTTAGAATACTGTGTACAGTTCTGGTCGCCACACCTCAAAAAGGATATTATAGCATTGCAACTAGAATGATAAAAGGCTTGGAACACTTTCCCTATGAAGAAAGGTTAAAACGCTTGGGGCTCTTTAGCTTGGAGAAACGACGGCTGAGGGGTGACATGATCGAGGTTTATAAGATTATGGATGGGATAGAGCAGGTTGAGAAAGGAATACTTTTCTCCCTTTCTCACAATACAAGAATCTGTGGACACTCAATGAAATTGCTGAGCAGTTGGGTTAGAACAGATAAAAGGAAGTACTTCTTCACCCAAAGAGTGATTAACACATGGAATTCACTGCCACAGGAGGTGGTGGCAGCTACAGGCATGGACAGTTTCAAGAGGGAATTAGATAAACATATGGAGCAGAAGTCCATCAGTGGCTATTAGCCACAAGGTATAGATAGGAGCTCTCAGTCTGGGGCAGGTGATGCACTCTATTCTTGGTGCTGGGGGGGGCAGCAGTGGGAGGGCTTCTAGTGTCCTGGCCCCACTGCTGGACCTCCTGATGGCAGCTGGTATTTTTGGCCACTGTGACAGAGTGTTGGACTGGATGGGCCATTGGCCTGATTCAACATTGGCTTCTCTTATGTTCTTTATCCGGGTTACCAGTCCCCGGTTTCATTTGTAAAGTGAACACATGTTGGCTTTTTCTTACAAACAGGTTTCAATCACATGTTCACCTGTGCACGTGATGAATGTAAGATCATAATTACTCAATGCATATATAAAGAAAAATCAAATGTACGGTGCACGTGGATTGCACACCCACTCAGTGTAAGTTGTGAACCAGGCTATTGTTCAGAAACCTGAAAACAGAACACAGAGTTAAACCGCAGACTTACCTCAGTTCCTCCTTCTCATACGTGGTTTGAAACGTGGGGAGTGACGCAACTAACCACATCCGCCCTCCCCCCCTCTCTTTTTTTCACTATATACTGATAAATCCCACAGGGTTTGCTGAGATTTATTCCCTTATAAGTTCAGGATTGCATGTTTACTTAGAAGTAAATCACACTGTGGCACGAGGGGCTTAGTTCAAAGTAATCGTGTCTAAGATTGCAACCCGAGACTAAGATACCTTGAAGTGAACCAGATTTATATAGTGACATTTGTGGATTAACTTCTGTTATGTCACGGTTGTGCACACACCTTTACGAGTATAGAGAAAGTAAACAGAGCTGCCAAAGGGCCATCCAATCCTTAAAAAAATTCAAATAACAGTATCGCTTGCATTTATTGTTTATTTGATTTTTAGACTCCCTCCACCATATTTGGGGCTCGGGGTGGTGTACGGCATTTAAGTTACAATCATGATCAAATTTAAAATAGTTTAAAAAAACAGTAAAACAATTTCAATAACCATTTCAGATGGCATCTAAAACAAATCGCTTACCCCAAAGGAGGGTGTGAACTGAATAAGAGGCCAGGCTAATTAAAAAATAGGCCTGGTGGAACATCTCTGCCTTACAAGCCCTGCATTTGTGATTGATTGATTGATTGATTTGATTTTTACCCTGCCCTCCCCACTGAGGCAGGCTCAGAGCGTCTTAGATAAGAAACAATAGATAAGACAACAATATGAATATCCATATAAAATACACAAAAGTTATTAAAACCATTAACAGAATGATGGCAGTATAGCTGTGGTAAAGTGCATTCAGCGGTACATCCACTATCGGCGGGCTCAGACTGGAAATAGAACTGGCACGGGGCATAGATGTTCACACAGCTCCTTACCTAAACGCCTAGCAAAAGAGCTCCGTTTTCGTGGCCCTGTGGAACTGCGAAAGTTCCCGCAGGGCACTGATCTCATCTGGAAGCTCATTCCAGTAAGTTGGCGCTGCCACAGAAAAGGCCCTGGTTGATAACCAGCCTGGCGTCCTCAAGACCGGGGGATGAGTGGGGGGAGAGATGATTTTGCGACCCTGACTGTAGTGCTCTCTGGGGAACAAGTGAGGAAAGGCGGTCCCTCGGACAGACAGGTCCCTGACCACAAAGGGCTTTAAAGGTCAAAACCAGCGCCTTGAAGTGAATCCGGTATGCTATTGGCAGCCAGTGCAACGCCTTCAGAACAGGCTGGATGTGCTCTCGCATAGGGAGACCCATCAACAGCTTGGCTGCCGCACCTTGCACCAGCTGCAGCTTCTGGAGTTGCACCAAGGGCAGCCCCACGTAGAGGGCATCGCAGTAGTCCAACCTCGAGGTGACCATTGCCTGGATCACTGTTGCCAGATCACTGTGTTCGAGGAAGGGAACCAGCTGCCTCATTCTTTACATTTCCCTCCAATACCTCATTTAGTTCTTTTGTATCTGCTGTCAGCCAACAGAGCCAGTGTTGCTTAGTGGTTAGAGTGTTGGACTACGATCCCAGGTTCAAATCCCTACTCTGCCATAGAAGCTTGCTGCTTGACCTTGGGCCAATCACACCCTGTCAGCTTAACCTACCTCACAGGGGTGTTGTGAGGATAAAAAGGAGGGTAGGAGAGCAATGAGCCCCCATTGGAGAGAAAGGTTGGGGATAGATGAAGTAAACAGATAAGTAAAAGCCCACACAAAGTGGTGGATATCACAGGCAGTCCTCAGTTGGTGCACCACACAGACACAGGTATATTAAGGTTACCATATGTCCTCTTTTTAAAGGATATATGTCCTTTGTTTTTCGCCCCCATCCTCTTTTGGACTCTTTAAAAAAACAACTGATGAGAATGTCCTCTTTTGGGTTTGGAAGGTTAGGAATATTCCTAGTTAGTAGCAAGTATCACAGCCTAAATATAGTAGGGGTATTTAAAATGAGGTTTATTATAGCAATCAAAGTAGTCGGGAAATATATCCTTTTTTTCAGGGCAGGAACTCCTTGCATATTAGGAGACACATCCCTAATGTAGCCAATCCTCCAAGACCTTACAGAGCTCTTCTTATAGGGGCTACTGTAAGCTCTTGGAGGATTGGCTACATCAGGGGTGTGTCACCTAATATGCAAAGGAGTTCCTGCTACAAAAAGAGCCTTGCTTTTTTTTTTTTTAGCTTTTCAAAACACGGTAACCCTAACACACACAAGCACACCTACACGAACTGAAGGTTGCCTCTGATCAAATGGGGTCCAAACCTTGAGCCCCAGTAACAGTGCCTCAGTCTTTACGGTGCAACAGGAATCCCGGGCGGGTTGCAGCAAGAGACGACAGCCCAGGATTGCAAGGAAAAGGAGGCGGCGGAGTCCGGCGGTGGCCGAATGGGCAGCGCTACTTCCAAGTGTAGGTGGAGAATCAAGGAGGGTTTCCTTTTGCAGTGGTTCCCTATTGGGGGGGGGGGGAGATCCCTGCAAAACAGGAGAGAAGCAACGCGGCAAATAAAGAGAGCGGTTAGCAGAACCGTTTATCTCTGGTGTGGTTTTCTCTTGCAGCGTTTTCAATTTGCAGGGAATCTCCCCCCCAATAAAGAGCTGCGCTCCACTCCCCGCAGTCTCCAGTGGTGCAGTCTACTTCACCCCCCCCTTTTTGCATGTGTGAGCCACTAGTCGAGGAGAAACCGAGCCCGCCGTTCCCACGTGCGCATCTCCTCCAGCGCAAACCCCGCTGAGCAACCACTGCGGCCAGGGCTACTTCCCAAAGACTTTGTTTACTCCCGAGGAAACGAGCCATGCCCGACTGCGGAAGACCCGCCGTGCGCCAAGAAGGGCCCGGCGGCTTCCCGAAGCGGGCCCGCGCGCTTTCTCCGGGGGTCCGGTTGGCGCTCCCCTCCCGCTCCAAATAAGCCTGGGGGAAAAGGTTCCCGGGTTGGTGGGTGGGCCGGCTGGCCGGGGCCGCGCTCGCTCGGCAGAGGGCGTTCCGCTTGCGGCGAGAGCGGAGGCGGGAGGAGCCTCCGGAGCTGCGCGGCTCCGCCGGGGAGGAGCCGGGGCTCCAGCCGCCGCCGCTTCTGCCACGTCCACCGGGCTGAGAAGTGGCCGGAGAAGCCCCAGCACGTGGGTGCGCCGGTGAGTCGCTGCGGGGCGCGGGGCTGGGAAGTTGCGGGAGAGCCGCGGAGCGGAGCTGGCTTGCGGCAAAGGGAACTCCAAAGAGCCCGGACTCCCGCAGGGTTGCAGCAGCTCCCGTCTGCTCGGGACGACCAATCCGGAGGGAGGCGCTGCAAATTGCACCGGGAGGGGGGGGGCAGCGTTTACGGGGGGTGCCTCTGGAGCGTGCTTACTGGGAGGAAACCCTGCTACAGGTTGCGATGGCGGTCCCGCATCGCCGCCGACGTGCCGATCGTGTCGCGTCCTCGACTCGGCGACCAAGCCCCGGCTTGAGTTCGGTGCGGGGCCGGGAAAGGGCGCGCGGCATTGTAGCGCGTGTCACTGGAGGGGAAGAAAGTTGTGCGGGGAGGCCGCCTTGGAGCGGGGGAGGGAGGGGAGGGACGGGGGCGGGTCCGGCCCGGAAAGTTGGGAGCCCGGGCCTGCGTTGAGGCCCCGTTAGGGTTGCGCGGAAGGAGAAAGGAACTTTTGGCGAAGTGGGACGAGCCATAAAAGTACGGCTTAAGTGGCGTGGGAACGGGGGGGGGGAGGCTCAGGTTGCAGCGCCGATGCCGATTTGGCGCCGCGACTCCGAATGTAAGAGGGCTTCGCAGAGAGTCTGGCTGGGGAAAGGGAACTCCTCGCCCCCCCCCGCCGCCAGGGCTTGTTGGCCGCCCGACAGCTGCCTCGCTTTTGTGTGCCTTCTGGTAAGCGGATCGTGGCTGTGCATTTGCTAAGTGAAGTGGAAGTTTGCTGGGGCGCGGGCAGGGGGAGGAGAGAGTCGGGCAGGCTGGAACTTCCTGTGGGCTTCGCCGGGACTGTCCGAGCCCCCCTCCCCCTGCAGAAAACATCTGTCCTCCGAACCCTCCCCCGTGCTGAGCTGAGCAGAGTCCGCTCTCTTCTTCCTCCTTTTTCTTTCCGTCCCTTGCAACTGTTTTCGCGAGCAGTTAATAAGAACTTGAGTGTGTTTTGGTTAGCAGAAGCCGGGCGGCCTGGAGGAGGAAACCGAGAATAATTTCTCTGTCTCTCCAGAAGCAGAAATCTTTGCCGTGTGTATTTACTCGGAAGTAAATCCCATGCTGTTCAGTGGGGCTCGCTATTCTGCACAGGCTGAAATAATTTTAAGGGGAGGGGGGTCCTCTTAAGACATCACTCTTAGATCTCTTGCTGACTAGTGGGAAGTGTGTATATTTCAGGGTACCTTTAAAAATCAGTAAGTTTAGGATGCCATATTGGGGGGGCAAGCAAATTTAGGGGGCTTTCATATGGGAGCCAGACAAATGCCTGGAGTTCCGCAACTTCCAGGTATCTGTTTTTAGGACAACATGTTTGGTGTTTCAGAGAGTGACTCTGAAAAAGTATCATCTGGACATACAATGCTCCCTCTAAGCTGTGGAGTGTTTTAAGAATCAAAGCTTCCTTCAGCTACCGCAGGAAATTGTAGTGGCTACAAGCATAGACAGCTTCAGGAGAGGACTGGATAAATATATGGAGAAGAAGTCCATCAATTAGCCACAAGGTATAGATGGAATGGAACCCTATGTCTGGGGCTCTGTATTCTTGGTGCTTGGAGGACAACAGTAAGAAGAAGAAGAGATTGGATTTATACCCTGCCCTTCACTGCCCAAAGGCGTCTCAGAGCGGCTTACAAACTCCTTTCCCTTCCCCTCCCCACAACAGACACCCTGTGAGGTAGGTGGGGCTGAGAGAACTTCTGACTGTAACTCCTTGAGAGAACAGCTGTGCCAGAGCTTGTGACTGACCCAAGGTTACACCAGCAGATGCAAGTGGAGGAGTGGGGAATCGAACCCAGTTCTCCCAGATAAGAGTCCGCGCACTTAACCACTACACCAAACTGGGTCTCAAGAAGGCTTCTAGTGTCCCGGCCCCACTGGTGGACCTCCTGATGGCACCTGGGTTTTGGCCACTGTGTGACACAGGGTGTTGGACTGGGATAGGCCATTGGCCTGATCCAACATGGCTTCTCTTATGTTCTTATGTCTGGGGCAGTGATGCTCTGTATTCTTGGTGCTTGGGGGGAAGCAGTGGGAGGGCTTCTGCTGGTGGATCTTCTGATGGCACCTGGGTTTTGGCCACTGTGTAACAGAGAGTGTTGGACTCGAAGGGCCATTGGCCTGATCCAAAATGGCTTCTCTTATGTTCTTATGAGGGAATAACTACTCCTCTTTTGCCTTCCCTCATCTAAGACTCACAATATTCAAACAGCCATTTCTACATCACCTGTGAAACATTATTTTTAAAATGAGTGTTGGGTTTCCTCTTTAATGGTGTGTGAAGGTACCTTGAAGCTGGCTGTAAGCTCAGTTCAGGAAGAGCTACACCATAACGACCCACCAGTGCTTCTCTGCTTGTTCTGCCTGTTTGACCTGCTGGGAATTCTCTGGTGTGTGATTGGATGGGCTTTCCCAGTTCTGCTGCTCAAGATCCATTAGGCAGCTGGCACCGAGAAATGGGGCGGTGGTACTCTGTATTCTTGGTGCTTGGGGGGCGGCAACAATGGAGTGGGAGGGCTTCTGGAGATCTGGCCCTGCTGGTGGACCTCCTGATGGCACCTGGTATTTTTGGCCACTGTGTGACACAGAGTGTTGGACTGGATGGGCCATTGGCCTGATCCAACATGGCTTCTCTTATGTTCTTATGTACCCTAAAAATCTCTTAAGGCACTACCACACACAAATCTAGCTATTCTATTGCAGACCAACACAGACAGTGGCATCATAAAACCTGGGGTCTTATGAAGAATTACAGACCAAATGAACACAGATATGAATAAATTGCCCTTAACTCACATTTGAGTCACATCCAATCCTTGTATGGCAGGTCTGGGCCCTCAGTTCTGACATTCAATGGAAATACTGCCATGTTGCGGATACTGAGTGGCTAAGACTGGGGATCAGTGCGTAACGTAGAACCTTGTAGATCGCATGGCTGTCTTTTGAAAGATCTTGGACATGCTGCCCTCTTTAAATTTAGCCTGGCCATAAGAAATTTGAGTAGGAGCAGGAAGTTACTATTCAGCTGCTTAAGGCAGTCATGTTCAGGGAAGAACTTCTTGTAGCTGTGAACAACAGTCTGACTTTATTCTTCTTTGATGATATTGGTTGGTACTAGCCTATCTTCTGTGATCATACCAGTATTCATCGCATCTAGATCGCTGTTGGTGTTATTGTGCTCCAGGCTCTTTTTTTGGTAATTGTGCTCTTGTGCACTGAATTTATTTTTAATACCTGACAGTTTTGTACTAATTTTTACGTTTTCAGTTGAGAATCTGTCATGCACATTGTAAACATGGAAGAAAGCCAGTTTGGTGTAGTGGTTAAGTGCGCGGACTCTAATCTGAGGGAACTGGGTTTGATTCCCCACTCCTCCACTTGCACCTGCTGGATGACCTTGGGCAAGCCATTGTACTGGCACAGCTGTCCTTGAAAGGGCAGTTCTCTCAGAGCCCTCTCAGCCCCACCTACCACACAGGGTGTCTATTGTGGGGAGGGGAAGGAAAAGGAGTTTGTAAGCCGCTCTGAGACGTCGAGTGGTATAAATCCAATCTCCTCCTCCTCCTTCTGTGAAGAAACTTGATGGTGCAGTGGGGTGGGCTGGGGAGGAAGAGACAGGAAGGTCAAGGGTCAGGGCCAGTCCAAGGAATTTGGGCACCCCACTCCAAGGTGCTTCCTCTACCACTGCTGACTGAACGCCAGTTGCAGCAACTGCCCCTTTGGGTAACTTGACTTGGGTTGCCCAGCTTCCTCTTCTGCTGCTGGTGACTGGAGGCTGTTGGTCACCTCCTCCTTGTGCTGCCCCACGCAGCAGTTCAAGGGGCTTGGCTGGAGAACTGACCTTGGGGAGAGGGTGGCTGAAGGATAGGAAGGGCAGGAGGTTGAGAAACAAGGGCCCGAGCAAATGGGGTGATGGAAGCGCTTCTGTGGCCAGCAACCATCGTATGGTAGCCGTTTGTGGCTGTACCCACAAGATTGGGTTAGAATTCCAGAGGTGCTCATAGGCTGAAAAATGTTGGGGACCCCTGGTGTTGACAAATACCAATAGATCAGTGGTCTGACTCTGCACGTGCAGCAAGAAGCCAGACGGACACAGAAGCTGAGGGTTGTTAGTAAAGGTAAAGGTTTCCCTTGCTCGAATCCGACTCTAGGGGATAGTGCTCATCTTGGTTTCCAAGCTGAAGAACCAGCGCTGTCCAAAGATGTCTCTGTGGTCCTGTGGCTGGCATGACTAGATGCCAAGGCGCACGGAACACTGTTACCTTCCCACCAAAGTGGTACCTATTTATCTCCTTGCAATTGCTTGCTTTCGAACAGCTAGGTTGGCAGGAGCTGGGGCCAGAGAGAGGAACTCACTCCATCATGTGGCACTCGGGTCTCAAACTGCCAAACTACAGATCTTCCGGTCTGCAGCTCAGCATCTTAACCTCTGAGCCACTGCAGCCCTTGTTGTTAGTAAAGTAGGCTTTAGAGTTTGTCTGCACACTCTGTGCATCAGTGCAACCTAAGAGAGCATGAAGGGCCAGGAACCAGTGAGACCCGGTAGCTAGATCAAATTTCACACATTAGGTTGGATCCAGGCTAAATTTTCTGTTTGTGGAAGGGTTAGGGTGATTTCCCCCAATCCCCTCTTCCTGCTGCAGACCCACAAGTTGCCTCTTGTGATGTTTTGGAGGGTCTCCTGTCCCCCTGGAGCTGTGACCTGCTGCGGGAGGGGGAGGCAGGAATGTTTTGTCCCGTTGGCGAAAGTGCCTTGCTGGAGCGGAAAAGTTTGTCTGGATCCCGCCCCTCCACTTGAATAACCAGTCATTTCCTAGGCTTCTGGCATTTCTGTTCCTAAGTGCATTCTAGAAATTGGAGAACATTTCAGGAGAATCCTGGTAATTAGCAATGAAGTAGATAATTGGTAGTGTGTGTTTTTACGACACAGTTTCTTTTTTAGCTTTTGGGCGATACAGTTGCATTCTCTGGAAATAGTGCTAAGTACTTTAAAGAGATTAAGCCCAGCGTACTTTAAAAAAAAAAAGAAGAAAAGAAAGAAATCTCTATTGTTAAGCTTTTAGGAATTAAACTCCCTAAAACCCCAGAACAGTCATAATTGAAAAGAAAAACGATTATACGACTCGTTTTAAAGCAGCCTGCCGAAGAATGTTTGGGAGAGCGTTTAAAATGAGCCCTTCATAATTGGTGTGGTAATACCATTTTGAACATGAGTTCTGCAACTTCACCTGGGTTTCCGGGTCTGGCAGTGGTGTGTTAGGGGACAAAGGCGTGAATGGCTTACTAAACCAAATTTCATTCACATTTTTGTTTTTGAGTTGCAAAAATGAATTGGTCCATCTTTTCATTTACATAAATTGCACTCCTCATTCATGCTGCCTCCCCCCCCCAGGGGAAAGCCCCATCTGACATCATAGTTGGTATTTACGTCAAAGTCCATCATGAATCACCTGATCTCGAGAACTGTATGAGATTGTAGCGATCATCAGTCTTTTCAAATGTGGCACCTGCTGAACGTGGGACGCCCCTGCTGATCTGCAAGTGTGTGACAGGAAGTCGTGTGACATCAGAGCCACATGACAGGAAGAGGGGAAGCCGCAGTTATGACTTCAGTCCTTCCAAGGCCAGGACCAAAGACAGCAGACCAGGAGAGCTAGGGACAGGAAGCACATGTCGGCCACCAGGAAGTGTACCATAGTGAGGGACAATCCAGTGACCTGAGCCATAGAGGAATCCGTTCTACCACCGAGTAACCTCACCTCTGTGTCTTCTTGCTCCCTTTAGTGTGTACACAGTAAAGCAGGATGCAGGATACCCTTCCTCTTTACAAACATCAGCCACTCCTTCCAAAGACCGCAAAAGAAGATGGCTGCTTTATGGGAACTTATACCCAAGCAGGTGGGATTCCTTGACCCACCTAATGACCCCCGACTGCTGGGACCAGTGCTCTCATGGGTGAAGTAGTGGCCAATACCACTTCCATCAGCCATTTGGACTGGCAGTGGTGATGATTTCCTTTGTGAGTTCATGTGTCACTTGCCCTTGTGGGTTATGTTGATCTTTGCAGATAGGTTTCTCTGGTCGACTTGGATTACGCAGTGGATTTACCAAAATTGATCCTCACCAAGTCAAACACAGCCCATCCACCATTTACAGTGCACCCCATCTATTCTTTTGCTGTCCCAGGTGGCAGCAAAAACCAGTCCCAAGCGGGTGACATTAACAGGGGTGGGGATCAAAAGTAATACAGGCCTGCCCTCTGGTTTTAATCCTGATAGTATTTATTGATTGGTTATAAAGTCTGTATGCCATCTTCCCAGAACCTGCTTGCGGTGGCTCATAACTAAAGCGATAAAACAACACCAGTAATGAAAACAGGGCAGTAAAAACATGCCAGGTCTTAAAAACAACTTAAAACGCCGCTTGGGCTTGGAGCAGTCCATGAAAGACTGGGGAACGAGAAATGTTTTGGCTTGGCACCTAAAGCAGAGTAAGGTAGGCTTCTGGCAGCCCTGAAGTGGGAGGGCATTCGAAAGGCAGGGTGCTACCGCTGAGAACGTCCTGTCTCTGGTTGCCACATGCCTCAACTCTGCACAGAGATCAGGGCTTGAGAAGAGTATCTTAGTCAAGGGTCTGGACTATAGGAGGCGGTTCTTCAGGTGTCGCCTGCCCTCTGATGCACGGACATCGTGCCCGACAGCCTTGAAGGTTTGAGCTCTTGTAAAGTGCTTGCTTGTCTCTGTTGCTCTCTGTTCAGGAGTTCGGGGCAGGGTGCGTGGGTGTTCCTCCTCAAGTTTGTGAGCACATTATGAGATTTGCAAGCCAAAGGGTGTGTGATGCAGCCTGTAGAAGGTTCTGGCTCCACTGTATTGTGTGATCTAATTGAGAACTCGGTGAGAGTGAGATTTTTGTCAGAAGTCGGCACGTACTGCATGTTTTAGGAGGCATGCTGCACCCATGTTATCACATGAGTCCATGCATCTGGGACTGTGGTGAGAGAGACACCATCCCAGGACCACGGCTGTTGCTGGCGTCCCCCCCAAGCCCTTCCCACCTGCCTTTTCCTCCAGCGGCTTCTGCTGTTCCTCCTGAACTCCCTGCTAGGGATCACATAAGCGATTTGCATACCTCGAATAGTTTTCATAGCACAGTGCGCCTTTCAATTGTGTGGAACTGAGGAAGGACCTTGGGGAATTGAAGCACATTAGCATGCGTAGGGAGCAAAATGTTAAAGTTTGCTTCGAGTGCAATCTTTGCTTTCGTTATGGACAGGTGATCCCGAGTTGGCCTAGTTTTTTTGTCTTTTGAAGAATTTTGGATTGTGTCTGAAAGAAGCGAGTACAGCTTTTATTTTATTGCACCGGTAGTGTTCTAGCTGCAGTGATCAGTTTCTTTTTAAGATATTAGTGTTCTGGTTTCAGCTCATGCTATATATATATATATATATATATATATATATATATATATATATCCTAACAAATCTTATAACCTTAGCTTGTTATCTAGTTTTGTCTTTGCACATCTTCATCAAGTTGCATGTTAATTTTACTGTTCAGCCCCTGTCTATAAGTTTGAACCTTACCTTCCATTCCAGTGTTTTTGAAAAAGTG
Source organism: Gekko gecko (assembly GCA_029375565.1). Lineage (NCBI taxonomy): Eukaryota > Metazoa > Chordata > Lepidosauria > Squamata > Gekkonidae > Gekko > Gekko gecko. The sequence goes on along the minus strand of JAPDNY010000004.1, from coordinate 21,660,141 downwards.
TGCCCTGCACACGAAAACTCATGCCTTGAATAAAACATTGCTGGTCTTAAAGGTGCCCCCACTGGACTCTGAATTTGTTCTACTGCTTCAGACCAACATGGCTGACCACCTGGATCTAAATCTAACCTTGGTCCACTTTGAATCACGTATTTCACCTAATGCCTTAAAATACCCTGCCACTAATGGATAAGAACAAGAAAGGTAAAGGTAACAGTTTCCCTTGCTTGAAAGCCAGTCAAATCCGACTCTAGGGGGCGGTGCTTATCTCCGTTTCCAAGCTGAAGATCCAGCGCTGTCCGAAGACGTTTCCGTGGTCATGTGGCCGGCATGACTAAATGCCAAGGCTCATGGAACACTGCTACCTTCCCACTGAAGTGGTACCTATTTATCTACTTGCAGTTTCTTGCTTTCGAACTGCTAGGTTGGCAGGAGCTGGGGCCAGAGACAGGAGCTCACTCCGTCATGTGGCGCTAGGGTCTTGAACTGCCGAACTACAGACCTTCCGGTCTTAATCTCTGAGTCAGTGCAGCCCTAAGAACAAGAAAAGCCCACTGTATATAGAAGAATGACCCGGGTTGTTTGTTATGTCTCCAGAGTTAGATATTGGTTGGGCTTCTGTCTCTGTAGTGCTGTCCTCAGTTCACTGAATTGGTTCCACGTATGCCTGCCCTCCTCCGCCCTTGATAGCCCAGGCTAGCCCAATTACGGGATTACTGTAAATTGTTTAAGACTGAACAGCACTTTCCACCACCATGCCTCCTTTTGTTTTATTCCCCAGGACACCCCACTGTTGTTTATGCTATGAACACGTATTAGGGTCTCATCATCATTGATAAAATCGGTATCATCCGAGAGTGCGTTCCACAGGGTAGGGGCCACAACTGAGAAGGTCCTTCCCCTGGTGGCAGCTAACTGAGCCATCCTGGGGCCAAGGTACCTGCAAGACAGAGACAAAAGCAATAATCAAATATGGCTAAACATGCAGTGCTAATGTAAAAATATACAATACATTTTAATTATATCCAAATGCAAGAATCATTTTGTACCTTTTAACCTGTATTTATATTTTCTGACATTTGTCCTGATATTAGGTATAGACGCTTAAATACAGAACCATAGATATGTGGTTTTTATTGTGATTTTAATGTATTTTAATATTTCCTATGCATGATTAAAATATATTGTGTATTTTTATATTAGCACTGCGTGTTTAGCCATATTTGGTTATTTTTTTGTCTCGACCTTTTTGGTTTCCTCTCCTCTGTAGGGTTGGGTCTTCCCCCCTTTTTTTGGTCTCACCTGCAAGATAAAGAACCTTAAATTCTCTCTGCAATGCTTTTCAATTGCATCCGTTTTATATATTCAAATACTGGCAAATATCAGTACCTTGTTGGATGGCACTAGATCAGAAGGGTGCAATTTCTCATTAGAATATGTGTGTTCTTCTTGAAAGGAAAAGGGGGAAAAAAGATTCTAGGCCTCACCGTTACAGGAAACAACAAAAAAAGTGGGTGCAGCTCTTATCACCGACAGGCTAAGGCAGATGAAAGGCGCTGTGGTTTAGATATTTTTCATCCTTTACTAAAGCAATCTCATAATTTCAGGAAACTCATTCATTAGCCTGGTGTCCAGAGGGTCAGTGTATCTGGATCTTAGGTGGCTGGAACTCAGAAGTGGTGGTAAGAAGAAAGTTTCCCCATATATCAGCATGCCAGAAATGAAAAGCTGGCTTTGTGTATATAGTTTTGCCAGCAATATTTTTATGAGCTATATATAGATGACATGAGAAAAGCACACTTTGCAATCAGGGCTTCTGGAATTCGTCAGTGGCGGGTGCCCTTTAATAAGAAGTAATATACTCATAAGACTTCTGCGGGGAGGCATGCCGTATTCTTGCTTGTAATAAATGCCTTTCACCTGGTTAAAGCAATCTTATTTCATAGAAACTTAGAATCATAGAGTTGGAAGGGATCTCCAGGCTTGCCTAGTCCAACCCCCTGCACAATGCAGAAAACTCACAAATACCTCCCCCCACATGTACCCAGTGGCCCCTGCTCCATGCCCAGAAGATGGCAAAACACCTCCAGGATCCTTGCCCAAACTGGCCCGGAGAAGAATTGCTGCCTGACCCCAAACTTGTCAGCATTTCCACCACTACCGTTAGTACTTTCAATCATGCAATTTTTCTGTCAACCCAGTGGCATAAATTTGCCTGTGACTAAGCCATTACAGAGGGAAAAGTATTTTTTCTTGATTTTTTTAAAATGGCGCATGTACTTATCACAGAAGGCTCTGTGTCAGAAGAGACATTCCTTCCAGCGTGTAAGAGGATCAGGAATGCCTCTTCTGTGAAGGTGCCTACCACCCATGGCTTTGTAACGAAAATAATCAGCAATTAAAAGAACGTTCTGCATGTTTAACTGATAAGATGCTTCTGATTAATCAGCTCTTGTGGTACGGATTTAAAATACGTGTTTTCATCTCACAGGTCCTGGGGGGGGAGGGAGGGAGGGAGGGAGGGAGAGAGAGAGAGAGATTGGATTTGTACCCTGCCTTTCACTACCCGAAGGAGTCTCAGAGCGGTTTCCAATCTCCTTTCTCTTCCCTTCCCCACAACAGACACCCTGTGAGGTAGGTGGGGCTGAGAGAGCTCTGAGAGAACTGGGACTGGCCCAAGGTCACCCAGGAGGTGTCAAAGCAGCTGACAATTGCCTTCCCTTCCTCTCCCCACAACAGACACCCTGAAAGGTAGGTGGGGCTGAGAGACTCTTTTGAGGACTGCTCTTGAGGAAAGAGCTCTGAGAGAACTGTTACTGACCCACGGTCACACCAGGAGCTGCATGTGGAGGAGCAGGGAATCAAATCCAGATCTCCCAGATTAGAGTCTGCACTCCTAACCACCACACCAAACTGGTAGTGGTGGAACGTGCTGCCAAGTTGCAGCCAATTTAGGGCAATCCTGTAGGGTTTTCAAGGGAAGAGAGGAACAGAGGTGGTTGCCATTGTCTGCCTCTGTGTATCAGCCCTGGACTCCCTTGGTCGTCTCCCATCCAAGTATTAATGAAGCAACGCCATGGGGCTTTCAAGGCAAGAGACACTCAAAGGTGGTTTGCCATTACCTGCCTCTGCATAGCAACCCGGGTATTCTTTGGTGGTCTCCTGTCCAAGTCCTGACTAGGGCCGACTCTGCTTAGCTTCTTACATCTGATGAGATCAGGCTAGCCTGGGCCATCCAGGTCAGAGCACAAATACTGGAAGGGGTTTGTATAATCTTGTAAATGGAACCCACAAGCTTTCATTTGAGCTCTTTGTATCCTGCCTTTAGGCTGGTTTTAGCTGCTCGGGGCAGCTGACGCGCCTGCTCAGACAACCTTTATTTTATCGCTTGTGTTTTCCAAGGAGAAAAAGAATCCGTTTCCCTCCTTGCAGCCCTTGCCTACCCATATAGACAGGGTGGTGAATGATAGTTTGTGAGCCAGGGTACGTATGACACTGGGATTAATTGTCTCTTGTTCCATCTGTTTTTGAAACTGGAGAATCATCTCGGTGCCTGCCGAGCTTCCTTTCCTTACGCTCCTCTTGGTATGCATTGCAACTTGAAGGCTTAAGCCTGGGACTGGGAGATCTGCTTAGCCTACATTTCCCAAGCAGGTGGCTGGCCGTCAGTGAGCATGCTCAGAAGCCCGTCCGCTGTTCTTGCGGAGGGATCAGCAAAATGCGAGGTGGGCTAATGTTCGCAGCCTGTGTCAGCCGCAGCCTGAAAAACAATAGTTGTGTATCACGTTGTGAAACGGTGAAATGGGGGTCTTGCTGGCCGATGACAGAGGCTTGAAGATCAGGGGTTGTGTCAAGGCAGAAGTGAGGCAATCTAGCTTCGTTGCCTTCCTGTAAAGGCTCAGATGAGGGGGTAACACATCAGCAGTGCTGGGCTTTGTAATGGCCTGCCAAGAAGTGGTTAAGATGCTGAATTGGAGGCTGGAAGGTCGGTAGTTCAGCAGTTCGAGACCCGAGTGCCGCATGATGGAGTGAGCTCTCGTCTCTGGTTCCAGCTCCTGCCAACCTAGCAGTTCGAAACCAAGAAACTGCAAGTAGATAAATAGGTACCACTTTGGTGAGAAGGTAACAGTGTTCTGTGCGCCTTGGCATTTAGTCATGCCGGCCACAGGACCACAAAAACGTCTTTGGACAGTGCTGGCTCTTCAGCTTGGAAACGGAAATGAGTACCGCAACCTTAGCGTATTCACCCAAGAAGCTATGGGTGAATACAGCACTAAAGAATGATTGTCAAGGGTAGTGTGTCTCTTGTGTTTTGAACTCTGCCCAGGCTAGCCCGATCGCATCAGATCTCAGAAGCTAAGCAAGGTCGGCCTTGGCTAATACTTGGAAGGGCGACCTCCGAGGAGTACCAGGGCCATGATGCAGAGGCAGGAATCTGCAAGCATCAGGAATCTGAAACATCTCTTGCCTCAAAAACAAGTCTAGCTTGCTACCTAGTGGTGCATAACACTAAAAGAGCTAGAACGTCTGGATGCCAGACAATCTTAGGGTCTCCTGGCTATTACTACACACAATGCCATGAGATAATTAATTAATTAATTGAACTCTGCCTCCCAAATGTAAGATAAGGACCCAGGCTGACCTGATTTCATCAGATCTTGGGAGCCAAGCTGGGTCGTCCATGGTTAGAATTTGGATGGGAGAAAGATTAGTGTTGCAATGGCAAACCACCTCTGAGCATCTCCTGCCTTGAAAACCCTACAGGGTTGCCGTAAGTCAGCTGTGACTCGGCGGCACTTTCCACCACCAAGTTTCCTCTGCCTCTTCTGGAGCAATCATATCTTTTATTGAACTTCAGTGTGATTAAAGTGTTGGACTAGGATCTGGGAGATCGAATCCCCATTCTTTGATGGAGGCCGGTCCCATCCTCACAGCCTGTTGTGGGTTCCCAAAGGGTGGGGTATAATTGAAGTAAATAAATACATTTATATGTATATGTTTGAAAGCAAGAAATTGCAAGTAGATAAATAGGTACCACTTTGGTGGGAAGGTAACAGCGTTCTGTGCGCCTTGGTGTTTAGTCATGCCGGCCACATGACCACAGAAACTTCTTTGGACAGCACTGGCTCTTCGGTTTTGAAACGGAGATGAGCACCGCAACCCTAGAGTCGGATTCGACTGGCTTTCGAGCAAGGGAACCTTTACCTTTACCTTTCTTTCTGAGTTTCACAGTGGATTAGACAGATAAAAACAGTGCCATGTGAGCAATAGAATACACACAACCAGCAATACAGTAAAACCGGATCACAGAGTTAGAGAATAGTGCGGTCAAACATACAATAAAATAATATGTAATACATACAGGATACCTTCATACCTTTGGGACCTCCTCTCCCCATATGAGCCCCATAGAGCACTGAGATCTACAAATCAACGCCTTCTGGTAGTCCCCAGCCCCAGGGACGTCCCGATTTGCCTCAACTGGTGGAATGAGCTCCTGTATGAGATCAGGGCCTGCAAGACAGAGTTCTGCTGGGCTTTTAGTTGAGGCAGCAGACATCCCCCCCCCCCCCGCCTCAGTTGGCTTCCCATTAGTATCCTAGATTCGAACAGCCACCTGGGAACACACATTCCTGTTCCATCTTTGTTGCTGAGACATTTGATCAGATCTTGCATGGTATTTTATGACTATTGTACTGTTTTAATTTTGTTGTTTTTAATTGGTTTTAATTGTTATTGTATTAATATTGATGGAATCTGCCCTGAGCCCGCTTGCAGGGAAGGTGGGATAAAAATCTAATAAATAAATAAGTACAGTCCGCGATGTAATCAAACCGGGTGACAAAGTGAGAGAACGATGGACAGATTGATGAAAACAGCTGGAAATTTCTGAGACATTAACTACAACTGTATTCCTTTTTATTAACAACAAATCCCCCTCCCCTGAGTACTTTTGTTTTGGTATTTATGTGTGCGCAGAATGGCTCGCTTTGCACTCTGGATGGGGTCAAAAGGATGTTCTTACATGCTCTCCCAGCAGTGTGATGTTCTGAGGCGGCACCGCTGGGTTAAGTTTCCTGGGAATGAGAGTTAACTGGAGCCTGTTGGGGTGGGATTCGTAACATGTTGAGAGCGTCAGTGAAGGGGGCGGGGGATAAAGTGACAGGAAAGAAAATGGTGCTTCAGGCCCTGAGAGCTTATAAAAACTAGGAGGTTTTGGGGGGAGGAGGGAGTTGCAAATTGTGCTCCTCATCATGGGCCCCCAATTTATTGTTGTTGAGTGCTGAGGTCATTCCCGACAGCCGCTGTGGAGAAGGACTCGGCTTTGTGTCTGAACCATGGAGAGCCTTTTAGGCCCACGACTGCCGCACCGCCCGCCTTCTCTTCAGAGCCAGCGTTCCTCTCTTTCTCCCTCTCTCTCCATAAAACTTTATGGGACCAGCCGTACAGAATGCGCAAGTGAATCCTTAATCTACTGTGTAAATTTTTAAAAACTTCGTAAACGGTGAAGAAATCGGAGAACTCGGCGGAGGGGATGGCGGGGGGTGTTCCGTGGCGGGTTTTAAGTAAAGGATGTAACGGCTGTGTGAGTTTTTGTAGGCTGCGGAAGTGTTTTAACGTTTATGGAGAGACATTTTCCTGAGTAGGAGGACTGTTTTTACATTGATAAAAGCTGTTCCCAGCATTCCGCCGAACATGATTTTTGGAAAGCAGCCACAGCGGGGATACGAGGGTAGGAGTGGGCATGGTCCTCAGGAGCCAAAAGCTAGTTTAGCCTCACCTCTTCATGGTGTCCTCTAGGAAGTTCCCTGCTCTTTCCTCTGGGCAAACAGATTGTAATTCATTCCTATTCTCATACAAGTAAAGCTCTGCGTTTGGCAACACAGTTGGCAGTAAAGGCAAAATTTGCTCTTTGGCAACCTCTGTGATTTCGTTAGACATACGAGATATTCTACAGGGTAGTGTAAGATGTCTATATATGCCAAGAAGAAGAAGAGTTGCATTTATACCCTGCTCTTCACTTGGAGTCTCAGCCCTGAGAGAACTGTGACTGGCCCCAGGTCACCCAGCAGGCCTCATGTGTCCCAAAGCAGCTTACAATCACCTTCCCTTCCTCTTACCACAACAGACACCCTGTGAGGTAGGTGGGGCTGAGAGAGTTCTGAGAGAACTGCTCTTGAGGAAACAGCTCTGAGAGAACCGTGACTGGCCCCAGGTCACCCAGCAGGTCTCATTTGTCTCAAAGCAGCTTACAATCACCTTCCCTTCCTCTCACCACAACAGAAACCCTGTGAGGTGGCTGAAGCTCTCTGAGAGAACTGCTCTTGAGGAAACAGCTCTGAGAGAACTGTGACTGGCCCCGGGTCACCCAGCAGGCCTCATGTGTCTCAAAACAGCTTACAATCACCTTCCCTTCCTCTCACCACAACAGATACCCTGTGAGGTAGGTGGGGCTGAGAGAGCTCTGAGGGAATTGTTCTGAGAGATTGACTGAGCCAGGTCACCCAGCTGGCTGCATATGGAAGAGTGGGGAATCAAACCCAGTTCTCCAGACTAGAGTCTGCTGCTCTTAACCACTACACCAAACTGAAACGGAGAGTTGCGCTGTCGCTGGCACAGTGGTTAAGGTGTCAGGTTAGGATCTGGGAGGCCCAAGTTCAAATTTCCACTCTGATGTCAAAGCTTGCTTGGTTTCCATCACATGAACACATGAGGCTGCCCTATACTGAGTCCGAACACTGGTCTGTCAAGGTCTGTATTATCTACTCTGACTGGCAGCGGCTCTCCAAGGTCTCAGGCAGAGGTCTTTCACATCTCTCAGTACCTGATCCTTTCAACTGGAGATGTTGGGGATTTGACCCACAACCTTCTGCATGCAAAGTAGGTGCCCCACCACTGAGCCACAGCCTTTCCTTTGCTCCTGGTGACCTTACAAGCACAGCCTGAAGCTGGCGGGCTTTCCTTTGGCTTTCCCTCTGTTTTGCATGCAGGGGGTTGCCAGTTCTGTCCTTGGCAGCATCGTTTAGGTATTATGACTGACGGTTGTTGCTCACCAAAGGCATGGTTCGGACATAATGGGCCTGGGGGCTCTAGGTTCACATCTCCACTTAGACATAAAAGCTCACTGGCTGACCTGGGCTCACTGGCTGACTTAGACATAAAAGCTCACTCAGCCTCACCTGCCTCCCAGGATTTGCTGTTTGTGAGGACAAAATGGAGGTGGGGGAAAGGTTGTAAGCTGCAAGGTAAGAGACAGGTAAGAGACAGTGCTCCTCTCCAGGGTCTTTGGAATGTACAAACCCTCTGCAATTCTACATTACACACTCCCCCTCACCCCCGCTAGTATTTTATTAATGGCCTCACCAAATTTCAGAACACTATAGAATGTTATTCTCTTGTTTGTCTTGTAGTCACAGCCAAAAGCCTGGGGTGAGGCAATGTGTTTGGAGGTTCCTCTTCTCTGAGGAGTTGAAGCTGAACCCCGTTACTACCAAGGTCTTGTGACCCACATAAAAGCTGAGTCTTCCAGACTGGGTAATCTTGGGATCCTCGTCCTCCTCAGCGTGGAGTTCCCAGATTTTGGTTCTGAACGAGCAGTGAAGGCACTTAAAAATCTCTCTCGGAACACGTTCTCCCTCCCTGCAGGCCAGAGTGAAATCTTAATGGACTCCGCAGAGGGTGCATTTCAAATGAATCTCTAGAGCAGCTTAGGAAAGTGATGGAGGTGTGCTTTAGGTGTTCTTAGCTTTTTCCAAGCTCCAAATTAGAATTCCCTTGGGAAGACCCAAAACAGCAGAGGCAGCCCGCAGTACGGTTCCTCCACACGAAGCAGTATGGGGCACACTGTCCTCAGGTGGTGGAGTCGGAGGGGGGACACAGAGGGGAAAAAAAGCTAAACCCGCTGAGGCATCTTTTGCGTCCTCCCCTACAGCACTGGCTCTGGAAGGGTGAAGATAGTCCTCAATCCAGGCCCCCCCTCCATCCAATGTCCTCCCCCAGTGAAAATTGGCTAGCTACGGGGCTGCTTAGCGGAAAGATTTTATTATTATTGTGTGTGGCTTTCTCTGTCTCTCTTTCTGAGACAGTGAGCACGTGCATGGCTCTTCAGAATAACAGGATTTCTCTGCCCCCGAGTAGAGTGCAGACAAAATGGGGGGGGGGGGAATAGAAAGGTGACTAAAGGGAGAGGAGGGAGGTGGAGGCTAGGTGGTCTAATGTACTTATGTTTTGTGTCACTTCAGCTAGGCCCAGGGAGTCCCGTGTTAACATCCTGTCAGAACAGCTGTGCAGGATCAAGCCAGTGGCCCGTCTGGTCCGGTAACGTGGCCAACTAGACATCCAAATATAATCCTTTTCATCTGTGCAAGCAAAGGAGGCCTTGAGTTTGACTTGGGGAGGGGGAGCAGCTGTCAGAAGTCTGAAAACAGTTTGAGGGAATGGAAATCCATACTGTTTAGCTTCCTGTCGAGTTTGGCTCGGTTCTTTTGGTCTACACTTCCCAGACTGTCTGACTTCAGCCTCTTGGGGATTTCTCCCGAATGAAAAAAGACAAAGGACATGCAGGCATTCAGAGGGTACCGATAGAAGATTGTTTAATTTCTGCTCCAAGGGCTTGCCTTGAAGAATGAGCATAAGTAGACAGTAATCATCTTTTTTTTTACAGACTTGTGTATCTCCATGATAACATATAAATCTGATTTTCGAGTTACATAACCTTTTGAGTCGCAGGTACTAAAATGTCTGAAATCTGTTCCCCTGAGGTGAACTCGCAAGGATTCCTTGCAGAGTGGCTCTAAATTCCTGGATTTTTTATATCTACAAAGCTGAATTTTTTTTAAAACAAACCCAGAAGTCAGCTGCAAGCTATGCCAATCTAAGACCATGTCTGGAGACTAGGTCCATCAGTGGTTACTAGCTGTGGTGACTAAATGGAACCTCCATGCATCTCTGAATACTGGTCGTTGGGAGGGCCTGTCTAGGGTCTCTAGTTGGCCCCCGAGAGAAACAAGATGCAGGGCTACATGGACCAATGGTGTGCTCTTGAAGGGCTTTTCTTATGTTTTCATGAAAGCGGGGACCTGTGAGACTCATGGGGGCAATCCCTCCCCCCACCAGCAGCAGCATCACTGCTTGCCTGATTTAAGCTTTGGTGGCTGTTCCTCCACAGCCCACCACACTCAAAATGGCAGTCAAGATTGTTATGTTCTGACTCTGAATCAGTCCTATATTTTACCATGTTAAGCTTGAGTCAGCAAAAGGGATTGCAAGAGTCAACATTCCCATTGGTTAGTTTCCGTGAAACCTTGTAAATAGCCAATCAGAACTGTGTGTTTGTTTATGGAGGGAACAGACCTCATTGGGCCTGTGTTATCATTGGTTGTTAACATAACTATGGGTGTGGCTTTGGCAGCCCGGATTATTTAAAAAGGGAGCTGTGCTTCACTGTTTTGTGTGTGTTGTCTGATCGACTTGTTTTGCTGTTAAATAAAGCTGAAACCACTTGTTGAAATCACTACCTTGTTAAGGCTCATACTTAAAACAAACCCAGAAGTCAGCTGCAAGCTATGCCAATCTAAGACCATGTCTGGAGACTAGGTCCATCAGTGGTTACTAGATGTGGTGACTAGTATCATGAGAGCTCTGTCTTTCTTAAATAAAGCTGAAACCACTTGTTGAAATCACTACCTTGTTAAGGCTCATACTTAAAACAAACCCAGAAGTCAGCTGCAAGCTATGCCAATCTAAGACCATGTCTGGAGACTAGGTCAGTGGTTACTAGATGTGGTGACCTAGCATCATGAGAGCTCTGTCTTTATGGAAAATGTTTTATTTTTTTAAAGCTTTTCGTAATTTTCTGCAAACCTGGGGAGGGGGCAGTCGCCCAGGTATGTAGGAAAATACTCCCTGTTTATACCTGGCCCTGTTCTCTGAGTTCCCAGTCACGTCAGATCTCGGAAGCTAAGCAGGGTCGGCCCTGGCTGGTATTTGGAAGGGCGACCTCCAAGGAATACCAGGGTTGTGATGCAGAGGCAGGCAATGGCAAACCACCTCAGAAACGTCTCTTGCCTTAAAAACAAGTCTAGCTCACCACCTAGTGTTGCATAATACTAAAGGAGCTAGAACTTGGGATTTCCTGGCTGTTCTGCACACAGTGCCATACGATAGTTATTATTCTCAGAGTTTTTTGATCTGCACAGGGCAAAGTTCAGAATTAAGTGTATATGATGCTTCCTGCCTCTGGTGCCCTACTGGATGGGAATGGCTTGGAAAATGATAGAGGGACTGGAAAATGATTTAAGGGACTGCAGTTGTTGGAAGCTTTGGATATAGCCAGAACTTGTCGAAAAGAGTGATTCTCAGACCCCCTTGCTGGATGTTCCCTGTAACATCTGCATCCAAAATGTATACCTTCTTATCTTGAGCCAGTGTGGTGTAGCAGTTAGAGTGTTGGACCAGGATCGGGGGGACCCAAGTTCTAATCTCCACTCTGCCATGAAGGCTTGCTGGGTGACCTTGGACTTGCCACATGTAATCAGCCTAACCTACCTCACAGGGTGGTTGTGAGGATACAATGGCGGGGAGGTGAACTGTATAAGCCGCTTTGGCTCCTTGTTGGGACAGCCCCCCCATAGCTGTTTCTACACTTGAAAAAGCATGGTGGGGGAGTGGACAAGAACTCCTGGGGCTGCCACACTGCTCGCTAGTTCGAGATCAATGCCTCACAGCAATTTTTAAAGAATTACCAGTGCTTTTATAATGGCACGGACAACCATTGGTTGGACCTGTGACCACCAGCCCTTGTATTTTGGCCCTTAGTTTGATATTCTAACCTCTCCTCTGTGTGGGTTGCACCTAGAATATTTTTGACACATCTCTGTAACAGACAAAGCCGCCCACAGGCACCAGAGTAAAAATCATGAAAAACAGGATATGTGAACGTAGAAAGCTGTTGAGGCCATTGGTCCGTTGAGCAGAGCGTTGTTGGCTGTGCCTGGCAGCAGCTCTCTTGGAGTAGAGTCTTGCCCACCACTGCGGCTGAGGTCTTGAAAAACCAGAGATTCTGTGGGTTGAACCCAGGACCTTCTGCCCCCAAAGCACACACTGTGCCACTGGTAAACACTGTTTATTATGCTTATAGTAATTTGCTCCTCACCCTCTACCCATATGTATGGACTGGGAGCTTCGATTTCAGTGTATCTGAAGAAGTGTGTGGCAGTGGTAAAATTGATTCTGTGGATCATATTTTGCTTGATTGTTCCAAATTTTCAGCTCTAAGAGATGAACTGATCTCCACTTTATTAATCAGGATTTCCTCTCTCCCGAAGCAAAATCATCCTGGTTACTTAGAGACAAAGACAAAGAAACTACTCTGCACGTGGCAAAAATCTCTAGCAGCTGTCGTCAAATCACAAGACAACTTTTGCAGTAGCAGTCTTTGAATTCTTCTGTGTTTTCCTGTGGAATGAGGTTTATTGTGGGATGAGGGTATGCTGTTTATTCCTCCGGTTGCAAAAACAGTAAACACAAAAGAAAGAAGTGTGCGTGCCCACGATAGCTGATGCCTTGAATAAAACTTTGCTGGCCTCAAAGGTGCCACTGGACTTGAACTTTGTGGTGCTGCTTCAGACCAACACGGCTGACGACCTGAATCTATCACTATGTCATTTAGTTGTACCCAGGGCTTTTTTTGTAGAAAAAGCCCAGCAGGAACTCATTAGCATATTAGGCCACCGCCCTGACAGCACAGCTCATTAGCATGTTAGGCCACAGCCCCATGTTGCCAGAAGTGTGGCCATCCAGCCACACCCACCTTTTGCTTCTTATTCTGTTTACCTTGTTTGTTGTCAAAGCCCAGGGCTTTTTTTGTAGCAGGAACTCCTTTGCATGTTAGGCCACACACCCCTAATGTAGCCAATCCTAATGAGTTTCTGCTGTTGGGTGTGGCCTATTATACTAATGAGTTCCTGCGGGGCGTGGCCAACGTGAGAGCCAGCCGGAACTCCGTTCCTGTGCGTTCCTGCCCCAAAATAGCCCTGGTTGTACCCCGTGATTTGATTGCCTCTTGAGCACTGTCCCTCATCCAATCCCTCCCCCCAGTTTCCTCTAATATTCCCTTCTCTGCCCTTCTTATTGTTCCACACGTGTGTTTGCCGAGATTCCTGTTAAATTCTCTCTTTTTGTCTCGACTGCTGTCTCTTTGGTTTTTTAAAAACGGGTTAAATTTCGTCCGTTCTTGCAGCTTCCCTTCACTTTCCCCTCCTTCGCCCCCCTTCACTTTCCACTTCTTAATTTTGTTTTATGCTTCGATTTCTTTGCTTTCATCTCCTTGTATTTTGTTCCTCTTGTCTCCCCTGCCCCCCCCCCCGACTTTCAGCTCCTCATCCACCCTGGGAAGCGGTTCTCTCCGAGGGACCCGAGCCCTCCTATATCGATTCCCAGCCCTTCTTTTAGCAGAACTGATTTGCATTCTTGACTCTCATTGTTTCTGACAGAAGATTGGTGATTTCTGAAGAAAGCTCTCCCCCCACCCCCTCGGCTTTGCTTAAAATCGTCCCTGTTTGCACCGAGAATAAAGAGCTCTACCCTGGCTTTTTGAAAACACACACAGAGAAATATTTTTATTTTTGGAAGAAACCATTTCTGCCTGAATTAGTGTGCTTGAAGGCTTTTGTACCAGCAAAATAGGAATATTTGTTAACTTGCTCCAGGCGATCCAAGGGAATTCATATTTGGTGCGGGGGACGGACGGACAGTATGTGCATACATACCCTCTGGACAGTCTCATCCAGATGGCTGGTCTGGCATTACTTATTGCTGAAGTTTGGAGAGATGGGCTGCTGTACTAATAAAGTTGCCACCGATTTTTCCTGGCAGGACCACCTACCCTTTTAAACAAGGGCATGGCAATCAGAAATCTGACAGGGCAAAGTTTCCCTAATCACTGGATGTCTGTGCTGGAAGCAGCTATAGCTTTTGAATTTCTCCTAGTTTGTGGTAGCGCACGAACACATGAAGTTTGCCTTAAAGTGAATCAAGGTCGGTATTGTCTACTCAGGCTGGCAGTGACTCTCCAGGGTCTCAGGCAGAGGTCTTTCACATCACCTACTGCCTGGTCATTTTAGCTGGGGATTGAACCTGGGACCTTCCGCATGCAGCGCACATGACCTACCACAGAACCACCGCCCTTCCCCTGAATGCACCAAGGAATCCATCCCAAAGAAGAGATGATAATTCTGTTATTCTTAGGGGATGGAATGATAAGCCCTGCAACCGCTGAGAAATTCCGTCAGCTTTGACTTCCGTTTCTTCTGTGCATTCAGAATTGATCTTTGGCTTGGCTGTTATGGTGAGGGTAGGGGCTCTACCTCCCAGTTTGTCAGGGCATCCGAAAGCAGATGCGAAACCCAGCCTTCGTTGGGCTGACTTACGCAGGGGTGAATCCTGCTTTGGAATTCCAGTTGATGAGCAGGAAAGACCATTTTTAAAAAAATATATTGCAAATTGTGAGCCTAGCCAACATGTCCCCCCACCCTGAACACAAGGCCAGCCCGAGGATTTTTGTTGCCCTAGGCGAGGCTACCTTCTGGCACCCCACCCCCCCACCGCCAGGGCTCCCCAGGGCGAGGGAGGGCTCCCCTCCTCCTTCCCCTCTCAGCCGCCGCCGGGGCGCGCCGGCAAGCCAGGGGAAGGGGTGGGAGGGGTTTGGCAGGGCTTTTGGTGGAGGGGTGGGGGCCTTTTGGCACTCCTAAGGGCCGGCATGCTCTAGGCGAATGTCTAGTTCGCCTAGTGAGTGAGCCAGCCCTGCCTGAACAGTTTCATACTCATTGTGCTGTAACAAACTCTAGTGATCCCTGACTGTCCTGCACCAGAGCCAGGACCTTCTCGGCCCTGGGTCCCATCTGGTGGAACTCTTTGCCAAATGACATCCATGCCCTGCGGGACTTAATGCAATTCTGCAGGGCCTGCAAGGCAGAGATGTTCCACCAGGCTTTTGGTTGAGGATAGCGATGGGATTTATTATGGCTGACTCCCTCCTCCTCCTCTCTCCCATCTTTCCTCTCTTATTTGCCTCCTCTTTGCCCTGCATGCAAAACAGCACACAGTCCGGAACTGACTGAGATAACTTTACACACTGTCTGGGGCTTGTTTTTAAGAATGAAGCGATGTTACGGGATGGTTATAATGTTAACGATGCTTACGGTATTTTATTTATTTATTTATTTATTTATTTATTTATTTATTTATTTATTTATCTTTCGATTTGTATACCGCTCACCCCCGGAGGGCTCTGAGTGGTATATTTTATTCTACTGTTGTTCATTGCCCAGAGCCCTGTGAACTCAGGGATTGGGCGATCCATACATTTAAATCATAATTTAAATATCTGAAAATGGCATATTTGTCTTTTATAGAATGTAAGACTACAGTTAAATAATGGAGGTGCCATTGACAATACTGGATTGAATGACTGGCTTGCATGCCTATCTAGGGCATAATGAGACAGACATCTTTGGGATAGCCTGTTAGAAGCACATTTTTAAAATCACCTGTATGATTACGTGGGTGAAAAGCGCTGTCCGGTCATGGCTGACTTATGGTAACCGCATAGTGTTTTCAAGGCAAGAGATGAACAGAGGTGGTTTGCCATTGACTGCCTCTACATAGAATCCTGGACCATTGTTTCCTCTAAGCTGAGTTAGTGTGAGCTAGCTCACAGTTTTTTAGCTTCTGGCTTACCCATTTTTGTCTCCGCTCAGGAAGGGAGGGCTCCAGAGCAAACTTAATTTCTGCAGTAGCCAAATTGCTCGTTCACAACTTTAATGCCAATAGCTCACAAACTAAATTTTTGTTCGCAAGACTTCACAGCTTAGAGGGAGCTTTGCCCTGGACTGCCTTGGTGGTCTCTCATCCAAATGCTAACCAGGGTGGACCTTGCTGAGCTTCAGAGATCTGATGAGATGGGGCTATCCTGGGCCAGTACATTAGTGTATGAAAATTCGAGTTTCTTCAGTAGAACCAGAGTGGTGTAGTCTTCAGAGTATCTGCCCAGGATCTGGGGAACTCTGGCTCAGATGACCATTCTGCTGTGAAGTTTACGGGGTGGGTGTCCTTGGGCTGGTTGCTCTCATCCTTGTCTACTTTTCAGGGTTGTTCTGAAGATAAAACAGGGAATAGGAGGAGAAGTGTAAGCTCTTTAGCAGATGCTTGGAATAAAAATATACGATGAGATAGGAACCAGTCCTGTAGCATGCAAAGCGGCCAGTGCCAGAGAATGCTACATACCTAACTGGGGGGGTTGGGGGAGCCGAAAGAAAGCCCTCTTCAGAATTTAGAGGGACAGGATACAATTACTCATGTAGGACTGTAGGCAATTGTTGATCAGTAGATCCTTTTCCTTATAATCAGTCAGAGTCTCTTGTTTGATTTAGTCAGCGGCAGACTGCAGTCCGGAGCAATCAAACTGCAATCTTGAACTCCATTGTCTGTGCCTCAGCCTGTCAGGTCCTTGGGGGAATGAAGTGCAAAGTTTAATATCTTCAGGGCAAGTCCTTGAGTGGGAGAAGCAAGGGATCTTTGCCGGGGCTGATTTGGGCTGGAGAGTGGAAAGGAGTCACTTTGCCGCATCGACCTGCCTTTGCTACAGGAACCGCCGGTGGAAAGTGCAAAAGGGGGGGAGCCTAGCTCGTAGGATCTTGAGCATGACCTTGATAGTGTGTGAAATGAGTGCAATTGTGCAATAGTTTGAACATTCCTTGGCATTTCCCTTCTTTGGGATCGGGATGTTGTGTTTTCCAAATTTGCTGAGGGGTGACATGATCAAGGTTTATAAGATTATGCATGGGATTGAGCAGGTTGAGAAAGTAGTACTTTTCTCCCTTTCTCACAATACAAGAACTCGTGGGCACTCCATGAAATTGCTGAGCAGTCGGGTTAGAACAGATAGAAGGAAGTACTTCTTCACCCAAAGAGTGATTAACACATGGAATTCACTGCCACAGGAGGTGGTGGCGGCTACAAGCATGGACAGTTTCAAGAGGGAATCAGATGAGCATATGGAGCAGAAGTCCATCAGTGGCTATTAGCCACAAGGTACAGATAGGAACTCTCAGTCTGGGGCAGGTGATGCACTCTATTCTTGGTGCTGGAGGGGGCAGCAGTGGAAGGGCTTCTAGTGTCCTGGCTCCACTGGTGGGCCTCCTGATGGCACCTGGTATTTTTGGCCACTGTGTGACAGAGTGTTGGACTAGATGGGCCATTGGCCTGATTCAACATTGGCTTCTCTTATGTTCTTATGCTTAGGCAGAAGTCTTTCACATTACCTGCTGCCATATCTATTAACTGGAGATGCTGGGGATTGAACCTAGGACCTTCTGCATGCCAAGCAGGCGCTCTACCACTGAACCATGGCCGCTCCCCATACGGAGTGTCTACAAAGGTCCTCCTGTACCCAGGCTCTTTAGGAAGCCATGCCAAGCATTCCATTGTAGGGAGAGCCTTCAGGGAAACCTCTGAGAGGCTTTAGCAGTTTTGTTTCCCCTGCATTTAGCGATAGTGTAGTTTTTGTAATTGATGTTTTAATTTTTAATTGTGCTTATTCTCATGGTAATTAGAGGGGGAATTGTGTGTTCTGCTCTTTCGAGAAAGCAGGTCATAAATGAAACATGAACACCGCGGTTCATAACAGGGGGCGGGGGCGGTTTGGCTTTTCTTGGGCAGTTCTTCCAAGTTTGTTTCTCGGAGCAGCACCGTTCTTTAAAATGGGCACCAACACTGAAGCGCTGGGGAGTCCTGGTCTGTCTTGTCTTTTGTTTTAATGCTTGCTTTCTTGAACTCTTTTTTAAAAATCTGATCCCTTTTTTATGCTTTCTTTCTTGAACTTTTATTGGGTCTGTTGATTTAGGATTTTCCCTCCTCTTGGTGATTGTGCATTTTATTCTTGTGCACTACGTCAGGAACATCAGCACCCGGAAGATCTGGGTGCAGTGGCCTCCGTTTCTACTTCCAACCGTTAAAGAAAAAGAAACGCCACTTGAAGGGGACAGGAGAGAGAGCGAGAGAGCGAGGGGCTTGCCTGTCTGGCTTATTTCTGTCCTGGCAAGTTCATAAAACTATATGTGTGGGAAGGGGAGGGCTGTTGCCAGTGGAGAGGTTACAGTCCAGAAACCCCCCATCTGCCTAACTTTAGCAAGGCTGCTGGATCACACGTGCCTTCCAGCCATACCTTTTGCTCGCACAATTGAAATACTTGTTGGAGGAGAGGGGAAGGCTACATTTTTCCAGAGAGGCAAAAATACTGGTGTTTCAGGGAGATGCGGTATGTCTGCAACAAATGCAGTTCTTGGAAGGAAAACCCTTGGATCTCTCTCCCTCTCCCTCTCCCCCCCTTCAGTCACCTGGAAGGATGCATGCAATGGGTATCTAAAAAGTAAGGTTGTAGAGATATGAAAGAACATAAGAGATGCTCCGCTGGCTCAGACCGGTGGCCTATCTAAATGGGCTTCCTGGTTCACCCAGCAGCCAGCTGACCAACTGGCTTGGAGAGCTGGTATGTAGAGAGGTTTTCTCCCTCCAGCAGTGGTGGTTCCCTTTAATCATCTTGGCTTGTAGTCACTGACGGGCCCCTCCTCCTTGAACCTGTCTAATCCCTTTTAAAGCTATCCGTGCTCATGGCCATCATCACTACATCCACTGCCAGCGAATTCTACAGTTTAATTATTCATTGAATGAAGGAGTACTTTCGTTTCTCTGTCTTGATTCTGTACTCTTCCCCCACCTCCCCAGGTGTAGCACGTGCTAGAGGAAGCTCTGAGACCATCTCCCTGCTCACAAATTTCAGGGAATGCACTTTCAATCTATGTACAGTGTATGCTTGATTTTTTTTTTTAAAAAATGCATGTGTTGAGTAATGGTTACTTGGTGTAGTGGTTAAGAGTGACGGGGTCTGGAGAACCGGGTTTGATTCCGCACTCTTCCACACGAAGCCAGCTGGGTGACCTTGGGTCAGTCACAGTTCTCTCAGAGCTCTCTCAGCCCCACCTACCTCACAGGGTGTCTGTTGTGGGAAGAGGAAGGGAAGGTGATTGTAAGCCACTCCGATACAACTAACTCTTCCTCTGTCTGGTGTAGTGTAGTGGTTTGGTGTAGTGGTTAGGAGTGCAGACTGTAATCTGGGAGAACTGGGTTTGATTCCCCACTCCTCCCCATGCAGCTGCTGGTGTGACCTTGGGACAGTCATAAGTTCTCTCAGAACTGTTCTCTCAAGGGCAGTTCTCGGGAGAGCTCTCTCAGCCCCACCTACCTCACAGGGTGTCTGTTGTGGGGAGGGGAAGGGATTGTAAACTGCTCTGAGACTCCTTTGGGTAGTGAAGGTCGGGGAATAAATCCAAACTGTCTTCCTCCTCCTCCTCCAGTCTCATTAGATGAGTGAACACCTGTTAGCTGTTTCTTACAAACAGATGTTCAGGATGTGCGTTCGCTGTACTGTGTGAACAGAGTTCATTTCGGCTGGCTGAGCATGTGTACAAGGGGGGACTGGGTTCTATTAAGAAACATGCTTAGCTTTTAAGCATTTCAGTACTTTGCTTCAGTTCTGTTTTTGACTTCTGGATAGCTCTACAATCCAAACCCTATTTCATTCTTCACTGAATGTCCCAGGTTGTTGATCATATCGACTCACTCTGTGAAACTTTGCCATGAGTCCCAGCGGGAAAGGCGGACTACAAAGAACGCCAATAAATAAATACAATTAAAATCTTTCTCGGGGTGGTGGTTGCTGCGTGTACAAGAATGAGGTGGCAAAACTCTGAGGTGATAGAACGGAGGGCAGCCCTCAGAATGTCGAATGTCCCTTCATGTACAAAAGGAAACCTTTGCCACAAAAATGGAATGCTGTCACTACCCTTTCTCTCTTTCCTACCATGCTTATCTTTCTATTTGTGGGGAATTATTATCATTAGGGAAGCGTTTGAAGACTTGATTCTCTGTACCTGCAGACCGAAGCAGGTACAGTTTGGTTCCGCCACGTCGGCCATTTTACTGCCGGCGTGAAGTAGGCCTCAGTGACTTATTGGGCAAATCCCTGTCTTCTGGAGGAGAAAGGAGTTATTCATTCCAGCCACACACAGGGCTGAGCAGGCGAGTGACATTTGCGCCAAAGGCTTCAAATGATTTGGTCTCTTCAGAGTGACCCTTTCAACAGTTATCGCTCTTCCCCGTCTGCAGGTCCCTGGTGTGATTTTTCTGGACGTGTCTGCTGAGCCAAAGGCCTTTGTGTCGCATAAGGGAAGGGGGGGATGTTGCTGGTTGTATATAAAAAAGAACCTTCTGGAAGGAACAGTGGGGCGACACATCTTGGGAACTTTGAGTGCTCCTAACAATCTAAAAAAACTTTGTTTTCTTCTGGGGCAATGACCCTTAAAATATCAATTGTGTATTAAAAACGAAGTATTCTTCATATCTGCTAAGTAAAAAGCTTTTGACTAAATTTTCTCTCAGATTACATAACATTTATGATGTAGATCTGTATTTTGACCAAAACCACTTCTTAAAATGAGGAGAATATGTCATGATGGGCTGTCCAGTCGTTTACCTGTCTGTTCCATTTTTATCCTGCCATTATTCCAAGGAGCCCTTGAGCAGAGTTCATTGTTCTCCTTTCCTTTGTTTGAATCTTGCAGCAACCCTGTGAGTCAGGCGGCCTGAGAGGCAGTGAGGGCCGAAGGTCATCCAGTGAACTCCATAGCTGACTGGAGGATTTGAACCAGTGTCTCCTTAACTCAGTGTATATTGGCTCTCCAAGAAGAAGAAGAGTTTGGATTTATACCCCGCCCTTCACTTAGTCTCAGAGCAGTTTACAATCTCCTTCCCTTCCTCTCCTTGCAATAGATACCCTGTGAGGCAGGTGGGGTCAAGAGAGCTCTGAGAGAACTGCTCTTGGGAGAACAGCTCTGAGAGAACTGTGACTCGCCTGAGGTCAGCCAACTGGCTGCAGTTGGAGGAGTGGGGAATCAAACTCAGTTCTCGAGATTAGAGTCCACCCCTCCTAACCACTACACCAAAAACAGTCTGGAGAAGTCCTCTTACCTAGCCTACCAAATCCGGACAATGCTGGATCCTTAGGTCTGAGTTTAAGAATGTCTACCTTGTACAGATCCAGTGCTGAGCTATATGGACCAACACATGGCCTCATCTGGTATAAGGCAGCTTCAGATGTGTGTTCATTGTGGGTCACCGTGTGAGGCGGGGCTTTTTCTGTGATGGCCCCTTATGGAATACCCTTCCCACAGATGCTGGGCTGGTGCTGTGTGTGCTAGGTTTCTGGCATCAGTTAAAGAGATTATTCACGCTGGCTGTCTGGATTATTTTCCTGTTGATTGCTTTAAACGCCCTTTTAATATGTGATAATTGTTGTTTACATTGTTTTCTAATTGGCTGCCACCTCAAGTGCTGCTGCTGAAGAGAGCAGGTTAGAAATCATTGAAGCAAATAAATGATAGCTTTGGAATTACAAGCTCTGAAGCAACCTTGGCACGTGCCGCCCTTGCAAGTTATTTTTTTGTCTCTTGCAAACATTGGGGGAGAATCGCACAGAGGGCGGAAGGGCCTTTGAATCTTCTTCTTTTGTGTGTGTCTGTGTGTGCGTACATGTGTTTGTGTACCTGGATATCATGGTGACTTCTGGCGACCCCTAGTGGGGCTTGGACACTTTGGAGAGGTGGCTTAATATTGCCTGCCTCTCTGTCCTGGCCCTGGTGTTCCTTGGAGATCTCCCTTTCAAGTACTTGCCAGAGGCAGCCCTGCTTAGCTTCTGAGATCTGATGAGATCGGGCTTGCCTGGGCTATCCCGGTCAGGGCTGGGTCTTTGAATCTTCTTGTGCCATTTTCCCACTGAAATATGTCACCCAATGCCACTTTTACCTCCAATGGGATGGGAGGGGAGTGTGTGTGTGTGTGAGTATGTATGCACTAAGTGCCGTCAGGGTGCCTCTGACTTATGGCGACCCTATGAATGGATGTCCCCTGAAATGTCCTGTCGTTAACAGCCTTGCCCAGGTCTTGCAGACTGAGGGCTTCCTTGACCGAGTCCATCCGTCTCAAGCGAGGCCTTCCTCTTTTCCTGCTGCCTTCAACTTCTTCCTAGCATCAGTGCCTTTTCTTGTCATCTCGTAATGTCACCAATGTCACAATAGCCACCACTTAGACATTGTAGCTTGCGGGGAGAGTTCAGGCTTGGTTTAATCTAGAACCCACTGATCTGTCTTTTTGACAGTCCACGGTTTCCGCAAAACTCTCCTCCAACACCACATTTCAAACGAATCAACTTCCTTCCTGCCGGCTTTTTTCATTGTCCAGATTCCACACCCATACGTAGTAATGGGGAGTACCGTGGCATGAATTAACTTGATCTTGGCCACTGAAGAATCTTTTCTAGCTCCTTCATGGTTGCCCTTCCCAGTCCCCTGATTTCTTGATTGTAGCCAGTTTGGTGTGGTGGTTAAGAGCGGTGGACTCTAATCTGGGAGAACCGGGTTTGATTCCCCACTCCCTCACATGCAGCTGCTGGTGTGACCGTGGGTCAGTCATAAGTTCTTTCAGAGCTGTTCTCTCGGGAGCAGTTTCTGTCAGACCTCTCTTGGCCCCAACTACCTCACAGGGTGTCTGTTGTGGGGAGGGGAAGGGAAAGGAAAGGAGATTGTAAGCCACTCTGAGACTTCGAGTGAAAGGCAGGGTATAAATATAATCTTCTCTTCTTTTTGGTTGATCATGGAGCCAAATGATAGAAATTCTTGAACGATTTCATTGTGGAGGTACTCATGTTTTAATTTCTCGGGTCTCACTTGCTGGCCTGAGCTTGTCACACATTGGAAGCTAAGCAGTTTTGGCCCCGGTTGGTATTTGGATGGGAGACCACCAAAGAATTCCCAAATCATAACGTGGAGGCAGGCAGTGACAAACCACCGCTGAGCGTCTCTTGCCTGGAAAACCCCACGGGGTTCTCTGTAAGTCAGCTATGATTTGATGGCAAAAACGACCACAACAAACTACTTGCTGAGAATAAGCCAAGCACTTTCCGAGACTGGGACGTGGTATTGCGACGTCTGCCGTGTGTGAACACACACCTCAGGCCCTCTTCTGTACAAAGGGACCTTACAAGGCTGAAATCAGACAGAAGGTTCCGGGGAACATCGTTTTGAGGGCTGGGGACTCGTGTGACGTTTGGTTCCGGTTGCTGCATGTCGACGAGGATATTGTAGAGCTGGAAAACCTTCAGAAAGGGAAAGCTGGAGGTGGATGGAGTATCCTCTGTATGAGAAGAATTTAGGGGGAAAGGTGATGGAGGACGTGCCCTGACCTGGGTGGCCCAGGCTAGCCTGATCTCATCAGATTTCAGAAGCTAAGCAGGGGTTACCCCAGGTGACCACTTGAATGGGAGACGGCTAAGGAATTCCATGGTCTCTGTGCAGCAGCAGGAAATGGCAGACCCAGGCCATAGCCCGGAATCTATAAGTCGGGGGGGGGCATTTACATTTCTTAGGGGGCGCTAGATAATCACCACCCGCCCTCTGAGCCTGGCCCTAGCACCACACCAAGCAGCAACCCAGCGGGACTGGGGGAAGGGAGCAGGGAAGTGAAGGGATAATGACACACGGGGCAGCCATGCCAGCAGTACCTGGCGCAGCCCTGAGCTACTCTGCAGCTTTTGCCACCCGGGCCTCTACCAAGACGCCAACGCCACCTCACCACGGCCTCTCGGGGCCCAGCTCCTTCCCTGCACCCATCACCACTCGGAGGCCCTGGGATGGATGGGAAGTTGTAGGGCCTCACCAGTAAGTCAGGGGGCCTAGCCCTACTGTAGCTACAGGCCTGTGCAAACCACCTCCGGACGTCTCTTGCCTTGGAAACTTTACAGAGTCACCATGAGTTGGTGGTGACTCAACGACACACTCTCCCCTCATGAGGCGCAGGGATGCCAGCCCTGCACTGGCAAATCTCAGGAGATTTTGGGGGGGTTGGATACCTGGGATGGTGGAGCTTCAGTGGATGGGATGGCGTATCTTCGTGACACCCGAGGAATTCCCTCAATATCTATGATAAAGACCATGGAGACTAGGGGAAAGCCTAAAGCATCACAAAGGATGTGGTGTCAAGGGGAGGGGAGGGACTTCAGTGAAGCACAATGCTATAGAGTCCCGTCTTCCAAGGAAGCCACTTTCTCCAGGGGAACTGATCTCTGTCGCCTGGAGATCAGTTGTAATAGCAAGCTGTCTCCAGCCACCACCTGGAGGGTGGCAACCCTAACTGTGGGGAGTGGTGCTGGACTAGCTGATCTGATCCAGCAAGGCCCCTCTTTTGAACAGGGCTGTTAATTTTTCTCGATATTTATTTGCTTCACTTATGCCTTTGTCTCCAGTGGGGACTCTAAGCGGCTTATGTCATTCTCCTTTTCTCCATTTACCTCAACCCTGTGAGGTAAATTAGGCTAAGAGGGTGTGACTAGCCCAAGGACACCCAGCGAGCTTCCGTAGCCGAGTGGAGATTCAAACCTGGATCTTGTGGATCCTAATCCGACACGCTAACCCCTGCGACACACAAGTTCTTTCTGTCTCTTTGTGTATATCCACGTTTCGCGCTCAGCGTATCCCGTTTTGACCCTTGAAACGTTTCCGTTTTAGCTCTTTTCATGGTCCGCTTGTTTGTGTATCTTGTGGTTTCCTACTTTCCTTCCATTTCCTCCTTCCCCACATCTTGCGTGATGGAGATGAATTTTGATTGCTGCTGCTGCGGTTGCTTGTTAAACACTTTCCACTTCCCCACTGCTGGTTTTTAATAAGTTATTTGGATTCCAGCCAGTCTTCTTTCATTTAGTTTGCATTCTTTCTGAGTGCATTTTGCAGAAGTCTTTGGAGTGTGGTGTATCTCCTCCCCCCCCCGCCAAAAGAGCACAGTACCTCAATGAATGCAAGAATTTCATGTGCAGAAATCTTCTGGCTTGGCATCCTCTTCCGGAAACTCACAAGCCGGACATGGTGGCCTTTTTCCCTCTTTGTCTCCCAGAGCCTGCCTTTCAGACATACATTGATTCAGAACATGGAGGTTCCGTTTAGTCACCATAGTTAATAGATATTGATAGACTTACCTTTTTTCATTGAGAGACTTGCCTTTTAAAAGTCACAATCTAGTGGCCTTCATCACATCTTGCAGTAGGAAATTCCATATGTGGACTTCACTTGTGACATTTGGAAGATCAATTGTTTGGCTCGGTTCCCAGTTTGGTGTCGTGGTTAAGAGTGGTGGACTCTAATCTGGGAGAACCGAGTTTGATTCCCCACACCTCCACCTGCAGCTGCTGGTGTGACCTTAGGTCAGTCACAAGTTTTCTCAGAGCTGTTCTCTCAAGAGCAGTCCTCAAAAGAGCTCTCTCAGCCCCACCTACCTCACAGGGCGTCTGTTGTGAGGAGGGGAAGGGAAAGGAGACTGTAAGCCGCTCTGAGACTCCAAGTGAAGGGCGAAGTATGAATCCAATCTCTTCTTCTCCTTCCCCTCCCCCTGCCAAAAAAAGCTTACTTCAGTTTTCTTTTACAGTTGATTTCTGAGCCGTTTTCTGACACTAGTGGCTGTTGTGCCAAAAAGCACCTTAATTTGGAATGCCAGCATCCCAATTTTTAAAAAATCTCATCAGTATACGCCAGGCGGCTGAAGTCGCCGCAGGAGCCCAGAATAAGCCTGTCCTCCTTTTAACCGCCAAAAGGGTTCCCATGATTAATATTTATACAAAATGCTTTCATGTTTCCACAGTAAAATTGTTTTTCTATCAAAGGCAGCGGTGACTTTTCCCTGTTGAATCAATGGGGGGTTTCGCGCAGAGGGGCCAAGACAGAGCTGGCAAAAAAAAGGGGGCTTTCAGCGACTCGGCGTCGACGGCAGACATCAAGCAGCGAGGAAATCCAGGCTTGTCTTTAATTCGGTGTTTCATTCTACAAAATTGCCTACTCGGAGAAAAATAAAGCATTTACATGTATATTAACCAGTGTTCGCCGGCTTTTGGAATGACGCCAGTTTCTCCCAGGGCGGCACAAGTATTCTGAGTTGAATGAGTAATAATCTGCCGTTGTCACTCCTAATTTATGGAAGGGGTAGGAAGAGCAAACGTTTGCCGTTTCAAGTTGCTCAGCTTCCAAGCCGTTATCAATGCAGCGCTGTGGTTTTCCAATCGAGAAAATAAACGTTCAGAATAGTTTGGGTTTAGGCCGCAGTTGTAAACATGCTTAGAATAGATTCAAAACGTGCATGCCGTCTAACTCAAAGAACTCCCGGCTGGGACATGTGAGCTGTGGCTTTCCTGTGTATATTATTTCTGAATAATTTTTTTAAAATCAAAACACGATACGAAAGCTCCGTTTTTCCCCCCCGCTAGCTGTTTTGCGCAAACAGCTGCTCACTTGATGTTTGCCATTGCGTTATTGTCTGGATAATATTTGTTCCACTTTTGGAACTGGCTGTCGTGGAAGGTGGTCACAGCCGCTAGCTTGGATGACTTTTAAAGGAAAGTAGGATACATTCAGCCCTGAGCTGGATGACCTGGGCTAGTCCAGTCTCCAAATCTTGGAAGCTAAGCAGAGTTGGGCCTGGTTACTACTTGGGATGAGAGACCACCAAGGAAGTCAAAGGTTGCTATGCAGAAGAAGGCAATGGGAAACCACCTCTGTTCATCTCTTGCCTTCAAAATCCTACAGGGTTGCCATAAATCATTGACGGCATTTTCCGCAATCACCAGGATATGTTAATTGGTCTGTCGGTGGACAGCAGTCATAATGGCTGGTTGGGGTCTCCGTGTTTGGAGGCCGTAGTCACACGTGGCCCTGCCTGGACAGCCCAGGCTGGCCCAATCTTGTCAGATCCCAGAAGCTAAGCAGGGTCAGCCCTGGTCAGTACTTGGATGGGAGACCCCCAAAGAAGTCTAGGGTTGCTACGTAGAGGAAGACATCTCTGAATGTCTCTTGTCTTGAAAACCCTTCGGGGTTGCTATAGTTGGCTGTGACTTGATGGGCATTAAAAAAAAGCACGTGCAACTGCCTTTTATTGAATCAGATCATTGGTCTGCCAAGGTCAGTACTGTCTACTGTGGCTGGCAACAGCTCTCCAGGGTCTTGGGTAGATGTCTTTCACATCACCTATTACTTGATCCTTTTAACTGCCAGGGACCGTACCTGGGACTCTCTGTGTACTAAGGAGGTGCTCTACTGTTGAGCCATGGCCCCTGCGGAAGAAGAAGAAGAGATTGGATTTATACTCCACCCTTCACTCGGAGTCTCAGAGCGGCTTACAAACTCCTTTCCCTTCCCCTCCCCACAACAGACACCCTGTGAGGTAGGTGGGGCTGAGAGAGCTCTGACAGAAACTGCTCTTTTTTAAGAACAGCTGTGCCAGAACTATGGCTTGCCCAAGGTCATCCAGTAGGTGCAAGTGGAGGAGTGGGGAATCAAACCCGGTTCTCCCAGTTTCGAGTCCACGCACTTAACCACTACACCAGTCAGTTCTTGATCTTTATATACAACTGGCATAGATTGTAATGGTGGAGTTGGGCCACCCTTTAATAATGATGTTGGTGATAGTGATGGTGACGGTGGCAGCTCCTTAATTGAAGGCCTGGTGGAAGAGTTCCGTCTCGCAGGCCCTGCAGAACTGTAAAAGATCCCACAGGGCCCTGATCTCTTCTGGGACCTCATTCCCCCAGTACGGAGCCACCACCGAGAATGCCCCGGCCTTGGTTGTTGCCAGTCTGATGTCTTTGGGGCCTGAGAGGGTCAAAAAGTTTTGGGACCCTGAGCACATTGCTCACTGGTGTACATATGGGGAAAGGCGGTCCCTCAGGTATGTTGGCCCCTGACGATATAGGGCTTTAAAGGTAAGAACCAGCACCTTGAAGCAAACTCAGAAAGCTATCGGCAGCCAGTGTAATGCCTTTAGCATGGGAGTAGGGAATCAAACCTGGTTCTCCCAGATTAGAGTCCGTGCACTTAACCACTACACTAAATTGGCTCTCATTCAAAAGAAGACCAGGATTTTCGTCTTCTTTTGTGTTTCTTGAGTTCTTATGAACTCATCCAGAACTGGTGTTCAGATAACTTGTTTGGCCACCTGCTGATGCCCATAGTCTGTTAGAGGCCCCACGCTTGTCTGGAGGCAACCTCTGGAGTGAGAGTCAGAAGGTGATTGCAGATTGGTACATTCATATGGATCTGTTCAAATAAGCCAAAAAGTGTCTAAAGTCTGAGTATCGTTTAGGAAACAGCTTTGACCTTAGCCTAAAATGAAATAATAATGCTCTTGTGTGTACCAGGAGACCTAAATTCATGACCAGTGGCACCTCTTTGAGACCAGCAAAATACTGGTGTATACGTTTTGACAGGTCCCAGCTCCCTTAGTTGAGTATACCAGCGCTGGCTTTCTGGCTTCCTTTCCAAAGCCTGGCAACTTGAGTTACAGGAGCCACTATGGTCAGCCGGAGACACTTAGGTTTCTGCAGATGGCTTGCTGCTTGACCACCTTCTGCCACCAGTGACAGTTTTGCGTATAAGTTTGGGATCTGCAGGGGCACCAGGACATTCAAAAATTCAAAGCAAGTGTCCCTAATCATTTCTGATAACTGTCTTCCAATCTTGCTCTACAGCATGTTGCCCAAAGTTCACCGGATCAAGTTGTTCAGCCGTGCATTTTTCTGCATGGGGAATCAAACCCGGTTCTCCTAGATTAGAGTCCACGCACTTAACCACTACTCCAAACTGGCTGGTGGATGGTGGGTGCAACCACAAGATGGCCAGCAGGAGAGGTGGAGCTACCGAAGCAGAGCAATTTTTAAAAAATGCAATGGGAAGGAACAGTGAAAGAATCATACAGTTGGAAGGGATCTCCAGGGTCATCTAGTCCAACCCCCTGCACAATGCAGGAAATTCACAAATACCTCCCCCCCACACACACCCCCAGGGACCCCTATTCCATGCCCGGAAGATGGCAAAAAAACCTCCAGGATCCCTGGCCAAACTGGCCTGGAGAAAAATTGCTTCCTGACCCCAAAGCGGCAATCAGCATATAGAACCAACAAATAAAACCAACACTGTAGTGGTAGTGCCACCAAAGTGTTATTTTAATTTGCACAGCCAATTAGATCTCCGGTGGCCAATCAGAAGTCCTGCTTGGCAGGAGCCCTACCTGGCCCCACCCATTTTATAAAAAAACCCACTTAGCGGGAGCCAGTAAAGATGTCAGTAGGAACCATGGTGCCCCGGGCACCGTGTTGGAGACCCTTGCTCTAACTTCTATACCATGCTGGCTTTGTGCGAAAACGTACCCTGATTTCCATACTAGGAACCTGTTGGTGGAAGCTGTGCAGACATCTCTTGCTTGATGACTCTTTCATTCCATCTGGACGTTCTATTCCCAGTAACAGATTGCCCAGCAACCACCTATCAAGCGGTGGCTCTCTGCTGCAAAGAGGACAGTATCGGTGATGAGTCTCTTGGTTCAAAAGGCAAAGATAGAAGTCAGGATCTTGGATCCAGGCTGCTTGTAGGTTAGTCTGTCTGTCTCTCTCTGCCTCTCAAGATGTCCTGTTGTACAGCAAAAGCTAGAGAGGTTCCCGATGCCAGAGGTCTTTGGGTTTTGGTGCCGACACCAAGGCATGAGGGAACATTTCCTCCTCCAACCTTGTTTGAACCAGTTCGCAAGGCAGTTCTCACCTTCAAGTGTTACAATAAATGTTGAAACTGGGTTATATTTTTGGTACGGGTCGTTGAAACGGCCATAATTTAGCGTGGGTTTTTTGAAAGACCGTAAGTGAAGAAAGATGTTTCCCGGGCTAAGGTTGGTCTTTGAGGTATCGTAAATGGAAAGCGGCGGAACAGAAACCACTTACGGAGGGTGCTTTTTATGAGAGTTGTGTTGGAACGGAAACAAGAAAAAAATTACTGTGAGCTTCGAGGTGATTTAAATGTGCTGCTAGTGAAAGCAAAATGGGGGAGAAAGGTAAAGGTTAAGAGATCTCGACTTGTTTCACTGCACCGGGGCTGGAATGAGATACCAGTGGGAGTGTTCTCCCAAAGTTGTTCCAGAAGAGATGGAAGAAGAAACCTAGAATGGAACTGAGATGTCTGAGGGGGTCCCAGTTATCTTTGAAGAGCTCTTTTTGTTTCGTAATTTACAATTACTTCCGTGTTGATGATGATGCCTTATTGGTGATGACCTTATTGTGAGTGACACAGGTGATGAGGATTTGGACAGGAGGAGGGCCACGGACCTGGTATGTGTTGAGTATTAGGTACAGGATGTAAGATTAGGGTTGCCAGCTCTGGGTTGGGAAATTCCTGGAGATTTTGGGAGTGGAGCCTGAGGAGGGAGGGTTTTGGGGAATGGAGGGAACTCAGAGGGGTATAATGCCATAGAGTCCGCCTTCCAAAGCAGCCATTTTCTCCAGGGGAAGTTGGGAACTGATCTCTGTAACCTTGGAGACTGGTTGTAATTCCAGGAGAGCTCTAGCCACTACCCGGAGTCTGGCAACTTTGTGTAGTGTTCTTAATTTTTTTATTGTCGGAAGCCCATTTTGCCACTGGTGAGCAGCCCAATCTTGTCAAGGCTTGAGAGCTAAGCAGGACCTGCCATGGTCAGTAGTTGGATGGGAGACCACGAAGGGAAGACTAGGGTTGCTGTGCAGAGGTAGGCAATGGCAAACCGCCTTTGCTCATTTCTTGCCTTGAAAACCCCATGAGGAGGAAATTCATGAAGTCGCCATGAGTAAGCTGGGACTCAACAGCATACTTTATCTTTAGTATTGATACGTCCCATAATATCTGCCCTACCGATATCTTGGAGAGCCCGTCATGGTTGGAGGGCTGGGGGGATGACGACGCCTGGGTTATTTGTATCTGTGGCAACAGGTTTTCCTGGTCATGCTATCTAAGTGGCAATAAACTCTATATTCTGCTTGGCTCCACCAAGGATCTGCTAACGTTTGCTCAGGCTCCTTTACGATACACTCAATACTGTTGAATTTTTGGCCTGACCTAGACATTGGAACACTTTCCCTATGAGGAAAGGTTAAAACGCTTGGGGCTCTTTAGCTTGGAGAAATGAGGGCTGAGGGATGACATGATCAAGATTTATAGGATTATGCATGGGATAGAGCAGGTAGAGAAAGAAGTACTTTTCTCCCTTTCTCACAATACAAGAACTCGTGGGCACTCCATGAAATTGCTGAGCAGTCGGGTTAGAATAGATAAAAGGAAGTACTTCTTCACCCAAAGAGTGATTAACATGTGGAATTCACTACCACAGGAGGTGGTGGCAGCTACAAGCATGGGCAGCTTCAAGAGAGAATTGGATAAATGTAGGGACAGAGGTCCCATCAGTGGCTATTAGCCACAAGGTATAGCTAGGAACTCTCAGGCTGGGGCAAGTGTGCTCTGTATTCTTGGTGCTGGGGGGGCAACAGTGGGAGGGCTTCTAGTGTCTTGGCCCCACTGGTGGACCCTCCTGATGGCACGTGGTATTTTTGGCCACTGTGGGACAGAGAGATGGACTGGGCGGGCCATTGGGCTGATCCAACATTGGCTTCTCTTATGTTCTTATTTAATTGCAATGCTGTTATTGGTAGCCAAAAAAGTAACTTCCTGTCATTGGAAGGCCTCCCAGCTACGTGAGGTAAAGGAGTGGTATATCTGCCTGTGAAGTTTGCCCAGGCTCCAACCTTTGAGGCCATCCAAAGGGGCAACGTTATTGAAACAACAAAATGGCGGGCCTACTGACCAGCCTCAGACCAGGTGTTTGCCTCAGTAAGTCTTTCTATGTTGAGAAGAAGAGCTGGTGTTACAGAGCCAGTGGAGTTTTATCTTCTTTCATTGCGGGGTGAGGGGGAAGGAGCCATAGGGTTTTGCTGCGAGCCTCCAGTTATTCTCGTTAGGAAATAATTACAGCAGGAAAATCTCTACCTTCTCTGGCTAAACCAGTCAGTGTACTGTTGCTTGGTTTTTTTTTTTGCAAAGGCTGTCGGTGAAGGGAGTTGAGTTTACATTTACAAAGAGGGAAACGAACACCCACCCCGTTGTAATTATGGGCTGTCTTAAATAATAGCAAATGAGTGCTCCGTTGATCCAGGCGGAGGCAGGAAGATGCTGTGTTATTGGGTGGGATTGTTCAGGGCAGTGGAACAGGCAGGCAGGTTTGAGCCATGAGTAAGAGGACCGAGGCTCTCCCATCCCCTCTTCTATAATTATGTTGCTCAGTGAGGAGGAAAGGAAATTCTTTTTGAGGTAATGAAGAGAGAGGGGCCTCCCCACCCCGCTTTACCACTGTAAAATAGGGTAACGGTGGAGCTGGCTGTGCTATTGTACCTGGGTAGTTTTATGATCTCGGAGCCCTCTGAGCATCTCACTGGGAGGGCTGGGTACAAATAATTAAGGGTTAACATGTTGATCCTCACACGTGACCCTGAGAAGTGGGTCGTTCCCGTTTTGCTGGAGAACTGAGACTCGGTAAGGTGCTCTGGAGCTTGAATCAGAAGCTCTGTGGTTCGGGCACTGATTCCTGGCTCTTATGCTGCCTCTCCCCTCCCTCCTAAGCAACAGGTAGGGGAAGGCCTTGGCCTCAGTGCCCTATTGTTGGCCCTCCAGAGGAACTGGTTGGCCATGGTGTGAGACAGGATGCTGGATTAGATGGACCACTGGTCTGATCCAGCAGGGTTCTTCTGATGTTCTTATGTAGCCAAGCAGGGCCTGGGCCACTCTGGGTCTACCCCAGGCTTTTCTTCCTACCTGACGGATGTCCTGTCTACCCCAGCACACCCCACTGGTGCACCTGACACAGTGTCCTATCCTTTATTTATTTATTTATAAATTATTAATTTAATTTATACCCCTCCCTCCCTGCCAAAACGGGCTCAGGGTGGCTTACAAGAACAG
This sequence comes from Gekko gecko, assembly GCA_029375565.1. Classification (NCBI taxonomy): domain Eukaryota; kingdom Metazoa; phylum Chordata; class Lepidosauria; order Squamata; family Gekkonidae; genus Gekko; species Gekko gecko. The sequence goes on along the minus strand of JAPDNY010000004.1, from coordinate 21,627,193 downwards.
CATAAAAACAGTAATAACATAAATAAAACCATTAAAAACATAAAGCGCTAGCAAGTTGTAACTATACATTAAGGATGGCAGCAATGGTTACTTTGAAGAAGAAGAGGAGATTGGATTTATACCCCGTCCTTCACTACCCAAAGGAGTCTAAGAGTGGCTTACAAACTCCTTTCTCTTCCCCTCCCCACAACAGGCACCCTGTGAGGTAAGTGGGGCTGAGAGAGCTCTGACAGAAACTGCTCTTTTTCAAGAACAGCTGTGCCAGAACTATGGCTTGTCCAAGGTCATCCAGCAGGTGCAAATGGAGGAGAGGGGAATCAAACCCGGTTCTCCCAGTTTAGAGACCGCGCACTTAACCACTATATCAAACCACTACACCAGTCAGTTCTTGATCTTTATAACATATATATACAACTGGCATAGATTGTAATGGCGGAGTCGGGCGCCCCTTTAGTAATGATGTTGGTGATAGTGATGGTGATGGTGGCGGCTCCTTAATCGAAGGCCTGGTGGAAGAGCTCTGTCTCGCAGACTCTGCAGAACTGTAAAAGATCCCACAGGGCCCTGATCTCTTCTGGGACCTCATTCTACCAGTACGGAGCCACCACCGAGAACGCCCTGGCCCTGGTTGTTGCCAGTCTGACGTCTTTGGGGCCTGAGAGGGTCAAAAAGTTTTGTGACCCTGAACACATTGCTCACTGGATTACATATGGGGAAAGGCGGTCCCTCAGGTATGTTGGCCCCTGACGATATAGGGCTTTAAAGGTAAAAACCAGTACCTTGAAGCGAACTCAGAATGCTATCGGCAGGCAGTGTAATGGCTTTAGCACGGGCTTGGTGTAATTTTTTACACGTACCACAAACACATACATCTACACTTACAGCTTGTTTTAAAAGACAATCTCTGTCCCTGACACTAAATGACCATTGTTGAAAGGAACCAGGGCAGTTCAACCCATTAATTCCTAAAGTGCAGAGTGAGTAGAGTTACCAGTTCTTGGGAAATACATGGGGATTTGGGGGTTGAGCCTGGGTCGGGCAGAGCTTGTGGAGGGGAGGGACTTCAGATTAGAGAATCTGATTTGGCTGAATAAATACTTGGAAAATACCGATAAGGTATCTTTCAGGTATTTATTCAGTTTGGTATATACCGAGTGCACACCCCTAGTCAGGACTCCCAGCTTCCCTTCCAGTTCTGGGGCCTTGCCTGTATGTCTCCCAAGGCCCAGCGCATGGTCACCACGGGGACAGTTTACTGCCTTGCATGCCCCTGGAGGAATGGCCACTTGCCAACTGCCTTCCTTCCTCTTGGTGCTCCTTTTAAAATAGCATGTCCAAGATGGTGGAGGTATGTGGTACAGAGAACCACTACCTGCAATAAAAGTTATAAAGTATTTATTAAAAAGAAAATGTTCTTTTAGCACAGCAGCAGACTGAGCAAGGGATTCAAAAGAATTGGGTAAAATGCAAATCCTCTGTCCCTCTTTCTATACATGTTCTATCAGATGTTCAAATAGGACAGGCTCTCTACAGAGTTGCCATTATCTTGAAGATCTCCCCAGCTCTCTGGGTGAGTCAGTGGCTGGCTGCTCAGTGGAAAGGTCTGTCTCTGCCGTCATGGACGCTGCACCCAGAGACCTCCTTCCTGTTGCAAGGAGTTTTTATCATATCTGTTCTCCACCCACTGAACTGATCAGGCCAGGTCAAAGAGGCGTTTCCTGGAGATCTCCAGAGCATTTCCTTCCTAGAGACTATCTAGTATTCTATTCCTCCAAATCTCTGTTCCCTGCTTGGAGAAGGTGGGGAGAAGGGGAAGCTTGGCCATCCCATTTAGTTAAACCTATTAGCATTTCCTAAGAGGTAGCTGAGGTGGGCCTGGAAAGCTATTGACAGCCTTTCTTCTTCCCAGCCTGTTCTCTGCCCAGAACCCCCCCCCCTCTTAAAACGCAAAGCGGAGGTTTGACTCCATTCAAACCTCCCAGGAAAAAATTAAATTCTTCATACCCAAAATTAAACTTTGTTGGTCTTAAAGATGCCACTGGTCTCAAACTTTGTTCTATTGCTTCAGGCCAACACAGCTACCCACCTGCGTCTATTCTTTGCTCTCGTAAGTCAGCTGGAGCTGTTCTTCATTCAGTTTAGCTTTTCTGCCACAATTTTATTGATATTCTGCGAGGCCGTGCTTTGATGCAAGCTGTCTGGTTTTGATAGCTTGCGGTTTTTACGTCGTGGTTATACGTAACACGAGAGGTGGGGGGTCAGAGCTGATGCCAGGTTTTGGTGGGCCCTGGGCAGAGAGTGCCTGGAGGCCCCCCGGTCCTCCCAACCGCTGTGCCCCCAACTCACACCTCCCTGCCCACCTGCCTACATTCCCCCCACCCCACCCTTGTATCCGTCTCCCACCCGCTCGTGCATTTGCCAGCCCTCCGAGGGCCTGTATGCCCTTCCCTGAATGTATTGAGCCGAGTGTGCAACTGAGAATCCTGCTGCGGGAGTTCCACTGCCATTCACCTCCCTGGCATGCTTTCCCTAGCAGTACCAGGCAGCCCCTGTAGATGGGAGCGTGGGTGGCACAAGAGCTCACAAACAAGCAGGTAGGGAGAGGGGGCGGTGGGCCCTTCCAGGTGCCCTAGGCCTTGTCAGCTGCTGCACCTCACTGGTATGCCGAAGCTGGCCCTAGGTGGGGAATTCTTTGTACATTCCCCCTCCTCAGCTCCTTGGAGGAAAACGTGATAGATATTTCTTTCAAGCGGCTTTATTATTGCAATTTTTCCCTGTTGTCTTTGTGCTGTACCATGCACGCTAGGTTTTATATCCTGCCTCCCCTTTAGTATGCTCCAGGTGGCTTAACAAATCAAAATTACATGCAAAATTACGAAACCAAATTACATTAAGTCAGCACAATGGAAGAAACTTGAGAGCCGCCGTCTTCTCCCAGGGCCGGGAGAAACGGATTGATCCTATTGCTAACGTGAAGGACGGCAAATGGAAGCACTCCTTGATTCCCGCCGTCTGTTTCGGAGGTGGATGCTTTCGGGGCCAAGAGCAGGGACGGCAGATGGGGAAGGAGTGTGTGGAAGTCGGCCTCCTGAAGCTGGCAGCAGGATGGCAAATAGGTTGGCTACCACTTTGCGTGCCACTCCGTGGGCAGACTGCGCAGTGTATAAATCTTGATGTAAATAAGGACTGACTACGTCATGTATAAACAGGATTTTCGGGGTATGAGCTCTGACTCTTGAAAGCTTATACCCCCCAAAAGGAGCTGCGGTGGCTCAAGTGGTTAAGACGCTGAACTGCAGGCTGTGGAAGGTCAGTCGTTCAGCAGTTCAAGACCCGGGTGCCGCATGACGGGGTGAGCTCCCGTCTCTAGTTCCAGCTCCTGCCAACCTAGCAGTTCGAAAGCAAGAAATTGCAAGTAGATAAATAGGGACCACTTCAGTGGGAAGGTAACAGCGTTCCGTGCACCTTGGTGTTTAGTCATGCCGGCCACATGACCATGGAAAAGTCTTCAGACAGCGCTGGCTCTTCGGCTTTGAAACGGAGATGAGCACCGCAACCCTAGAGTCGGATTCGGCTGGCTTTCAAGCAAGGGAACCTTTACCTTTACCCCCCAAAAGCCTATTGGCCTCGAAGGTTCTACTGGACCTGAATCTAATTGTTCTGCCCCAGATCACTATGGCTGCCTTCTAAAGCTAGCCGTATATAAATAGCTCCCTGAATACAGAAAAGTAGGGGTCAAAGAAGAGTTCTTGTTAATACTTCCCTTCACATGCTGCTTTTCTATGGGCAGGGAGTAAGAACATAAGGATGTAACAAGAGCCCTGCTGGATCAGACCAGTGGTCCATCTAGTTCAGCATCTTGTCTCACACTGTGGCCAGCCAGTTCCTCTGGAGCGCCCGCAACAGGGGAGAGACCGAGGCCTTCCCCTGATGTGGCCTCCTGGTGCTGGGATTCAGAGGTTGACTGCCTCTGAATGTGGAGGTTCCCCTCAGCCACCATGGCTAGTAGCCACTGATAGACGTATCCTCCATGAATCTCTCCAATCCCTTTTTAAAGCTGTTTATTCCTGTGGCCTTCCCTACATCTTCTGGCCACACATTCCACACTGTAATCACTGTCTATGTAAGGAAGTATTTCCTTTTGTCCGTCCTGAATCTACTGCCCATCAGCTTCACTGGATGCCTTGAAGTTCCAATATTTTGGGAGAGGAAGAAAAAATTCTCTTTGTCAACTCTTTCCACCCCGTGCATAATTTTATAAACCTCTATCATGTCCCCCCTTAGTTGTCTCTTTTCTAAACTGAAAAGTCCTGGACTCTTCAGCCTTTCCTCATAGGGAAGGTGCTCCAAGTATGTTTTTTTGAATTGGAGAAATCCTAGGTACCCTCTCCCCTGCTTGCCATTTAAAGTGGTACAATCCAGGAGTGGCTCGACCACGTGATAAGTAGATCCAGGTCTGTGTAATGCCGGAGGTAGGTGAAATTCTTGGCTGTTGACCACCATGGCTAACTTGGGTCTTACCCCGATAATCTTTATACTATCTGGATTACATTCCACTTCAGGTTTTGTAATTAGCACAGGGAGCTTTGTCATTAGCAATGGGCAAGCTTTAAAATTTGCATTCATAAATTTATGTAGAATGACAGTTGAGGGGGACGGGAATGAATCGGGAAGACCTTTGACAGACATGACTCCTTTTATGGATCTTGGCCTGAAACCCTGGGAGTTGTTTTCAACCGTTCTCCTCTGCCAAAGTTTGCCCCTCCTTGGTTTTGTAATTTTTGGAATTAACAGTCTGTTTCTGCTACGGGCACAGCCCTGGCAAGTTCAGAGCCAGTATGAGATTTTTCCGTGCCAGCACTTTAATGACCAGTTGAAATTGCAGTCAAAAGCACCGATGGTTCTTCTACCGCACTACATTAAGTTTTGCAAAACTGTGAAGGAAAATAAGGTTCCTTGCACAGATGCTTGTGTTGCACTTGACAAGAATACCTATGTAATGATGCAAATTTTGTGGGTTTTTTGTGGGTGCAAGAGTTTTACGCAGGTATTTGCCCCGCTGGAAACATATTTGAATGCCCGCTTCCTCTAGTAGCATACCTGCCCTCTGAGATAGGTTAAACTGAGAGAGTGATTGACCCAAGGTCATCCGGGTGTGAACCACGGTCTCCTCCAGGCCTAGTCTTGACATTCAGACCTTCACATGGTAATGGCTCTCATACTTCTAAGGTGAGAGAGAACGGCCTAAGGTGATCCACTGAGCTTTGTGGCCAGCTGGGGATTTTGAACCCCGTTCTTCCCTGGATGGGCCAGGCCAATCCAGCCTTTTCACATCTCGGAAGCTAAGCAGGCTTGACCCTGGTTATTGTTTGGATGGGAGACCACCAAGGAGGTCCAGGGTTGCTGTGCAGAGGCGGGCAATGCTAAATCACTTCTGAATGCCTTGAAAACCCTACAGAGTTGCCATAAGTCAGCTGCAACTAGCCCGATCCTGTCAGAAGCTAAGCAGGGTTGGCCCTGGCTAGAATTTGGATTGGTGACCTCCAAGGAATACCGGAGGCGTGTTTGAGCTGGAACCAAGGAGAATGCTGGCTCTTGGTGTCTTCTGTGACCAGTGAGTGTGGCCAACTGTCTGTCCTTGCCAGGCCTGATGTAGACTGGCTTGGTGAAGGGGAATCAGGATGGGTAGGGGTCTGGAAAACATGTCTTGGGAGGATAGGCTGAAGGAGCTGGATATATTTCACCAGGAGGTGAGAAGGCTGAGGGTGTGTGTGTGTGGAGCAGAATCATGCTCTTCAGGTACCCAAAGGGCTGTCATGTGGAAGAGGGCATGGACTTGTCATCTGTCTAACAGATGTTAAGTTTTACAGTAGATTTCAGATGAACGTTAGGAGAAACACCAACAATGGTTTATTAGGAGAACTAATTCACCCAGCTTGGAGGAGGCTCGCTCTTTCAGGAGGTTTTCAAACAGACTCTGGACAGCCATCTTTCAGGAATGCTCTGGTTGTGGATTTCCTACGTTAAACAGGAAGTTGGACTAGAAGAACTACATGACCTTTTTAAAATCTAGGGATCATTTTCTATTTGGGAATGAGGGAGGGAAAGCCAGGACCTGAGGTACGTTTGGCTCCTGAAGAATGCCCAATAATTAATCCACCTTGTCCTTGTTAAAACTTCGAACTAAGGTTGGTTCAAATCCCTATTCTGCCCTAAATTTCACTGAGCGACTTTGGGCTGGTTACACTCTTGTGGGTTGTTGGGGGGTCAAAATGTGGAAGAAAGAACCATGTTTACCACTCATCGCTCCTTGGCAGGATAAAAAGAGAAGAAGAGATTGGATTTATACCCTGCCCTTCACTACCTGAAGGAGAGCAGTTTACAATCTCCTTTCCTTTCCCCTCCCCACAACAGATACCCTGTGTGGTAGGTGGGGCTGAGAAAGCTCTGAGAGAACAGCTCTGAGAGAACTTGTGACTGACCCAAGGTCACACCAGAAGCTACATGTGGAGGAGTGGGGAATCAAACCTGGTTCTCCTAGATTAGAGTCCGTGCTCCTAACCACTACACCAAACTGACTAAAGTGCTTCACGTGTCTTAGTATTCTTCATAACAATCCTGCTAGGTAGGATAGCATTGTGTCACACAAATCACAGAAGCTGTGGTGGTGATGCTGAGGATGGTGGTTTGGCGATAGCTGAGGTGAGATTTGAAGGACATTTGTATCTAAGCCCCTTTCCCTCTGATATTACTAGCAACTCCCTGGTTCAAAATCTTCCTTGTTGGTTGCAAGATTCCTGTGTTGAGTATTGTCATGACTCCTGCTGAGCCCGAGCCGTTGGCGCCCACGGAGGAGCTAAGTGCCAACAGGGATGAGCTCCTCCCGCCAGAGGCCTCCGCACCTGACAGTGCGGTGAGCTCGGGGGCGGGCCCAGCAACAGCTGGGACAGATCCCTGCTCGAACACCACGCCTCCCGACTCACCGCCACCGGTGTCTTGTTTACGAGAGCAGCACCACCGGGACATGGCAGCCCGGCGGTGCAAGGCACGCATGTGCACCCGGCGTTCGTTTAGCCCAGAGTATTAGTGGGAGCCAGGTCGTGCTCGGAGCATGCTAATTACCAGCTCCTGGGATTACTATTTAGCCCGTGCTGGCATGGCATCAAACTTGTGCCAGCAACTAGTCACATCCACGAAGTTCTGTACTGTACCACTCCGGTTCCTGACTCCTCGTCTTCGTTTTGATCCCTCCGGCTCCTGGACCTTGGCTCGTCTTGACCTTGCTACTCTGCATCTCGCCCCTCAGCTCTCAGACTCTCGACCCCCAACTCTTGGACTCCTGACCCTTGGTTCTCTCGACCATGGTCACGGTTGGTGTTTTGGACTTGGCTCCCCGGTTTTCTTGGCTTGCTCGGCCCCTGACCCTGGACTGTCTCTTGACCACTCCACTCTTCTTCCTCCTTGAATTTGGCTCTTTGGTCTCGCCTGGCTCTGACCTCGGACTGTGCTCTGACCACCCCCATGCTTGCCTGACCCCGCATCCCAGCCCGTAACAAGTGTGAAGAGCTGTGAGAAGAGGCCTTTCCTTAATCTCTCCAGTGCTGGAACTCTTTGCATTTAACATGCAATACAACTTAATGCCGGGAAACTGTAGCGGAGGTTGAGTTTCGAAGTTCTTCCAATATCTGGTCAAGGGCGGTGAAATTCACTGACATCCCCCACTCTGCCTTAGCCGACTGAAATGTTTAGCGACTGAGTGAGAAAAGGTTGTGTTATGTTCACATGTGCAGCAGGAAGATGAGGTTGTCAAATGGCCTACACTGCTGCAGGTGGAGGATCATGGAGGTTCCCCTTTTGGGGGGAGGGTGAATATTCCTCTGAGTTAGAAATGCTTTGCAAAAAGATCAGCACAGCAGAGAAAGAGAAGGGGCAGACCCTTTCTCACTGGCTTGCCAGTTCTTTATGGAAAGGAAGCTTTAGAGCAGGGGTGTCGAACTCATTTGTTATGAGGGCTGGATCTGACATAAATGTATCCGACATAAAACGTAATGCCAGGAAGCAGAGATAGGTTTTTTTAAAAAACTTAAAATAGGGTTGTTGTTTTTAACTTAAAATAAACATGCTTAAAACATTAGCCCTCTTGCGATATTTTGTTTATTTAACAGTGTCTGATAACTGACACCTCTTGCTCTGAATTATTGCATCAGAATGTCTGTGCTGTTGCAATCTGGAGTATGCTGTTCAGGTGTGTATCTGTAAGCTGCAAACCTACAACGATGCAGCAGCAGCAGAACTGGACAGAAGACAGCCAGTTCCACTGCGGGCCTGATAGAAGCCCTCCGGGGGCCTGATCTGGCCCCTGGGTCGCATGTTTGACATCCCTGATTTAGAGATTGAATCTATCACCTGCATTCAGCATTCTATCACCTCATTTTCTTGCATGAATGTGCAAGGACTAACTGGCTTTCAAGTGGCAGGAGGAGGGTTTTACCACGTCCCTGCATCCCTCTGTTTCTGACCAGGTGCAAAAGTACGATTACCAAAAAAAAAAAAGGTTCCATGCAATGTGGCACAAACTCTCATCTGGCAGTCGACACACGATTGCAACTTGGTCTGTGATCGTCTTGACTCGGCCCTTATCAAAGCGTGCTGTGGAAAAGAAATGAGGGGTGAATCCAGAAGTTGCTCTCCGCTAAGACTCTGATCCCACCTTCAAAGTAAAGTGTTGTTTCTTTTCATTTCCCCCCCTTGCTCTGCCTTTCATAGCGATCAATACTTGTGATAATTTCAGAGAGTAGCCGTGTTGGTCTGAAGCAGAGCAGCTAGATTTGAATCGGGCAGCAACTTAGAGAGCAAAAAAAGATTTCCAGGGTATGAGATTTCGAGGACCAGAGCTTCCTTCTTCAAGGTTCTTGAGGATTTCTCTTAGAAATCCTTGTAGATTCCACCCATCTCCCTACCGCCATCAGTTGTAAATGGTTTCAAAATATACGCGGGGTTTTTTTTATCAAGTGCAGGGCTTGTTTCTTTGTTTGGTGCTGTGAGTGAAACATGAGCAAATAAATGTGCCATTAAGTTAAATGTCCTGCTTTGAAAGGAATCCTGACGAGCTGTGGCAGATTGAAAAGAGAAAGGTTTAAGCTATTGTAGGATCCAATTGTATCCCGCCTGTCAAGCGACTAGTCATTGTAGCTGGGTATAATAATTGTGTATGCAAATGAGAGAGCGGCGCCTTCCCCCCCCATGCCACTGTCTCTAAAACTTGGGGCCTTCCGTGACCCAAAAGATCACCATTGTACTGTATGAAAACTGATTTTTAAAACAGGGGCGTTTAATTTTTACTGCCTCCACAAATTGTATGGTGGTATCTGTAGAACAAGGTGTCCCTGTGGGGTTTTAATGCAGCTTATCAGGGAAGATGAAGTCACGGCCAAATAACAAACTGAGATTGGAGCTTCTCAGAAGCCCATTTACAGATGCCCTGGCAGAGGCCTTTTGCTGGTTCTGCCATTTCTAAGTGTCTTATTAAGGAGTTCCCAGAGAATAATATTTTTTTGCTCATTCAAAGATCCCTCTGGGCCATTTTGCACCTAGTAGTTTTTTTGCACAAATATAATTTCTGTTCAGAAAAGGTGCGCATGCCATTGCATGTGCTGTGTCACATGTACCGTGGCTTCTGTTTTTTCAGACTGGATCCTGTTTGCGAGTGTGGTGGATGAGAAAATGGGGGAAGGGGATTGGAGGGCTTTCCTGCACAGTAAGGAGGTTGGCGACTGAGAGATGCAGGAAAACCACAGTGGTTTAAAAACAGTGCCCTATAAAACTCCAGGGGACAGATGTGGAAACATGGGTTGGAAAGGGTGCTGGCAGGTAGGCTGAAAGGAAGACATGCTGTTTGCTTCCTTCCGACAGAAGGGGAAGGAACTTGGCCACACCACAGCCCTTAGCGGTGGTCCTCCTTGTCCAGTTCTCAATCTCAGGGGTCCCCTCTGGAATTCTTACACAGGGTGGTGGGCACAGCCACAAAATGGCTGCCAGAGGAGGAGCCAGCCACAAAATGGCTGCCACAGCTGACCTTCAGTTACACAGTTAAGATCCTTGTTCTGTGGTAGCAGCTGCAGGCAGCCAAAGCAATATTTTAAAAAAAGTATTTTCAGCCAATCAGAAGCCTTGCTGGGCAAAAGTTCCACCTGGCCGCACACTTGGCAGGTGCCAGGAAAGGTGTCCGTGGATGCCATGGTGGCCACGGACACACAATGGGGACACCTGCTCTACCCCCCAGTTTTTCATGCTGTGGGGTGGACTGCCTGTAAAGGATAAGGAAGTTCAGAGTGCCTGTCCTCTCCCAGCTTGAAGGACTGGAACGAGGGATGAAAAGTTGGCCTCGGACCCTACGTCAGACCCAGGTATACAGGAAGCTGCCTTATGCTGCATCAGACCATTTGTCTGGTGGAGGTCTTTCACATCACCTAGTACCTGGTCCTTTTACCTGGGGATGCCAGGGACTGAACCTGGTTATTTCTGCATGCTGTGCAGATGCTCTGCCACTGGCCCCTCCTCAGGACATGTGTTCAAGCACGCATCTGGATGCTCCATCAGTACTGCCTTGTTGCCAACAGAATGCACATGCAGGTAACTACTTGAGTGCCTCATCTGTTGAAAGTAGCACCGCAGGATGTGCATTGAGAAGAACTCCACCGTGCACACTGTGGACATTGTTTCCCCTCACACGTGTGTGTATTCTACAGCATTCGGCTTTGTCGCACACAATGCCGAGCCGTGTGTTACTGAAGCAATATCCATGGAGACCTGCGTATGAAGCAGCCCTTAAGAGTTTTTTTGGTTTTGTTATGACTTAATTACTGTTGTAGCACTGGAGTAGTATTTTGATTTCCTCCTTTTTAATTAGATGTTTAAAAATAAAATGTTTCTACAACTTGTATTCCATAAATACGGACATTGCTGATATAGTATAATACCTCACAGAAGTCGCATGCAGTCCCCCAGATTAGTATCCAGCGTGCCACATTGCAGTTCCTGTGTGCTCAGAAAGTTATTAATGGGTGTTGAGTTCTGAAAATTAACATGTATTTTCCTTTGGGGCAAGCTTACAAGGCAAAGCTGCTTTATTGATTCCGTGACAGGTTATAGCTTTAATAGCGCTTTGAGTGGTCTTTCATCCCTCTTGCCAGTTCTGTTTTGGCAACAATTAAGGCATTCAAAACTAGGTAACCAGATTGATGTCCTCCACTGAACTTTTCAGGTATCTTAGCAGCACAACCACCAAGGCAGAAAATAATTTCTCTCCACTAGGTTTTGAATCTTTTGAGGGGAAAGGTCAGACTTTTTCCTCAGCGAGTCTTTTTTAAATGCTATACTTCTGTCATTGTATGTTGCTATGACTCCTCCACCTGACCCTATTGGTGTTAAATATCTTCTTCACAAATTGTTTTGTGTTTGCAGTATTGGAGGATTATGGAGAGCACCATGTGGTGCCCTGGGTAGATTCAGAGTAAGGCTGTGAAGACCACGGTTAAAATCCCCACTCAGATGAGATGGTTCCATCCAGGGCTTTTTTTGTAGAAAAAGCCCAGCAGGAACTCATTAGCATAATAGGACACACCCAACAGCAAAAACTTATTAGCACATTAGGCCAAGCCCCGGCCAGCACACTCACCAGCATATTAGGCCACACCCCCATGTTGCCAGAAGTGTGGTCATCCAGCCACAGCCACCTTTTGCTTCTTATTCTGTTTACCTTGTTTGTTGTCAAAATCCAGGGCTTTTTTATAAATCAGGAACTCCTTTGCATGTCAGGCCACACACCCCTAATGTAGCCAATCCTAATGAGTTTCTGCTGTTGGGAGTGGCCTATTATGCTATTGAGTTCCTGCGGGGCGTGGCCAACTTGAGAGCCAGCCGGAACTCTGTTCCTGTGTGTTCCTGCCCCAAAATAGCTCTGGTTCCATCCATAAAATGCAGATTGCAGGCTGATGCAGCCTCAGTTTGCCTTGGGCCATGCACAGAATGAAGAGTTTTCTTTAACTTTCCACCGCCTAGGCTCCCTGGTTCCCCCCCCCAATAGAATTTTAAAGGGGAAAGTGTGTGTGTTTAAAGGCCTCATTTTGAAAACATCAACTGTTCTGAAAGGGTGTCATTTTTGAAAGTTGCTCAGGCAGTATTGGTTTATTGGCTAAGCTTCTTTTATCTGCCATGTACTTTTAAGAAGTGTGCTACTTAAAAAAAAGTGGCCTCCTAAGATTCACCTTTACGCATAGAGAGTTATAAGCTGTTATTCATTTGAAAGAAGATAATAGGAAAGGCCTTTTTCCCCCTTTCCAACGGGGCAAAATTCCCTCAAAAGCCTTGGTTTAAATTAGGACTGCCTCATTCAGAGTCCAGTCTAAGCTATGGGTCATGCTCTTTTTGTACGGATGGAATTAGGCCTTGTGTCTTCCATTTCACAAAAGGTGACCGCACTGCCCCTGTTGTGACTCACCTTTAAATTCACATCATGACCCAGTTGATGTTTCAGCCCACCAGTTGCAGACCCGGGAGAGACCCATGAGGAGGAGAGAGACAAGATGTGAACCCTTTGCCATCTTATGGGCCCCTCTCTGAGGTGATAGAAGGGGACCTACCAGGGGGCAGGGCCCAGTCCAGGGAGGAGAGGAGGAGATTGGATTTATGCCCCACCCTTCACTTGGAGTCTTAGAGCGGCTTACAATCTCCTTTCCCTTCCCCTTCCCACGTCAGACACCCTGTGAGGTAGGTGGGGCTGAGAGAGCTCTTTTCAGAACTGTCCTTGAGAGAACAGCCTTGACAGAACTATGGCTTGCCCAAGGTCATCCAGCAGCTGCAAGTGGAGGAGTGGGGAATCAAACTTGGTTCTCCCAGATTAGAGTCCACACGCTTAACTACTACACCAAACTGAGAGCAAGGAGAAAGACAAGATGTGAACCCCTGGCCATCTTTGTTTTGAGGCCTTGTGGGCCCCTCACTGAGGTGATAGAAGGGGACCTAACGGGGGCAGGGCCCACCCACCCCAGCCCCTTAATAAGTGTTGTGTAGAACCCATTTAAGTTCCATTTCCAGTTGAATGTGGAAAAGGCATTCTTCAGTGGCACAAAAAGGTCCTAGTACAGAACCCACCCAACGTTTTTGAAGTGCTTTGAGCGTTCAGAAGTGTCATATAAATGCTGATTATTGTATGTGAAACGGTCTCGTATGATGGTGTGCCTGGCTTTCTTCCTACACCCTTGTCCTCGATAAGAGAGGAAGTGTCGTCGGGGGAGCAACCCAGAGATGCTTAGAATTATTAAAACCTCATTGAAATGGCTTTTAAAAAAACAAAAAAAACCCCTCTGTCATTCTGGCAGGATGAGGAGATGATTCCCATTCCCCCTCCCCAAATGCAGTTGGAAATCACAGAAACTCTCAAAGCCGCACTTACTGTAAAAGCGATGTTTTCCTAATGGTGGGTCAATTTTGATTTAGGCCTGTAATTTGGCAGGGGAAAAAAATACCTATCTCCAATCTGAAGGACGGCAATTTCATGTGCTCTCCTAATATGCCCGGAATTGCCTTGCATATAACTAAAAGCTTTTTACCCTTGAAAATATGGAACTAGGGAATGGATCATAATGCTCCAATAGCATGTAATGGGCTGCTAGAAACTTCTGCAATATGCCAGAAAATTTGTCTTCAGACGCCAGAGGAAAAGAAAATGAATCTTAACTCCAAGCAGGAAGTTGCTTTGCTATCTACTTCGTGCTCCGATGTTAGCAGTTTCTATTCTTAAAAGATTAGGCGTCTGCTAGGGGCTCCCTTATGCCCCCTTCCTCCTTTCACACATGTAGGTTTCTCCCAACTTTTCCATGTTAACCGTGGTTACTTTACATTACATCTGCTAACCACAGCTAGTTTTTAAACCGGGGTTTGCAGTGCGGCTCTGATCACCTGGCTTCAGAACTTGTTTTAAGAACTAACCATGGTGCCAGGTAGTCAGCTGTGTTGGTCTGAAGCAGTAGAACACATTTAGAGTCCGGAGGCACCTTTAAGACCAACAAAGGTTTATTCAAGGTATGAGCATTCATGTGCAGGGCACACTTTTCCAAATACATTGGAGTGGTAGATGAGGTTCTAAACGTATAGACAGGGATTTAACAGCAAGTTAACATGTAACATGAGGATGGTTATAAGTAACAAGGTTATAAGGTCGACAGTTGTAAAGCACTAAATGTCACAACAGCAGATAAATGTCTAAAAGTGTTTTTTTCCCTAATTGTGGGAAGTAACAGAATCTTAATTATCTCCTCTCGGGCGTGGAGGGCACAACAGTATATTTTGAGCTGAATGTAATGCTGTCAGCAGACATCCATTCAGTATTCTACTATAATATTCTGAAAAAGAAATACACTAAAATACAGAGGTTAATGCCAGTCACTGGCCTAACATTGCAATGTGGTTGAGTACTGATCCTGGAAAGCAAAGTTGTCTAATTCGACAGCGTGTGTCCAATCTCCTTGTGGGGCCGGGGGATCCCTGGTGTCCTGCCTGGGCAGTATAGGAAAAGATGTTCTAAACGCAGTGATTAGAAAAGTCCCAAGTGCTGCTTAGTATAATGCTTTGGAGTGGAGGGCTGGGTTGTGGCTCCGTGGTAGTGTTGGCATGCAGAAGGTCCTGGGTTCAATCCCTGCTGTTTCCAGCTGAAGGATCTTGGGTAGCAGTGGTTGGGAATGACCTTTCTCTGTCTGCCTGAAGATCTTGGGGAGCTGCTGCCAATCACAGCAGACCATCCCAGACTAAGGTGGACTAGTGGGTCTGGCTTAGAGTAGGGCATCTTTGGTGTTCATACGATGTTTAGCAGAGGTGTATTGACCGTGAAGGCCACCGGGAAAGTCCTGGTTGGATGATGACTAGGGGCCTCTTTGTCCGCAAGGTGGGGGGTATTCCCACAAGCCAGCAGCCCTCGACACAAGTGTGGCAGCAACCCTGACCCTGTGCAAGGGAGGAGACCTGTTCTCCCTACCCTGACTCCCTCAGAGGGGGCTCTGGAGAGCCAGTTTGGTGTGGTGGTTAAGTGTGCGGACTCTAATCTGGGAGAACCAGGTTTGATTCCCCCACTCCTCCACTTGCACCTGGCTGGATGATCTTGGACAAGCCATAGTTCTTATAAGAGCTGTCCTTGAAAAAAGCAGTTTCTGTCAAGAGCTCTCTCAGCCTCACCTACCTCACAGGGTGTCTGTTGTGGGGAGGGGAAGGGAGAGGAGTTTGTAAGCCGCTCTGAGACACCTTTGGGTAGTGAAGGGCGGGGTATAAAGCCAATCTCCTCCTCCTCCTCCTCTTCCTCCTCCTCCTCCTCCTTCTTCTTCTTCTTCTCCTCCTCCTCCTCCTCCTCCTCCTTCTTCTTCTCCTCCTCCTCCTCCTCCTCCTCCTCCTCCTCCTCCTCCTCTTCTTCTTCTTCTTCTTCTTCTTCTTCCCACCATTTCTGCTCCCCAATCCACCCCCGCCTGGTGGTATAATTCCCTTCTAAAGAAGCACGAGAGCACAGACATTGGCAATCTGTGTCCCAGCAGTGGGAGGCTCCCAGTCCAGGGCACGGAACTGATAGGGTGATATCAAGGCATCCCCTCTTGTTTCCCTCCCCGCTCAGAGGTTTGCAGCCTCTCAGTATGGAGATCGTACCATTGATCAAGAAGTTGTACGAAGACCTATCTGTATTACTACCTTCGGCGGGCTTGATGTGTTGCGGCTTCATCTAAGAATGGGGAGCGGAGAGCCCAAGATCATTACGTGGATGTATAATGCAGTGCTTCGCTCTTTCCATGTGGTACTGATGATTGCATCAAAGCAAAACCAGTGGCTTCTGCATCAGGGGCACGTGTCCTGAGAGCAACCCCTCAAATTGGTAGGTCTGTACAGGGAGGTAGAGGGACGGATGCCCATAAGCAGCTTCTTGTGTCATCTCAGGTCTTGTCTCATTGAGATTCATTTAATCCAATCTTTGCAAAGATTTTTTTCTGTCTCTCTCTTTTTTTTTTTAATAGATCTTTTGGCTGTGATCAACACAACTTTAGAGGTGGGGGAAGGTTTATGGTGATTTCTGTGCGTTGATTTACATGGATAGTTTCCGAGTATCTGGCCTGTATGCATCAAAAAGGGGATCTGTGCAGGCAATCTGGTTGGCCCGTTTGGTTATTCGTCTACTTTTGTTCTGCTTTCAGCATCCGGCCTCTCACCTGTGCCAGTGCGAATACCGGGCCTTTGGCTGTGCGGCCCCTCCCTGGTTTGCGGCAAATTAACACCGAGGAGAACTTTGGCTTCTGGTTGGAAACTAGAGGTAAGCTTCGTCTTCCCTTCCCTGCTCAGCCAGTTCTGAAGGCTTCCTCCCACTCTAAGTAGCTCTGAAAGTGGAAGAAGGCTCCTTAAGCAGGAGGAATAAGAGTGTGCGTGTGTGTGAACAGCCGTCAAGTCACTTCCAACTCATGATGACTCTGTGCATTAATGACCTCCCAAATGTCTTATGGTTAACAGCCTTGCCCAGGTCTTGCAAACGGAGGGCCGCGGCTTCCTTGATTGAGTCAATCAATTTCATGTTGGGTCTTCCTTTCCCCCCTGCTCCCTCCAGCTTTTCCTAGCATGATTGTCTTTCCCGGCTGAGTCATTTTAGCTTCTCGGGAGAGTTCAGGCTTGATTTGGTCTAGAAACCACTCATTTGTCTTTTTGGCAGCCCACGGTATCTGTAAAGCTCTCCTCCAGCACCACATTTCAAATGAACCAACTTTTTCATTTATGCCCCAAGTTTCTTCCCCGGTGAGGGACCCAAAGGAGACCCGGTGGGGGAACCTCTCCTCTCTTTTGTCCTCACAGCGACCCTGTGAGGTAGGTTGGGCTGAGAGCGTGTGGCTGGCTGAAGGTCACCATGTCAGAGTGGGGATCCATTTGAACTTGGGCTTCTAGCTCCTAGTCCAGCACCCTACTGGCTACATCTCACGGGTTCTCAAGAAAAACTTCAAGTTCTGCTGAGTACAGGGTGAGCAGAGTGATAGGATACATGCCAGAGTTAATAATTAGGGTAAAATAGAAGAAGAAGAAGAAGAAGAAGAAGAAGAAGAAGAAGAAGAAGAAGAGGAGGAGGAGGAGGAGGAGGAGGAGGAGGAGGAGGAGGAGATTGGATTTATACCCCTCCCTTCACTACCCAAAGGGGTCTCAGAGCAGTTTACAAACTCCTCTCCCTTCCCCTCCCCACAACAGACACCCTGTGAGGTAGGTGGGGCTGAGAGAGCTCTTGACAGAAACTGCCCTTTTACAAGAACAGCTCTTATCAGAACTATGACTTGCCCAAGATCATCCAGCCAGGTGCAGGTGGAGGAGTGGGGGAATCAAACCCAGTTCTCCCAGTTTAGAGTCCGCGCACTTAACCACTACACCAAACTGGCTCTTGATAGTGACCCTGATAATGTGGGTGACAGTACACAATCCCTTCCTTTTGGTGGAGGGTTGAAAAAATAGATGGAAGTGTAAATGAAGTTAATCACAACGAGGATGATCGGTATAGAGCTGCTAGAACGTTTCAGATACATTGCGTTTGGTCCCGGGGATCTGTTCTGCCAACAGCGGTGCTTTCGTCAGCATAAGTGGCCTTCTGCCAACACGAGTCTCTTTTGCCACCAGTTCCTTGTGCCCAATGAAAGCATCATACTTAACGGGAACAGGCCTGTGAGAGCTCAAGCCCATTATTTCAGTGATGCTTAGAACAAGCCAGGTAGGTTGAACTGTGCTGTGTTCATTCGCCTGTCGCAAATGCAGACAGTTCACAGAGGAAAGGCAGAAACTGGGCACTTTGGAGTCCTCAGTAATCTTATCCACAATGGCTACACAAGCGCTTGTGTTGCCGATCACTGGATTTAGTCAGGTTTAAATGAGATTTAGATGGCTTGGAGGCAGTTTCCTGTATTCAGATCCCATCTCTGGAATAGTTTTGGAAGTCAGACCCGGGAGCAGTCGCCTGTGATTCTTGCAGCGTTTGCGGCTCCTTTGCACTCTTTTCTTCCTGGCAATATTTCAGCTGTCAGCAAGTGTATATAATTAACTTACCATAATTAAGTTCCAGGCCAGAATATTTATTTTGAAGAGGCTGTAAACAATTACCTTTCTTGGTCTCCAGGTAGTTAATGATGGCTTTGCAGCAGAGAACCCTGGGCGCGCGTGTCTATCTGTCATCTTGTGCGGCTTTCGCTCAAACAAATTGGCTTGTTATTGTGGAGGGAACGATTGCCTTCGGTCTTCCCCCTTTTTGCCTGCAGAGTACTTTGTACCGCTCTGCTCGCCCCATCTCAGAAAGGATCTGATAGTGGTGGAAAATGCAGAAAAGGGTAACCAAAAAAGGATTGAGTGATTAGTATTAGGGATGGGCACAAACCAGATCACGAACTGAAATTCGTCACGAACTGTGATGCCATCCTGCCCCCACGAAACTCCCACGAACCTCCAAGGTGGCTTTGGGAGGCTCATGTGGCTTGTGTTATCAGACACGCTGGTGCCGCCGGTGGGGCTTGGAGAAGGGATTTAAACCATGGCTGCCATTTAAATGCCTTCTGAGTTCACTTAGAATCAAAGAGCCCTTTAAATAGCTTTTGCAGGTTTGGAACCGGGGGTTCGAAAATGTTGGTTAGGACTGAACCCGGTTACTATGAATAGTAGCTGTACTCTTAAAATTTCCCTGAGTCTGTTGGCAGAGGGTGGAAATTAGCGGGGGGGAAGCATGCATTAGCGAGACTCCATCCCAATCTGCCAGTCACGGTTTCCAGGGAGCCAGTATTAAGTGCGTTGGACTCTTGAGGGTGCTGCATTGATGGCACTAAATGCGTAACTGCCAGTCTGCATCCAGAATCCTGTTAGTCTTCTGAAGATAGTTGCTTTTATGGAAATTCTCTTGTTAGCGTGCTGCCTCTTTCTCTTAGTTCTGGCTGATGGAGTAGACTCGTGCTGAAGAGCTCCCATCTTTGAACTCCTCGGATACCCTCATTACCAATAATAGAGGCTCCTCAGCTTCCCGACCGATGAGTTTGATGATTCTTCTGTCGTCTTAAAGTACAAGCCAGCTGCTTGACACACAATTGCCTTTCAAGCAGCGTCTTTGGGGGGGTGTTGGCTAGCAGGGAGTCAAGCAGGGATTTGGCTAGATGGCGCAAGGTCTGGATATTCTGGCAATGCACAGAAAAACCCCAGCAGGACTCCCAAGTCCGGCTTAGAGCTGGCGGAGGAAAGAGAAGGAGTATCTATTTGCATCCACAAGGATGAGATCTCTCCAGCTGCTGCGGTCTGCTTGTTCCCATTCCCAGGAGAAAATGAGTTGTGTTTTAAAGGGCAGGGAAGCTGGAGGTGGGATAATTGCAAGGCAGAGATGTCTCATTTTGTGTTTGACTATCAAAGCATCGATGCAGGAGAACATAAGGGAGGCTGTCTGTATTGTAATATCTGCTTTTAGTGGGCAGAGCTCTTTTGTCGTTGTTGACAGTCCTGGGAAGAAGAGGTCATTATTCCCCGGTAGTGGAAGCTATAAAGGGAAGCTCCATAGTAAAGTCTGGTATCCTTTGGGGGAGATGGTCTGAAGCCTCTAGGTTTGTCGTAACTCTCTTTCTCTTGGACAGGCCTTATTGATTTAGCTGAGCTGCTGTTGTAATGGGGGAGCAAGCAGACAGTTAGGCGGTGCTGGTTCCCAACCTGAAACTCAGAAAACGTTTTTCTGCCAGCCGAGCATTCACCTTGGTGACCCATTTGGTGTCTTCCAAAACTCAAAACTGTTTCTTTGTTCAGGTCTCTTGACATCGACAGCATCCGCCCCCCACCCAGCCCTCTTGCAGGGTAAACCATTTTCACAGTCTCCTCCTACCACGGAACTGGGGACCTGGGGCTGATCCCCTTCTGCGGATGCTTATCCAGACAGATGCGGGGGGGGGACTTATGGTAGTGGAGACTCTCACCAATGATGTCAGGATGTCACCAGCGATGCACTGACATCACTTCCGGGCACACAGGAAGTGACACCAGCACATTCCCCAACAAGGGAATAATGGTAAGCCTTCACACAGAACAGTCATTGGCTATTTAGATAATATATGTGGATGTAATTTCTTATTACAAGCAGGGGTCTTTTCGGGGGGAGCGCACCGGAGCGCAGCTCCGGGAGCTCAGGAGCCAAGCCCCGCCCCCAGCCAGCGTCCCAGAGAGTCTTTCAGGCAGCCGAATGTCAATTTCAGCTCCATTATATCCTATGGGCCATTGAAGTCAATGGTGAAAACATAGGATATATTCTGGGGCTGGAGGGGGGGTTTGAGGAGAGGCTCGAAACTCACAGGATAGCTGATGGAGCCTCTCCCCAAGATACCCACCAAGTTTCAAGAACATTGGACCAGGGGGTCCAACTCTATGGGCCTCTAAACAGGTTGCCCCTATTCCCATCATTGTTCTCTATGGTGGGAAAAAAATAACTTTTTTCCCACCATAGAGAACAATGGAGGAAATGGGGCAACCTGTTTGAGGGTCCATAGAATTGGACCCCCTGGTCCAATGTTCTTGAAACTTGGTGGGTATCTTGGGAGAGGCTCCATCAGCTATCCTGTGATATTGGAGCCTCTCCTCAAACCCCTCCCTCCAGCCCCCAGAATATACCCTATGTTTTCACCATTGACTTCAATGGCCCATAGGGTATAATGGGGCTGAATTGCCACTGAATTTCTTTCATTCCCTCCTTTCCTTCTTTCTTTTCCTCTTTCCCTCATTCTTCTCTTCTCTCTCTTTCTTTCTTTCTTTCCCACCTTCTTCTCTTCTCTTTTTTCCTCCTTTCCCTGTTTCCCTCCTTCTTCCCTCTCTTTCTTTCTCTCTTTCCTTCCTTCTTTCCTTCTCTCTCTCTCTTTCCTTCCCTCTTTCCTCCTTCTGTGGCCCAACTCTCATGAGAAGGAGTTTAAACTTTAAACTTTAAACCCCTTCTCTCTTAGCTCCCCCACCCAGACCAGCTGGGGAAGGGAAGGGGAGGCTTTTGAAGATGCTTCCCCCCTTTTGCTTCCCCTTCTGACATCACTTCCGGTGATGTCAGGGGGCGTGGCATATGCTAATAGCCTAATAGCTCATTAGCATACCATATGCTAATGAGCTCCTGCAGCTGTTCTTCTACGAAAAGACCCCTGATTACAAGTATTTTTAATATAACAGGCCTATTTTTGTGTGATATCCTATAGAGAGTCTCTGGCCTGGGAGGTTTCTTTTATCCTCCTTTCCCACAGTACGTGTTGTGTTTCCATACATTGCTGGTTAAACACACCAATATTGCAACTGACTGTAATCAACAACAAAATTGGTGTCTTGTTGACATTAGAGGGAATCGGGGTGGGGGACATATCCCCAGAGACTGGCTTTATGTTGCTTCTTGGGAGAGAACACTGGAATATTCTTTCAGAGTCTGTCTTCTCATGCAGAAGGACTCTTGTGATTCACCCCTCTCTTGATCTTAGCAATTTAGTTCGCTTTGGATTCTGCTGTCAAGATAACTGCTTGGTCTGAGATTTTTTTTTTTAAAAAAAAGAGAGAACAAGCTCGCTGTAATTTTCCCCCCAGTAACTTGCCACGTTTCTCTGCTGGTGGATTCAGTTTCAGCAGGCACGTGCCGGTATCGGGAGCGACATTGCATGCTGTAACGTGCGGCAAGAAATAATACCTTGATTACAAATCTCTTCTCCTTGTTACGAAGCCAGAAAAGGGGGAGACTTTGTACCTGCTTCACACAGGAAGAGCACAATGCTTGATTAAACCGCATTTTTAAAGTCCCGAGTTGTGTGCCAGAGAACTGTCAATGTTTCGTGGCTGTCGCTCATCTTAAGCACAGCACAGAAGCTTCTAGAACTCTGACAGGATCAAAAAGCGCTTCCGCTCTTTCCCCCACCTCCCTCCGGCCAAGGCCTTCTCAGCTTTCTTATTTTTATTTGCGTTCCTGACAAGACCATCTTTTAGTCATAATGGGTTCCCCAAAGCAACTTACAATAAAAAGGCAAGTTATAAACAATAGAAATAACTTGTGGAGGTTGCACTGTGGAGCTGTGATGTTTCACACCCTCCAGCCTTTTACAGGTGAAAATGGGTTGTACCTGGAACATTTCAGTTCTGATAGTGAGGATTATCACAAAACTGCTCCCTCCCGACATAATTATACTGTTTGTCACTTGCCTTGGATGTAGGGTTGCCAACTTCCAGGTGGGCATACAAAAATATATATCACTGTGCACAATAAATACATGCTTATGGTAAAACAATTTTATGCTTTATTCTTTTTATATTTTTCAATACTATTGTCTAAATATTGGTATCAGATATTATCAAAAATATATTTCATTCAAATAATACATCGAGTGCAGTTCCCGTGGAGAAAATGGCTGCTTTGGAGGGTGGGCTCTGTGGCATTCTACGCAACTGAGGTCCCTCCTCAGACTCCACCCCCAAAATCTCCAGGTACTTCCCAACCCAGAGCTGGCAACCCTGCTTGAATGTGGTGTCCTTCCATAAGCTCTCTTCCACTGATGGTGAAGAGAAGAGGGTGTTTGTTCTTTTAGTGTAATAGATATTAGAAAAATCATAACGGGTGTCAGTGGGGACAAGGACAAGGACTTAACGATTTCTGGCCGAAATTAGAGAGACTCGGATTCAAATCTCCACTTAGGGTGCGGTCACACGGTCCTTTTGATCTGGGTTCGCTGTTGTTCCTTCATGCATGTAAGTTTCACGTTCACATGTGCCAGTTTGCCTCCCGTGCCAAAGCAGGCTTATTCTTGCAATTGTTCCGGTTTTTCCTGCCCCCTGGAAAATCAAGTATTTTCCTGGCACTTGCGCTTTGAATGTGCGATTTCTCCCATCTGGACAGCTATCTTTCGCAAGGATTGTGATTAGGGCTGTCTGACCGCTCTTTGTGTGTGTGTGTTTTTTTTTAAAGCTTCCGGTTTGAGCACTTGAGTAAACATGCGCTTAATAAATTCACTATTAAACATTATTTTATGTTCATTTCTCTGTTTAAAGATAATATGAATTTGTTGTAAGACACAGAAGCCCCTTCCCCTGGAACTGTTAGCGCTTACAGCACTCTGGAGGCGGGAACGAGAGGCGGGGGCTCTGGTAGCCTGGACGGGGGCCGGCAAGAAGGATGGTGGAGACGGTGGGGCTGAGCCTTTTTTCGTGGTGCAATGGCAGCGGCATCAGGAGCAGCAGCTGCCCGAGCCTGCCCCGTAGCCAGCAGGATTGCCTGGAGGGACTCGGCGCCGCGGCAGGCGAGCGGGTGGTGGAAGAGAGCGGCCGGCTGCATCTAGTCAGCCCAACCCAAAGAAAAATGTTCCCAATTTAATTAAAGTGGGAACAAAGCGCGATTACCTTGCCGGTGTGACCACAGCCTTAGTCTTGAAGTTCATTGAGTGACCTCAGGCCAATCACTCCTTATTTTTGTCTTTTGGATAGGGTGACCAGGGCTGGGTCGGGGTTGGTGGGGTGAGGCATATATAGCCTTGACGTTTGCAGTAGGTGAGGTGGAAGCCTCCGTTTCTTGTAGGTCCAATAAAGAGTCACTAGCTGAGTTTGCTGTAATCTGCCTTTATTGGCACTGATTCGCACTCTCGCCTCCATGGCCTGGAGCCGCTAGGTTCACTCCCCAGCTTCTCTTGGACCTGGTAACTCTACCTCCTCTGGTTCCAGCCCCCCAAGCTACGCTTCACCACCCCTTGATGTCAGGTTCCCACCCCCTGGACTTCATGCCCCAATTGTGCCTCAGTCCTAGAGGCACTCCTTCTGCCCCTATGGCTACAGATACGGCTAGCCAGCCACATCCTACTAGAGGAGTCCGAGGCCACACCCATCCTACAGGCCTACCAGATGTCTCCCCCCCCCCCAGTTCTGCTCTGGAGGTTCTGTTGTAATCCACCTATGACCAATCTTCTTGTCCTGGGCTGGGTGAGTGAGAGATCCAGGACTCCACCCTGAGTCACAGATGCCCTGTTTAAAGTTATTAGCATTTTAATGGGGCATCCGAAAGGCCAAAATAGTGGCAGTGATTTATTGGGGACAAGGACCAAAAAGATTGTTTCTGCTAAAGGAGGGACATTGGGAGTGTATGATGTTTAGATCTTCCCCTGGCCCTCAAACGTTCTGACGTGTGGTGTTTTCTTGTTTCGTAACGCCACTGGAAAAGTGGAAGTGAAAAAGTCCCTACCGTAGAAATCTTCGGAAGAGGCTGTAATAGGAACCCCTGTTTTGCATGTAGACCAGGGGTCCCCCATCTTGTTGAGCTTGTGGGATTTCTGAGGATGGAGAGTGGCCACCACTGACAAAATGGCTGCCATGGGGCCAGTCACAAAGTGGTTGGAGATTGCAAGCCCAAGCGTCTTCCTATGATGGAGTAAGGTCACCATTCCCCTGAACGGGGGCAGGGGTTTACCTGCTTTTGGGAGCCCCAATCCGCCAATGGGAACCCCACCCCCAGAGAGCCCCATCTGCACCCAGAGGTGATGTCATTGTGCAGGGCATGTTGCGGGGGAGGGTGCTCTGTCATTTGAGAAAAAACCTCTGTGGTTTCCATAGAGTTTTTCCTCAAACGACAGAGCGTCCTCCTGAAATGTTCCCTGAGTGGTGATGTCACTTCTGAGTGATGTCGTGGCATCTCCAGGGGACAAAGAGGAAGCCCCCCCCCACCAGCAGCCAGGGTAAGACCTGGCAACCCTACAATGGAGGTAGCTATATTCCCTGCAGACAGAACAAGGCATGCCTCCCGTGTTCTTCTGAAGCACCTCCTTCTCCAGTAAACTGGAGGAGATCCAGGAGGAGGCTGGCTCTTCACTTTGCAAAGTGTTGCTTTGTCTAAGAAACAAATGCATGCTGGGAAACCCATTGGCGGGCGCCGTGTTGGGAACCATTGATGTAGGCGGCCCCAGTTTCAGTCCACGAGTGGCAGGAAACACCGTCTCTCTCTGCCCGAGACCTTGGAGAGCTGCTGCCGCCAGTCGGAGTCGGCAATGCTGAGCGACTTAAAACAACAGCCTGATTTCAGGTTTCTGTTCTCCTCAACTGGTTGCCAGTGGCAAAGCAAAGCAAAGCTGGTCCCTTTGAATTCCTCACCTCTTGAAGCAAAAGTTTGTTCCATTTCTCCTCTTAACTGCTTCAGAAAGAGGGACCTGGGGAGCGTGGTTGAGCCAACCTCTCTCAGGATGAAAGCAGTATCCCTTTCTTCTGTTTCTTCTGCTTGAGGGTAGTTAATGAGAGTGGCCAGGTAGCCGCCCGGTTAGTTATGCCGGGCGGTTTGCCTTGTTTTGATTTCCATGGGTTTTTCACACAGGCTCCCCTGCCCTGCCCCGTGTCACTCTTAGCTTCCTCGTATGGTTATTGAAGGACTGCTTCTTTATTTAAAACAGTGCTACTGCTCTTCCGCTGCTGTTGGACTAAATTTACAATCCAGTACTTGGGGGGGCGGGAGCTGCGGTGGTTAAGATGCTGAACTGCAGGCTGTGGAAGTTCAGTAGTTCAGCAGTTCAAGACCCGTGAGTGCCGCATGATGGGGTGAGCTCCCGTCTCTAGTTCCAGCTCCTGCCAACCTAGCAGTTTGAAAGCAAGAAATTGCAAGTAGATAAATAGGTACCACTTCAGTGGGAAGGTGACAGCGTTCCGTGCGCCTTGGTGTTTAGTCATGCCGGCCACATGACCACGGAAATGTCTTCAGACAGCGCTGGCTCTTCGGCTTTGAAACGGAGATGAGCACCGCAACCCTAGAGTCGGATTCGACTGGCTTTCAAGCAAGGGAACCTTTACTTTACCTTACTTGGGGGGGCGGGAGGACAGTACATCTTAAATAATTCAGAGGAAAGCAGCAAATTCTAATTCGACTGGCAGCAGTGGAGATCAATCACTTAAAGCCAGAAGATTCCCAGAGTTTGGCTGGGGAAAGGCGTGGCTTGTCGTTATGTCCTCAAAACTGGCAAGGGAGAGGAATTGATGGGAGCTTATTCCGAAGAACCGGGGCTGCTGTTGAGAAGGCTCCGCCCCCTACCATGCTGGCCTCATAATCCCACATGCTTTAAGCGGGGTCCTTTTTTTTCCACAGCTGACCTGTGGCGACCCCATCGGTTTTTTCAAGGCAAGAGACCGTTCAGAGGTGGTTTGCCATTGCCTGCCTCTGCATAGCAGCCCTGGGCTTCCTGGCTGGTCTCCCATCTACGTACTGATCATGGCCAACCCTGCTTAGTTTCCGAGATCTGATGCGATCGGTCTAGCCCAGGGTACCACGGTTAGGGAAGCAGTGTCTAGCCATCAGTTTTTGGGAGCAGTGCACTCCAAACAGTCCTGTTTATGGCAATGGGGCATTGTAGAAACTGAATTTTTAAAAATCACAACTGTAGGGAAGATTCTAAAGCTGTGATCCTAGGCCAGGGGTGGCCAGACTATAGCTCGGGAGCCACATTGCCACTCTCTCACGTTAATTTATATTCACATATTAATGCACATAAGTTAATGTTAATAAAAAGCAAATTTGCATATTTTTCAATAAAAATGTGTGTGTGATATTTGCTCATGTCTTGCGGCTCTCAAATATCTGACATTTATTCTGTGTGACTGACACGTTAAGCAAGTGTGACCACCCCTGTCCTAGGCACACTTACCTGGGAGTAAGCTCCACTGAACATAAATGTGACTTATTTCTGAGAAAACGGGCACATGATTGGGTCGAAAGAGTCCACAAGTCAGTCTTGGGTTGCAGATGTTCTGCAGAATTGCAAAATTTCTGCACATCAGAAGTTAGCTATCTCTCAGGACTGTTCGGTCATCCATCCCTGCTTCAGCTCATGGCCTCTGGGAATTCTGCGGTGCACAACTATGTAATGATGTGTGCATTTCTGCATGATTCCAAATACCCATGCATCTTGAATGTATTAAATCTTTTAGAAGAAGAAGAGATTGGGTTTATACCCCGCCCTTCACTACCCAAAGGAGTTTCAGAGCGGCTTACAATCTCCTTTCTCTTCCCCTTCCCACAACAGACACCCTGTGAGGTAGGTGGGGCTGAGAGAGCTCTGACAGAAACTGCTCTTTTTCACGTACAGCTGTGCCAGAACTATGGCTTGCCCAAGTTCATCCAGCAGGTGCAAGTAGAGGAGTGGGGGAATCAAACCTGGTTCTCCCAGATTAGAGTCCACTCACTTAACCACTACACCAAACTGTTAGGCCAGACAGAGCCTCCCAAATCTTTTAGGCCAGACAGAAGCCTCCCAAATGTTTTGTGCTCCTAAGAACAGTTTAGTTCACCAGAGATGCCCAGGTGCTAATACATTCCCCAAATTTAAAAAAAAAAAATCATGGGAGGAACCCTCCATTTCAGCAGGAGCTTCCATACTGCTACCCTTGCCAGGCAAATGTGCGGGTCTGTAGGAAGCCCTCTTACTCCCCCACTGTCTTGCCCAGATAATGCATGCACAACATGTCTGCATGCAATGACAAGATGTATGCTCCCTCCTTTTGCCCGTTGGCCTTGCATATCAGCAGGAGGCCACAGACCTCTCGTTGGGAATCCTTGTAAGCAGAGACGGCAGCCGGGGCTCTCTGTCGACAGAATACTCAATTCTCATTATTGCCATTAAGTCTTTAGCTGTGCTATCTTGTTTGCCTGGCTGCCTGGAATTTATGGCACCCCTGCCTCCAACACGAGTTTGGTAACCTTGGAAGAAATGTCGAGGGGGTGATGGACTACGGTAATTTCCCCCCTCCCCACCGAGAGTATGGTAATGGCTGTCTGGTTTCTAAGAATGTTTTGTGGCACTTAAGCATTGCTTCTGAATGGTGTGTCTCTGAGGTATTAACATGCACAAGCACACACACAAACACACTCCCTGCAGAGTGTGACCCCACAGAGGGGTGACCGGGTGCAAAGGGACGAGGGGCTCTTGTGTCTTTAATCATTGTGTCAGGATGGAATTTCACAAGAGGGGAGAATGGAATTCCGCGAGGGGAGCCAGTTTGGCGTAGTGGTTAGGAGTGTGGACTCTATAATCTGGGAGAACTGGGTTCGATTCCCCACTTCTTCACATGCAGCTGCCATTGTGACCTTGGGTCAGTCATAAGTTCTTTCGGAGCTGTTCTCTCAAGGGCAGTTCTCGAGAAAGCTCACTCAGCCCCACCTACTACACAGGGTGCCTGTTGTGGTGAGGGGAAGGGAATGCCATTCTGAGACTTCTCAGGTAGTGAAAGGCAGGGTATAAATTGATTCTCTTCTCTCTTTCTCACCTGTGCGTGACAAGCAGGCCTGGCAAAATCCCCTGTTCTATGCAACTGTGAGGCCCAAACTACACGTTAACGTTTTTAAAGATCTTGGTCCAAGTTTCCAACTCCACGTGGGGTATTCTGTGCACGTGGAATAGGAAAAAAATGGGTAAATAATCCCCCGCACTGTTTTGGCACTGCAGAATGACTTGGGAGGGAAGGCAGGGGCCCTTCTCCCCCCATAAGAACATAAGAGAAGCCAATGTTGAATCAGGCCAATGGCCCATCTAGTCCAACACTCTGTCACACAGCGGCCAAAATATACCAGGTGCCATCAGGAGGTCCAGCAGTGGGGCCAGGACACTAGAAGTCCTCCCACTGCTGCCCCCCCCAGCACCAAGAATAGAGTGCATCACCTGCCCCAGACTGAGAATTCCCATCTATACCCTGTGGCTAATAGCCACTGATGGAATTCTGCATGGCCGTGTTCCAAGACCACCTGGGCTCTCCTCCGTTTTTTTTTAAGAAGTCATTCCCCTCAGCTGCAGTGTGGCTGCAGAGAACCTGAGTCAGGACCAAGTAACTCTTTAAAAACACAAGAGTGTCCCACCAGGTGGGCATGCTGAGCTTGTTTTAAATGTAGAGAGTTGTGAAGGGAAAGACCAAGGACCTTCCTTGGCCCTCTCCGTTTCCTTTCTCTTCAGTGTTGTCTGGCCACTATAACACTTAGTGTGTGTTGGGGGTAGGGTTCCCAAGTACTTACCGCGTGGGAGTGGGGGAAACATGCTCCCCGGCCGGACCATTCCTCCCTGTAACACACCATGCTGTCGCCAGGAAGTGACGCCAGGCGACGCTCTGGCAACGGGGCTGAAAACTCAATGGTACCATCGAGTTTCCAGCCGCATTGCCAGAGCATCGCCTGGCGTCACTTCCTGGCAACGGCATTGTGCGGCGCATCTTTTCTTCCCCCGGGGATGGTCCTGCCAGGATGTATCCGTCCCCCGCCAGCACGAGGTAAGTGTTTGGGAAGCCTAGTGGGGGAGGATTTGCATTTTCTTTGTAGCATCCACATCATTTGTTGGTTTTAATTCAGATCTTTATTTTCTGCTATTCTCCCCAATGGGGAGGCAGCCTCCAACACAACTCTCTGCTCCATTTCACCCTCACAACCTCCACCTTGTGAAGTAGGCTGGCCCAAGATCTCCCAATGAGCTCCCATCGCACGGGGGGGGTGTTCAAACCAGAGTTTCCCAGATGTTAGTCTGACGCTAGCCACTGTCTTGCCTCAGAGACGTAAGCTGCCTTGAAGTGCGCCAGGGAGTTCCTGGGACCTTGACAGCTGTTTGCTTACCCAGGGAAGAGAGCCATAAAATGCATCAAGAGGTTAAAGAGAGCAGAGATGTGTTTCCCCCGAGAGAGAATCATTTGCTGTGCCTGCCAGGTAGGGTAAGATGGATAGCTGTTGTAAAACCTGACCTGGATATTGAGATACGTGGGACGTGGGGCTTCCCACTGGCAAAGACAGGAAGGGGTAAAAGATTGGTAACGTCCATTAGTCTGTTCCGATGCTGGAAATGGGATTTCCTCTGCATGGAGCAGGTGGGGCCGGAGTTTGCATTTGCTTCACAAACATCCAGGAAGGGATGTCAGAGGTAACTCTTCTGCCTTGTAAAGTTCAGCTTAGTGTTATGTTTTTACTATTTTTCCCCTTAGATCTGTAGCCAGTAGACTTGATAGTATTTTCCCTGTCTTGTGTTCTAGCTGAGTCTACAGCAATAAAATTTGCCTGTTTAAAAGAGCGGATTGTGATTCAGAGTCTGCCTTGCCCGCCTTGATCACTTGCTCACACTTAAACAGGCATGCACAGGGGAAGGGCAGATGTAACTGGGAAACTCTGCCCTTCGTGCCATGCTCAGAGGCAGCCTTTACTAGTGTCCCCCAAGTCATGTGGGAGGCTGGGTTTTTAATTTGGGGGGGGCGGGAGGGCTCAAAGAAGAGGAACATGTTTTACATGCGCACACAAACATGCAAGTAAGCACACATAGACCCAGGGCGGGTTTATGACAACTACTACTCTCTGCTAGTTAGAACTGGGCGGCAGTCTTTCATTTTGATGTACTAATATCTTTTTATTTAGTGGGAGTCTTTATATTGGGAGTATTAAAAATGTGAATCTCTCCCATCTACATTCTGAAAGTACAGCTTATTCCTGCCACCACAGAATTTGCCTCCTTGATTCTGTTGCATATCTAGACCAGGAAGAACATGCTAGAAGAGATTGGATTTATACCCCGCCCTTCACTACCCAAAGGAGTCTCAGAGAAGCTTACAAACTCCTTTCCCTTCCCCTCCCCATAACAGACATCCTGTGAGGTAGGTGGGGCTGAGAGAAATCTCTCTCGAGAACTGCCCTTGAGAAAACAGCTCTGAGAGAACTTGTGACTGGCCCAAGGTCACACCCGCAGCTGCACGTGGAGGAGTGGGGAATCAAACCCAGTTTTCCCATATTAGAGTCCAAGCTCCTAACCACTACACCAAACTGCTAGAAAGGGGCTCCAGACACCCCCTCCCCTATAGCAACCTCTTTGGTCCCATCTCATTTCTTCTATTCTATAGGGATTGGTTTTGGGGAGTTGATCCTAACAAGTATTATATAGCTTTATTTTATAAAAATATGTTTATAATCTCGGACCTAACTAGCAATAGAGGTGTTGTATAGGGAAGGTCACCTTCTTTCAAGGTACCTGGTGTTTGGAGGATCCAGAGAGGTGGAAAGCTACGTGTAGTTTGCATGCTTTGGAGAAGTGCTAAAAAGCACTTTCTTTGCACTCAGGGTTGCAGAAAAGAGATTTCCCTGTCTCGCTCAAACACCTCAATGAGGAGTTTGTTCATTTCCAACCTTCTTGAATTTCCAGTTGAGCTGTCAAAAAATTGATAGCCACAGCTGTTGTTTAATTAAAGCGATACTTTTGCTTGTCTTCAGTGGCATCCTGATCCAAAAGAGACAGGAACTATTCATTTTGTCTCATAGTGGAGAAACGTGTTGTTTTCTTTTCTGGGTCTGACCTGCTCCACGTGCAGCTGCAGGTGTGACCTTGGGTCAGTCATAATTTTTTGGGAGCAGTTCTCTCAAGAGCAGTTCTCGAGAGTGTTATCTCGGCCCCACCTACCTTGTGGGGAGGGGAACGGAAAGGAGATTGTAAGCCACTCTGAGACTCCTTCAGGTAGTGAAGGGCAGGGTATAAGTCCAATCTCTTCTTCTTCATTATCTTGTGTGGCTCCCCTCCTCAGTTGTGTGAGCCCAGTTAGGTTGACATCAAAATTATGTTTGTAGTACTCATCAGAACTTCTAATGTTTGTGGTGCAGTGGTTATAGCCAGACTAGGATCTGGGAGGCACAGGATCAAAACTCCCACTTTCTCTGGGGGAGACGGTGGGGTGCCTTGGGCCAGTCCCAAACGAGGGCGGCCAACCTCCAGGGTAACACCTGGAGATCTCCCGCTACGACAGTTGACCTCCAGATGACCAAGATCAGTCCCCCTGGAGAAAATGGCTGCTCTGGAGGGTGGACTCTATGGCAGTGTACCCTGCTGGGGCCCCTCCCCTCTCCAATCCCTCCCTCCCCAGGCTCCACCCCTAAAATCTCCAGGCATTTCCGAACCCAGAGCTGGCAATCCCTATCCCTAACCTACCTCTCAGGGTTGTTGTGAGGGTAAAATGTAAGAGAGGAGAAATGTAAACAGTGGTGGGTCGCCACTGAGGAAAAAGGCAGGGGATAGACTAAGTAAGTAAGTAGATATCTATATCCCTAGGATAAAGGGCTGTGCATTCTCTCGGAATATTTGTGTTATCTTGCCTTCTGGCTTTTGCCGTCCTACCTCTCACAGTATATGGGCCCCGGAATGGTCTTGTGAAGACACATGAAAACAGGTCAGGCCCTGTATGTTGGACGGGAGCTGTCCATGAGCAGCACCGAGCTCTTTCAGGGAAGGAGGAGTGTAATTCCTCAGTGGAACAGACTTCCTCGGCAGGTGGTGGGCCTCTCCTTCTTACGGAGGTTTTCAAACAGAGGCTAGATGGCCATCGCAGCTTCGGGGTCGCAGCTTTGGGGTCAGGAAGCAGTTTTTCTCCAGGCCAGTTTGGCCGGGGATCCTGGAGGGTTTTTTTGTCATCTTCTGGGCTTGGAACAGGGGTCACCTGGGGTGTGGCAGGGGGAGCTATTTGTGAATCCCCTGCATTGTGCAGGGGTTTGGACTCAGATGACCCTGGAGGTCCCTTCCAACTCTATGATTCTGTGAATTAATAAATAGGATCCAATAGAGGGGTGGCGTAATCTTCAGTGCAAACCTAAGCAGAATTACACCATGCTGAGCCCTTTGACCTCAACGGATGTAGGAGGGTCTAACTCTGTTCATAATGTCACTGATGTTCCCCATCCCCCTCAGCTTTGTCATTCTTGTTGTAGCCCACCCAAACCCCCTTAAGTAGATTGTTCTTTTATATTTTATTCCCCCGTGGTAGCCTTGATTCTACTATTGAGAGGAAGAAACAGGTCCTGTGGGTTACATCCAGCAATTCCTGCATAAACAGTAGGCCATTAACGGGATTCTTCTGCATCCCTCAAAACGACGAGACCCTGTGATCCTTGTTGAACAGTTACCTCAGTGCCGCCTGAGAATCATTTTTATTTCGGGTTTTCTGTTTTGCAGGGTCTCCTCTACCGAAAGCAGAGGGCCCACTTCGGCTCGACGAGGCCTGCCTTGGTTGTGTCGGGCGGGACTCTGTTCTCCTTCCTTCCCCCCCAGCTCGGCCTGAGGAAAGGCCCCGCGCCTCAGAATGAGACAGCTGAAAGGGAAACCCAAGAAAGAGACCTCCAAGGATAAAAAAGAGAGGAAGCAGGCGATGCAAGAAGCGCGGCAGCAAGTCACGACCGTGGTGCTTCCGACGCTGGCCGTGGTCGTCCTCTTGATCGTGGTGTTCGTTTACGTGGCAACCCGCCCAAACACAACCGAATGACGCCGCTTTTGAATTCTGTAACTTTGGGCCTTCCCGCTCACCTGCGACCTTGTCAAGAGCCAAAAAAGAAAAACAAGAAGAGGGAAAAATCCTCTTCTGACCCCCTCCGGTCATTAACTGTTCTTTGACAAAGGAATCTTTTTTTAATCTTCTTTCTCTGACTTGATTCAAGCTCCACGGTATCTCTCCCTCTCTCTCTCCCTCTTTCTCTCGGAATATAATGTAAAACGTATTTGCTGCTCCGCAAAAAAAAGTTGCGTTTTATGGTCCCACTCATGTGCCTTCTAGACTTCAACTCGGGGTGGTGGGGGGGGGAGGGGGAGATTGCCTTTTATAGCCCTGTGTCATAAGAAGGGATTCCTTTTGCTTCCTCAGTTTGCATCAGTCGGCCTCAAACGATGATCAGCGACGTTGTTGGCGGTGTCCGTGAGCTTGTGTCTGTTCAACTCTCCACAGCTTCCAAAGAAGTGAATTTCCCCTCCCTTTATTGATTATACAATGGCATCTGAAATCATTTGACTAAAGGAAAAATATTTATTTTTGGAATAAAGAAGACGAGTCTTGCAGAAAAGTCTCCATTTTGTTTTCCTTCAAAATGCTTAAACTGTGACACAGGCATAAGTGACCCTGAGATGCTAGGCTGTTTGGCACTCAGGGCCAGTTTCTTCTATAACACGAGCGCAGACTCTAATCTGGGAGACCCGGGTTTGATTCCCCACTCCTCCACATGCAGCTGCTGGTCTGACCTTGGGTCAGTCACAAGTCCTTTCAGGGCTGTTTTTGAAAGAGCAGTTTCTCTCAGAGCTCCCTCAGCCCCACCTACCTCACTAGGTGACTGTTGTGGGGAGGGGAAGGGAAAGGAGATTGTAAGCCACTCTGAGACTCCTTTGGGTAGTGAAAGGCGGGGTATTACTTAACCTGTGTCACAGGCGTAAGCGACCCTGGCACGCTAAGTTGTTTGATTGGCACCCAGGACCAGTTCTCTGCCATAACACATGAGGCACTGGCAGGACTGCTGGGGCAGTGGTATGGGAGAAGGCACCAGGCGTAGCGTGTGCCCATCATAGCTTCCCAGACCTGTGCAGCTACCAGCAGTATCCAGAGCAAATTCTTGAGTTACTGGCAGCGCGGTTGGAACTTGGCTTGCTCTGATTGTGTCCAGCCAAGTACCCTCCTCATCCACCTCCCTGTTTTGGTTGCCTGCCTGCTAACATCTTCACAGGTAGATTGTAGCTTTTTTTTTCAGCATTTGAGCCCAGAAGGCTGCCTACCCCTGTTATATATAGAGAGAGCCAGTTTGGTGTAGTGGTTAGGAGCACAGACTCTGGGAGAATCGGGTTTGATTCCCTGTGGTGTGACCTTGGGTCAGTCACAAGCCCTTTCAGAGCTGTTCTCTCATGAGCAGTCCTCAAAAGAGCTCTCTCAGCCCCACCTACCTCACAGGCTATCTGTTGTGGGGAGAGAAAGGGAAAGGAGATTGTAAGCCCCTCTGGGACTCCTTTGGGTAGTGAAAGGCGGGGTATTAATCCAATCGCTTCTTCTCTTCTTCTGTATTGTGTAATGTTTTGCATTAAATGCTAGCCAGAGTATAAACAAAAGAGCCTTTTCTTCCTTGTGGGGCTTAACCCATGAATAATTTAAGATAATTTTTAACATCTTGCCGGATTAGCTCTTGATGAAAGCCATCGGAAGTGGTAATGGCAGCTTCCAATGATTAATTTTTTAAATAGTCCTTTCACAAGCGGTGGCAATTTACCATTATAGTCTTTTTGTTCATTTTAAAAATGTCAGTGATGTGGATATCGTGGACTGCTAAAAAGACAAATAAGTGGGTTCTAAGTCGAATCAAGTTTGAATTCTCCCTGGGAGCTAGAATGGCTAAACTGAGGCCATTATACTCTGGTCCCATGCAGTGTTCCCTCTAAGCTGAGTTAGTGCGAGCTAGCTCACAGTTTTTTAGCCTCCGGCTCACACATTTTTTTTGTGTTAGCTCAGGAAGGATGGCTCCAGAGCTAACTAACTGATGCAGTCGCCAAATCGCTCGCTCACGACTATAATGCTGGTAGCTCACAAAGTAGAATTTTTGCTCACAAGACTCCACAGCTTAGCGGGAACATTGGTCCCATGATGAGAAGATGGGAGTCACTGGAAAAAACAATGCCAGGGAAAGCTGAAGGCAGCAGGATAAGAGGAAGGCCCAAAATGGGATGGATTGATTTAAGAAAGGAAGCCTGTAAGAAAGGCTGTTAGCGATAGAACTTTTGGAGGTCATTAATTCATAGGGTCACCATAAATCGGAAGCAATCTGACGGTGCTTAACACAAAGTCCTTTGCAATAAGAACAAGAGGAACTGAACCCGGGAGCGGGGTACAGAATTTGAATTCGGAGCAGGGAGAGGTAAAGATCAGGAGAGCAAAGTCATAAAACCTCAAAACCGGACACCTAAAGCTATGAGGAGAGGATGCCAAGTGGCTTTTCTGCACTGAGATTAAAACTCTGAAAAATGCTAACGTAGATCTTTTGAAAAAAGCTTTTGTTTCCTTCATTCAAAAAATAAGAAAAAGAAGGGGAAAACACTCAGAATGCAGCAACTAATCTAAAGAAGATCGTAGACCTTGCCTCTCTGGGCTTTAGGACATGGAGGAAATTCTCCTGCCAGCAAGCAATATGCTGAATGGGACCTTGGGGCCCTCAACTCAAGGCTCTGGATTTTTACTTTTTAAAAATGTATTTAATTTATACCCTGCACCCTCTCCCCCTGGGGGACTCGGTGCAGCTGACAGCATTTAAAAATACAATAAATACAAATACAAGTGAATAAATGCAGTAAATAGAGCAATAAAACCAATTTAAACATCCACTCAAAAACAAATTGTTCCAAGGAATTTGAACAACTGGCCAGCTCCATGGTTCGTAACATCAGCCAAAGGCTGCACGAACCAAAGCCGCCTTGCGTGCCCCACAGAAGGCTGGAAGATCCCGTGGGGCACAAACTTCCAGAAAGAAGGGGCTGCCCTGGTGGTTGACAAATGGACAATTTGTGGGCCGGGCACCTGTAGAAGGCCCTGCAAGGATGATCTAAGGAGGCGATGGGATAGAGAGGAGCTCTCAGTCTGGGGCAGGTGATGCTCTGCATTCTTGATGCTGGGGGGGGGGCAACAGTGGGGAGGGCTTCTAGTGTCCTGGCCCCACCGCTGGACTTCCTGGTGGTCCCTGTTATTTTTGGCCACTGTGTGACACAGAGTGTTGGACTAGATGGGCCATTGGCCTGATTCAGCATTGGCTTCTCTTGTGTTCTTGTGATGGGGTCTTCCAGAGCACCTCATTATGAGAGCCAGTTTGGTGTAGTGGTTAGGAGCACAGACTCTAATCTGGGAGAACTGGCTTTGATTCCCCATGCCTCCACATGCAGCTGCTGGTGTGACCTTGGGTCAGTCACAAGCTCCTTCAGAGCTGTTCTCTCAAGAGCAGTCCTTGAAAGAGCTCTCTCAGCCCCACATACCTCACAGGGTGTGTGTCATGGGGAGGGGAAGGGAAAGGAGATTGTAAGCCTCTCTGAGACTCCTTTGAGTAGTGAAGGGCAGGGTATAAATCCAACCTCTTCTTCTTAATGAAAGCTTTCCAATTTTAAAAGCCTGTTTTCTTAAAAGAAATCCAGATGGACAATGCCACATTAGCTCCACCCTGACTATAGCCCTGGGGGCAGATACAGCTGCCTGGAGGCACCCTCTCCGTGTTAGCCCTAGCTCACGAATATTTCAGGTAGAAACTTTCCCCAGATCTGCTGGTCTGAGATCCTCCCCCCACCAGGGCTCGGAAACGGGCCATCTTCCGCCTCCTTTCTTCCTCTTTTCTCAGAAGTTCACCTTTGCCTTGCCTTGCATGGTAAAATAGAAGCAAGCTCTTTGTAATTATAAAAGAAAGAAGCAGCGGTCAAAAAGTCTTCTAACTTTGTCGGTCAAAGGTCCGGCAACTCTCCTTTGCTCTTTTTTTAACTCAAGGGAAAAAAAAGCCTGATATATTCCAGGCTCCAGACTTCAAAAAAAAAAGTGCTTCAGTGGTAGGATTTCAGACTGTTTCTGGGCACGGAGTGGCAGAAGTGGAACTGAATGATTGATTAGAATCATTTGAGCTGAAAAATCACACCGAGCAATTGCATCCCCCGGCGTCACGTGACGGCAGCCGCCAAAGGTACTCATTACCCGATAAAGCCGTTCTACATGTATTACAGCAAGCCTTCCTTGAGTGCCAGTTGGCTGTAGAACAGCGATTGTTATTAGGAGCAAAATTCCTAAGCGTGGATCCCTGTTTTGATTCAAAATGCTTAAAAAACACCCACCCACGAGGCTTTAATGGGAGGCCATTTTCTGTTCAGTTTGGAAGAAAATAAAACTTGAGAAATATTGGGTAGTTCAGGGTTTTTTAAATGGGGTGGCGGGGGAGACGCTGGCTTTGTCAAGCAAAAAATGCTAAAGCCATTGGAAAGTGCCCAAGAGTTCAAAGGCTGGGAGAGAAATTTTATGTAGTCCTGATAGAAGAACAAAGTTTTGAGTCCAGGGGCACCTTTAAGACCAACAAAGTTTTATTCAAGGTAGAAGCTTTTGTGTGCATGCACACCTCTTCAGATACAAAGAAATGGAAGTTACAAGTCCATACATATAGAGAGGAGATTGGATTTATACCCCGCCCTTCACTTGGAGTCTCAGAGCAGCTTACAGTCTCCTTCCCTCCTTCTCCCCACAACGGACACCCTGTGAGGTAGGTGAGGCTGTGAGAGCTCTGAGAACTGCCCTTGAGAGAACAGCTCTAAGAGAACTGTGGCTTGCCCAAGGTCACACCAGCAGCTGCATGTGGCGGAGTGGGGAATCAAACCCGGTTCTCCCAGATTAAATTCTGTGCTCCTAACCGCTACACCAAACTGGTAGAGGGTGAGTGGCAAATTAGCATACAGCATATTAAAGTTGTTCGACAGATGCAAGGACCAAACTAGAATAACAGACTTAGTTTATATGGTCACCCTTTGTTTGTGTTTCGTTCTGGGGAGAAATATGCTTTCATGCACACAACGACTTCTACTTCGAATAAAACTTTCTTGGTCGTAAAGGTGCCGCTGGACTCGAACTTGGTTCTGTTGCTTCAGACCAACACGGCTCCCCCACCTGAACCTATTCCCAGTCCTGACACGTGAGCCTATTCAACCTCTAAGGTGGGCTCCTACCAGGTGTCCCACCTTTTATTTTTTAAAATTTATTTTATTCACATCATTTCTAGTCCGCCTTTGTCACATGGACTCAAAGCAGAGCGAGGCAGTGCAGTCAACAAAACGGGACATTCAATAACTATTGCATTAGGATATTAGAAGACTGGAACCTCCAGGCGGAACAGGAGCATAGCGCAAGTATTCACAGAACACATTAAGCGTACAGAAATTACATAATAGGATTGGACTCACACTACACTGTCTACAGCAGTATAAAGACCATAATGCTGATTCGGTGAACTTAGGCAGATCATGAGAGGGAGGGCGGGAAGGGTTGTCTCAGTGCTTAGTTCTTGCAGCCCTTTCTTACATGCCCAGGGAAATGTCGATTGCCACTTTTGGGGTCAGGAAGCCATTGTTCTCCAGGCTAGTTTGGCTGGGGATCCTGGAGGGTTTTTTGCCATCTTCTGGGCATGGAGCAGGGGTCGCTGGGTGTGTGTGCAGGGAGCAATGCTGCCTCTAAGCTGTGGAGTCTTGTGAGCAAAAATTCTACTCTTGTGAGCGACCGGCATTAAAGTTGTGAGGGAGCAATGTGGCTGCTGCATAAACTAGTTGGCTCTGGAGCCCTCCTTCCTGAGCTAAAGCAAAAATCTGTGAGCTGGAGGCTAAAAAACTGAGCTAGCTCACCCTAACTCAGCTTAGAGTGGGGAGGTATTTGTGAATCTGCTGCATTGTGCAGGGGGTTGGACTAGATGACCCTGGAGGTCCCTTCCAGCTCTATGATTCGAAGTCCCAATCATTGATCCGAGTAGGCTTGTGAAACCAACTTCTTTTATGAAGGCTGTGTCAGGAACAACGGAGTGGGCAGGAAGACTCTCTTTTGAAGAGCCGAGAGAAAATGATTGCTGAGTGCTTGGAGAAGAGTCTGTAATGAAAGGTTCAGAGTCTGAATCTCTTTTGACGTAAATTGGTGCCAAGGTGTGTTTTTTAAATTATTATTGCAATAGGACTTATAATAAACCGAGCACTCCACAAAGAACTAAAAAGAGAAAACAAGTCCCCGGCGAAAGGCTCACGATCCGAGTATTGACACCACCCGGGAAGGGGTAGGGGAGGCAGAAAGGGAGCGTGTAAAGGCCGGTGGAGGTTTCTTTTGTTAAGCCCCATGCCTTTGTAAAAATGGGCAGTCGCTGTCACAGATCGAGGGCTTGAGTTTACGGTAAAAAAAGCAGAGAAATATTTAGGGAGGATGATCTCTTAGAGTTTTGGTGCTGGAGAAGACTCTTGAGAGTCCCTTGGACTGCGAGGAGATCGAATCAGTGAATCCTAAAGGAAATCAACTCTGACTGTTCCCTGGAAGGCCAGAAACTGAAGCAAAGGCTCAAATACTTTGGCCACCAAATGAGAAGGGAGCACTCACTGGAGAAGATCCTGATGCCGGGAAAGACAGAAGGTCAAGGAAGAAGGGGACGGCAGATGAGATGGTCACACAGAGTTATCGATGCAATGGACCTGAAATTAAGCAAAT
This sequence comes from Gekko gecko, assembly GCA_029375565.1. Classification (NCBI taxonomy): domain Eukaryota; kingdom Metazoa; phylum Chordata; class Lepidosauria; order Squamata; family Gekkonidae; genus Gekko; species Gekko gecko. The sequence continues at coordinate 21,587,170 of JAPDNY010000004.1, read as the reverse complement.
TCCGGAGGACGACAGAAGACAGGAGGATCTGGCGTGATGGAGTCCGTGGGGTCGCAGATTCGACTGTGCAACTGAACAACAACATCTCTGAGAGAACTTTGCAAGGAGGAGAGAGAGGCCCAGAGGGGGGAGAATTGTGAGTCTTAGGAGAAGAGAAGGGAGAAAGAGAGAAAGACTCCCCCTTTGCCCTCCCTGTTGTTTGCAGCCGCTGATTAATATGCAAACAACTGGCCCCGCTTGGAGTCCGCATGGCATACCCTGAGCCACTTGCGCGCACAACGAGTTTGGCGCAACTGGTGTTGCCTGCAGGAAAACGGCCTGCAGCGGCACTTGCCAGCATGCACGAATGCACACACATGCAGTCCCATCTGTTCCGCGTAGGGATGCGGAGAAGCAGTTGTGTTTGGCCCCAAAGGGCTCACACGCGCACGCATCTGTGTAGTTCTCTCATGGCTTATCGTTATGCCGTGATCCTCACTGCCAACTCTGCATGCAGGCGGTAGATTCCTGGATCTGTCTCTCTTGCCTGCCTGTGTGACTTTCTGAGTGATCATTGATCAGTGCGGCCACTGAGTGATCAGGGCCCTGCATCAACTCGCTGGGAGGCCTTCTAAGCAGAAGCATCTTTAGAGGTGACACGACACAGTCAAGAGGTTCCTCCCCCCGCCAATGTGCCCAGCGCTGTCTTTTGGTAGGGTTGGAAGGAAGATCAGAGCCTATGCAGATGTTTAGTGAGAGCGCTGCCTTAAGCAGTGTTCCCTCTAAGCTGTGGAGTCTTGTGAGCAAAAATCCTACTTTGTGAGCTACCGGCACTAAAGTTCTCAGCGAGTGATTTGGCTACTGCATCGATCAGTTTGCTCTGGAGCCATCCTTCCTGAGCAAAGACAAAAATGTGTGAGCCGGAGGCTAAAAACCTGTGAGCTAGCTCACACTAACTCAGCGGGAACACAACCTCAAAGTGGGGCCCGTTCATTGTGCTGAGCTGGCCCTGCCTCTGCCAGCTCAACACAATACAGATGTGCAGAGGAAGCATCCACATGTACGCTCGTGGTGTAGTGCCAGTTTGATGTCATGGTTAAGAGCGCGGACTCTAATCTGGGAGATCTGGGTTTGATTCCCCACTCCTCCACATGCAGCCGCTGGGTGACCTTGTGTCAGTCATAATGTTCTCTCAGAGCTGTTCTCTCAAGGGCAGTTCACGAGAGAGCTCTCTCAGCCCCACCTACCTCACCGGGTGTCTGTTGTGGGGAGAGGAAGGGAAAGGAGATTGCAAGCCGCTCTGAGACTCCTTCGGGGAATGAGGGGCGGGGTATAAATCCAGTCTCCTCCTTCCCATGATTGGGGGTGCTGCCTTCCAAGTGTTCCTGACCATGGGGAGGGAGCAAACACACAGGCACTCCCTCTGCATGTTCACAATGTGCTGGCGAGCCAGCGATAAGCACTCACGCCTGCTCTCCCTCTCCATGTGTTGACTGAATGTGCAATAGTTTTGTGCGTAGGGTGACTAGGTTTATGGCGGGAGACCTCCAGCCCGCAGGCTCTGTGCTCCCGCTGCTGCTCAGTGGAGCAGCGGGGGAGCTAAATAAACGAAAAAGTGGCAACACTGTGATATCACTTCCGCTTACATTCCCAGACATGGCACTGCAGTGACGCTCTAGGAATTTCCCAAATCTCTATGGTAAACACCTTGCAATTTGGAAAATTCCTAGACAGTTGCTGCAGTGTCACTTCCAGCCATGGAAACGGAAGAGATGTCATAGTCTTGCACACCATGGCATCACCTTCCCCATCCCGAAAGCTCCCTGGGGTTGCCAGCAGACGGTGGCAACCCTAATCCTGCATTCAGGACCGACAGTGTTGTTGTTTCTAAGCCAAAGGTTTCAAACCATTTTCATAGACATTTGTTGTCTGAGGAAACCTTCAGAACCGAGTCATCCTCAGCTTGGTGCCTATGAGTGTCATGGTGCCAGCCCATGTGTGTCTTGGTACCCACTTGCTTCTCCCCCGAAGTATCTCCCCCCTGAAAGCACAGAGCCAAAGCAAAGACTTCCCTCCCATTCAGTGTAGGAAGTGCTTCAGTCGATCACACGAGCCATCATCTTTGGAAACAGCTGCTTCCATAATAGGAGGATGCTTGTCTTGGAACCTTCTAGCATTTTCTGGAACCTTCCAATGTTAAATAGTGAGGCCAATCCTCCCCGTGCTAACCAGTTTTGTGATTGGCCCCACCCCTTTGGCAGCCATTTTCTTGTGGCAAACACTATGTGTTCTCAAAATTCCCACAAAATGCCAACAGGTTCAACAAGACTGGAGACCCTTCATGTAGGGACAGGTCCAGTGTGAGGCAGAAAAGTTCTACAGTATCCAACCCATTGTACGCAGACTGCAATTTCTGCCTCACTATTCAGGTTTTCCATTCCTCTTTTTTGGGTGGAAGGGTGGATTCCATTGTTATTTTGGCCATGTAAGGTTCTCTTTATCTCTTCCTTTTTGTTGGTGTTCCCATCAGTGTCATCTCCATTAGGTCACGCTCCTATGCACACTTTACCTGGGAGTAATTTTACTGAACAGCATGGGACTTTTACTTCTGATCCTAGAATCGGGCTGCCTGCACTGGAGCCGAGATTTCTGCTTGAAGCAAGGATGTAATGTAAAAATCTTAGCACATGTAAAAACCTTAGCAGAGCAAGATCACATGCCGTGCTTTGTGGGTTGTGAGTTTGATCTGTATCACCGGTGGCATAAAGCAGAAGCCCTTGGCAAGCTAGCTTTATTCAGTTGTGTTCAATATATAATATGCCCCTCGAAGGCTGTGAATTAATGTCTGTGTTTGGGGAGCACACGTTGTACTGGGCCGTTCCGTGTGGCGTTCTTCCCTAATAAGTGGCTCAGAAGTGGCTTCTGCCTCTTATTACTGCGGTAGCAAAGTGCTTGTAGGGGAAGCTGTGCCTTTGGAAGTCGGCTGGCTGGTAATTGCGGTACATGTAGAGAAACCGATCTCTCTGGCAGTGGGAGATCATGGTTACCAAGGCCTTTAGGATCTGAGCTGCTCTGAGGGCAGGGGGATAATTTTTACCTCGGGTAGAAAGCTTTCCTTTGGGGAAAGAGACAGAAGGAAGCGGGTGCCTCTTGTTTCAGGAAGAGGAAGAAGAAGAAGAGGAGGAGGAGGAGGAGGAGGAGGAGATTGGATTTATATCCCACCCTTCGCTACCCGAAGGAGTCTCAGAGTGGCCTACAATCGCCTTTCCCTTCCCCTCCCCACAACAGACACCCTGTGAGGTAGGTGGGGCTGAGAGAGCTCTTTTGAGAACTGCTCCTGAGAGAACAGCTCTGAGAGAACTTGTGACTGATCCAAGGTCAGTCACAAGGCCTACAGTCTCCTTCCCCTTCCCCTCCCCACAACAGACACCCTGTGAGTTAGGTGGGGCTGAGAAAGCTCTTTTGAGGACTGGTCCTGAGAGAACAGCTCTGAGAGAACTTGTGACTGATCCAAGGTCAGTCGCAAGGCTTACAGTCTCCTTCCCTTCCCCTCCCCCACAACAGACACCCTGTGAGGTAGGTGGGGTGGAGAGAGCTCTGAGAGAGCTGCCCTTGAGAGAATAGCTCTGAAAGAACTTGTGACTGACCCAAGGTCACACCAGCAGCTGCATGTGGAGGAGTGGGGAATCAGGCCTGGTACTCCCAGATTACAGTCCATGCTCCTAACCATCACACCAAACTGGATCTCCCACTCTGCTAAATGACCCCACCCATTCTCTGTTGCTCCCATTACGCATATTTGTGCCCCCCTAATATGTGTGGTGCCCCCTTCCAATCTCTCCCCCAAACCCAGTTCTTTCTACAGAACCCTTCATCTCTTCAAACAAACTACACCTGTGCTTATCTTAGCCTCTCCTGTGTCCTCCCCTCCCTTTCTTCTGTTCAGTCCCCTGGAGGTCAACATTTCATTTGTAAGCACCTTGTGGCAGGGACCTCTCCAACTGCTGCTTTCAGTTTGGAAAGAACTATTCCCGTAGACAGTTTTGTGGTTAATAACGAAGGGATCCCCTGTCACGGTAGAGGGTGCCCTGTATGTGCAAGTGGGGGGCACAGTGGAGAGACCGCCCACCTTTCTCAGAAAACACTGGAGCTCTGTCCTGCTCCTTTCTCTCTCTCTCTCTCTCTCTCTCTCTCTCTCTCAAACAAGACACGGAGAGGAGCCAGGTGCGAAGGGCTGTGCACGGGGATGCCAATCTCCAAGTGGGGCCTGGAGATCTCCCGGAATTACAACTGGCCTCCAGACTACGGAGACCAGTCCCCCTGGAGAAAATGGCTGCTTTGCAGGGTGGACTCTGTGGCACTGTAACCTGATGCGAGTCCCTCCCCAAACCATCCCCAGGACCCACCTCCAAAGCTCCAGGGATTTCCCACCCAGGAGCTGGCAACCTAGCTGTGCCTATCATCATCACACAGGCACAGTGCTCAGTGGTCTGGGCCCAAAGGTGTGTGTGTGACGAATCAGGGACAGAAGAGTCACTCTGGGGAGGAGGAGGGCCCGTCTATCCCAGCAGCCTTTCCTCAGCCGGGTGCCGCCGGGAAGCCTGCAGACAGGGTGTGGGCAAACCCTCCCCCCTATTGCCCGCTCCCTCCCAGCAACCAGTGTTCAGAGGTGGTATGGGAACACTACCTGTCACGAAGGAGTGTTCCCCCTTAGACCTTTGAAACTCAGAGCTGTACATTGCTTAGGCCTCTTAAATGAATGCTGATCTAGCATCTACAAACCGTTTGCAATTTTTACCTCAGAAGCCACCTTGTGAAGGCTTGGAGTTTGCTCCCTAGCAGTTACGGCTGCAGATAATAATCAGTTGGCCTTAATTAGTTAGGCTGCGGCCTAATATGCTGGGGAGGTGGTAAAACAGCAGTTCCCCCCTAGCTGACGGCCTTCCTTTTCTCTTACTCTCGAACGCTGCCTTTTGAAGAATCCCCTGCTTTTTCCTTTCAGGATGTTGTCTCACAGCATGGGGTTTTTTTTGGAATCTGGAGTGGCAGTGGTTTCAGCACACAGACCCAGGGCTTGGGGCAGTGGGTTCATACGGAGGTACAGTGCCTCTGTACCTGGAGGTTCCACGGAGTGATAATCGCTCCCCAGCTTCTCCAGGGATTTGTCTAGCCCTGTCTTCAACGCATCAAAGCTCTGGTGGCTTGTGACATCATCCTGTGGTGAGGAATTCTATCAGATAACTATGCATTCTGTGAAATGTATTTCTAAAGCACCATCAAGTCACGAGCGACCTAAAGGGACCCTGCAGTGTCTTCGAGGCAAGAGATGTTCAAAGGGGATTTGCCGTTGCCTGCCTCTGCGTAGCAACCCCGGACTTCCTTGGTGGCCTCCCATCCAAGTACTAACAAGGATTGACTCTGCTTAGTTTCTGAGACCTGAAGAGATCAAGCTAGGTCATCCGGGTCAAGGTATTTTCTGAAGTAAGTACCTCCTCTTGTAGATTCGACATCTGCTGTCAATCAATATCACTGTGTAACTCCTGCATTCGGTCACGAGGAGCTGGGGGAGGGGATCTATCTACTCTTGCCTTACCAATCATAGTTTTATAAATTAATGCCCCCGCATCCTTTCAAAAAAAAGCCACCCCCACCCCCACATTTGCTTTCTGCCTTTTACGAGACCCTGCAGTCTTCTCTGCCAGTGACTGGAACTGCATGCGGTATTACAAAATACAGCCACATCACAGATTTATAGGAAGATGTTAACAGTACCACTCTAAGCAGAGGTCTACCCTTCTAGGTGCACTGAAATCAGTGGGCTTAGAAAGGTGTAACGGCTGCTTGAATTGCCCTGGAAGGTACGGGCAGTCCGTTGCTCTCCAGATATGGTCCCCTGGAAGGACTTCGCAACTCACCGCTTCCCTTCAGGACTGTAATGGCGGGGAGGGTGTATCCTCATGACAAGTACTCATTCCCTAAGAGGAAAGGCTGAAGAGTCTGGGATTTTTCAGTTTAGAAAAGAGATGTCAAAGTGGGGAGGGGGGGACATGAGAGGTTTATAAAATTATGCACAGGGTGGGGAGAGCTGGCAAAGATTACTCCCTCCCAATATACTAGAACTCGAGGGCATCCAGTAAAGCTGATGGGCAGTAGATTCAGGACGGACAAAAGGAAATACCACTTTACACAGAGAGTGATTAAAACGTGGGATTCGCTGCCAGAGGATGTAGTGATGGCCACAGGGATAAACAGCTTTAAAGGGGGATTAGATAGATTCACGGGGGATAAGTCTATCAGTGGCTACTAGCCATGGTGACTGAGGGGAACCTCCACATTCAGAGGTACTAAACCCCTGAATCCCAGAGCCAGGAGGCAACATCAGGGGAAGGCCTTAGCCTCTATGCCCTCTTGTTGGCCCTCCAGAAGAATTGGTTGGGTACTTTGTGTGACAGGACACTAGACTAGTTGCACCATTAGTCGGATCCAGCTGGGCTCTTCTGATGTCCCCGCCCCCGACTGCAGGAACAGCAAAATGGACTGTGGGTTGGTAACCTACATGTTAAAAATGGGAATATTAGGGAACCAAACTAGTTAGCACTGTGTAGGTGGGTATACAAGTGAGAATGTTATAAAATCTGTCAAAAAAAAAAAGTTGGAAGATGTCTGCAAATGGAAATGTTAGTTAGACCATGATGTAAGACAAGATTGTATTGTACTGGAGAAAGTATTTTCTGGATCATAGACTTTTCATAATGTACTTTTTAAATCCTAACATACCTGAAACCTTGAACAGCTAGTACTACCACCTGGACACTTTGATGCTATAGGTAAAGCGAAATAGACTGTGGGTTGGTAACCTACATGTTAAAAATGGGAATATTAGGGAACCAAACCAGTTAGAGCTGTGTGGGTGTGTGTACAGGTGAGAATGTTATAAAACCTGTCAAAAAAAAAAGTCGGAAGATGTCTGCAAATGGAAACATTAGACCATAATGTAAGACAAGATTGTATTGTACCGGAGAAAGTATTTTCCAGATCATAGACTTTTCATAATGTACTTTTTAAATCCTAACGTACTCAAAACCTTGAACAGCTAGTACTGCCGTCTGGACACTTTGATGTTGTAGATAAAGCGCTGGGCTGGGACCAGGGAGATGTGGATCTGGCTTGACCTTGCACTGGGTGACTTTTTAAGCTGAGGTCTTAACTGATGCTGAAATGGAGGCATGATGGGAAGCTTTACCTGTGTGGTCTCTACCTGAACTCCTCTACCTGACAGACTTAACCCAAGTGGTTTCTGGATGGGATAAGTCCAACACCCATGAAGGAAACAGGAAAAGAACAGTATCTTTCATTTTACTCCCAGGGACAGGGGAATGAGAAGTTCTGGGAAAAGGATAGAAACTATTTACAGGTGTGACACAGCCTTGCTGGGCCAATTCATTTATAAGCTGACACTTGATAATTTAGGAGTGCAGAGAGCAGCTAACAGACAGGTTTCCCCCAGAAACCAAAGCCTAAGAGCCAGTGTGGTGCTGTGGTGAAGAAGGTCAGACTAGTATCTGGGAGAGAAGAAGAAGAGATTGGATTTATATCCTACCCTTCACTACCCAAAGGAGTCTTAGAGCGGCTGACAAACTCCTTCCCCTCCCCACAACAGACACCCTGTGAGGTAGGTGAGGCTGAGAGAGCTCTGACAGAAACTGCTCTTTTTCAAGAACAGCTGTGCCAGAACTACGACTTGCCCAAGGTCGTCCAGCAGGTGCAAGTGGAGGAGTGGGGAATCAAACCCGGTTCTCCCAGGTTAGAGTCCGCTCACTTAACCACTACACCAAGCTGGCTCTCAAGGTCTGAATCCCCACTTGTGCCATGGGAGTTCCCTGAGTGCCAGATCATACTCCCTCAGCCCAACCGACCCCACAGCATTGTTGTGAGGATAAAGCGGAGGAGAGGAGATAGATGTAAGCTGCTTTGGGTCCTCACTGCGGAGAAAGGCGGGATGTGAAATGAACTAAATGAACAAGACAGCACAGTCTCCCCGCAAAGGATTTCTGTCAGCCCCTCTTCTGGAGGCACAGTCCTCTCCTCACCTTTACCACTGTCGCCTGTTCTTACCCAGAAGGCAGACTCTGAGACCTCTGAAGTCTCCTGGGGCAGGGCTTTCCAGCCTCACACTCTGGAGACACAAAAACCCTCCTCCACTCAAACGGACCATCTCTCCTTTTCTCTCCCCAGCCCCCCCTTCCGTCCAGCTAGTTACTCTGCTCCACAAAACAAACAGGACTAAAGGGGACGGGTGTTTTTCAGGAAATGGCGAGACCCTCCGCTCACCCGTCGCAGTGATCCTGGACTCACTGCATGTTTGCAGCCTTGCCTACCTCACAAGGCTGTTGTGACAAGGCATTATTTATTATTATATCTGTTGATTTGATTTTTTTAAAATCGCCCTATCCCAGCTTACGCCGGGCTCTGGGCGGTATACAAAAGGCAGAATGCCATAAAAACAAGATACAAATTTTAAAATATCCATAGTACAGTTCATAAGAGATAAAACCAGAATAAGGGATCTAAGATGGTGACTTACAATCTTCTGTGCCCGTTCTGGACTGCCTGGCCATTTAGTGGGAGGGCAAGAGGGAAACTTACACAAAATATATAGGGGGGAGAGGGGAAAAAGGGTCCAAGCCAGTGCAACCAACTGTTGCCTAGAGCTCCCTTATTTATTTCTTTTTCACATTTATATCCCGCCCTCCCTGTAGGCTCAGGGTGGCTAACAAGAGGCATATGCCATACAAACAATTAAAACCAAGATAAAACACTCCATCCGCATTAAAATATTGGTGCTCGAATTAAGTTGTTATTAATACCCAGATGGGGTCCAAAGATCTTCTGGTCTCTACCACCAGCACAGTTCCAGATGTTGTTCCAGCGATGTTCCCTTCATATTGCCGGCTCTTCTGATCTTCTTCTTGCCGGGGCCCTCTCACTGCACCACCTGAGTTAACGTCACAGTGGTGGTGCAGCAGAGAGCAGCGGCCCCTACTTGAAAGCCTGATGGAAGAGCTCCGTCTTACAAGCCCTGCGGAACTGCATAAGGTCCCGCAGGGCCCGGATCTCCCCCAGGAGCTCATTCCACCTGATAGGAGCCGCCGCAGAAAAGGCCCTGGCCCTGGTCGCAGCCAATTGGATGTCCTTGGGGCCTGGGACAACCAGGAGATGTTGTGCTCCAGACTGTAGTGCTCTTGGGGGAACATATGGGGAAAGGTGGTCTCTTAGGTAAGCTGGACCCTGGCCATATAGGGCTTTATAGGTAAGAACCAGCACTTTGAAGCGAATCCGGTGCACTATCGGCAGCCAGTGCAGTGCCTTCAGCACAGGCTGGATGTGGTCCCGCCTAGTGAGGCCCATCAACAGCCTGGCCGCTGCATTCTGCACTCGCTGCAGCCTCCGGATCTGCGACAAAGGCAGCCCCATGTAGAGAGTGTTGCAGTAGTCTAACCTCGAGGTGACTGTCGCATGGATCACTGTGGCCAGGTCATTGCGCCCAAGGAAGGGGACCAACTGCCGCACCAGCCGAAGATGGTAAAAGGCTGACTTGACAGTGGCTGCCACCTGGGCCTCCATCGTTAATGAGAAGTCTGGGAGCACCCCGAAACTCCTAACCCTCGACGCTAGCACCAACGGTGCCCCATCGAAGGTCGGGAGAGGGACCCCCAACCCCAAACTGACCTGACTCAGGCCCAGGACCTCCATCTTCGCCGGGTTTAGTTTCAGTCGACTCAGTCTGAGCCAACCAGCCACAGCTTGCAATGCCCGATGCAGGTCATCTGGGTCGGAGTCTGACCGGCCGCCCAGCATCAGATAGAGCTGGGTGTCATCTGCATATTGATGACACCCAAGCCCATCGCTCCGGGCTATCTGGGCAAGGGGGTGCATATAGATGTTAAATAGCATCGGGGACAGCACAGCCCTCTGAGGCACCTCACACTCAAGAGGGTGTCTCTGGGACCACTGATCCCTGATCGCCACCCTTTGTTCCCGACCTTTCCTACAAGGGCAGCTTGTAGGAAAGAGGCGAACCATTGAAGGGCATAGCCCCTGAACCCCCACATTGGCGAGGTGGTGGGTCAGCAGCTGATGGTCGACTGTATCAAATGCGGCCGGACAGATCTAACAACAGCGATGCCGCCACACCACCTCGATCCAGATGCCTTCGGAGATTGTCAGTCAGGGTGACCAGTGCCATTTCAGTCCCATGGCCCAGGCGAAAGCCAGACTGGAAGCGATCGAGGATAGAAGTGTCATCCAGAAAGCCCTGTACTACCCTTGGGGGCAACACCTGGGATGTAAATCTGATCGATCTAGCTGTCATCTCCCCCTCCCCCCAAAGATGAGGGCAGCATTTATGGTTCAGCTTCTCTGTATTCTATCCCAACAACTACCCTCCGAGGTAGGTTATACTGAAAGAGAGTGACTGGCCCAAGGTTTTGTGGCAGAGCGGGCCTTTGGCCCAGTCTGACCCTGTAACAGCCTGTTGCCACACTCATAAGAACATAAGACCATAAGAGAAGCCAATGTTGAATCAGGCCAATGGCCCATCTAGTCCAACACTCTGTCACACAGCGGCCAAAATATACCAGGTGCCATCAGGAGGTTCAGCAGTGGGGCCAGTGGGGCCACTCACTTGAATCCCTTCTCTTTCATTCCTTTGTCTTCCTGTTCAAGCCTCCTTCCCGCCTTGAGTCAGCGTCGGCTTTTCGGGTACTGCTCACCCGATCAACCTATGGATTGCTTTTTTAATAATACACCCCTCTGCCTGCATTTCCTGCAGTTACCTTCGGGTGTCTATTGAAGCCAGTCCCGCCTCTGTCTGGGTTTGTCTCTCCTTGACTCTAAAAGATATCTCCTGCAGGTATTCATTATTTTTTTTTATCTCTTGGCTTATTATTTCCGTATAGCGCCATTCCACAGATCGTTTTCTCAAGAGAGTCGCTCGGCGTCAAAAAATGCGACACGTTCTCAGCTGCTGCGCAGTCCCGGGCTGCATCTGGCCCTTTTGCAGACACGATCCTGGAAGAATCTCTTACACATTCCTCTGTTCCTTTAAGCAAAAAATGCTAACTCCATTTATAGATACATTTACAACAGCTTTCCCAGCACAGGCCGGCAGGCGGGCTCGCTCACCGGTCTGGAAGCTTTTCTCTGTTCTGCCCTTCCAAGGAGCTCAGATTCTCTCTGTTTTGTCCTCACAAAACCCCCATAAGGTAGGTTAGGATGGGAATGACCAGCCAATGGTCACCCAGGGAGCTCGGCGGCCGATTAGGTACCTGAACCCAGCTCTTCCTTTGAGGGCAATAGCCAGTTTGGCATAGTAGTTAAGAGCAGCTGACTCTAATTGGGAAAACCGGGCTTGATTCCCCACTCCTCCACATGCAGCCAGGTAGGTGACCTTGGGTCAATCACAGTTCTCTCAGAGCTGTTCTCTCAAGAGCAGTTCTCAAAAGAGCTCTCTCAGCCCCACCTACCTCACAGGGTGTCTGAGGAGGGGAAGGAGATTGTAAGCCGCTCTGAGACACATGAGGCCTGCTGGGTGACCTTGGGTCAGTCACAGTTCTCTCAGAGCTCCCTCAGCCCCACCTACTGTACACCCTGTCTGTTGTAGGAAGAGGAAGGGAACTGTAAACTACTCTGAGACTCTGAGAGAAGGGCCGGGTATAAATCCAACTCTTCTTCCCAGTTCTAGTCTAACACTAACCGTTACACAACACTACTTTCCAGTAGAACTTCACAGCAACAACAAATCAACCATCATGTGAACATTCTTGAGTCAGCTGATTGATACATTCAGCCCAATATCCTCTATTCTGACTGGCAGCAGCTCTTCAGGGTCTCAGGCAAAGGGTCATTCCAGTCCTGCTACCTGCAATCCTTCTGGGGGTTGAACCGGAGACCCCCTGTATGCAAAGCAGATGCCCATTCTGACCTCAGTACCAAATTCCATAGCTGTGTGTGAGAGAGACACTCTTCTGGAGTTATGGCATCAAGCTGTCCCTGGACATGGAGAAGCGGGTTGCTCTTGAATAAAACCTTGCTTGTGACCAGGGATGCTACCTTTATGACTGACATGGCTCCTTAAGAACATAAGAGAAGCCATGTTGGATCAGGCCAATGGCCCATCCAGTCCAACACTCTGTGTCACAAAGTGGCCAAAAACCAGGTGCCATCAGGAGGCCCACGAGCAGGGCCAGAACTCCAGAAGCCCCCCTCCCACTGTTGCCCCCTCCCAAGCACCAAGAATACAGAGCATCGGTGCCCCAGACACAGTGTTCCATCTGTACCTTGTGGCTAATAGCCACTCATGGATCTCTGCTCCATCTGTTTATCTAATCCCCTCTTCAGGCTTTTTATGCTTGTAGCTGCCACCACTTCTGGCAGCAGTGAATTCCACGTGTTCATCACTCTGTGGGTGAAGAAGGACTTCCTTTTATTCATTCTAAGCCTACTATTCATAAATTTCATTGAGTGCCCACAAGTTCTTGTATTGTGAGAAAGGGATAAAAGTACTTCTTTCTCTACCTTCTCTATCCCACGCATAATTTTGTAAACCTCTAATGTCAGCCCTGAATAATCATTTCTCCAAGCTAAAGAGCCCTAACCTCTTTAAACCTTTCTTTGTGGGAAAGGCGTTCCATCCTCTTAATCATTTTATTTGCCCCCCTTGTGTCAATGACAGCTGCAAGTCAGGCAGAAGTCTAACAGGCAATGTATGTCCAGCCACCATACCTCTGTGAGAGAAGAGCTACATCTGTTGGGTTTCTTCTGGCTTTGCAGGTTTTAAAGAGCCAGTTTGGTGTAGTGGTTAAGTGCACGGACTCTAATCTGGGAGAACCGGGTTTGATTCCGCACTCCTCCACTTGCACCTGCTGGATGACCTTGGGCAAGCCATAATTCTGATAAGAGCTGTTCTTGAAAAAGAGCAGTTTCTGTCAAGAGCTCTCTCAGCCCCACCTACCTCACAGGGTGTCTGTTGTGGGAAGGGGAAGGGAAAGTTTGTAAGCTGCTCTGAGACACCTTTGGGTAGTGAAGGGCGGGGTATAAATCCAATCTCTTCTTCTTCTTTTTCCTCTTAAAGGTGTGGGAGTTCTTCAGAGAAAGAAAGGTGGTCACTGTAGCTACAGGAAAACTGGGGCAGCCACCTTATTGCATATATTCACCATTACAAGAGGCAAGTCCTGCCTTTCTGTGAAAGTGGTTTTAAAACCCCCCAGCTAAAACTAGAACAGATACAAATGAATAAAAGTAGTGAGTCAGCAGCTGTTACAAGTAATCATAAAAATAACAACAAAGCCGGTGCTAAAACCAATAATGGCAGTTCATAAAAAAATATGAAACCAGCAACTATATTGGCACCAGTAGAGACTGAAATCAGGTGAATCCTTGAACTGATGAAAACAAAGAGCACAAGAAATGAAAGCATCTAAGTTCCCTCTGGAACAGTGGTAGTATTGACCAACTTTTAGGAAGTCAAACGGGAACGTAGGGACTGCAAGAGGGCTCCCTTAAAGGTATACACACACATATGCATAACAATTGGAGCCATCACTGATAAGGCCCTGCTCTGCATAATGCCCCCCCCAACTCTCTTACCTGAGGTACCCAGATTTGGTACCAGTGGATGTTCTTGGTTTACAGGCAGCCTCATATGAGCAGAGAACAGATCAAATACCCATCCAGTTTCTGGGCCTTAAGCCCTTTAGGAGCCAGATAACATTTTCTGAAGTGCTCACAAATTATTCATCGGGTTGAACATTTTGCTCAAACACCTCCCTCTCCCCCGATCTTTAGTAGATGGGAATAAAAGCTTTCTGGTTTTCTTTCCTCTCCCTGACCCCTTTGAATGTTGGATCCTAATGAAATTTAACTGAAATCTGGCCTTCTGGGAATCACTGGTAATTGACTGAAAGGGTTCCTCAATTTCTCTGCTTAGCTCACCAAAAATTCCCAGCTGTGCTTGGGCTCCGTAAGGCCACCCCCCCCCTTCCTGTTCTTCTTCAGTGGTTCCTAATTACTTCCCGGAGTCTTCCCTTGTGTGGGTCTTTGATGTCCTCGTTTGTGCAGTTCAATTTGTACAAAACTAAGCGGAGCTGAAACTTTGCCGATATGCATACGAAACTTGGCGTACACTGGCAAAATTCTTAAGTGCTGATTAATTTTTTTTTAACTTTTAGTAAAAACCTGCATGCTTGATGTTGCTTTGAAGCAGAGGCCTTCATATGCTCCCCCCCTCCTTTCCTGAACATTGTGAAAACTAAGATAACAGTAATTGTATTTACATTGGGTTGAGTCCAGTGAGCATAAGTGAAGCTTTGCTTGTTGAATTCTGCTTCTGGAATGGAGCTTTCCTGCCCTCCTCTGTCTTCTGCAGCCCCCCCATCCCACCAAAAGGTGTTCCAACAGTGTGGGAGTTCAGTGCAGGGAACTTGCAGCTCATGTAGGAGATCTGTGGAACTCATGGACCTCTTCTTGTAGGAGCTGAAGAACACTTTTCCTCTTATATCTCTTCAATGAAAAGGGCTAGAGACTCACTTTGAAAATAATGAAATTCAGAGGAGCCTGTAGATTGTGGTACAAGGTCACTGTGATGTTCTTGTGTCACAGAGCAACAGCAGTGGCCAGTTAAAGAACAATCCCTTCCAAAGCCTTTTGTGGCATGGTGAGTGAAAGATTCAGCAAAAAATGGTGGCTGACTGAGGAAAGCGTGCACAAAACTCCTGTGTGGACACTCCATTGCAAAGGTGGATGCCCCTGCATTTGTGGCAGTGATGACAGGGAAACAAAGAGTCCTCACCATGTGGTAGCAGCCAAAGTCACCTTTGGATCCCACTCATTACACTTTTGCTAAATGTTTAAAGACTTTCACATACATGGACTTATGAAGATGCCTCCTAGTATGTCGGGCCATCGATCCGTTCAACCCAGCACCGTCTATTCTGCTTAACGTTTGCTGTCCGTGGGAGATTTTCTCCCAGCCCTGCTACCTCCTGTCCTTTGAGATGCCACGGGCTGGAACCTGGAGCCTCCTTCATGCACACATAAGAACATAAGAGAAGCCAATGTTGGATCAGGCCAATGGCCCATCTAGTCCAACACTCTGTCACACAGTGGCCAAAAAGTATCAGTGGGGCCAGGACACTAGAAGCCCTCCCACCGTTGGCCCCCCCAAGCACCAAGAATACAGAGCATCACTTGCCCCAGAGTCCCTATCTCTACTTTGTGGCTAATAGCCACTGATGGACCTCTGCTCCATATGTTTATCCAATTCCCTCTTGAAGCCATCCATGCTTGTAGCTGCCACCACCTCCTGTGGCAGTGAATTCCATGTGTTAATCACTCTTTGGGTGAAGAAGTACTTCCTTTTATCTGTTCTAACCCGGCTAGTTCTCCCGCTATTACAACTGATCTCCAGGTGACAGAGCTCAGTTCCCCTGGAGAAAATGGGCCCTTTGGAAGGTGGATTCTATGGCATTATCCCCCAATGAAAACCCTCCCCTCCACAAACCACGCCCTCCTCAGGCTCCACCTCCAAAATCCCCAGGTATTTCCCAACCTGGAGCTGGCAACTCTAGGGGGTGGTGGTTTAAATTGGAATTAAACTTCTTCCAGCAAAAGTTCTGATTGCAAAAATGTCATGATAGAGGAAATTTGATGAAAACTGGGAGCAAGAGAACTTGGTATTTCGATTGTGGAGATACGGGTTTTCATGTCCCCCGTCTGCCAGGACAACTTAACTGGTTCCTTTGTTCTGCTGGAAAAAGTCCTGGATACATAAAATGATGTTTTGTAGTATCTGCATACTTACAAATGTACAAAGGATGGGCACCCTGGGTCCTTTGCGTGAGGGAAACGGCACAGGGTGGCAGACTTAACTCCCCCTTTCTCCTCACGCTGTCCTTCCAACCAGAATGCCGGGCGCTCTGACCACCCCACTCCCCGCTTCTCACCTGGTTGGACCTCAGCTCCCACATCAGTTAAATGCCCTCCTGTTTTGCCACACGAGGTCCAAATATTTATTTATTTGTTAAATTTGCATCCCGCCCTCCCTGCCATGGCAGGCGCAGGGCGGCTTACAGAATATATATAAATATATATATTAAAGACACCGAAATATGTTAAAATACAGAGTCAAATTAAAATCACAGCATACAAAATCATAAATTCTCAGGACATAGATGTTAATAAGAGATGGTGGCGTTCTCTCACCATTGGAACGGTCGCCTACCACCATAGTCCCGGCTCCTGCCAGGCTGTTGGCCATCGAGTTGGGGCCAGGGCCATGGCATTAAAAAGCGGCATCCTAATTGAAGGCCTGGTGGAAAAGCTCCGTTTTACAGGCCCTGCGGAACTGTAGAAGGTCCCGCAGGGCCCTGATGTCATCCGGGAGCTCATTCCACCAGAGAGGGCCGCCACAGAAAATGTGGCCAGCCTGGCTTCTTTAGGGCCTGGGAGAACCAGGCGGTTTTGGGATTCCGATCTTAGTGTTCTCTGGGAAACATGTGGGGAAAGGTGGTCCCTTAGGTAAGTAGATCCCTGACCATATAGGGCTTTAAAGGTTGAGGAAAAGGGAGAGAAACAGAGAAGATGGCGACATGCCGCTGTATTGGGAATGGGTGTGGAAATCCAGTTTTGAATCCTTGCTCTGCAACTGGATAGCCTTTTCTAAGTCACTGTTTTTTAACTTTACCTGCCTTTCAGGTTGATGGGACAGTAAAGTAGCTCTGAGACCTTAGGAGAGAACACAGGCAACCCATGACTAAAGGACTGGTTTAAACTTGCGTGTTGGTCTCTCGGCATGGTTGTAGAAAGGGAGAGAAACGAACCCCAGGTGAGGAATGGCAGGTCTGGGACCCCCTGAAGGTCCAGCTTCATACCAAGATCTTTGGTTTCCCAAACAAAGCACACTTTAAATAAGGGCACAATATATGGATATTCAGCATGCATTTAAGATTTAAAAGTTTTCATATTTAATTTCCAGGGATTTTTCGACCTCATAGGCTCTGCAATACACAATATTCACACTGAGATTAAATCAGCAGGCAAACTATATAGAGAATCTCACATTCTTTGTCTGGTGGGTAAATCTATCTTTTTTTTTTTAATGGTAGAGCGGAAGATTGGCGTTGGGATTGTACCTACATCTCAGAATTCATTCTCCCCACCACCACCACCACCCAGGCTCATCTTTGCCAGCTTTGCTTGAGACCGGCGTATTTCTTTAGGGTATTCTCTGACTGCCTTTGCAGCTCCTCGATGTGCGTGTTTAAAACCTTTTCGAAGTCTCTGCTCGCTTCTCTTCCTCTCGGAGGAACTTCTCTGGCGCGGTGGCAGGAAACGAGGTCTCCGGGGAAGGCTGAGCGATGCAAAAGGATTGGCACAATTAGGACGGGCGCAATTACGGCACCAGCAGTATTCCGCCGGCGGAAGGATCTTTTTGTTTGTATGTGCATTCTCTGGCTAGTTCCCCTTGCCAGGGGCTTTATACCCGGCTGGAGTGCCTCCAGATCTATACTGGAACATTCGCTCAAAGAAATACAGCTAGGCTGCGGTCACACAGACTAGATCATCCATTTTAAATCCACTTTCAGTGCACTTTCCAACTGGATTTTTACTGTGTGAACTGGCAAAATCCAGTTGGAGAGTGGATTAGTTAGTGTGTGTGACTGCAGCCCTACAGTCACTGTGTTTGAGAAGGTCTACAATTTAATGGCAAGGACGACAAATGTTTCAACGTTACTGAAGCTTAAGGTCGATCCCCGTTAGTCTGATTTCCCCCCCCCATCTCACGTTTCCACTAAGGAACTCAGGGTGGCGGACATGGTCCTCTCATCCTCTCAACAGCCCCTGTTGAAGTAGACTGAGAGTAGGCTGAGAGAGGGAGAAAGTGACCGGCCCAAGGTCACCGCCGGGTGAGCTTCGTGGACAGTTGGGGATTTAAACCAGAGCCTCTCCAGTCCTAGGCAAACACTCCCATCTGCATTTTAAGACACGGTTTATGTGATTCTTAGCAGCCTGACCAGCCCAATCTTGTCAGAGCTGGGAAACTAAGCAGCATTGGCCATGGCCAGTACTTGTATGGGAGACCACCAAGGAAGGCTGGGGATACTATTTAGAGGCAGGTTATGGCTCAAGTGGTTAAGACACCAAACTGCAGACCGGAAGATCGGTAGTTCAGCTGTCCGAGAACTGAGTGCCGCATGATGGAGTAAGCTCCTGTCTCTGGTCCCAGCTCCTGCCAACCTAGCAGTTCGAAAGCAAGAAACTGCAAGTAGATAAATAGGTACCACTTTGGTGGGAAGGTAACAGCGTTCCGTGTGCCTCGGTCACATGACCACAGAAATGTCTTTGGACAGTGCTGGCTCTTCGGCTTGGAAACGGAGATGAGCACCACATTTCTAGAGTCGGATTCAACTGGCTTTTGAGCAAGGGAAACCTTTACCTATGGACAACCACCTTTGGTCATCTCTTGCCTTAGAAACCCCATAGTGCTGGGGTTGCCATGAGCAGGCATGCTACTACTACTGCTATTATGGATTGTCACAGTCAGATATTTGACTGGTAGACAGTGTTCTGCAATTTAAGATCTAGCTAAGTTCTAGGGAACTGCAGATATATCGTCACAGGATTCTTGCTGTTCCAAGCAACACTGTCTTCTGAAGTGGAGCTGGTGTTATTTGGTCAATGCCCAGAATGTCCAGGTGTTTCTCGAGACTTCTAAGCACTGCTCCAATGACAACTGGCACAAGGGCAACGTTCTTCTCCCAGAGGCACTCTAACTCTATTTATAGGTCTTGGTATTTTATGATCTTCTCCTGTTCTTTCTTTTGTATTCTGCTGTCTCCTGGGACTGCAATGTCAGTGATCCATTTCTATTTTTTCCCCTACAACATTTCTATTTTTTCCCCTACAACTGTGATATCAGGGGTGTTACACTCCAGGTGTTTTATCTGTTTGCAGTCAGAAGTCCCAAAGAAACTTTGCTTTATGATTTTCCATGATTTTGTCTGATTTGAGCTCCCATGAATTTGTGGCTGATGGTAAGCCGTACCGCTTGCAAATATTTCCTTCTTCACCCAAAGAGTGATTAACTCATTCTATTCACTGCCACAGGAGGTGGTGGCAGCTACAAGCATGGATGGCTTCAAGAGGGATTTGGATAAACATATGGAGCAGAGGTCCATCAGTGGCTATTAGCCACAAGGTACAGATAGGTTCTCTCAGTCTGGGGCAGGTGATGAACTCTATTCTTGGTGCTTGGGGGGGTCAACAATGGGAGGGCTTCTAGTGTCCTGGACCCACTGGTGGACCTCCAGATGGCACCTGGTATTTTTGGCTACTGTGTGACAGAGTGTTGGACTGGATGAGCCATTGGCTTGATCCAACATTGGTTTCTCTTATGTTCTTATGTCAGTTGCAAAAAAAAATGAATTGTTACATCCCTGTATTGATAGTGATTAAGCAATCCAAACAACTAAATAATAGAATGATTTTGAGTTAAATGGGAGCCCAGATCTCATTATTCATTTAGATCTAATTTGTTTCCGAAAAACAGAAAAGAACAGTACCTGAAACTCATTCTATTCACTGCCACAGGAGGTGGTGGCAGCTACAAGCATGGACGGCTTCAAGAGGGATTTGGATAAACATATGGAGCAGAGGTTCATCAGTGGCTATTAGCCACAAGGTATAGATAGGAACTCTGAGTCTGGGGCAAGTGATGCTCTGTATTCTTGGTGCTTGGGGGGGACGGACAACAGTGGGAGGGCTTCTAGTGTCCTGGCCCCACTGCTGGACCTCCTGATAGCATCCGGTATTTTTGGCTACTGTGTGACAGAGTGTTGGACTGGATGGGCCATTGGCCTGATCCAACACTGGCTTCTCTTATGTTCTTATGGATTCCAGTGCAACATAGCTGCAACTCTACTGTGATGTTTTTATAGTCAATTTGAGCAATTTTACTGCAGATTATCATTATTACTATTATTAGATTCTTAATCTGGAAAATAATAATGTATTTATGGGTGGTTTTTTTTAAACTCTTCCAAGAGACTTGAAATTAAGTGCTGGTTGATATATCCATGCGAATCAGCTCATGACAGAGCACTGAGTGATGGCTTGCGAATATGGGTGAGCCATTATAGATTAATCACCACGTATCAGCCAATGTCAGCTCCAACACAATATTCTCCAGGAGAGCGAGTTTGCACGTTCTGCAGACAGTCAGCCAGGGCCAGGTAACAAAGTGAGAAGAGATGTGAGTGATAGAAACACAGTTGTGAAAGAGTCAAGCCTTCCCGAGCTGTTTCGCATGTTTTTCTGAGTACCTGGATTGTAGAATGCTCCCTGTTACAGAAACACCTCGGCACTGACATTGGCTCGAAACAAACAAGTTCGCACCCCATCAGTTACTGCAAGTGATACGTGGTCCTTTATTTCGACCAAGCCGTGTCAGCTCTCATCTAGCGGGTAACTAAGGAACAACAGGAATTGTGTGCATGGCTGGGACAGTGCCACGTAATGGGAGAAGGGATAGATGCACAGGTCCATTTGTCATGCGCCAAGGGTTATCGCTGAGAATGTGGAAAGACGTGGGAACTGGGTGGGCCAGCGCATAAGATAAAAGATACACCTTCCCTTCATCTCCGGATATGGTTGGGGAGAGAGATATGTTTATCTTCTGCCTGGATCTGCTGCACAGAGTAATTTCCTGTGCAGTTCTAGTTGCCTCCAGCCCCTTTGTTGTGTGTGATGATCTATTCCTTGCTCCACCCTAAAATGCAAAAGACGTACTAGCTTCAAGTAAAATCTGGAAGGAAAAGCCATCCCTACTTCTCTATTTCACCAAATTTGATAGAGCCAAGGGGAAATACGGAGCACCCTATGAAGTACTGTGCCCTTTAATCCAGGATCCAGATTTTCGTCTTGCCTAAAGCTTTAGTGGATTAGTGTACCAGTATAATTAATTACATCTTATGAGCTACATCTTGTGAATAAATTCAAATGCTGTCAAAATATTCAGCCGTGTTAGTCCTTCAGTTTTTACTGTGGGACAGGTTGGCAGCAGAAGTCTTGCTTTGTGACTGTGGCTTTTAAGGAAGGGTGGCTTGCAGGGAGGAAATTAGCATGAGATAGGTGAAACATTAGCCATCGTTTGGCTTGTAGACTGGGGTTCCCAACCCATGGGCACCTTTGGAATTCTGATAGTGCAGTTGGCATTGCCACAAAATGGCTACTGCCGAAGGCAGAGCCGGCCACAAAAATGGCTGCCACGGCTTACCTTCAGTCACACAGTGAAGATCGTGGTGCTGTGTCGGCGGCTGCTGCCAGAGCAATATATTTAAAAATCTGCGGAGCCAATCAAATCTCCAGGCTCGATCGGAAGCCTTGCTGGGCAAATTCCCTACCTGGCCCCGCGCACTTTCTAAAAACACTTGGTGGGCACCAGAAAAGGTGTCAGTAGGTGCCGTGGCTCCTGTGGGCACCAGGCTGGGGGCTCCCATCACAGACTAAGCTTTGAGAATGCGATTTAAAAACCACCCCCACAACAAAGTCAATAGTTACTGACCGTCTGGCTTCCTTCTACAACACGAAGATGGCCGAGCGACATATCAGACCAATTTCTTTCAGGAAGGTAATTGCCGTAATATGCCGGGTATCTCTCTGGTGGTGATTGAGATCTGCCGTCTACTGTAGGTTCACGATCTCTGCATGGTCTCGGAGGAGGCAGGCTTGCAGTGCTTTCGGTACCGACAGTATCCCCCTGGCCCTGCCAGGCAGGATTTTGGGTTCCACAGTGGCCAAAGGTTTCGTAAGTTGCAAACGGTGGCGTCCCTTCCTTTTCATTCCACACTGGCCTGAAAGATCAGCACAAAGGGTTTTGCATAACAAGCTTCTGAAGGCCAGCCAGACTTCACGAAATATCACTTTGTGCACAAAAATATTCTGTTCCATATTTGCCTGCAGAATTCTTTAAGCGACACGCCGTTTTATTTTATTTCTTTGATGAAAAAAACATTTCTAACCTGCCTTTCCTCTTAGGAGACTAAGGCAACTAACAGCAGATTCAGAAAGCGTTACACAACACCGTCAACCGAATGTTACACAGAAAGATCTCAGGAAAACTTTCTGAAAGGGGGAATGTAGGGTTGCCAGCCTCCAGGTGGGGCCTGGAGATCTCCCGCTTTTGCAACTGATTCCCCAGCTGACAGAGATCAGCTCCCCTGGAGAAAATGGCTGCTTTGCTGTGTGGACTCTATGGCCTGGTACCGTGCTGAGGCCCCTCCCTCCCCAAACCCCACCTTCTCCTGGCTCCACCCCTGAAGTCTCCAGGTATTTTCCAACCCAGAGCTGGCAACCCTAGAAAAATGTCTTTACAGACCTTCTAAAAGTCAGCAAAGATGGAATCCTCATATTTCCAGTTGTGGGAGAATTAGGGGAAATGCAAGGGAGGCGCTGCTTTTCTGATGTGCGGAGTGTACCTGGCATGTGGGCTCATACAGGCAGCGATGTTCCCAAGCTGTAAAAGTAACTGCCATTGCCTTGAATGGATTCCAGAAACAAATAGGAAGCCAGGGAAGCTATTTTAGAAGTGGGATAGCAAGATGGAAGCAGCTCTTCCCTGTCACCGAACGAGAAGCTGCGTTTTGAATTTATGGAAGCGCCTGGGTTGTCTCCAAGAAGAAGAAGAAGAAAAGAAGAAATTGGATTTATACCAAGGGCAGCACCCACGCAGTACCTGTAAAATAGTCCAGCCTGAAGGTTACAGAAACTCAGAGCAATACAGCAAGGTCACCCCTGTCCAGGACAGTTGATAACCTATGTCTGAAGGATCATCTCCTTTCATAGGTCCCTGTGTGCCAACTACACATGAACACGTGAAGCTCCCTTCTGCTGAATCAGACTCTTCATCCATCGAAGTCAGTATTGTCTACTCAGACTGGCAGCAGCTCTCCAAGGTCTCCAGCAGAAGAGGTCTTTCCCGTCACCTACTGCCAGCTATTTTAACTGGAGATGCCAGGGATTGAATCTGGGACCTTCTGCAGGCCAAGCAGATGCTCTGCCACTGAGCCACAGCCCCTTCCCCAAACAACTACGGTTGTCATGCACCCATCTGTTGGGTGCCCTACCATTGAGGGTGGCCCATCTGGCGTCAACCAGGGTCTGGCCCTTTCCCATCATGGCTCCAACTCTGTGGAATGGGCTCCCTGAAGTGAGGGGCGCCCTCTTTGGACATCTTCAGGTGGCCCTGCAAGGCCTGCCTGCTTGCCAGGGCATTTGAGGGGGTTTGAATCGTAGACATCTTTTTTTGGGGGTGGGGGAGAGGAAGATTTGGGGTTGGCTATTTTATTTTTGGTTTGAACTGGAAACATTTTTCACTGTTACGGCAAGCCGCCTTGAACCACAAGGAAAGGCGAGATAGAAATGTTTTAATAAATACATAAATAGGAATTCAACGCAGATTAAAAAGCAGTCGTGACCACTGCTGCAGTCTGTTTTTCGAACAAACTGGGGGGGCTAGTGGTAACATCGTGCCATCAAATGCAGGCAAACCAGGGCCCGCCAAGGCAGCTCCGTGTTCCCTGATGCGACACTTGTAACTTGTCTGGATTAAGATCTGGATTGTCATCCGCTTGACCGTGACATCCAGGCATTGGACAAGGAGTAAGGCTGCAGCTTCTGCCAGCTTATTCAAAGAAATATGGAGCTGAGTTGTCATCTGTATGTCGACAGGACCCAACACCCGAGTGCAGGGCTTGTTGGGGAAATGCATGTGTATATCCCAGGGAGCGTGTGGGTTTCCCTAAATTGCACCCCTGGAAAAATCATGGGGAGGGGGCCCTGAACCCCCTTTCCCATGTGCATAGTGGTCTTGATCTTGATCAGGCACTGCGCACGCAAGAACTGAGGAAAACCCACAAGTTGTGTCAATTGTTGTGACACAAGAGTGAGGACCCAGACCCAAACTGTGTGCTCCATAATGTGTGAAGAGGGGCTCAAATCATGGGCCCAACTTTATGTGTTCATTGGTTATGAAGGTCTAGGTTTAGACAGCCTTTCCATGACGACAGCAGCTCAACACTTGTCAATTGTTCTGCTTTTTTAGGATTTATTTTGCTCATGATACAATTAGTTGCTTTGTCTTCCCCTCCCCCATGTTACACTGTTGGCACGGAATCCAACAGGTTAATCAATTGACTAATTATCGTATGGCAGTTTATGTAGTACAGCCAGGAGATCCCAAGATTGTCTGGCAGCCAGAAGTTCTAGTTATGCACCACTAGGTGGTGAGGTAGACTTGTTTTTAAGGCAAGAGACGTTTCAGAGATGGTTTGCCACTGCCTGCCTCTGCCTCATACCCCTGGTTATTCCTTGGAAGTCGCCCATCCGAATACTAGCCAGGGCTGACCTGGCTTAGCTTCTGATATCTAGCCTGGGCTATCCAGGTCGGGGCTCCAAGGGGTTAGGGATGGAGGATGTGTACAAGATCAGCAGACCACGAATGATGTCTTCCCCAGGGGCCAAGATAGGCTCAAGGACCCAATCTGGGTAGCTGCTCATGTTGGCCTGTGTCCTACTGCTCTACTAAGCAACATTTGAAGACTTCCTTCAGCCAAAGAAGTCATCTTCCAAATCAGGCAGTACTTCCTTCAACTTCCTCCAACCTAAGACAGGATACTTCCTGCCCTTTATCATCCATGTCCTAGGTTTGCAGACTTTCCTATATCTTAAAAAATGCATCAGAAGCACAGCCTGCTGGATCGGACTGAGGATCCGCCTGGTCCAGCATCTTGTTTCATGCAAGGCTTTATCAAGAAGCTTGTGTGTGCTGGGCTCTGAATGCTACCGCCTCCGCCCCTGTTGATAGCCCTCACTGTATGGAACTCAGGGGCAACGCTCCCTCTAAGCTGTGGAATCTTGTGAGCCAAAATTCTACCTTGTGACCTACTGGCATTAAAGTTGTGAGCGAGTGATTTGGCTACTGCATAAATTAGTTTGCTCTGGAGCCATCCTTCCTGAGCTGAGACAAAAATGTGTGAGCTGGAGGCTAAGAAACTGTGAGCTAGCTCACATGAACTCAGCTTAGAGGGAACACTGCTCAGAGGCAGGCTGCCTCTGTGCTTGGAGGCTCCTTTGATTTTGGCTAAGAGACCGACCTGTCATGAATTCAGCCAGCTCTTTTCTTTGAAGTCAGCAGCCGTCACCACCGCATGTGGTGGCAGCAAGTCCCACCCATGAGGTAACTATTGCACGAAGGAGGACCTTTTTTACGGCTGCCCCATCTGCCGCACTAACTGAAGATTAAACTGGATGATACCATGTCCCCGAGTCTACCAAAGGGGCACGGTGCTATTTTAGAGCCTGTTCCAGTTTTAAAATCACCGTGGAGACCCAATCCTGCTGGAGGCCATGGGGGAACTGCTAAGCCCCTGTAGCAATTTCAAAAATTAGAAAACGGGGTCTAAAATGGCACCACATCCCTGTGGCAGACACAGTAGGGTTGCCAGCTCCAGGTTGGGAAACACTTGGAGATTTTGGGGGTGGAAGCTGAGGAGGGCGGGGTTTGGGGAGGGAAGGGAAGGAACTTCAGTGAGGTAGAATGCCAGTGAGGTAGAGTCCGTCCTCCAAAGCATCCATTTTCTCCAGGGGAACTGATCTCTGTGCTCTGGAGATAAACTATAATTCCGGGGGATCCCCAGGTCCCCCCTGGAGGCTGGCATCCCTACCAGACACAGGGACATAATATCATCTAGTTTGGCCCACAAGAAACAGTCTTCAACCAGCTTAGCTACATTTTTCCTTGTGAATGCACGCTGCGTTTGGGAGCTTATACGTTTTAAAATTCTCACCAGCCACAACTGGGAACAAACACAGGTGAAGTTACGTGCATCTATTTGGGCTTTTTTCTCTTCCCCTCCCCCATGGGCAAACATTACCAAGTCTCTTGAACATAAATAGCACAAACGCATTAGCATGGCATCTGGAAATTGCCAATTATGAAAAAAAAAAGCTTAAAAAAAGAAGAACACCACATGTTTTCTATTTTTGCTATATCAAAGATATCCTTTTGCCCTTCATTCCTTGGTATAATTGCCATGGAAACAGAACAGCAAATTAAAACCGAAAAAAACATGGTTCACGTTCACAATAAAATAAAACACACCCTGGAGTCAGAATTGGATCGCGACAATAGCTTGGGTTCGTCTGCTTCTGTTTGATGTTTGATAATATAGCGGTGGTTTGCTGGGAAATTATGCCTTTTCACTGAGGCATAAAGCTGAAACCAGCAATGTAACAGCCTTGATTCTTAGACTGTGTGGGAATGTGCCTCAAACTTCACAAAATATACTTTTGGTTAGCATACCAGAATTTGTGGATGAACTATAGTCTGTTATCGATTTGCATTCATACATGCGCACTTGCATATGTGGTGGTTTTCGTCAGGGTCGTTTCACAGAAAAAGAGGTGCAGGAGCTCATTAGCACACCTAATAGGCTATTAGCATAATAACTCATTAGCATATGCCACACCCCTGACATCACCGGAAGTGATGTCAGAAGGGGAAGCGAAAAGTGGGAGGGAGGCATCTTCAAAAGCTTCCCCTTCCCTTCCCCAACTGGTCTGCCAAGGTGGGCTGAGGTAGGAGAGAGAAGAGAGAAGGGGGTTAAAGTTTAAACCCCTTCTCTCTAGAGTCGCGCCACAGCAGCAGCGTGATCTTTCCATTGTATTCTATGGGGTCATGGAATACAATGGAAAGATCGAACCGCTGCTGTAGTATGACTCTAGAGAGGAGGAGCTTGGGGCGGGGGTGGGGAGCTGGGGCGGGGCTTGCTGCCACCACCATTTGTGCCCACTCCTGGGCTGCCGGAGCATCCCTCCGGCTTGCTCTGGCCCCAAATGACCCGTTTTCATTAGTTAAATATGAATAAGGCAAGGGTTAACCTTTTTTGTGCCAGGGACAAAATTTTTCCTGCAGGCATATAATTCCCAGGAAAACGGGAAGGGGTGCAGAGGGGGGCCCTGGAGGATTCTTCGGAAGGGGCTCCCATCTACAGCAAAACCCTGCACGGGCTCCGCCTTCCTCGGCACCAACGGAAAAACTGGCTGGATCCAAAGCAAGGCCCGGACTGCCCTTCACAGCGTGCTGTTGGAACCAACTGCCAAAACTTCAGCAAACTCAACTGCTACAACAACCATCTGTGGAGAACCAAGTGGGTTAGCAGTCACCTCAGGAGGTCCCAACACACTGCCGTTTTGTAAACTGAAATATTTGGCTTCTACTGGGGACCAGAGAGGCAGCAATCCGGGAAACGGCTCCTGACATCTCATCGTTTCTGCCTGCCCAGCTTCCAACTCTGTGATTCTATGATTCTGTCAAGTTTTACAATCCTTAGACTGGAGAAGAAGGGATCAGGAGCTCCCCCGGAGGTCCTGAAGCTCAGCGATCTTAGTGAAGGAGTCAAAGGTGAGGCAACTCGAATGCGTGGGGCTTCCCTTTGAGAAGCATTCGGAAATCTCAACTGTTTTTAAAAAATTTATGTTTGTCGTCTGCCTTCCTCACTGAGACTCAGGGCAGATTACAGCGCCTCAGCCTACGCCACCGACAGGATGCGACATCTAATAAGCAACACAACTTGGAGCTGGGTTACAGAAAGTGGAAACAAAGCAAGAAGTATCAGATGCGACATGTTAAACAGTGCAGAAAATGGTATTATGTAAGTAGGAGACAATGCAGGGGAGAGCGGGATAATACATACAGAGAACTGGTAATAGAGACTGTGGGCAGTCTGCGGTCCCAGTCCCGTTATGAAAGCACCGTCCCGAACCATTCTGTAACAGTACAGCCCTATTACAGTTATTGAGATGCCCTCCCGAGCGATTCTTTTTTACACCATTTGCAGAATGACAGACCCCCGGGGGAGCCTCCTCGAACTCCCCGGGCAGGCCATGATTAAATGGAACCTCCTTGTACAAAGTAACCTTTCAAACATCAGTGCCAGGAGGCAACAATGTGGGGAGGCTTTGGCGTCTGTGCCTCACTTGTAGGCCTCTAAGGTACTGGAAGAAGGACATGGGCTTTCAGTAGGATTGCCAGCTCTCGGTTGGGAAATACCCAGAGATTTTGGGGGTGGAGCCTGAGGAGGGGAGGGTTTGGGGAGGGGAGGGACTTCAGTGGGGTCTAATGTCATAAAGTCCAACTTTCAAAGCGGCCATTTTCTCCAGGGGAACTGATCTGTCACCTGGAGATCAGTTATAACAGCAGGAGATCTCCAGCCACCATCTGGAGACTGGCAACCCTAGCTTTCAGTTATGTGTCAGACCTCAATTCAAAGAGCAGGTTTGAATAATTACAGTTCTAAAATGGCCTGGAGGCATCTGTAGTTGACACTTATGGCTCCGATCACACACACTAGACCAGAGGTGTCGAACCCCTTTGTTATGAGGGCTGCATCTGACATAAATGAGACCTTGTTGGGCGGGGCCATGCGTGTGTCATAAAATGTAATGCCAGGCAGCAGAGATATAAACTTTATAAAGGACACAAACACAGAGGGTTTTTTTTTTTACTTAAAATAAAAACATGCGTAAAACATTAGCACTCTTGCAATATTTTGTTTATTTAACAGTGTCTGATAACTGACACCTCTCGCTCTGAATTACTGCATCAAAATGTCTGTGCTGTTGCACTCTTGAGTATGCTGTTCAGGTGTGCTTCTGTAAGCTGCAAACCTACTTTTGATTGATTGACATTCACCATGGAAATCTCATGCTCAGAGTCCTGAGTCTAGGACCCAGGTTAAAACATGAAATGGCTGAGCGATTAAGAGAGTCTGGCAAAGCAGGCTATGATGCGGCGGCGGCAGCAGAACTGGAAGCAGGAGATGGCCAATTCCACTGCGGGCCTGACGGAAGCCCTTCCGGGGGCCTGATCCATCCCCTGGGCCGCATGTTTGACACCCCTGCACTAAACAATCCACTTTCAATGCACTTCCCAACTGGATCTTGCCAGTTCACACAGTAAAATGAAAGTGCATTGAAAATGGATTGGAAGTGGATTATTTAGTGCGCGTGATCACAGCCGACATCTTCTCCAGTTGCCAAGCTTCAGACGACCGAGCTCCAGACAACAGAGATCAGTTCCCCTGAAGAAAATGGCTGCTTTGGAGGGTGGACTCTATGGAATGATAAGATTCTTGGGGGACAGCCGTGCTAGTCTGAGGCAGCAGAACAAAGTTTGAGTCCAGCGGCACCTTCGAGACGTATCTGAAGAAGTGTGCGTGTGTATGAGAGCTTATACCCAGGAAGAAAAAAACTTGGGTGGTCCTAAAGTTGCCACTGGACTCAAACTTTGTTCTATATAATTATATTTTTCTGAAGCCCCTCCCCTCCCCTCCACAGGCTTCACTCCCAAATCTCAAGGAATGTTCCAACTCAGTGGGGGGGCCTTGCTCCGGGTACTCTCCCTCCCACCCTGGCTTCTTCCCAACTCCCCAATCAAGGTGGGTGGGGCTGCCAGCAAGGCCTTCTCGGTTGTGGCCTTGCCAAGGATGCCCATCGACCGCGGATGCTCTTTTCTTTAGTTATCACGTAGAATGTTTTATTCTCTCACTAGGGGGGGAAGCCCGTTGCGGCCGAGGCAACGGGCCCTAGGGAGAGTCCTTGGGGGTGGGCAAGGCGGCTGGGCTGGCCCCGTCACGCAGGGAGGAGGGGCGGTGTTCTCCGGGCAAGGGAAGAGTCCGAGGGCCGCCGCTGACTCCGCGCGCAAGCCTCCCTGCCCCGCCGTTCGGGAGGGCCCTCCGAAATGGGCAACCCCGCCCCCGCACATCGCGTTCCCGAAAGCCTTCAGGGAGGGGTGGCCGGGCAGCGCTCCCGAGGCCCGCTGCGCCCTCCCCCACAAAGCCTCCATACCCAGCTTTGGGTGAAGTCCCTCCGAGGCGGTAGCCGCCGCCGCCCCCAGCCCGAAGCGATCGGCGGCTGGAGCAGACTGGGGGCATGAGGCTGCGCGGTGGCTGAGTGGGAGGGCGCACAGCCACGCCGGAAGGCTAAGCAGCCAGTGGCGAGGGACTCCGTCTCTGACTGGCAAGTCCCTCGGCCAACTGATTCCGGCGCGCATTTTGACCATATAAGGTATGACCAAAACTCAAATATATATAAGGGAGGATGCTCCCCAAAGCTGATATTTTGTTTTTCTGCTGCTGTTTTCCATATTTTTCTGTTTATTGTCAATTGCTAGGCTTGACTTCTAACAATGTTGTGTTTTTAGGTTTTGTAGAACCGTTTTAGCATAAGCTTCCGGGAGCAATTTATTTAGAACTGTGTAATATAAATAAGAATAACATATTTTTGCTGTATGAATTTGGAGGGCTCAATTTTGGCAAGACATCTAAAGGGAACTTCAAAGCTGAAAGGATACAGGTAAGTATTTGCCCGGTGGCGGTGGGGGGGAATTCTCATTTGATTCTGCATGATGACAATAGAAAGATCTGGAAACCGGCAAAGCTGTCTGAGGCTAGAGGAGACAGTGTCTGAGGAGAAGGAAGGAAGAGGACCAGGAATTTAAGCAACTCTGGAGGGCAAGAGATTTGGGCTTGCCAACCTCCAGGTGGTAGCCGGAGTTCTCCTGGGATTACAATTGCTCTCCAGGCCACAGAGATCACTTCCCCTGGAGAAAATGGCCGCTTTGGAAGGTGGACTCTAGGGCATTATACCCCATTGAAATCCCTCCCTTCCCCAAACCCTGCCCTCCTCAGCAGTCTTTCCCTCTAAGCTGAGTTAGTGTGAGCTAGCTCACAGTTTTTTAGCCTCTGGCTCACACATTTTCGCCTTAGCTCAGGAAGGAGGGCTCCAGAGCAAACTAGTTTATGCAGCAGCCAAACCGCTCGCTCACGACTTCAATGCCAGTCGCTCACCAAGTAGAATCTTTGCTCACAAGGCTCCACAGCTTAGAGGGAACATCCTCAGTCGCTGCCCCTAAAATCTCCACATATTTCCCAACTTGGAGCTGGCAACCCTAAAGAGACTGCTAGAGTCAGAGGACCTGAACAAGGCTCAAGTGGACTTGACAGGGCAGCCACATCAGTTGATGACAGTCCCTCCCCAAATCAGCGTGATATGAGAGCATTTATGTGTTCTCAGATCTTGAACGAAGACCTTCTCTGCTGCGTCTTGAACTCTGGGAGTGTCCACTCTTGCCACTGTTCATTTCCCCTTTTTTTTGTGTAAACATGTCAGAAGAGAAGGCATCTCCTGAGGAAAGTTCCACTTAACACATTTTTTTTTTGCTCTGATCTGTCAGCAGCAGGTGTCAGCTTCCCCCTCCCCCTCCCCAGACGCTTAGATCTTCAAGGTCGTTTCTCAGTCCTACTAATTAGCTCACCAGTTTTAGCGGAGTGAAGAGGGGAGGGGGAGAGAATCCTGCACTTCTTCCAGAATCTACCTCAGAGACAGCCCAGTGATTGGCTGGAGAGGGTCAGGGGGTCTACAGCCCCTCGTTTCTATAAAATATGGTCTGTGCTATTAAGGCCGCATCCTTAGCTTATCCTATTTCCCTTGCCCTGTCTGTGTGTGATCTGCTCTGCCTTCTGTTACATCTACATGGGGCTGTGCTGCTCACTGTGAACTGCATTTGCCAAAGTTAGAAGTTAAAAGCTACCCCGCAAAGTAGGATTGCCAGGCTCCAGGTGGGGCCTGGAGATCTCTCGCTTTTACAACTGATTCCCCAGCTGACAGGGATCAGCTCCCCTGGAGAAAATGGCTGCTTTGGAGGGTGGACTCTGTGGCATTGTACCATGCTGAGACCCCTCCCCTCCCCAAACCCCGCCCTCTCCCGGATCCACCCCCAAAGTCTCCAGGTATTTTCCAAAAAAACTGGCATCCCTACTGTGAAGACTCTGTAAATGTAGTGAGAGAACTAGTTTTCTTATTCTCCAGGTACTTGGAACTGCCACTGGAAGGAAGTATACTGTTTTAAAAGTCTTTTTCTTCAGTTTCTTTAAAATACATTTATTTTGCTTTATGGTGTGTTGCTGTGAATTGCCGGGCCCAGCCTAGGCTAAACTTGGCTCTGTTATCACAGAGGGCCTTGTTCCAGGGTCACAGGCTGGAGACAAATCTCTCAGCCT
This sequence comes from Gekko gecko, assembly GCA_029375565.1. Taxonomy (NCBI): domain Eukaryota; kingdom Metazoa; phylum Chordata; class Lepidosauria; order Squamata; family Gekkonidae; genus Gekko; species Gekko gecko. The sequence goes on along the minus strand of JAPDNY010000004.1, from coordinate 21,555,017 downwards.
TGATACCGTGACGCAAATGTCCATGCCTTTTCTTAAGCAGGAATGCAGAACTGCAGGTGCTTGGATTCTGGTTCCCCCCTCTGAAATTCTGCCCTTACAAAACTCATCTGAAGAGTGGACTAAACAAAAGGGGGTGGACGTCTGCAGTGTAGATTGTGAAAATTAATTTCCTCTGGGAGGATTTTAGCAGTATAAATTTGCTGCCCCTACAGGATTGACTTGGTCATACGTGCATCTGTATCGGCAGGTATGCTTGTTCCCTGGCCATCTGACCTCCTCCACGTTTCGACAATGGCCATATATGTCAAGATGGGTAGTCGTATTAGTCTTGTCAGTAGCAGTAGAAAAGAGCAAGAGTCCAGCAGCACCTTCAAGACTTAGGGTTGCCTTCCCCCCAGTGGGGCCAGGGGATCCCCAGATTTTGGGGACCCCAATCCGCCACAGCCCAGCTGGCTGGCGGGGAAGCCCACCCCCAAGAAGCCCCCTCCTGGCGCTGCCGGTGCAATGACATCACCCGGGAATGACATCATCACATCTCCGACGTGGGGGGCAATACTCTAGCCTTAAGGCAAAACTCTGTGCTTTTGAGGCCAAAAAACCCATAGAGTTTTGCCCCGAGCCTAGAGCATTGCCCCAAACTTTGGAAACGCGATGATGTCACTTCTAGTGACGCGAGCGCAAAGGAGGAACCGAGGAGGGGGAGCCACCAGCAGCCGGGTAGGATCTGACAACCCTATAAAGACTAACAAAATTTGTGGCAGGGTGTGAGCTCTTGTGAGACTGAAGAAGTGAACGGTGACTCACGGAAGTTCATACCTTGCCATGAATTTTGTTAGTCTTTAAGGTGCTACTGGGCATATGTGTGTGCATGTGTGTGTGTGTGTGTGTGTACAGCTGCGACCAGTGTTGTCAAATGTGGAGGACGGATCACTTGATCTCCCTGAGGGCAGCGGCTTCTGAAAAGGCATCTGCGTGCACAAGCTTCATATGGCTCACCTAAGGAGCATCGGACGCATGATGTGCACATGTGTGTCACGTCCCACCACTGGTTGTTTTTGCCCAGAGAAGGGGCCTGGGAAGGGGAAAGCAAACGCCTTTCCCTGACTACTCTTTTGTCTACTGCAACTCGCTCTCCCAGCTCTTCCCCCCCACCAGTTGCGCATTCACACTCGGAAAGCGCTGAGCGCCTCTCTCCATGAAAAAAAGCACGTCCTCCCTGAAGCTGTTTTTGTTTGCAAAGACTGGTTGTCAGGACATCATTACGCAGACTGGCACGTAACATGTCGCTTGCTCTTAAACTCGCCTGCTGTCGCTGGATACTTCTGTCCCACAGGCTGGGCAGAGCAGATTGGAAAATATGTCTCTTCAGGGCTCTAATCATACACAAGGCAAAATAAGGAGGTGAAACGGCCCAAGATGATCATTTCATGTAATCATCGGCCATTTCTGAATGAAGATTTCAGTCCGCCCAGTAAGGTAAATCTGCAGGTTCCAAATAATTACTGTGAAATCCTTGGACTGCGGCCAGAGAATTGCTGCCCAGAACTGCCCCAATGTTCCACTGCATTAGCTTTCCTACCAGCATTTCTACCCAAACTGTATCTGGTTTGCTGCCATTTTCAGAAAGTGGCTGAAAATGTTTTTTTTTTTAAAACACAGCCAGTCAGTTTTCTTAATGATATATTTGATCTATTTGATTCAACAGATGACTGGCTAAAAATGAGTGGGAGCAACACACACACACAAATCATTTCGTCTTGAGCTCAGGATATCTTTACATCTCTTCCTGCTCTTGCCCCCTTGCTTTTGAATTTAAGGGAATATTAATTTATTCGGCACCGTCTGAAACGCCACGTCTGCAAAGGACACCGACGTTGCAAAAAGAATAGAAATGCTTTTAATGAGACTTCTAAAAATTGCAACTGGTAGCAGGGGAAAGATATGAGACGGGAGGTGTAGTTCAAGCTGCTTATTAAAATCATCCCTTGCCAAGCAGTTTATGTCTCACGCTGGCTTCTCCATCCCTCATTTTTTTTATTAGACTCTATTAACATATTCTGTATAAAATGAATAGCAAGAGGAGGACCAAAATGATATAACCTTACAAAAGGTTTTAAAATATCACAGTGTGGCATTAAAAGGCCAAGGCAGTTGTCGGCTGTAATTAACAAGACCCCCTTTCTAAGATCTGGACAGGTGTATCGCTGCTAGTCTCAGCTTTAACATGGTCTCCTCTGGAATGCAGAGTTTAGACTCGAGAAGCAGAATGCTGGCAATTCAGAAACGCTTCACTGAAAAGTTGGCAGGTTGACAAAAGTTTAGAAGAAGAAGAGTTGGATTTATTCCCCGCCCTTCACTCGGAGTCTTGGAGCAGCTTGCAATCACAAGGTCGCCCAACTGGCTGCATGTGGAGGAGTGGGGAATCAAACCTGGTTCTCCAGATTAGAGTCTGCCGCTCTTAACCACTACACCAAAGTGGCTCTCAAGGTAAGGTTGGAGATAATAGGAAAAGGAAAGATGTTGTAAGCCATGTTAGATCCCCACTAGGGAGAAAAATGAGATATAATCATCTAAAAATAAAGAAAAGAGATGGGATTTATACCGCACCCTTCACTTGGAGTCTCAGAGCGGTTTGCAATCTCCTTCCGTTCCTTTCTGCACAACGACACCCTGTGAGGTAGGTGGGGCTGAGAGAGCTCTTTCGAGAACTGCTCTTGAGAGAACAGCTCTGAGGGAACTGTGACTGACCCAAGGTCACCCAGCTAGCTGCATGTGGAGAAGTGGGGAATCAAACCCGGTTCTCCCAGATAAGAGTCCGCGCTCTTAACCACTACAGCAGACTCCCTAACCACTACACCAAAGAAGGTTAGGGGGGAAATTAAAACAATCTGATAGATGCACACAGAACAATGCAGAAAAATCTTTGATTGTGTCAGCCTCCAACTCTTGCGGGCTGGAGTTCAGGATGAATGTGCCTTCCACCAAGCCCAAGCTTGGGCCTCATTTGGCTTCTGGCATCTATCTCTATCTTTTTTTTTATTGCGACTTCATTTTAAAAAGATGTATTTTAATGCCATTATTTTAATTTGCCCTGATAACAGTTATTCACAGTTTTATAAGCTGCTTTGGGTACCTTTGGGCTGACAGTGCAGCCTCGAAATAAACAAAGCAAACAACTAAACAAGCCATCGTTCAGCCTAATGACTAAGCTAAGAGCAGTCAACCTTTCCGAATGAGGGCTCATTTATCTTTAATTATTTTGTAGGTGAAGGAATTTGGACAGGTGCAGTTTGCCTGCTTCCTGAAGCAGTGAGAGAACAAACGGGCCGAGGTCACCTATTCTCTGCAGCCATAAAACGTCCGGGGGGGTCTTAATGAGGAAATCCCTGCACTAAATACAGAACATTCTCTGCAAGAGACCCACAAACGAAGCACAACCTTGCAATGCGGAGAGGACAAGAAGGAATACATTTTAAACAAGAGAGAAGCAGACGTATTTACGACTACCCTTAATAGAACTGGCTAAATGGGCCAATTCAGAACGTAACGTGTGCCCAGGGAAGCTGTGGAATATATAAAACACGAGGAAGGAGTTTGTGGGGAGGAGGCATCCCAGCCTATCCAGGGGCGGTTCTGCACCTGACATTCACATTTTCTCGACACCGAGGAAAAGGTGCAGCTCGAAACCACATTCAAATACCCCGGGGGCAACACCATACTGACTGCAAAGTCACCCCTGAACGGCCATAAATCTATGCAGGAGGTACCGTAACACCTGATGATCAAAGAAAGTGAAAGTGGCATGCAGTGTGGAGGGTTCCCTGAAATCCGATGATCAGAGAAAGTGGAAGCAGCGTGCAATGCAGAGGGGAATCTCTGTTCCCAGGTGGGTTTGGTAAAACAACAGAGGGACAAGCCAGTGCAGAATTGCCCAGGGACTCACCAGAAAAACTGCTCAGTTTCAGCGGGAGGGAAAGCGGATCAGAAGCTCCCCCTCACAGCACTCAGAGCCTTGCTGAGTGACCGAGCCGTTTTTAAGGTGAGTCCTTGAAAGAAATCTCTCTCTCTCTCTCTGCATCCCCCCAGGACCAACATACATTGCATTGTCTCCCTGCTCTCAGTGTGGCCCCGGTCCATGGATATAAGTATCCACAGATGAGGCCACATTGATTATTAGATATACGGATAAGAGGGGGGCACAAAATGGCTTGTGGGAGAGACAAAATTCCATCGGGCTTTTTCCACTCCATGTCTGATTTTGGCCTCTTCCCTCCTCACCATTGCTTCTTACAGCTTATCTACGCCCCCAACATCTGTGCATGCGCAGGCTTCAGTCTTTCGGTTTGGGGTGGGTTCTACCCCCCAAAATAGTTTTCATGTCAAACATAATGTTTTTCTGCAACCTTAGGGGAGGCGGTTGCAGAAAAACATAATGTTTTTCTGCAACCTTAGGGGAAGGGGTTGCAGAGCCCTACGCTGTAGCGGTGGCTGGTCCCATTTTACTGATTTTTAAAAAAATCAACACTGGGGCTTAGCTTCTGGCTGTTATCCTTACTTCTGCCTCCCACTGAAGATATACTGTCTTAAGAGCAAGGAGTTTGAACTGGGTAATCTATTGATTACTTTCTAATTGGAATATGAACTGATCAAGGCTTTTACCCATGAAGACAAGGACACCTCCTAGAGCAGCAGTCTTCAGACATCACCCTAACAATCCTACTAAAGTCAAGAAAGAGCTCGGGGGCTGGCAAGGCTGACAAACCCACAGCAAAGATGGCGACTTCTGTTGGTAGGGCTGGCAGGCTGGCTACTGACTGCGCACAGAAGGCTAGGCAATTGATGAAAACTAAGCAGTCTATTTTAGGCATTATTACTGTCGCATAGAAAAGAGAGAGGTAAGTTAGCGACCCATCTACATGTCTGGTGGGAACAGAGGAGAGACAACGAACTCCGAGAAGAAGGAATGGAGGGAAGGAGGAGAGATTTGGGGCTTGCTATTTTACTTTGTTTTTTTTGTTTTAGCTGGGGATGTTTTACCTGTTATTGTAAGCTGATTTGAACCAAGAGGAAAGGTGGGATATAAATGGCTAAATAGATAAATAAAGAAGCCTGAGAACTGCGTTCTGGGGGGAAACACATTACATTTAACAGAACGCAGATGGTAGTGACCCATATCCCTATCTGACTAGGCTTCCAATGTGTGACCCCCTGTAGGAGCTGCTTCTTTGGTACACTACACATTACATATCCTAACACGCGGCATCTGGTCTGTCCCCAGTCCTTTTAAAAGAAGAATGTAAGGACAAAGGATGGGAGCAGGATGGCCAGGCCAAGGAACAGCAAGAGCCCGCTGATGAAAAGGGGCTGACCCCTTAGCCTCGTGTGGTGTAGTGCTTCAGAGTGGTGGACTCTAATTTGGAGAACGGGGTTTGTTTCTCCACTCCTCCATATGAAGCCAGCTGGGTGACCGTGTGTCAGTCAGTTTATCTCTCAGAACTCTCTCAGCCCCACCTGCCTCACAGGGTTAGCGTTAGGGTTGTGGGGAGAGGAAGGGAAGGAGATTGTCAGCTGCTCTGAGACTCCTTCAGGTAGTGGGGTATAAAAATTAATTCTTCTTCTTGTTGTTCATCAGTGGGACAAGCGGGAGAACACGCAACCAACTGGAATGCACAAGACCATGGGTCTAGTTAAACAGAAGTAGGGAGCAGCAGCTTCTCATGTCCTGCCTCACACAGAAGCCCTGTGGTTCAAATGCATTCTCATCGGCGATACGGAAAGCTTCCCCGAACCGTTGCTTCCTTCAAGAACGAACAAAATGAAAATTGTAATCGTCAAGCATAAAAGGGGGGGGGGGGATTTTCTATCAAAACTCTGTGCTGTCAGGAAACCTGCCATGTGCATCTAGCACTAAATTAAACAACTGCTCAGAATTCTATCCTGGGACTTCTCCAGCACAACAGTTTGGAAACTACAGGCGGGATGTGCGTGTGCTAAGCTTGCTGCACCATCTGTAGAGAAGTCTGGCCCACTGAAGATGTAAGGAACTTTTATTATTATTTATAAGAAATCCTAGTAGGATGCCCCGAAGTGAGAAGCAATAGATGTTTCATATATATTGATTTAAATTCTCAAAAGATTGCCCTCACTATTTTGTGACAGTTCGACTGGTCCTAAAAGTATTACATTACTCTCATTTTTTGATTTCTCCCCACTGGACCAACGGGTGTACTTGTAATTAAAATATTTAAGAGCACAAAGGCAGCACAATGGAAATGAATCAGGAATCTCTGTGTTTTGGGCATATACAGTATTCAGAAGGAGACAGAAAAAAGAGCTTTATGCTTAGATTTTGTAGCTGGTGAGCATATGTCATTTTGAACATAAGAACATGCCTTGCATCAAGCCTGGCTATTGGTTCATCTAGTTAGTATCACTGACTGTGGTTGGTAGGTGGCTCCCCAGGGTCTCAGGCAGCACCAATGGCTGCTATGTGAAGTACTTTATCTGGAAATGGCAGGATTAAAACGGAGGCCTTCTGCACGCAATGCACATGCTCTGTAGCTGGGCCATGGCCCTTCTACATGGCGTAGTGGTTAAGTGCGTGGACTCTAATCTGGGAGAACTGGGTTTGATTCCCCACTCCTCCACTTGCACCTGCTGGATGACCTTGGGCAAGCCGTAGTTCTGTCAGAGCTGTTCTCTCAGGAGCAGTTCCCAAAAGAGCTCTCTCAGCCCCACCTACCTCACAGGGTGTCTGTTGTGGGGAGGGGGAGTTTGTAAGCTGCTCTGAGACTCCGAGTGAAGGGTGGGGTATAAATCCAATCTCTTCTTCTTCTTCTTCTCCTTAGAAGCCAAATACATGAAGCTGCCTTCTACTGACCAGACCACTGATCCATCTTGCTTGGGTCGCCTACTCTGACTGGCAGCAGCTTTGCAGGATCTTAGCCCACCACCTGACATCCTTTAGCTGCAATTGCTGGGAGCTGAATCTTGGATCTTCTTCTAGCGCTGCCTCATTGCTCATCATCGAAATATCTATCGTGCAGTCCTAAGCAAAGTCACATCCTTCTAGGTCCACTGAAATTACAGCCCCAGGGAGATTTATAGGGGAGTAGCAGCTGACCGGGAAGTGATGTCATTCCCAGATGATGCTCTAGGAATCTCCCCAAATCTCTCTGGTAAATAGCACAGATATTGCTAGAGTGTAACCTGAAAGTTATATCACTTCCAGGTCAGATGCCATTCTCTTCCTCCTTTTTTTCTCCCTCCACAAACATCAGCAGTGGTGGGAACGAGAGTGTGGAGGTGGGGGATCCCATGCTGGAAGTTTGCGAATGGTAACCCTGGCTGCACGGTATATGAACAACACACCAGTGCATTCTCATATCTGTGTTAAACTGTAACACAGATTGTCCACATAAACAATCCCGACAGAGTTGTGATGGCGAAGACAATGTGACGGGCAGGATCAGTGCAATGACGGTCAGATTTTCACTCCCCCCCCCCCCATTCACCTTTTCTGAAGACGACCGTTCAAGGAGAACCGTTTATTAGGACAACTCACCTTTTCCCTCCTTGGCGGAGGTCGGTAGCTGAGCAGTTCCCATCAAAGCTGCATTTCCTTTCAGGTCATGAAACCCATTATGATCACATTACGATCGTTCCCTGACTATTACCGAATGGCCTGCTCCCTCACATTAATATATGAAGAATAGCGGTGAGCTCGGCTTCATTGGTTTGCCTCCCGCTATAATTGGTGTAATTGCAGCGGCATGGCTGGAGCGAGCCTACAATAAACTACCGTGCCCTAAAGTGTCATTGTATAAAAGCAGCCGGGGGTCAAACTCACTTGGAGTACTCCGGCATCACGGGAACTACAGCGACAAAGAGGTTCGAAGACATTAAGCCATACATGCCTTGCTGCTCTCTCCAATAACTCCATGCATTAGGTACTCTGCATATCGCACAGCGACTTGTTTTCCTGTTAAATGCTTCATTCATCTGATTTCTTACCTCGCTATATACTAAGAAAAGGTCCAGCTGTGAAATATTACATGCATTTCTAGAAGTTCACCTAAGATGTAGTGATTAGAGTGTCGGACTGGGATCTGGGAACTCCAGTTTCAGATGCAGAAAAGATTGGATTTATACCCAGCCCTTTGGAGTCTCAGAGTGGCTTACAAATCCTTTTTTCCCCCCTCCCCACAACAGATACCCTGTGAGGTAGGTGGGGCTGAGAGAGTTCTGACAGAAACTGCTCTTTCAAGGACAGCTCTGACAGAACTATGGCTTGCCCACGGTCATCTGGCAGCTGCAAGTGGAGGAGTGAGGAATCAAAACCGGTTCTCCCAGATTAGAATCCGCACACTTAACCACTACACCAAACTAGCTCTCATACCCACTAGGCCATGGAATGTCACTGGGTGACCTCAGGCCAGGGTCCCCAACAATGCTCCCTATAAGCTATGGAGACCTGTGAGCAAAAATTCTACTTTGTGAGCTACTGGCATTAAAGCTGTGGGCAGGTGATTTGGCCACTACATAAATTAGTTTGCTATGGAGCCATCCTTCCTGAGCTAGGAGAAAAATGTGTGGGCCAGAGGCTAAACAACTGTGAGCTAGCTCACACTAACTCAGCTTAGAGGGAACATGGGTCCCCAACCTTTTACATCCTGTGGGGCACCTTTGCAATTAGAATCATAGAAACATAGAATTGGAAGGGACCTCCAGGGTCATCTAGTCAAACCCCCTGCACAATTCGGGAAATTCACAAATACCTCCCCCACATATCCCCAGTGACCCCTGTTCCATGCCCAGAAGAGACATATGACACAGTGTGGTGGGCACAGCTCTGAAATAGCTGCCACAGCTCACCTTCAGTCATGCAGTGAAGACCCTTGTGCTGTGGTGGCAGCTGTTGCAAAAGCAACAGTTTAAAAAATCTGCACAGCCAATCAAATTCCAGTGGCCAATCAGAAGCCTTGCTGGGCAACAGCCTCACTTGGCCCCACCCACTTTCTAAGAACACTTGGCGGGCACCAAAAAAGGTGTCAGTGGGCACTGTATCGAAGACCGCTGCCTTAGACCCACTGGCCTAACCTTTTGTTTCAAAACTGAAAGGAGGCTGGAAATATGATAAAACAAGTTGGCGGACAATGGCATACAATGCAGATGCGGGGGGGGGGGAACCTGGGCCCAAGGAAAGGGGCTGAAGCCCAGTGTGAGCACAAAGATGCATTTCTTAACATCGTATTTTCAGCTACTCTAGGCCTCTTATGTATTTAGGAGAAACTGAGGGCTAGAAACTTGACCTTTTAAAAAGAAAAGCATGCACTTAACATAGGATTTTGTAATTCCACATTCTATGGCACGCTTGCTATCACGTGGCTCGCTGCTTACAACCTCACTCACACCTACGGGCACCAGGAGGCTTGAGATCCACTAGTTACCTGGCATCTGCACAATCACCCCGACTCTCCCCCTATGTGCCCCATAGAGCCTTGTGCTCTGCTGAGCAACATCTGCTGGTAGTTCCTGGCCCGAAAGACGTCTGCTTAGCCTTGAACAGGGCCAGGGCATTCTCCAGCCTGGCTCCAGCCTGGTGGAAAAGGCTCCCACTGGAGATCAGGGCCCTGTGGGATTTTATGCAGTTTTTTGCAGGGCCTGTAAAATGGAGCTGTTCTGCCAGGCCTTTGGTTGAGGCCTCCCCCTACACCCCAGTGACTGCTGTTCCAAGCCCACAATATGCCCCAAACCTCCAGGATCTCCAGCCAAACTGGCCTGGAGAAAAACTGCTTCCTGACCCCAAAGCGGCAAATCAGCATTTCCCTGGATGTGTAAGAAAGGGCCACAAGGACTGAGCACTGAGGCAACCCTTCCTGCCCTCCCTCTCATGAGCTGCCTAAGTTCACAGAATCAGCATTGCTGTCAGATGGCCATCTAGCCTCTGTTTGAAAACCTCCCAAGAAGGAGAACCCACCACCTCCCGAGGAGGCCCGTTCCACTGAGGAACCGCTCTGACTGTCAGGAAGTTCTTAATGTTTAGCTGAAAACGCTTCTTATTTAATTTCAATCTGTTGGTTCTGGCCCAACCTTCTGGAGCAACAGAAAACAACTCTGCCCCATCCTCTCTATGACAGCCCTTCAAGTACTTGAAGATGGTTATCATACCACCTCTCAGTTGTCTCCTCTCCAGGCTAAAGTATACCCAACTCCTTGTCAGCATATGCCCAGCACTGGAAGTGCCCGTGGATACCTTCTCCCATTTGTTGCTGTTGCTAGGAATTTTAACTTTGTATGAATTTGTACTTGTATTTGGATTTACTGCTATGCTTGTATTTTAACTGCTGTGACCTGCTCTGAGCTTGCTTGTGGGGAGGGTGGGATATAAATCCAATGAATAACAACCACGACAAAAACAAAAATAGTAATTTTTGATGCAGCCGTTATACATATTCTGCAGCCTGAGCAGCAGCCAGATTCAATATCAGTTTGAGGCAATCTAGAGTAGCGTATCAGAGACCTTACAGAATTGTAGAGAGGGGGCTCTCATACCAAGTCCTGAAGTATGAACCATTTTGGTTCTTTCACAAACAGAGCTGCACCACAAAGAGCACAGACAAACCACAGGACACAGAATGGAGGACTCCAGATATTAGGTTGGATCCACAGAAACATAGAATGTTAGAGTTGGAAGGAACCTTGCAGGTCATCTAGTCCAACCCCCTGCACTCTGCATGATCATAGCCGAAAGATAGCCCGACATACCTACAATACACCATCCAGACTTGGTTTTCCAACAATAGAACAGAACTTTTCCTGCCTCTCCCCTCCCACTGCAGCCCACTAATCTCCACAAAATGCTGTTCCTGGGGGACGGGGGACCCCAAGAAATTATGAGATGGGGTCTGTAGGGGGAAGAAGGAATCAGTGGAAACTGACCATTTAGTCTGGATCCAGCCCATGGACTGATATAGCCTATTCTGATGTCAGATTGTCTAAACATCTGATCGCGCCTGTATTTTTTGAGGAGGTTTTGTGATTTTCTGGCTATATCAGTCGTATTTCCAGATGCTTCATAAAATAACATGCCGTTCTAGTTTGTGATTCTTTTTTTTAATTAAGAAAAATTCCTGCCCAAAATAGTTTGTCTTCCTTGCTAGAAAAGTAAACCTTATTTAGCTAGTGAATATATAAAACACATTCCACTCTGGACAATTTAGGGCACCCGCGATACTGCCATCTTGGGCCTGGCATTTTTAATGGAGGATATTCTTCCTATTAGATTGCAAAGAAATTCTACCCATCATCCTTTGCTAACCTTTGTTTTAACTTCCTTTTTGACTTTATGCACTAGCTATTATCATGTGAAAGTCTGAGAGAGACAAAATAAGCAATTCACACAATAAACACTGATGAATAGAATTCATTACCAAATGACAGCATGATTGTCACTAGATTAGATTTGAAAAACGGACCAGACAAAATCAGGGAGACAGTGTCTATCAGCAGCTATTAGGCACAACAACGTTATCAGCTTTGTTAAATACTGGGTTCCATGGATGGTCCGACCCCAAGCCGGGTGATCAGCTCTCCTTTGTTAGTGGTATAGCAAGAACAAAAAGCGAAAAGCCAGGGCAACTGCCCTGTTTAAATAGCACACAAACTCCACCCACTTCCCCAAACAACTGCCAATGATAGGCCATTGTCAGAACCATTAATTCCTCATTGGTCACCTCCAACATCCTGGTGGGCTATTGTTCTAGAGCTCCAAGCTCAGCCAGTCTCTGGTAGAAACAGTCCTGGAATGTTCCAGTCCCAATACATAACAAGCTTCCTACAACCACTTAGCATCAAACTCTGGAGTTCTGATCACAGATCTTCATCTTCAACTCAAGTTTGATCATCTAGGAATTCCAGTGTGTTATTTTGCCCTAACATTGCAGCTATGGAGCCCCTGATACGGATGGTGGCCACAGTACTGGAGGTTTTTTATTTTTGAAGCTTTTCTCTCCATGCACTGTTTCCCTCATTGAAACTAGGTCCTCAGGCTGCTTTAAACCCGACCCAACATGGGGAGAAAGACCGGAACAATAGAGATATCTGTCTTTTTTTCCTGAGGCTTACAAGAATGAAGGGGGCAATTTGAATCTGGGAAATCCAAGTGAAAGAGCGGAATCCCCACAGCCTCATTGCTCTGACACCCCTCACAGTTACTTTTTAGGGCCACATAATGCATCTGGGGTTCCAGTCTTGGAAATCCCATCATCCTGTGTAGATTGGACCTTTGTTGGTCTTTTCTGAAAACAGGATGCAGGATTAGATGGACTTCGCTGGCAGACTTCAAGCAGCGGCTGGATGAGCACTTGTCAGGGATGCTCTAGCCTGATCCTGCGTTGAGACGGGGGTTGGACAAGGTGACCTATATGGCCCACTCCAACTCTATGATTATATGATTCTCAACAACAAAGGAAGGAAGCAAATTCCTCCCGCTTGCCATGAAGACATGAAAAAAAAAAGAGTCGAGAGGAGACAGAAGTATAGGTATTTGTGTATTGGCCATGTACCTCTCTTCCTTTTCTTGCAGTTTAATTGCAGTGTGTTCGGCACCATCCCTTCTGAAGTATGTAGCAGAGTTCACCAGGAAAGATGCTTCCGTGTCCTCTGGCAACTGAATGAGTTTGTCGAGTAAACTTTCATCTTCGTGCACCAGTGTCTGAGCGGGATCTGAATCGGCCTTGTGTTCTTTCTCATACAAATCTATCATCTGGTGAAGGAAATTAAAAAAAGGAGGGGGGGAACATCCGTTTATTTACAACTCCGCTGTAATTGAATTCGCACACTTCAGCAAAGAAAACAGGCACAAAGCAACATTTTGCTACTTACTTACCATATGTAATCACAGAGCATTTATAGTAAATGATAATGCCGGTGGAACTGCCTCTAGAAATAGCATAGAAGATAAATGGGGGTAGAAGGAATAATAGCCTATGTAATATGAAAACATCATCTTACAAATGCTCAATGAACCCTGCATTCAAGGCAGCGCCTGCTTCTTGGCAGGGTGTTTTTTTTTTTAATCATTCAGCGCATTTGAATTTTCTTGCCCTGGAAGTCTTAAAGAGGCATAAAAGAAATCCTTCGCTGTCAGACTTGTAAATATTTCCATTATGGTGCTCCCTCAAGTCACTTCTTCTTTTTTTTGCCAAAGGAAAATGCAGGAAAATGCTGAAATCGTTACTACGTGCTTCTTTCAAAATCGGTCTCTGTAATATACTCTTATTGAAGAAATAATGTCTTTTCCGGGGGCGGGGAATAATCCTATTTAAAAAAAAAAGAAAAAAAGTGGCCACTGCCCTTAAGCAAATGGGGCACAATCCGGTCAGTGTCAAAACCCACTGGCCTGAATGGGGCAGGATTAAGCACCAGCTTTTCTCTTCCTATCAAAATGACTGAGACTTAAAAGGGCTTGACTGTGGCAGGAAGGAGGTCAAGGTTTTCCTGGCATTAAAAGAATTCGCTGCAAATAAGAATGCATGAAATTAGGGACTGAGACCCAGTTCTAATGCCACTTTCCAAAACAGGAGGTGAAACATCTATTGTAAAGGAATGTTTACAGATTCTCGTATCTGTTTTATAACCTTAGCCAGCAGCCCCGTGCCCAGTTATTGGGCATTTAGTTCCACTGTTAATTGGTTGCATAAGTGTGCATAATGGGGAGCCGGGCACATGCGAAACGCTCCTGGCACAAGCTAACGAGGGGCCTCATTACACAAGAGGTGTAAGGAGGCCTGTTAACTTCAACAGAGGAAGCAGGCCCACGTGTGTTAAGGAACACCTGCACGGACTTGCCCTTTCCCTCGGAACGTGTTCCGGAGCTGCCATGCTGGACTGCTAATGGCTGAATCACAGGCGAAAAGCTTAATCATTCTCTAACGAAGATCTCATGTTATACCGGATTTAAAAAATTGAAATTTTAAGTGAAAGAATGGATGCCTATTTGATCACCTTGGACCTAAAGGTGATGTACAACAATGGTAGCAAACTGGGACAAAAAGAAGTGAGGGGGGACTGAGAAACCTGGGATCCAGAGCCTGAAAAGGTTAGTCAAGTAGAAAAGAGAGCCAACAATAAAAGCTTAATATATATAGTATTTAAAAAGATACATGTATTCATTTGTTGTTGTTGTTCAGTCGCACAGTCGAGTCCGACTCTTCGCGACCCCATGGACCAGATTACGCCAGGCCCTCCTGTCTTCCGCTGTCCGCTGAAGTTTGCTCAATTTCATGTTCGTTGCATCGATGACACTGTCTGACCATCTCATCCTTTGCCGTCCCCTTCTTCTTTGACCTTCAATCTTTCCCAGCATCAGGGTCTTCTCCAGTGAATGCTCCCTTCTCATTTGGTGGCCAAAGTATTTGAGCTTCAGCTTCAGGATCTGGCCTTCCAAGGAACAATCAGGGTTGATTTCTTTTAGGATTGACTGATTTGATCTCCTTGCAGTCCAAGGGACTCTCAAGAGTCTTCTCCAGCACCATAGTTCAAAAGAATCTATTCTTCGGCGCTCGGCCTTCCTTATAGTCCAACTCTCGCAGCCATACATTACTACAGGGAATACCATTGCTTTGACCATGCGGACTTTTGCTGGCAAGGTGATGTCTCTGCTTTTTATCATGCTGTTTAGGTTTGCCATCGCTTTCCTCCCAAGGAGCAGGCGTCTTTTAATTTCATGGCTGCAGTCACCATCTGCAGTGATCTGGGATCCTAGGAACGTGAAGTCTGTCACTACTTCTACGACTTCCCCTTCTATTTGCCAAGGAGTGATGGGGCCAGATGCCATGATCTTAGTTTTTTTGATGTTGAGCTTCAAGCCCACTTTTGCGCTCTCCTCTTTCACCCTGAGCAAGAGGCTCTTTAGGTCCTCTTCACTTTCTGCCATCAGAGTGGTATCGTCTGCATATCTGAGGTTATTGATCTTTTCCCCAGCAATCTTAACTCCAGCTTGTGATTCATCCAGGCCAGCATTTCGCATGATGTACTCTGCATATAAATTAAATAAGCAAGGTGACAATATACATCCTTGTCGTACTCCTTTTCCTATGCTAAACCAATCAGTTGTTCCATATCTGGTTCTAACTGTTGCTTCTTGACCCTTATACAGGTTTCTCAGGAGACATGTGAGGTGGTCTGGTACTCCCATCTCTTTAAGAACCTGCCATAATTTATTGTGATCCACACAATCAAAGGCTTTAGCATAGTCAATGAAGCAGAAGTAGATGTTTTTCTGGTACTCTCTTGCTTTCTCCACAATCCAGCGAATGTTGGCAATTTGATCTTTAGTTCCTCTACCTCTTCGAAACCCAGCTCGTACTTCTGGCAATTCTCTATCCATGTACTGTTGGAGCCTAGCTTGTAGGATTTTGAGCATGACCTTGCTAGCCCATGTATTCATTAACAAAGAATTTAAAAATATATAAAGGCCCAATCACACCTCATGTAAAAATACCAGCATCTAACACACAAGAGCTAATGGACTTGACCTGACATGTTTCGGCCTGCATAGGGCTTCTTCAGAGGTCAAACACAGTGAGGAACATATTGGCTTATATAATAGTACAGTACAATCATACAGATATAAAAGGACCAGAAAAAATTGTTACAAAATGAAACCACTAGGTACAGAATAAAAGTACAAATGAGGCCTCCAAAGATGCAATCACATGCCAAGTGATATTTCACTGGTAATAATTTCTGGTCCAGAAAGTGCCTTCCTATGGTTGTTTAGCCAAAGTGTCCTCAGTAGAATTGTCCTTAGGCAAAGAGCCGAAATGCATCAGGTCAAGTCCATCAGCCCTTGTGTGTTAGATTCTGGTATTTTTACATGAGGAGTGATTGGGCCCTTATATATTTTTAAATTCTTTATTAATAAATACATGTATCTTTTTATATACTATATATATATTAAGCTTTTATTGTTGGCCCTCTTTTCTACTTGACTAACCTTTTCGGGTTCAACAACGATAGTAAGACACAGTGAAGGGACTATAGCAAATGGCACTGCTATTTGCTGAGGACACTCCAGCTCTGGCTAAGATAATCACATAGGTATTTTCTGGACCAGAACTGGAAGATGTTCTAATTCAACAGTTGTGCATTTGGCACCAGACACATGACTCTCATCTTAAGAGGCCTCATAAACAGGGTTAGAACAGATAAAAGTACTTCTTCAACCAAAGAGTGATTAACACATGAAATTCACTGCCACAAGAGGTGGCGGCAGCTACAAGCATGGACAGCTTCAAGAGGGAATTAGATAAACATATGGAGCAGAGGTCCATCAGTGACTATTAGCCACAAGGTATAAATAGGAACTCTCAGTCTGGGGCAAATGATGCACTGTATTATTGGTGCTTGGGGGGGGGCAACAGTGGGAGGGCTTCTAGCGTTCAGACCCCACTGGTGGACCTCCTGATGGCACCTGGTATTTTTGGCCACTGTGTGACAGAGTGTTGGACTAGATGGGCCATTGGCCTGATCCAACATTGGCTTCTTTTATGTTCTTATCCTTGTCTTGTGTCTATTAATCTTGCTCCTTAACTTTCCTTTTTTGCTCCAGTATTAACTTATTGGTTATTTCATTGTGATATGTCACATTGTAACATGTGTCTATCTGTATCTCAAACTGTTTGACCTCTGAAGAAAGCCCCAAAGGGGTGGAAACACGTCAGGTCACTTGTTTTGGCCCTTGTGTTCAGGTCACTTGCACTTTGTAACGCGGCTTTCATTGGGGCCTTATATGTTTTTAACTGTCTTTCTAGTAAATACATGTATTTTTGTATACAATAAGTTTACACTAGGTTTTTTAATATTGGCCCTTTTTCAGGCTTCTTTCTTACTGATGTACAACAACGAAACATACAACAAACACAGAAGAATATACATTGGCAACAGAGCAGCCACAAAGGGAAATTTTGAACGCTTTCCTCCACATTTTCCCTGGCTTCTCCTTTCCACGGATGCTCTGTAGTGACTCTCCACTGGCTCTTGCGGGTGTGGTTGTCATAGCTGCTGTGGTGACTCGCTACTCCTCCTCTTTGGGCTCTTCCCCCCCCCACACACACACGCACTACTGCACTATAATGGCTCATTTCTTATTTGAAAAAGAAATAGATAAGTGATGCCAGATTGTTATAGCGCTATAACACTACAAGCACCATAGCACTGTAGCAGTCACTGGTTTTAACAGAAAGCTGTCAAAAAGCCCTCCGGTGCCACAGCAGGCGGAAAAAAAGTTGGGGACAAATAATGCTTGCAAGGGAGCTGACGGTGAGAAAATGGCACTGATGCAGACAGCATCCTTTTGCAGAGTAGGGAAATGCAAACCAGTCCTTCTGGTCAGCGTGTGAACATACTTGAACTGCATTCCTTCCAAAAACATCGCAGTAAAGGGAGTTTGGGAAACAACACATCGAGGACTGGGAAAACACAAAAAGAGGATAATTACAGCATGAAGCTGTATGGATGCTATAAAAAAAGTGTGCCAGTTTGAGTGCCTAGGTGGAGAAATATCTCTGTGTGGAAGCAGCCTAGGCTTTTAATCATTTCTTCTCCTCAGAGAATCCTGGGAAGTGTAGTTCTGTGGGGGAGAGGCAAGGATATCTAATAGACCATTCTTCCAGCATCCTCAGTAAAGCGCTAGCATAAGATCAATATTGTTTGTTGCGCAGATAGGTTCTAATATTTTCCAGAAGATGGGATATAAAGTAGGGACCAGATTTACTGATGCATTTATCGTGTAACGCAACGAAACTTCTACTACAATAACTATTCATGCAGAGTTACAGAAAATAACCTGAGACCAGTTCTCACACAGTGCATTATCATCACTCAAGTCAATACCTGTATTCAAGCATTTTGTACAACAAGCAGCCTAATCCGGCCCCTGAACTGAAATTGATTTAAAAGTGTCCACCTTAAATGGCTTGGGCAATGGGTAAAGAAAGATCTTGCTTATTCAGTCCTGGGAGAGGGAGAGCTGCGTGAGTTATGTGAGTCATAAAAAAGCTCTTCGGGTAAAATTTTGTTTTGCAGATTCTTGCGCTTTATCTGATCAGTGATGCTTTTATCAAATGACGGGTTTAAAAACGTGAATGAAGATGGGTAGCTGTGTTAGTCCGTCTGTAGCACTGTCTGAAGTAGTGAGCAGTGGCTCACGAAAGCTCCTGCTCCTGCCACAGATCTTGTTAGTCTTTAAGGTGCTCCTGGACTCTCGCTCTTTTCTACTAAAAACACAAATGTGTGTGTTGCCCAAAGCTTTATTAGCACCTACGAAGGATATAGATACTATGCTGAGCCTGCCTTTCTTCTTCAAGAGGACAGATCAGTGCAGGCTAAAGCACCCCCTTTCAGTTCTGAGACGATAAAACCCAAAGCCAAGAATGTGACTGTTTGAATTGTGGAAAGATAAAAACAAATAATTATTTTATGTAAAATGCTCGATTTGAAAAAAAAAACAGACAAGAGATTATCAGTCTGGGATTTGTGGCAAAGGGCCAAGAGTGAAGTTCAACAGAGGTTTCCTGCATATCTGTAACTGGAGGTCTTGTTAGACTCGTTGAAACAGAAACGGGAATGTAATCATTTTTTTCCTCTGGAGTACACAATTCTAACCAACCAACTTCTTTTGTCAAGATCAAGCTCTTCATCGGTATCTCTTATATTTTCTAAAGGGGTGTAAAGCAATCAGTGTAAAACGATAAAGCAGAAAGGATTTACACAATGCCTTCCATCTCAGAACCTTGAAACTTCTAATCGGGTAAGGTCCCAGTATCAGGTGATAGGGAAAACAACAATTTTTGATGTCCAGACAAAAGAGCCATTCCTTGGCAGTTACCTTCCAAGCACTCTAGGACATATTATAAGCATTAACTGTGCAATCCGAAGCAAAGTCACACCCTTCAGAGTCCATTGAAGTCAATGGTCTTAGCAGGGTGTAACTCTGCTTCGAACTGCATTTTAAATGTTGCAATGCACAACTGAGTTGGAAGAAGAACAAGAGATTGGATTTATACCCTGCCCTTCACTACCCAAGGGAGTCTCAGAGCAGCTTACAACCACCTTCCCCTCCCCACAACAGACACCCTGTGAGGTAGGTGGGGCTGAGAGAGCTCTGAGAGAAACTATTACTATCTAGCGTGCATATCCCAGGTTTCCCATCTCTGCTTTGAACATTTATTTATTTAATTATGCCCTGCCTTTCTCCCCAATGGGGACCCAACGTGGCTTACAGCGTTCTCCTCTCCTCCATTTTATTCTCACAACAACCTTGTGAGGTAGATTAGGCTGAGAGAGAGTGACTTAGAGTTGCCAAGTCCCCCTGGCTGCTGGCAGGGGGGTGAGGCGGGGGCATTTATTTATTTATTCCATTTCTATCCCGCCCTCCTCTCAAGCGGGCTCAGGGTGGGTTACAAAGTCACATGAAGAAGAAGAAGAAGAAGAAAAGAAGAAGAAGAAGAAGAAGAAGAAGAAGAAGAAGAAGAAGAAGAAGAAGAAGAGGAGGAGGAGGAGGAGGAGGAGGAGGAGGAGGAGATTAGATTTATACCCCGCCCTTCACTCAGAGCCTCAGAGCAGCTTACAATCTCCTTTCCTTTCCCCTCCCCACAACAGACACCCTGTGAGGTAGGTGGGGCTGAGAGAACTCTAACACAAACTGCTCTTTCAGGAACAGCTCTTGTCAGAACTATGGCTTGCCCAAGGTCATCCAGCAGCTGCGAGTGGAGGAGTGGGGAATCAAGCCCGGTTCTCCCAGATTAGAGTCCGCACACTTAACCACTACACCAAACTGGCTCTACACCACTACACCAAACTGGAGTTGGCAGCTCCATTCTGGGAAACTCCTGGAGGTTTGAGGGTGGAGCGTGGGGAGGACAGGAACCTCAGTGGGAGGTCACCTCCCCAAACATCCATTTTCTCCAGGGGAATTGATCTATGTAGTCTGGAACTGAGCTGTAATTCCAGGGGATCCCCAGGTCCCACCTTGTCAGGTATATCTGCCATCACTGCGGAGGGGGGAGGGAGGAGAGAGGAGATAGATTTCACAGCTCTGGAATGCGGAAGTAACACCAAGTCTCCAGAGCCTCTAATATACTGTGTCTATGCTATGTCTTATCTAAACAGCTGGCCTTCGGTCTCAGGCCCCTTTGGCCTCTTGCAGACATATCTGGTGGCCGTTAATTTTCTTCTTACAGCGCGCAGGAAATGTAACCATTGGCTTGTAATGGGGGGTGCAGTTCAAGGGGGCTATAACTGATGCTGTTTTGTATCTCCCAGCATCACTGACAATGAAGATGTTCATGTTGCTCTAATTTAGTCTTAATAAACGCTATCTTCTTATGAAGCCTAGTGTTTGACTGACTATCTGGAGATCTTGACA
Organism: Gekko gecko; assembly: GCA_029375565.1. Taxonomy (NCBI): domain Eukaryota; kingdom Metazoa; phylum Chordata; class Lepidosauria; order Squamata; family Gekkonidae; genus Gekko; species Gekko gecko. The sequence goes on along the minus strand of JAPDNY010000004.1, from coordinate 21,534,586 downwards.
CACCTGGAGGCTGGCATCTCTAGTGTGACTGGACCAAGGTCACCCAGCAGGCCGGCATGGCACAAGCTTGGGTCTTCCAGATAAAACTCCAACACTCTTAACCACTGCACCACACTGGTTCTGCCTTTAGGTATACTTCATCCAAGACCCAGTGCGGCACAGTGGCTAGAGTGTTGGGCTAGAGTTGGGGAAACCCCATGTTCAAACCCTCACTCACATATGAAGCTCGCTGAGTGACTCCAACGGGTCAGAGTCTCTCATCCTAACCAAGGATTGTTGGGAGGATAAAGTGGTGGAAAATAACATGTGCCACGCTGAGGGCTTAGCTGCCTGTTTAACAAAGTCCTTGCACGCCCTGCATGCCTTTCATGGGTCCTTCTGACAGATGTACTCCGGGAACAAAATGTTCAGAACGTGATTCTCGGGTGTGGGTGGTTCCAACTCAGATTTGGACCAAGGTGTGCAGAGCAGGGGCTGAAGGCTACCCTGTGCCATTTTCCAGACCCAACACAGCCCTGGGGAAATCACTATTCGCCCAGGAACCATTCCAGGTCAGACATGGGGATGTGTGTGTGAGCAGGAAGGCATAAGCCCCTTCTCCTCACCGTCTCGATCCAAACTGAGCCAGCATGTGCCTGGGAGTAGAGGACTGAACTCCCAGAGCATGTCTGTTGATGGGACCTGAGGCAGACCCACAAGGGACACAAGGGCTTTAACGTAATTAGGCCTTGAAGCTTCTTAGAAGATAGGTGGAATGAAGAAAATCTGACAGACACATAAGTAATTCCGCGCGTGCGAGTTTTTGCATGTGTCATCCTGCCCGTGTGGGTGCATTCTTTATACATTCACCCCTGCAGCATGAGACCAATTACACCACACCGACACAGCCCCCGTGCTGTTGTCCCCGCTGTGTGCACGAAAGCATCTCAAACGGGCTGCCGCAGAGTATCAGCACTACAGGTGAGCAATTCCATGTTTCACTGTTGCCCTGTGTACAAAAACACCTCCCACATGGAAAAACTACTGTGCCAAAAAGAAAGGTTTTGGTTTTCTCCTTGAGCTATTCTTTGAAAATGAACATTTCTTTGACAAGGAGGGGGAGGGTTAAAAAAAATGAGGGAACATTTAGGCATTCAGTTTGAACTGTTCCAATTCAGGAAGGCCTGTACAGTACTCAGAATTGTTTATTAAGGTTTACGGGCACCGTGCCCGAACACTTTTACCTTGCCGGTACGCTCATTAGGGGCCGACTGCTAAGGAATCTCATAGTTAACAGGAAGAAATGCAGATGGGAATTTGGGAAAGCTGTCTGTGGATTACAATAACATGAAGTCTGGATTATTTGCTTCTGTATGGTGTGGTAATATTAGTGGGAGACCACCAACGGCCTAATTTCCGGCTTTGGCCAGGCGGTTTCCCCTCATATTCTGTGAGGTAATTGTTTTCATGGCCATCAATAGGCGCTAATCTCCGCAACGGCCAACTGACCAGCGCCGATTTTCTATTCAGTTTGCATACCTGTTGTTTTCCTAACGTTTTCTCTTTTATCTCTAATTTCATTTGTAACTGCCTTTCCAGAAGAGCAGCTTTCTCTGTGATAGTTGCTATAGCGATCTCCTTCTGATGAAGCTCTTCTGTCAGGTCAGAGATTTCGGTCCTCATTCTTTCCACCTCGGAGCGATGGGACTGCGCTTCCTGATAAAGACGGTCCCTTATCTGCAGCAAACGTAGCCCAAAAGAGAGAGAGAGAGAGAGAGAGAATGGGAGGCGGAGTTTCAGATCGTATTGTTTTTCACCCTACCGCCGACTTTTGAGGCTCTCTGGTTCCAATGCGCCGGCCCTTCGGACCATATTAGTGAGAGCGGAGAGATTTCAGAATGCCTTATGATTCAGAATAACCAGCTGTGCTACTCGGTGCAGCTTAAAATGTATACTTTAATCCATCTGTCTTCCCAGTTCGGTGCCGCATGGCAGTGGACATGGGGGAGCAAAAGATAGTTAAAGACGGATGGCCCATCAGCTTTCAACCAAACTGTGAGTCTGCCTGTAATATTTTACGTTAAAATTAAGAGTCAGGATAAAAAGTGATCGGAGGGGTTGGAAATCCACCGGCAGACTGTATATTATTGGCCTTATTTTCTTTACTGTGCTTAGACAATAAATGGATTTGTGGACCACAGTTTTGTGGAGGTTTGCAAAACACCATTATTGGTATTCATAAAGCAAACAAACGTATTAAGGGAGTGGTACCCACTCCACGAGGAGCTGCGGTGGCTCAAGTGGTTAAGACGCTGAACTGCAGGCTGTGGAAGGTCAGTAGTTCAGCAGTTCAAGACCCGGGTGCCGCAAGATGGAGTGAGCTCCCGTCTCTAGTTCCAGCTCCTGCCAACCTAGCAGTTCGAAAGCAAGAAATTGCAAGTAGATAAATAGGTACCACTTCGGTGGGAAGGTAACAGCGTTCCGTGCGCCTTGGTGTTTAGTCATGCCGGCCACATGACCACGGAAACGTCTTCGGACAGCGCTGGCTCTTCGGCTTTGAAACGGAGATGAGCACCGCAACCCTAGAGTCGGATTCGACTGGCTTTTGAGCAAGGGAACCTTTACCTTTACCTTACCTTTACCCACTCCACAGGTCGCAACCGCCGTCAGCTCAAAGAGCCACGTTTCTTTCCCTCCCTGGCATGAGGCCTGTATTTCAGGGAGGCTTGCAGCATCTCCGTTCCTCCGGCAGAAGCTACTTCAAGGTGGGAGCCACCTGCCAACCACAAGCCTTTCCTGGCAAGGGTCGTGCCCTCTCTCCTGAGACATGAGGCAGGTGCCCCACTGGGGAATGGTGCTCAGGAGACCGTCGGGGGGACCGTCAAAGGGTCACGTGTGGCTCCTGAGTGGCTGAGAATCACTGTGCTAAGAGGCCGTTGCACCAGCAAAGACAAAAAAGAAGAGGAGGAGGAGGAGATTGCATTTATACCCCGCCCTTTGCTGCCCAAAGGCGTCTCAGAGCGGCTTACAATCTCCTTCCCCTTCCCCTCCCCACAACAGGCACCCTGTGAGGTAGGTGGGGCTGAGAGAGCTCTTGACAGAAACTGCTCATGAAAGAACAGCTCTGAAAGAACTTGTAACTGAGCCAAGGTCACTCCAGCAGCTGCACACAGAGGGGTGGGGAATCAAACCCAGTTCTCCCAGATCAGAGTCCGCGCCCTAACCTCTACACCAAACTGACTCTCGGCGGAGTTGTACCAACTGACAGCATCTCGTAAGATGCTGTGATAACCGTGGGACTGTTTGGCTATTCCCCCCCCCCCAAATTCACTCTGGGAAAAGATCAAGTCCCATACATTCCTAGGTAGACCTACACCCTCCTGAATTAAAAGGGTGTCAATATTTAGGACTGAATGGTTAGGGTTGCTCCAGCTTGTGCATTACCCCCTCCTCTGCTCCTTCCACCCTCTCCTCTCATTTTCCTCATAGCCAGGAACAGAACGGTGATCTTGCAAGTTATTTGGATGTCGGGATTTCCCTGACGTGAAAACTAATTTGGGATGTTCATCAGTCTCTGCAGTGATGAGAGTAGAGGAAAAAACAATGAATCTTTCTCCTGATTTCTCGCCAGAAGAATCTAAAACTCAGGGATTTGTGTGTGTGCATGCGTGTGTGTGTGTGTGTGCGCGTAATCTCCCAAGATTTCTGCTGCCCTTTTCCCATTACATTGCTTATTAGAAGTCTCCTCATCCTATTGATTGTACTGACCTACTGGGTCTCAATGGGAAAGGTACACTATAAATAACATAATAAACACCAATTAAATAAATGAAGGTAAAGGTTTCCCTTGCTCGAAAAGCCAGTCGAATCCGACTCTAGGGGGTGGTGCTCATCTCTGTTTCCAAGCTGAAGAGCCAGCGCTGTCCAAAGATGTTTCCGCAGTCACGTGGCCGGCATGACTAAATGCCGAGGCGCATGGAACGCTGTTCCCTTCCCACCGAAGCAGTGCCTATTTATCTACTATTTATCACGCAGCACTAGGGTCGAACTACAGATCTTCCAGTCTGCAGCTCAGCGTCTTAACCTCTGAGCCACCGTGGCCCTTAATTAATTAAATAAATACAGTGAGGCTTAGGCAGTACGTGATGCCTGAGGGACCAATCTCAGGCATGTCTTAGAGGAGGGGTGGCCAAACTTGCTTAATGTTAAGAGCCACATAGAATAAACGTCAGATATTTGAGAGCCTCAAAGGCATGAACAAATGTCACACACACCATCTTCACTGGAAAATATGCAAATTTGCTTTTTATTAACACTAAATGAGACTGCCAAAAATAAAAAAGGGTAAGAACGGATAATTGATAATATTTATTTGTCCAATGATATTTGTTTGCTAATGATATTTATTTGTCTAAGACAGAGAGAGAGGTGGAAAGAATGAAAGAAGAGATGGAAAGAACGAGAGAAAGAGAGAGAGAAAGGTGGGAGGAGGGAGAGGTGGAAAGAAAGCAACTTTAAATGTGTCCTTCAAGCACCGCCCCCCCGGCCCCAAGCCGGCCAGCGGGGAGGGGGGCTTTGAGAACGTATTTAAAGTTAAAGCTGCTTTCTTTCTCTGCTCCCCCCCAACACCTCAAGTCTACCCAGGGAGAGGAACACTGGCTGGGGAAGGGAAGACCAATCGGGGAGGCGTGCCTCTCCTTCGCTTCCCTAGCCGCCCTGCCGGGAGCCACACAATATGTATGAAAGAGTCTCATGTGGCTTCTGAGCCACAGTTTGGCCATCCTTTCTTCTATCATCTCTCTAAGTGGTGTCACTATTTTGGCAACAGGAACAATCAGAAATAACTTTTGAAAGTCTGCTGAGGAGGAAAATGGCACTGAAATAAAGAAAATACAGGATTTGCTACTGAAGTCATTTCATGTTCTCTGGCATTGGACACAGCCTTGAAGGTCACGTTTCCTGGACTATTCTGTTCTCTTCTGGCAGTACACTGAAGATTGTGAGTTTCCAAAATCTTTTTGCCAGCAACAAATGGGGCGATACCAATAAATTACTGGAGCATTTGGAACAGTGTTACCTTTCTGGACGCTGACACAGAAAGCAGCAATGGAACTACCCCCCCTACAGTTTTCTATTGACCTTTTCAGAGGTTTTTATACTTACTCACAAGCAATGCTCCCTCTAAGCTGTGGAGTCTTGTGAGCAAAAATTCTTCTGTGTGAGCTACTGGCATTAAAGTTGTGAGCAAGCGATTTGGCTACTGCATAAGTTAGTTTGCTCTGGAGCCATCCTTCCTGAGCTAAGACAAAAATGTGTGAGCCAGAGGCTAAAAAACTGGGAGCCAGCTCACACTAACTCAGCTTAGAGGGAACACTGCTTACAAGTTGTCCTTTTACTGTTACTGAGAAGTTGGAAGGTAGCAAATACCAGTCTTGAGATGTATTATGCGCATCCTTTAGGCAACTGGGGGGCGGGGACGACAGCATCCACACAATATCATGTTTGACTATCATAATGGACCCTACATAAGTCTGCTCTTACTCCAAAACTCCAGCTGGTATAGAACGCTGCAACCTGGTTACTATCAGGAGCTAGGTGAAGTATGCATATTACACCCATTCTGCACTTACTCCACTGATTACTAGTCAGCCACCAGGTAGAATTCAAGTCTCGGCAAGAGACTATCAGAGGTGGTTTCCCATTGCCTGCCTCTGTGTCGCGATTCTGGACTTCCTCGGTTGTCTCCCATCAAAGTCCTGGCCAGCTCCTCTGCTCAGCTTCTGAGAACTGATGAGACTGGGCTAGGTCAGACAGGTCAAGGCCTTTTAAATGCCCCATCCTGCCAACAGGTAAGACTGGGAACTGTCCAAACGTTTGCACTCTCTGTTGAGGCTCCCAACTTGCTGAACGGCTTGCCTGGGTAGGGCAGGATGGTTCCCACACGCCTATCATTCTGCAGACTGTGCAAAACAGAAATGTTCAGAAGGGCATCTTTATAAAGGCTGTCATATAATGGAATGGATTCACAGGGCAGGCCCATAGCCACAGTGGGCCATGGGGGGGGGGCAGAGCCCCACCAGGGATAAGCCCCGCCCAGCCCCTGGAGGATGCCAGATTCCCCCCCACACACTGCAGTGCACTCCTCATCCCTGCCCCTCTGTGGCCTCACCAGCTCTTCCAGCTGCCATTTCTGATCAGTTTCATTCTGGCGGATCAGCTGTTAAACCTAACAGCTGCTTGGAGGGAAGTGAAACTGACCAGAAGTGGCAGGGAGGCTCTAGAAGGGAAGGGAAGGCCCCTAAATTACCTTCCCAGGGAACTAATTAAATCTAATTATTAATCTCATTAAGTTCCCCGCTCCCAGGCCTGACCTGGACAGCCCAAGCTAAGCAGGGTCGATTCTGGCAAGTATTTGTATGGGAGACCTTGGAATACCCGCAGTTGGGAGGCAGGGGGTGGCTTTACTCAGCCACCTCTCTGAATATCCTCCAAGTTCCCAGGAGATGCAGTCACCAGATGTTGACATGACTTCCAGGTGCACTCACTGTCAATCACCAGAGGTCGCCATGACTACTAGGTGCGTGTATGCACACACACACACACACATATGAAAAATGCAACCCCCCCCAGGTTCCTGTTTCCCTGCCCCACCAACCAAAATTTTCTGGCTACGGGCCTGTCGTAGGGTGCTTTTATAAGAACATAGTCTATTGCATTGTTTACTGTAATACTATCTTGCTTTAACCACATTCTCTTCTAACTCTGTGATCCATCTTCTGCATCGTTTACGGTATGCAATGCCTTAGATTAGCTTTTGTTTGTATTGCTTTCTAATTCTGAATTTCTAATCCTGTGATCCTAGTCCTATTGCACAGTTTATTGGATGTCTGATTAGATTGGTTTTATATGATGTAATCTGACAAAACTAATAATACTGGCCCAGTCGGTCCTTCCCAGGTTTCAATACGCTCTTTTCTAAACCTGCTATTCTCAGATATTTTGGAGAAAACACAGTCCAAACGTGCTATCACGCAATCTGGACATGAAGCTGTGCATTTCACAGGTCTTGACCATATCTTTCTATCAGCCCCTTGTGTCCTTCATTTTTTCTGCTACATACCCAGAGGACTTTTGGATGACCTTTTTTAAAAAAGGGGTATAATTGCTATAATGCTATAGTAGTCCAGGTTTATTTTTTTAAAAAGCTCTCCAGTGGTACAGAGAGAAAAACTCAGGGAAAACGAAGGCTGATCAAGGAAAGATCACAGAAAACTCAGAAGCCTGTTTCCAAGATGCATGCTTCTGCATTCACGGCGGCAACGAATGCCAAAAGGCAAATCCTCACCAAGCGGATGCAGCCTGTGTTTTCATTACAATTTCATCACCCCGTATCAACAGCAGAAGAGCATCTCTGGAAGATGTATTGCCTAATTCTATCTCTCAGTTCCCTGTTGTTGTAATTCTAGAGTAGGCCTCATTCTAGTGTTCATTGTCCATTCATGTAGAACCATTGCCAACAGGCCAGGCGGGCAGTTCTTGTGAACTGCACCATGCCCTAAAAACACATCCCAGAATCATCGCTGGTATTTAACTCCTGATAGACTTGCTCGTATCTATCCCCCCTCTTCTAATAACTGTCAGAAGTGTAAGTTTAAAGTGGGTTCTTTCTATCATGCCTGGTGGACGTGTACTGAACTTAAGAAATATTGGAAGGAGATCCATACGGTATTATGCCAAATAATTGATAGCCAGATCCCCTTAGATCCTGAAATTTTTTTGCTTAACATTTTACCGGATAATCTGCAGAAACCCGAAAAATATCTGGTGCTGCATCTGCTAACTGCAGCAAGGATCTTACTGGCAAAATTCTGGAAGAAAGAATTTCCCAGCAGGTGGGACTTTTATGGAGGTGGCTGAACTGGATAATTTAACCATGAAACTGCACGGAAGGAAAACAAACATTTTTCAAAATATCTGGTCAAGATTTTATGATTGGCTTGATAAGAATGTTTTAAGTTGAGCAGTTAAACCTAGAATATATTGGGAGATAAAGCTGTAAAAGGAGATGGATCCTGTTTTATTTGGTTTGTGATGTTTGCTGGTTGTTATGTTTGAAAGTAATAAAGATATGTATACAAAAAACAAACAAACACATCTCAGAATCCTCTGCAACATGCAAAGGGTTCCATGGTTCACGGGTTCCCCCAGGACGGGAAGCTGGAGGATGATTGATTCACAGCAGCTGCAGTACCTGGCAAAAAAATGGCAAGACGATATTCCAGGTGTATGGTTATCACAGAGAGCTTCTTTCTAAACCTCGGGATGAGTAACTCCAACAAACTTCAAAGTGGCGGTAAAGCCCAGATCATCATTTGCCTCACTTCTGTTTGTGAAAAGATTCTGTAACATCAGTTTCTGAAATACTTCTAGTGGGAATTACCTGGTTTAGCTCTTTCTGTTGGTTTTCACACTGCTGTTCCAAGACATGCATCTCCACTCTCTTTGTCTCCAGTTCCTTGATGCACTGGGCATAAGCCGACTGAAGCCTTTAAGAAAAGAATCATTACAAAATTACACACCCAGATTCTTCCCTTGTGGGGAAAAAAAAATCCAAATGAGGTCAAAGTGGGCAGACAATACTATTTTGCTCAAAGGAAACGTAGGGGACTGAGAGTGCAATCCTATGCAAAGTCACAAGTCTAAATAAGTGGACTTAGACTGGAATAACTCTGCAGGGGATTGAACTGTTGGAACACTAAGGAAGATTTGGGGGAGTTTTCAACAAATTTCCTGTTTCTCAGCATTGTGTTTTTTCATATCCGCCCTGAGCCTCTGGGAAAGGGTGGAATCAAAATCTAATAAATAAAGTATAAGAGGACACGCAGCTTCACTCGGGTGTGTTCTGCACAGGGACAGGCTTACCTATTTTCCCTGGTGCCAGTGCAGCTGCCAGCAAAGCGCAGTGGCAACAGAGATTCTACTTGGTCCCGGCCCCAGTCCCCTCCCTCCTACAGGAGCCATTCCCACCCTCACCCCTGCACCACTGAGGGGCTTTCTCAGATTTTTTGTAGGGATTTCAAGGCAAGACATGTTCAGGGGTAGCTTCCCATTGCCTGCCTCCACGTCATGAGCCCAGTATTCCGTGGAGGTCTCTCATCCAAACACTAGCCAGGGCTGACTCTGTTTAGCTTCTGAGATCTGGTGAGATCAGGGTATAAAAAAAACACAATACGTCAATTGCTGGTTTTAAAGAAGACTGAAAAGCCGCTGTGAGTGGTAGGGAAAAATGGCTGCAGCAGGGGGCTGGGACAAGGAAAATCATGTTAAGGGGGGAGGAACCAGAAGAAGCCTTCCCCATGGATGTCACTTTAGTTTTCCTGTGATCTTTCCCAAGGCATCACAGCAAAGCAGGTTTTTGAATGACTGTATGAAAGATCAGGAAACCAGGAAGTTGCACAGAAACACTGTTGAGCTGTGGGGAAGTGGGAAATTCCCCATTTCCCAACAGCATCCAAGCCGAGGCAAACGCCCTGTGTGTAATTGACCTCAGTGTAAACTGGAAGGAAAGTTAGTATAAAATGATTTACTGTAGCAACTGACACATTCTAGATTAAGTAGAATACATAGTAAGGTCAAAGATGCCTGTCAGTGCTGCTGAAAATCAGGAGCAGACTTTAGTATATACATGGTGAACGTGTGTCAGGTCCCCAGCTAAGACACTCTCCACACACCCTATTAGCAGTGAAATGATTTATTAGAGATTTGCTTGCTGTAGGTACGAGAACTTTTGTTAGGACTGAAGAAAACTGCGGGAATTTACAGATTATAGGGAAAAGCATGAAATTCCACACTCTCATACATCACACCTACCCCCCCTAGTGTTTCTATGGCAACACAGACAGATATATGATGCCCTATCTAACCTAAGCTAGGCACAAAGAGTCTCCAAGGTCAATCTCATGAGAACCAACACTTGGGGGCACAATTTAAGGAATAATTATGGCTACTACTCCCATGCACTCATACACCCCCACCCCCCAGAATTCAAAATGACTAGTGAAGGGAAGGGAAAGCATAACTTAAGGAAATGAAAGTTAGGCCTGAGCTTGACATCGTGTACCAGATCAGAGTCACTTGGGGGGGGGATCACACCAATTACAAGAGATGGTCTTTTGTATGATCCATATGAGCAGTGTTCCCTCTGAGCTGAGTTAGTGTGAGCCAGCTCACAGTTTTTTAGCCTCCAGCTCACACATTTTTGTCTTTGCTCAGGAAGGAGGGCTCCAGAGCAAACTAACTTCTGCAGTAGCCAAATCGCTCGCTCACAACTTTAATGCCAGTAGCTCACAAAATAAAATTTTGCTCATGAGACTCCACAGCTTAGAGGGAACATTGCATATGAGTAGTTCTAGGATTACTGGATAAATCCATAAGCAAGAAATGCCTTAAAAGTTTCATTTTTTATTAGGGTGCCCAGCTCTGGGTGGGGAAATACCTGGGGATTTTGGGGATGGAGCCTGGAGGGGGTGGAGTTTGAGAAGGGGAGGGACCTCAGAAGGGTACAATTCCATTAGAGTCCACCCTCCAAGGCAGCCATGTCCAGGAGAACCGATATCTATAGTCTGGAGACCAGTTGTAAGGGAGGGTGATCTCCAGGCCCCACCTGGAGGCTGGCAACCCTACTTTTTATTAATAATAGCAAAATGCTTTTATTGCTTTCACTGCACTTTCTCCAGGGTAATGGCCAGGCCCGTAGCTACAGTGGGGCATCTTGGGGCCTGGCCCCCCAACTTACTGCCAAGGCCCCCCAACTTCCCATCTAGCCCAGGCCCCCCAACTTCCAATTTTTTATTTTATTTGTGGCGCTCACTTGGGTCTGTGTGCAGGGTGCCCCCTGACTTATTTAAAGCCCCCGTGAATCAGAAAATCCTGGCTACGGGCCTGGTAATGGCCTTGTGGTATTCTAAAATCTACATAAATGATAAGAGTTGTAGAATTAGAGAAGGAAGCTCCAGATTTCCTTCTACAGAGACTTGCATTTTTGACTTCGTCAGGCAGAGATACAGTAATGATAGGAACAGAGTTGGTTCCTTTAGTGAGATACAATACACTGTTACTGTAAAATGAGGCATTCATTAAGCTAATCTTTTGTGTATTTGTTCTCTGTTTCTGACAAGCTTGTACCTTTTCTAATTTAATGAAGAAGAGATACCTCTAGAATTAACTATAATATAATATACGCTATATGTCGGGGCTAGGGCCGCATTATGACCTTTGTGGGCCCTAGGCACTTTGGCCTTTGTGGGCCCCTCCGACCATAATAATATCAATGTTAAAAAATATTTTTGATACCACTTTAACTACTTCGATGTTTTATTTTTTTTCTGTTTTAGGCAAAATTTAATAGATTCTTGTGGGCCCTAAACATTTCATTTTTTTTTTCTGATGTGAGAAGAAAATTAAAACATTTTCTTTGACACCAAACATTCATTTCCCCCCATTCTGATTTTAAAAGGAATTAAAACATTTTTGTGGCTCCCTAAAACTATCATGGTCCCTAGGCACTGTGCCTGCTGTGCCTAATAGATAAGTCGGCCCTGGTTGGGGCTTCCTATACAATTGAGTGAAGCATGTGTAAACCCCACCCCCCAAGTTTCTAGATGAATCAGCCAACATACAATCTGCTGTTTTCTAGTATAATTTTGAACATATGAAACTCCTTTATCCTAAGTTGGACCACTGATCCAACTGCCCTGGAACCTTTATTCTACTTTGATAGGCTCCCCAGGGACTCATGCAGAGGCCCTACTTAAGATTCTTTTGACCAGAGATACTAGAGCAGTGGTTCTCAACCTTCCTAATCCAGATTTAATACAGTTCCTCATGTTGTGGTGACCCCCGACCATAAAATTATTTTCGTTGCTACTTCGTAACTGTAGTTTTGCTACTGTTATGAATCGTAATGGAAATATCTGATATGCAGGATGTATTTTCATTGTTACAGATTGAACATAATTAAAGCATAGTGATTGATCACAAAAAAAAAATGTGTTTTCCGATGGTCTTAGGCGACCCCCGTGAAAGGGTTGTTCGACCCCCAAAGGGGTCCCGACCCACAGGTTGAGAACCGCTGTACTAGAGACTAAACATGTCTCCATTAATGAGGGCGCAAATTTTACAGATTATGGGGGAGATCTGTTTTCCCAGAGTTTCCTTTACCATTAAAAAAACACCGGTGGGGTGGGTGAGGAGGCAGTATTTTGATTGGGGCCATGGCACTGGGAAAGGGTTCCCCCCCTCCGGGTCTTTCTCCCCATGACATTTCTTCAGCTGAAATCACACACAGAGCTGATGATAGCTACAAGAAGAAGACAAAAACACACCGGCCAGCTACTTTATTAAACCTGTATTACCTCACCAAGCAAATACAGATTTCTTGAAATAATATATCCTGTCTTCCCCCAACCCAACAAAATGGGGGTGGCTCTAGGGGTAGTTTACGAAGCAAGCATAATCGCCTCCCCAATAAAGGCACAGAGCAGAGTATGTTAGAAATGAGAAAGTAAGAGCTCAGCTAAAACACGAGTAGAATTACATCTAAGGAACCGTAATAAAGCATAAGAAACACAGCTTGGCTTCCCTCAAACGTGCTAAACTAGAGATCTTCAACTTGGTGCCCGTAGCCACCATGGCACCAACCAACACCTTTCTTGGTGCCCATCAAGTGTTTCTGGAAAGTGGGCGGGGCCTGGTGGGGTCTCTGATTCTCTACTAGAGATCTGACCAGCTGTGCAGATTTTTTAAAAAAAATTTGCTTTGGCAGCAGCTGCCATCACGGCACAAGGACCTTCACGGTGCCGACTGCAGATAAACTCTGTGTAGGCAAGAAAACATTTTTCAACAATTTGTTCATTTAAAAAGGCCTCCTGTTAAGCATAGCTTCTGCCTGAAATGCTGAAGAGTTGCTATTAGCGTTATGCATAACCTCTCTCCCTGGCATTTGGTGGTTGGCCCCGCCTCCTAAGGCAGCCATTTTGTGAATGTGCCCACCACTCTGTATCAGAATGCCAAAGGTGCCTGTGGGCTGAAAAAGGGCGGGGACCCCTGTGCTAAATAGCGCTGGGTGGAAGCCTGCCTAATATCTTCTGGAAGGCTATTCCATGGAGATGGGGCCACCACCGAAAATGGCTGCTCCCAGAAGGGGCAACCATTGCGGAAGTGGTGGAGGGGAAGAGAGTGAAATGACAGATTCCTCCAGCACAGTGTTACTGATCCGAATCAGGCCCCAGCAAGATAATCCCAATCCAAATTGGGGAGGGCATGCCTGCTGCCGCTTTTTTGTTAAAGAAATGCTGCCAAATCCATGTCGCGGATCTCCCTTGCAGCATGCTGTTTGGCCGTGAGATAGCTCTGAAACACTGCTTCCAAAATGGAAGATAATTTGAAATTCTAATCCAGAATATCTCTTAATACACCAGGGGGTAGTTTCAGAAGGGTAGCCCTGTTCGTCTTCAGTGGCTAGATTCGAATGTAGTAGCACCTTAGAGATCGACAGGAGTTTGGGGGTTATGAGCTTGGATGCTCAAAGCTTATATCACCCCCCTTCCCCCAATTCTTGTCGGCCTCTAAGGTGCTGCTGGACTCAAATCTAGCTATACCAGGGGTGCAGCCAAGAAAAAGGGAAACCTCAGTGAAATAAGTGGGGCTTAAGCACCCAGTTAAGTCCTTCGATAGGCTGGCATATGCATCCCTTTAGATGGCGTTCCATATCTAGGATATGCTGAGAAGAAGTAACTAAGACCCTATGCCTGGGACCATCATCGCCGGCAACCTGCACCTCACCAGCATGGGACCGAGGTAATAGTCCTAAAATCATTGCTGACTGTAACCCACCATGACTGGTATGATTCTGCGCATCATCATGCAATATTGTACACTATTGTTTAATGCAATATTGTACACCAGCACTTTATTAATGGTTTTATAAAGGCTCCGTTTTATCTATCTTAATTTTTGTGTGGGCTGCCCTGAGCCTGCCCAGGGCAAGCAAATAAATAAATTTATGATATCATTGAGGTTTATAAGATTATGCATGGGATAGAGCTGGTAGAGAAAGACGTGCTTTTCTGCCTTTCTCACAATACAAGAACTCGTGGGCACTCCATGAAATTGCTGAGCGGTGGGGCCAGAACAGATAAAAGGAACAGATCTTCTTCACCCAAAGAGTGATTCACACATGGAATTCACTGCCACAGGAGGTGGTGGCGGCTACAAGCATGGACCCCTTCAAGAGGGAACTAGATAAGCATATGGAGCAGAAGTCCATCAAAGGCTGTTAGCAACAAGGTATAGATAGGAACTCTCGGTCTTGGTGTTGGGGGGGGCAGCAGTGGGAGGGCTTCTAGTGTCCTGGCCCCACTGCTGGACCACCTGATGGCACCTGGTATTTTTGGCCACTGTGTGACAGAGTGCTGGACTGGATGGGCCATTGGCCTGATCCAACATTGGCTTCTCTTATGTTCTTAAATAAATAAATAAAACTAGATCAACCCATTCTCACAGTGCAGGCCTGGGTTTCCAATACGTACTTCACATGATTGTCTTCCTTATTTTTATAGTCTTCCATTTTAGCAACTTCTTTCTGCAACTGCTGGCATTCCAGTTCTACCATGTTCAAGAGGTCGTCGCGGGACTGCAGTTCATTCTTCACCTCTGTGAGCCTGGCTTCGAAGCTCTAAACAAATCCAAACACGGCATTCAAAACCATTCATTCAAGCAGCGGTTCGAAGGTCCACAGCTCTCTCGCGTTAAAAACCCTGACGTGCCATAGAAATGCAAGATGCTTCTGTTTTACTTGAAAAGCGGCTTTTAATTTGATTGTGTTCTTCGCCTCCTTTGATAGCTTTCCTAAGACTTTCATTTGCAAGCCTCTTTCCTCAGAAAAGTCTCTTAAAAATAAAGCACTCGAGTATGGAAATCTATGCACTAGAAAAGGGGAAGTTTCCAGGCAAACACACGCAGGAGCAGGCTGTTAGGTTCTTAATACATACCATCCTATTTGATTATCGCAGACGCATGGTCTCACAGAAACACAAGAGCTGGAAGGGAGCCCAAGTGTCATCTCGTCCAACCCCCTGCACAGTGCAGGATATTCACAACTCCCTCCCCCCTTCTCCCAGTGACCCCTGCTCTAGGTCCAGACACTGATTTGGATTTAAACTTAGTTTTCCATCAGCAGAAGAGTAATTCCACCATTGAAGGAGGCACTACGCCCCTGTACCTTTCATTTTTATTATTCTCACTTATCTACCTCATTTATTTACATTGTTGCTTCATTTATTTACATCATTCTCCTCTGTTCTGTACTCACAAGACACCCGGCACACTTGCGTGGCAAAGCAGGGATCCAAACTTGGGTCTCCCAGATCTTAGCCCAGTCTTTGCTGATCCCCTCTCCCACCGCGGATCCCCTCATTGCACCAAGCACAGGTCCTGTGGGTTCCTCGGATCCGGGGCGGGGGGCGGGGAGCACCACGAGACACAGTGGGAGAGGGGCAATGGTCAATTTCCCCCCCTCTTCCTAATTCCTCCAAATGATTGGCCACAATCCAACAGAGGCAATAACGGTGTGATAACTTTTTATTAGGACCATCCAAGGTGTCACAAAATGGTAAATGCAATTTCTTGAGTTGTGGGAACTCTGCATCAGGCAGGATGTGAAGCACAAAAGAAGAGCCACCCTTGGGTTGAATCCTAGTGATAATCTCAGTGAACAGAAAGCATCTCTGTTCCCTGAACTCACATTCTCTGAGTTGCCCCTCCTGGGGCAGCTCACCCATCTCCCTGAAAATGCTGCTCCCAGGGGAGAGGGGACTTTCACGTTCGGCATGAAGGTGAACCAGAAGCCTGCAGTGAGGCCTGGCGGACATCGGTGTCAGAATGCAACCTACACTCTTGGTATTTTTAAAACTCTCTGAGAGACTACATGAAGCTGAATTAGACCACCAGTCCAAGGTCAGCACTGTCTGCTCAGACGGGCAGTGCTTCTCCGGGATCTGAGGCAGAGGTGTTTCAGATCTCCTACTGCTTGGTCCTTTTAACTGGAGATACCAGGGGTTGAACCCGGGACCTTCTACATGCAAAACAGAGGCTCTTCCACTGAGCTACAGCCCCTTCCCATACATCTGGACCACGAAGGAGGACATCCAGATTTGTAGATCTACATTAAAGATGGACATTGCTTTTATATTTGTTTTAACACTTATTTATTTGTTGCTGTAGACTTTCCGGGTTGTGTGGCCGTGGTCTTGGCATCGTAGGACTTGACGTTTCGCCAGCAGCTGTGACTGGCATCCTCAGAGATTTAACGCAGAAAGATGGAGTACTCTCCATGTCAAGGTGAGCAGGGCATAGAGAGTACTCCATCGTTCTGTGTTATGCCTCTGAGGATGCCAGTCACAGCTGCTGGCAAAATGTCAGGTCCTACAATGCCAAGACCACGGCCACACAACCCGGAAAGTCTACAGCAACTAATGAACTTCGGCTGTGAAAGCCTTCGACAACTTATTTATTTATTTCTCAAATGTATACCCCGGCCTCCCAGCCAAGGCCGGCTCATGGCCTTGGCTACCCAACGCCATCCTGAGAACAGTTCCAGAGAGTAGCTGTGTTGGTTTGTAGTAGAATGGCTAGAGAGCAGGAGCACCAGAGAGCTGTCAAGAGTCAAAGCTCCCTTCACCAGATATCCTGGAAATACGGGTTTCATGAGTGTGATGAGAGTTCTGTTGGAGCACCCAAACAGGAGTATGCCGATAAATTTCTTTGGATTCCAGATGTTGCGATCACAGGCTAAGGCCCGCCATTTTCTTTGCTGGTGATGATAATTCTTCATTACTGTGCCACAGATAGGCACTAGAAAACCCGTTTTCAGTGGGGGGAAAGTTCAGTACAAAACGACAGAAATGGTGTGAAATGAACGGCTCCTGGATTTTAAAACTTTTAAAAATTTTATCAGATTTATATACCACCCTCCCCAAATGGGCTCAGAGCAGTTCCGTTCACAAGGGAGAATGGAATCAAAACAAAGATATCTGAATTGAACCAGCAAGTTTGTGAAAACTGGTATCACCCCTAATTCCTAGCTCCTCTCAAAGAACCAAAGAGTGATTCACACATGGAATTCACTGCCACAGGAGGTGGTGGCGGCTACAATCATGGACGGTTTCAAGAGGGAATTAGACAAACATATGGAGCAGAGGTCCAGCAGTGTCTATTAGCCACGAGGTATAGCTAGGAACTCTCAGTCTGGGGCAAGTGAGGCTCTGTATTCTTGGTGCTTGTTGGGGGGGGGCAGCAGTGGGAGGGCTTCTAGTGTCCTGGTCCCACTGCTGGACCTCCTGATGGCACCTGGTACTTTTGGCCACTGTGTGACAGAGTGTTGGACTGGATGGGCCACTGGCCTGATCCAACATTGGCTTCTCTTACGTTCTTATGGATTTTTTAGTGGGGGGATGTGTCTTTAAATTACAATCATCGCCACAAGATCTTTCTTAAAAGTTCCGGTATGCTGTCCCTCTAGCTGAAGAAGGGGCATAACACCAAATGAGCGGGCTGTTCATCCTTCACACAACTCAGCAAAGACACCATCCGGTCACTTCTGCTGCCGCTGCTTTACAGTTCAAGGGGGCTTGCAAAACAGCAGGCCGTGGGCCACTAAAACCTGCCGGTGCTGCACCGATCCAGTACACCGTCGACTGCACCTCCTCCCTGATTAGGGGTGCCAGTTCTGGGTTGATGAATTCCTGGAAAAAAAATTTTTGGGGGTGTGGAGCCTGAGGAAGGCGAGGTTTGGCGAGGGGAGGGTCCTCAGTCGGGTATAATGCCGCAGAGTCCACCTTCCAAAGCAGACGTTTTCTCCAGCGGAATTGATCTCTGTCACCTGGAGACCAGGTGTAATACTTATTTATTTATTCATTTATTTATATTTCTATCCTGCCTTCCCCCGCAAGGAGGCTCAGGGCGGTTCACAACAAGATTCGACGGAGTAAAAACATTTTAAAACAAGTTACACGATAATACAATTAAATACCAGGAGCTCTCCAGCCACCACCTGAAGAGGCAACCCTCCCGCCAACGGACCTGTTTAGAACCACCGACTGGCTTCTTTAAGGACTGATTTCATCGGGTCCGAAAAGATCACATAAAGATCTCTTGGCTCGGCTGTTTTAATTCTCCCCGCTGTGAAGCAGCAGGACAGAGCAGGCGGGCTCAAGGCCCAACCTCGTGTTCATTCTTCCTGGGCCAGCCCCGTAGCCAGGAATTTTTTGGGTGGGAGGGAGCACTGTGGCGCCAGGGCACAGCTATATAAATTAAATTAAATGATCAGCGCCTTCCTCTGGGCATAGAGCGGGGGTCACTGGAGGAGTCGGGGGAGGAGATACCTGGGAATTTCTCACATTGTGCAGGGGGGGTGGACTGCATGACCCTTGGGGCACCCTTCCAGCTCTCTGCTTCTATATGCACTGAATTGGGCACTGTGCACATGAGAACTGAGGAGAACCTGCAACTCACATCCAACCGTTACACAGGGTGGGGACTACAGACACACACTTCTGTGTATTCTGTAATGTGTGAACCTTGGTCACCGCCTGAAATGAGAGAGAGGGCAGGAAGGGTTGCCTCAGTGCTTAGTTCTCGTGGCCCTTTCTTACACGCCCAGGGAAATGCTGATTGCCACGTTGGGGTCAGGAAGCAATTGTTCTCTAGGCCAGTTGGGCTGGGGTTCCTGGAGGTTTTTTTGCCATCTTCTGGGCATGGAACAGGGGTCACTGGGTGTGTGGAGGGGGAGGTATTTGTGAAGTTCCTGCCTTGTGCAGGGGGTTGGACTAGATGACCCTCAAGGTCCCTTCCAACTCTATGATTCTATGATTCTAAAAGTCTTTATATAAACTATAAATCACTACATATCTTATCTCATCCTCCTTCCCAGGAGCTCATCTATCTCCACTCCACCCCCTTGTATCCTTGCCGCACCATGCTGGCAGCTTGAAACCATGCCGGTTAATGCCCCCGCCTCCCACTGACCCAAGCCCCACTCTGGGCCCCGGTGACACCCACCCTCCACCCTCAGGATTCCGGAGCACCGATGGCCCTTTACCTGGCACTTTCTTTGGTACATTTTCACTTCCTGCTGGAGCTTGAGGTTTTCCTCTTGCAGCCTGTTCCTGCTCATCGCTATTTCACTCACGGTGGACTTCAGTTTCTCCGTAAAGAATTCGTTTCTCTCCGTGGGCTCAGCAAAAACATGCTGTTGAACGCCGAGGTGCTCCGTTTTGCACTGGCTGCAGGGGCCGCCCTCCTTCTGGTTTGGCTTTTGGCAACAACTCTGGCTTTGGCAATTCTGCGCTTGCTTCAGGAACAGGAAAAAAGAGCAGGCTGCACGGAGTTAATTTACTTAAGCAGAAGCAGGTCTCCGTATCTGCACAAACAAAAATCTTATACCTTGAATAAAGCTTTGTTGGTTTGAAAAGGTGCGCTGGACTCAAAATTGCTATACGATAACTGCCCCCACCTGTTGGCTGACCGCTGTGT
The DNA here is from genome assembly GCA_029375565.1 of Gekko gecko. NCBI lineage: Eukaryota > Metazoa > Chordata > Lepidosauria > Squamata > Gekkonidae > Gekko > Gekko gecko. The sequence continues at coordinate 21,515,017 of JAPDNY010000004.1, read as the reverse complement.
GAAACGGGATGCTGCCCTAGGTGGGCCACCAGTCTGATCGGGCAGGGCTCTTGACTTCTTATGTTCACACTGCGAGAAACATTAAGGACCTGAAGATCCGCTAATCGTTGGGTCCAAGGTAGACTTGCTAGAGGCAGACCACTGTGTGTCAGAGTCAGACCACTGTGTCAGACCACGGTGGGGAGGTTTAAAGTGTGATAGGGGCGGGCAGGCCGGAGCCTTCGCTCATTTGCATGTCCCCCGCCCCCCATCACTCCTACCCAGATGTTTTCTCATGGTAGCAACCTGCAGTAACCCTGATGGGGGGAAACATCTGGGCAGAAACACTTTTGGTGAGAAAGGAGAAAGCACCGACTTCCCCTTTCTCTCCCCTGCTGCATTTACTTATTTAGTATATTTTTTAAAAAAACCCTGCTCTCCCTCCAGGAAGAACTGGGTGACCTCGATTGTTTTGCCTCACCTGAGTTTCATCCTCACAACAGCCCTGTCTCAGGCCAACTAATTAATTATTGCATGGCCTTGTGTGTAGCAGGGGTGTAGCCAGGAACTTCTGGGGCCAGGGGGCTGGGCCAGGGGGCGGGGGGCCGCCTTGACCACTCACCTCCACCCAGGGCTGCAGCTGTGGGGGAGTGTGTGCAGCTGGCTAGCGAGTGGGGAGACGCCTCTCCTCTCTCCCTGCCTCCAATATGCCAGCTGCCCCTTGGGCGCACACCTCTCCTCCCTCATCCAGATGAGTGCCTCTCCTCCCTCCCTGCCTCATTGGCTGCCCTTTGGACTGTGCACCCGCCTCTGTGGACAGCCATTCCTGGAGTGGCACTGAGGATGGACAGACAGGCAGAGGGGGATGGGCAAGGTGGATGGCGGGGTCTGCAAGGTGCTGGAGTGGCTGATGGAGGCATGGCGTGGCTAACAAGGGAGGGGGCGTGGCCCTGAAATGCTCCACTGTTGCTACGTGCCTGGTGTGTAGTATAGCCAGGAGATCCTAAGATTGTCTGGCAGCCAGAAGTTTTAGCTCTTTTAGCGCTGTGCACCACTAGGTGGCAAGCTACACTTGTTTTGAAGGCAAGAGACATTTCAGAGGTGGTTTTGCCATTGCCTGTCTCAGCGTCACTCCCTCGGTATTCCTTGGGGGTCGCCCTTCCAAATGCTAGTCAAGGCCGACCCTGCTTAGCTTCCAAGATCTGACGAGATCGGGCTAGCCTGGGCTATCCAGGCCAGGGCTGAAAGAAAGTGACAGGCCCACGGTCACCCAGCAAGCTTCTAGGGCAAGAGCGGAGATTTGAAGCTGGGTCCTCCAGGTCCTTGTCTGACACTCTAACCACAGGACAAAGTTTGAGTCCAGTGGTACCTTTCAGACCAACAAAGTTTTATTCAAGGTATAAGCTTTTCTTCAAGATTGACCCACTAAGATTTGACATGAACTGGAGTGGGCCGTGATGCTGTCACATAAAGCTTCTTTAGACAGAAGCAGGGTTGTAGCCAGTGGTGGGGCTTTAGGGGCTGAGCCCCCTATTGGATCATCAGAGCCCCCCTCCCCCATCTTAAGCCGCAATCTTAGCTGCGTGCCACACGGGAAGGAGGCCCCAAACAATTCTCTAACCCTCATTCTGGCACAGCACGCAGCTAAAATGGTGGGTTAAGATTGGGGTGGGGGTGTTGGGGTGGAGCACAGCCTTAAGTTCTAGCTCTTTAGTGTTATGCACCACTAGGTGGCGAGCTAGACTAATTTTGGGGGCTGAGAGAGCTCTGAAAGAGCTGTGACTGACCCTAGGTCTCCCGGCTGGCTTCATGTGGAGGAGTGGGGGAATCAAACCTGGTTCTCCCAGATTAAAGTCTGCGCACTTAACCACTACACCAAACTGGCTCTCACACCAAACCGGGTCCAGTGTACTGGGTCCTAAGCTTATTGGCACACATTGTAGCCACCTTCTTGAAGTAGTGCATGAGGGTCTGGCCGATATCTGGATGTGAATCCCATGACAGAAGAAAGATGCGATAGAAACTTAATAAAAGAATAACTACTTGTGCTCTCAAAATATACCCCCTCTCTTCTCGCGCCCCAGTCACTTTCCCTGCTATTGATGCCTATTTCTTGGGATGCTAAAATACAGTTACTATCAAATAATGAGACAGTCCTAACCCAAATGTGACAACCTAATACGGCTAAATTAAATACAGAGCTGAATACAAGTGTAGCTATGTACAAAAATAGCCTTGGGTGCATCCATTACGTTCACCTCATTGGATTACGTTCCACTAATTTCAACCAGAGTTCCTCAAAGGGCAGGAATGCACTGGTGTTTAGCCGCTCTAACACCCGGCAAAGCATACACACAAATGTTGTTACTATGGTAATTATGCTGCTCGACAAACATTAGGCATCTGCATTCTCCACGTCTTCTAAAAAGCCGAGCCCGTTAAATGACGCAAGATATGAAAATGTGAGTGACCCCAGGTCGTTATTCCCCCGCAATTCTTTTCGCTTCCCACTTCAGACTTCAGCAAAGTCCATCCTACTGGGGGGTCTTCGGGAAGAAAATGGGACAGGGAGGCAAGTTGGACCCAGGTATGCGGAGTTACTCCAGGCTAAGACCACTGAAACTGATCCGCTTAGATTGAAGTCACCATGCAAAGGATTGCACTGATAATTATCAAAAGGTAGTTTAGAGTACTAAACAAGTATAAGATTTGAGGCCAGTGGCACATTATGATGAACAAGATTTCAGGGGTATAAACTTTTGAGAGGCAAAGCTCTGAGAGCTTTAACTCTCAAAAGTTAATACCTTGGTAGGGTTGCCAGGCCTCAGGTCTGGGTGGGGGTTTCCCTGCTTTTGGGGGCTCTAATCTGACCCTGGCCAGCTGGCCAGTGGAGGAAGCCCCACCCCCAGGCCCTGCCCCCAAGAGCTACCACGCACCCGGCCACCCTTCTTCATCCCCTCCTGCCTGATTTAAAGGGCTTCAACTGATCGGCAGAGACCACGTGGCCTGCCAATCAGCTGGAAGGCTCTTTAAATCTAGCAGAGGGAAGGAGAGGGGTGGCCAGGCAAGTGGTTGCTCTTGGGGCGTCCCCGCCTGCCCCCAGAACAGCCCCCCAATCCCCCTGCCGGAGCAAGGAAGGGACCTGGCAACCCTATACCCTGGAAATCTTGTTGATCTTTAAGATGTCATTGGACCCGAATCTTGCTCTTCTACTGCAGACCGACATGGCTTCCCACCTGTAACTAAACAAGTGGGTAAGCATGGAGTTTCTTCAGGTGTTCTCATTCAGTGCCCTTATCACCATTAAGTGTACAGCAATTATGCCACCGTTTCTTTAACTTCTGAAAGATGAGTTTTCAACTTTTCTCTTGTTGAATTAAAATCAGAGGCAGATATTTAATCAGAATGGGGAACTTTAAAACTGTACCTGACCTCAGAGAGGCCATCCCCTGTGTCTCTGCATGAGTCACTGTTCTGGGGGTGCTGCCTCTGAGTGCAGGTGATTGCCCTGCCCCTGACCTGGATGGTTCAGACTAGTCCAGACTCATTTAGATCTCAGAAGCTAAGCAGATTCAGCCCTGGATGGAACTTGGATGGGAGGCCACCGAGGAAGTCTGGGGTTGCTATGCAGAGGCAGGCAATGGCGAACCACCTCTCTCTTGCCTTGGAAACTCTACAGGGTCACCATACATGACCCTACAGGGTCACTTATAGATTAAAGGAAGTACTTCTTCACCCAAAGAGTGATTAACACATGCAATTCACTGCCACAGAAGGTGGTGGCAGTTACAAGCATGGACGGCTTCAAGAGGGAATTAGATAAACATATGGAGCAGAGGTTCATCAATGGCTATTAGCCACAAGGTACAGATAGGAACTCTCAGTCTGGGGCAGGTGATGCACTCTATTCTTGGTGCTGCTGGAGGGGGGTGAACATTGGGAGGGCTTCTGGTGTCCTGGCCCCACTGCTGTACCTCCTGATGGCACCTGGTATTTTTGGCTACTGTGTGACAGAGTGTTGGACTGGATGAGCCATTGGCTTGATCCAACATTGGCTTCTCTTATGTTCTTATGTCAGTTGCAAAAAAAAATAAATTGTTACATCCCTGTATTGATAGTGATTAAGCAATCCAGACAACTAAATAATAGAATGATTTTGAGTTAAATGGGAGCTCAGATCTCACTATTCATTTAGGTCTAATTTGTTTCCGAAAAACAGAAGAGAACAGTACCTTAAACAGACCGCATTTCTCAGACAACAATTTCCGCTGAGCATCTAAAGACACTAGATGGTTTTGATACAGTGTCTCTTGTTTATCCCATTCTTTTGATTTAGCTTTAAATTCCTAAAAAAAGGGGGAGGGGAGGGCAGAGCGAAGAAATTAATCATGTTACAGATCATCCACGCTCCGGTCACACGTTCTGCAAAAGAAAAGGAGTAGTAAAAACTTCAAGTAGAAAACCTTTGTTGTCGTTGTTCTTTAACAATACCCATTTATTACTAACAATGAGAGGTAATTCTAGAAGGGGGAAACAAGAGGAGATGGTGAAATGCAAATCTGAGAACCTGAGAAATATGTTGTGATTCGTAGATTGTTCATTATAAATATTCAAGTAAAACACTAGGAGCAGATGAAATTCTTGTATGACATATTGTTAGCAATAATTTACATAGTACTTGCCAGGTACAAAGCACTTTGCAGTTATTAATAACATTTAGCATTTAAGTGCCACATTCAAAGGCCGGGGTGCAAAACACTGAACTACGACCCCTCTCCCACGAACCCTTTTGAAGAGAAGCTGGGCCACAAGGGACCGGGTGTGGGGAGATGGTTTTTCTCATGCCCCACATCTCAACGTTTATTTTATTTACAACATGTATAGACCTCATCTTTCTTCCCAATGGGGACCCAAAGTGACTTGCATCATTCTCCTCTGTTTTATCCTCACAACAACCCTGTGAGGTAGGTTAGGCTGAGAGTGTGTGACTGGCTCAAGGTCACCCAGTGAGCTTCCATGGCAGAGCCAGTCAGGTGTAGTGGTTAAGTGCGCAGACTCTAATCTGGGAGAACCGGGTTTGATTCCCCACTCCTCCATATGCAGCCGCTGGCATGACCTTGGATCAGTCACAAGTTCTCTCAATTTGGTGTAGTGGTTAAGTGCACGGGCTCTAATCTGGGAGAACTGGGTTTGATTCCCCATGCCTCTATATGCAGCTGCTGGCATGACCTTGGGTCAGTCACAAGTTCTCTCAGACCTGTTCTCTTAACAGAGCCAGTTTGGTGTAGTGGTTAAGTACACGGGCTCTAATCTGGGAGAACCGGGTTTGATTCCCCACTCCTCCACATGCAGCTGCTGGTGTGACCTTGAGTCAGTCACAGTTCTCTCAGAGCTGTTCTTGAAAAACAGCAGTTTCTGTCAGAGCTCTCTCAGCCCCACCTACCTCACAGGGTGTCTGTTGTGGGGAGGAGGGGAAGGGAAAGGAGATTGTAAACTGCTCTGAGACTCCGAGTGAAGGGCGGGGTATAAATCCAATCTCTTCTTCTTCTTCTTCTGAGTGAGGATTCAAACCTGGATCTCCCAGATTATAGTTCGACACTCTAACCACTATACCACACTGTCTCTCAAGACAGCTCTGGACCACTGTACTAGGATGCAGACTCTCTGGCTCAGTTTCGTGGTGCGGATCTCACAGGGCAGCCAGGCACTGCTTGGAAGCCAATATCCAATCATTCCCATGTAGAGGTTAAAATGTTAGATCTGCCTATGGGACCAGTTGCCAGTCTGGAAACATCAGATGCTGAAGCTCCTAAGCAGTGGTGGACCTGGCCGGTATCCTGGACAGACAGGGTTCCAGGGCTCATTTTGTAGCAGGAACTCTTTTGCATATTAGGCCACACACCCCTGATGCAGCCAATCCTCCAAGAGCTTACAGAGCTCTCCTTACAGGGGCTACTGTAAACTCTTGGACGATTGGCTACATCAAGGGTCTGTGGCCTAATATGCAAAGGCGTTCCTGCTATAAAAAGAGCCCTGGGGTTGCCAAGCTCCAGGTGGGGCCAGGAGATCTCCTGGAATGATAACGGATCCCCAGCCAACATAGATCAGGTCCTCTGGAGGAAATGGCAGCTCAGGGTGGTGGTGGTGGTGGGTAAATTCTTATGGCGTTATACCCTTTCCCCAAACCCCATCCAGCCCGGGCTCCACCCCCCAAATCTCCTGGCATTTCCCAACCTGGAGCTGGCAACCGTGATGAGAGAAGCCTGGTGCTGGAACCACATGAGAATCTTCTGCACTAGCTGGGTCAGGGTTCTTCTGTCATCTAGCCACAGGGAACTTATGAATGTGCCGTCCCCCAGTGGGGAAAAAATGTCCCCTATTTTGGGTCGGGAAAATGATGCAGTCCTGATCCAAATAGGGCATCATGGTTCCTGAGGAAATAAGCTCCCCACAGTTGTCACCTGGCTGCGGGAAACCCAGGTGAGGGTTGGGAGAACCTTTACCTGACTCAAGCAGAAGCAGCTCATGTTGTTTGGGCATTGGGAGCCACATGCAAGAACAAACAGTTTAGACACCTTTAAAAGGGGATTACAGGAGTTTGTGGAGCATGGGGTTGAATTAATGGACGGATGGATGGTCAGTCTGAGACTACCTGGCTGCTGCAGCATTTGTTACTGAAGCTAAGCAGCTGTGGACCTGAGCATCACCTTGGCTGAGAGAGTTGGGGGGAAAGTGCTGCTCACAGTCAAAGGTGCCATGCTGTCCCAACACAGGTTCCCTCCTTGTTGAAGCAGAAAAGAGCAAGAGTCCAGTAGCACCTTAATGACTAACAAAATTGTTGGCAGTGTAGGAGCTTTCGTGAGTCACTGCCCACTTCTTCAGATACAGCTAGAGCGTGAGGCCATCTTTTCTATATACTGGAAAGTGGAGTGATTTCAGATGCCAAATGACATTAGCAGGCAAATGGCAATAGCAAGTGTGATTGGATTAGGTGTGATATGCAGAAAGGTAGCAGGTGTGGAGAAAGCAGCATTGGTAATGAGGCAGGAAACCTAGGTCTTGATTCAGTCCAGGTGGATGCATTGTCTTGAGCTTCGTTATCGGTTGCAATTCAGCAGTCTCAGTTCAGCAGCTGCATGTGGAGGAGTGGGGAATCAAACCCAGTTCTCCCATATTAGAGTCCACTGCTCTTAATCATTACACCAAACTGGCAGACCTTTAGTTTGGTACAGCGGGACATTTTATATTCCTATGTTTGAGAGTGTACTTAACAATGAGTATATCCCATAAAACTCAGGCAGCTTGCATGGAGACATCACATATAAAGTGGTAGTGAAGGGAAACTGTGCATGAATCCAAAATTGTGCTGTTGCTGAGTTTACGTGCGTTTCTTTGCCTCTCCCTTCTTGCATCAAGAATCATAATTCAGCACTAATTCTGATACAGGCAAGCAAGTTAACTGTCATTACTTTCCTCTCTAGTAGCTGAGATTCTAAGCCTGGATTAAACCCTGGTTTCAGGTCCTGTACAGTGTGCAGAAAACTAAGAAGGAGGCAGCATTTAACAGTAATTCTTGGTGTGAGAAAGAAGGAGCAGGGAACACACATGGACCTGGCAAGCATCTTGGTTGGTGCACATTTTTCTTTAGCTGTGGTTATGTGCGACATCTGAAGGCGGCCCCTTGGTGTGAAGCTGAAACTGTGTTTGCCGGTACCAATAACACACTCCTACATCAATTCTCACAATAATTTAACTCGCACCTGTACTGTTCTGTAACCGTTTCAGAGGGGAGTAAACTACTCCTGCTCTCTGCCTTATTTACTGGCAAAGAAATAGCACAGCGGCTATTCCCTGTGTTCTTCTATTGAATAACTGTGGGTGAAGGATGCTGCCTTTGAAAAGGCTACTTTACTTAGCTATTTCTGCCCAGGCAAACAGAAATGCCTGGACTCTGCTATTCCCCAAACTACTCTGTTCTTTCAAGCAGCCAAAGGGAATCAGCAGCAAATTCATGTGCCGCTTCTTCGGCAGCACGGGCACATTCAGTGGTAGGTCTAGAAGTAAAATGGTAGTGAAAGGCTAATTCGTGTGACGCATCAGTAAGAAATACATATAAATGTACAAACTGCCAAACTTAAGATTTCCTCTATGTATCTGGAGCCCTGACCCGGATAGCCTCACGCCGTCAGATCTCAGAAGCTAAGCAGGGTTGGCCCCGGTCAGTATTTGGATGGGAGACCACCAAGGAAGTCCAGGGTCGCTACACAGAAGTAGGCGACGGCAAACCACCTCTGATAATCTCTTGCCTTGAAAACCCTACTTGGTTGCCATAAATTGGTTGTGATTTGAAGGTGTGTGTATGTGTATGTGTGTGTGGAATAAAAATGGTACATCAAACAATAATTTAATCCCAGGGCATTTATAGCTTGCTGCCACAAATAAATATAATTCTGCTGCCCCCCAGAAAAGGGGGAGAAAAATCAACCCCCCTGCCCCATGGCCAGCTTGAAAGCCAGTCTGGTGTAGTGGTTAGGAGCACGGACTCTAATCTGGGAGAACCAGGTGTGATTCCTCCTCCACATGCAGCTGCTGGTGTGACCTTGGGTCAGTAACAAGTTCTCTCAGAGCTGTTCTCTCAAGAGCAGTTCTCTCAGAGCTCTTTCAGCCCCACCTACCTCACAGGGTGCCTGTTGTGGGAAGGGGAAAGGAAAGGAGACTGTAAACTGCTCCGAGGCTCCGAGAGAAGGGTGGGGCATAAATCCAATCTCTTCTCTTCTTTGCCTTGGTGGCTGACATGGGGGTTATTATGGTTTTATTCTGTTCTCCACAGTCAGCCTGCTCTCTTCCCCCTGGGAGCTTCCTAGGCACTGGGATGAGAGCGCAGAAGCTGCAGAGAAGGGTGAGGGGCTCGTTGGAGACGATCGGGTCTTTGCTTCCACCCTGGCATGATGCCCACAGCTCAGAAAGGCTCTCATTTTACCAATCCTCCAGTCCCTCCAACAGGAACCATCTGCCAATCGTACGCCCTACCAGGCAATGGCCTCATTCATTTTCTCGGAACATGGGGCTGGTGCCATACCGGGGAAAGGTGTTCAGAAGAGCCAAAGGTGGAATGTCAAAGAGCCGCTGAGCGAGTATCACAGATCCAGACTCTACATTCTTAGCCAAAATTCTTGAAGTAGCTTATAGCAACGGGATCTCCAGCTTTCACTCCACTATTAACTACTTAGCCTGACCTGGATAGCCCAATCTCATCAGATCTCAGAAGCTAAGCAGGGTCAGCCCTGGCTAGTATTTGTACGGGAGGCCACCAAGGAGTACCGAGGTCGCTACGCGGAGGCAGGCAGTGGCAACCCACCTCTGAATGGTCTCTTGCCTTAAAAAACCTACAGGGTCACCATAAGTCAGCTGTGACCCGATGGCAACAAACAAACAAAACATTAGCTACTTGGCTGTGCTATTTTTATGATTACATTGGTACTTAATCGGGGGGGGTGTTGCTCTCTTTGGCTGTTTTATGACTGACTGCCGTTGGGCTGCTGATACCTGCCATTTGCTGGTATCTTAACTGTATTTTATCTTTTAACCCCCCACCAAAAAAACCCGGATTCTGTAAGCCACCTCAAATCCAACCCTCAAATCCAAATCACGTCAAAATATGGACACAAGAACCATTCATAGGACTGCCAACCTCCAGGCTGGATCTCCTGCTGTTCCAACCGATCTTCAAATGACAGAGATCATTTCAACCGGGGGGAAATGGCCACTCTGGAAAGTGGACTCTGTGGCATGATACCTGATTGAAGTCCCTCCCCTCCCCAAACCCCACCCTTCTCAGGCCCCATCCCCAACATTTCCAGATACTTCCCAACCTGAAGCTGGCAACCCTAACCTCCATTAACCATTAACTTGTTGCAGGGCTCACCAGAATATCCCATTAAACCATGCCCACCACCTTCACCATTTTGCAATGGCCTCTCTGGGCACAGGGTTCAATAGGGTGGGGCGCCAGAACCGAAAATGCCCCAAGCCTCACGGTCAGACACGTTCCAGATGGAAGAAGGCATAAGTTCAAGAGGGGACACAAGGGAGGGAGATGGCTTCCTTATGCTTACTTCCAATTTCTGGTTTAGACTGCTCAGCTGAAGTGGCGCTTCTTGGCTGTCTGCACCCTGTCTCTTCCCGTGAGCTTTATTTCGTCTTAATTGGTGCAGTTGTAGCTTTTCATAGCTGTGTGTCAACTTGGCAAACTAAAGAGAAAGAAAGACAAGAAACAAATACTAGGAATATCTGATTTCTTCCTCAGCAGATTTTGTACTGAAGTCATAATTGGCAAAGGCAGCCGAGCTGAAACATTCTAATTAGCCGGTCTCCGTGACAAAGAACCCGTTTTTACAACTAAATGGTTAAGGACGAACATGGCTGAGCTTTCAGACAACTGGTAGTGTTAATTAACCGCACAGTTAAGCACAGATTGACTTGATAGCTGCTTTGCGCAGCCCTGGAAAGAGATTCCTTGCCCAGTGTTTGGATACACGGTTTTGCATTTGTTTAGTGCCATCTTGTGTTGACAGTTTTTTATGGCTCTTCTCAAGGAGAGAACTGCATCAACTGGTTTATGGAAGAACAAAGTTCGAGTCCAGTTGCACCTTATAAGACCAACAGAGTTTTATTCAAGGTATAAGCTTTTGTGTGCATGTGCACACGTCTTCATAGATAAGCATATGGAGCAGAAGTCCATCAGTGGCTATTAGCCACAGGGTATAGATGGGAACTCTCAGTCTGGGGCAAGTGATGCTCTGTATTCTTGGTGCTGGGGGAGGCAGCAGTGGGAGGGCTTCTAGTGTCCTGGCCCCACTGCTGGACCTCCTGATGGCACCTGGTATATTTTGGCCGCTGTGTGACAGAGTGTTGGACTAGATGGGCCATTGGCCTGATTCAGCATTGGCTTCTCTTATGTTCTTATACATTGAAATGGAAGTTGCCAGTCCATACATACAGGTAGAGGGTCGGACACGACTGAATGGCTGACAACAACAGGGTTGCCAGCCCTCAGGCCCCAGCAGGGGTTCCCCTGCTTTTGGGGGCTACTTTCTGCTGCTGGCCTGTTGGCCAGCTGGCCGGCAGGGAAAACCCCACCCCCGAATAGGGATGTCATCGGGCAACATCCCCAAGGTGATGACGTCAGCTGGAAGTGACATCATTGTGTTGGCAATGTCTCACGTGATGCTCTGGTTTTTGGACAAGCTCTATGGTTTTGAAGCAAAAAAACCATAGAGTTTTTGCCAAAAAACAGAGCGCCGTGCATGAGGTTGCCGACGTGATGACATCACTTCTGGGTAACATCCTTGGGTCAGTACATCACCCGATGACATCCCAGCCACCCCCAGAACACCTCCCAAATCCCCCCGCTGTGACAGTGAGTGGACCTAGTAGAGGGTGAGCAGCAAATTAGCATACAGTAAAGGTGTTTAACAGATGCAAGGACCGAAGTGGAATAACAAGATTAGTTTATATAGTCACCATGTGTTTGAGTTTAAAGCTGGGGGGAAACACAGTGAAGGCAATAAGTTTATCAAAATCAGAGACTGATGGACAGATGAATCTTTCTGAACTGTGGGATGCGGAGAGTAATTCACTAAGACCCTGCTGTCAGGCTCCTCAGAACAGCCTCATCCGGATTGAGAAGGGCCTACAGTTACAGTGAAAACGGTGACAGTTGTTAGCAATGCTGCAAGAGCTTCATTACTTTGGACTCACCGATGCACCAAAGGAAGGCTATGAAAATTTACAGCATGACTGTTCAAGGCAAGCCACCTAGGACTGACAGCTCTGGGTTGGGAAATACCTGGAGATTCTGGGGGTGGAGCCTGAGGAGGGTGGGGTTTGGGGGGAGGGACTTTTCTTTTTTTGTATTTTTCGTATGTGCGTGTGTGTGTCCGTGCGCGTGTGCACCTGGAAGCCATGGCGACTTCTGGTGACTGACCCCTACTAGGGGGCTGGAGGATATTCAGAGAGGTGGCTGAATAAAGCCTGCCCCCCACCACCCGACTGCTGGTATTCCAAGGAGGTCTCCCATCCAAGCACTTGCCAGAGTCGACCCTGCTTAGCTCCCAAGATCTGACAAGATCGGGTGTGCCTGGGCTATCCAGGTCAGGGCTAGTCTTCTCCTTTTCTGATTACTCACCTGGGCTACTCTGTTCCAACCCTCCCTTCACAGCCTTTCCCTTGAAATAGAGAATAGAGAAAGTAGAGAAGGTAGAGAAAGAAGTACTTTTCTCCCTTTCTCACAATACAAGAACTCGTGGGAAATTAATGAGCAGCAGGCTTAGAACTGATAGAAGGAAGTATTTCTTCACCCAAAGGTAATTAACACATGGAATTCACTTCCACAGGAAGCGGTGGCAGCTACAAGCATAGACAGCTTCAAGAGGGGCCTGGATAAGCACATAGCAGAGGTCCATCAGTGGCTATCAGCCACAAGGTGTAGAGGGAACACTCTGTCTGGAGCAGTGATGCTCTGTGTTCTTGGTGCCTGGGGGGGAACAGTGGGAGGGTTTCTGAAGTTCTGGCCCCACTGGTGGATCTCCTGATGGCACCTGGGTTTTAGTCACTGTGTGATACAGAGTGTTGTTGGACTGAATGGGCCATTTGCCTCATCCAACATGGCTTCTCTTATACATCTCAGGCATCTTTCTGCTCCTTTCCCAGATCTCTGCTTGTCTGGGCCCTTCTGCCTGCCAGTGCTTCTCTATGATCTGAGTGATTCCGTCAATGACAGGTGGATTGAAAAGAACACCTCACCCCCAATGCCAGCCCTTCTGACTGGCCAGTTCTTCTGTGTCAGGTGAGCACCTGAGCCAATCACTGCCAGATACTTCATCAGCACCCTGCCCTGCAAACCCTACAGCAGTGCAATACAAACAATCATAATGTTAGTTACAAAACCATCCAAAATCTGCTAAACTAACCTTGAAATATTGCAAGCAGTGTAAATTAGGAATCTGACTTTTTCCTTACTTGAGCTTTCAGGCCCTGAAGCTGCGCGTCATAATTCTGAGCCATCTCATATTTAGTCTTTTGCAAACTGTCCAGCTTCTGTTTTAGCAGCCCAACCTGTACAGGAGATGACCATGATTGGGATTACTGAACAATCACAAGAATACACCAACCTACCACTCATTACTATCTTTGAAAGAAATGACCAGGAAGAAGAGCACATGGTGCTGGTATTCCAACAACTGTATGGATTGCCTACACGTTTCAGAACACAAAGACAGATGCTGCTTTTGACCCTAAAAGCCTGACACAACCCTTGCCCACATTACCTTCACGCGCTTATTCTCCCATATGACCCACAGCGCACTAGTGAATCCTTGCTCCAAATCCGATCATCTGTGGATGCAAGAAACCCCTCACTCTGTGTGTGAGATCCACGAGGGGAGGTGGTGAGGAATATCGGCAACTTGTATGTTCCCATCCCCACCCACTGGCTACATGCTGCTGCTGCTCCTACTCTCCCTAGACTGCTTATATGCATTCTTCCACTCACGAATTCGTAGGTGTAGGGGGAAATTGCACCCTGGCTTGGATAGCCCAGCCTAGCCTGATCTCATCAGATCAGAGGTGTCAAGCTCATTTGTTACGAGGGCTGGATCTGACATAAACGTCACTGTCGGGCCGGGCCATGCGTGCCATACAATGTAATGCCAGGTACCGGAGATATTAACTTTGTAAAGGATACAGGCAAACCCAATTAACAATATTAATTTTTTTTACTCAAAATATAAACAAGAGCAATTTACTGGGGAACCCACAAAAGCCCCAATAAATGTATTAAATCATATGCAAGACTAGTTTTTCCCCCCAAGGAATACCATAAAAGGGGGAGTACCTTGCATTTCCATACATATCAGTTGCCTGTGGTCCAGGTAAGAGCCCTGGACAGGCCTTATGTTTGACACCCCTGCGTTAGATCATGGAAGCAAAGTAGGGTCAGTCGCTATGGGGAGGCAATCAATGGCAGACCACCTGTGGATGTCTCTTGGCTTGAGAGGACCCTTTGGGGGTTTGCCATAACTTGACAGCCAAAAAAGGGGGAGGGGGAAATCGCACACACGAATGGGTGCTATACCTGCACTTCCTTAGCCCAGCCCAGCAGCTCAGACTGCTTCCACAAAATACCTCTAGTTAGTTGGTTGTGAGTGTCAGAGAGGGAGAGAGACCAGACTGGACAGAAAAGCTGGGGGCTGGATTCAGTTCTCCCTTCTATGCCAAACAGCTTCTCATCGCATTTTTATTTACTTCTTTTAAAATTTAGAACATTTCCCTGCCACCTCTGCTCAAGGCAGCTTACAATTAGAATAACAATATAAAACATGCTTGTGCAGCCCAACTGCTGTGTGTGTGTGTGTGTGTTGTGATGGGCTGAAGACAATTCTGCCGTTTTGTCCTCCTTGCCAGCAACATGTCTCGATATAACTAAAAGTAAAGTGGCTAGACCTCGTGCCAGTCACATAACCAAGACACTCACAAGCAAAGATTGGGATCTGTACCCTTGGGGGAAACTCCTTTGGTATATAGAACAAATCAATTGTAAATTAGTCAAAAGAAGAATGGTCCACCCAAAACCAGCCTGATGAACACTGGACATGCCGTAGGAGACGTGGAATGTTCAGGGCACTTTTATCTACTGGGGGAGGGGGAAGGGATGGGAAGGGGAATTTTACCATCTCAAGCTCCTGAGAGCTTATAATATCTTGGATGGATGGATGGATGGATGGATGGATGGGTGGGTGGGTGGGTGGGTGGAGCCTCTACCTTGGAAACAAGATGAAAGTTGCAAAGAAAAGTGCTTAATTTATTCTATGAGTCCCTGGTTGTGGCAGTCCAAAGGTTAAGGGTGAGCTGGCTGAATCCATCCCAAGATGGAGGTCATGTGGCTGGGAAAGACTGAGAGTGCTAGCTGGAGGGTCACTCCTGTGACTCGATGGTGTCCACCTGACAGCTGTAGCCTCTGTATTCTGCGCTATTACTGGACAAACAAGTGTCTATGGTAGCACAGCCAGCATTTTTTTCACCTACGCCAGGCCTGCCAACTGGCTCCTTACTTGTCTGGATCAGATCTTGCCACACTGATCCATGCAACGGTCACCTCCAGACTGGACTACTGCAATTTGCCCTACGTAGGGCTACCCTTGAAAAGACTTTGAAAACTGCAGCTGGTCCAGAATGCAGCTGCCAGGTTGCTGCCTGGAACATCACGGTCAGCTCATATTACTCCAATTCTGCAACAGCTGCACTGGCTACCAATTAACCTCTGGATCCAATTCAAGATGTTGGTGTTAATCTTTAAAGCCCTTAACAGTCTGGGACCCTCATACCTACGGGCAGGGCTCTTTTGTAGCAGGAACTCCTTTGCATATTAGGCGACATACCCCTAATGTAGCCAATCCTCCAAGAGCTTACAGTAGCCCTTGTAAGAAGAGCTCTGTAAACTCTTGGAGGATTGGCTACATTAGGGGTGTGTCGCCTAATATGCAAAGGAGTTCCTGCTACAAAAAGAGCCCTGCCTACGGGACCGCCCTCTCCCATTACAAACTGCCCCCCCTTGCTCCCTTTGGTCATCCTCTAGGGGCCTCTCCCAGGTGCCTGGCCCCAGGATGGCTCAGTTAGCTGTGACCAAGGGAAGGGCCTTCTCAGTTGTGACCCCTACCCTGTGGACTGCACTCTCTGACTACACCTGTGCCCTGCCGGACTAATTTAATTTCTGCACGGCACACAAGGCCAAATTGTTTAGGTTGGAGGGTAACGGCATGTTTGGACTATTTTATCAGTAGTCTGCCAATAGCCACATATATTAATAGTTTAATATTTTAATGTTAATATTTTACATTTGTTATTTGTTTTTATGTTGTTTTTTAATTGATTCGTTTTAATATTGTAAATCGCTGCAAGAACCTTTGGGTGAGTGGAGATTTAAAAAAAATCTAATAAATTAAAAAAAAAATTTACATTTAGCTGGGGCAAATGAACTCTACTCTGCTCATGCACTGTGAATTATTATTATTTTTTTGCCATCAAGTCACAGCCAACGTATGGTGACCCCATAGAGTTTTCAAAGCGAGAGAGTTCAGAGCTGGTTTACCCTTGCCTGCCTCTGCTTCCTCATTGGTCTCCCATTCAAATACTAACCAGAGCTAATGCTGCTCAGTTTCTGAGATCTGGGGAGATCAATCTAGCCTGGGCTATCGGACAACCGCGATATGAACATGTTGTTCCACCACTTAGGACGGAAGGCTATCCCATGACCTGGGGCAGAACTGAAGATTTTACTGCCACTTGATCATAAGAGGCCACGCTCAACCTCTCAAAGTGGTCTGCTCCCCCAGTTTAAACCTTTCTCAATCTAATTACTGCCGAGGTCATTAAATTTCTTACTCTGAAGCTGTCAGGCCCGAATCAAAGAGATTGTTTCATAATATGCAGTTTGAGGTTTTATGTCCTAAAGGTGTACAATGATATACTGAGCAGATGAAAGAGAACGACTAAGATTATATGGCTCAAACTAGTAAATGTATCTTATTTCTTCTTTTTTATGGGGCAATAAAAAATCCTATAGCTTTTATAACTAGCAAAAGTGAATGTGGTATTCATTTTTTACTTCTGCTAATGCTACAGAGTTAAATAGCCCAAAGGGGTCTATTTCACTTAGGGTCAAACTAGATATTAACTGAAGGTTCCAGGGACGTTTTTCTCCCATTTGTGTGTAAAACAAGGTGGCAGCATCTATTTGTAACTGAAAACAAAGCACACAGGGAGAGGAGGGACACCCTACCCCTTCCCCATCTTCAATTCGTCGTGTTTCAAATACTTCAAAATTTTCCTCCGTGCCCAGTTCCAATACCAGAAGTGAGTTCAGTCAGAATAAGAAAATGCTTAAAAGCTTTCCAAGTCAGCAGATCTGATACTCCACATTATGTCAGGCTTCAGTCAGGGGAAGCTAAGCTGCTCTTCAAAGAAAAGCTTACTTTCTGTATACAGTCCAGAAGCAGATAACGAATGGTGGATCAGCCCAGGATTTGGTGTAAAGCACACCAGGCGTTCCTAGGTTATTCAAAAAAAGGGTGACATAAATGCACCCTAACACTTCTTATGGAGTGGAGGAATGAATAAACAAATAAATATACATGAATAAGTACACAAGAGCCATTTCTGTCAGAGGAAGGCTTAAACCCAAACTGAGTGGTAGAAGACAAGCAAGTAAGACCAAGCTTCCAGTGTCTGTGTCAAAGTATGTCCTGCTAGATATAGGATTGTCTCTGGTGGGCAACTGTGCTGGTTGCAGTAGCAGACCAAAGTTTGAACCCAAGAGTACCTTAAAGACCAACAAGATTTCCAGGATACAAATTCTGACTCTTGAAAACTTGGTGGTGATGGAAAGCAATGTTCCCTTTAAGCTGCAGAGTGTTGGGAGCAAAAAAATCCTCCTTCATGAGCCAAAAATGCCGGGTCATGAGCCAAAAGCGCTCCAGTCCACGATGGGGGTACACCTGGCCTCCGGAGACGAAGTCTACCTGCCCTTGAATTCTATGGGGGTGGAGTCTATGGGGGTAGACCTGGCTGCCAGAGAACAGGTCTACCTGCCTTGGTCCACTGTACTGGTAGACTTGGCCTCCAGAGAACAGGTTTACCCATCCCTTTCCACCGTATTGATAGACCTGTCCTCTGAAGAACAGGTCTACCCATCCCTTCCCCCTATATTGGTTGATCTGTTCTCTGGAGAACAGGTCTACCCATCCCTTCCCACTATATTGGCAGACCTGGTCTGTGGAGAGCAGGTCTACCTGTCCCTGGCTACTAATCTGGTAGACCTGTCATCCAGAGAACAGGTCTACCAATACAGAGGAAAGGGATGGGTAGAACTGGCCTTGGACCGTTGCTCTGCACTAAGTCTAAAATCTCCTGCACCAAGGGCTAGAGACTGGTGTGCCAGACCCTCTAGTGCAGCTTGGCAAGAACACTGGTGGAAAGTGTTGTCAAGTCGCAGCTGACTTCTGGCTACCCCATAGGGTTTTCAAAGCAAGAGACGTTCAGAGGTGGTTTGCCATTGCCTGCCTCTGTCTTACGACCCTGGATTTTCTGGGTGGTCTCCCATACAAATACTGATCAGGGATGACCCTGCTTAGCTTCTGAGATCTGATGAGAGTGGGCTAGCCTGGGCCATCCAGGTCAGCTTATGCTCTGGAAATCTTTTTTTTTTTTTGGTATTTTTTTATATGTTCGAGTGTGTCTCTGTGTGCATGCATGTGTGTGCGTGTACACCTGGAAGTCATGGCAACCTCTGGTGACTGACCCCTACTGGGGGCCTGGAAGATAATCACAGAGGTGGCTGAATAAAGCCTGCTCCCACCTCCCACCTCTGGTATTCCAAGGAGGTCCCCCATCCAAGTACTTGCCAGAGTTGACCCAGCTTAGCTTTGGAGATCTGATGAGATCAGGCTTACCTGGGCTATCCAGGTCAAGGCCCCTGGGAATCTTGTTGATCTTTAAGGTGGTACTGGATTCAAACCTTGGTCTGGGTACAGGAGCATGTTCTGCTTTTGTATTTTGAAAAGCTGTACCTGAACAAGTATATTTACAAAGGACAGCCAATTAAGTAACTCCTCCAGTTCTAGGGTGCATTCACAGGAGACGGTCTACAGTACCTCTTGACCTTTCTGATCCAGCTTTCTTTGGGTATTTGCCAGTTCTTGATCCCGGACAGTCATCCTGACTTCCAAAGCCTGCACATTCTTTTCCCATTCTCGTTTCTTGTTGTTTACCATCATGTCAATCTGATGCATTAGTTCTTGAAGCTCCGCATCACACGGGACAGATCTAAAAATATAAGGACGTTTAAGGGTTGTCTTCTTTTTTTAAAGTACAGCACACAGAAAATATTCAGGTCACAGCACTTGTTTCTTAAAGGAGTTGACCTACTTCAAAAAACACACACACAAAACACTGGAAAGATTCTGGCTTCCCCCCCTTAGTTGGAGGTTCTTTGCCTTATCAATTCCCACAAGGACATGTGTGGTATCATGCAGTTTGATGCATGGGGTGGGTGGGAATGAAGGATTCTAGCAGCTAGACCCAAGTGCCTTAGGGTGAAAGCAGGCAAGTTATGGGAGATCCATACCCGTGGGTGTATTAAGTGCTGTCAAGTCGCTTGCAGTTTATGGCAACTTTATGAATTAACGACCTCCAAAACATCCTGTCATTAACAGCCTTACTCAGGTCTTGCAAACTGGGGGCCATGATGGCTTCCTTGATTGAGTCCATCCATCTCATGTCTGGTCTTTCCTCTTTTCCTGCTGCCTTCCACTTCTCCTAGCACTATGGTCTTTCCCAGTGACTCTTTGTCTTCTCATAATGTGACCAAAGTATGATAGCCTCAGTTTAGTCATTTTAGCTTCTAAGGAGAGTTCAGGCTTGATTTGCCCTAGTGTCCACTCGTTTGTCTTTCTGGCAGTCCACGGAATCCGTAAAAATCTCCTCTGACACCTCATTTCAAATTAAACTAACCCAAGTTAGTTTCATTTCTCCCTTTCTCACAATACAAGAACTCATGGACACTCCATGAAATTGCTGAGCAGTCGGGTTAGAACAGCTAAAAGGAAGTACTTCTTCACCCAAAGAGTGATTAGCACATGGAATTCACTGCCACAGGAGGAGGTGGCAGCTACAAGCATGGACAATTTCAAGAGGGAATTAGAGAAACGTATGGAGCAGAGGTCTATTAGTGGATATTAGCCACAGGGTATAGATGGGAACTCTCAGTCTGGGGCAGGTGATGCACTCTATTCTTGGTGCTGGGGGGGGGGTCAACAGTGGGAGGGCTTCTAGTGTCCTGGCCCCACTGCTGGACCTCCTGATGGCACCTGGTATTTTTGGCCGCTGTGTGACAGAGTGTTGGACTAGATGGGCCATTGGCCTGATCCAACATTGGCTTCTCTTATGTTCTTATGTTCTTAAGTTTATAACTAAGTAAATAAGAACAGGACCACACTACATAGCTAAAAAGATATAATAAAATCCCAAATTTAACAAAACAGGACAAAACAAACAGCAGTGAGGGGACAGATCAAGATGGGTAGCCGTGTTAGTCTGTCTGTAGCAGTGGAAAAGAGCAAGAGTCCGGTAGCACCTTAAAGACTAACAAAATATGTGGCAGGGGAGGAGCTTTGGTGAGTCACTGGTGAGTCACAGTTATCTGAGGAGGTGAGCAGTGACTCACGAAAGTTCCTCCCTGGCCACATATTTTAGTAGTGAGGAGGTCAGCGGATCTACCTCTACACAGAAATAGCATCGTGACCAAGTGCCACCTTTACGATCCATGAAATACTACTCCCGCCCTCCCCAAAGTTGTAGCCGACTTATGACGACCCCGTAAGCTTTTCAAGGCAAGAGATGTTCAGAGGTGGATTGACAACCGCCTGCCTCTGTGCAGTGACCCTGACTTCTGTTGGAAATGTATGTGCCTACAAGGTCTGACAATCCAGTCATTATAGGGTTAACCTGTTTACCTAGTATTGTATTGTCTAGACTGACCTGGAAGGGATAACTGAGACAGAGCCAATGGAATATTAGCCCGGGAAAAGTAACTTCTATTGTGATACAGATTGGTTGTTTGTTTCAGGTGGCTTCCCTTCTAGAGGTCAAGAAGAAGCACAGCTTCTCCTTTGTCTGAGTGTAGTGAGTAGCCATGACTTGAACTGTAAGCGGCTTAGAAATGTAGCTCTTAGATGTTTGGTTTATTTGTAGGTTTCCTGTATACCTTCTACCTTTAGAAATAAAGGTTTTTAAAACGCAAAGAAATCTCTTCTTTCCAATAGAGCAAGATCCATCGATACTCTGAGTAATTAAATACTTTTGAATATTTTGCAACAACTTCCCTCGGGAGTCTCCCATCCAAGTACCAACTAGGGCTGACCCTGCTTAGCTTCCAAGACCTGAGGGGACTGGGCTGCAAGAGTCCGGGCTGCATGGAGACTGGCACAGGGACCAGCAGGGCTATTTTTGGGGCAGGAACGCACAGGAACAGAGTTCCGGCTGGCTCCTGAGTTGGCCACACCCAGCAGGAACTCATTAGCATAATAGGCCACACCCAACGGCAGAAACTCATTAGGATTGGCTACATTAGGGCTTGGTGGTCTAACATGCAAAGGAGTTCCTGCTACCAAAAAAGCCCCGGGTTTTGACAACAAAAAAAAGTAAACAGAATAAGAAGCAAAAGGTGGGTGTGGCTGGATGACCACACTTCTGGTAACATGGGGGTGCAGCCTAATATGCTAATGAGCTGTTCTGTCAGGGGTGTGGCCTAAGATGCTAATAAGTTTCTGCTGTTGGGTGTGGCCTATTATGCTAATGAGTTCTTGCTGGGCTTTTTCTACAAAAAAAAAGCCCCGGGGACCAGCAAGATAAGGCCACAGTGATGTCCAGCAGGAAAAGGAAGAAAAGAGGCATTGGAGGCTGGGGAGGGGGAGTGAGGTGAGCGAGCCATTGACGGTGGGATGGGGAGATGCTGCAGCTGGTGGCAGACATGGGGGGGGGGGAGAAAAGCTGGGACTGGCTGTGGGGGTGGAATAGGATTTCCTATCCCTGACAATTCCTTGTGGATCCCCCACTCAGTTGCCAGTTTGGTGTAGCGGTTAAAAGAAGCCAACTCTAATCTGGGAGAATCAGGTTTGATTCCCCACTCCACACACATGCAGCCAGCTGGGTGAGCTCGGGTCAGTTACAAATTATTTAAATTATTTAAAGGAAGATAAAAATTGAAATATTTAGATAATGCTTAAAGTAGATGTTATCAAAACTGTATAGTAAAGCACATTAAAAAAACCTGTTTGGGGATATAGGGGTATGGAAGTGTTGGTTAGAGAACCATATGGGAAAATACAATCCATGTTAAATGGGAGAGTAATTAAAAAAAATTAGATAAAGATATAAAAGAACTGATAAGAGAACCCGTATACCGGACTATACTTTTGAAATTTTAATGCATTTATAGAAAATTACAGTAGAATGCTTAAACAACGCTTAAACAGATGCAAATATATATTGTTAGATCATAGAGTTGCAAGTATTATAGCTGGCTAAATGGTAGAAGGATAGACATTTAGATTTGTGGGTATGACGTATTTTAATAGATAACAAAAAGATATGTACTCTCATGTATGTTTGTCTGTTTTGAAATTAATAAAATTGCTTTTTAAAAAACAAATTATTTCAGAGCTGTTCTCTCATGAGCAGTTCTCTCAGAGCTCTCTCAACCCCCACCTGCCTGACAGGGGGTTTGTTGGGGAGACAGAAAGGGAAGGAGATTGTAAGCCACTCTGAGACTCCAAGTGAAGGGCGGGGTATAAATCCAATCTCCTCCTCCTCCTCCTCCTCTTCTTCTTCTTCTTCATCTTCTGTTTGCTTTAAGGCTTTTGAATTATCGTAATTAAGTAATTCTTTTAAAAGTCCACAAGATTCTTCTGGGGGGGGGTTACTATGCAATTTCAAGACTGTTGTTGTTGTTCAGTCGCACAGTCGAGTCCGACTCTTCGTGACCCCATGGACCAGATCACGCCAGGCCCTCCTGTCTTCCGCTGTCCGCTGAAGTTTGCTCAATTTCATGTTCGTTGCATCGATGACACTGTCTAACCATCTCATCCTTTGCCGTCCCCTTCTTCTTTGACCTTCAATCTTTCCCAGCATCAGGGTCTTCTCCAGTGAATGCTCCCTTCTCATTTGGTGGCCAAAGTATTTGAGCTTCAGCTTCAGGATCTGGCCTTCCAGGGAATAGTCAGGGTTGATTTCTTTTAGGATTGACTGATTTGATCTCCTTGCAGTCCAAGGGACTCTCAAGAGTCTTCTCCAGCACCATAGTTCAAAAGAATCTATTCTTCGGCGCTCGGCCTTCCTTATAGTCCAACTCTCACAGCCATACATTACTACGGGGAATACCATTGCTTTGACCATGCGGACTTTTGTTGGCAAGGTGATGTCTCTGCTTTTTATCATGCTGTTTAGGTTTGCCATCGCTTTCCTCCCAAGGAGCAGGCGTCTTTTAATTTCATGGCTGCAGTCACCATCTGCAGTGATCTGGGATCCTAGGAACGTGAAGTCTGTCACTACTTCTACGACTTCCCCTTCTATTTGCCAAGGAGTGATGGGGCCAGATGCCATGATCTTAGTTTTTTTGACGTAGAGCTTCAAGCCCACTTTTGCACTCTCCTCTTTCACCCTGAGCAAGAGGCTCTTTAGGTCCTCTTCACTTTTTGCCATCAGAGTGGTATCGTCTGCATATCTGAGGTTATTGATCTTTTCCCCAGCAATCTTAACTCCAGCTTGTGATTCATCCAGGCCAGCATTTCGCATGATGTACTCTGCATATAAATTAAATAAGCAAGGTGACAATATACATCCTTGCTGTACTCCTTTTCCTATGCTAAACCAATCAGTTGTTCCATATCCAGTTCTAACTGTTGCTTCTTGACCCTTATACAGGTTTCTCAGGAGACATATGAGGTGGCCTGGTACTCCCATCTCTTTAAGAACCTGCCATAATTTATTGTGATCCACACAATCAAGGCTTTAGCATAGTCAATGAAGCAGAAGTAGATGTTTTTCTGGTACTCTCTTGCTTTCTCCATAATCCAGCGAATGTTGGCAATTTGATCTCTAGTTCCTCTACCTCTTCGAAACCCAGCTTGTACTTCTGGCAGTTCTCTATCCACGTACTGTTGGAGCCTAGCTTGTAGGATTTTGAGCATGACCTTGCTAGCGTGTGAAATGAGTGCAATTGTGCGATAGTTTGAACATTCCTTGATGTTGCCCTTCTTTGGGATTGGAATGTAAACTGACCTGGCCACTGTTGTGTTTTCCAAATTTGTTGGCAAATTGAGTGCAGCACTTTAACAGCATCTTCTTTTAAGACTTTGAATAACTCAGCTGGGATACCATCACCTCCACTAGCTTTGTTGTTAGTAATGCTTTCTAAGGCCCATTTAACTTCGCTATCCAGGATGTCTGGCTCGAGGTCAGTGATTATACCATCGTGGTTGTCAAGGACATCGAGGTCCTTCTTGTATAGTTCTTCTGTGTATTCTTGCCATCTTTTCCTAATCTCTTCTGCTTCTGTTAGGACCCTACTGTTTTTGTCCTTTATCATGGCCAGCTTTGCATGGAACGATCCCTTGATTTCTCCAATTTTCTTGAAGAGATCTCTAGTCCTTCCCAATCTATTGTTTTCCTCTATTACTTTGCATTGTTCATTCAGGAAAGCCTCCTTATCTCTCCTTGCTGTTCTCTGGAAATCTGCATTCAGTTGGGCAAATCTTTCCTTTTCCCCATTGCCTTTAGCTTTCCTTCTTTCCTCTGCTATGTGTAAAGCCTCATCAGACAGCCACTTTGCTTTTTTGCATTTCTTTTTCTTTGGGATGGCGGTGAGTGCTGCCTCCTTTACAATGTCACGGACCTCTGTCCATAGTTCTTCAGGCACTCTGTCTATCAAATCTAGTCCCTTAAACCTATTCTTCACCTCTACTGTATATTCATCGGGGATGCGATCTAGGTCAAATCTGAATGGCCTTGTGGTTTTCCCAACTTTCTTCAATTTAAGTCTGAATTTTGCAATGAGTAGCTCATGATCTGAGCCACAGTCAGCTCCAGGTCCTGTTTTTACTGACTGGATAGAGCTTCTCCATCTTTGACTGCAAATTATATAGTCAATCTGATTTCGGTGTTGCCCATCTGGTGATGTCCATGTGTAGAGATGCCTCTTAGGTTGTTGGAAAAGGGTGTTTGCTATGACCAGCGTGTTCTCTTGACAAAACTCTGTTAGCCTTTGCCCTGCTTCATTTTGTTCTCCAAGGCCAAACTTGTCTGTTAATCTGGTTACCTTTTGATTTCCTACTTTAGCATTCCAGTCCCCTATGATGATGAGGACATCATTTTTTGGTGTTAGTTCTACGAGCTGTTGTAGGTCTTCGTAGAACTGGTCCACTTCAGCCTCTTCTGCAGCAGTGTTTGGGGCATAGACTTGGATTACTGTGACATTGAATGGTTTGCCTTGGATTCGGACCGAGATCATTCTGTCATTTTTGAGATTGTATCCCAATACTGCCTTTCTCACTCTCTTGTTGACTATAAAGGCCACACCATTTTTTCTACAGGATTCCTGGCCACAGTAGTAGATATAATGGTCTTCTGAGTTAAATTCGCCCATTCCTGTCCACTTTAGTTCACTGATTCCCAAGATGTCAATGTTCATTCTTGCCATCTCATTTTTGACCACGTCAAGCTTACCTTGATTCATAGATCTTACATTCCAGGTTCCTATGCAGTATTGTTCTTTGCAGCATCAAACTTTCCTTTCACCGTCAGACACATCCACAACTGAGCGTCCTTTCGGCTTTGGCCCAGCCGCTTCACTCTTTCTGGGGTTACTCGTACTTGCCCTCTGCTCTTCCCCAGTAGCATATTGGACACCTTCCGACCTGAGGGGCTCATCTTCCGGCGTCATATCTTTTAGCCTTTTGTTACTGTCCATGGGGTTTTCTTGGCAAAGATACTGGAGTGGGTTGCCATTTCCTTCTCCAGGGGATCACGCTTGGTCTGAGTTCTCTGCTGTGGCCTGTCCGTCCTGGGTGGCCCTCCACGGCATAGCCCACAGCCTCATCGAACCATGCAAGCCCCCTCGCCACGACAAGGCAGTGATCCATGAGGGAGTTCAAGACTGTAGCATTTCCTAATTAAGAAGGTTACTCATGCCAAAGAAATTAAACAAAAGAAGCCTCTTCTGCTTGGACTGTCCTTGGTGAAATGTAATTTCAACAAGACATATGGGTCAATTAAGGATGCCCTCTTCATTATGAGCAGCAAGTCACATTATGGCTCCTCAGTTTGACTAATAAACCAAAACGTTAGCTCATCAAGTGTCGAGCGCCACGACCATCTTTAATAGGTTTCACTTATCCCTTTGAAAGAGTGGCTTGATGTTCTTTCCTTCTGGTCCTCTGGAATTGTTCCACTATACTGACGGCTTCACCCGAGGGTGTTGCTTAAAGTACATACGCATGGCTATTTCACATTCTCCCCTTGTTCCGGCCTGTTAAGTTTTTCTCAAACTCAGGAGCTCTGCCTACACCATGCCACTGAGGTTAATAAGATTGCAGACGGTGAGAAACCAGGTTAGATTAAATCTATAGAAGTTATACATATTTAATTCTATTCAACCTTCTGAGCCGCTTTTCATGGTTAGCCTGCAGAGACGCTATTAACGACTGTGTCCTATTTAGAGACATAAGGAATAAATCCAGCAGATGGAAAAGACAACAGTTGCTGGCAACTATATTCACCATTGTGGCTGACGGCATTAACGGCTCTCGGTTCCCTCTCGGGTCAGATATGAGCACAACGATTACTCAGTTCCTTATCTATAGTCAGAAGATCCCAGTCCTGGTGGGGTTTTTGAGATACTGAATTATTGAGATACAGAATTATTGAGATACCTTACATGAGATACCTTTGTATATTTATGATGAGTGCCATATAAATACTTCATTTTTTCTCAGAAAATAACTCCAGTTCTGTCAAGCATAGGCTGCGATCACATATATTAAATAATCCACTTTCAATTCTCTTTCAATGCACTTTCCAACTGGACTTTACTGTGTGGACTGGCAAAACCCAGTCTGAAAGTGCACTGAAAGTGGATTATTTAGTGTGTGTGGATTGCGGCCATAAGTGAAGGTACAGGGGGGGCATATATTTCATAAACCCTTTGAAATGAATCTTTAAAGAGGGGATTTTTTTTAAAATTAAGGGGGGAGAAAGTAAAAAAACCCTCAGTGATCAAGCCCGTCTGGGGGGCCACCTAAAACAGCTCGTGAGACTCCAGCCTCAAAGAGACTTTCCAGTTTAGAAAAAAGATGACTTAAAGGGGGAACGTGGCAGAGGTTTATAAAATTATTCCTGAACTGCGGAAAGTGGACAGAGCGAACCTCCTCTCCTTCTCCCATAATTGTAAAACTTTGGGGGAACCCAGTGAAGTTCATGGGCAGTCGTTTCAGGACAGATAAAAAGAAATATTTCCTTACTTTGTCAGCAGTTAAATTGTGGGATTCGCTGCCAGTGGACATAGTGATGGCCACAAGGAGATCTGTCTTTAAAAGGGGGTTCGGTGGATCCATGTAAGGTGGATCCATCGACGGCTACTAGCCATGGTGACTAAAGCGAACCTCCATGTTCAGAGGCAGTAAACTTCTGAATCCCATTGCCAGGAGGCAACATCAAGGGAAGGCCTTGACCACTACATCCTGTTTGTTGGCCCTCCAGGGTAACTGGTTGGCCACTGTGTGAAACAGAATGCTGTACCAGATGGACCACTGGCCTGATCTAGCAGGGCTCTTCTTATGTTCCTGCTACTTATTTCTTACTACTCTTTACTATCAGTTTAGTACTAATATTATGCTAGGTTCTGTACAGCCAAAATGAGCTAACAAAGACGGGAGTCAGAAAGAATTCATTTTGACTGGATGGAGAACAGTCATCAGCAGCGCCAATCCATGAAAGAAGAGGCTACGGTGAATGGAGGCACAGCTTGGCTGAAGAGAAGTGGTTCATGTAATAACAAGGGAATTTTCAGAGACTGGAAACTCTCTATAACCTCCTCACTCTCCCTTATCAACGAAAATCACTTAGTCCCTGCTGCTACTTCTACTCTTCAGTTCCTGGTTCCGTGGAGGGAAAAGGACAGAGCATGTTGCAGTTTCATAGGAACTGCGGGAGGAATCCCTGTTTGGCCTGGTTGCTAGGCAATGACAATACCTTCTTTCTATGCATCCCATACTCTCTTCTGCTGAAATAGGTCGGAAACAGAATGCTAGGTGGAAAGAAAGAGAGTAGCAGCTAGCAACACTGCATGACAAGAGTGTTGTGGCTATAGACCAGGGATTGCCCACCAGAGACCAGGCAGCCAGTGTAGGGTTGTGGATAGTCTCAGACCAGGGAGTCCTAGGATCAAATCCCCAGTCCTCCATGAAGCTTGTTAGATAACTGTAGGGCAGTGCCAGGCCAGCCTCCATTAGTGCAGGAACAGAGACTGGTGCTGTGGTGCCCTCCAGAGTTCCCCTTTCCCCAGGCCATGCCCTAGAAGAGTCTCAGTTTTAGGGCAACAAGGGAGGGGGGCTTCACCTCCATCCTCTTTTGCTCCCGCCAGGTACCTTGGGAGTGGTATGGCCCTTCCTCCTGGTTTAGCCTAATAAATGACTACCTGGGGGTGGACTGACCCCAAACCTTCCCAATGCCCTCTCTTCAGGATCGGCCCCATGGTGAGTGAAGGGAGTCCTACGACCTCCCTGGCAGGGCCCTCCCTAGGGATGCCAACCTCCAGGTGGGACCTGGGGATCCCCTGGAATTACAGCTCATCACCAGGCTACAGAGATCAGTTCCCCTGGAGAAAAATGGATGCTTTGGAGGGTGGGTGGACTCTGTGGCATTGTACCCCCCCAAATCTCCAGGAGTCTCCCAGCCTGGATCTGGCAACCCTACCCACCTATCCCCCTCCAGCGGCCGGGGGGGGGCATTGGCCTGATTCAACATTGGCTTCTCTTATGTTCTTATTTTCAAGAGGGAATTAGATAAACATATGGAGCAGAAGTCCATCAGTGGCTATTAGCCACAAGGTATAGATAGGAACTCTCAGTCTGGGGCAGGTGATGCACTCTATTCTTGTTGCTGGGGGGGGGCAGTAGTGGGAGGGCTTCTAGTGTCCTGGCCCCACTGCTGGACCTCCTGATGGCACCTGGTATTTTTGGCCACTGTGTGACAGAGTGTTGGACTGGATGGGCCATTGGCCTGATTCAACATTGGCTTCTCTTATTGTTCTTCTGTTAACGAACTGGCAACCCTAGCCCTCCCTTCCCCTCCCCTGAGATTTTACATAGTGGCTCTGCTGCCAGCCTCCTCCTCCTCTGCTCCGTTCCCCAGGTGCAGTCTGCTGCCCGAGCCCCACCTCCATCCTGAAGCACGCTTTGGGCCTGCCAGGCTCTGAGGCTGCTGCGGATGCATTTCAGGGCATGGCCTCACCCTTTTTCCCTTCTCCACACCCTCTGGTTGAGCTGCCTGCCTCAATGGTGCCTGGCCAAGGCCATCCCCCACTAGATTCTCTTCTGGTTTCCCCAAGCTCCGCATGCCGTGGGCTCACCCCGCTCGCAAAAAGACCCTTTAAAAGGTCTTTTTGCAAGCCAAGTATTTGGCCCACAA
Source organism: Gekko gecko (assembly GCA_029375565.1). Classification (NCBI taxonomy): domain Eukaryota; kingdom Metazoa; phylum Chordata; class Lepidosauria; order Squamata; family Gekkonidae; genus Gekko; species Gekko gecko. The sequence goes on along the minus strand of JAPDNY010000004.1, from coordinate 21,485,743 downwards.
GTGCATCTCTCCCTCCTTCCTCCTAGATTTAAAGGGCCATCCAGCTGGTCAGCGGGCCACATGGTCCCCGCCAATCAGCTGAAACCCTTTAAATTGGGCAGGAGGGGAGGGAGAAGGGTGCCCCAGTGGGTGGTCACTCTTGGGAATGGGGCTTGGGGCATCCCCATCCACCCCGGAATGCCCCCCCAATCCTGCCTGCTGGAGCGATGAGGCGACCTTGCAACCTTATCTGCCACCCCCAGATAGACAGTCTTTTCTCTCACCCTCACCCACCTCATGGGAATGCTATAAAAATGCAATCAGAGGGAGCACTGTATGGTTCCCTGAGACCCCTGGAAGAAGGAAAGCATAAAATGAAAGCTCTCCTGGCAGTCCTACTACATTTTAAATTAAGATCTGGCCAATTCTATACAAGGTTTCTAAGAAATGGAGCTATTCCGTGTTTTAATGCAAAGTCTTTTTGGGGTCTGTACATAATTCTGTAGCCCACAGACACCAGAAAGCAGTCCTTACTTATTTAACATAAATTGATTTGCTCTTGGGCATGTTCTGGGAAGGCAAACGATTTTTGCCAATTTGCTTGGCAGGATCTTTTGGGAAACACATCCATCCCTTAAGCCAGTTCCCCCAAAGGGGATCTCACACCATCTGCTTGCATAGGTATCACAGCAAAACTTTTCAAACTATGCTCTAGGATATCTTGGGAAGCTTACTAGGGTTTCCTCAGTGAAAGGACCAGTAATGGAGAACAAGTTTCCTGGAACAGTTAGATTCGACTCTAGTAGCATCTTAGATTTTGAGAGTTAAAGCTCCCACAGCTTTGACTCTTGAAAGTTTATTCCACGAAAATTCTGAAGATTCCGCAGAAGAGAGAAGAGACTTCACAAAAGCTCCTACCCTGCCACAAATTTTATTTGTCTTTAAGGTGCTACTGGAATCTTGCTGATTCTGTACAAGGAAGCTTCGTGTGTTCATGTGATGTGCTCCACGTGACACGTTGAATCAAAAGGTGCTTTTTGAACACACACACATAAGACAAGACAGAGTACCCACCTAGCCATGATTTGTTCCTGCAGACTCTCTAATTTCTTCTCCATTTCAGGTCTTATTCAATCTATTGAAACAAGAGGATGAAAGTTTTTTAATCTACTCATTTATGCAGCAGGCAAAAATTGACAGCAGAAGCTTTCTAGAGGGCACGGATCTGTGCTGTGGGAATACAGCTGTTTATTCTACCATCATCTTCTCTCTGCTTACAGCATACGACAACCACTAACTAAGTGGTAACTTCCTCCTGTGCATCTGAAACCATGGGATGAGGCAGTCACATGTGAACATTCAGCCAAGCAGTGAGAATGTTTGCTATACATCTGCAATGGATCAGAGGTCTGGGGAAGCAGGGGGGTGATAAAATCCTTATCCCCATGTAGGGTTGCCAGCTCAGATTGTGAAATACCTGGAGATTTGGGGGTGGAGCCTGAGGAGGGCAGGGCATGTGGAGGGTGTGTGTTCAATGGGATATAATGCCATAGAGTCCACCTTCGAAAATGGCCATTTTCTCCATGGGAACTGATTTTTTAAAAATTTTCAAATTTTATTGAGATAACATTGAAATTACAACTCATGCAACACATAGAATGAAATGTAAGCATATTTCTGAAGAGAGAGAGATGTATTCTGCATAAAATGAGTGAATATTTTACAACAGATATGATGAAGTATAAAAACCAAATGGCGGATCCAATAATGCTCCCAGTGAGACGTGTAATGATCGATACAGTCTGTAAGACCGTGGAGACTGTGAGAAATACTGAGTACCAAATCTGCAATCGACGGGAACTGATTTTGATCACTGAGAGATCAGCTATAATCCTAGGAAATCTCCAGCCACCACCTGGAGGCTAGCAACCCAATCCCTGTGTGGCAGGCTACAAGAGAGGATCAATGGACCATGTGGCTGTACTCGCATGGTATCATTTAACACACAGTCACATAGGAGATTCAAAATTTTGTGATGGGTTGTCCTGATTTTCTGGACTGCTCTAACCTTGTACTATCATTAACAGAGGTAATGCTCAGGGTCAGACTACGTGTGATGCAGGGAAACTGCTGATCAGATCCTCCCCATGAGTAATTTAGGTACAAAAAGCAGCCACGGGGAAGGGAGTGATGTGAACATGGGCAAGTAGTTAACTCTTCTCCTAATGCTGTTTCCTTGATCAACAACCCCACCTCTCTCTGCACAGTTGCTTCTGTTGGAAGGGAAACGCCAGACTTAGCCTTAGCCTCCAGAGTAAGGTTACAAGCAATGCTCCCTCTAAGCTGTGGAGTCTTGTGAGCAAAAATTCTACTTTGTGAGCTACTGGCATTAAAGTTGTGAGAAAATGATTTGGCTACTGCATAAATTAGTTTGCTCTGGAGCTATCCTTCCTGAGCTAAGACAAAAATGTGTGAGCTAGCAGTTAAAAACTGTGAGCTAGTTCACACTAACTCAGCTTAGAGGGAACACTGGTTACAAGAGAGTCAGTTGGATACACAGGCAAAATGTGGGTTTCCTTCCTGTTTACTCTTCTGCTTCTGCCCTTCTGATGTGTAGACCGATACTCACGGGGAATTGCCTTTTTCCTTCCATTCACACCTTTCTCATGCACATACAAAAAAGGAGGCACGCTGGTCTCCACCTTTGGCACACCATGGATATTAGACATGCATCGCTGCATCTGCATCCATCCTAGCTAATCAGATTAGATCCTTTTTCTTTCTCTCACCTTTACTATCTAGAATGAAGTTCCTTAAATAAAGAACTCTTTATTAATTTGAAACTGACAAGTGGCTCTGCGTAACTCTGTAACTTTGCTAGCACATGTAGAACAAAGAAACTCTGCTGCATATAGCCTTAATTGTGTTCTTCTACAATAGAATAGAGATTACTGGCTTACCATACCAGTGAATCTGTCTTTCAACTTCAAACCTCAAGGAGGGAAAAGACAGGCACTGTGCAGGTACCTGTCTTCTTTCCTCTGCTTAAAGCAGGGGGAGGGGAATGAGGGTAACAGGACAGTCAGTCTACTAGCAGAGCAAGAGAGCCAGTTTGGTGTAGTGGTTAAGTGCACGGACTCTAATCTGGGAGAACTGGGTTTGATTCCCCACTCCTCCACTTGCACCTGGCTGGATGACCTTGGGCAAGCCATAGGTCTGATAAGAGCTGTTCTTGAAAAATGAGCAGTTTCTGTCAAGAGCTCTCTCAGCCCCACCTACCTCACAAGGATGTCTGTTGTGGGGAGGGGAAGGGAAAGGAGTTTGTAAGCCACTCTGAGACTCCTTTGGGTAGTGAAGGGCGGGGTATAAATCCAATCTCCTCTTCTTCTTCTCTTTTTGTAGCAGGAACTCCTTTGCATATAAGGCAACAAACTACTAATGTAGCCAATCCTCCAAGAGTTTACAGTAGCCCCTGTAAGAGAAGCTCTGTAAGCTCTTGGAGGATTGGCTGCATTAGGGGTGTGCCGCCTAAAATGCAAAGGAGTTCCTGCTACAAAAAGAGCCCTGAACTATTGAAAGTGTATTACTAATACGATCGTATACTCTAGAGCACGGATCTCCAACATGATGCCCATCAGTACTTCCTTTGGCACCTGCCAAGCTTTTCAGAAAGTGGGTAGGGCCATTGGAAGGCAGGGCTTGTTACTGGCTGCCCTCATTCAAATGAAACAGGTTTCCATTGGAGGAACAGGACAGATAAACAACTGGGCTTTCTTTAGTCAGTGTGGGGTTCCATTGCCCCTTCAGGCCTTCCTTCTTCCCAACAGGTGTGAGGAGGGAGGTATTTCATTTGGCTCCACCTCCTGTGGCAGGCATTTTGGGTTTGGGTTCACCTCACGCAACAGTCATTTTGGGGGTAGTACTCACCACCCCCTATCAAAATTCCAAAGGTGCCCACAGTCTCAAAAAGGTGAAGGTCCTCTGAACTTAAGTTGGTTCAACAGTTAATCCTTCCCTTCTTCATTTTATCCTCACAGCATTTCTGTGAGGTAGGTTAGGCTGAGAGCATGTGACTGGCTTCCATTGCAGAGTGGGGATTTGAACCTGGATTTCTAAGATCCTAATTTGACGGTCTAACCCTACACCACACTGGCTGTCCAAGAAATCTGTGTCCTAATCAGTCACAGACTTGTCCTAGTGTATATTTCTTGCTTTCCATTTTCTTTTTACCCTAGTGCTCACAATTTTTGATTGCCAATGAGTGTGTGTATATATTTTTGCCGACTGAGGACAAATGTTACGTTTCTGATTAAAGCCTTCCTGAAAGTTTGTCACAATATATCTGTTAGCATTCAACATGCCAAAAGATTCCTTTTGGTTTTAACATAATTCTCAGCAGCCTCACCAAATTGCAATCCCCAGAATTCTTTAGAAGCCATAGTCTTTCATACTGGGCAACAGCAGATATAAGCTACTGTCATACACTCTTTCTTTGACACACACTAAAAGTTATAACAAAATTAAAGCGGGAAACGCTGAATCTATTATACCTTAGAGTAAGTATATGCAAGCTTTCACATTACCATGGCTTTGTCTGGCAGAATGAACATGAAACAAATTATACAAAACAAAATACTGACTATCACTTAATACAAACATGAATTAGTCTTATATTTTAAATACTCGGTACTATCAATTAAGGGAGGTTCAGCAGTACTTTTTTGTGATTGAAAGAAACCAGAGTTACCCTGTTTTATGAAGCATCACTTTTTAAAGCTAGGAAATAAATTGAGCTGCAATATACACTTGTCTACTTCACTTTTTTTTAACTGCTTCTGGATTTGGGCTGTAGTAGAAAAGTAGCAATAGGAAAATGGCACCTGGCTATATTCTCTGTGGTCTGTAAGGGATAAATCGCAATACTGGCCACAATATTGTTCTCTATCCCCTTCTCTGTTCTATGTTCAAAGTAATCTTTAGAGATGAAGGTGGGATTATATTAGGATAAGGAAGAGTTCCCGGCAGGCTGAGAATCTAGATTTCATCTTGTTTATTGCTCAAGGAATCAATGTACACTATTCATTTGCCAACTTGTTACCAGGCAGTATTCAGAGTGGGTCTCACCAACTCTGACCAGATCTTTTATAGGATACTGGAATACACGTACCACTAGGTCAGATCCAGCAGAGCATCTTTTATGTAATTCTTGGAATGGATGTCATTTCCACTTGTGCTTTTGTGGTGTTTTACATCACCTACAATCTGGGACGTTTAATTATCAGGGGCACTGAACCTGGGAGCTTCTGCGTGCAAAGCAGATGCTCTAGCACTAAGCCCACCTTAGCATGTTACTTCTGTAAAGACACCCCCCTTCTATTTACTAATTTTATGCATTACTTTATATAATGAGTCAGGGAGTGACTTACAATGCTATCCAATGCATGTTTACTCCAAAGCCAATTCCACTGCATTCAATGTGCTTTACTCCCAAATAAGTGTGTATAGGACTCCAATCATGCCCACTGAGACTTCCGCATATGTTGCTGTGCATTTTGGCTAGGGTTGTCAACTTCCAGGTGATGGCTGGAGATCACCTGGAATTACAACTGGTCTCACAATACAGAGATTAGTTCCCATGTAAAACAAGGCTGCTTTGTAAAGTAGACTGTGTGGCATCATACCCCACTGAGGTGCCCTTCCTAGGCCTCATCCTAGGGATGCCAGCCTCCAGGCTGGACCTGGGGATCCCCTGAAATTATACCTCATCTCCAGACTGAAGAAAACAGTTCCCCTTAAGAAAATGGATACTATGGAGGGTGGACTCTAGGAGCCAGTGTGGTGTAGTGGTTAAGAGCAGCACTCTAATCTGGAGAACCGGGTTTGATTCCCCACTCCTCCACATGCAGCCAGCTGGGTGACCTTGGGCCAGTCACAGTTCCCTCAGAGCTGTTCTCTCAAGAGCAGTTGTCTCACAGCTCTCTCAGCCCCACCTACCTCACAGGGTGTCTGTTGTGGGGAAAAGAAGGGAAGGAGATTGTAAGCCGCTCTGAGTCTCTGAGTGAAGGGCAGGATATAAATCCAACTCTTCCTCCTCCTCCTCCTGCTGAGGTTCCTGTCCTCTCCAGACTCCACCCCCCCAAATCTTCAGCAGCTTCCCAACCTGGTTCTGACAACCCTAACCCGCCCCCCACATCCTCTGCCAGTGGCCGGGGGGACCTGGCAACCCTTCGTCCACCCCAAAAAAATCTCCAGGAATTTTCCATTCCAGAGCCAACACCCCTGGCTTTGGCCCAGAAACGTTTATGCCACAACAAATCTGCAGTTTTGGCTGCAATAGTCTTATCACACGCTTGCCCTTTGTCATGTGTTTAAAGAATACTGGGGTGAAAAGGAGAAGGGGGGGGTTCCACTAGGCTACACTTAAGCCCTAAAACCTCAGTGAAATAAATTTAAAAGTTCATTGCCGAAATGGAACAGGTTTCAGAGAGTAGCTGTGCTGGTCTGCAGTAGAACAGCCAGACTGAAGTCCAGCAGCACCTGAGAGACCAACAAGAGCCGACTGGGTAGGGTTGCCAGGCCCCCCCCAACCACAAGCAGGGGATGGGGGGGAGTAGGGTTGCCTGATCCAGGCTGGGAAACTCCTGGAGATTTGGGGATGCAGCCTGGAAAGGAGAGGGACCTCAGTGGGGTACAGTGCCATAGAGTCCACCCTCCAAAGCATCCATTTTCTCCAGGGGAAACTGATCTCTGTAGTCTGGAGGTGAGCTGTAATTCCGGGGGATCCCCAGGTCCCACCTGGAGGCTGGCATCCCTAATCCTCCAAAGCCCCAGTTCTGTCCAGGGGAAACTGATCTCTGTAGTCTGGAGATGAGCTGTAATTCCGGGGGATCCCCAGGTTCCACCTGGAGGCTGGCATCCCTGGGAGTGGGGGAAGGAGAGAAAGAGTGCCTCTGAGCATACACGAAGGATTCTTTCGCTGCAGAGGAATCACAGCCAGCCTGAAACTTCAGAGCTCCGGGCGCGACTTCTACGAAGCTCGCGAGCCCCGGAACCTCTCGGTCCAGAAACTAAGTGAAAAAGAGAAAAGGGCGAGAGGGGGAGTGGAGGAGTTACCTGCCGGGCGCTCCAGGCTCTTCCTTCCCCGGCTTCGCTCCGGCTTACTCCGGTGGGGAAGGCGCCTGCCAGCCCCAGCAGCCTCTTCCCCTCCCGCCACGGAGGCCGCCGTTCCCCATCCCCGCCCTCTTGGGTCTCGGCCCCTTCCCGAGGCAGAAGCGGCGGCGGTTGTTGCAGGAGGAGCGGCCTGCAGGCTTCTCTCGTTGCCAGGGGAACGGGGAGGCGTGGAAGGCCCGGCCGGGGCAGGATTCGGCGCGGGGAGCCCCAAGGGGGCCTGACCAAAATGGAGGGGAAGGGGAACTGCAGGGGAAAGGGTGCCAGCGTGGCCGCCAACAGCAAGCTGCGGGGGCCGAAGTCAGTTTCCGCACAGCTTGCGCAGAACGAAAGTTCGAGTCCGGTGGCCCCTTTAAGACCAGCAAAGTTTTGCTCCAAGTATAAGCTTTCTTGGGCATGCACACTTCTTCACCAAAGCTTTATACCCAGAATAAAACGTTGTTGGTCTTAAAGGGGCCAGTGGACTCTCAGACTTTGTTCTGCTGCTTCAGACCAACACGGCTACCCCACCTGAATCTATCCAGTTTGTGCCAGTATCCTCAGCATTTTCGGCTGGGTGCACAGATAAGGAACTAGGAAATGCGAATAAGGAACTGGGAGCCAACTTCAGGCTTCAAACAAGTTGTTTCCCAACCTGGATCTGTCAACCTTACCCCTCAAAGAACAGCTCTTATCAGAGCTACAGCTGATAACTATGTAAAATTAAAATGTAATGAAAATGATATACACTATAGTCGTAATTGGCAATAATTTTCCTAGTTTTGCTAAACTGACATCTGGAAATGGCTGAGGAACCATTGTCCTTGTTCTGGAGAGATGGCCACCAAAGGATTTAGCAGGGACCTAGGGCTCCTTGATATTACAGGTTTTAAACCAGTATTACAACACTAGGGAGACTGCATTATTACCAATTCCTGCTATTGTGAATGGTCTGTACTTTTCTTGATGATATCTGATTTTGGGGGGGCAGTGCTCTCCCTCCCCCCCTCTAATCCAATTGTTCTCCAAACGACCAAGATCAGCTCCCCTGGAGAAAATGTCTGCTTTGGAGGGTGGACTCTATGGCATTGTGCCTTGCTGTGGTCCCTCTCCTCCCCAAAGCCCTCCCTCCCCAGGCTGAACCCCCCAAATTTCCAGGTATTTTCAAAGGCAGAGCTGGCAACTCTCATGAGTCAGTGCTCACTTGATCAGGTGCATGAAGAGCATGTCTATCAGACAGATACATTTATACCATACACATGAAGAGTACTTTGGCTCAGAAAAGCTTACGGTGATATAAATGTTGTTAGTCTTTAAGGTGCCACAGGATTCCTTATTTAAATATCTGTGGTCTAAGTTTCACATTCCTGATCAGAAGGGAGGGGGAAGAAGCCCACATGTTTAGCCAAGTGAGACACTATTGGAGGAGGAGGAGAAGGAGGAGATTGGATTTATACCCTGCCCTTGACTACCCAAAGGAGTCTCAGAGTGGCTTACAATCTCTTTGCAATCTCCCTTCCCTTCCCCTCCCCACAGCAGACACCCTATGAGGTAGGTGGGGCTCAGAGAGCTCTCTCCAGAACTGCTCTTTCCCAAGGTCATGCCAGCACCTGTACGTGGAAGAGTGGGGAATCAAACCAGGTTCTCCCAGATTAGAGTTCGTGCTCCTAACCACTACACCAAACTGGCCACCATTTGTACCCAGCTGTCCCCAAACCCCTATGGCTAAGGAATTACAGCGGTCAATGAGACACGAATGTAAGAGATGAGAACAAGCTGAAATAATGCTGCAAAAACTACCTACTGGGAATTCTTTTCAGCCTTTCAGTTGAAAGCCTGACTGGGAGAGAAATCTAACTTCTGAAGAAAGTATTTGCCTCTAACATTAAAAAAAGCATCCAACTTTACAAAAAGTTGGCATTAAATTCCTTTTTTCGCACAAAGGTGACTGCAGGACATCTCTTTGTCCTGCCTCTGGGTTGTTCATAGATAGCATCCTTCAGAATGTGATAGTGTTGTCAACCTCCAGGTAGGGCCTGGAGATTTTCCAGAATTACAACTCATCTCCAGAGGACAGAACAGCAGTTTTCCCAAAGAAAATGGCTGCTTTGAAGGGTGAATTCTATGGCATTATACCCTCCCGAGGCCCCTCCCTTCCTCAAACTACGCCCTCCCCAGGCTCCGCCCCACCAAATTGCCTGGGATTTTCCAAGCTGGAGTTGGTAACCCTAGGATGTGAAGAGCTGACATTAGGGATTTATGAATGCATGAAGACACATCATCAAATCCTTAGTCCACTGAGTCTGATATTAGCTACTTTCATCGAGAGTAGCTCTCCCAAGGTCCAAGCAGAAGCTTTCCCATAGTCCTACCACATGAGATCTTTTTAAACAAAAATAACAATTTAATCTGAGGTCTTAACACCTCCGTTTTATCTTCACAACAACAGCCCTGTGAGGTGGGTGAGGCTGATAGTTCATGACTGGTCCCAAGGCCACCCACTGAGTTTCATGTCAAGGGAGGGATTTGGAGCTGGGTCTCCCAGATCTAGAAGAGAGAGAGCTTGGATTTGTTCCCCGCACTTCACTACCCAAAGGAGTCTCAGAGCAGTTTACAATCTCCTTTCCCTTCCCCTCTCCACAACAGACACCCTGTGAAATAGGTGGGGCTGGGAGAGCTCTCCCAAGAACTGCCCTTGAGAGAACAGCTCTGAAAGAACTTGTCACTGACCCAAGGTCACATCAGCAGCTTCATGTGAAGGAGTATGGAATCAAACCCGATTCTCCCAGATTAGAGTCCACACTCCTAACCATTACACCAAACTGGCTCTAGTCTGATGGGATAGTTTAACCACTACACAATTCTGCTGCCAGTCACTACACACACAAACACACATCAGGGTTCTTTTTGTAGCAGGAACGCCTTTGCATATTAGGCAACACACCCTTAATGTAGCCAGTCCTCCAAGAGCTTACAGTAGCCCCTGCAAGAAGAGCTACATAAGAGAAGCCAATGTTGGATCAGGCCAACGGCCCATCCAGTCCAACACTCTGTCACACACAGCGGCCAAAAATACCAGGTGCCATCAGGAGGTCCAGCAGTGGGGCCAGGACACTCGAAGCCCTCCCACTGTTGACCCCCCCAAGCACCAAGAATACAGAGCATCACTTGTCCCAGAGTCCATATCCATACCTTGTGCCTAATAGCCACTGATAGATCTCTGCTCCATATGTTTATCTAATTCCCTCTTGAAGCCGTCCATGCTTGTAGCAACCACCACCTCCTGTGGCAGTGAATTCCATGTGTTAATCACTCTTTGGGTGAAGAAGTACTTCCTTTTATCCGTTCTAACCCGACCGCTCAGCAACACTGCCGGCTCGCCGCCCCCCCGCCTCCCTGCCACCACTGCCAGCGAAGCGCCCTGGTGGGGCTCAGGAGGCGGCAGCAGAGCTTGCCCGCCCTCCCCCTGCCGGCGCTCCCCCTCCCCTGCCACCCTCCCCTCTCCTCCAAGCCAGCGCTGGGAGGGAAGGGGTGGGTTTTTGAACCCCCTGGCTTGCCTCGATGCCCCTGTGGCTGCAGAGCGCCGAGGCAAGCCGGTGCTGGGAGGGAAGGGGTGGGGGTATGAACCCCCACCTCTTCCCTGGCTTGCCTCGGCGCCCCCGCGGCTGCGGAGCGCCGAGGCAAGCCAGCGCTCTGAGAGAAGGGGTGGGGGTCTAAAACCCGCCTCTTCCCTGGCTTGCCTTGGTGCCCCTGCAGCTGTGGAGCGCCGAGGCAAGCCGGCGCTGGGAGGGAGGGGGCGGGGGCTAGAACCCCTGGGAGGGAGGGGGTGGGGGCTAGAACCCCCACCCCTTCCCTGGCTTTCCTGGGGTCCCCACAGCTGTGGAGCCTCCAGGAAAGCTGATGCTGGGAGGGAAGGGGTGGGGGTTCTAACCCCTTCCCTGGCTTTCCTGGGGGCCCCACAGCTGCAGAGCGTCCAGGAAAGCTAGCGCTCCGCCACCCCCCCAGTATCCAGGCCCCACCGGGAGGTTGACATCCCCGGTGGGGTGGGCGCCCCAGGCTGTCCTGCCTAGGGCGCCCAGACACTTGGGGCCGGCCCTGCTCAGCAATTTCATTGAATGCCCATGAGTTCTTGTATTGTAAGAAAGGGAGAAAAGTACCTCTTTCTCAACCTGTTCTATCTCATGCATAATCTTATAAACCTCGATCATGTCACCCCTCAACCGTCCCCATTGCCCACATGTTTGTTCACCCACTCAAAGAATGCTAACAGATTAGTGAGACAAGATCTTCCCTTACAGAACCCGTGCTGAGTCTGCCTCAATAGTTTTTTTCCATCAATGTGCCTAGTAATTCTTTTCTTAATAACAGTTTCCACCAACTTACCCGTGTCAGACTGACTGGCCTGTAATTTCCCGGATCTCCTCTGGAGCCCTTTTTAAAGATGGGAGTGACATTAGCTACCTTCCAGTCCTCAGGAATGGAGGCAGATTTTAAAGAAAGATTACATATTTTTGTAAGGAGATCCACAAGTTCACATTTCAGTTCTTTCAGAACTCTCGGATATATGCCATCTGGGCCTGGTGATTTATCAGTTTTTAAGTTGTCTATCAGTCGTAGGACCTCCTCTCTCGTCACCTCAATCTGACTCTGGTCTTTCAACCCCCCTCCTGAAATCAACGATTCTGGAGTGGGCAAGCACTTCTCATCTTCCACAGTGAAGACAGAGGCAAAAAATGCATTCAGCTTCTCAGCCATTTCCCGATCATCCTTCACTACTCCTTTTACCCCTTGGTCATCCAAGGGCCCCACTGCCTCCCTGGCTGGTTTCCTGCTTCTAATGAATTTGAAGAAAGTTTTATTGTTGGCCTTTATGTTTTTTGCGATATGCTCCTCGTATTCCCTTTTTGCCTGCCTGATCACAGACTTGCATTTTATTTGCCACAGCCTGTGTTCCCTTTTATCAAACTCCCTGAGACTAGCTTTCCACCGCTTAAAGGAATCCTTCTTACCTTTTACAGCTTCCATTAATTTGTTTGTTAACCATGCAGGCTTTTTTCTATACCTATTTGTGCCTTTCCTAACCTGTGGTATATATTTTTTCTGAGCTTCTAGAATTGTAGTTTTAAATAGTTTTCAAGCTTCCCCAATGGTTTTGATCCTTTCTACTTTTCCTTTCAGTTTCCTCCTCACATGTCCCCTCATATCAGAGAAGTTACCCCTTTTAAAGTCAAAAGTGGTTGTGTCAGTCTTTTTGGCCCATTCCCTATTTATACAATAACATTATGGTTGCTGTTCCCAAGCGGTGCAATCACTTTTACATCTCTCACTAGGTCTTGGGCATTACTTAGGACCAAATCCAGGATCTCCTCTCCCCTGGTAGGTACTGTTCCCACCATAGCACAGTCATTGAGGGTGTCTAGAAACTCAATTTAATTTTCCCGACTAGAACACATATTGACTCAATCAATGTGTGAGTAGTTAAAATCACCTATTATGACACAGTTTTTTTGTCTAGCCGCTATCTTTAATTCATTCATCATTTTATAATCCTCCTCTATCTTTTGATCTGGTGGGCAATAACAAACTCCCAGTGTTAAGTTTCCTTTTGGGCCCACTATTTCAACCCATAGCATTTCCAGAAGTGAATCCAATTCTCTTATCCTCTCAGTCTTACTGGACTCTCTGACATTCAGAGCCAGCCCACCTCCAACCCCTACCCCCCATCCTTGCGATAGAATATATAACCGTATCCCACTGATTTTCCTCATCCCACCAAGTTTCTGAAATACCCACAATGTTTATTCCCCCCCCACACCAAGCACTTGCCTCAGACACTTCTAGCATTTGTATAGAAACACCTATAGTTTCCCATACATGTTGCTGCTTCGAGACCTTGTCAGGCAGTCCGTATCACTAGCCACAGTCTCAGTGGACAATTCCAATCCACCTCCCTGTAGAAAAGCAACAGCTACCCCCTCATTTCTCAGAGATGAGCCATCCTGAACCAGAGACTTTTCATCTCCTGTCGGCTTTCCCCCAATATTCAGTTTAAAAACTGCTCTGCCACCTTTTTGATTTTAAGCGCCAGCAGCCTGGTTCCTTCTCGAGACAAGTGGAGAGAGTCTCTTTTGTACAGCTCCCTCTTGTTCCAAAAAGCATCACAGTGCCTAACAAACTTGAACCCTTCCCCCCTACACCATTGTCTCATCCACACATTGAGACTCTTGCTCTGTGCCTGTCTTTCTGGCCCTCTGCGTGGAACAGGTAGCACTTCTGAGAAGGCTACCTTGGAGGTCCTGGCCTTGAGTTTCCTGCCCAGCAGCCTCTGTAAGCTCTTGGAAGATTGGCTACATTAGGGGTGTATCACCCAATATGCAAAGGAGTTCCTGCTACAAGAAGAGCCCTGCACACACTCATTCCAAGGCAGCCCTGGTCATTTTTGTTATCCTGCTGGGTGCTAAAGTGGATTCTGTCACACCACGTGTGCAGCTGTGTGGTAGAATGGGTGACAGGCTGGTGGACAGAATGGTCTCTGTCAAAAGACAAGTCTTTGCTTCAGAGTTAGTTGCTGCTGAAATAAAAGATCTGAACGTCCGGTGCTCCAAACCGTCAGAACCCCGGGGGCATCCTAATTATTTTGTGAGCGACAGAGAAGGATTTTTATCTTCTTGCACAGAGGTCTTTAAAAGAAAACACTGATGATAACAGCAAAGGGAGATGAGCTCAAGGCTGGAGGGATTTGGTTTCTTCTTCGTTCCTGGGCGTCATGCTGTTTTCTTGTCCGTTGCCGTTCCAATGAAGCCGCTCCGCTTGCGATTAAAGATTCTATCAGTCTCAGGTCTATGAAAGAGGGGGAAGTTTCCGACAGATTTAAACATTAGCTTATTTCCCCCCCTAAGTCTCTATGACAAACTTCAGAGTTCCTTCCCACAGATCACAAGCTTATCCTTGTGGAACGGCTGGCTTCTTTGTGGACATCTCATACAAAGGAAACAGCCAGCAATGGGGATGCGGATAATTGTGAGTCCAGAATTTCATTGTACTTGATGATGCATTTGCGCTAATGATGATCATTTCTGAAGAGTGCAGAGGAAGAGGGGAGGTGATGAGCCCACCCTATTACTGGGCTGGATTTGCTGTGAATGGGGCATCTTCTACATTCCCCAATCCTACAAATCTCTGGGAATGCACATTTGATAGGGCACTTAAGCCGTTTAGTAGACAAACTGTAGACATCCCCCTATTGTGTGAGAATCAGTGTGGTGCAGTGGTTACGATTTCTGGATTAGTATCTGGCAGACCTGGGTTTGAATCCTCACTTGTGCCACGGAAGCTCGTTGGGGGACCTTGTAGCAGTAGAAAAGAACAAGAGTCCAGAAGCGCCTTAAAGTCTAACACAATTTGTGGCAGGGTGTGAGTTGTGAGTCACTGCTCACTTCTGCCGACACAGGATTTAGTGTATCTGAAGAAGTGAGCAGCAGTGACTCACGAAAACTCCTGCCCGGCCACAAATTTTGTTAGTCTTTAAGGTGCTACTGGAAACTTGCTCTTTTCTACTGCTATAGACAGACTAAACACGGCTCCCCATCTTGATCTATCTGCATGGGTGACCTTGGGCCAGTCATAAGCCCATTCTGCATCTAGCATTTGCTCTGTCATTTTACCAAACCCACACTGGAACAGGAAAAGATGCGGCTCAAAACCACATTTAAATACCCTGGGCCAACACCTGTACTGACTGCAGAGTCACCCCTGAATGGCCATAAAACAGCCATAAACCTATGCAGACGGCTACCGTAAAACCAAGAGATCAAAGGAAGTGAAAGGGCATGCAGTGCCATAAAATGCACTGCCATAAAATCCGACAATCAATCAAAGTGAAAGCGGCATGCAATGTAGAGAGGGATTTCTGTTCCACTGTGGATTTGGAAAAACAACGGAGCAAGCGCTAGATGCAGAATGGGCCATATTCTCTCAGTTCTTTCCCATTCAATTCAAATGGGTTTGCTGAATTCCAGGAGGGGCCCGGAGTTCTCCCGGAGTTACAGCTGCTCTCCATACTAGAGAGATCAGTTCCTCTGGAGAAACCGCAGAGTCCAGGAGAAATGGATATTCTAGTGTGACTACAGAGAACAGCTGACCGTAGGACATCCATTTCTCCTGTGTATACCATAGAGACTCAATGGTATATAGCATATTGACTAAGAGGAACTGATCGATAGTTGCTTGTAAGGACAAAAGGCTAAGGCTGGTTGGGGATAGAGAGAGGGACAAAACTGTTGTCTGGACTGAGAACAACGAATCTACTCAGCAGCATCACAGCTCTAGGCCCCGGAGTCACTTGGACTTAGCAGCAAGAGCAGCACTGGGAGGAAACCCAGCATCGTGTCAACACCACAGCATCACTTCCGGGTCTGTACTGGGAGTGATATCCTGGCACTGCCACAAAACTGGTTCCATTGTGCCTACCCCCCAGCATCCCTTGCTGTCATGCCTCACTGCTGAAACAAGTTGCCCACAGCACAGGCCCCTCCAAATGCTTCATGCGCCAGACTCCATCATCCACCCCCAGAAACCAGGCCCCGTCCCTGTCCCCGGGGATTCAACTGACCACAAACCTCTCAAAGAGACCTGTACCCCGTGACCATCTTCAGCTGACCTGGAGATGCTGCAGGAGCCCAGCCAGGATCTTGCACCCCCAGAGTCTCCCCCAGACCCCTGAGACTGGAGACAGGGGAGGACGAGGGAGGAGGTAGAGGCCTAGCAAAGGCATGCACAATGGGCTACTTGGGGCCCACCTCATTCCAGACTTTCTCAAAAGGAGGTAGGGCTCTTGTATGTCGTGGCAGGATCTGGGACTTTAATAGGGTTACCAGGTCCGTCTTCGTCCCTGGCAGGGGACTTTGGGGGGGCGTTCCTGGAGGGGGCGGGGTGTCCCCAAAGCAATGATATCACATTGGGGATGTCCCTGCTCCAAGAACTATCACCGGCGGCCACGCCTCTTCCTAACATCCCGCAAGATTTAAAGGACCAGCCAATCAGGTGGAGGGCCCTTTAAATCTTGCAGGAGGGGAGAGGGGCGGCCGCCACTGTGTGCCTGAACCTGCATCCAGCGGGCCCTGCTCACCCGATCGCCAAGCAGCAATGCCACTTGGAATTCAGGCATGAGAGAAGGGAGAGGGGTGGCCATGGGTGTTTGGGCTTGGGGTGAGGCTTCCTCCACCAGCCACTTGGCCGGCGGTGAGTTGAACCCCCCCAAAAGTGGGTAAACCCCGCCAGGCTGGGGGGTGGGGTGTCTGGCAACCCTAGACCTTAATCAGGCTATCAGTAAGGGAAGGGATTCCAGCCTCCTATATAAGCTTGCAGGATGCCTTATTGCCTTGCTGGTTCAACAGCTCTCCTTGATGCCTAGCTAGAAAACAGCTGGTCTTTCTGCTCCAGCCTCTAGCACCATGTTTGTGTGGAGGTTCCTAGCTGCCGCCTTATGTCAAGGGACCTGCTTTACCTTTGCTATCTCAGTGTAGGCTCTGTGGTCTCCCTCTCTGCTTCCCTGTGAGGAGGCTGGTTTAGCATTGCAACTTACTAGGAACCCAGAGTCAGTAGTCCTATGCTGTCAGCCAGACCTGAACACCTGCTGGGTGCTCATCTGACTTGAGTCTACAGGCCTAGGATAGGCATGCCAAGCTACTGCTTGGCACCTCAGAATTTTGGAGGCAGGGACAGATGTGCTGATGTCATGCTGGTATGATGTCCCCTCCAGTGAAATCATGATGTTGCAGATAACGTTCTAGGGTTTGCAAAAACTCTATGGTTAAACCATAGAGTTTTGGGCAAATCCTAGAGCATCACCTCCCAACATCATATAAAAAACAGAAAGTGCTGTTACACACCTGTTTGACATCAGTGCCCCTCATTTCCCTCTTATTTTTCTTCTGTTGGCATTTGCGGTGCCAGCAGGCAATGGACAGGGTGCTTAGGTGGTCTCCCACCATAACAGGAGAACAGGCGTGCCTAGTTCAGGTCCTGGCCACTTTCTCCTTTCTAGTGGAATCTCAGCGGGGAGGGCTGTTAAACACAGCTGCCCCCCTGAAGTTTTCACCCATGTGGACAGGGAAAGAGTATGCACCAAACTGCACCCTCCATCAGATACCTTTACCTTAATGGACTTAAGGATGTAACCCTGTTTAGGAATGCACTATTGATTTGTTTAATCTATACCCTACCTTCCTCCTCCATTTTATCCTCAGAACAATCCTGTGAGGTAGGGTAGGCTGAGAATGTGTGACTGGCTCCAAGTCACCCAGCAGGCTTCCATCAGTGAGTGGGGATTTGAACTCACATCTCCCAGATTGTAGTCCATACACTATGCTGGCTGTAGCTTGGATTTTACTACTATCTAAGTGTCAAGAGAAAGGCATAAGGCCTGGCATATCTGCTTGCATTCACAATCTTTTAATACGCCTGGGGGATTGCAATCATTTTTATCAAACCCTTGCTTCTTTATTGCTCAATTGATTTTATTTCTTTTTCCACTCCTGTTGTTAAAATTATTTCCAAGGTATTCAGAGTATGTATGGGATCCCTCTCCCTCTACTATGCTGCCAAACATATTTCCACAATAATAAGATACACAGACTCTGGCTCTTTCTGCACCTGTATTTTGCTTCAGTTTCTGAGCGCATTGTATTATTCTGTTCTGCATTCCTTTCCACTTCCACTTTGTGTTGGCTTTCTCTTGTTTCTGCATTTGTTTTACAGGAATCTTCTTTTAGACCATTTCCAGCACACTGTTGCCCCGCTGTTACCAAAACTCATTTTGCTGCGATTCTTTGTTCTCATCTGCTTTCAAATCGCTAATCCTTTCTAAAGTAGAACTGTTTCTGTGGGTATTTAAGTGCTGCCCACTGCCCTCCCCTGTTTCAGCCATTCTTTTTTTAGGTTGACACTCCCTTCCCGTTCTTTTCCCCTCCTTCTCCAAAGACAAAAGAGGACGTGTCCTCCCATTCAGGCAAACTTTTAAAAAGCCAAAGGGAGCATAAGAAGGAACCAGTAAATATAAAGGAGGAGGGGATTCCCTGCTTCCAAATGTATCAGTCTTGCATGTATGAGCCTGGATTTTCCCCTCCCTTCACTTTCTTTTGCAGAACCATGAAGAGAGGGAGGGAGGGGTTGGGTCTGCAGTTGAAAGTTTAGAGAGATGTTTGCCTTTCTCTTCATCTTAGACAAAGCAGCCAGTTAGCTCAAAAAATGAGGATTTTGCTTGTAGATGCAGAATGCATACAGAATACACAAATAAATAAACCGGGGGTGTGGGGGGAACAGTGCAGAGGGAATGCGTGCGACTGCAAAGTCAACCCTTAAGGCTTGGCTCCCCGGATTCTCTGGAGCAATCTGTCAGTGCAGAAAGAGCCTCCATTAGCTTTAAAGTTTGTTTTTTTGAAGACTAGAACTCAGAACTATGACACACACAACAACAGTGCAGTTCATCATCTCCACATCTCTAAGCAGCAATAGATACAGCCACTTTAAAAATGTCCTTAAATGGAGGAAAACAAAGTGTGGCGCGACACCTGTCCCAAGGGTTGTGCACCATAGAAAGTGGCGAGCCGTCAGCTTCTCAGTAAAAGAAGAATTTCTAAAAGCTGAAGAATTCATGTCACGGTATTCCCCTCCCCGCTACTATGTATGGGTGTGAAAGCTGGACAACGAAGAGAGCGGACAGGAAGAAAGTTGATTTTTATGAAATGTGGTGTTAGAGCAGAAGTTTGCGGATACCGTGGATTGCCAAAAAGACAAATAGACAAATCAAGCCTGAACTCTCCCTATATGCTAAAATGACCAAACTCAGACTGTCATACTTTGGTCACATTACGAGAAGACAGGAGTCACTGGAAAAGACAATAATGCTAGGAAAAGTTGAAGGCAGCAGGAATAGGGGAAGACCCAGTGTGAGATGAGGGCATTTTGGAGGTCAATAATTCACTGGGTCGCCATAAGTTGGAAGTGACTTGACGGCACTTAACACCCACAAAGAGAGAGTTAGTCAGCAAGGCGATGATCAACAAGGAGAATCTGCAATGGATGCATCATAATTTTATTTGGGCTGCCAAAGGTTGAAAGAACCTGGGTGATGCCCCCCCCCATCTGTTTCTCCAGGTACAGAGTTAAAAATATCATCTCTTCTGGGTCAGCAGTTACCTGCAAATAGGTCACACAGGTAGGCAGTTTCTAGTTATATTGAAAAAGCTGAAAAGTGCCACTGCAAGCCTGCTTTTACCCCTCACACTGTTTCCCCCCCCTGGGATGGGGAATAAAAGCAGTTGAAGGCCACAGAGAAGAAATTGCAATGCAGATGGCATTCTGTCTTTGTAGCTGTGGCTGGGTGCTCTGGTATTTTTGGGGGCAATGCTTAGTCCTGTAAAGGTGAAGCCCAGAGACTCTAGCAGAAGGGATGCATCTCTCTCTAACACCTGAATTCCAAGTGGCATTCAAAGAACCAACTTTCTTCCCGTCAACTTTTTCCATACAGCTACCCCCTCCCCCAGTGTCAGCTTGCTGTTCTCTGCAGTACTACGGCACCACCATTTCAGATGGATGGAAGGTGGAACTGCAGCTACCAGCCCAATAGAGATCTGGTGAGACAAGAAGCCAATAGTGTCTCTCCTTTGGCATTCTAGAGCAGCTGATTGGCCTGTCTCCATAGTAGAGCAACTTATCACAAAACTACAGACAGAACCACTCTTGGATCGCCCATCCCTATTTGACCACCTGCTTAATTCCAGATGACTAGCCAAAACAGAACATAGGAATAAGCTGAAAAACAGGAAGTTGCAGCCAACAGCAAGCTCCCTTGAAATACGTATTCTGGGAAATATGTAAGTTGGGATTTTTTGTCCCAGTGTGCATCACCGTACGCTTACCAACATTGAACTTCATTTTCCACATTGTCATCCACTCACCTAGTTTGTGGAGGTCCTCTTGGAGCTCTTCACAGTCAGCCTTGGTTTTATTAGATTCTCTGGTTCGGTATAGCCAGGAACCATTAGCAAGTTAGCAGAGTGCACCAGGCTTATCACGTGGCAAAGCGTCTCCAATTTTTGTGTACATGCTGATAAGAAACAAAGTTACACAGAGCCTCTTTTATGTTTGCTAACTAATATGAGTTCCTTTATTTATTGAACTCCATTCTAGACAGAATAGACTAGAGACAGGATAGTAGTCTAACTAGGATGGATGTAGATGCAGGATGCATGTCCTGAGTCCATGATGCCAAGATGGAGAGATCTGGCAAAGTGTGTGAATGAGAGAAGGTGTCACAACAGAAGGAAAGAAGTCCTTCCCTAAGAACAGCAATCTACTTCAAAGGGATAGTATCAGAGAGAGGAAGAAAGCATGGCCAGTGTCCTGAGCCCATCTATCTCTCTGACTCAATTGTAGCCCACTCTGAATGCAAAGGCTAGGAGACCACATACAGTCTTTATCTTCCAACAGGGTTTTACCACCCTGAATAATTTTGTGCCATCTGCAAAACTTGGCCACTACACTACACTACAAATTTGTTTCTGCTACATACAATAGAATTGCTTTGCAGTGAAAAACTCTTCTCACACTTTAAGGGCGGGGTCACCGAAATTAGGAAACCAATCAGCTTCATTTGGTCTGCCTTCAAGAGACTTCTTTGTAGCCCACCCATTTACAGAAATGCTGCCTAGAAAGCAATCCTGCTCAAGGCTGAAATTCAGAAGCCAAGGTAGGAGCTGAAGCCCAGAATATATCATAGATATCGTTCCAGCAAGGGCAGAAGGTGAACTAAGGCCTTAAATACTCTTTCTGGGAGGCAAAGATACAAGCCCCTCCCCTTGAGGAGCAGGCTGCCAGTACTTAAAGGTGCAGTGCCTGATTATGGCCACAAGTATTGTGATGGAGGTTGAGGAGGTTCAGGGTTTGGAAAGGCTTGAGGGGTCAGTTGGGGAGATTTTTTTTTAATAAGCTTTATTGTCAATTTTTAACAGTTTACAAACACAATAGTATAACAAAAGAATTAAACACTATAACATTAACTGTGGTCATAAACAATCCAAAGATGGGAAAAATATTTAAACAAGTACAGTGAACATCAATGACATTAATGCATAAAGATGGTTTACCAAGTCTAAGCAGTGCTATTTGATAGGCATAACTCATCTGACAGATGACATAAATCAATCAATCATCCAAAAGGAACAAGCAGGACTTTTTTTCTCTTTTTTTGGCAAAAGAGGGGCCAGAACTCTCAAGAGGGAAATGAAGTTTTCAATCTGTATACTGAAAACTCATGTATTTTTAAACATTTTAAAAAGAGTTTTGTCGATGAGGTTCTGGAACTCTGTTCCAGGGTGTTCCCCCAGAAAAAAAGCCCTGGGTACAAGTAAAAAGGATCTCACAATAGTAATACATCAATCGGGTAAGAACAATAAAACAACGATTCATTTCTAGAAATAAATTCCATTACAGGGAACCACATATCAACAAAGTGCAATATATATATAAGGACTATCATCGCTTTGCAACTGCTGATCTAATATCTTTTCCATTACATAGAAACCCCAGATTCATTGGTACCAAGCTGGAATAGATGGAGGTTTATCATTTTCCCATGAAACAACTATTACCATGCTCATGGCAGCACAGAGCATTGCTATTAGACTGTGTCAAATTGAAGCGATCGTGGAAGGTTGCCATAGATTCAGGAGCATTAATTCAGGGGTGAATGGGATTAAGTGACCTGTAATGTGATGAATATGAGAGCAGACAGATCACCAAGAACTCTCAGTGTAGGTACCAGTCCACCAGTTGTGGAAGTAGGAGCTGCATTCCCCACATCCTTCCTAGCAATTAGGTTGTTTGTCAACAAGATGCACTTCTGATGGAGTGAGACACCATCTAGAGGTAAGTTTAAAAGCTTGAGTTTGTATAATTATAGATTTAGACGTAAACTGAAGGAGTGCCAGATTTTTGACCATTGAGCATCTGTTAAAGTATAACCTATGAGATCCTTTGTTAAGTATGACATAGATCCTTATTCTGAGAGTGTAGATAGGAGAGCATCCGTGGAACTTCCAGTACAAGTAGGATTATATATAAAATCGAAATAGTTCCCCTACTACCAGCTACACTGAGTTTGAGTAGCCAATCAGAACCATAAAAAGACATCTGAATTCTCAATTCAGGCTGCACTAGTCTCGCTTGTGCATGTTAACACCAAAAATTAGATTTTCACCTCTTTATCCTAACGAGCCCTGCCCCCTCTGATGACCTTCTACCTATTGTTGCTGGTTGAGAAGGGGGCCCCATCACAGTTCAAACTTCAGGGTCCCCAAAATGTAGGGCCACCATTGGTCCTAGAAAAGTAGAGAGTGGCAAGGTTGGTGGAGCAAGTTGGGGAGAAATTTCTGGTTCAGTAGCAGACTCTGGGGTGGAGGGCAATACTCCTGCTAAGCTTTGGAATCTTGTGACCAAAAATTCTACTTTGTGAGCTACTGGCATTAAAGTTGTGAGCAAGCAATTTGGCTACTGTATAAATTAGTTTGCTCTGGAGCCATCCTTCCTGAGCTGAGACAAAAATGTGTGAGTCGGACGCTAAAAACTCAGCTTAGAGGGAACACTGGTGGAAGGTTCTGGGTCCAAGTCTGAGTGCAAAGGCAGGGCTGTTTCCCAAGGTGAAGTGGTCTGACTCAGACTCTTGGGGCTCCCTGTGAACACCAAAGGGGGATGCTGGAGGTGTTCCAACTGCTTCATTCTGTGGTGCTGCCAAGTGCCTAGCCCCCTCTTCCTTTGAGTCTTCAGTCCTTTCATCTAACAAGGAGCAGTCTGCATGCAGGCAGGGCCGGCCCACCCACTAGGCAAACTAGACTTTCGCCTAGGCGGGTCGTGCACGCGGGCGCCGGACTGTGCCTTCCCCTGGCTGGCATCCCAGTGACCGCCTGCCTGCAGGCCAGGAGGAGGAGGAGGAAGGGCGACTTGTCAAGCGATGCCTGAGGGCGGCTCCTGAGGGGCAGGGCCAGCCCAGCCTCAGACTTCCCTGTCCTGCCTCACACCGGCGGGGGGAGGGGGCTCCCTGGAAAGCCCTTGATGGGGCGGAGCCTCCCCGCCCTCCCCCCTCTGGCCCGCCTCCTCTTCCGGCCAGGCGGGAAAGACAAAAGGCCCCGTGTGGCGGCTCCACAGAAGAGCAGTGTCCCGAGCACGCGCGTGTGCCTCCTTCACTGCCGCCTCTGCCTCGTTGTGGCGGCCCCTGCGCGAGAGGACTGTAGATGCCCCCCACCTCGGAGTGTGTGTGCGCGTGGGGGCCCTGGGGAAGCGGTGGGCAGCGAGTGTGTCTGTCTGTCTCGATGGCATTATACCCCACTGAGGTCTCTCCCCATCCCAGTCCCTGCCCTCCTCAGGCTCCATCCCCCAAATCTCCAGGTATTTCTCAACCCAGAGCTGGCAACCCTACTGTAAGGCCCACTCACTCTGTGTTTGGGCTCACTACTTGGAATTATAACAACAACAACACATCTGTGACAAATGCCTTCAAATGCAAGTAGAAATTGTATTGTATTCCACATGGTGGCAGCAGAGTCCACAGCAAAAGGCCATCTCACATGCAAATATGATCGGAAATACATAAAAACTGGACACTTCTCTACAGTTTGTTTAGGCATAATAGCCTTGAGTTCTTTCTCAAAATAAATGAAATTCCAGGGAAGAACATTTAAATTTCACACAAATGACAAACCGTTCATAAACGGATCTTCCACACATGGGCAGACTGCCATCCTAAGCAGAGGTATGCCTTTCTAAGCCCATTGGCATCAATGTGCTATTTATTTATTTGTTTGTTTATTACATTATATTTATTGATTGCCTGCTCCCCACAATTGTGGGGCTCTAGGCGATGTAAAGGTAAAGGTAAAGGTTCCCTTGCTCGAAAGCCAGTCGAATCAGACTCTAGGGTTGCGGTGCTCATCTCTGTTTCAAAGCCGAAGAGCCAGCGCTGTCCAAAGACGTTTCCGTGGTCATGTGGCCGGCATGACTAAACACCAAGGTGCACGGAACGCTGTTACCTTCCCACCAAAATGGTACCTATTTATCTAGTTGCAATTTCTTGCTTTCGAACTGCTAGGTTGGCAGGAGCTGGAACTAGAGACGGGAGCTCACTCCGTCATGCGGCACTCTCGGGTCTCGAACTGCTGACCTACTGACCTTCTGCAGCCTGCAGTTCAGCGTCTTAACCACTTGAGCCACCGCAGCTCCTCTAGGCGATGTACAACATTCTAAAACCATTAAAAACATATAAAAGCTATATCCAGCATTGTTGTAGCTGTTCAGTCGCACAGTCGAGCCCGACTCTTCGCGACCCCATGGACCACACAATTAAATGGCAAAAATTTTTGCCGTTCCCTCCCATATGGTCTGTGAGTGCTTCACACATACAGGGGGACTGGGCTCCACAGGAACCGGGGTCCAAATAGGATGCCAGCCATGATGCTGACTGTTGCTGCCCTCAACCAAAGGCCTGGCGGAACATCTCTGCCTTGCAGGCCCTGTGGAACTGCATAAGATCCTGCAGGGCCCTGATGTTATTTGGCAGAGAGTTCCACCAGATCAGGGCTAGGGCTGAGAAGGCCATGGCCCTGGTGGAGGACAGCCAGGTATCTCTAGGGCTGGGGACCACCAGCAAGTTGTTCAGTGGAGAGCGTAGTGCTCTCCCGGGGGTGTAATGGAGGAGGCGGTCCCACAGATTGAGACTGGTGTCATTCTGTTTATGTGGCAATCTCTGTTCGTCTATCAGATATCGCATCGCTTCATATCCCATTGTTTAGTTGCAGGGAGACTCGGTTGTCCGATTTTCATCATCACTGGAAAATGTGAGCATAAGCCTTTCCTGGGAGTCATTCCCCTCAGTGCTGCTTTTCTTTTTTTTCTTTTTGTGTTTTTTTATTTTTTATAAAACAAACACATACAGACATACAAACATAAATTGGTGGGTTTTTTTCCATACATCATCAAATTGTCTATTCAAAGACCTCATACATTATATTTATCTTCTAAATTTCAGTCTATATTTTTATGTATATCTTTTGCATATAGTTAAAATAAAGAGTTCTTATTTTCTTCTAAGTTAGCTGTGCGTCCATATATTTCACTTGATATATTTCTTCAAACCATTTGTAGAATCTTGACCATGTGTTTTCCGAGTTTTGTTCAGTTTGTCCTCGCTTTCTACAATTTGAGGCATTTTATCAATTTATTTCTTATCTGGAAGGCGTCTCACATCTTCTTCAATATTTATGTCAAGTCCGATCATGGTGCTGCTTTTCAAGGAAGAGGCCAGAGGCAAAATTCTGCTGGATTATAATGTTTTAAAATGATGGGATTGGGGCTGCTTCCACACTAGGACCATTTTACTGTGCCGGGCATTCCTTTTGGATATCCTGCAGTATTGAAACTGACAATATGTCAAGACCCTGTTAGTCTGTCTGTAGTAGAAGAAAAGATCAAGGATCCATCCAGTTGCATTTCAAAGCCTAACAAAATTTCTGGCAGGGTAGGAGGTTTCATGAGTCACCCGGTCACTTCTGCAGATACATCTGAAGAAGTGAGTAGTGACTCACGAAAACTCATACCCTGCCACAAATTTTGTTAGTTTTTAAGGTGCTACTGGACTCTTGATCTTTTCTACTAATATCAAGCTATATTTCCCATAAAAATCCAGCAATGTCATTTCCCAGAGGCAAGATCTTGCTATCACATTTCCTCAGATGTAAGGTCTTGATCAGCAAAGGTCCTGCTCAGTGAATTCTCCCTGCAAGTTCCCTCATACTGAACTCATGAACAAACATTATTTCAGAGACATTGTACTATGGTTTCTCCATGGGGGGAGGGCTCAAATACCAATATATGATTGAATTTTAAGAAATCATACGAAAGCTACAATTTAAATCTTTCAAAGTACACTTGGTTCCGTGGAAGAGAAAGAATGGCTCTAGCCATGAAACTCTATAGCTTGGAGGAATAAGTTTTCCCTTCAATGTCACCAGCCACTGATTGCTGACAGAGACATCCAGCCAACCACTTGGAAAAGACCACCAGCCCCAATTCAGAATTAAGAATCTTTTCCCTTGTGGGAGATACCCCAACCTCTTCCAACCAGGTTACCTGGCACATGTCGGGGTAAGGCGGAAGTGGCAGGCACGAAGGGGGTCAGGAAAGAGTGCGAGTATCCAATAAATACTGGAGGCTTTGGCTATGTGCAAACTATATACATTTATTTATACACCACAGCCATCATCAAACAGAGTGTCAAAGTGCTCTGCTGCAATCATACATAAGAGAAGAGGGAACTGTACATCACTCACTGTACGTTTATACAAACACTAGCCAATCAGGCTTCAGTGCTGAGTCACTGTGATGGCAGTGGCAAGACTGTCCTGAACCAGTTGTAGCCAGCTCTTACTGAGGTTCCTGACTGACAGCTACATGTCACTAAATCAAACACATCTAGACAGACTTATATGAACATGTGGATCTCAACAGCATATAGCCCACATCTCCCTGCCCCCCCCCAATCAGGTTATTATGACGGACATCCATTTCCTCCATTTGGATGGAAACCAATGGACTGTCTCCAGGTGGAAACCCCATTCCTGTTTCTCCTGACTCTCTGAGCATTTTATTTCATTTTATTGCTCCTCTCTTGTGGAAATAAACAGTTGCTGTGGTTTCCAGGTCTGCATACACAACAGCGATGTCATAAGGGCTTCAGGAAGGAGTGATATCTTCTGATGTCACAGAGGCCTCTGTAGCAATGTCTTATTTCCTAGTTGGACAGTTGCCGGAGGAAATGGGGCTGTGATTCGCTGGCTCCTTGTACCCCTGGTTCACTGACTGCAGAGAAGGAAATAGGTAGGCTGTATGTGTACACAAGTATGCGTGTGAGGAAATGCAGATCAAGGAGAGTGACATGAAGCATGGGAGTTAGAGTTGCCAACTCAGTTGGGAAATTCCTGGAGATTTGGGGGTGGAGTTTGGGGTTTGGGGAGGGGAGGGACTTTAGTGGGGTACAACATCATAGAGTCTACCACCCCAAGCTGCCATTTTCTTCAGGGGAACTGAGTTCTGTAGGCTTGAGGTTCAATTGTAATTCTGGGCAGCCAGCCACCCACCTAAGAATGCTCCAAGGAATTTATTCAGGCTTGTTTCTGAGTACATGCATATACAGTCATGCTGTAAGTTTCTAGCCCTCATTAGACAAATGTGAAACAAGGAAGAATGGTTTTCAAGTTTATAGGTCATTCCTTTACATCCCCACCCCATAGAATGAGCACCAATTTCTTCACATTTGAGGGTGACAATTTCAGACCAAAATAACTGCTGTTTAAATGAAATATGGTTAATCAGCTGTAATTTGGCATCTGCCACTTTTTTAAAAATGTGACACACAATAATTATGTGCAACTATAAAATAGCAAATTATATGAGGCCCTGCTAACAGCTCATGATGGCTTTCCAGAATAGCATGATGTGGAATGAAAGTGCCCACCTGATTTAGATCTGAGCATTCAAGCACAATTTGTCTAGTTTGCCGCTTATCCCATTATGTCCGGCTTTTTAACATCAGGAAATGGCCCACTCTAAATTATTTTTACCTCTTGGCCAGGCCTGCCCTTACTACTTCTAGGATAATTTTTAAAGTCCCCCACCTTTTGGACAAAACTGACTTCCAAAACAGCTCAAGAAAGTACGATATGGTGTCTGGCTGCTTCCTGACCTTCTTCTGATGGTTTTGTACATGGTAGTTGGAAGCAGGATGGAATGGGGCTCTCAAGGCCAAACCAGTTACATGCTGGGAGGTTTTTTACATGCAATTTTCAAGCCCATGAGGGTGCTAATTCAGACCGGGACTATGAGGAGCGGGTGGTCCTAGTCTAAATCCTGCTCCTTTGAAAGCCTGAAAATTAAGTTGGGGGAAAAAATTAGGCACTCTGAACTCCCAGCATACTTCTGCATGGACTTTCAGTGGGTCTTAAATCCAGGCATGATGGAGGGCTTATGCACTGGTCCACTACCACTAAAATGGTAGCTTTTAGGACCTTTTCCACACAGCAACCCTTTCCTGTCAAAGTCCTGGTATTGCTGTAGCCACTCATGTAGCCCAATAGCAATGGTGCTTACCCATGGAGATTTCCCACATATTTTCCTGGTGGTGGCCGTCCCCCCCACCATGATGGGGGGGGCTTTTTGAGGCTTTCAAAAAAACTAATAATTGACTTGTCGATATACTGTTATATCAGTATACTGCTCCCTCCACAGTGCTGCATAGAAACAACCTGCTCCCAAAGAGCATCCAATACATTAGGGACAAATGGAGAACGTAAGAACGTGAGAGAACATAAGATAAGCCCATCCAGTCCAACACTCTGTGTCACACAGTGGCCAAAACCCAGCTGAGAAAGAAATGTAAAAGTGGAAAATCGTTCAGCATTTTCGCTGAATAACTTTGTTAACACCATAGAATCATAGAATCATAGAACGTTAGAGTTGGAAGGGACCTTGCAGGCCATCTAGTCCAACCCCCTGCACTCTGCAGGAACACAGCCGAAACCCCTACATACCTACAACATACCCAAAAGATGGTTGTCCAGTCTCCTCTTGAAAACGTCCAGCGAAGGAGCATCCACCACCTCCCGAGGCAGTCTGTTCCACTGCTCAACCACTCTTACAGTCAGGAAGTTCCTCCTGATATTAAGCTGGTAACAACTCCCTTGTAATTTCCACCCATTAGATCTAGTCTTGCAATCTGGAGCAAGAGAGAATACATCCACTCCATCTTCTACATGACAGCCCTTCAAATACTTGAAGACTGCAATCATGTCCCCTCTAAACCTTCTCTTTCCCAGGCTAAACATACCCAACTCCCTCAGCCTTTCCTCATAAGACTTGGACTCCAACCCTCTCACCTGGTCCTGGTCGCCCTCCTCTGGACCCGCTCGAGTTTGTCAACATCCTTCCGAAAATGTGGTGCCCAAAACTGGACACAGTACTCCAGGTGGGGCCTGACCATAGCAGAACACAGCGGAACTACCACCTCCCATGATCTGGACACAATGCTTCTGCTAATGCATCCTAAGATTGCATTAGCTTTCTTCACAGCCGCATCACACTGCAGGCTCATGTTTAGCTTGTGATCAACCATAACACCTAGATTCCTTTCACATGTGCTGCTGTCAAGCCAAGTCCCTCCCATTCTATATCTGTGCCTTTGATTTTTTGTACCTAAGTGTAGGACTTTGCACTTATCTCTATTGAAATTCATTTTATTTGTCTCAGCCCACTGTTCCAGCCTATCAAGATCCTTCTGAATCCTGACTCTGTCTTTTTCAGAATTAGCAATCCCACCCAGCTTTGTGTCATCTGCAGATTTGATAAGCATCCCCTCTATGTCTTCATCCAGGTCATTTATAAAAACATTGAATAACACCGGGCCTAGGACCGAGCCCTGTGGCACTCCACTCGAGACTTCCCTCCATGTAGACGCAGAGCCATTTACGAGCACTCATTGGGTACGATTTTTCAACCAACCATGAATCCACCCAACGGTTGTGCCATCCAGCCCACACTTAACCAGCTTATCCTCAAGGATATCACACCAAGGGAATGATTATTTTCCTCTCTTTAATACGTTGTGCTATTTTTGTTCTGTCAGTTTTACAGTTAAATAGGGGCTGGTAGGGGAGGAAAGAAAGTGGAAATCCTCATTCTTTGTAAATAATTAAAACACACACACTAAAAAATGTACCTAGTGGGATCCGTGTGTTGAAGGAGAGAGACTTGAACAGTGTTTCATCCTGGATTCATTTGGTGTTTTCAGAGACGTTTTGCTACTCACTAAATGATCCTTTCTGTCCTCAAGTACCTAGATCCATTTGCAATGGAACCCTAACCTACTGTTAGAAAGAGAGCTGTATATACAGGCCATTATTAGAGCAAGAGCAGGCCTCAATTTTCATGACAGGGGCCATTTTATGAAAGCCATTTGCTTCTTGCTGATAGCATTAAACTTGCTTATAGCGTTCATTAAAACAACACACTGTCTTTTCTTTCATCCACAGCTTATTGTAGGAATTAGGAGGACCAGTTGAAGAGACAAGCAGATTGTGATCTGACTCTGTATAAAGTGTGCGTTCAAGGAGTGCTCCTTATCAAAGAATCTTCCCTTGGGGGTCCCAGCTCATAAAGGTCCTTGAAGGTAAGAATGAACATCTTAAATTGAGTTTGGACCAAACAGACAACCAATGAAGTTGTTCCAACATAACAGTAATGAGAACTAAATTTGAGCATTGAGTTCTGTGCAAAACAAATGGGCTGCAAAATTGTCTTTAAGGGAGCCCACACACAGTAGTGGCAGATAAAACCCGAAGAAAGGTCACCTGGGCAAATCTCAGTGAATGGAAAGGTTCAGATAGAAGCACAGTCCTCAAGAGGATGGCGTTGACCATTACAGAGAATGTGTCTTTAATAAGACGGAAAATAAGAACCCTCTGACACATTTTTGCTATCACTGGATGGTTCTCAAGAATTATTTTCTCATTTAATGACAAATTATATTGGACCAGAGGACCAGGCTTGTCTTCAAACGTGGCCAGTTCATATATGCTAGGACAGAAGGCAGAAGTAGACGTACAAATGGGTCCATCCTGGTGGCTCAGTGAACACATTCGGAAACAAAACAAAATGACACGAAAAGAAAAAAGTTAGAGTTAAGCTTTCTGCGAAAAGTTTCTGGCAACAGGCAGTCTAGGGTTTTATGCCTTTGGGAAAGGATATGACTAGCAAGGGACAAACCAAATGACTCACTGGAAGATCTGTGATTTCTAGTATGTTTTTCCTTTATAAGCAGTGGTGCCATTTGGTCAGCTCCGCCGTGAAGCCCTGAGAATCATCAGGGCTTGTTTAAGCAAGTGTCTTCTGGTCATCAAGAGCCATAACAGAAAAATATTCAGCTTTTAATTAGACAGTCCCCTCATAGAACAATAATATTCTCACATGAGGGCTACAACTATATTTTTTAGGGGAAAATATGTGACAGGGTATGAGCTTTCATGAGTTACTGCTCAATTATTCAGATTACTGAAGAAGTGAGCAGTGATTCACGAAAGCTCATAACCCTGCCACATATTTGGTTAATCTTTGAGGTGCTCCTGGACTCTTGCTCTTTTCTACTGCTACAGACAGACTAACACGGCTACCCATCTTGATCTACCTTAGAGGAAGATGTTGGCTTGCTGTCTTCACAATCTCTGGGTTAGAACATAAGAACATAAGAGAAGCCAATGTTGAATCAGGCCAATGGCCCATCTAGTCCAACACTCTGTCACACAGCGGCCAAAATATACCACATGCCATCAGGAGGTCCAGCAGTGGGGCCAGGACACTAGAAGCCCTCCCACTGGGTTGAGCCAGTTTGGTGTAGTGGTTAAGTGTGCGGACTCTAATCTGGGAGAACTGGGTTTGATTCCCCACTCCTCCACTTGTACCTGCTGGATGACCTTGGGCAAGCGATAGTTCTGACACGAGCTGTTCTTGAAAAAGAGCAGTTTCCGTCAGAGCTCTCTGAGCCCCACCTACCTCACAGGGTGTTTGTTGTGGGGAGGGGAAGGAAAATGAGTTTGTAAGCCGCTCTGAGACTCCTTTGGGTAGTGAAGAGTGGGGTATAATTCCAATCTCTTCTCTTCTCTCTTCCTCCAGAAATTTGGGGGTGGGCTTGGACTACTAGGGAGTCCTTGGGACTGTATATATTCCAACAAGAAGTAGACAGCTTCTCTCACATTACTGATACAATGGACTGACGGAAAATTTAGGGCAGACAAAAACAAGTACTTCTTTGTACAGTGCATCATTAACTTATGGAAGTGGTCCCGAATTTCAGTGATCCTATGGGCACTTTAGAAATTCTGAGACTAGTTAGTGTGCAGGACCACAAAATGGCTACCATGGGATGCTGGACTCGGTCCTGGCATATTGGGAGGTTCCAAGACAGGGGCAACTGTCTCTGAACGTGTGCAGATACCGCTTGGGTTCTTCTCAAACCCCTCTTGAACGCTGAAAGGATATAGGATGTCTGTGCATGAAACAGTGTACATGCATGCGTGTGCATGAGGGGGAGTTGTGTATGTGTTTCAGCCAACATGGAAAAAACATAGAAATATTGTCGCTTCAGTACTATTTATAAAATCAGAGGCCCAGAACATTGCTTTCTTGTCTGTATGACCCCTCCATAAACGATGCCCTTCTCCTTGTGGTGAGATTGCAGCAGGATTGCTTTGCATTTTGAAGAAATAAGTGGTCTGAATAACACAAAGAAAATGATCCAGACATGCCCAGTGTTTCTCATAGGTATCGGCCACTGAAAACAAACCAGCCAGTATCATAATGCTCCTGTGGTGCGGCCTCATTTGGAATAGTGTATACAGTTCTGGTCACTGCACTTCAAAAAAGATATTATAGCATTGGAAAAGGTGCAGAAAAGGGCAACTGAAATGATTAAGTGGAAGGAACATCTTCCTTGTGAAGAAAGGTTAGAGAGGTTAGGGCTTTTTAGCTTGGAGAAATGACGGCTGAGGGCTGACATGACAGACTCATTTACAAAACTATGCATGGGATAGAGAAAGGAGAGAAAAAAGTACTTTTCTCCCTTTCTCACAGTACAAGAACTCATGAGCACTCAATGAAATTAAGGAGCAGTAGGCTTAAAAACAGATAAAAGGAAGATTTTCTTCACCCAAGGAGTCATTAACATGTGAAATTCACTGCCACAAGATGTGGAAACAGCTACAAGCATGGACAGTTTCAAGGGGGAATTGGATAAACATATGGAGCAGAGATCCATCAGTGACTATTAGCCACAAGGTATAGATAGGAATTCTCAGTCTGGGGCAAGTGATGCCTTGTATTCTTGGTGCTGGGGGGGGGCAGCAGTGGGAGGGCTTCTGGTGTCCTGGTCCCACTGCTGGACTTCCTGATGGCACCGGTATTTTTGGCCACTGTGTGACAGAGTGTTGGACTAGATGGGCCATTGGCCTGATCCAACATGGCTTGTCTTATGTTCTCATGCCCAAAAAGCCATGCTTTAAAAATCTTGGGGTTTTTGCCTTCCACATTGTATGTATGTTATACTTTGTTATGGTGCAATATGTTTCTAAATAACATACTGGAGCTTAAATGTTTAGGTATACAAGGCAGTTCAGAACTGATATTTAATACGTCAATCTTTTTCTAAAAAATGGAATTGGAAGAAACAAGTTGAAGAAACTGTATTATTAGCAAGGCTATCTATCTATCTATCTATCTATCTATCTATCTATCTATCTATCTATCTATCTATCTATCTATCTATCTATCTATCTATCTATCTATCTATCTATCTGCGCTGCATTTTAAAAATTCTAAATAAATCAATGCACAGCAAATTTGTACTCCTGGGGACATAATGTACTTTTCTATAGGTGGTGTTCTGTCTTGCTGGAGGAAGTTCTTCCAGAGTAAGGAGCTTTCCTCCAACATGGGGCTTTTCTGATGGCAGAAGAGCCACTGAAGTTGGAGGAAACTTCTTTAGGCTGGAAGAAAACTTAATGGAGTGGCAGGATACACACATATGAGATGCGTATCTAGTAACTGGATGGAGTTACTCCCCCGCCCTGACCTGGATAGCCCAGGCTAGCCCAATCTCATCAGATCTCGGAAGCTAAGGAGAGTTGTCCTTGGCTAGTATTTGGAAGGGCGACCTCCAAGGAATATCATGGGCATGATGCAGAAGCAGGCAATGGCAAACCACCTCTGAAACATCTCTCACCTTAAAAACAAGTCTAGCTCACTACCTAGTGGTGCATACTGCTAAAAGAGCTAGAACTCTTGGCTGCCAGACCATCTTAGGATCTCCTGGCCATACTATACACAATGTCATACGATAATAATAATAAGACCAACCCCTACGAGAAAAGCCTGAGAGACTTGTGAATGTTCAGTCTGGAGAAGAGGAGGTTGAAGAGGATCATCATCATCATCACTACCACCATCATGCACTCCTCCTAAAGGAACAGACCTGCAGCTTGGGGGATGTTCCTGGACCTGGCCTCCAGTTGGATAAACAGGTAGCAGTGGTGGCCAGGGGGGTCTTTCACCAGCTTTGGCTGATGAGCCAGCCACAGCCCTTCCTGGGCAGAACAGATCTTACCACTATAGTGCACTGCATGTCCTGGTAGTATCTAGATTTGATTACTGCAATGTAGTCTAACATGATGTTGCCCTTGAAGACTGTTCAGAAGCTACAGTTGGTAAAGAATGCTGCGGCCAGAGTGCTGACTGGAGTGGGTCTTGGGGACCATATCAGTCCAGTCTTGTTCCACCTACATCGGCTTCCAATTTGCTTCTGGGCTCAATTCAAAGTGCTGGTACTGACCTTTAAAGACCTGTATGGCCTGGGACCAACATACCTTAAGGACCACCTTCTCCCATATGAACCTACCGATACACTCCAGTCATCTTTGGAAGCCCTGCTTTGGTTGCCCCCACCATTTAAGGATGGATCCAACCCTGCTCTTCCATGCTCAGCTTGTATATACTTCAATAAATGCCACAAAAACACTGTTGCTACTCTCTCCTTGCAGAGGGCTGCAAGTCCCTTTTACGCCATTTGCTATTCTCATGTATTTCTGTCATTTGGACCATGTTACAGAGATTTACAAAAGGGTAATAGCTATTGAGCCTATGTTTGTCATTATAATCCCACTGAACCTGGACTTGGTAGTTATTACTAATTACACTTAGAGTAAAAAGTGTCTGCTTAATTGATTAACTTCAGATTCAGCCTGAAGTCGCCACAGTTTCTTCTGACTCCAAAGGGTTAAAACCTAAATCTAAGGGACACTTAGAGTAAAAAGTATTCCTTACATTTTGCTAGGAAACCCATTAAAGACAGCTTCATACCATACGCATGCCCAGCAACCTTTATGGTTTTTATTAACCTCCTGGTCACGTTTTCCATCTGAATGTCATTTGTGCTTGTGCAAGAAGAATCGACCTAAAGGTCAACTGGAAAGGGAAAAAAGGTTAAAGAAATCTTTCTGTTTTATGTAGCTTGTATAAGTTTTGATTTTAACTATTGCATTTTCCTCTCACCCTCTCCTCCAGTCAGTCATGCAGGATGGCATTACACCGTCATGCCCAGGCCCGTAGCTACCATGGGGCTCATGGGGCCTGGCTCCCTAGAGGTTTTTGTGGGCCCTTCCCTGACCCATTGCTCCCCCCCGGGCCATCACACCACTAGACACTCACTGTGCTGCCAGCCAGCAGCAGGTAAGCCAAGCCAGGCAAAAAGGCAGGTAGCCACCTCCTCTGACCCAGGCAGGTGCACCGGCTGTGTTCTGTTGTGCCAACAAGCCTGTGTGTGGCATCTCCGTGGCCAGCCTGGCTGCTGCGCACCCCACCACTCCCAGCCCCAGGAGGGAGCTGAGGATGGAGGTCAGCTTGCCCTTGTGCCACGCTGTGGGAAGAGGAACTAGGGTTCTTTAGGGAGGGACAGAGCCAGATTGTCTGCAGGGAGGGCCTGCCCTTGCAGAGGGGGTGGTGGAGGGAAGCTGCGGCCCCTGGGCATGAACCCCCCCTTGCCCTAGAGTTTGGATGTGTGTGAAGGGCTGCCTTAGGAGTTCTAAGAAGTTCCACCAATTAAATCAAAGTTAATTAAATTAACTTTGATTTAATTGGCTGGTGAGCCCCCTCTCCAAAAAAGCCCTAGCTACAGGGCTGGTCATGTCCTTCCCCTTTGACCCCTACAACAACCCTGTAAGTTTAGGCTAGGCTGAGAGAAAACAGCTGATACAAAGTACATGGCAGATGGCTTTGGGGCAGTTGAAGACAGCATCGTGAGAGGCATTTGAAGAGCGCTTCAGGGCTGAAACCTGGTCTTCTAGCCCTAGTTCAGCTCTCTAACCACTACACCACACTGGCTGTCTTCAGTCACAAAGAGATGGGTCAAAGGTCACCAGTCTCCATCAGTCCATAAAAGGTTAATTGCACATGTGCAGCCATGGTTTGGATCAGGACCACAGGAAAAAGGGAAATGGGATATCTCAGTATCCTGTTCTGGCAGATTTTTATTATTCATTTATCCTGCCTCTCTGTCCTTACAAGGGCCACTGTTAAATACTGGGTTCCAGAAACATTGCAGTGATCAGCTCTAGTTTATTCAGTGATTTCAGCAAACTACAAGACAACACTAGCAGGGCTTGAGCCCTGCTTATAAAGCCTGCAAACACCACACCCAACACACCCCCACTCCCAGTGATAGGCTATTTATATTACACTGCTTATCTACTGCTTAGTTCCTGGATCCAGGTGAGCTATTGTTCTAGAGAAGCAAGCTCAACCCGTTCTAGGTACAGCTAGAGGAAAGGCTTAAGCTCAATACATAACAGCCACCAAGGCATCTAACAGTTTAAAACATACAAGATAAATTTGCGTTATAAAACCATTAAAATCCCACCCCCAACTATACATCATTAAAACAATTTTTAAAAGAGTTCAAAATACAGAGCTAAAATACACACAAAACAGTTAAAATACACACAAAACATAAAAACATTGCTTAGGAAGGAGGGCTTATTGAGGGATTGCCAAATGAGACAACATAATTGGCTTCACCCACTGACGAAAGATGGCGACTTGAAGTTGGCAGCAAGGTTCAAGGATCACAGGCAAGCAGGTAGGCAAGGAACAAGGCAGGCAGGACCCAAGGGCTGGAGACTAGAGAACTTCTCAAGAGGCAAACAGGCCCTAGAAAGCTGGAGCTTCACTATCAGTTCCTGTCTGGCTAAAAGAGGAGCCGGTTAAGAGAAGAACTTGAACCAGCAAAGGTGGGGACCAGTGTTCCCTCTAAATTGAGTTAGTGTGAGCTAGCTCACAGTTTTTTAGCCAAGGATGAAGAATGCAGTGGAACCATTCAGAACTGGGCTGATGCCCATCTGGGAGGCACAGACTCCCATAACTTGTTAGTTAGCCCCATAGGGGAAAGTGTATTCTGTGGTTAGGCCCTTTAGTGTAGGCAACTCTGAGTGAGATAAACCAGTGGCTTAACTCAGTATGAAGGCACAAGCAGATACGACCCAAGATGACAGATCTCTCTTGATCTGTAAAAGACCAATTGTGCCTGTACAGGCCTCATTTAGATAGGGCCAGCACTGGGAAGACAGAAGGTTAACTTTTCAGCTACAGATGCCAGGATCCAGGTGGGACTAGGGTTGCCAGCCCCCAGGTCCGGGCAGGGGTTCCCCTGTTTTGGGGGGCTTCAGTCCACTGCTGGCCAGCTGGCCGGCGGGGGAAAGCCCCGCCTCTAAGAGTGACCATCCAGGGCCACCCCTCTCCCTCCCCTCCTGCAAGATTTAAAGGGCTTCAGCTGATCAGTGGGAGCATGTGGCCCACCAGTTAGCTGGAGGGCCCTTTAAATCTTTCAGGAGGAAGGGAGAGGGGCTGTCGCTGGCCACATACTCTGCTTGCAAAAAGACCCTAAAGGAATGATGAGGGGACCTGGCAACCCTAGGTGGGACCTGGGGATCCCCAGAATTACAGCTCATCTCCAGACTATGGATCAGTTTCCCTGGAGAAAATGGATGCTTTAGAGGAGCGACTCTATGGCCTTGTAGCCCACTGAAATCCCTGTCCTCCCCAGGCTCCATCCCCAAATCTTCAGGAGTTTCCCAACCTGGATCTGGCAGTGCTGCCCCCCATCTCCTGCAGGTGGCCAGGGGGCATCTGGCAATCCTATTTTCAACTGTTACGGATCATTTTTAGTTGAAAAACTGACTTCTGCACACATGTAGTTTGCCTATTACTGAAAAATGGAGATCTGAATCATGGACATGTTGCTTTATGCTCTAAAGCAACAATGGTTGCTTACACATGGGTTTGGATGCTATTTGCCATGGTTTGATGTTATGGGAAGCAGTCTCTCCCCCACTTCCCACAGTATTGGGTGCTTCTGTGCACCTCATGATTTCCTTATCTCTTGCAATGTTTCCCACCTGTTTTGTTGCAATGTTTTGGGAAAGACTGCAGTGTGGGAAGCAAAGTCTGGATTTTTCCGGTTCTGCCCACATTGGTACCATTTGCCCCTCCATAGGGATCCCCCCATTTTCGGGGCGGGGGTGGGATTTGAAGTTTTAAAAGAAGTAATTGATATATCACTGTGGTGACAAAATGGTAAATTTTATGATAAATGGTAAATAGGTGAGATAAGTGAATAGTTCTGTAAAGCAGCTGTAACTGTGTGGGCAACGGTTGAATTATAAGTTTGCCTGAGGAATCAGGCAAAGTAGCAAAAACCTGGAGGTAAGATGGGAGGGGAGTGTAAAGAATTTGGATGGGGAGGAATAGCCTTGACTTACATAGACATTAGTCAACCACGCATGCCTAATGAACTCACAAATATTATCTGTCCCACCTTGTTTACTTAAATAGCTAATTTTAATGCACATACGATATATGTTCAAGGAGGGGGGTCATGTCAAGGAGTTTTATTGTGTGTTGTAGGCGGAACTGAAAGAATGTAAGTCCTCACTCAGCCAAGGAGAACAGGACAGGGCGGAGCCGGCCAGGAAGAGGTGATAAATGGAGGTTGTTTGGAATGTCGATTTGAGCTCGCCTTTGTTCAACTCCCTTTATCACGCAATAAAGCATAACTAAAAGACTTTCTTTGCTTTGATGTGTTCCTTGGAGTGGCCAAGGAAGGCAGACTTTGTTTCAAACAATAGGTAAATGGTAAATAGGTCAATTCCCAGTAAATTTTTTTAGAAATCCTGGTTTCTGTTGGAAATGATTTCTCAGAGAAATGACACTCGTGAAACCATTTGTAAGTTGCCAAGAGGAAAGGTGGGGTATAAATATTTTAATGAATTTGAGATACAAGAAGCTGAAAATTGTGAGACTGTATGGGAAGTTGGAAAAAGCCTTTTAGAAGAATTTTCTCAGGTGAATCCATTTGCATTTCTGCTGAAGCAAAAGGCTTCCGTTATCACTTTGCACTGAAAAAACTACCTGAGGTAAAAGAAAAAATGATAAAAAACCCTATTCCACTGCTTTAAACTGCTCAATTAG
Source organism: Gekko gecko (assembly GCA_029375565.1). Lineage (NCBI taxonomy): Eukaryota > Metazoa > Chordata > Lepidosauria > Squamata > Gekkonidae > Gekko > Gekko gecko. The sequence continues at coordinate 21,446,452 of JAPDNY010000004.1, read as the reverse complement.
CAGTTTAAGTGGCTGCCTTCAACCTGTTGTGCTGTATATGACACACTTTTAGAAGGATGTGGAGCATGTTCAGCCCAAAGGGGCTGCAGGATGTGAACACAGCTATGGGAGAGGTAAAAAAAAAATGGCCTCCCTTTCCATCTCCACACCAACCAGCTTATGTAACTGACATTTAACAGCTACATGTAAGCAAGCTAGCTAACCTGATTGCTGACATTCTTGTACAGTGTAGGAGGTGAGCTTGAAGAGGCTACAGAGTTCAAAGAATATGGCACGAAAGAGTGAACTTCTTAAGAGAGAAATATGGGGGAATTTATGCTGATGGCACTCCAGCCACCAAAGAAGTGGCTCTTCATCTCCTTCAGGTCTAGGTTTAACCAGAGTTCATCACCAGCAGGCACCTCCATTGGGAATTGTTTAAAATAAATACACTACAAGACCTGAGCACAAGTGGATGATACTGTGAATTACATGGGGTTACTTGAATAAAATCAGGTTTATCCCCCCCTCCGCACAATTTAGGCAATAAAATGCAGACCAGGTTTTCATAATTACAGATATGTATAATAAAATGTAGTCTGTGTTTTCTAGAAATTTCTACAAACTGAATCACCCTTAGCTTGACTTTTCCCTCAGAATACCTTCATGTTATTACAGCTAGACTGAGTCCAGTAGCGCTTTAGAGACTAATAAGATTTTCAGGGAATGAGCTTTTGAGAGTCAAAGCTTCCTTTGTTAGAGTTGTTGCTGTTATTAGCTGCCCACGTCATGTGAACACTGATCGAAATGGCTGACGTGTTCCAGCTTCTTTTCACAAGCTCCTGATGTGCTTGGATTTACCAGGGTCACCGTCAGACTACGTATTTTTCAATAAAGTCAGTGAGATCGCAGTTTTTAGAATGAAGTACCAACAATGAATGAAACGTTATGCAGCAATCTTAGCCTGAACTGGAAAAGTTTACATCTTACTGTTTGGTGGCTGAGGTAGGCCTGAAGTTCTACCTTTTGAAGTCTCATTGTTTGCTAGTGATGTGAAGCTGGGATAACTGCCCTGGTTACTTGCTGTGTTGAAGTGATAGAGTCTAGGAGACCCAGGTGCAAATCTCTGCTCAGTCTACAGTTGCCAGGTCCCTTTTGTCCCTCAGGGAAATGGCGATCCTAACTGACCTCCAGGTGACAGAAATCAGTTCCTCCGAAGAAAATGGCTGCTTTGAAAGGTGGACTCTATGGCTTTATACCCCACTGAAGTCCCTCCCTTCCCCAAACCCTGACCTACCCAGACTCCACCCCGCCAAATATCCAGGAATACCAACCCAGAGCTGGCAACCCTAGGATACCAACTGCTGGGGGCAAGAACAGTGGGAGTTTTTGACAATTTGTGCCTTGCTTGTCTCCCTCATGGATCACTGCCTTGACGTGGCGAGGGGGCTTCCGTGGTTCAATGAGGCTGTGGGCTATGCCGTGGAGGGCCACCCAGGATGGACAGGCCACAGCAGAGAACTCAGACAAAGGGTGATCCACTGGAGAAAGAAATGGTAACCCACTTCAGTATCTTTGCCAAGACAGCCCCATGGACAGTAACAAAAGGCTAAACGATATGACGCTGGAAGATGAGCCCCTCAGGTCGGAAGGTGTCCAATATGCTACTGGGGAAGAGCAGAGTAACCCCAGAAGGAGTGAAGTAGCTGGGCCAAAGCCGAAAGGATGCTCAGCTGTGGGTGTGTCTGATGGTGAAAGGAAAGACCGATGCTGCAAAGAACAATACTGCATAGGAACCTGGAATGTAAGATCTATGAATCAAGGTAAGCTTGACATGGTAAAAAAATGAGATGGCAAGACTGAACATCAACATCTTGGGAATCAGTGAACTAAAGTGGACAGGACTGGGCAAATTTAACTCAGAAGACCATATCTACTACTGTGGCCAAGAATCCCGTAGAAAACATGGTGTGGCCTTTATAGTCAACAAGAGAGTGCGAGAGGCAGTAATGGGATACAATCTCAAAAATGACAGGATGATCTCGATCCGAATTCAAGGTAAACCATTCAACATCACAGTAATCCAAGTCTATGCCCCAACCACTGCTGCAGAAGAGGCTGAAGTGGATCGGTGCTATGAAGACCTACAACACCTCCTAGAACTAACACCAAAAAAAGATGACCTCATCATCCTAGGAGACTGGAATGCTAAAGTAGGAAGCCAAAAGGTAACCGGAATAACACAAGCCTTGTTTGTAGATTTCTGCAGCTCTCTAATTTATCTACTGTGGAAAGTAGACTAGCAAACTTCCAGGTGGGGTCTGGGGACCTCCTGGAATTACAACTGATCTTCAGACCACAGAAATGAATTTCCCTGGGCAAAATGGCTGCTTTGGAGGGTGGACTCCATGGCATTATACCCCGCTGAGCTTGCTTTCCTCCGAATCCCATCCTCCCCAGGCTCTATCCCAAATCTCCAGGAATTCCCCAACTCAGAGTTGGCAACCCTAGGGAAATAGGATGTTGATCTACATAGCCCTTTGGTCTGATTCAGCAAGAAGAAGAAGGATTTATACCCTGCTCTTCACTACCCAAAGGAGTCTCAGAGCGGCTTACAAACTCCTTTCCCTTCCCCTCCCCACAACAGACAGCCTGTGAGGTAGGTGGGGCTGAGAGAGCTCTTTTGAGAACTGCTTGTGAGAGAACAGCTCTGAGCCAACTTGTGACTGACCCAAGGTCACACCAGCAGCTGCATGTGGTGGAGTGGGGAATCAAACCCAGTTCTCCCAGATTAGAGTTCATGTTTCTAACCACTACTCCAAACTGGCTCTTCTTAAAGCCCACCCTGATTTATGAAGAATTATACTGGTGGATCCACATATTTACTGCATCCTGCAGGTTACATTAAGTGGCCCAGAATGACTTCAGCATGTCACTACAATGTTCATTTACTAGAATCACCAACAACTTTGAGTCCCTGGAAAGCACAGGCCTCAAACACCAGTATGGGCTACAGGTACATAAGCTATGCTAAAGGGGAACATTGAACATCTCTGTCACTTTAGAAAAAGGACCCTATTTTTTGCCTTACTCACCATTACTCCAGAAGCATATGTACTTACCTTGTAATTGGGAGAAAACTGGAACTGATATTTATCTGCTTTGAAAGCTTGGTTAATTTGAGAAGATTGGCTGAACTATTATCTTCAATGACTTTAATCTCAAGGGCTGACATTTGGATTCAAGAAGCAGGCCTAAACATTTTCTCTGGAAGATCCTTATTTTAAAGAATTGCCAGAATAGCAGCCTGTTTGGAATGGATTTTTGGATGAGTAATGCTTCCTGCTGCTACCATTGCTCCATTGTGAATGTGGGAGAGGTTTGGAAATAAAATGGCCCAAGATGTTCCAGTTCGTTCCATTTTGGGTACAGCAACTCCCATCATCACCCAAAACTTAGAGGCCAATTTTGAAGCTCCTAGCTTTTGTGATGGATGAGTTATGCCTGCCATAGACAACCATTGCTTCCAATGCAAAAAGCAGGTGTCTCTGTGTGTGTCACGGGGATTGTGCAGGCAAGAATGCTCCGATTTCTTTCTTGTTTGCAACTGCAAACACCACAATTATCCAGTGGGCAGTTTTGAGGCTCATAGCTTTGTTTGTGGATGAGTTATGCCTGCTTTAATGGATAGTCTTGTATTATTATAGATTTATACCCTGCTTCTTTCCCCAATGAGGATGCTAAGCATCTTACAACATTGTTCTCAGCCTCCTGTGGGTTAAGTTAAGCATCGTGGGTGACTGACCCAAGGCTACCCAGCGACTTTCCAGGACAGGTTGGGGATTTGAACCTACATCTCCCAGATCCTGGACTGACATGCTTACCACTACACTACACTGGCTCACAGCAACTGGAATACAGTAACAACTAGGGTTGCCAGTCTCCAGGTGATGGGCTGGAGATCTCCTGGAATTACAGCTGGTCTCTAGGTGGCGAAGATCAGTTCCCCTAGAGAAAACAGCCACTTTGGAAGGTGGACATTGTGGCATCATACCCCACTAATGTCCCTCCCCTCCTCAAACCCTCCCCTCTCCAGACTCCATCCCCCCAAATCTCCAGGTATTTCCCAACTTACAGCTGGCAACCCAAACAACAACTGTCTTTGAGTATGAAGTTTGCACTGAGCCCTTATCTCTTTGGACTGGGACCAGGGCACAAGCAAGGAGAGGTTAACTCCTCACTACCATTTTTCCAACCTGCTGGAGGTTGTATACAAGATAAACCAAGCCAAGAATAAGTGTGGGCTTCTTTCAGCCCTGTCTTCTGGGCATTCAAGTGTTACCCACTTAATATTTTTGTACTTGATAAGTATAGTTTGCTTGAGGCAAGACAGAAACTTTTGTGAGATCTACAATTTCCCACAAGGATGATGTATTAGCAGGGTGAGTAATATTTCAAGGAGTAAGCAAAAGTTCAGTAACTGTTTAAATATACTTGTTCTGTTTCATATGTGGTGGACGTGTGATAGAGTTAAAAAATATTGGTCTTGGATTCATGAATTGCTACAAAAAGTGTTAAAATGTACTATACCTTATATACCAGAGTTGTTCTTATTGAATATATTACCAAAAAATTGTAAAAAGCAAGATTTCTATCTTATTATACATGTAGTGACAGCTGCAAGAATATCATATGCCAAATGCTGGAGGAAAAATGAGGTACCTTCAAAAGAAGAAATTATTAATAAAAGATTTGAAACTGCAGAGATGGACAAACTAATTTTAATTTTGAGAGGACAGTATGAAGGAGACTTTGAGAATACGTGGTCAAGGTTTTACAAATGGATGGAAGAACATAACAAATAAATTATATGGACATACAACCATAGTACAAGGAAATATGAACTATAACTTTCTTTTCAGTTATGAACAAAGACATAGTCTAAAATGCAAGGTGGAAAAAATAAAATACAATTTGCTAATGTATGAGGTAACTCAACAGACAAAATAAGGTTGTTAATGGAACCCCCCAACTTTGTATGTATGTTTCTTTTTTTCCTGTTTGTCTTTTATAAAATAAAATTGTCTTTAAAATATACTTGTTCTGCAGAAACTGTGTTGTTCTTGTTGTGTCTAACTATTTCTGTTTGTTGGCTAGGAATACTTGTTCTTCTTTATTTCTTTGGATTCATAGGGTTGCTCATTACAGGTTGGGAAATTCCTGGAGATTTGTGGGAAGAGCTTCGAGAGGAACCCCAGTTCTATGGAGCTCACCCTCCAAAGCAGCCATTTTCTTCCGGGGAACTGATCTCGATGGTCTGGAGAGTAATTCTGGAGAGTAGTGATTCTGGGAGTTATCCAGGTCCTATCTGGAGGTTGGCAACCCTTTTCTGTATTAAGCTTTACATCAAGATCTTGAAACGTAGAGCTGGAGGGGTAAGGAGGACATACCCTACACAAATGATTGAACTTAGGGGTGACAACTCCCAGGTGGCTGCTGGAGGTTTCCTGGGATTTCAACTGATCTCCAGGTGACAGTTCACCCGGAGAAAATGGCTGCTTTGGAGGGTGGACTCTATGGCACTGTACCCTGCTGGGGTTCCACCCTAAACCCCACCTGCCCCAGGCTCCACCCCCAAATCTCCAGGTATGTCCCAATGCAGAGCTGGCAGCCCTAACTGAACTGCACTCTTCAATACCAACCATTTTCCTGTTCCATTTCAAAATGGTCTTGGTTGGAGTATGTATCAGAGATAGGGTTAAAGTGCTGGAAGGGGCCTGACAGATGGTACTGCTTAAAGTGGGGTTGCCAGCCTCCAGTTAGTAGAAAATAGTCAAGGGGAACATCACTCTTTTATAGATTTTTCAAAAAAAAATAGATCAATATTAATACTAATACATTTCTGCAGATTCGTGACCTTTATGCTATTTTGTCTACAATCCAATGTTAGTACAAGAAAGATACAAAGGTTTACCGTTTGTAAGAACTTTAGATTATTAGACTGTGTCTGTCGACAGTGTGGAATTATTTTTTGATGTTTATTCTTGTATAAATGTACAGAAATGTATTAGTATTAATATTGATCCTTTTTTTGAAAATCTATAAAAGCGGAGCTATAAAAGCCCTCTAAGCTGAGTTAGTGTGAGCTAGCTCAGTTTTTTGGCCTCCGGCTCATGCATTTTTGTCCTAGCTCAGGAAGGGATGGCTCCAGAGCAAACTAATATATGCAGTAGCCAGATCGCTCATTCACAGCTTTAATGCCAGTAGCTCACAAAGTCAAATTTTTGCTCACAAGACTCTACAGCTTAGAGGGAGTATTGCTTGTGACCAGGGCTTTTTTTGTAGAAAAAGCCCAGCAGGAACTCATTAGTATAATAGGCCACACCCCTGAAAGCACAGCTCATTAGCATATTAGGCCACACACCCATGTTACCAGAAGTGTGGTCATCCAGCCACACCCACCTTTTGCTTCTTATTCTGTTTACCTTGTTTGTTGTCAAAACCCAGGGCTTTTTCTGTAGCAGGAACTCCTTTGCATGTTAGGCCACACACCCCTCATGTAGCCAGTCCTGATGAGTTTCTGCTGTTGGGTGTGGCCTGTTATGCTAATGAGTTCCTGCTGGGCGTGGCCAACTTGGGAGCCAGCCGGAACTCCGTTCCTGTGCGTTCCTGCCCCAAAATAGCCCTGCTTGTGACACCCCTACAGAGTGTTATGGATAGATATTGCCTGGTTTGTTCCAGTGTGCTTCATTAGGGTTGCCAGCTTCCCTGTGGTGGTTGTAGCTCTCCTGGGATTACAATTGATCTCCAGGTGACAGAAATCAGTTCCCCTGGAGAAAATGGCTACTTTGGAAAGTGAACTCCATGGCATTATACCTCACTGATGTCCCTTCCCTCCCAAACCCCTCCCTCCTCAGGCTCCACCCCCAAACCTCCAGGTATTTCCCCAGTTGCTATGGCAGAGAGTTCAGACAGATTTGTATCTTTAAACTGAACTAACTTAGAAACTAGATGCATTGATAATTCTACTACATAATTTTAAAACTTTCTAGTATAGTGTTTTGTGGCTGAAATTCCCAAACAGATAATAAACCTTTGGTCAGTATTGCCAAGAGGAGTTTTGTAGCTATGTTTCCATGATTGCTTACAACATGGTTTTCCCTTTCCTCAACTAGATGATAAATTACACTATGGAAGAAAAAGAACAAAATTTGAGTCCAGTGGCGCTTTTAAGAGACCAAAAAAGATTAATTCTGGGTATAAGCTTTCATGTGTATGCACACTTCTTCTGTGCATGCACACAAAAGTTTATACCCAGAATTGAATGTTGTTGCTCTTAAAGGTGCCCCTGGACTCAAACTTTGTTCTGCTGCTTCAGACCAACAGGGCTACCCTAGTACCAACCAGTGTTCCCTCTAAACTGAGTTAGTGTGAGCTAGCTCAGCTTTTTAGCCTCTGGCTCACTCATTTTTCTCTTCACTTAGGCAGGGATGGCTCCAGAGCAAACTAATTTATGCAGCAGCCAAATCACTCGCTCACAACTTTAAAGCCAGTAGCTCACAAAGTAGAATTTTTGCTCATACGACTCCACAGCTTAGAGGGAGCATTGCTACCCACCTGAAACTATAGAAGGAGTGTGTGTTTACTGCAAAGGCTTTCCTGCGCATTTGATAGTAAGAACCAAGTTTAATTGGAGGAAAACTTGATCTTTTCACGCACACATTTGTAGCCCCCCCCCCTCCATGGAAGGGCATTTAGGTGGCCAGGAATTAAGCCAGGAATATTCGATTCTCTTCTTTGTTGTTGCTTCTGGACAAATGATGTTAGGTCTTCTTGGATAGGCACTTTATGGCTTTAATTTTGTCTTGTGTGTTTCATACTGTGCAGCGTTTCTCTAGGTGTTTAGACGGAGAACGAGACACTTTTTAAAAAACCATGCAAGAGAGTGGAAAGAAATACTTAGGGTCCTTCAGCTGAAGAGCCTGAATTCTCGCGTGTAACAGATGTACATCCTTCAGAGGTTTGCTTCAAAGGCTTGCTACAAATATTTCCCGTCGTCGCCCGAAGTTCAGAAGTCCTCCTCCCACATAGAGTAATGACGGCTCACAGAATTCCCCACCGACCAATGGCTTCCTATATCCCTTCTAGCAATCTGCCTTGTCGTCTATGGTGCATTTGGCTGGGAGAGAGAAACTGGGCCACCTGATTGCGCACGCGCAGTTGTTTCTTTTGGTGCTCCGGCTCCACATTGGCGGAAGGGCGAACGGAGGGAACCATAGAGCGAAAGATGAGGACGGCGGCAAGGGAAGAATTAGGTACCGTTCTCTGGAAGGGATGTGCAAAGGGGTGGCCTGAATGGAGACCCACTAAATAGGGAAGGAGAGGAGTCCCTCTGCTGAGGGATGGGGATTAGATGGAGAAAGGGGGAGCGGATGTCCTAATCATCTTTCTTCTGCACCTCCCCCGAAAGGGGATGGTTTGTTCCAGTAAGCTTACGGTATCCTAGGAGTCGGAGAAACCATCTTGAAGGGTGGGGGGAAGGAGGCAGCTTTGCCCCTTCCCCGCATCTCCTGTACAGCTTGCAGAATGGGCTGCATTCTGTACTTGCAGCGGCCGAAAACGGCGGATGTGCACGTATATTAGGACTCCTGGATGTACAGTATTGCGTCCCGGGTTAAAGTTGCGCTGTGTAAAAGGAGAACGAACATATGTATTTCGCAGATGCATATATTTGCAAAGAATGGATGCATATTTCAAGACGGGGCAGTTGTCGAATAAATCCAGCTGAGTTTTTAATTTTGGTGGCTGAGGCTTCCTTTTCTTTAAACGATCGCGTGGCGAAAGGGAATGGGAGACTGTTACGGTGGTGACTGAAAACTAGGAGTTGACGGTCATTGGCTACATGCATTCAAACCAGTGCATCGGCAGGTCACTGGATGTCAGGCTAGCATTGGACGAGAGCAATAATTCGCAGCTGAAAAGTCTTGCATAGGATCGCGACCACAGATGAAGAAAGGGTCCTCCCCCCCCCGGCAGGGGAGGGGGAGATTTGCATGTTTTATTTTGGTGTCTTGGCTGGCTTGTGCGAATGCTGCCTCTGTAGGCACAGCTTCTGGGAACGGCTTCGAAGCGTAGGGAGAGCAAAGAGGACACCCCAGGCGACGGTGGTCTTGCTCTTCAGTTGTCCTGTGCCAACTCCCCTCTTCCACTCCAGTGATGTGAATGGCTGCTGCTAAATCTACATAGGTTTCTCTGGGGTTCTGGCCTCTAAGAGGAGGGACACCCAGCTGCTAAGTCTAAAGCACAGGTGGAGATGAGATCCCTGTGCATTATTTGCACTTAAGACTACAGTGTCATCTAGCTGTCATTCCTGTGAGACAGGAACTCTGTCCTTGGTTGTGTTTCCCAACCCAATTTGAGAAAACACACAAAACAGTCCTGTAGAGAAGAAACACTAAAAAAAAAAAATAATTAATAAGGGAAGAGCACAGATAAAGTTTTGGGACCCTTGAATACCCACCGACTCTCCCAAAGTTATAATAGGCGACATAGTATTTTATACTCAATATGACATAAACAAGCCAAGCGTATCTATTGGTTCCATTATACTTCGTCATAAATTTCTAATTGGGCTAAGATCTGTGGGGTGGGGCTTCCCAGGCAAAGTTTTTTTTTCTTTTTTAGCTAAACAATAGATGCTGCTTTTTCTTAAACTACGAAGCTTCAAAAGTATCTATATTGCTGATATGGTTACAGGGTGCTATTGTTTTTCATTTAGCTAGGTTAACCGACACCAGAAACATGCACAGTTACAGCCAAGGAGCCAAGGCCACAAGTCTTAGCAGAATAGTGGCATGTTAGCACCTTTATCTTCCCAGCATACTTTTTAAGCAATAGTCATAAATGAACCAAAGTTCATGGATGATTTCTGTTTATGTGGTTAGAATCATAAATGGCGCTTATATATGGAAATGCTAAGTGTACCTACTAAGTTAACCCGTTAGTCAGTGGCAGAGTGCAAAGTGTATAACAGTGTTTCATAAACTGTGCATACAACATTCCTCTGACCGGATCGTTTAGTCTTGCATGGAAGGGTGGTGTGGTAGAAATGTACTCTGGGCAGACGGTGGTGGGACAAGAAGTTAGGCAAATCTGTTAAACAATCTGAAATATGCAATATGGCGGGGAGAGGGGCAGCTCAAATGATCAGCTTTAATTTGCAAGGTAAGCTACATTGCAAGCAAACTCCAGTGGCCTTCTTTCTCTCTGGCAAACATGGTAGTGAAAAGTGGAACTTTCTATAACAGGCTGCATTCTTGTACTTGTACGGCTAATTTGCCGCTATTCTGCCTTAACAAACTGCGGGGGAAATCGGGCGAAGCCGCGGGTCAAAATGCAGCCCCGCGGCTTCGGGTGTGAAATTGACTAAAAATCTCCGGGCAAACGGCGGCACAACCCCGCGGCAAGCTTTAGTGGGAAATCACCCTGGTCTTAGCTATATTTATCACCCAATTTTAGCTAGACTTGCATCTTGACTCTTAACTAGCTCTTATCCATCTTGACCCTTAACTAGCCCTTCCTGGCAGCTAGGCTGTCAGCTTTCGGGCAGCGAGGACCTGACACCCCCCTCCCCCGGTTTATGGAACTGTGGAATGTATCATGTACACTGTTTGGTAGTGATGTCATATCAAGAAATACTTCTCTAACACAAACCATTGGTAAAGGCACATAGAGACATCAGGTGTTGTGTTTGGATTTAAGCATTCTTTCACGGAGGATTAGGTGATCCTTTAGGGCTGTGGCTCAGTGGAAGAGCCTCTGTTTTGCATGCTGAAGGTCCTAGGTTCAATCCCCGGCAATTCCAGTTAAAAAGGCCTCTGCAACAGGTGATGGGGAAGACCTCTGCCTGAGACCCTGGATAGCGGCTGCCAATCTGAGTAGCAGGCCCGTAGCCAGGATTTTGTAATTCAGGGGGCCTTTAAACAAGTCAGGGGGCACTGATGTCACAAAAATAATAATAATAAAAAAACTCACTTTTGCGGCGTTCTCACTCTGCTTGCCTACATTGGGAAGCGAGCCATACTTGGGGAAGGGGCAGTGGTGGGGAGTCCTCCAGGTGGCCCAGAGAGTTGGGAGTCCTCTGGGTGGCCCAGAGAGCCAGGGGGCCTGGATGGAAGTCAGGGGGCCTTGGCAGGAAGTCAGGGGGCCAGGCCCCGAAATGCCCCACTGTAGCTACAGGCCTGCTGAGTAGATAATTCTGGCCTTGATGGACCAATGGTCTGATTGAGTGTGGCCAGAGAGCCAGACGTTGGGGAACAATCAGTAGCAGAGGGCTGGTTGTCCCGTTTGGGGTCTTGCCTTTAGCATCTGACTGGTGACTAGTGGAAACCAGATGTTGAACTACAGGGACAGGGTTGCCAAGCTCCAGGTGATGGCTTGAGATCTCCTGGGATTATAACTGATCTGCAAGTGATACAGATCAGTTCACCTGGGGGACTGGCAGCTTTGGAAGCCCCTCCCCTCCTCAGGCTCCACCCCAAAAATCCCAAGTTATTTCCCAACCCAGAGCCACCACCTGAAGGTTGGCAACCCTAGGAGAGTGGTGGGATTAGATATGGAAAGTAAGTCTTGAACATATTGAGGTGAGGATGCCGGAGCCAAGCAGAAATGCCTTAAAAATATATGATACTAATTTCTTCTCTGTTTCCCCCCCCACGGTGTAACCCTATAATTCATAATTTACATATAGGGTGATCCCAGTTTGTTTCCAAGAATGCAGTGTATCAGTGTGTTTCACCTGGACCCCCAAATTTATTTATTTATTTATACATTAGATTTGTGAATTGCCCAATCCCTGAGTACACAGGGCTCTCTCTGGGTGATGTACAAGAAGAAGAGATTGGATTTATACCCCGCCTTTCACTACCCAAAGGAGTCTCAGAGTGGCTTACAAACTCCTTTCCCTTCCCCTCCCCACAACAGACACCCTGTGAGGTAGGTGGGGCTGAGAGAGCTCTGACAGAAACTGCTCTTTTTCAAGAACAGCTGTGCCAGAACTTTGGCTTGCCCAAGGTCATCCAGCCAGGTGCAAGTGGAGGCGTGGGGAATCAAACCTGGTTCTCCCAGATTAGAGCCCACGCACTTAACCACTACACCAAAAACATCAATTTGGTGTTGTAAAACCAGTAAAATCATTTATTCCTATATTATTAATAATGTCAAGATGGCGTCATTGATTTGATCCTAAACCCCACTCCGGTCTGTGTTGCCATCTTGCAGGCAGGGCGAGGAGGAGGCCGAAGGAAAAAGAGGAGGGGGCCAGCCATGATGGAAACCATTGCTGCCCTCAACCAAAAGCCTGGCGGAACATCTCTGCCTTACAGGCAGTGCTTCCTCTAAGCTGTGGAATCTTGTGAGCAAAAATTCTACTTTGTGAGCTACCGGCATTAAAGTTGTGAGCGAGCGGTTTGGCCGCTGCAGAAAATCAGCTTGCTCTGGAGCCACCCTTCCTGAGTGGAGACCAAAATGTGTGAGCTGGAGGCTAAAAAACTGTGAGCTAGCTCACACTCACTCAGCTTAGAGGGAACATTGCTTAAAGGCCCTGTGGAATTGCATTAAGTCCCGCAGGGCCCCGGTGGTATTTGGCAGAGAGTTCCACCAGGTCGGAGCCCTGGCTTTGGTCGAGGACAGCCAGATATCTTTGGGACCAGGGACCACCAGTAGATTGTTGTCATCGGAGTGGCAAGTTCTCCCAGGGAAGTACTGATCCAGGTTGTTTCCTACTGCCTGTCTGCTCGATCAAGTTTAACAGACTTATCGCTGCTCAAAAACTGCAATCTTTGTATGTTCTGTATTGTTGTACGATTTGATTGTTTCCAAGAGCATTATCCGCTTGTCTCTAGGCAAACAAGTTATAAGCTCGTTAAGCTGTCAGCTAAGTCACAGAGATGCATATCAGACCTGGGCAGGTATTCATGAACTTTAAACTGGTTTGGCAAGTGAGTCTTCTTTTTAGTCCACCTGCCTGACCTGCTGTAGAACTCTCACATACAAATCTTGTACACTGTCAAATCTCTCTACATTTTGTCCCAGTATGCAGTTTGGATTTATTGCTGGGTATCGTAACTCTGGGAGGGAAAGGGTTAAGAGAATTCTCTCTCTCTGGGGTACACTTGGCTCCACCTTCTCATTGGTTTGTTTGTTTATTTATTGTTTTCAATTTATATCCCGCCTTGCCAGGAGTCGGCTCAAGGCGGCGAACAACATTAAAACAGTAAAACAATCAATGTGATAAAATACAATAAAACATACATAAACAAATTCCTAACATCATAAAATCTAACAGTACAATAGGACTAGCAGCATGTTTGGATAGCAAGTTAAAAACCCTGAGATCTAATGGGATTATACATATAAGAAGAGCCCTGCTGGATCAGACCAGTGATCTATCTAGTCCAGCATCCTGTCTCACATTGAGGCCAACCAGTTTTTCTGGAGGGCCAACAACAGGGCATAGAGGCCTAACGTTGCCTCCTGGCTCTGGGATTCAGGGGTTTAGTGCTTCTGAGCATGGAGGTTCCCCTTGGTCACCATGGCTAGTAGCCATTGATAGACTTATCCTCCATTAATCTATCTAATCCCCTTTTAAGGCTGTTTATCCCTGTGGCCATCACTACATCCTCTGGCAGCGAATTCCACATTTTAATCACTCTCTGTGTAAAGAAGGATTTCCTTTTGTCTGTCCTGAACCTACTGCCCATCAGCTTCATTGGATGCCCTCAAGTTCCAGTACTTGGGGAGAGGGAGAAAAATTTCTCTTTGTCAACCCCCTCCACTCCATGCATATTATACATTATAGCATACTGATTGTACACAAAATTAAACCTGTGTAATCACAGTCTCTGAAAATACCTTACTCTTGCAGTACATACGAAATTGCTTAACACTCTATATGAAGATTTTTTAAAATGTGAAGTATAGTTTACAGCGAGTGAGTAAAATCTTGTTTCAAAAAACATTTTCCCCATCCCAAAAGAGAAAAATATCAGTGCTCCCTAAAGCACTGGAAGATTTGGAATGGGTATTTGGGGCAAAAACTGAGATATATGCGCTACAGTAGCATAGTTTATAGCATTTTGCAGGACTGGCTCAGTGGTAGAGCACCTGCTTTACATGCAGAAGGTCCCAGGTTCAGTCTTCAGAATCTCCAGTTGAAGGAATCCGGTAGTACATGATGGGAAATATCTACGCCTGAGACTTTGGAGAGCTGCTCCCAGTCAGGGATTAGTCCGTACGGACCTTGATATTATTATTATTATTATTATTGTTGTTGTTGTTATTATTGTTATTATTATTATTAGGTAATAACCCTATCCCTGCTTGTGCTGGGCTCCGATATGCAACATAAAGGCATAGAACCATGAAAGAAGTATAGTAAAGGTAAAGGTAAAGGTAAAGGTAAAGGTTTCCCTTGCTCGAAAGCCAGTCGAATCCGACTGTAGGGATGCGGTGCTCGTCTCTGTTTCCAAGCCGAAGAGCCAGCACTATCCAAAGATGTTTTCATGGTCATGTGGCTGGCATGACTAGACACCGAGGCGCACGGAACGCTGTTACCTTCCCACTGAAGTGGTACCTATTTATCTACTTGCAATTTCTTGCTTTGGAACTGCTAGGTTGGCAGGAACTGAGCCCAGAGATGGGAGCTCACTCTGTCATGCGGCACTCGGGTCTCAAACTGCCTGCAGTTCAGCGTCTTGACCACTTGAGCCAAGTATACAAAAGTATACAAAACATGAAAATTCCAATCATAACAAAATTAAAAGAAGAAAGTTAAAAGAAGACCAGGTTAAAAAGAAGTCCAAGATGGCGCCCCTAGAAATGACATCTTGTTTCTGGACCGCCTGGCTACTTTCTGAGCAGGGGAAGAAGAAGAAGAAGAAGAAGAGATTGGATTTATACCTCGCCCTTCATTGCCCAAAGGCGTCTCAGAGCGGCTTACAAACTCCTCCCCCTTCCCCTCCCCACAACAGACACCCTGTGAGGTAGGCAGGGCTGAGAGAACTCTAACACAAACTGTCCTTGAGAGAACAGCTGTGCCAGAGCTTGTGACTGACCCAAGGTCACATCAGCAGGTGCAAGTGGAGGAGTGGAGAATCAAACCCGGTTCTCCCAGATTAGAGTCCACACACTTAACCACTACACCAAACTGGCTCTCAAGGAAGAGGAAGAGGAAGCAGAAGATCGGGTGGGGAGGCAGGGGGAGAAAGGGATAGATGAGGGGTGTCACACTCATTTGTTATCAGGGCCGGATCTGACATAAATGTCATTTTGTCGGGCCAGGCCACGTGTGCCCTAAAATATAATGCCAGGTCCTGGAGGTATAAACTGTATAAAGGACAGCAGCTGGTAAGCCCCGAGTTGGTGTCTCCTCACCGCAAGGCCCCATGGGCTGAGAAGGGGGGTGCAGGGGAAAACCCACACGGGTGGGCTGGAGAGGCAGCAGTGGAACGCTGGGCAAATGCTCCCACGATGCTTGACTGCTACAGATGAGGCTGTTCTGCCATGCTGAAGCCACAATGGAGTGGCTCCATTAGACCAGTTGCTCGCGAACTGCCTAAGAGCCCTAGATGGGCTGGTTCTGGCCCCCAGGCCTGATCTTTGACACCCGTGGGATAGACCAGTCGCCTCACTCAGTAGAAGGAAGCATCATGTATTAATGGGGAGGTTTGCAGTTTTGCTTGTAGAAAACAAAAGCATTTGCTCTTTTAAGTTTCATAAATATGCCAAATAAGTACAGTTTTATATGCTAAATATGTTATAATTCATGGTGTTTATGTTGCTCAAGGGGTATAATTAATTGAGACTTAATGGGGGGAAAAGGATTGCATATTTTGATCCCCCTCCCAAGTTTATTCCCTTCTCCCCCCCGCACCAAAAGGATGGTGGGACCAGTAAGGTTCCCCCACCCATGTTCGAAATGCATGGAAATTAATGTCTTGAGTGTAAACATTAGCGAGTAGTATTACCATGATTCCAGTATAACAAGCAACCATTAAAGGCACAGACCCAGGTGTCTTTCTCTGCCTTACTGGAAAGCCTAAACTTGGTCTGTCTCTTGTAGAAATGGAAATTATTTGCATGTAGAAAACTAAGCAATCAGAGAGCAGCATCCTGGCCTAGCTCTGCCCCCCCCCCCGATCTTCTGCTTCCTCTTCCCCTGCCCAGAAAGTGGTCCAGGAAGACCAGAATTGAGATGCCATTTCTAGGGGTGCCATCTTGGACTTCTGTGTGCAGGGAATTTTGTTTGAAGGACAGTCCATGTGATACTCCAGCTTGCAGTCCTGACCTGTTACAGTTGAAGAAGAAGAAAAAAATTCCCACTTTCAGCTTTGGCTTTGGAAGACGATAAAAATCAATGGTTCTTTGTAATACTTAAAAAAATTTTTTGGCTAAGAACAGCCCTGTTAGCCTGTGATCCGCGCCTTGTATTTGGGTTCAGAATTACTCGCGTTACAGGATTTCTGGCAGGAGGAATGATTGTACACCATCTCCATGGCTATAAATAGTAATGAATCGATAATGGTAAAAAGACAGGGTTTTTTTTTTGTTTTTCAATAGACCTGGAAGTGATGGAGCCTTTAATTGAAGGAGGCACGGAAGACGAAGAGCAGGAATACAAAGGTGAAGGCGCGGAAGATGAAGAGCAGCAATTTGAAGGTGAAGATAAGGAAAAGAAAACGTTGCTGCCTGCAGAAAAGAAATACCAGCTCGAGGAGGAAGAAGGCATTACGTAAGTACCGTACGTCTCCTCAGAGACTTTTTTAAAAAGCAGTTTTTTAAGGCTCCCTCTGAGCTGTAGAGTCTTGTGAGCAAAGTTTCTACTTTGTGAACTACTGGCATTAAAGTTGGGGGCGAACGATTTGGCTGCTGCATAAATTAGTTTGCTCTGGAGCCGTCCTTCCTGAGCGGAGACAAAAATGTGTGAGCCGGAGGTTAGAAAACTGTGAGCTTAGCTCACACTAACTCAGCTTAGAGGGAACACTGGCTGCCGTAGACATGCACCGTTGGTAAGGTCGCCAACCTCCAGGTAGAACCTGGAGGTCTCCCACTGTTACATTTGATCTCCAGATGATAGAGCTCAATTCCCCTGGAGACAATGGCTGCTTTGTAAGGTGGATTCTATGGCATTGTACCCTGCTGAAGTCCCTTCCCTTCCCAAACCCCGCCCTCTCCCCAGACTCCACCCCTCAGATCTGCAGGTATTTCTCCACCCAGAGCTGGCAACACATTGGGGCATTTGTGCTTAGGGTATTTGCGTTTTAATGATGCAGTTTTTCAGCTTACAGATGGTATTCTGTGGTCTCTGGTTTTCTTTTCCCCCCAGGTACATACAAACACTCATGCACCTCCTTAAAGGGAACATTGGGACTGGACTTCTAGGCCTTCCACTTGCAATAAAAAATGCAGGCCTTGTGGTAAGTGCTCGCCAGTTCCTATAATAATAATATTTCTGGGGAAACTGTTTTGGGGAAGAAGAAGAGGAGGAGGAGGAATAGATTGGATTTCTACCCTGCCCTTCACTACCCGAAGGAGTCTCACAGCAGCTTACAATCCCCTTCCCTTCCTCTCCCCACAACAGACACTCTGTGAGGTAGGTGGGGCTGAGAGAACTCTGAGAGAACTGCTCTTGAGAAAACAGCCCTAAGAGAACTGTGTCTTGCCCAAGGTCACCCAGCAGCTGCATGTGCAGGAGTGAGGAATCAAACCAGGTTCTCCCAGAGTAGAGTCTGTGCTCCTAACCACTTTACCAAACTAGAAGATCCACCCGCTATGTGTTCTGAAGATCCCAGGTTCAGTCCCTTCCATCTCCACTTAAAAGATCAAAAGCAGCAGAAGCTAACCTCTGCCTGAGACCCTGGGGGAAGAGTTGCCTGGTTGGAGCAGATGATGCAGAGGGAGGTAGACCAACAGTCTGACTCTGTGTAAGGCAGCTTGGGATTTTGATTCAGATCTTGCTGTGGATGGCTTCATGCTGCTAGTCCCCTTGGAGGTAAACTCACTTTCCCATGGCATTGGCGAATTCCCTCTGCCTGACCTATGTTGCATGGTTCTTGTGAAGGTTCAACAAGTGTGTCTGTTGTGACCCATCCTTCTCCAGCCAGTTTGGTGTAGTGGTTAAGAGTGGCAGACTCTAATCTGGGAGAACTGGGTTTGATTCCCCACTCCTCCCCATGCAGCCAGCTGGGTAACCATGGGTCAGTCACAGTTCTCTCAGAGCTTTTCTCTCCAGAGTTTCTCCCATTCTCTCCCCCTGGCACACCGGCTCTTTCAGTTTGGTATAGTCGTTAGGAGTGCAGACTCTAATCTGGGAGAACCGGGTTTGATTCCCCACAACTCCACATGCAACTGCTGGTGTGACCTTGGGTCAGTCACAAGTTCTCTCAGAGCTATTCTCTCAAGAGCAATTCTCAAAAGAGCTCTCTCAGCCCCACCTACCACACAGGGTGTCTGTTGTGGGGAGGGGGAAGGGAAGGAGATTGTAAGCTTCTCTGAGACTCCGAGTGAAGGGTGGGGTATAAATCCAATCTCCTCCTCCTCCTCCTCCTCCCCCTTGAAATGTGGTGAGGAGGAAAGTGAGACATTCACAGGGGCACAGAGCTGCTCTTCTTCACAAGTTTCAGAAATGGCTCCTCACAGAGGCACGCTCTCAGTGCTGCTTGCTGACCTCCCTTCCCCCTTCGGCGTCTCCTGGTTGCTCGTCTTGAGGGGGCAGAAACTTGTTCTTCAGGATGTGGGGATTGATACCAGCTAGGGCTCCCCCACAACTCTGCCACTCCCCCACCACAACAGCTTTGCTCACCTGGACAAATCCTTCTGAAGGTACCACCCTGCAAGTGGGTGAGATTGGCAGCTGCCCAGTCATGTGCATTCTCAGTGGCGACTCCTGCCTTGTGGAATGGCCGGCCTGGGAGGTCAGGAAGGGCCCCCCCACCCACACGCTTTTTATCATTCTGCCGAATGCATAAATCCAAAATGTTCAAGGGGGCATTCTGGAAAAAGAGGTTGAACTGCAGTAGAACGAACAGCCCAAGGGAAGGTAGGTTTATGATGGAATAGCCCACTGCAGCAACATCACCTACTTCTACTGAATTATTTTTACCTTGTAATCCCCTTTCTGCATTATCTATAGCTTACCTGCCTTAGGTAGTTTGTCTGCATCACTCCAGAATTCTGCGATTCAAACCCTGCTGCACCGTTCATCGGTTGTCTTATGCCAGGGGTGTCGAAGTTGTTTGTCATGAGGGCTGGATCTGACATAAATGAGACCTTGTTGGGCTGGGGCCGTTTGTGTTATAAAATGTAATGGTAGCGGAGATATAAACTTTATAAAAGACACACACACAAAGGTTTTTTTTTTAACTTAAAAACACGCTTAAAACATTAGCACTCTTGCGATATTTTGCTTATTTAACAGTGTCTGATAACTGACACCTCTTGCTCTGAATTATTGCATCAAAATGTCTGTGCTGTTGCCATCTTGAGTATGCCGTTCAGGTGTGTATCTGTAAGCTGCAAACCTATGATGATGCAGCAGCAGCAGCACTGAAAGAAGAAGCAGAAGAAGGCAGCCAGGTCCATTGCGGGCCTGATAGGAGCCCTCTGGGGGCCTCATCCGGCCCCCGGGACGCATGTTTGACACCCCTGCCTTATACTGTCAAATCACACTGCTTTGACGCGCAGACTGCGTAAGCAATGTGCAGTCACCTTCAGCCACCAGGATTGTGCAGTAACTCCAGCACTTCAGCAGAGTAACTGATATATAGCACCACACAGAGTCAGTACTGTGGAAAACTATATACAGTGTTTATTCACAAGATGCACCAACAAACTGCTCCGCCAGACACATACACTGAGAGAGGAAGAACTGTACAGTACAAGACATTTACATTTATACATATGACAACCAATCAGCATCATGCTGAGTCATGGCCCACTGACCTCATACCTGGGCCGGCCTGAACAGGTCAGGGCTTGTTCCTAGCAGCTTGCCAGCTGTCACTTAGATCATGCTGATCTAGCTGCTGGATATTAACAACCAACATGCTTCCCCCCTGTAATCCGTGTTGAATCTCAGCAAGAAAGATGGGCTATAAACAAAGTATATATCAGATTCCTTGCAGCAAGGTAGGCAAGGCTGAATTTTGTGCACTAACAGTGTATGGAAACAAAATTCCAGATGTGGGGAGCAAGAACTCTATTCTAGTTTAGTTTCTTAACCTCTTTTTGCATCAGGCTTTTCTGTCAAAGAGGCAATCTTTGCTTCCCTCTCTTTTGTTTGGCGTGCCAGGGCAAAAGGGGAACTGGGTAGTCCATGTTGGCAGTTGGAATGGGAGAACCTCTGATGGTAGCAACTCCCATAGTGGTGGTTCCCAGTGCACATATAGCCTGCAGATGCATCTGCTTGGAAGAAGAAGAAGAATTAGAAGAAGAAGAGAAGAGACTGGATTTCTACCCTGCCCTTCACTACCCGAAGGAGTCTCAGAGCGGCTTACAATCCCCTTCCCTTCCCCTCCCCACAACAGACACCCTGTGAGGTAGGTGGGGCTGAGAGAGCTCTTTTGAGAACTGCTTTAGAGAGAACAGCTCTGAGAGAACTTGTGACTGACCCAAGGTCACACCAGCAGTTGCATGTGGAGCTGTGGGGAATCAAACCCGGTTCTCCGAGATTAGAGTCTGCACTCCTAACCACTATACCAAACTGAAAGAGCCGGTGTGCCAGGGACCAGTGGCTGGATAAACATGTGACTTCAACCACCTGTTCAGCTCTGTGTGCATTGAATGTAGCGTGAGAATTACTCAATACATGTATAAAGAAAAATCAAGTGTACTCTATATATAGATTGCACATGTGTGCTCCGTAACTTGTGAGCAGAGCTGGAGTCTTGCTGGTGACGAGTCGGAGGAAGGAACTGGAGATCAACCTCCTGGAAAAGTCATCAGCAACCTAGCTAGCTCTTCAGACCCAGCGTGCCCACTTCCTTCCAAGCATATTGCCACCACAGCAAGAGCTAGAAACTTGCATGCTCTGCTGAAAGTGGGGACTTCCCCAAAGTGGGAATCCCTGCCCAGTATCAAATTCTTTCCCCCACACCTCCATTGCTATCGAGTTTCAGGCACAATATAAGTAAAGAGTAAGGTTTTTAGGTTTTTAGGTACTCATTTTGTGTGTCTTTTTTATTGTCTTCTCCAAACAGCTTGGACCAATCAGCCTTGTGTTCATCGGGATCGTGTCTGTTCACTGCATGCACATCCTGGTTCGGTGCAGCCATCATCTATGTCAAAGGTAAGTGTCGGTGAGGAACCAAACTCATTTTCTTCCAGACTTCAGCGAGAGATTCCCCTGCTTTCCCTCTCATCTCGGATGCGTGCTTGTGAGCTCGTGACTGGGTTCCTGTCTGTTTTTCCCTTTGGAGCTTTACGTGATCTCGGGAAGAGGCTTTTATCTACTCTTTCCTATGAGGAAAGGTTGAAGGAGCTGGGTATGTTTAGCCTGGAGAGGAGACAACTGAGAGGTGATATGATCGCCATCTTCAAGTACTTGAAGGGCTGTCATACAGTGGATGGTACGGTGTCAACCAGAAGGTCAACCAGAACCAACAGGTTGAAATTAAATCAATGGAATTTTCGGCTAAACATTAGGAAGAACTTCCTGACTGTTAGAGTGGTTCCTCAGTGGACCAGGGTTCCTTGGGAGGTGGTGGGCTCTCCTTTGGAGGTTTTCAAACAGGGGCTGGATGGCCATCTGACAGCAGTGCTGTTTGTGTGGACTTAGGCAGATCACGAGGGGGAGGGCAGGAAGGGTTGCCTCAGTGCTTAGTTCCATGGCCCTTTCTTACATGCCCGGGGAAATGCTGATTGCCACTTTGGGGTCAGGAAGCAATTTTTCTCCAGGCCAGTTTCAGGGATCCTGGAGGATTTTTGCCATCTTCTGGGCATGGAGCAGGGATCACTGGGTGTGTGTGTGTGGGTGGGGGGGAGGTATTTGTGAATTTCCTGCCTTGTACAGGGGGTTGGGCTAGATGACCCTGGAGGTCCCTTCCAACTCTATGATTCTATGACGGTGTCTTGTATACAGCTTGCTTCCCCCAAGGTATATAGCCCCGTTTGAGTTGCTTAATTTGAAATGCATTGACATCTACCCCAGTTTGCTTGCTGATTGTGAGTGAGTTTTTGCAAGTGAGGCACAGTCCCCCTTGTGCAAAATTTCATTTTGGTCAGTGATTCTTGATGAGGAAATGATTACTCTTCCCCTCTTCCTTTCTTTTGTTTTTCCCTCCCCCTTTTAGGTTGAAAAAGACTTCCTTAGGGTACAGTGACACAGTGAGCTATGCAATGGAAGTGGGTCCCTTTGACAGCTTCCAGAAGAGAGCCGCTTGGGGAAGGTAAGCCCCTCTTCAGAGAGCCAGTTTGGTGTAGTGGTTAGGAGCGCGGACTCTGATCTGGAAGAATCGGGTTTGATTCCCCGCTCCTCCACATGTGGCTGCTGGCATGACCTTGGGTCAGTCACAAGTTCTTTCAGGGCTGTTCTCTCACGAGCAGTTCTCTCAGGGCTCTCTCAGCCCCTCCTACCTCACAGGGTGTCTGTTGGGGGGAGAGGAAGGGAAGGCAAAAGGAGATTGTAAGCCGCTCTGAGACTCCTTCGGGTAGTGAAGGGCGTGGTATAAATCCAATCTCCTCCTCCTCCTCTTCTTCATTACCATTTTATTTATTTATTTATATATTTATTTATTTAGTTGATCTATATCCCGCTCCTTTCCCTGTCAAACAGGGCTCAGGGTGGCTTCCAACAATTAAATATACAGTAAAACCAGCATTACAGTTTAAAAATCCCAAACTGTGAATTAAAACCTAAACCATCAATTACTACATTTAGAGAATTAACATGATGGGTCGCCAGTTTAAAAGAAAGGTATGTGAGTGTAATGCTGTCAGACACTCCAGGAAAAAGAAAAACCTGCAGGTTTGGATGATCAAATACAGACTTCTTATTCCAGTTCATAGACTGCGGCAGACTCTGCCCAGCAGTGAATACAGAGGATGCCGCAATATGTGGGGGTCGCCTCTGTGGAATAGGTCCCGTTTGGAAGGTAATAAAACTGGCTGCTCAGCAGTACACAGGATGCATGTCTAACAGTGCAATCCTAAATAGAGTTACGCCATCTAAGTCCACTGAGGGCAGTGGGCTTTGGAAGGTATAACTCTGCTCAGGACTGCATTGTTGGTGGCAGTACCTATTGTGACCCCGCCCACAATTCCAAAGCTGTTTTATGAACTGTGATGATAGACTAAATATACCGGAGGCACTGCCCTGGCCTGGATCGCCCAGGCTAGACTGATGTCATCAGCTCTTGTAGAGCTAAGCAGGGTTGGCTCTGGTTACTACTTGGATGGGAGACCACTAAGGAAGGTCCAGGCTTGCTATGCAGAGGCAGGTGACGGCAAGCTGCCTCTCTTTGTCTCGTGCCCTGAAAACCCTGCAGTGTCACCATAAGTCAGCTGCGACTTGACAGCATTTTCCACTCCCGCAAACCTTTACATCACCTGTGCTGGATGCTGGGCACAATCTGCATTCTGAGTTTATGAACTCCAAGGTGAAGTTTGTGTCCCCCCCCCCAACAACATGGTTATCATTCAGTGATGCAATACCAAAGATAGTGACACAGTAATATGTAGTAAAACAGTCACAAAACACTTGACTATGTGAGCACTTCCAAAAATAAACCTGAACTATCAGAACAGAAAAAACACCTCCTTTGGGGTATGGGTATTGAATGATATCTTTGTTTTTAGCAATGTACAGGAAACCACAGTTCCACAAAACCAGAATTTCTGGAAAGTCACGATTAGCATACAATTTATCTAAAATCTTATCAATTATATAAATTTCCCCGACCCTATTATACCAGAGCAGAAATAGTTGCTATCTTTGGGTTTTTCCAAGAAGAAGCCATTGCCATTCGACCTGCTACACATAGCATTGCTATTAAGTCCCTCTCAATTGCAGGTATCATTTTATCCAGCCAGACATTAAGTAGCATTATCTCAGGTCTAAAAGGAATTAGATAGCCAGTTATGATTTTTTATCTTAGCTCTAATTTTACTCCAAAAACGTCTTATGAACTTACAGTACCACCAATTATGAACGTAGGTTCCATCCTCCCCACATGACTTCCAACACTCTGCAGTTATTTTGTTTGTCTTTGATGGTTGTGGGCTGGTGATGTCCGTATTGAAATGGGATGAGGGTGCTGCCTGCTCATAAGGTGACAGTTCTTCCTTCTTTTAGAGAAAACAGTGTGGCAGAAGCTCTGAAGAGAGAAATCACAGCTGGTCAACTTTTTTTTTCAAAAAATGGATCGTCTTCAATCCGCTTCCCAAGGCTTTCAGAGTTTGCACGGCTTCCCAGTGTATCGATCTGTAGTCAAAGAGAGCTTGGCACGTGCATATATGGAAAAAATATCACAGTATTAAGGAGTCACGCTGAATCATTCGAGACGGCAGTAGAGTTGTGTGTCACAGTAGTACTGAAATACCTACTTCGAAGGCTGAGGTGTAATTGTGTGTCGACTACTGTAATGCATAGCTTCATATGCAGTAAAAGCTTTCTTAACTGACACTCTTTCTTAACTGACATTCTTAACTGGAAGACTCTGTTAACAGGTAGGCCCAGGACCCTCGTACCATTCCACCACCACCTGGTGAGCATTGCCGCTGCTCGCTGGTGCAGGGCTGCTAACTCTGGCTTGGGAAATTCCTGGAGATATTGGGGAGGCAGTGCCCGGGGAGGGTGGAGTTTAGGGACAAGGGTGGAGCTCAGCAGGGACAGGATGTCACTCTAGGACTTCCGTGTCTCCTAGACTCTATGGTACACTATGTAGTCTACTTTTCCAAGCTGTCATTTCTTCCAGGGAAATGGCTTGGTAGTCTGGAGATCACTTGTGGTCCCAGGAGAATTCCAGGACCCACCTAGATACAGAGCATCACTGCCCCAGACTGAGTGTTCCCCCTATACCTTGTGGCTAATAGCTAATGATTGTCCTCCGCTCCATATGTTTACCCAATCCCCTCTTGAAGCTGTCTGAGCTTGTAGTTACCACCACTTCCGTTTGCCATTACCTACCTCTGTGTAGCAAACCTGGACTTACACGGCGGTTTTCCGTCCAAGTACAAAGCAGGGCTGAGCCAATTTGGTGTAGTGGTTAAGTTTGCGGACTCTAATCTGGGGGGACCGGGTTTGATTCCCCACTCCTCCACTTGCAGCTGCTGATGTGACCTTGGGTCAGTCACAAGTTCTGGCACAGCTGTTCTTGAAAAAAGAGCAGTTTCTGTCAGAAGTTCTCTCAGCCACACCTACCTCACAGGGTGTCTGTTGTGGGGAGGGGGAGGGAAAGGAGTTTGTAAGCCGCTCTGAGACTCCAAGCGAAGGGTGGGGTATAAATCCAAACTCCTCCTCCTCCTCCTCCTCCTGCTCCTCCTCCTCTTCTTCTTCTTCTCCTTCTTCTCTTTAGCTCCCAAGATCCAATGAGAACAGGCCAGCCTAGGCTATCCAAGGCTGGGCAGAATTCAATACTCTTTTGAAAGCCTTTATTTCTTTTCATTCCAACTGTTGTCAAACTGATCTCCTTCCACTCCTCTTGAGCATCTTGAGCTTCTTAGAGTGTAGAGCCTCGGGCTCCTACTTGGATTCCTGAATAGTGCCTCCTCAACATAGAAGTACTCACAGAGCTACTCCGTTGGCCTTGCAGGAATAGCGTCATTGACTTGCGGACGACTTCAATGCATTTGATTTTGTCGCAGTGCCAGCTGCCTCGCTACAAAGCACGCATCTCTTAACCTTTAGTTGGTTTTTCTTTTCCTCTTAGGTGCATCGTTGACTTCTTCCTGGTGATTACACAGCTGGGCTTCTGCAGCGTTTATATAGTATTTTTAGCAGAAAATATGAAGCATGTAAGTAGCGTTGGAGATGAAAATTCGGGGGGAAGGGGGGTGTTCTTATGAATTATGTCTGAATTATGTCTGTTCTTTTAAAATAAACTTGAGTGTGTCCCTTCAGCTGTTGACCCTCTTGTGAACTTCAGAACAGACTGCTACAGTGTGATGCATCCAGGGCTGCCCTTGATAGTAGTTCATTTTGTGCTGGCTGAAAAGTCTGTAGAGGGCTACATCCTGACAGTGCTGAGTCACTGGGAACAAATAATGCTCTGGCAGGTTGTATTAGCTCCCTGATCTACTGCTAGCTATAGTGACTGAGGGGAACCTCCACATTCAGAGGCAGTAATCCTCTGTATCCCAAAGCTAGGAGGCAATGTCAGAGGAAGGCCTTGGCTTCTATGCCAGTTTGGTGTAGTGGTTAACAGCAGCGGACTCTAATCTGGACAACTGGGTTTGATTCCCTGCTCATCCACATGCAGCCAGCTGGGTGACCTTGGGTCAGTCACAGTTCTCTCAGAGCTGTTCTCTCAGGAGCAGTTCTCTCAGAGCTCTCTCAGCCCCACCTACCTCACAGGGTGTCTGTTGTGGGGAGGGGAAGGGAATGAGATTGTAAGCTGCTCTGAGACTCTGAGTGAAGGGCAGGGTGGGTGCTCCTTTGCTGGACGTTTCTAAGCAGAGGCTGGACAACCATCTTTTGGGTATGCTGTAGGGCTATCTTCTGGCTGTGGTGCAGAGTGCAGGAGGTTGGACTAGATGACCTGCAAGGTCCCTTCCAACTCTAACATTCTATGATTCTATGATTTTATAAATCCAATCTCTGCCTCCTCATTCTCTCCCACCTCCAGCTACCTCACAGGGTTGTTGTCAGGATCAAACTAGGAGCAGAGTGATCTTTCCCAAAAGGTTGTATCCAACCAGGTTTGGCGAAGATCGCATCAAAGCAGGGGAAAACCTAGGGAGTGGGTGACGAAGATACAGTGTGGTGTGGAGGCAATCTAAGTTATGCCACTTTAGAGAGGGCCTCTGGAAGGAAGGAACTTGTTGCTCTATAGTTTTCTCTTTTGCTTGTGAAAGACTGGTGACATCCCCAACAAACCGCAGTGTACCCTTCTGCGCACCCAAGTTCTGACTGACAAAACCTCATGCTGAAATAGAATTTGTTAGCCTTTGCCACGGTCAATACGAACAGTGATTTAACAAACCAGCTGTGAATCCTAGCTTGAAATCCTGGCTCGGTACCAGCCGACTCTGGTTTGAACCGTCTGCATTCATTCATTGCAACAGAATATGATTTGATTGAACTGTGGTCTGTTCCACTGTCTTAACAGAATCCTAGAGTTAAACACTGCAGGAGAGAGTACAGAATCCTGTGTGTGTTTGCACAGATGTCAGTCCCACCGAGTTCAACGGGACTTAACCAGTGAGTCTGCAGAGAACTACAGCCTTAACTGCTGGTGGCTTGGCGAATTGGTGTTACGATTTGATGTACATCAGTGGCTCTTTTAAGGCAGCCAGCACACCCCCTGCCCTTAGATGTATTCCATTTCAGAGTACCCTTTTCATGGAATTGGAATTCCAGTTTAATTGAACAAACTGCCCTGTAGGGGGCACCAAAGGGACAGCTATTGGCATTTATTGTCCCTATAATAGTATTTCTGAAATGGGGCGGGGGGGGGGGAGAGGAGAAGAAAAACTTCTATTGTAGTTGACAAGCGTGCGCTTCGAAATTACTTCAAAATGAAAATGGCACCGTTTAAACGACAGCGTGGACAGGGATTTTTGTTTTGCCGTGTCCTTTGGTGGAGAGGGCAAGGGGGCAGCACCTACCCTGCCCCGTCCCAGGATGACTAAGTCCGCACAACGATGCACCGGGGGAAGAGCCTGTCGCTTCAAAGCAGCGGCGGCGGAGCGATTGGAGCCGATGATGATACAGAGCCTGACATTGCAAAAGCAGGGCTAAGGCCAGGCCAGAGATGAGTCATCGTATGCAGGCTGGCGTCTCAGGAGCTACAGCAAATCGTTGCTGTTCTCCGTACAGCATGTGGGGGGGATGGAATCGGAGGCCTGTGGCTCTTTCAGTTTTTTTGCTAACTTCTTAAGCCAGTGTTGTGTTGAAGCATTCAAGGTGTGTTGGGTTTATGGGCTCCAGCTAACCTACAGCTGAGTGACTCAGGATAGTCCGATCTCCGAAGCTAAGCAGGGACAGCCTTGATTAGTCCTATGATGGGAGACCACGGAGGAAGTCCAGGGTCGTTATGCAGAGGCAAGAAATGGCAAACCATCCCTGAACGTCTCTTGCCTTGAAAACCCTACAGGGTTTGCCGTAAGTCGGCCACGACTCGACAAGCACTTTACACACAACCCACAGCTGGCAAATTGGATACTTAAACCATACGGCTGTTCGGTTTTTTGAAAAGTCTAACATTGGTATGACGTTCTTTGTTACTTTAGGCACAAGAGGAGCTCCCATCACAAACAATCACAAACAAAAAATTTTGTTCTGCCAGGCTGACTTTCTTGTTTGCAGGCAATGGGTGTCTTTTTTTAAAAAAAATTAGCATCTTGAATTCTAAGCTTTGTTGTGTTATGGACTTGAAAGGATTATTATAGGAAACCATAGATATATGAAGGAAGTCCATCAGTGGCTATTAGCCACAAGGTATAGCTAGGAACTCAGTCTGGGGCAGGTGATGCACTCTATTCTTGGTGCTGGAGGGGGGCAGCAGTGGGAGGGCTTCTAGTGTCCTGGCCCCACTGCTGGACTTCCTGATGGCCCTGGTATTTTTGGCCACTGTGTGACAGAGTGTTGGACTAGATGGACCATTGGCCTGATTCAGCATTGGCTTCTCTTATGTTCTTATGTTCTATGTTCTTGGGTGTATGAACATTGCTGTTTATAGAGGTGGCAGAGTATTTTTTTTGAAGGGGATCTGGGCTCTGATGTGTACTCATACTTCAGGAATTGGAGCCAACCCTTGCATTCCATTAATGGAAGGAAGTGACAGATGGGTTAGGTTCCGCCTCTTCCTAAGAGCGGCCAGTGGGAGTTGTTGAAATGTTGGTGGAGACAGTTGAGAAGAGCTGTTGGTGGATTTTGGGGGAATGAGTCTGGCTGAGTGAAACTGTGGAGAAGAGCAGCTTAATGCTGACAGGGAAAAAGAACCATTTGTAATGAAGGATCAGAAATGCAGGAATAGGGAAACAATTCCAAAGTTCAGTTGAAAAGAAGCTGTGCAACCGCTACATGATCTACTTCGATGTTATGTTCAAACCAGACATAAAAGTTAACTTTTTGTTTGTTTAACCCCATGGGCTGACACACCCACACACAAGCTAAGATCTTGAGCTATATATGTTTTAGGAGATTAATAAAAGGGGGCTTCCGGTCGGAGTAAAATGGCGAATTGACACACTTTGCGAGTTGTGCAGAGTGTACTGCGGCATCTGACGACAGTCTGGGCTCTATCGGACCCAGCGCAGCACTCTCCAGGCGGGAGAGTGGCAAGCAAGCAGCGAAGCCTGAGGGGGAGTTGAGATCGGTGGAGATAAGCTTCGGAGGAAGCTTGTTTACACTTTGATCTCCTTCCGTGAAGAGGGCAGTTGCAAATCAACTCTACAGATGCCAGCCGGGCTGAGAATTCAGCATAAATTCGCCATCTACCGATCTCTTTACCATCAAGATTAACATCGTTTACAGAAGAAGCACCGCGAAACCCCGAGATTATAAGCAAGGTAACAAACAAACAAACGAATAAGCGCTTACCGGTTTAAAGAAGATTGTGATATTGAAACGCACGGATAAGCGCTGAAACCTTTAAGGAACTATTCCGCTTGAATTAAAAGTAAAATGAAAGCTTTCCTTTAGAGATAAAGGCTGAAAAGTGACTTTGTTTTGCATTCCTGTGGTTAGCCAAGTCTAAACGTTACGTAGCAGAAACGAAACTAACTGTGACTCTGTGATACAGGAAGTGGGCTAGAGTGGAGATTTTAGAGGCTGTTGTGTTTGAAGCGGATGGACATTTTACTGTGTGACACTATCCTCATCGGAAGTCGGATTACAGAGACGGACAGAGGCACAGGAAGTTTGAAAGGAGCCTACTCTAGCCGGAAAACCATAGAGAAATTGCGCCCGACATTTTTGGGAGGACTAAAATTTAAAAAGTTATTTTCAAGCCGAAAATGTGTTTAAGCAAGTTATAAAGGTGGCGATTTGGCTTGAAGATTGCTAATATAAAGATTGATTAGCATTGAAGTGCCCTCCAAGACGGATTTGAGAACAAGACCCAGAGCTGCTTCATCACCCAGCCCAAGAATGACTGCAAAGGAAAAAAAGAGTGGCAAGCAGCTATGGAAGCGATGGAAAAACGGATGACCGAAGTGGTGCAGAATCTTGGAAAACAAATAGAATCACACCTTGGAAAACAAATAGAATCACAGTTGCAACAACAACTGCAAAGTCAATTGGAGCAAATAGAACAAGTGCAAGTTCAAGTACAGAAAAAAAATATGGAAGAATTGAAAGAACTGGTACTTACTGAAGTGTCAGGGATAAAAAAAGATACAGAAGAACTTAAAAAGGAAGTCAAAAGTCTGGTGACAAAATCTGAAGATATGGAACAAAAGGTTAAAAAAACTCTGTCTGAAAATACAAGGCTGGAGACCATGATGGATTACAGGGCTACTCAGAATCACTTGAGATTGAGAGGGATAGAAGAGGAGGAAGATCAGGATCTACGGGCTCTAGTAATTAAGACATTGACAACTTATATAGGAGAAGATGAAGGAGATTTGGATGCAGACTTTGACTTGATTTACAGAGTAAATTCAGCTTATGCCAAAAGAAAGCAACTACCCAGAGATGTGATTGTTCAATTTGTGACAACAAAGATGAAGGAAGACGTTTTCAAGAAACAATTTACACAACCGTTGGAAATAAATGGAAAGAAAATAATAATTTTGAGAGAAATTCCGAGATTGATTCTACAAGACAGGAAGAAGTTCAAGAAATTGACAGACAGACTAAAAGAAATGAACATTAGGTTTAGATGGGAGATTCCATATGGACTTACATTTATGTATAACTCGGTGAGAACTACTCTTAAAACTGAAGGAGATTTATATAGATTTAAAGCGAGCAATCTGGACGATTTTAAAGATATTTAATCCAACACCATTATGGATTACAAATTTTTATCTTGGAACGTAAATGGACTAAATTCACCAGGTAAAAGAAGACTGGTGAATCATTGGCTGGAGAAACAAAAATGTAATATAATTTGTTTACAAGAAACACATATAAGAAAACAAGACGACAAATATTTGATTAATAAAAAATTGGGAGAAGAATTTTATTCCTTAGCAGCTAATAAGAAGAAAGGAACAGTGATTTATATCTCAAAGGATTTGGATCCTAAACAAATTTTCTCGGACAAAGAAGGAAGGTATGTTGGCGTGGAAATATGGATGAATAGAAAAAAGACATTGCTTGTAAATATATATGCACCCAATGGTGCAAAAGAGACTTTTTTTAGTGACTTGACCAAAGAGTTGGAGTGTTTAAATTATGACCAAATTGTTCTTGCTGGAGACTTCAATGGTACAGTGAATAATACAATGGATAGAAAATCTAAAGCAAGTGGAGAGACAGTTGGAAAGTTACCAAAAAATTTCTTTCAATTGATGAAGCAAGAGAAATTGGAAGACGTTTGGAGGAAGTGGAATCCTAAGACTAAGGACTACACGTTTTATTCGAATAGACATAATTCCTTTTCTCGAATTGACATGATTTGGATGTCAGAGGAGATGGCGCAAAAAACTTATAAAATACAAATTTTACCGAAAACTAATTCTGATCATAATCCCTTACTTTGGATATCTAAAGCAAAACCTAAACAGCTATATTGGAGAATTAATGAAGATTTATTGGATCAAAAACAAATTAATGAAATCTTAAAAAGGAAACGAAAAGTTTTTTTGAACTGAATTTGAATAAAGGTACGGACATACAAGTTGTATGGGATGCATACAAAGCAGTAATGAGAGGTATGCTTATCTCTCTGAACTCCAAGGACAAAAAACAAAAGATCCAACAACAGAAAGACCTTCATGAAAAAATTCGACAAAAAGAAAAGGAATTAAAGAAAAGACCAGGGAAGAAGAAGATTATTAAAGAGATCCACTTTCTGCAAGATCAGCTGAATGTTTTACTAAACAGAGAATTATATTGGAATTTGAAGAAATTACAGCAAAAAGCATTTGAGGGTGCAAACAAACCAGGAAAGTTTTTAGCATGGCAACTGAAAAATAGAAAAGAAAGGAATTTTATAACTAAGATTACTGAAGATGGAAAGGATGTTATGAGCTTGAATGGTATAAAAAGAGTTTTTTTAAAATATTACGCCAAATTATTCAAAAAGAAAGGAATTGATCAACAGAGAATCAACAAATATTTGGAGACGATTGAAGTTCCAGAGCTGGGAAAACAAATTAAGGAATTATTAAATGGTTTAGTAACGAAAGAAGAAGTGACAATGGCGATAGAAGATGTAAAGTTGGGCAAGGCTCCAGGACCAGATGGCTTTACAGCAAAGTTTTATAAGAAATTTAAAGAGGAGCTAACCCCTATTTTGGTTCTTCTGTCGAATGAGATAAGAAAGACCAAACGGATCCCAGATTCATGGAAAGAAGCAAATATTTCATTGATACCCAAAGAAGGTTTGGATTTGACTCAAGTAAAGAATTATAGGCCAATATCACTATTAAATAATGATTACAAATTATTTGCGAAAATAATTTCAGAGAGACTGAAAAAATATCTGAAAGATATAATAGCGGAAGAACAAGCTGGATTTTTACCAAACAGACAAATCAGAGACAATTTAAGAGTGGTGATAGATGCAATTGAATATTATGACAAGCATCCTGAAAAAGAAGTTGGATTCCTCTTCCTAGATGCGGAAAAAGCTTTTGACAACTTAAATTGGGAATTTATGCTGCAAGTTATTGAAAAAATGGATATTGGACAGTCCTTTTTAAATATGATTGTGGCAATATATTCAGAACAAAAAGCGGCTTTGAATATAAACAAAGAAAAGACGGACTTCTTCCAAGTCCAAAAGGGAACACGTCAATGCTGCCCGTTATCCCCGTTGTTGTTTATTTGGATATTGGAAATATTATTGACAGCGATAAGAAAAGATAACAGTATTGAAGGACTTACAGTGAAAGGTTTTGTCTATAAATACAGGGCATTTGCAGATGATGTAATGTTTATGATTCAAGACCCAATCGAGAAAATACCACAACTGATGGAAAAAATTGAAGAATTTGGTTCAGTTGCGGGATTTTATGTTAATAAAAGTAAAACCAAAGTGATGTGCAAAAATATGACGAAACAAAGACAAACAGAACTTCAAGAGA
Source organism: Gekko gecko (assembly GCA_029375565.1). NCBI lineage: Eukaryota > Metazoa > Chordata > Lepidosauria > Squamata > Gekkonidae > Gekko > Gekko gecko. The sequence goes on along the minus strand of JAPDNY010000004.1, from coordinate 21,413,062 downwards.
AAATTCAATGTGAAGTAGTTACAAAGACTAAATATCTTGGAATTGAATTAACCATGAAAAATATTGACTTGTTTAAAAACAATTATGAAAAGGTGTGGCACAAGATTCAGCAAGATATGAAGAAATGGGACACTTTGAATTTATCATTGATGGGAAGAATCGCGACTGTAAAAATGAATATTTTACCGCGTTTGATGTATCTATTTCAGACTATTCCAGTACTAAAACAAAGGAAAGTATTGGATTCGTGGCAGAAAGAATTATCCAAATTCGTATGGGCAGGAAGAAAGCCAAGGATTAAAATGAAAATTTTATGTGATGCAAAGGAAAGAGGAGGTCTACAACTACCAAATCTAAGACTGTACTATGATGCCGTCTGTTTAACATGGTTGGAACAGTGGATTAATTTGGAGAATAAGAAGCTATTGGCCCTGGAAGGGCATGATAACAAATTTGGATGGCATGCATATTTATGGTATGGAAAAGTAAAAATGGACAAATTTTTTAAACACCACTTTGTAAGACAATCACTGTTCGAGACATGGATGAGATATAGAAAATTCTTCTCAGAAGAAAGACCACTTTGGATTGTACCAGCTGAAGTGATCAATCCATATTCAAGAAATCAAGGACTAGACTGGCTACCTTATAAAAATCTTTTAAAATCTGAAGGGAAAAATTTTGTGTTAAAAGATAGATTTGATGTTGAATTTGAATATGATTGGTTGAAGTATAGACAGATTTATGATTTATTTAAGACCGATAAAAGAGAACATGGTTTTAGAGAAAAGAATATTGAAATTGAAACTGTATGGCTTGAGAAAGATAAAAAAATGATTTCTAAACTGTATAAGGTGCTATTGAAATGGTATACTGAGGATGAAGTTGTAAAAGAGCAAATGATAAAATGGGCTGTAAATGTTAATAATGAGATATTAATGACATCTTGGGAATACTTGTGGAAAAAGTCGATGAAAATTTCAACTTGCGTAAATGTTAAAGAGAATTGTTATAAAATGATGTACAGATGGTATATGACGCCTAAAAAAATTGCTATCATAAATGAAAGTATGTCTAACAAATGCTGGAAATGTAAGAAACATGAAGGGTCTTTTTACCATATGTGGTGGACATGTGATAAAGCAGTAAAGTATTGGACAGAGATCCACAATGAGATACAAAAAATTTTGAATTGTACTTTTAAGAAAGACCCACAGATGTTATTGTTAGGTCTTAAAATGGAAGAAATAAATGTAGCCAAGAGAACATTACTATGGTACTTGACTACAGCAGCAAGACTGACTTTTGCTCAATGTTGGAAACAAGATAAAGTACCTGAAACATGGGAATGGATTAAAAAGACGTTGTTTTTGGCAGAAATGGACAAATTAACAAGAAAGTTAAACAACGAAGAAGATGAAACGTTCTTTGAAGACTGGAAAGACTTTCAAAAATACTTGTTGAAAAATTGGGACATTAAACGTGGTTTGATTTGCTTTGATAGTTATTAAGAGGAAAATGAAATAGAATTAGATTTTTGAATTGTTACCGTTAGTAAGAGAAAATAAGTTTAGAAGTAACTGTAACAGAATAAGAGAGATATTAATGGGGTTGGAGCAGTGCGGGAAGCCTTGTTTGGGGGGGTAGAAGGGAAATTAGAAAAATGGATATATAGGTTGGTTGAAAATGTATGAGTATGTGATATATCCAATAATAAATTGTATTTACCAAGGAGATTAATAAAAGGAGACAGTGTGAAGGAAGCAGTGCTTGAGTCCCCAACCCCAATAGCTTTGTGCCATGTCTGAGTGAGGGGTGATTGTTAAAGGGGAGTGGGCGACCCTGTCTGGTGATGTCAATGTGAGTGAGAGAGAGGACACGGGATGTGAAATGATCATGACTCTCTCTGTATTAAAGATGATTAGTGAAGTGTGACTGCTTGACCTTCCTGTAACCCTGAACCTGTGGGAGAGAGGTTGTGGAGGGTGGTAGGTGCTCTGTGTAAGAATAGTCCTCATATCTTCTCTTCCCCCGTCCTTTGGGACAGCCCACCTATCTCCCTGAAATGCTGTTCCCAGGGAAAAGAACTTGTGGGGGGAACATAAGGGCAAACTGAAGGTCTGTGATGAGTGGGGGAAACTAGTGGAAATTGTCCTCACCCCCAACAGAAACTGACCTGGGATCCAGCCCCAAAGCTTTATAGGCTGATTAATCCCTCCTTATAAATACTTATCTTTTGGTTTCATAAGATTCCATGCACTCCCATTGGCTGTAAAATGCCCTCCCTCAGCCATTGGCCCATCAGCCGCCACTCAAGAGTACTCGCATGCCATTGGCCGGGTGCTGGGTCTGCTCCTTTCCCCACCCACTCCCCCTTCAGACAGATTTGCAGGCAGACCAGCTCTCTCTCCTGAGGAAGACTTGACTCCTGTGAGGGACTGTCCCCTCAGTGGCTGTTGGTAGGCAGCCAAGCTTGGTTCTGTGAGTAAAAAAACAAAGAACTTTCAGCATAACCCCCCCCCAATGGCCACTTTCCTGTCAGAATAAATGGAAAAAGGCTCTTTCTCCTGCTTAGCTTCAGCATGGCTGGCTGGCTAACAAGGTGGGCCAGCGACCATCAAACCATTTTCTTCAACTCCCCGCTGTGCAGCTGACTTTCCCCTAGGGTTGCCAATCTCCAGGTGGGACCTGGAGATCTCCCACTGTTACAATTGACCTCCAGATGGCAGAGATCAGTTCTCCGGGAGAAAATGTTTGCTTTGGAGGGTAGACTCTATGGCATTATACCCTGCTGAGTCCTTCCACACACACCCCAAATGCTGCCCTCCACAGGATCCACCCCCCAAATCTCCAGGTATTTCCCTAATCACAGTTGGCACCTGTACTTTCTCCTCTGTCAGTAAAAGGCCCTTTTCACACCTATGTTGGCCTTTGGGAGAAAACTCATTGGACCCAGTCCTGATCAGGTTGCCAAGTCCTGATCAGGTTGCCAACTCAAGGTGGGCAATTCCTGGAGATTTGAAGGATGGAGCCTGGAGAGGGTGAGGTTTGAGGAGGGGTGGCACCTCAGACAGGTATGATGCCATAGACTCCACCCTCCAATCCAGCCATTCCCTGATGGGGAACCATTGTTGCCAATCTCCAGGTGGGGGCTGGAGATCACTCAAAATTACAACTACTCTCTAGGAGGGAGGGGGAGGAGATGGAAAACTAAAGGTAGATTGATGGTTGGCTGGGAGGGAGATAGGGTTATCAACTCCAGGTTGGGAAATTCCTGGAGATTTGAGGGGTCAAACCTGGAGAGTGTGTTGTTGAGGAGGGTTGGGACCTCATACAGGTACAATGCCATAGACTCCACCCTCCAAACCAGCCACTCCCTCCTGGGGAACCACTGTTACCAATCTTGGGGGTGGGCTGAAGATCACTCAAAATTACTACTGCTCTTCAGGTAGCAAAGATCAGTTCCTCTGGAGAAAATGGTGGACACTGTCATTATACCCTGCTGAGATTGCCACAGCAAATTGTCACTGAGTGCCCAAAGCCGAGGCACTCTCCCAGAGCCTCTTTCTAGAGCTCGTTGTATTTATTTCCACAACGGGCCTTATTCCGTATATATACATATATAAAAACATAAGAACATAAGAGAAGCCAATGTTGAATCAGGCCAATGGCCCATCTAGTCCAACATTCTGTTACACAGCGGCCAAAATATACCAGGTGCCATCAGGAGGTCCAGCAGTGGGGCCAGGGCACCAGAAGCCCTCCCACTGCTGCCCCCTCCAGCACCAAGAATAGAGTGCATCACCTGCCCCAGACTGAGAGTTCCCATCTATACCCTGTGGCTAATAGCCACTGATGGACTTCTGCTCCATATGTTTATCTAATTCCCTCTTGAAACTGTCCATGCTTGCAGCTGCCACGACCTCCTGTGGCAGTGAATTCCATATGTTAATCACTCTTTGGGTGAAGAAGTATTTCCTTTTATCTGTTCTAACCCGACTGCTCAGCAATTTCATGGAGTGCCCACGAGTTCTTGTATTGTGAGAAAGGGAGAAAAGTACTTCTTTCTCAACCTGCTCAATCCCATTCATAATCTTATAAACCTCAATCATGTCACCTCTCAGCCGTCGTTTCTCCAAGCTAAAGAGCCCCAAGCATTTTAACCTGTATGTATGTATGTATGTATTCAAATTGAAGGCTTGTTAGACACTTTTCTGAAGGTCTTGGTGCAACCACAAGACTTACCCAGCAACCTTGAGAAGCAGTTCCATAATTATTATTACTTTTTGCATATGGTTGATACAGGAAGATTAGATTAGCCATTGTTGAGGTGTTTTGATTAGCTGGTTAGATTAGCCATTGTTGAGGTGTTTTGAGCACAGCTCAAATGATGGAGAATGGCTGTACCAGACAGCTGCATTGCCTGTTATGGCACTGGGACCTTCTAAGGTGATGCAATGGTTGTGTCTATATTTCTTTTGCACAACTAGACAGCTATTTAAGTGAGGATTAATAGCCTGTCTGATTCATCTGCCAAAAGATTCTCCTTCAATACATCCGCCTCAAAGCATTGTTCAAATATATGTACTAAAAAAGCCCAGCATCCCTGCAAAGTGAATAGCTGGAAATGTGCGGCTTATATAAAATCTCTTTTGCAGGGTGAGCAAGCGACGTTATTTTCAAAGCAACAGCCCTTAATGCTGGTGTGGATCACGTGTCTAGGATTAACCGTACAGTCCAAGGCAGAATTACTCCAATCTTCAGCCCAACTACTTCTGTGGCCTTAGACTGGAGTAGCTCTGCATAGGATTGCTCTCTAAAGCTGCCAAGCTAATATACATGTAAAAGTACATGAGGGAGGATATACTTTGGGGTAAGAGCCAGTTTGGTGTAGTGGTTAGGAGCACGGACTCTAATCTGGGAGAACCGGGTTTGATTCCCCACTCCTCCACATGCAGCTGTTGGGTGACCTTGGGCAAGCCACAGTTCACTCAGAGCTGTTCTCTCAAGAGCAGTTCTCGAAAGAGCTCTCTTTCAGCCCCACCTACCTCACAGGGTGTCTGTTGTAGGGAGGGAAGGGAAGGAGATTGTAAGCTGCTCTGAGACTCTTGAGTGAAGGGTGGAGTATAAATCCAATTTCTCTTTCTCCTTCTTCTCTTTCTTCTCCTTCTTCTTCCTCCTCCTTCTCCTCCTTCTTCGTCAGACTGAGCTGCAAGAATCTTTGGGAGATCAGGATTAGAACGTTCCTGTATATATTTCTTAGAGTTAACCAACTATAGCCCTGACCTGAATGGCGTGGGCTAGCCTGGTCTCATCAGATCTCAGAAGCTAAGCAGGGTCAGCCCTGATTAGTACTTGGATGGGAGACCACCAAAAGAGGTCCAGGGTTGCCACATGGTTGTGACTTGAGGGTACTTTCCATCAACACCTGCAACCTTGGTAGAACCACAAAGGCTTTTTGTCCCGTTAGGGGTTCCTTCACCAACTCTTGTTGGCCCTCTTTTCGGTTTGTGTGTTTGTTTTAATTAATTGAGAGAATGAATGAACGAACGAACGAACGAACGAACGAATGAACGAATGAACGAATGAATGAATGAAGGCCATACCAAGACATGGCATGCTGATCCAAGAAGAGAGACTGTTTCCAGATACTGTTTTGAAGGGCTTAGAGCTGAGCAAATTCTGAACGTCTCCAGGCCTCTTATCGCCTGTACTATTTATGTCCCATTACAGAGGTCGCAATATCATGTTAATCCAGTGTTCTAGCTAGCTACACGGGTGTCACTCTCAATCCCAGGGAATACCTTTAGTGGGGGAACATTATGATTCTCTTATGTACAGGAAATCCTGGAGCTAATTGTGCACAAGGAAGCTTTTTGGTGGAAGAAAGTGCCACCAAGTTGCAGGTGACTTATGGAGATGCCATAGGGTTTTCAAGGCAAGAGATGGTTTGCCATTGCCTGCCTCTGCATAGTAACCTTGGTATTCCTTAGTGGTCTCCCGTCCAAATACTGACCGGGGCTGACTCTACTTAGCTTCCGAGATCTGATGAGATTGGGCTGGCCCGTCCAGTTCAGGGCATTGAAACTTCTGGAACGCAATTTTTTAATTTACTCTACAACTTAAATAATCGACAGCGTGTGTTTTCCCTCCAGGTATGCGAAGGGTTCCTTGAGCAGAAACCAACGAATGCCACTGGAACCGGCGGGTCCTCGGACAAAAGGACCATCGATCTGCGGCTGTACATGCTGTGTTTCCTTCCGTTTGTCATCATCCTGGTTTTCATCCGTGACCTTCGGACGTTGTCCGTGCTTGCCTTCTTTGCAAACATATCCATGGCCGTCAGCCTTGTCATCATCTATCAATATATTATTCATGTGAGTACGGAGGAAAATTTTTTCCCCACTCCCTCTTTTTGGTTTTAGTCTTGGAATCAACTGTTCCGACTTCTGCTCCTTCTGAGTTTGTACAGGGAGGGGAGGGAGCCTGCAAATGGTCAAGTCCAAACCCAACATCTTTCTAAGTATTCTTGAGACCTTTTCGTACCTCAGTCATACCGTAAGGACGGTCGGCCTTGGCTAGTATTTGGAAGGGCAATTTCCAAAGAATACCAGGGTCGTGACACAGAGGCAGGGAATGGCAAACCGCCACTGAAACATCACTTGCCTTAAAAACATGTCTAGCTCGCCACCTAGTGGTGCATAATGCTAAAAGAGCTAGAACTTCTGGCTGCCAGACAATCTTCGTTAGGATCTCTGGCTGTACTACACACAATGCCATACGATAATAATAATAATAACCTCAGTCATGTGTTGGGTAGCTGTACGTTGCAGGAAACATCCAGAATGAGATTTGTGACCGTAGCCAGGGAAAGCTGGTGCTACTGCATGACAAAGTTACTCTGAATAACCATCCCTTTTAGCAGACTGGGAAAACCTTTTCATTCACCAGTGTAATTTTGGGTGATCACCAGATCTGGACCAAGCCCTACAAGGAAAGGCTGGGGGGAATGTTTAGTGTGGAGAAGAGGAGGTTGATGGGGGACGATTGCTCTCTTGAGGTATTTGAAGGGCTGTCACTTAGAGGAGGTCAGGGAGCCATTCCTGTTGGCAGCAGAAGATAGGACTCGCAATTATGAGTTTAAATTAAGGGCGGGAAGGTACTGGCTGGATCTTAGGAAAAACTTTTTGACAGTAAGAGTTGTACAGCAGTGGAATCAGCTGCCCAGGGAGGTGGTGAGCTCCCCCTCACTGGCAGCAGCTGGAAAAACACTTGTCAGGGATGCTCTAGGCTGATCCTGCATTGAGCCAGGGGTTGGACTAGATGGCCTGTCTGGCCCCTTCCAACTCTGTGATTCTATGATTAGGATGAATCATGTAGGAATCTCAGCTTTCCCTTGTAAGAGTAAAGCAGTCATCTCCCGACATAATACCCATGGGTATCATCGTACCTGCCAATGTGTTTCCTGGGACCTGCTTATTACATTCCCAAAGCATCTTGTCTGCAAAAGGAAGTCCTGGCTTTTCTCTGCCCTTGTATTAGGAGGTGCTTCAGAGGAACCCAGTTAACATCTCCTTTTCATCTGCAAGGGGGCCCCCATTTGGAAACAGCTGCCTGCAGCATAGGAGGCTGCTTAGCCTGGAACCTTCTAGCACTTTGTAGAACCTTCCAGTGCTTTGTGACTGGCCCCAACCCCTGTGGTAGCCATTATGTTGTGGCATAACAGTTGAGAATGGAGTATTCTCAAAATTTCAAAAGTGCCCTTGGGTTCAGCAAAGTTGGGGAACCGCTGGTTTAAGGGCTGATGAAGATGCAATTCTAGCTTGGCTATTGGGACTGCGGGTTCAGCCACTGAGTGGCAGTCGTGTTGCCCTGGGGGACCACATGTACGTGGCCATTCACACTTACGTCCCCCAACTCTGGGTCTTTGGGGATACGCAGGCTGGAGATGGCTTAGTGCTTTCCCATAAAACAGTACGGCCATTGTTTTAAAAGGGTTGACTTTTATGAACTACAAATGAATAGCCTGAAGGCAAAATCGAAAATTTAAAAGGTGGTAACCAAAATATTGGAAAATCAGAATAAAATACTGTAAGTACCTACTTTGGCAAGTTCTAATCAAACGGTCACCCAAATCTTTGGTTAAGATGCCTGATTATATCCCATTTGGGGCTAGTCCATGAGGGAGTCGTGTGAAGGTGTGCACGTCTCTGGAGAACACGGGAGGAGGAAGGCTAACTTAAATGAGGGGGGGCAAGCAAATGAAAGATAATGTGAGGAGGAGACTTGGCGATCTGAGAGGGAGAGTTCAGCTGGAGAGCTGGGCAAAAGGGGGGGCATCAGAAGCTAGGGAATCTGGGGATCTGGAGTGGGGTTTTTGGGGAGACCAAGGGAGGCTCTGTGGCAGGAACCAGGAGCGGTGCTGGAGCAATGGGGAGAAAGATTATGAACATCAGGGGCTATAAGAGAAAGAGAGGGAAATTAAGGAAAAGGAAGATTAGATCATAGTTCTCAGCCTTGAATAGCGCGTACTGTCTCCTTAGTGGTGGAAGCAGATTAGATGGAAAAACCTTATCTGAAGTGTTTGGCTGAATCCCAGACCCTTGTGTATTTAATTTCCTATATTTGAGGTGTGTGTGTGTTCTGTGATCGTGCAGTCAAATTAAATTATTTTATTTGCTACTTTCAGGCTTCAGGAAGCTTATTTTGTTTGCTAATAGTTGTTCGGGGCAAAGCTTACTGTCGCCTGAGATTGCGCTGATACCCCAATTAACTCAAAGACAATGATTGAATATAGACTTAAAAGTCCATTGGGATCCAGGAGATGAATTTTTACCCTTCTAATGAATTCAGGAAGGAGACTAGGTTGCTCTCTTGGATGCGTTAGACATTTGGCTTAAGAAAATCCCTGTTGGGAGGGAAGGTGGCATCGAATAGCCTGATCTCATCAGATCTCGGAAGCTAAGCAGGGTCGGTACTTGCAAGGGAAACCATCAAAGAAGGCTCCACAGAGGAAAGCAATGGCCAGCCACCTCTGCTTCTCACTTGCCTTGGAAGACCCTTGCTGGGGTTGCCAGAAGTCGGCTGCGACTTGACATTACTATACATACACACAATGTTCATTTTTGGCATGAACGTTGACCTTTTCTTGTCGCCAGAATCTGAAATGATCTTGCCTAATCAAGGCGTTTCCTTTTAAGATGAACTGCTCTTGAGAGAACGGCTCTGACAGAGCTATGGCTTGCCCAAGGTCATCCAGCAGCTGCAAGTGGAGGAGTGGGGAATCAAACCCGGTTCTTCCAGATTAGATAGTAGGCTCCTAACCACTACACCAAACTGGCTCTCAGAGACTGCCCATGAGGGGAAGCTCACCACCTCCCTAGGCAGCTGGTTCCACTGTTGCACAACTCTGACTGTAAAGCCGTTTGCCCCAATTTCTTGTTCCACGCTTGCTTGGCTTTGTGAGCTGGTTGCAACGTGGTGGCTCTGGTAGGCACTGGGGGCCATCTTCCTGAAGGACATTCTTGAAGGAGTAAATTTCTTCACTCTAATCTCTCTCACTCTCTCACCAGGGTTTGAAAAATCTGTCTCTGAAGAAGCTGCCCCTGATCGCTGATTTGAAGAAATATCCACTTTTCTTCGGCACGGCTATATTTGCTTTCGAAGGAATAGGAGTGGTAAGTTCTTTTGCCACTGCCTCTTGGGCATATATTCTTAATATTATAACTTCCCTGGCTGAGCCCTTTTATAGTAATGGGGCAGTGGGCGAAACTGTTGTACAAATAAGTTTCCAGCCAAGAAATGGAGTCAGAAATGAGGAGGGAGATCTTAGTGTTTTAATTGCAAACAAAACAGCCTATCTAAAATTCACTGCTTTCTGAGCACAACCAGGAAATACATGAAATGTTATACTTCAAATGACATCATCACACCAGCATCATGAAAATAGTATTCAAAAAGCATAATTGGTTACAAAAAATTAAACATAATCTAAATAAAAAAATCCCATATTGGTCAAATGTAAAGAAAGGCGTGTCTTTGCAACAGCATCCATTGCTTACATAATCTAACCTAAACACTATCAAGCAAGATTTCTATGCACCCAAACAAAGGTGTTTTTCTTCTGATACGGAGCTAAAAATCCTTTTTGACCCAGACACTGCGAAATTGTAACCTAAACAATTAAAACTCATGAACTTTATATCTAACTTTCTTGTCTGCTAGCATCAGCTAGAAGAATTAATCCAACCTGGAAGAGAAAGGCCTACTACTTAACAGACCTATATTACATCCTAAGAAAATCTTGCTTATGAAGAAACCCTATAGAACCAGAAGAATATGAATAATCAAAAGGAAATAAACGTTATCATCAAATCTATACTACAAAACTCTCCTCCCCGTTACTTCACCTGATCTCAAGGCATCCATCCTGCCTGAACTACAGAAAGCACCACTGGGACTTCTTTCTCCATCTAATAAAATTATATGTCTTTCCCTCATGAAGATTTTACTACACAGTGTGGCTGAAGTAGTCCCGGGTTCTCCACCAGGGGAGGAGAATTTCATGAGCTGCACAGATCGACAATTGTAGCCTCATGGCAACATCCATATCCTAGAATATTGCTGGCTGGCTAGACAAGAGAAATTGATCCTTCCTTTCTGGAATATATTTCTATATTTGATATTGTTATTTTTCAAGAGACCTGGACTCAGATGCCTGTAATAGTGGATGGATTTTCCACTTGTGGACTATAAGAAAGGGTAGACCCTGGGGAGGCCTGACTGTTTTACTTTCTGCAAAACTTCAGGTTACAGTAATATCATAACCTTTAGAAAATTCACTTCCTGTTTGGCTGATAAAGGATTTCCATACCTTGTTATGTGCTGTGCATGTGCGGCGAGGGGGAGTTCCGATTTCCGGGCTGTGGACCTTTTGCACATTAACCAAGTTAATGTAGTTGTTTTCCAGACACTGCTTGAATAGAAAGTGGCTTGAGTGCCAGCATTATGCTTAGGTCAGGCCTGCTTTTTCCCACAGAGTCATGAGTGGTCAGAAAGTTGCCCGTACTCTAGGCACATTTATTTTAAGTTTCTATATGCTCTCACCTTTCTTTCTAATAGAGGAGTCCAAAATGGGTCCACTTTTCAATTAGTGTGCAAAATCCACACTGAACAGCCTCAGGATACAGAAGGAAACCCTCTTGCTGCCAGGTTTCCTAATAGCAGCTGGCTTAAGTTCTCCTTGGCTGGAGTCACACACAGTAAATAATCCACTTTCAATCCACTTTCAGTGCCCTTTCCAACGGGATTTTGCCAGTTCACACAGTAAAATCCAATTGGAAAGTGCACTGGAAGTGGATTGAAAGTGGATTATTTACTGTGTGTGACCGCAACCCTTATGGCTTTAAGAAACACCGCAAATTTGGGCAGCAGTATTAAAATCTGCTGAACAAAATGACAAGGGATCTGGATCCAGACAGACTGAAAACAAGGATGATGTTTATTGAGGGGAATAGTGCAAGTATCTGGGCTGGGAATCTCTGTCAGCCAAAAAGTAGTGAGCTTTCGTAGTAATAACACCAAGTACTATTAGGCCATATTACTTCAGACATCCACTGGAGGAGAGACGCCGAAGGAAGAGCTGGCTACAGAATCGTCCATGCTGGTCTGAACAAAAGTCAGAATCTCAAGGACTCAAGGATCTCTGGGTAGCGAGTAATCCAAAATGGTGGCTGCCAACTTTTTTGCTAACGAGAGCTACTGAGTAATGGAAAATATCCTGAGCTACTCCCCCCCCCACTGCCATATTTTGTTGTGCCCTAGGAACACAACGTGGACTAGGAAGAGCACTAGAAACGAAGCTGTTAGCTAAGCAGCATATAGAAAAATCCCATGGAATAAAAACTTAAAAAAACAACACCAAACCTGGAGTAGATCTCATCATGATATTTTCTGGGTCTTCTGTACAAGCTACCTGCTGAAGACAGCTGGTCCAAAAAACATCTAAAGGGGATTTGTCAGTGGACATGGCTGTTACTCACAAGACGGGGGTAGTCCTGCACCAGCAAAATCTCTGTTTGGTAACAGATTCTGGCCACAGTTATAGGGCAGGTTGTCAAATCCGAAGGCAAGATCCTTTTTCTTTCCAGGCTTGGAAAGGAGGGAGTGGACATAGGAGGGAGTGATCAGACGTGCCACCTGTTTGCTGGATGGCTAAGAATACGTGGCTCCTAAGTAAGAGAAGAGGTATCTAGGCAGATAGATCAAGATAGGTGGCCGTGTTAGTCGGTTTGTAGCAGTAGAAAAGAGCAAGAGTCCTGCAGCACCTTAAAGACTGACAAAATATGTGGCATGGTAGGAGCTTTTGTGAGTCACTGGTATCTGAAGAAGTGGTGTCTGAACCCTGCCACATATTTTGTTAGTCTTTAAGGTGCTGCTGGGCTCTTGCTCTTTTCTACTGTATCCAGGCACTAATGCATCTCTATAAAGGTGTAAAGTTTTACTCCATGGGTGCAATACGGATTCTAGTATTCTACACCCCAACTTTCTGCCTCTTTCCTCATATTTGAATATTACGGTCTTTTGTCGCAAACCATTCATGCTGTTTCCAGTGCCAGGCTAGACTGTTCCAGGCAGGGCTATGTGTATGCTGCCATTGTGCAGGAGAAGCACAAGAAAGTGGTTTTGAGTGCAGAATCCAGCTGCTTGAAACTCTCAGCTCCTGCTTTTTTTAAAAAAACACACACACATAAAGCCATTTGCTAGCTCTCATGGCTTCAAAGAGCACCGGGCACTGTATAGGTAGATAGGTTTGCAGTAGCTGCAGGGAAAGTGCCCTGTGTAGCTCATTATCAGAAGGGCTAGTGATTGGAACTGACATAAATAACCCCAAATAATAGAAATGCTGGATTAACAATAGAAAAACTACTCAAATGCGCTCATTTTCATAATGTATTCAGTATACTTTGGCTGCAGTGCAGAGATCACGCAGCTCTGGTTACGTGCCCAAAGACTCCAGACAAACTGATTTGAGATCCCTGCAGGGGACTTAATAAACAAAGTTGCCCTCTAGGGCAGCTACAGAAATTGCACTTTCGGGCTTTGTGCTCAGTCTGTGCTGGTTTTCCGCCAGCTGGTTTGTCGTGATTTCTTACTGAAGTTCTGCCCTCTTTCATTTGTGTCAAGGCCATGTTGCTTGTTGCACATTTGATGCAAAAATGGGAGGAGCGGAGGGATCAAAGGTGGAATCGGTGCCCGTTGTTGACTGCTTGTTATACTTTTGGCTGTGCTTTGGGTGACTGAACTCGTTTTTATAGGAGTTGTGCTTGATTAGAGAGAAGTAGGCGGAAGGTCACTGCGGATCAACGGGCATAAATCACCTGCTGACCTTGCCTTGTTGTAAAGTGGGAATGTCGTTCCAGTAGGTTGCTAACAACTTGAACGTATGGCTAGGAGAAGTGGACGGAAGGGTAGCCCTAGGTCAGTCCTTCCGTATGTGCAAATCATGAGCAAGCGAAGAAGAATAAAAAAACAAGGAGAGACCCGCAGAGTTTGGAAAGCAGCACGCAAAGGCGGAAATAGTTTATCTTGAGGTTTCTCTTTTGTTTCAGCATGTAGGAACTTGAACTTGCATTAATTTCGGGGGGGTTAGGTATTCTGTAGTATTCAGCATTTATGTTTGCTCAGCGTCCTGTTTCCACCTTTTTTGGCTACACTACCTGGAAGCAACTAAAAAAGGATAACTCTTAAAAACAAAACAAAAACCAGCCAGAAACGATGGACTGATCTGAGACCCCGCAGAACTCGAAACCTAACATCCAATCAGGGGGAGGGACTGAGGGGATGGGGGGGGGTGGGGGGGGAAATCTTGTATCACAGTAGTGGGAAGATTATATATGTGAAAGCCGGTTGAAATAAAAAGATGTTAAAAAAAAAGAAACCTAACATCCAATATAGTCAGAGGTACTAAAATCAACAGCCACCAAATGCTTATGAGAAGTAAGACACTGTGAATTTTACAGCGACCATGCTTGACACCCAAACTTCCCATGTTACATGAATACCCATGGAGCTGCCTTCGACGGAATCAGACCCCGGGTCCATCAAGGTCAGTACAGGTCTACTCAGACTGGCAGCAGCAGTCCAGGACTTCAGGATGAGGTCTTTCCCATCACCTCCTTTGTTGTTGTTCAGTCACACAGTCGAGTCTGACTCTTCGAGACCCCATGGACCACATCACACCAGGCCCTCCTGTCTTCTGTTGTCTTCCAGAGTTTGCTCAATTTCATCTTCGTTGCATCGATAACACTGTCTAACCATCTCATCCTTTGCTGTCCCCTTCTTCTTTGACTTTCAGTCTTTCCCAGCATCAGGGTTTTCTCCAGTGAGTGCTCCCTTCTCAGCTTGGTGTAATGGTTAAGTGCGCAGACTCTAATCTGGGAGAACCAGGTTTGATTCCCCACTCCTCCACTTGCACCTCCTTGATGACCTTGGGCAAGCCATAGTTCTGGCACAGCTGTCCTTGAAAGAGCAGTTCTCTCACTCAGCCCCACCTACCTCACAGAGTATCTGTTGTGAGGAGGGGAAGGGAAAGGAGTTTGTAAGCCCCTCTGAGACTCTGAGTGAAGGGCGGGGTATAAATCCAATCTCCTCCTTCTCCTCCTCCTCTTCCTCTTCCTCTCCTTCTCCTCCTCCTTCTTCTTTTGGTGGCCAAAGTATTTGCGTTTCATTTTCAGTATCTGGCCTTCAAAGGAACAGTCAGGGTTGATTTCCTTTAGGATTGACTGATTTGATCTCCTTGCAATCCAGGGGACTCTCAAGAGTCTTCTCCAGCACCATAATTCAAATGCATCTAATCTTCGGCACTCAGCCTTCCTTATAGTCCAACTCTCGCAGCCATACATTACTACTGGGAATATCATCGCTTTGACTATACGGACTTTTGTTGGCAGGGGGATGTCTCTACTGACCTACTGCCTGGTTCTTTTATAACTGGAGGTGCCGGGGATTGAACCGGGGACTGTCTGCGTGCCAAGCAGATGCTCTGCCACTGAGCCACAGCACTTGTGATCAGGCTGTGAGTCAAACCTGAATATGTTGAGTTCCTGCCGAACAATGCCAGCAGATACTGAATAGGTGCCTTCAGAAGCCAAATCCCAGCTGGGGGTGTCTGTGCACGGAGAAGGGGATCAGCCTGGGAGATGGCTTCTGATCTCCTTCCTGGGGAACCTTTCTGCCTCGCCAGCCTTGCTGGGAGACTGGGGTGGGTGGGTGGGGAGGGATCGATCAGGGGATCAGCTGGGAGTCAGCTTCTGAACTGCCTCTCTCCCCGGGAAAAATCAATGTGTTGGGACAATTGCCTTGCTGAGACACAGAAGTTAGAGCTCAAATCCCATATAAAAGGCAGAATCAAGCAGCGAATGCCATAAATAGTACTACGGCAGGTAGCGGTGGAGAGTTATACATTTGAATGATTGTTCTGTGTTCAGGGAACATGTCCTGGTAAAATGCTAGAGTTTACTCTTAGTGTTGTAAGTGGCATTCCACATCCCTGAGTTGCATTTCATAAGAGGGTGCTTTTTATATCTGACTAAATTTGGGTGTTTGATCCCATGAACATATCCCCTGAAATTTGGGGCAGATTCTAGAAACTGTGTGTATGTGTGTGTGGGCGTTCCATTTGAACAATGTGGTACGTCCGACTATTTTTGGACTTTTGCACTCTATCCTTCTTCCTGCAGTCTGTTGAGCCTCCCACACTGCAATTTCATTCCTGGGGCCAGCAAACCCGTGGGAACATTGTCAGGTACCAAATGCAGGCCAGCAATAGGAAGGGGAAATCTGCCCCCTGTTCTAAAGACTTGGGTGCCATTAAGTCTTTGGAAATGTGTGGCTGGATACTTGCTGTTACAGTTACACTGCAATCCTATGCAGTAGAAAAGAGCAAGAGTCCAGTAGCACCTCAAAGGCTAACAAAATTTGTGGCAGGGTCTGTGCTTTTGTGAGTCACCGCTCACTTCTTCAGATACCCGCAGTCCTTTGGAAAGTTGTTCCAGTCTAAGCTCCTAACAGTGGGAGGGCTTCTAGTGTCCTGGCCCCACTGGTAGACCTCCTGATGGCACCTGGTATTTTTCGCCACTGTGTGACAGAGGTTGCGGTCACATGTGCCAGAAAAAACGGGGAGGAAGTGAGGCTATTTCTTCCGGGGGCATTTGACCTGCGGTTGCACGATTACACCTCCCTTTGAAGCTGCGAGCGCAGTCTGTCAGTGTATGATCAGACACAACTGTGGGTGAGTCTTTTTTTTGGTGCCGTTTTCCCCCCCATGTGCTTAAACAAGGGATCAATTAATCGCACTTCTGCACTGAGGGCTCCCTGTGGAGTTTGCGATGATGCGCATACTACGAAGGGGGGAAGAAACAACGGCATGGATCAGACCATCCCAATGCCATGAGAGCGCGCTGGAGCGATCAGACTTGAGAAAGTCTGTCCGCAGCCCGTCACAACCCGTTTACCACTGGGTTTTCCCCGGTGTCTCTTAACCCCACTTCTGCGGCGGAGCAGAACGGGTTGCCGACGGCTGCGAGGCACTTCCTAGATGTTGTTGTCTGATCACACCCTTTAAATCCGCCCGGCATTCGCACCTGTGTCAGGTCTAATTGTGCATGTGATCGCAGCCAGAGTGTTGGACTGGATGGGCCATTGGCCTGATCCAACATTGGCTTCTCTTATGTTTTTATGTAAGCCCACCCTGCATAGGATTGCACTGCCCGTCTCGTAAAGTCCTGGGTCCATCTCTGTGGGATATAAAAACACAGACGGTGATGCAGATTGCTGAGCTTCCTGGAAGAAAATTTTTCTGACACCCCCCATTGGGATTTATTAATTGGAGACCCATTCTAAAACCCAATTAGTAATTTAATGAGTGCATTTTTAGAAGCTAAACATTTGATGTTGAAGAATATGGGAGCAGAAAATGTGTCCCACATGGATGGCCATGGGGCCGCTTCACTCTCCTTTTCGGAGCTGGTGATTAAAGTATGCTTTTTAAGTGCTAAAATGTGAAAAAATAATTGATCTGTGCTGTTCAAGCAAAACGAGTTGTTCCTTTGTATCCTACTTATGCAAAGTGGTTTCTGTCAGTAGTTTTTTCCCCCCTTCCACCTGTTCCCGTAAAGTGCTGTAGATTTGATTACCTAAGCAAAATGGAAATCTAACACTGTTTTTCAGGCATGAAACTGGGGAAATAAAAGTTCCTCAACTCCTTAGCCTATTTTTTCTTCTTCTTCATTTTTAAAAAAGATCTCAAATCCTGACTTCTAGAATTACAGATAATCACACAGCTTTTCGGTAAGAACCAGCATTTTGTTTACAGCCAGTAGGCTTTGGATTTGTCATTAGACATCTGCAAGTTAACGTCCGAACTTAGCTTCTCCCCCGCCTTTACAAATCTTTTTTTTTTCTTAAATACCCAGATTATCATTTTCAAAAGGCTTCCCTTGGATTGAAAACTCTTTTTTATTAACTTCTACTTGTCAGGGTGTTTTCTTTTGGTCAGCTTAATCGTTATACCTTCTTTTTCTTCCCTTTCTTCAGCTCTCTCTGGTATTGTCTTAAAATGCATTTGAACCTTCCC
Source organism: Gekko gecko (assembly GCA_029375565.1). NCBI lineage: Eukaryota > Metazoa > Chordata > Lepidosauria > Squamata > Gekkonidae > Gekko > Gekko gecko. Next base: position 21,395,427 of record JAPDNY010000004.1, on the reverse strand, counting down.
ATGGAAACTAATCTCAAATTAGTCGCAGTGCCATTGGGATTTATTTATTTATACCCCCCCCCTTTCTCCCCAATAGGTGAGTGTTTAGCCCACCCTTCCTCCTTTCCTCCATTTTATCCTCAGAACAACCCTGTGAGGTAGGTTACGCTGAGAGAGTGTGACTGGCCCAAGGTCACCCAGCGAGCTTCCATGGCATGAGTGAGGATTTGAACCTGGGGCTCCCAGATACTAGTACAACACTCTTAACCACTATAGCACACTGGCTGTTTGTGGGATGTGGTTGAGTCTTTCTGAAGGGGACACAAGTGGAGTATTTTTGTGAGGGAAGGAGAGACAAGACATTACGGGGTTCAAAGGATTGACCTTTCCCCCACTGTGTGAACAGAATGCTGGACTTTATGGGCGCTTGGTCTGAGCCCGCATGGCTCTTCTTGGGTCCAGCATCTTAAGAGGTCCGTCTCTGTGCACCCTTTTCCCTCAGCAAAATGAATTTTTAGGCTTTGTTTCCCAGAGTTCTCACCATCTTTGGTGTGGACTCTGGATTTTAGGCCTTCAAGAGAGGAGTGTCCTCTGTGAAGGGCCGAGGAAAGACCACCTCACCCAGCATCTCTCTTGCGTACTAAAAGAGGTAATAGGAGTTATATTTCATCTGATCTGGGTGGGAAAAAGCCTCAGCTATAAAGACACGCTGATGCTTGAATGCCCCTTTCTCTGAGGAGCTATTTCCCTCAGGTCTCATTATGGCCCCCTAAGGACAGGAGAAGGAACGCCAGAGAGCTGGGCTGTAAAATCTCGCACTGCTGGTGTGTCTCTTCACCACCAAGAGATGAGCGGGGAGCCATGCGCTCTATAAAGACAGGTTTCTTGTATTCCCCCCCCCCCAATCTCTAAGAATTGTAGCTTTAGAATGCTTGTTGTTGTGATTAATGGTTGGGGTATTAAGATTCTAAACTTTAAAATGAGTTCAGATTCATACACTAGATGTCTGGAGAGATGGGGGAGGTATAGATGACTGAAATAAATTTTTGAACCCTTCATGTTCTTGTTAAGATTCAATTATTATTTATGCATTTTATGCAGGGCTTTTTTTGCAGAAAAAGCCCAGCAGGAACTCATTAGCATAATAGGCCACATCCAATAGCAGAAACTCATTAGCATATCAGGCCACACCCCTGACAGCACAGCTCATTAGCGTATTAGGCCACACCCCCATGTTGCCAGAAGTGTGGTCATCCAGCCACACCCACCTTTTGCTTCTTATTCTGTTTACCTTGTTTGTTGTCAAAACCCAGGGCTTTTTTTATAGCAGGAACTCCTTTGCATGTTAGGCCACACAGCCCTAATGTAGCCAATCCTAATGAGTTTCTGCTGTTGGGTGCGGCCTATTATGCTACTGAGTTCCTGCTGGGCGTGGCCAACTCAGAAGCCAGCCAGAACTCCGTTCCTGTGCGTTCCTGCCCCAAAATAGCCCTGATTTTATGTACAAAATGTGTATCCCACCTTGCCCTGAACTGGATGGCCAAGGCTAGCCTGATCTCGTCAGATCTCTGGAAGCTAAGCAGAGTCGGCTCTGGTTAGTGCTTGCGTGGGAGACCACCAAGGAAGTCCAGGGTAGGCAATGGCAAGCCACCTCTGAGAGTCTCTTGCCTTGAAAACCCTACAGGGTCACTGTAAGTCAGCTGCGACTTGACAGCACTTCACTCACACACACACACACACACACCTTGCCTTTCTGTCCAATCAGGACCACCGAGGCTGCTAACATTTAAAAACAGAACATTATAAAAACAGATTGTGAAACCAGTTAAGAGCAAAGCTAAAAGTATGTATGTAAAAACACCCCCCCCCCATTAAAACAGAGGGAAGGAGGGCTTTACACAGTGTAAATGTGGTTTGTGAGAAAACACTTAAATGACCCAACAGCATGTTTGGCGATTGATTTCAAACATCCTGTGCATAAAGTTCGCAAGAGTGTGCCCAAAGCACCTTCTCTACAACTTGCAGAAACTTTAAAGGTTGCTAGTAAAGGTAAAGGTTCCCTTGCTCGAAAGCCAGTCGAATCCGACTCTAGGGTTGCGGTGCTCATCTCCGTTTCAAAGCCGAAGAGCCAGCGCTGTCCGAAGACATTTCCGTGGTCATGTGGCCGGCATGACTAAACACCACAGTGCACGGAACGCTGTTACCTTCCCACCAAAGTGGTACCTATTGATCTACTTGCAATTTCTTGCTTTCAAACTGCTAGGTTGGCAGGAGCTGGAACTAGAGAGGGGAGCTCACTCCGTCATGCAGCACTCTTGGGTCTTGAACTGCTGAACTACTGACCTTCCACAGCCTGCAGTTCAGCGTCTTAACCACTTGAGCCACCGCAGCTCCTAAAGGTTGCTAAACTCCCTTGAAAACTGCAGTTTTAAATAAGCTGAAATCAAGGAAAATATTGATTTCAAACTCCCCCACCCCATTTTTGCTTCAAATCAAACTCCCCCCACCCCATTTTTGCTTCAAATCAAAAGGTATTACTTTCAGCATGGATCTGCTCAGAAACAACCTCATTCCAAATTATAAAAAGGCTCTCCTAAACTCCTCTGTGGTATGCGTTCTGCAGAGTGAGAGGAGCATGGAACTATATTCCTGACCTTGTCAGGCAGGCCAGTTCCATCAGGTGGGAGCCCCTTACAAAGAATCCTTGGATACAGAGAGCTGTTGGTTTTTACTGATTTTCAGGGTCCAAAGGAAGTTGTTAGCACATATCCAGACCTCTTCTGTCTCTTTCAGGTGCTTCCCCTTGAGAACAGAATGAAGGATACCAGTCGCTTCCCACTGGCTCTGAACATCGGCATGGGGATTGTCATGGTCTTGTACATCTCCCTATCCACTTTGGGCTACATGCGCTTTGGGGATGATATCAAAGGCAGCATAACGCTGAACCTGCCGCAAAATAAACTGTGAGTAGATGCCCAGTCAAAATAATTTGGCAGTCTTTCGAGGTCCTCTAGAATATTCTGTGAAATATAGTTCAAAGTTTGTTGAGCAGCAATAGTTTGAGGGGCGGGGTTAAGGAAGAAGGACGAATTCGAGTTTTTCAAAGCTCAGCACAGCAGGCAGGCATTTCCTAACCTTCGGAGAGCTGACATGGCCTCTCTCTGAACAGAAATTGGAGGCATGCGTCACCTTTTGTATCCGCTGTTTACCTTTAGCATGCAAAACTTGCCTACTCTTAGTGTAACTGACCCCCTCTCTGTCTGTTGTTTCTCCATGAGGCTCTGTTCTGGCTGTGCTTCCTGACTGGAAAATGGCAGGGTTAAAGTATTTCCCCCATCACCACCATGAGGAGTTAAGCAAAGATTTAAGATTCTTGCAATGATTTTGATTAGCGATCCTAAGGTTGATCTGGAATATTTTAGGATGTTTCTGTCCTTCCTCCCACCCTTACCCATAATCTGTTCTTTGACCTGGTGATCGCTAAGAGAGAGCCAGTTTGGTGCAGTGGTTAAGTGCACGGACTCTAATCTGGGAGAACCAGGTTTGATTCCCCACTCCTCCACTTGCACCTGGCTGGATGACCTTGGGCAAGCCATAGTTCTGTCAGAGGTGTTCTTGAAAAAAGAGCAGTTTCTGTCAAGAGCTCTCTCAGCCCCACCTACCTCACAGGGTGTCTGTTGTGGGGAGGGGAAGGGAAGGGAGTCTGAAAGCCGCTCTGAGACATCTTTAGGTAGTGAAGGGCGGGGTATAAATCCAATCTCTTCTTCCTCTTTTCTTCTAAGCAACCCTCTCTCAGTCAAGGGTCTGTTCCATCCTTATCTCCTATGAAAAATGTGTAAAGGGCTTATTTTCCTTTTCTCCCTAGAAGGAGTGCAGGGTGTACTCTGAAAGTGTGGGGGGGGGAGTGTATTATGTCTTTGAACAGAATTGGTGAATGTTCTTTTGGGATTTTAGACCCTGAACAAGAAAAGAACTAGAACAAGAAAAGCTCCCCTAACAGACAGTCTTAGAGCACGGATGCATGCCGAGACACAGCAGGCAGCTGCTGTTGATGCTGGGTGAGTCCGCTGCATCTCAGAAGTGACTGACCACATCCATTGCAGGAACACAGTCAAGCTGTTCGTCTGTAACAGCCGAGACCAGGGCAGAGCAGGAAGTCTTCCACTGATATAGCAGGCGGACTTCTCCATGGGTGAGAGGTTTGGGTTCATGGGAGCTTTTAAGGATACATTTAGGAGCAATCTTCCTGCCAGCGCATTAGTATGCCCTGTTTGGGAATGGCTAATGTAGACTGTATAAGATGACGGAAAGGTAAAGGCAAAGGAAAGGTCTGACTTAAATTTTGTTTTGGACCTTTGCTGCTAACATAAATGGTTTTTATTTTAGGATCAATCAGCCCATAAAAACCATCACTGTGACAAAGCAGTGCTTGCAAATGAGATCATGGCATAGTCAAATGCTAACCCAATTCTTTATCCTGCGGTAGTCTTTTTGTGGGATTGCCAAGATCCAGGTGGTACCAGGAGATTTCCTGGGATTACGACTGCTCTCCAGGTAACAGAGATCAGTTCCCCTGAAGAAAATGGCTGCTTTGGAAGGCAGACTCTATGGTGTTATAATTGAAGTCCCTCACCTGCCCAAACCCCGCCCTCCACAGACTCCACTCCCCAAATCTCCAGGTATTTCCCAACCTGGAGCTGGCAACCCTACCTTCTTGGTTACCCAGTGAAAATTTGGGATAAAGCCAAAGTTTATCTGCTACTTGTATAGAAGTAACCCCATTAAAGCTGCCCAAAAGTAGCATAGCAATGTTTGCTGAAAGTTAAATGTATTTCCTACTCTGTCTTTCTTACTGGGACTCAAGGAGGATTACCAAATTAGAAAAACAGTGCAATTAAAAAGTATGAAGATGTGTGTCACAAACGATGCAGAAACTGGATTACAAAAATTAGAAAATGCGGTTAAAAACAAGATAATACGTACAATAAACTGCAACCCTGTTTCCTTGATAAAATCACCCTCCTGGATGGGTTCAGCATTTTCGCTAAGTTTACCCTTAGTTTGTGTTCGTTTCAAAGTTTTCAGCTGAACGTTAGGAAGAACTTCCTGACAGAACAGTTCCTCAGTGGAAAAGGCTTCCTCAGTAGGTGGTGGGCTTTCCTTCTTCGGAGGTTTTCAAGCAGAAACTAGATGGCCATCAGAAGAAGAGGAAGAAGAAGAAGAAGAGGAGGAGGAGGAGGAGGAGGAGGAGGAGGAGGAGAGAGGAGGAGGAGATTGGATTTATACCCCGTCCTTTCACTACCCAAAGATGTCTCAGAGCAGCTTACAAACTCCCTCCCCTTCCCCTCCATCAGACAGCAATATTGATTCTGTGACTTGCTATAAATTTAGACAGATTATGAGAGGGAAGGCAGGAAGGGATGAGCCAGTGCTCGGCTCTAGTGGCCATTTCTTATATGCTTAGGGTAAGGCTGATTGCCACTTTGGGGTCAGGAAGGAATTTTCCCCCAGGACAGATTGGCCCAGAGACCCTGGAGGTTTTTCATCTTCCTTTGGGTGTAGAGCAGGGAATACTGAGGGAGTTAAGGGGAGGGAGTTGTGAATTTCCTGCAATGTGCAGGGAGTTGGACCGGATGACCCTTGGTGTCCCTTCCGGCTGTGTTTCTGTGTGTATTTTGCTACACATAATTTTTGGGGCGGGGGGGAGATAGATTGTATTTATACCCCGCTCTTCACCACCCAAAGGATTCTCAGAGCAGCTTACAAACTCCTTTCCCTTCCCTCCCCCACAATAGACACCCTGTGAGGTAGGTGGGGCTGAGAGAGCTCTGAGAGAACTGCTGTTGAGAGAACAGCTCTGAGAGAACTTTTGGCTGACCCAAGGTCACCCAGCTGGCTGCATGTGGAGGAATGAGGAATCAAACCCTGTTCTCCCATATTAGAGTCCCCACTCCTAACCAGTACACCAAACTGGCTCTTAGAGTTTCCGTCTCTTCCAAAAACATGGTCAGTGTGTGTTTGGTGCTACATAGTTATCTGTAATCCTTCTTCTGTCCCCCACCCCCATCTTCTAGCTGTGGCAATTGTTCCAATCGTTAATATAACGCGATCAGGATAGAATGAGATTAAGGCGACTGCTACTTGCTTAAAATCACAAATGACTTTTTAAAAAAAGATGGTTTCTTAATACGAGAGATTCTTGAACGTCTTTCACTGCTGGCGACTTGCTTACTTATTGGTAGGAGAAGCTTGCTTTGAAGTTAATTAATGTTGTATATTGAGCTTTGAAGTTGACGAAGCAATTTCCTTTTTCAGGTTACGGCTTTTAATGGGGCTTTTCAACCCCCTTCCCCCTCCCTCCCTCCCGGGTTCCAAATATTTTCTGCAGCTTTAGAACTACTTACTTTCCTTTCTGAGATCTCGACCGTGCGTGATTCTTTAGGAGCTGCTTCCAAGCCGTTCTTTGTTTACGGACTGGATCGTGATGGAGACCGTAGGGATAGATCTGAGTTGGCTTGTCCCTGGTCTGGAAAGGTTGCTGTGAAAAGAAGGCGTAAGGTGCTTTGCTTGCTCCCCCTACCCCGCCCCCAGCCTTGTTGCCCAGCATGTGCTGAAATTCCCAGCATTTCTGGACAGACTGAAATGATTAAAAGCAGTGAAATTGCAAAAACTAAAGCAATCTAGGGTTGCGGTCACACGCACCAGAAAAAACGGGGAGGAAGTGAGGCTATTTCTTCCGGAGGAATTTGACCCGCAGTTGCACGATCACACCTCCCTTTGAAGCTGCTGGCACAGTCTGTCAGTGCATGATCAGACGCAACTGTAGGTGAGTCAGGGGAGTTTTGTGCCATTTCCCCCCCGTGTGCTTTACCAAGGGATTGATGAATTGCACCTCCGCACCGAGGGCTCCCTTTGGAGTTTGCGATGATGCGCATATTGTGAAGGGGGGAAAAACATCCGCACAGAGTCGGGATGGCCTGATCAGACCATCCTGATGCCATGAGAGCGCACTGGAACAAACAGACACAGGAAAGTCCATCCATGGCCTGTCGCAACCCATTTACTACTGGATGTTCCCTGGTATCTTTTAACTCCATTTCTGCGGTGGAGCAGAACGGGTTGCCGATGGCTGTGGGGCATTTCCCAGATGTTGTTGTCTGATCATGCCCTTTACATCTGCCCGGCATTTGCACCTATGTCGGGTCTAATTCTGCGTGTGATCGCAGCCTAGGTACATATAATATTTTAGCCTTTGTCTCTTGATTTAAATAGCAACAGAAGGTTTTGTACCCGTGTGTTTAAAATATATGATTGAAATTCTGCAACTGGAATTTGCAATCTGAGCAAATTATGCACATAATGCAAGTGCGTTCAGGCTGTACTGAATTTAGCATTTTGCATAACTCATTCTGCTAGTTGGGGGGGAACGCGAGGAGCTATGCAGCAGGGCCCTGAGTTCCAATCCCTAGAAACCGTCAACCATACGCCCCACTCCCTTCCGAGTCCCCACTGGTGGACCTCCTTTTGGCATCTGGTATTTTTGGCCACTGTGTGACAGACTGTTGGACTGGATGGGCCATTGGCGTGATCCAATAATGGATTCTCTTATGTTCTTATGAGGATTCAGCTAGCATTGCTGATGTGCATTTGAGCCTGCACTGGCAGAAACGAGGACTAGAAACTGAATGTTTTCAAAGAAAAGTTGGACCCTGGGAGCTGAGCCATGCCAGATCTCCCATTCTGCCTTTTTCTGCACTTTTGCAAATTCACAGCAGGAACACAGCCATGGTGTGTCCTATAAGTAGAGGAGTTAATAAAGAGGACTTTGAAGGATACATCTGCCAGACTATGTAATACTGCAGTCTTCAAGAGATGATGGGGGGTCCAGTAAATATAACATTCCCTGTTTCTTTTAACATTATCTCAAATGCATCATTCTTGGCGGAAAATGGCAACACTAACAAAACTGATGCAACATTAATCCTGGAATAAACTGCAATGCAATTACTCACAGCTGGAGATGAGCTTGGAGGGAAAAGCAGGAACAGCTGGCCTAGGCCTTGCTTATGAAACCTATTTTCAGTGTTCAGAAATTCATTTTTGGTGGTCTTTGTGACTTAATCTCTTTTTGAGATAGGTAACTGGTTAGGAACTAATCTTATGGCATGCCTTTCTTAAAAACCTGCAATACAAGATATGGCGCTAGTTGCTTATGAACATCAAGAAAACTTCAGTTATGATTACTTTATATGTAATAATTGCTGTTATTCTGTGAATAATAATAATAATAATGGACATAGCCTAACCCAAACAGGACACAGCGTTTTGTTTCAAGACACTGAAAGACTGGACAACACTCCCAATTACCATGTCAGATTACACAGGGAAGCCATTAAAATTCATAAACATAAACACAATTTCAACAGGAAAGAAGAGAGTTTAAAAATAAATAGGGCATGGTTTCCTGTCCTGAAAAACACAAAATGCTCTACAGCTGACAATAGCACTACAGATAAGATTAGAGTTTCAATAGCCATTCCACACACAAAAGAACCTCCTCAGGAAACAGGAAACCTCCTCAAGAAACAGTCCATAGACAAAAGAACCTCCTCAGGAAAGCTCCTCCGTTAGCATGTTCATAGCCTGGAGAACCACTACAAGATAATGACTCAGACCTACCACACCTTCCAGGGTAGATATAAATTACTTGCCTACCAGTTTTTTGCTCGCCTTGACACAGAGAATACTCCATCTTTTTGTGTTATACCTGTGAGGATGCCAGTCACAGCTACTGGCGAAACATCAGGTCCTACAATGCCAAGACGATGGCCACACAACCCGGAAAATCTACAACAACTAAATAATAATAATAGTTACTTTCTTCACTATGTGGCTCTGTTTGGTTTTGATTGTGTTGTTTAAAACTGTGAGGCCAGCTTGGCGTAGTGGTTAAGAACAGCAGACTCCAATCTGGAGAACCGGGTTTGATTCTCCACCCCTCCTCCACATGAAGCCAGCTGGGTGACCTTGGGTCAGTCACAAGTTATCTCAGAGCTCTCTCAGCCCCACCTACCTCACAGAGTGTCTGTTGTGGGGAGTGGAAGGGAAAGGGATTGTAAGCCGCTCCAAGACTCCTTCTGGGAGTGAAGGGCGGGGTGTAAAACCAACTCTTCTTAATTGCAACTGAGGGTTCATTGCCTTAGGCAGACATAGTATTGTCAGTGCAGAGCATGGTTGTCACCCATGGAGTGGGGGACTATTCTGGGATTCTTCACTGGATCTCTAGCAACCTAATTGATGCAAATTATTCCACAAGGAGCCTCATCCAGTATCTGTATTGCCTATTTTGACTTGTAGTTCTGGCCACCGTTTCTGCATAGAGAATATTGCAAAATTTGCTCACTTGAGTAAATAGTTGCCGAGAACGTTTCACATTTTGGGCATTGACTGTATGCGCTCTGAATACGTTGGAACAGTCTCGCATGCTCCTGCATATCCAAGCCATATAAAACTCTCCATAACTTGAAATTAAATCAAAAGAGTTCTTGGCTAAACACTAGGAAGAACTTCCTGGCGGAACGGTTCCTCAGTGGAACAGGCTTCCTGGGGAGGTGGTGGGCTCTCCTTCTTTGGAGGTTTTTAAACAGAGGCTAGATGGCCACCCGACAGTGATGCGAATCCTGTGAACTTAGGCAGATCATGAGAGGGAGGGCAGGAAGGGAGGAGCTAATGCTTGGCTCTCGTGGCCCTTTTTTACATGCCCAGGGAAATGCTGATTGCCACTTTGGGTTCAGGAAGGAATTTTCCTCCAGGCCTGATTAGCCCAGGGGGATCCTGGAGTTTTTTCGCTTTCCTCTGGTCATAGAGCAGGGATCACTGGAGGAGCATGAAGGGGGGGGGGAGGAAGGGCACATAAAAAAACACACCTTTCCCTGTTCTGATTCTACATTGAAGGCAATGAGGAGAGACTGACTCTATTGAGTCAACGTGTACCGTCATTCTGAATGAAGTTCTAGCTTTGTTGTAGTAGAGTATTCCAACCACATCAGAACATAAGAGAAGCCAATGTTGAATCAGGCCAATGGCCCATCAAGTCCAACACTCTGTCACACAGCGGCCAAAAATACCAGGTGCCATCAGGAGGTCCAGCAGTGGGGCCAGGACACTAGAAGCCCTCCCACTGCTGCCCCCCCTCCAGCACCAAGAATAGAGTGCATCACCTGCCCCAGACTGAGAGTTCCGATCTATACCTTGTGGCTAATAGCCACTGATGGACTTCTGCTCCATATGTTTATCTAATTACCTCTTGAAACTGTCCATGCTTGTAGCTGCCACCACCACCACACTGCATCTGCCCCTTAATTTTAATTTGTGTAGCTTTTGTTTATCTCACGTGAGAAGTTTTTGGGCTGCAGTCTCCAAAACTCCTTTGGCACCCATCGATAGTTATGGTAATTAAGAGAACTGGAGTTGGTTTCTGTATCAAGCTTTTGAGATGTTTTATCTGTACCGCATTAACATGTGAAAATGATCCTGTGCAGATTGGACTGGAGTTCCTGAACCCATACGAGGTGGGCACTATGAATTATAAAGGAACTGGCACGGAGTGGAAGGGGGTGGAATAGAAGCTTATGAAGTTGTGAACTGTTCAAGCAGAGAACTCTGATCTCGCTAGAAGATTGGCAAATGGGGATAGGAGAGATTCCTGCTCTGCGTGACTGATGGAGTTGCTTGGCTGGCTCAGCAGGGGAGGTTATAAGGAAGATCAGGGAATTTATTTCAAGGAGTGCTAGCCTTAAAAGGAAAAAAAATGGTACCTCTGATATTCAAATACAGTATGCCTGTGATTAACAGATGGTGAGTTCCTGCCTCGATAGTGAGCATCTGGAGACATCTGGGTAGTTATTAAGCTAGGAGCGTTGTTGGGTCTAATTTAGCAAGGAAAATTCGGCGTTTATGGAAGTTGGAAGCAAAGAGAAATGATTGACGTGTGCCAAATATTCTTTCAGGCAATTTCCTTCTCTTGCAGAGAAACTTTGTGTGTTGCAATCTGACCGACACGTGTTCTGTCCAAATGTGTCCCACAGGGTGTACCAGATGGTCAAGATTCTCTATTCTTTTGGGATCTTTGTGACCTACGCGATTCAGTTCTTTGTTCCGGCAGACATCATCGTTCCGGCAGTCACCTCTGGGGTACAGGAGAAGCTGAGACTGTTCTGCGATCTGATGATGAGGGTGTTCTTGGTCTGCTTAACATGTAAGTCAAAAAGATTTAAAAAAAAATTTTTTTTTTGCCTTCCTTACCATTGTTCAGGCGATTTAAGCTGGTAGGACTGGTGACAAGCATGTTGGTTCACAGAACAACTCCTTGGGATGCAGAAAATTAAAGCCAGTCTTGGGACCCAGGGGTATCTGAAGGATCGTCTTCTTCCACATGTTCCTGCCCAGGAATTAAGATCAGAGGGAGACGCCCTCCTGACTGATCCACCAATCAGGGAAGCTTGTCTGATGGGCACACAAGAGAGGGCCTTCTCAGTGGCAGCCCCGTGACTGTGGAACAACTTCCCTCGGGAGGTGTGCCTGGACCCCCTTACCTTTCATCTTTAGGAGGCAGCTGAAGATAGTTTTATTTGGGACCACATTCGATTTTTTTAAAAAAATGTGATTTGGGGTTTCGTGTATTTTTGTACACGGTTCTATGTATTTTATCTCTTGTGGCAAGGCGGCTGATAAACGTTTTAAATCAAATCAAATCGTATTGCGACTTGGTGAATTTGGGACTGAAGCTGTGTTTTCTCATTTTTTAATAAGGATGACCACAAAATCCTATTAGGAGGGATTTTGCAAAAGTTAAGTACCCAGAGAACACAAATTTTGTGCACTTTTGTGAACAGGTGATTTCTCAAAATCTTTACTTTTTTTGGGGGGGGAGGGGCGAGATCTTGAAATCACTGGCTATGTGTTGCACAGCTTTTAAGCTTAAATCGGTTCATCTTCGAACTGATCTCACAACTGGGTACATGTGGTGTTTTTTTTATTATGTTCGCTTGGTTTAGAAGAATTCCTCAGCTGGGTGTTAACAGCATTTAATACAATCTCTGGTGAATGGTTCCTTATGTTCAGTCTGGGAGTGATATTTGCTCTGTAAGGGGCCAATTCATACATGTATTGGGCTTCTGGTCAGAGTCTGGACTATCTCAGCTGCTGAAGAGCAAGTTAGGTAATAAGTTTTTATTGGACCAAGCCAGGCAGAGAGAATCCGGGGCATGCCGCTGCTTGGATCTCCCTTCCCTTTGGTGGCGCTGGGGGGTGCGTGCTTCTGAGTAAACGTCCTCTTTGCTCAGGGGTAAGAACATAAGAACATAAGAGAAGCCAATGTTGAATCAGGCCAATGGCCCATCTAGTCCAACACTCTGTCACACAGTGGCCAAAATATACCAGGTGCCATCAGGAGGTCCAGCAGTGGGGCCAGGACACTAGAAGCCCTCCCACTGCTGCCCCCCCCCAGCACCAAGAATAGTGTGCATCACCTGCCCCAGAAAGAGAGTTCCTATCTATAGGTAAAGGTAAAGGTTCCCTTGCTCGAAAGCCAGTCGAATCCGACTCTAGGGTTGCGGTGCTCATCTCCGTTTCAAAGCCAAAGAGCCAGCGCTGTCCGAAGACGTTTCCGTGGTCATGTGGCCGGCATGACTAAACACCAAGGTGCACGGAACGCTGTTACCTTCCCATCGAAGTGGTACCTATTTATCTACTTGCAATTTCTTGCTTTCGAACTGCTAGGTTGGCAGGAGCTGGAACTAGAGACAGGAGCTCACCCCATCATGCGGCACCCGGGTCTCGAACTGCTGAACTACTGACCTTCCACAGCCTGCAGTTCAGCGTCTTAACCACTTGAGCCACCGCAGCTCCTATCTATACCTTGTGGCTAATAGCCACTGATGGACTTCTGCTCCATATGTTTATCTAATTCCCTCTTGAAACTGTCTATGTTTGTAGCTGCCATCACCTCCTGTGGCAGTGAATTCCATATGTTAATCACTCTTTCGGTGAAGAAGTACTTCCTTTTATCTGTTCTAACCCGACTGCTCAGCAATTTCATGGAGTACCCACAAGTTTTTGTATTGTGAGAAAGGGAGAAAAGTACTTCTTTCTCAACCTGCTCAATCCCATGCATAATCTTATAAACCTTGATCATGTAACCCCTCAGCTGTCGTTTCTCCAGGCTAAAGAGCCCCAAGCGTTTTAACCTTTCTTCATAGGGAAGGTGTTCCAACCCTTTTATCATTCTCGTTGCCCTTCTCTGCACTTTTTCCAATGCTATAATATCCTTTTTGAGGTGTGGCGACCAGAACTGTACACAGTATTCCAAATGAGGTCGCACCAATGATTTATACAGGGGTATGATGATAGTGGCTGATTTGTTTTCAGTTCCCTTCCTAATAATCCCCAGCATAGCGTCGGCCTTCTTTATTGCAGTTACACACTATCTAGACATTTTCATTGAGTTATCCACTACGACTCCAAGATCTCTCTCTTGGTCCGTCTCTGCCAGTTCAGACCCCATCAACGTGTATTTATATTTAGGATTTTTGGCTCCAATGTGCATCACTTGGCACTTGGCCACATTGAACCCCATTTGCCACGTTGACGCCCACTCACCCATCCTCGACAGATCCCTTTGGAGTACCTCACACTCCTCCCTGGTTTTCACCACCCTGAACAACTTCGTGCCATCTGCAAATTTAGCCACTTCACTGCTTACTCCCAATTCTAAATCGTTAATAAACAAAAAGCATTGGACTGAGTACCGATCCCTGTGGTACCCCACTGCTTACCACCCTCCACTGAGAAAGTTTCCCATTTATACTCACTCTCTGTTTCCTATTTATAAGCCAGTTTTTGATCCACAAGAGGACTTGTCCTTTTATCCCATGACTATGTTTAGATAAGAGATGCTAAACTTGGCAAGTGTTCTCAGAAAGGACTGTGATGTTTATCTTGGGATTTCAGAAGAGGCAGTTGTTCCCTTTAAGTGCGGCTTCAGGCCGATGGCCTCCTTGATTAACAATTAGCCTCTCTGGGAATGGGGCCTGAGGAGCAGGCGAGAGAAATCGGAGCGATCACCCAAAGTGCAAGTGGCCTTTCAAAACAGATCTCGGTGGTGGGTTTGCAGTTTGCGGCCCACGGCTTTGTAGTTAGTTCTCTCATAGTTTTGTGCACCTAGTAGCCGAGGCTCCCTGCAGCTTCACAGTCCTCCCTTCCGTCAGTGAAATGACTTGCAGGAGTGTGCATGCATGCGGCCTGCAGTTTGCAGGAGTGGGACACTAGAGGGCGCCAGAAGATGTGCCTTGCTTTCCTTCTCTTTGTCTGGCGCTCTTTTCCCAAACCCTCCCAGTGGAACGGGCAGGATATTGCTCTTAAGGTATGCCCTTGGACCAAGTTTCACAGCAGCCAAAACAGGTTCAGGAGTTTTAATTTCATTATAAATCAGAAGTCCAGCAGGACCTTAAAGACTGGGGGTGGTGGAAAGTGCTGTCAGGTTGTCTCTGAGCTACGGCAAACCCTGTAGGGTTTTCAAGGCCAGAGACGTTCAGAGTTGGTTAGCCATTAATTGCCTTTGCACAGCAACCCTGGACTTCCTTGGTGGTCTCCCATCCACATATAAACCAGGTCTGACCCTGCTTAGCTTCCAAGATCTGGTTGGCCTAGGCTGTCCGGATCAGGCTCTAAAACTTATTTCAAATATGAGCTTTTATGTGTCACAGCTCACTTCCGCTGTTTTAATTCGCGACTGCCTTTGTGATAAAAGCCAGTTGCAAAGAAGAGGAGGAGGAGGAGGAGATTGGATTTATACCTTCACTGCCCAAGGGAGTCTCAGAGTGGCTTACAAACTCCTTTCCCTTCTCCTCCCCACAACAGACACCCTGTGAGGTAGGTGGGGCTGAGAGAACTTCTGACAGAAACTGTCCTTGAGAGAACAGCTGTGCCAGAGCTTGTGACTGACCCAAGGTCACATCAGCAGGTACAAGTGGAGGAGTGGGGAATCAAACCTGGTTCTCCCAGATAAGAGTCCGTGCACTTAACCACTACACCAAACTGGCTGCCTTCCAACTCAGCCTAGCTCGAAAAATGGCCCTTTACCTTGAGAAGGCTGATTTGAACATCTAAACCCATGCCACAGTGACACTGAGACTAAACTGCTGTAATGCACTGTACATTGGTCTCCCCTCAAAATCAATCTGGAGACTCCAGTGGATGCAGAATGCAGCTGGCTGGCTATTATCAGGAGCTAGACAGGGCATGCACAGTACTCCCATTCTACGGTCACTCCACTAGTGGCCCATCAGTTGCCGGGCTCAATTTAAGGTCTTGGCGATCACATAGATCATGGCCTTGGACCGACATAACTGCGAGACTGCCTCTGTGCTCCGCCACGACAGCTTCACTCATCCAAGCAGGTTGTTCTGCAGGTACCAACCTGCGAATGGGCAAAGTCAGCAGCTGCCTGCATACGTGTCTTCTCCACTGTGGTCCCCACCTTGTGGAATGGCCTCCCTGAGGAGGTCAGGAAGCAGGGTTGCCAGACCTCAGTCCAGGTGGGGTTCCCCCCCGATTTTTGGGGCTTGGATCCGCCACCGGCCAGATGGCTGGCGGGGGAAGCCACACCCCCAAACTGGGACATTGCCAGGCAACATCTCCAATGCGATGACATCACCCAGAAGTGATGTCATTGTATCACCGATGCTGGGGGGGGGTGACACTCTAGTTTTGGGGCAAACTCTGTGGTTTTGAAGGGAAAAAACCATAGAGTTTTGTCCAAGAACTAGAGCATCACCCTCTGACACCAGTGACGTGATGACGTCAGTTCTGGGTGATGTCATTGCATGCGCGGGGCAGGACCCGGAAGCCCCCCACCGGATCAAGGGTAGGACCAGGGAACCCTATCAGGAGGGCATCTGATCTCCTGGTGTTTTAGCCAACTGTGCACAACTTAATTATTCAGGTGGGCTTTTCTGCACAGGCAATAGGGCAGCACTGCACAAAACGCTTTGCAAATTTATTTGAACCAGTTATTAGGGACTGTGGTCTATACTATTACATATAGTTTGCCGTAAGTTGGATCCCATTAGGTAATTTTGCATCATTTAATGGGTCACGTTAACCCCTATGCTTTGCTTCGGTTCTGTTTTTTAGGCTTCTGGTTGGTTCAACGACCCAGGCCTTATTTCATGGTTCAGTGAATGTCCCGTCCTCTTGATTGTCTTGACTCACTCTGCGCAAACCTGCCTTGAGTCCCAGTGAGACAGGCGGAGTATAAATAATGTAAATAAGTAAATAAAATACTTCATATATGCCCCACCTTTCTTCCCAGCTCACTGTGTCTGCCTCAGCTAGTTCATCTGCAACCTCCCCTCATTTGGGGGTTGACCCCAAGATGTTGATCTCCCAACACCCTTGAACAGAGAACATCATAAGTATTACGTAACTCGTCACTGTGTTTATCAGTTGTCAGAGGCTTTGAGTTCAGAAGAAATGTTCCTCAGAAATAAATGTGTTTAAATACAAAGGAAAGAATTGGCCTTGCTCTGGTGTAACTAATAAGAAGTCAAGAGGCCCACTCTAATAGTACGCTTATTATACTGTTCCTTTGGACTTCATTTTTTCTTGCTTTTGAGCTGACTTGGTATTCACTCCCTAATCTCTTCTTCCTGTGAAACCTATTACGCCTGCGGTGGAGGCCGTATAATCGCTGTCTGTGTAGCTCTTAACTCTCAGGAAAGAAGGTACCTGTTGCCTAGCTCCTTGTCCCCTGAGCTCTGTCCTCTGTTCCGCTGGAATTCTGCCGTTAGGGGTAAGCAGTGGTGGCAAAAGACAGGATTGGGGAAGCAGTTAATTGTTTCTCACCGTGAATCCGGAGATTGGAAGGCAGCAACCTTAAAACCAGGACTCATTTTAGTGTAGATTCTTGTAAGGAAAGGGGTGTGTGAAATTCAGACTAACCTGGGCTGGCACAGGGAGGCTTGTTTCATGTTTGCTTCCACGCGTATCGAAAATTGCTTCCCATTTTCAGCGACTTTCAGCGTTCCTAGGGAGAACACTTTTCACAGCGTTTAGATGCTCCTTTTCTTGAACTTTGGGCTGGATTCCACGGATGACCGCCGTCCTCAGAATTTAATTAATTAATTAATTGGAGTCATTTGTACCCAGCCTTTCTTCTCAGTGGGAACCCAAAGTGGCCTACAACATTCCCCTCTCCTCCGTTTTATTCTCACAGCAGCCCTGTGCGGTAGGTTAGGCTGAGAGAGCGTGATTGCCCCAAGGTCACCCAGAGAGCTTCCGTGAGTGCAAGTGGGGATTAGAACCTGGGTCTTCCAGATCCTAGACCAACACCCTTAACCACTGCACCAGAAGGGCTTTTCACGGATTCCTTGCACCTTCTGCATATCTCTAACTCTCCCACCTATGCTGTTCCTGGGGATACTCACCTCCCAAGAGCAGTGGGGGGGAGTATTTGGGTTGTCGCAAGAAAGTTATGTTGTGTGGACAGAAATGTCTTCTGTCCATGGAACTCCTCCACTGGATCCAACCCCATATTTTGACTTCCCCACAGTACTGTTAAATTCAAGGGCCAAGCAACCCACGTGGTTTTCCTGAATAAACCACAGACATTCTGGGTTGCTGTAAGTGTGTTACATGTACTTTAAAGGTAAAGGTTTCCCTTGCTCAAAAGCTAGTCGAATCTGACTCTAGGGGGGCGGTGCTCATCTCCGTTTCCAAGCTGAAGAGCCAGCAGTGTCCGAAGACGTTTCCGTGGTCATGTGGCCGGCATGACTTAAACACCAAGGCGCACGGAACACTGTTACCTTCCCACCAAAGCGGTACCTATTTATCTACTTGCAATTTCTTGCTTTTGAACTGCTAGGTTGGCAGGAGCTGGGGCCAGAGATAGGCGCTCACTCCGTCACGTGGCACTCGGGTCTCGAACTGCCTAACTACAGACCTTCCGGTCTGCAGCTCAGTATCTTAACCTCTGAGCCACCATGGCCTCACATAGTACCTTAGGCCAATTTTTACAAAACCCTCAGTAAAGAGCTGGGGGCGAAAGATAAAATTCTGAGCAGCAGCCAGAGGTGAGTAAAGAGGGACCCAGCATCATTAAAACAACTCAACTATTCTGTGGGGGTTTTTGTTGTTGTTGTTGTTTGTTTCCCCTAACTTGTCTGGCTGTGACAAAAGTGTTGTTTTTTGAAACGTGAACCTCTCTTCGAGGTGAAGTATGAAGGCGCACCTTTCTTGTGCGAAGAAAAAAGGATTTCCGTTTCACAATAAGCCGCATGGCGCTCCTGTGGTGGCTGGGCTTTGTCTTTATCCATCTGATTTTAATGGCCACTAATGGGATTATTTCAGTGTTGTGCAGTTGCATGTCAACCTGAGTGTGTAATCTAATTCATTTCACTCTGCCACCTGCTTACAATAGACTTTTATTTCCTCCCGTTGCTGTTTGGGGGTGTCTGTTGTCAATGGAATGAATCATCAGCATCTGCCGTCATCTAGACTTTCCCCACATGGATTATTTGCCCCGGGTTCCATGCTACCGGGATGGTGGGTTTTTGACCCCCTTCACGACAGCATCATGGTGCCTTTGTGCACCTCCTGTGGTTTCCCTGTCTTTTCTCCTGTCTTTCCCAGACTGCTTTGCTGTGGAGGTTTGGGAAAGATCTCAGCAAAGCCTGGTTGGATGCCATGGAGTCAGGAAAGTTAGGATCTGCCCTGCCTGTACAGCAGTGATTTCCCCTGCCCCAGTCCTGACACCCCTCCCCAGGCTTTTAAAAGGATCATCAGTTGAATAGCATGTTTATAATAATATAATCTGTCCATTGGTTTCTCTGAATTCCCAGCTCTCATTTTTAAAAACGTCTTTATCCCCTTTTGTTGTGGAGATTACACCTTTCCCCTTCGGTCTCTGCAATGAAAAGGGCCAGAGCAGGGGGTCCCCAAAGTGGTGCCCCTCAGCACCTTTCCCGGTGCCCACCAAGAAAAGTGGATGGGGCCAGGTGGGATTTTGCTGGGCAAGGCTTCTGATTGACCACTGGGGATTTGCTTGGCTGTACAGATTTTTAGAAGCACTGCTTTGACAGCAGCTGCCACCACAGCACGAGGATTCGGCCTCCGCGGCAGCTGTTTTTTGGCATCCATTTTGTGGCTGAGCCCACCATGCTGAGTCAGAATGCCAGAGAGTACACAGGCTCAAAAAGGAGACCCCTAGGCTAGAGACTTACATTTTAAAATGAAAGCTCGGAATTCAGGGGATGTGATACATGTATTGTTATAATGATATTCAGTTGCGGATTTTTTAAAAGCAGAAGTCCCAGTGGTCACTGGGGGAGGTGGTCACTGTTAGGAGGCTGGGGAAGGGAAAATGTGGGGAAACTGCCGCGTGGAAGACCCATTGTCGCTGTAGCAGCAACGAGGAAACCCACAAGCCTGCCCCTATGTTGAAAGCATTCTGGTACTGTGAATGAGCTGCTTTTTGGATAAACAAGGAGATCAAATCAGTCAATCTTAAAAGAAATCAGCTCAGACAAAACGTGATCCACTGGAGAAGGAAATGGCAACCCACTCCAGTATCTTTGCCAAGAAAACCCCAAGGACAGTAACAAAAGGCTAACAAAAGTCCGTATGGTCAAAGCAGTGGTATTCCCAGTAGTAATGTATGGCTGTGAGAGTTGGACCATAAGGAAGACCGAGTGCCAAAGAATAGATGCTTTCGGATTATGGTGCTGGAGAGGACTCTTGAGAGTCCCTTGGACTGCAAAGAGATCAATCGTAGAAGAAATCAACCCTGACTGTTCCCTGGAAGGCCAGATCCTGAAGCTGAAGTTCAAATACTTTGGCCACCAAATGAGAAGGGAGCACTCACTGGAGAAGACCCTGATGCTGGGAAAGATTGAAGGTCAAAGAAGAAGGGGACGGCAAAGGATGAGATGGTTAGATCTGGTCCATGGGGTCGTGAAGAGTTGGACTCGACTGTGCGACTGAATAACAACAACAAAAATGGAGCAGAGGTCCATCTGTGGCTATTAGCCACAAGGAACAGAGGAATCACTCTGTCTGAGGCAGGGAGATTCTGTATTGTTGGTGCTTGGGGGGCAACAGTGGGAGAGTTTCTGGAATTCTGTCCCCACTGGTGTACCTCCTGATGACTCCTGGGTTTTGGCCACTGCGTGACACAGATTGTTGGACCTGATGGGCCACTGGCCTCATCCAACATGGCTTCTCTTATGTTCTTGTTCGTATGCTTTTGACCTCTTTTTATAAAAGGTCTTAAGGGACTGAGAAAGGACTGGGCATAATTTGGTGGACTAGTACCTTCAGAAACACCAGGAAATAAAAATTCTTCTTATCTTACTGTTCTTCTAATTAAAAGGTATTGAAAAGGCAATCCCTGGAGCTAAATATTTAACGACCGCTAAGGTGGCTTTCCCGTCCTCATCCACAAAGAAAAACTGGACCACTTTTTGAGAGGATAAATTTGCATTAAGAGGGAGGACAAATACCTTTCTCTCAAATTTCACACTCTGTTAAAATATGTTCTGAGGACTCAAGCTGACCTGATCCATAGTTACAAGCTCTGTTGAGATACTTTGTGCCTGCGAATCAGCCTTCTGGTATAGCTGAGGGAAAAGAGTTTAACTAGGCGAGCATGAATACTTTTCTATAATGAGGGATCGTTAGGAGGAAATAAAATTATGGTGCTAACCTTAAGATAAAGATTTTTTTCTCCTTTTAGTTTTCTGTTATGAGGTGCCACAGTATAGCTTTGTCACTATGGCCATGCTAAAACTACCCTACACTTTGACACATTTCTACAGACCCCTTTTTTATGTTCTTAGTACCTGTAGATAAAACTGTAGCCTTTGGAAGGTTTTGGAAGGCACTATTTGACAGTAACATGGACAGCCATTCTGACAGCCAGTGTAGTGATTAGGATGTTTGACTAGATAACCAGCATGACCTGAGTTCAAAGCCCCGCTTGTCATGACTGGGTGACCTTGGGCCAGTCACTTTCTTAACTTAGTCTACCTTAGCCTGCGAGAGGGCTTGTGTGGTTTGATGAGGCTGTGGGCTATGCTGTGGAGGACCATCCAGGACGGACAGGCCACAGTGGAGAACTCAGACAAAATGTGATCCACTGGAGAAGGAAATGGCAACCCACTCCAGTATCTTTGCCAAGAAAACCCCATGGACAGTAACAAAAGGCGAACAAAAGTCCGTATGGTCAAAGCAGTGGTATTCCCAGTAGTAACGTATGGCTGTGAGAGTTGGACCATAACGAAGACCGAGTGCCAAAGAATAGATGCTTTTGAATTATGGTGCTGGAGAGGACTCTTGAGAGTCCCTTGGACTGCAAAGAGATCAACCGTAGAAGAAATCAACCCTGACTGTTCCCTGGAAGGCCAGATACTGAAGCTGAAGTTCAAATACTTTGGCCACCAAATGAGAGGGGAGCACTCACTGGAGAAGACCCTGATGCTGGGAAAGATTGAAGGTCAAAGAAGAAGGGGATGGCAAAGGATGAGATTGTTAGGCAGCGTTATCGATGCAACAGACATGAACTTAAGTAAACTCCAGAGGACAACGGAGGACAGGAGGGCCTGGCATGATGTGGCCCATGGGGTCGCGAAGAGTCAGACTCGACTGTGCAACCGAACAACAACAAAAAACCTCACAGGGTGCCTATGAGGATAAAATGGGAGAGAGAAGAACCATGTACACTCTCCTGAGTTCCTTGAAGGAAGGGTGGGATAAGCAAACAGTCTGTGGTGATATAAATATAGGAAGCTCAGGTGGTCGAGATGAATTTTGGACTGCTAATTAGAAGCTGGAAACAATGGCTGATTGGAATACAAGTAAATTGGATTTTCCCAGGCTGTATCCCCAAGGTCATAACCTTATAACACAGTGGCCCTCTCTGCACTCTCCTTTTGATACACATTCACCGCAGTGTCCTCCAAGCAATTCTGCACTAAAATTCAATTCAACCTTCTTTTTATCTAGGTTCCCGCCCCAAATTCTACTCTAAAATCGAGTTCAACCTTCTTATTATTCTGTTTTTTATCTCCATTTTGCATTACGTAACCTCCTTTCAGTGGTCAGCCTGGTTTCAGCCTGCTCTTGCCCTGAGTTTTTTGGATGCTGTTTTGCTATGGACTTAAATTGCTTTGCCTCGAACATGGAGAAAATCCGGAATGGCAGGCAAATGCAGAAAGGGACATGGTCTCACCGTGAAAATTTACACATTTACAAAATTATGTAGAGAAGGTAGAAAGAAGTGCTTTTCTGCTTTTCTCACAGTACAAGAGCTCATGGGCACTCAATGGCTTATAACAGAAAAAAGGAAGTATTTCTTCACCCAAAGAGCGATGAACACGTGGAATTCACTGCCACAGAAAGTGGTGGCAGCTGCAAGCATAGACAGCTTCAAGAGGGGATTAGATAAACAGATGGAGCAGAGGTCCATCAGTGGCTATTAACCACAAGGTATAGATAGGGACTCTTGGTCTGGGGCAAGGGATGCTCTGTATATTCTTGATGCTTGCGGGGGGGGCAGCAGTGGGAGGGCTTCTAGTGTCCTGGCCCCACTGCTGGACCTCCTGATGGCACCTGGTATTTTTGGCCACTGTGTGACAGAGTGTTGGACTGGATGGTCCATTGGCCCGATCCAACATTGGTTTCCCTTATGTTCTTATGAATGGGGATGGGGTGTGAAGATACAACCCTGCCATAACAGCAAGTGGTGTTGGAGTTAGGGTTGCTCGCCTCCAGGGGGCGTGGCTGAAGATCTCACAGAATTACAACTGATCTCCAAGTAAAAAGAGATCTGTTCCCCAGGAGAAAATGGCTGCTTTGGAAGGCTAACTCTGTGGCATTCTACTCCCCTCAGATCCCTCCCCTTCCTGCCTTCTCTGGGCTCCACCCCCAAAATCGCCAGGAATTTCACAATCCAGTGCTGGCAAGCCCTAGTGGGAGTAGGCAGGAATGGTGTCCACACACAACCGTTCTCCCACTGTTGGCCGCTGATGCTGCTCTTCCCCTTTCCCTACAGAGTTAGCATGGCTCGGGAGGGAGGGAAAGGGGGAAAGCTCACTCTTCTTCTCCAAAGTGGTGGTGGGGCCTATGCTCTGGTTTATAGTGATATTTCTGAGATTCCTTCAGGAGCAGAGTAGGAAGTGAAAGTAGTCCTGGAGCAAGCTAAATGGAGCAGCCTCTGTGGTGCTACAAGGCGGTGCTACAAGGCTCGGTCACGGGTGGGGCTCTTGGGGGCCCCACCCCCTTAAAGGCACAGCCCCACAAGAATTTATCCTGTAAATGCTTTTTTCCAGTCATTTTAAGCATTTTTTAAAAGGCGTGCAGTCCTTTAAGCAGGGTGGGGTGCTGTAGTTGACTAATTCCCACACTGAGCAAGGAGGTTGGAGTAGGTGACCTCTTAGGATCCCTTCTAACTCTGTGTCAAGAAACTGGTCTCCTTTAAGAGAGTTTTTCTGCCTAAGAGTTAGCTTTCTTGACTATAGAAATCAACACCCCCACCTGCCGGCTTGTTATCAGAATTGTTGCTTAGGCTGGTAGAAGTGATTAACTTGCAGCAGCTGAGAACTGTCATCTAATGTGGTCGACAGCTTGCAATTTAGAGATCTATCCTGGTAACAACTTTCTATTGGCTAAATTGCTTTTCTTTCTGCACTGAGAATTTCATCCCCCCCCCCCCGAAAAATTTTTACCCCACAAGCCACAAAATCCTGGCTATGGGCCTGGTCAGTCAGTTCGGCAGTACAAACAGTGGGTATTAGTTCACCCATTGCTTCCTCCTGAACACTGGCAGCAGTATGGGAAGAAACTGGTGAAGTAACACTGGTTACTGTTGCTGATGAGGGTCTGAGCCAAGTGGGCCCTGAAGCTCTGGAAAAGTTGCTGTAGCTTTGGTCTGCTTGCTCTTGGCCACCAGTAGCCCACCAAAAAATTTCCCTGTCAGTTAGATGGCCAGCCCGCTCCTGGAGTCCTTCATGATCAGCTTGTAGGTGTGAGCTGCACTAGAGAATCTTGATGCTTCTCCTTTGGGAATGGGGCTGTTGCTTATATATCAATACATATACAGGGAATAATGGCCTCCTCTCTTTGGACTACAGCTGCTGCTTATATCAATTAATGTACAGAAGTGTTTAGGAATGAATGCTATGTGCTGCGGTTTATGTATTGCTCCCTTCCAACTGAGGAGTTCTCAATCGTCTTGCGTGGTGTCCCACCTTCTGTATTGTATCCTGCCAAGTAGCACCAGCCTTGTAACTAGGGTTGCCAGCTTTGGGTTGAGAAATGCCTGGAGATTTTTGGGGGTGGAGCCAGAGGAGGGCAGGGTTTGGGGAAGGGAAGGAGTTCAGTGGGGTCTAATGCCATAGAGGCCACCTTCCAAAATGGCCATTTTCTCCAGGTGATCTGATCTCTTGCACCTGGAGACCTGTTGTAATCCCAGGAGATCTCCAGCAGCCCACCTGGATGTTTCCCAAATCCTATATAGTAAGAATATAAAAGTTCCACTGATAAGAATTCACAAATAATAACTGTTTTTATTTGTGAATTCTTATCGGTGGAACTTTTATATTCTTACTATATAGGATTTGGGAGCTTTTAAGGTGCAGCCCGCTTTCGGAGTTTAGTGTTTTTGGTTACAGCAGCTCTCTCACTCCGTTGTCCTTTGTTGTTTTTGACCACCTGGATGTTGGCAGCTCTACTTGTGTGATAGTGGCTAGCCAGAGAAAGGGTGTCAGTGGTCACATGGGAGAGAGACTTGCGACCAAGTGGGGATTAAACCTTGGCTTCCCCAGTCCTGGTTCAGCACTCAGACAACTATTCCACACTGGCTGTGCAGACTCTTCCTGCTCTGAGGGGTGAAAAGGGGGGGGGCGTCCAGTCGAGTCAGTCTCTGAAAGAGGGGTAAGGGTCCAAGTTGGCCTGGGAGCTTCCTTGTCAGGTAGAGGTCCTGCCCATTAAACTTGGGGAGAACCAGGGCTATTTTTGGGCAGGAACGCACAGGAACGGAGTTCCGGCTGGCTCCTGAGTTGGCCACACCCGGCTGGAACTCATTAGTATAATAGGCCACACCCAACATCAGAAATTTATTAGGATTGGCTACATGAGGGCTGTGTGGCCTAACATGCAGAGGAGTTCCTGCTATAAAAAAGCCCTGTGGTTTGACAACAAACAAGGTAAACAGAATAAGAAGCAAAAGATGGATGTGGCTGGATGACCACACTTCTGGTAACATGGGTTGTGTGGCCTAATATGCTAATGAGCTGTGCCATCAGGGGGTATGGCCTAATATGCTAATGAGTTCCTGCTGTTGGGTGTGGCCTATTATGCTAATGAGTTCCTGCTGGGCTTTTTCTACAAAAAAAGCCCTGGGGAGAACTGTACTCTGCCCAGGGCATGTTGGGTTGCCAAGCTCCAGGTGGTGGCTGGCGATCTCCTGGGATTAAAAACTGATCTCCAAGTGACAGAGATCAGTTCATCAGGAGAAAATGGTCACCTTGAAAGGTGAACTGTATAGCATTATACCTAAATGAAGGTCCCTCCACTCCCCAAAACCTGCCCACCTCAGGCTCCCCAAAACCTGCCCACCCCAAATCTTCAGGTTTTTCTCAGCCCAGAGCTGGCAACGCTAAAGGCTTGCTCATTTTGTTCAAACTGAGTCTTGGCATGTTAGCTTGCAGGATTATTGTGGTTGTGCTGTTATAGTGTGTGTGTGTGTGTGTGTGTGTGCGTGAGAGAGAGAGAGAGAGAGAGAGAGAGAGAGAGAGAGAGAGAGAGAGATTTTAGTAGCGCATTCTGTATTGCAGGGTATACTTTGCATATTTTTTTGGTTCTTATACTCAGGCTTTGTGCGAAAGGCAGCTGCCAATGAACAAAAATTTAGCTGATTTAGGCAAGAGGTTAATCAGGTACCTCGCAATTTGCGTGCTTTCAATACCTGAATATAGACCCCCTTTATAATTTGTGATTGAATTATAGACTTGATCATTGCCAGCTTCGATAGTCTCATTCGTTTCTTATGGGAGTTATCTTGCAGAACCCGTTTAGCCACTTTAAAAAAAGCAAATGAGACGTTGATTCACGGCCTGTGGATCTAAAAATCTGTCCTTACTGACTAATCAACTGAGACTTAATCTTTCCTCACTTCATTTAGCTTTCCATCCCTCATTATGGGAAGGGCACTGAAATCCCATTATCAAAGTTTCTCCCTCACCTTTAGCCATCCGTTGTTCACCTTTCCCTGTAGACAAGGGAACAACTTTCCTCATTGTCAAATGTTTTCTCTTTCTTTGTTGGGGGAACAGTGCAACATCCAAGCCCAACAATAGCCTAACAGAACATCTATTCATTTGAGTGTGATCCCATGTTTTCACTGGGAAACCTAGGCTTTATTCTGGGAAATAACAAAATGGCTCCCAGCATCAAGAAGAAGGGAGAGAGACCACTCTTGACGTGAAAGAAACAAAAACAAAAGTACTAGAGGTCTCAGTTGTGAAAAAAAGATTATTATGGCAATTCAGAATAAGGAACATATTAACCCATACAATTAATAGATGTCTGGAACATATGGTGGTGGAAAGCTTTGTCAAATCACAGCTGGTGGAGACCCCATGGGGTTTTCAAGGCAAGAGACAAATAGGGGTGGTTTGCCAAGTACTAACTAGGGCTAAGTTGTAACGTATTGTGAGGTTCTTCTCTCAGGAAGTTCTCTTAACAATTTGGTGGCCTCCCTCAGGGCAGCTGGTTTGCTTTAAAGACTCCAGCCTCAGGCCCAAGGGGAGCAGTACCTGAAGAAGTTGCTCAAGGGCTTATAAGGCAGAGATGTTCTGCCAGGCCTTGGGTGGAGGACAGCGACAATTCTGTCATGGCAGGCACTCTCCTCTTCTTCTCCCTCTTCTTTTTCTTCCATCCTCGTATCGGCCCTCTCCTCACCTGCCTGCAAGTCAGTGACACAGTCCAGAGTTGGGGTAGTGAAGAATTTGTCTGACGCCATCTGATATAATGTAGTCATCCTTTTGGAGGGGGGCGGGGTTTGGGGGTATTTTCCAATCCAGAGCTGGCAACCCTATTCAGGCCCTACCTCCTCGGTCCCCATCTGGGTCAGGTGAAGCCTTTCGCCAGATTCCCTGCCCTCGATTCATCCCCCCTCCCTGCCACACTCCAGTTGGCCCCGCCCCTTTCCCGTGTGATAGGCTTTGGCCCCAAGGGTCCTGACACCACAGAGAGAGGTGAGTCCATTCCTGTGGCCTTTGCCTGCTCGTCCCTTTCCTCAGGCTCCTTTCTTGCTGCCCGTGCCCCAGCTTCTGAGCAAGGGGTGAAGAGGGTGAGACAAGCCTCCTTTCGGGCTCCCAGGGCAGCTCCTGTGTCTGTGAGGCTGAGTTGGCTGGTGGCTCCCTTCCTGCTGCTACAGAGCGCAGCGCTGGGTCACTCCTTCCTGCCAGCTTTCCTCCTGACCCAGCAGCTTCTCCAGGTAAGCGAGAGAGCTGCATCGGGTCGAGAAGATCTGGGGTGTCTTTCTCCAGTGGGGGAGAGACCAGGGAGCTGGTGGGAAGGTCCAGAGAACTGGGCACCCCAGGCATCTCCGGATACAAATACATACATAGTAAAACATTAAATCTGTGAGACATCTGAGGAGTAAAATGTGCTGTAAAGGGACATGCAATTTGCAGTTATTGGCAAAATATGAAGTATTTAAAAAACGCAACCCACACAAATGACTGTAGATTCAGTGTTACATGTGCTTGATCCAGTGCTTGTTCATTAGACGGTGCAGGTATTTCTTCTTTTGGATGTCCATAATGTCCCATAATCTTTCACATCAAGAGCCAAAATAAATAAATCAGTGGTGCTAAAAGATGTAGCTCAACGGTTATTAGGAACAAGTCGACTACCAAATGCCAAGAGCTTCTTTTAACTCTTGGAAAAGATAATCTGAAAGAGCGAGTGCGCTGCCATGGTTAAAGTGTTGGATTTGCAGGACCGGTAGCTGAAGAGGTTTGGCAGAAATTAGGAACACTCTTGCCTTCAAGTTGTCTACGAATGACTTGTTTTTGCTTCAAGAAACATCTTCAAACAAGCAAAAAAAAATATACAGCTTGAAAGCTCGAGTTGCATGTGTTTTGTCAAAGATAACATTTAGCTGAAGACTCGAAAGATGGAAATAGAACAATTACTCCCCCCCTCCCCCCGCCATCAGTCAGCGCATAAAGCAGCTTTTCCAGATAAGTTTGTCGCGTTTCCTTCTACCCATCTCTTCATACCCAACGAAATATCATACACATTTTTGCCTGGGAGTATTTGCTTAACAAAAGCTTTTCAAATTCCCACCAGAACTACTGTAACTACAGTTTATCGTTAGGCTTTAACTAAATCAAAAAGGTGGCAGAGCAGTTTTTAAACTAAATCATGGGGGAAGGCCAACAGGAGAGCAAATGTCTCTGGTTTGGCATGGCTCATCTCTAAGAGATGAAAGATGTTACTGTTCTGGAGGGAAGTGGATTAGGACTGGCCACTGAGAGGGTGACAAACAATATTGACTGTCTGACACGGTCTAGAGGCCACAGGCGGAAGGTTGCAGACCTAAAGTGTCTGGAGAATGATATTTATATGCAAATGCTAGAAGTGTCTGAGGTAAAAATGAGGGAGCTGGAATGCTTAGTGACGGAAGCGAACATAGACATTATGGGCATTAAAGAAATTTAGTGGGATGAGGATAATCAGTGGGATGCAATGATTCCTACATATAAATTATATTAGAAGGATAAGGAGGGAAGGGTCGGAGGTGGAGTGGCTCTGTATGTCAGAGGGGGTATACTATCCAGTAAAACAGAATCTAAGAGAAATACATTCGCTTACAGAAACACTATGTGGAAATAGTGGGCCCAAAAGGAAGCTTAACTCTGGAAGTTTGTTATTGCATACTAGATCAAAGATAAGGAGATGATTTAAAAACAGCAAAGGGATTAAGGAAAGCAGCTAGACGAAATAGCTGTGTCGTAATAGGTGGTTTTAACTACCCACACATTGATTGAGTCGATATGTGTTCAAGTCAGGAGAGAGAGACTGGGTTTCTAGATACTCTGAATGACTGTGCCATGGAGCAGATAGGCACAGAATCTGCTAGGGCGGGGTGGGGGGGAGGCGATCCTGGACTTGGTCCTAAGTAATACTCTAGACCTGGTGAGAGATATGAACGTGATAGCACTGGTCGGGAACAGTAACCATAATGCCATTAAGTTTAGCATTTATGTAAAAAGGATGATAGGGAAATGGCAGCGAAGCTGAATGCATTTTTATTTATTTTTTGCCTCTGTCTTCACTGTGGAAGACGGGAGGTGCTTGCCCACTCCAGAACCGACAATTTCAGGAGGGGGATGGAAAGACCTGAGTCAGACTGAGGTAATGAGAGAGGAGGTCCTGTGACTGAGGGACAAATTAATATGTCACAAAATGTGAAAGTACAACAACAAAAATTCCACACTAAGAGCACACAAGACACTTTTATTCCCCCTCCCCCCCCCAGTACTCCTTCTTGTTCTGAGGGCCATCAGAACAGGAGGAGGGGAGGCAAACAGCCAGTGCACCCGAGGGCAAGGGGAAGAGCAGACGACAGACGCGGACACACGGTCTTTGTCCAAAGCAGGGAATGACACTGTCCATGCCAGCTCTGGGGTGGGGAGGAAGGTGGGGGAGCTTTTCGAGACATCTCAGCCTGTTGAAGACCGGAGACTCCCATCTGCACATTCCTTCACATTTACAAGTGGTCAGAATAAACCAGGCAAGGGGGCAGCTGAATTGGCTGCCGGGAATGGCATGGAAGTAGCGGGGGGGGGGGAACGGGGACAATGATACTGGAAAGCTCTTTGGTTCCTGGTGCAGGGAAGAACCGGGGGAGGGGTGCTCTTTGCCAGCCAGCTTGCCATCCGTTTGTAGCCCAGCGGGGGGTCCCGTGGAAGTCTTGACTGCCTAGGAACACATGAGGTCTGCCTGCTCTTTGAGATGGCAGCATGGCACCCCCCAAAGAGTGCGGTGGGGGGAGGGGCTCCTGGGGAGGGAGAGCGGCACTCCGGCAGATTCCATACCACAGTCTGTTGTCGCTGCCCCGGAGTGTCTCCAGGCCACGGCATCCAGCCACGTAGCCTGTCCCAAAGCCCCTTGGTTCTCTGTGGAGCACTGAAGTGTTTGAGCAGGGCCAACCAAGAAGCTTTCTGGCCCACTCCACAAGGACCATCTTTGGTTTGGGCTCTCTGCTGCTAGTGGTATCCCTCTGGAAACTTGCCCAAGGCCACCTAGCCCCGCAGCATCCTCATGCTCCAGCCCAGGTGGAGGGTCTGGCAAGCAGAGGGTACAGAAGCAGCACCATGGCTTTGGCCCATCTTCCTCCAGGGGGCAGGCCCCACGGAGGCCCCAGCAAGAGCGTGAGCACAGGGCCTGTCTAGGTGGAGGCCTTGTCACGCTTGGCCAGGGGGACCCCTGTCAAGTAGGTGCCATAGAGTCCACCTTTCAAAGTGGCCATTTTCTCCAGGTGAACCTATCTTAGTCACCTGGGAATCAGTTGTAATCCCACGAGATCTCCAGCCACCACCTGGAGGCTGGCAACCCTGGAACTCAGCAGTGTTTTTGCACATTGTATATTACAGATTTCTCCGAAGAAGCCTGTTGGCAAAATGCTTGGGGAATTTTTACTAAGTAATAAAATATATTTCTACTTGCACCATTGGCCTTGGCCTTATTTTTATCTCTTAGTCAGTTTGGTGTCGTGGTTAAGTGTCGGACTCTTATCTGGGAGAACCGGGTTTGATTCCCCACTCCTCCACTTGCACTCCTGATGTGACCTTGGGTCAGTCACAAGCTCTGGCACAGCTGTTCTCTCAAGATAGTTTCTGTCAGAAGTTCTCTCAGCCCACCTACCTCACAGGGTGTCTGTTGTGAGGAGGGAAGGAAAGAGTTTGTAAGCTGCTCTGAGGCCTTTGGCAGTGAAGGGCGGGGTAATCAAATCTCTTCTTCTTCTTCTTCTTCTTCTTCTTCTTCTTCTTCTTCTTCTTCTTCTTCTTCTTCTTCTTCTTCTTCTTCTTCTTCTTCTTCTTCGTGACTGGGGTGTGTGTCTTTTATTCCCCCCCCCAATTCCAACAACAGTTCTCAAAATGGCTTCCAGCGTCTTAAAAGTACAGCCTAAACTATTTCCCCCTGCCCTGTTCCCGTTGCTAACTGAATGCTTTAGCCCCTTCATCCAAAGGTAAGAGAGTCTCCAATGTCCTGAGAACCAAGTAAGGAGAAGTCAGGTGTTTCCTGCTTCTGATACCATGCTGTTGATGGATTCAAAAGGGCCAGCTTGCATGGTTTGTTCTGTAGCCCCCTCTTCCAGGATGAGAGCTTTTGGTTTTTTTTTTTTAATTGTTTCCTGAGAACTGAGTTGTGGGAAGCCCAGGAGCAAGGTAACAGGGAAGGACTCGGTCAGACATAGGGAAGTGCAGGATCTGGGATAGCTCCTAGAACAGGAGTCCCTCTCCATTTTCAGCCTGTTGGCGCCTTTGGAATTCTGACACAGTGTGGTGGGCACATACACAAAATGGCTGCTGCAGGAGGTGGAGCCAGCCACAAAATGGCTGCCGTTACTTACCTTCAGTCACCCAGTGAAGATCTTTGTGCTGTGTTGGCAGCTGTTGCCAAGGCAATGTTTTTAAAAATCTGCACAAGCAATAGGGTTGCCAGGTCTGGGTTGGAAAATACCTGAGCCAGTTTCACACATGCGAAACAATGCAGTTTCAATCCACTTCAGCGACCGTTTGCAAGTGGATTTTGCCATTTCACACAGCAAAATCCAGTTGCAAAGTGCACTGAAAGTGGATTGAAAGTGTGTTATTCAGTGTGAGTGAAAGTGCCCCACTGGAGATTTTGGGGGGTGGATCCAGGAGAGGGCGGAGTTTGGGGAGGGGAGGGGCCTCAGCATGGTACGATGCCATCGAGTCCACCCTCCAAAGCAGCCATTTTCTCCAGGGGAGCTCATCTCTGTCAGCTGGAGATCGGTTGTAAAAGCGAGAGATCCCCAGGCCCTACCTGGAGGCTGGCAACCCTAACAGGCAATCAAATCTCCAGTGGCCAATCAGAAGCCTTGCCCAGCAAAAGCCCCACCTGTCCCTTCCCTCTCTCTTTCTGTAAATACTTTGTGGGCACCTCGTTAGGGACCCCTGTCCTTGACAAGTGAACTGAAGTCTGTCTGTGACTGATGACCAGCCGTATATGTGTCCTTGTCCTTCTGTACCGCATCCAAATTGGCTCTAAGATGGAGTTGCCTCCTTATGGGCAACCTGGGCATATCCCTCCTCCGTTTGCCCTCAGTGAATGAGCACAGTATCTTTTTTTAATCTTTT
Source organism: Gekko gecko (assembly GCA_029375565.1). Classification (NCBI taxonomy): domain Eukaryota; kingdom Metazoa; phylum Chordata; class Lepidosauria; order Squamata; family Gekkonidae; genus Gekko; species Gekko gecko. Next base: position 21,362,995 of record JAPDNY010000004.1, on the reverse strand, counting down.
TATCCCTTAAGTCGCAGTAGGGAAACTGTCGGAGATTACTGTTGGGAGTGTGGTACATGCTATACTACCGAGTTAAGGAGTCTCTCTCTCACTCTCTTTCCAGTAAATCCTGTCACAAGTTGTAAAAAATATAAATAAAGTGTCAGTGATAAAATAGGCCTGCGATCTCAAGTGTAGCCTGGAGATCTCAAGTGTCGACCCTGAGCTCGTTGCCAGAAAACACTGGCCTCTTGTAAACTCCCAGAAAATGGTCATTTCTCTCGGGCGGCCTGTCACAGACTGCAGATGATAAAGTAACTTCCCATGGCTCTGATATACCCAGTTAATTTGGTATGTGGATGAAAAGGGGAGAAAGGTCGTTGTTGTCTTGAACTGCAGAAATGAGTTATGAATGAGGTCAAGTCAGAAATATTTTCTTTTTATTTAGCGAATGGTTTATATATATATTTTAAAAAAGTAGAAACAAGGAGAGAGAGAGTTGGCGACTTGAAATGAGCCACTGCTTCCCCCTCCCCATCAAACATCTTAGTCTTGATTTGAAAAGTGATCCAGGGCTAGGGTTGCCAACTCTGGGTTGGGAAATTCCTGGAGATTTGGGGGCTGGAGCCTGAGGAGGGCGAGGTTTGGGGAGGGGAGGGACTTCAGTGGGGTAGAATGTCAGAGAGTTCAGCTTCCAAAGCAGCCATCTTCTCCAGGGAAACTGATCCCTGTTGCCTGGAGATCAGTTGTAATAGAGGGAGATCTCCAGCCACCAACTGGAGGTTGGCAACTCTAATAAGACCATACCCTTCAAAGCGGCCATTTTCTCTGGGAGGGGGAATGACCTCTTTCGTCTGGAGATCAGTTGGAATTCCGGGAGATCTCTAGGTCCCACCTGGAGGTTGGCAGCCCTATTTGTATGATAAATGCCATCAAGTTGCTTCTGACTTATGGCGACCCTATGAATTAATGTCCTCCAAAACGACCTGTCGTTTGCTCAGGTCTTGCAAACTGAGGGCTGTTGGCTTCCTTGATTGAGTGCATCCATCTTATGTTGAGTCTTCCTCTTTTCCTGCTGCCTTCCGCTTTTCCTGGCATTATTGTCTTTTTCCAGTGACTCTTGTGTTCTCATAGCAACCTCTATCCCTGTGCAAATATGCTCTGCTTTTGTGGGACCGCGGCAAGTAGAAGATATGTGTTAAGTGTGAGCCTTAACAAGGTAGTGATTTCAACAAGTGATTTCAGCTTTATTTAACAGCAAACTAGACTATCAGACAACACACCCAAAACAGTGGAGCACAGCTCCCTTTTTAAATAATCCGGGCTGTCAAAGCCACGCCCATAACTCAGTTAACATTCAATGATAACACAGGGATAAGGACCAATGAGGTCTGTTCCCTCTAAAAACAGACACACAGTTCTGATTGGCTATTTACAAGGTTTCACAGAAACTAACCAATGGGGATGTCAACTCTTACAATCCCTTTTGCTGACTCAAGCTTAAAATGGAAATACATAGGACTGATTCAGAGTCAGAACATAACAATATGAAGTCTGTCTACTCTGGCTGTCAGTGCCTCTCCAAGTTCTCAGGCAGAGAGAAATCTTTCTCTGCTACCTTTTATCAGGGATTCCAGAATTTGAACCCATGGCCTTCCACATGTAAAGTCTGTCCCAACTAACTTAGAAAACCAAATAATCCGCGCGATCATCAGCCAGTCCCCACCCCCCCTGCGCTGAGGTTGTTCTTGGGCTAATCCCACGCTCCTGTACTAGGTGCTTATTTTCTGGAGAGAATGAGCCCTTTTTAAATGTACAATCTAAAAATCTTTACAGAGTTGACGCTTAAAAAAAAAATTTAAAGGAACAAAAACCTTCCAGATAATAGTATTGATGCTTTGTATACGGAAGGTGGGGAGGAGGAAATAAATGCCATGGTTTGAAAGCCTAAGCTAATCACGTTAAAAGGAGCTGATGGAGGCTTTACATATCTATACTACTTTGAAATAAGCCAGTACAAAGAATCCTTATTCAATAGCTTGCCTGAGGAAATGGAAGTCTAAGCTAGTTTGCACCCTTTAAGGCCACAATGAATAGTGCAGATTTATCTGCTTGTGAAGCCTGCTCCTACTGCTGCTTTAGCTAGGCAGGGATTTTTTTGAAAAAAAGAAATCATGGATTTTATTTGTGCTGCTCTTGTATTTCTAATTTACTGTCGGCCCAGGCAGCAGTGCTTAGGGAAACAGGGAAGAGGTGCTATTAAAAATTCTTTCTAACAATTAGAGATCTTTTCCCCACACGAGAAGAAAGGGTGGGGTAAAAGTTCTGAAAAACTTCTGAATAACTCCCATGGTGGCTGGTGTTGTATACTGAGCATGGGTCATCCCTGAGTTAGTATCCAAGACTGGCTGAGCTTGTTGCTCCAGAACAATAGTTTGCCAGGATTCTGGAGGGGACCAATGGGGAAGTAGTGTTATGTTAATAGCCTATCATTGGGAGTGGGGTGTGTTTGGGTGTGGTGCTTGCATGCTATTTAAACAGGGCGGTAGCCTTGGGGTTTTTCTTGTAGTGCTCCTGAAATCACTTAATAAAGTAGAGCTGTTCACTGTGATGCATCTTGAACCCAGTATCTAATAGCTTGCAAAGCAACTTTGTTAGTATCTAGAAGGCAAGTCTTCTTCTGTATGATTTTATATGAAAATGGGAGTTGGCTCCATGGATCATGGCCATAAGAACATAAGAGAAGCCAATGTTGAATCAGGCCAATGCCCATCTAGTCCAACACTTTGTCACACAGTGGCCAAAAATACCAGGTGCCATCAGGAGGTCCAACAGTGGGGCCAGTTTTGCCACCATGGTGGTGGGAACTGCCGTCAAGTCACAACCCAGTTATTTCGACTCTGTAGGTTCTTCCAAGCCAAGAGACATTCAGAAGTAGTTGTGTAGCAACCCTGGACTTCCTTGGTGGTCTCCCATCCAAATACTAACCACGGCTGACCCTGCTTAGCTTCTGAGATCTGACGAGATCGGGCTAGCCTGGGTCGTTTGTTGCAGCCCGAACTTCCCGAATTCAACTGCCAAGCGAAGTATTTGGAAGCCCTATTAAAACAGAAATGCCTTCCTACATAATAGTTCTATAAACTTCACCTAGCAACTTGAGTTTTAATCCATTTGCCTCCACGTCAGTTGCATAACTTTTTTAACCCTGATATTTGAGTGCATAACAATGTCCTTGAGACACAGTCTTTCTGAAGGGACGAGGCACTGTTAAATTAGACGAGAGAAACGCTAGTGTCTGAAGCTGGGATACAGGGTAGACATGTTCTAGAATTGACTTTGGTCGATGTTCTGACCGCTTCATCTCATTCTTATGTATGTGTTTCATGACATTTTCTGCAATTGTGAATCGATTGGTGGCTTGGATTGACTTAAGAGAGCTAATTAAAATGGCCTTTTGCTACATGGTATAGCTTGTCCTTAAAAATGCTTCAGGTAAATGGGACATTAGTGCTTCTTTGTCTGCATTTGGTTCTGTGTCTATGAACTCCTCTACCAAATCATTTTGGATGGAAGTACGAGCTCTGCAAAGTAATATCATGACCTAGCATGACCTAGCATGCCAAACTTTCAGGGTGACCTTGACATGAAAAAGGAAATTGGCGATGCAGCCAAAGGAGAAAATATTGTGCTTATGGATGACTTGCTGCACTTCACATTGGATCCATAATTGTATTACAGATACTACAACAAAGAGAAGCAAATTCTTAATACAATAAATGGTGGTCTGCTGGCAAGGTCACTGTATAATACCACCTCAGAACCAATGCTCCCTCTAAGCTACGGAGTCCTGTGAGCAAAAATTCTACTTTGTGAGCTACCGGCATTAAAGTTGCGAGCAGGTGATTTGGCTGCTGCATAAATTTGTTTGCTCTGGAGCCATCCTTCCTGAGCTAAGACAAAAACGTGTGACCCAGAGGCTAAAAAACTGTGAGCTAGCTCACACTAACTCAGTTTAGAGGGAACACTGCTCAGAACTTCTTTTTCTTCTATTTGCCTTGGGCTCATCCATCTTCTGTACCATGAAATAAACTGTGGGGTTTTCCACATGATTTAATTTTGTTGTTTGTTGTGCTGTGGTGTGTTGTTCTTTCCCTTTCCCATATGTGTTTTGCTCCCTCTAGTGGTCGCTTTGATATTTCAGTGGTGTGTGTCCAGCTTATTAAAGTGCTCTTAAATAAACTGGAGATACCGTAATAGAATATAGAATATTGAAATGACTACTAGAGGGAACAAAACATGTGCAGAAAAGGGGGGGGCAAAGACACAATTCAGATACACAAACAAGAGAATAACACATGGAAAAGCCCTGACTGCTTGAAAGGACACATGGACTAATGAGATGGACCAGGGCATGAACCAAATATGAGTTTATAGCTAATTTTATCTTTGCTTGGCAACCTGATCCTATGCATGTTTACTTGGGAGTCGGCCCCATGGAGTCCAGCAGGGCTTATTTCTGGACAAGGGTTCCTTAAATTTTCACATTCCCTATAACATGCTACATTTTGACTGAATACCTGAATTTATCACTACTTCTAAATTGTATTAGGGGATCTTATTTTCTGAGCTTCTAGTGGAAAATTGAATTTCTTCAGTTTATGCTTGATGATGCTAACATTTCCATATTGTTTCTAAGCCCAGAATATAGAATTTGAGGGTTGGGCAGGAGGTGTTTACTGCAAGGCAAATGGTTTCTGTCTTTCAATTTCATTTTCCCAACTAACAAAAGCTGAGGGATACTTAAACATCTTACACTGCACCGACTGGCAGCCCCATTTCTCAGACTAAGTTTAATTATAATTGTTTTGGGGAAAAGACATTTATTGGTAAAATTGCACCACTGTGTGTATTGTTAAATTGTACGCAGGGTACGGATCACATGGACAGAGCCTGTGCATAAAGTGGTCTAAACATAGTCTGCTCACCAGTTGTAATGAGTACAGAAATAAAGAGGCCTCCCAGCTTATATAATGTCAGAAATAGAAAAGAAAGCCAGGGAAATGCTATAACTCATATAATATTGAAAACATACAATAGTGAAAGATTCAACCATATAGTAGAATAGTACAGTTTCAATCCATATAGGTATATCTCAAATAAGTAAATTCCATTATTGGTAAATAAATTTCAATACAGGTAAGTATTATATCTCAGGTAAGATGATTTCAACACAGGTAAGTTAACGAGAGCTCCAGATTCTTCTCTTCGTTTCATAAGTTCACCTCAGAAGTAAATTTTCTACAAATAAAGATTTTTTACATATACATATTATTAATTCTGGTATTGTAAATTGAACCCCAAATATTTAATGCTTATTAAAATAAAGGTATTCCTATACCACAAGTTGTTGTCACGTTCTTTCCTTTATTGGTGTAGAGTTATCAGTCATATAAATCTATAATAATATTAAAAATCTTATTTTAGTACATACATTTAGACATTCCATAACAATTCATTTAAAGTTCATTCAAAGTATTCACACTCACCATAAATCTGTACAAGTTTTAAACAGTCTTGACAGGCACTTGTCAGACACAGCAATTTGCTCCCTATCGCTAGAATGCCTTTAAGGCATTCTAGCGATAGGAAGCAAATACTTACCTGTATTGAAAGTACTTACCTGTATTTCTGACACCAGTGGTTATGAGCATGCAGAGCTCAGGTTTGGGCTAGCATGCCCTCCTCCCATATTTCCCTTCTAATATGTAATAATTAAGTGCTATCAAGTTGCACCTGACCCCATGTGAGGTTTTCAAGGTAAGAAAGCGATGTAGGTGGTTTGTCACTGCCTTTCTCTGCATAGCAGCCCTGGTCTTTCTTGGTGGTCTCCCATCCAAGTACTGGCTGTGGCCAACGCTGCTTAGCTGCCAGTCTGTGACAAGCTCAGGCTAGTTGGGGCTGTTTAGGCTGATAACTTCCCTTATGCAGAGCTATAAAGGGTTCTGTGTGTGTGTGAATGTAAATTGCTTTGCCTTCTACTGATACCCAGATCCATATTTCAGCGCCACATTCAAGGCCAGGCTTCTGCCATTGTGTGGAAGAAACTTATACCTCTTCAAGCCAATTCCCATTCAAGCCAAGTTTAGATTCCTATGACGAGACATTGAAAACCCTTCTCAGGGGAAATCAAGATGGTCGCTTCTGTCTCTCAAGCTCAACCACTGTAGCCTGTACTCAAAGTGAGGGACTCTTGGTTGCAACAGCAGGCCTAGGAGTGGGCCTCTTTTTTAGCCAAATCACTTGCTCACAGCTTTAATGCCAGTAGCTCACAAAGTAGCATTTTTACTCACAGGACTCTATAGCTTAGAGGGAGCATTGGTGGTCTCCCATCCAAATTCTAACCAGGGCTAACTCTGCTCAGATTCTGAGATCTTATGAGATTGGGCTAACCTGGGCTATTCAGGCCACGGCACAGTGTAAATACAACTTGGTAAAAATATAACTATATGCAGAAAGCTCAGCCTTATCTCCTGTCACGGCTCAGGTGGGGTGTCACCTGACGCTGCCACCACTCTGGTTCCAGGCTCCTCTGAGAAGGCCCAGAGCATCCTCCCAGGCCTCCCATTAGCTGAAATGAGCTTGAGGACCAGGCAGAGTGAACAATGAAAATAGTTTATTTTATAGGAGGTCAAACAAACAAGGTGCAGAATAATAACAGTAAGTGGGTGACAAGAAAAGAAATCAAATGCCCTAACGGGTCTAAATATATACTGTCCCTAGCTCACTATCTCAAGTGACCTTAGTCTACTCACCCTTCCCTCAGGATGAGGGTTTCTTTCCCACAGGGGCCTCTCTTCTGGGCCTGTTACGTGGGAAGAAGAACAGCTTTTCCTCTTGTACCAGTTATTATATTCCCCAGCCCTCTTCTTCCCTATTGGTCAAAATCGGCGCCAAAACTTCCCAAGGCCTTCTGAGGTTTGTAGGCCCAGCCTCTCCTACTGCTGGCCAGGCTCCCTGGGTCTACTAGGCCCCCGGTGGCACAGCCCGATCATGACATCTCCGTTTGTCAGTGGCTCAGTTTCACTGCTTTTTGTTCCCATATTGAGGACCTGCCAGTCTACAATTAAAGTGATACTACCCCTGAATGTGCTACTGTAGCCAAAGGCCTTTGGTGGACCTTTCTTCCACGTTGTTTGTCTAATCCTGTTTAACTGTTGTGTAAGCTAAAGAACATGGCCACCGCTTGTCCTAATGAATCCTCTATCTTAAGCCTAAATTAGTACCACATTTTCTCCTTGGCACTTCTTTCCTTCCCCTATTTCTCTCCCCCCCCCCGCCCTGCTTTCAGTCCTATTATTGTTGGTTATTTGCTAGACTTAAGTTCCAGTGCAAAACTGAAGAATATGCAGACACTGGCTTGGAAGCTCATGTTGCAAACAAGTCTGCATTTGAAAGTTTTCATTAAAATGTCATGTGTGGATGCTTTTGTTAATAATACCCGGAAGCTAAATCTTTGTTTTGGTACACATGAAAATTATTGTTTGCGCCTTCCAGTGTATGATTGAGCTGGCTGTTCCTTCAGGGCACCAAACTATATAATTACTCCTTAGTGACAATTTTTAATGCCGTCAACGGGAAATATGAAGAGCAGGAAAGAGCCATGTCTTTCTCTTCTGAGCAGGTCCCCAAACTAATTTTGTCATTTGGCACGAATGGCAACAAGGTACAGAAATTTGGACTTCAGCAAGGAATTGATGGAATTAGAGCACAGGGTCCCAAATTCCTCCAGCTCTACAATGTTCTGTCTTCTTCCTAGAAATCGGTCTAATCCCGTCTAGTTTCATACACAGTTTATAATGACCAAAAATAATCTTGGCCAGCTATTTCATCAGTGTCCCAAGCAGTGTTCCCTCTAAGCTGAATTAATGTGAGCTAGCTCACAGTTTTTTACCCCCTGGCTCACACATTTTTGTCTTGGCTCAGGAAGGATGGCTCCAGAGCAAACTAATTTACGCAGCAGCGAAATTGCTCACTCACAACTTTAATGCCAGTAGCTCACAAAGTAGAATTTTGGCTCATAAGACTCCACAGCTTAGAGGGAACATTGGTCCCAAGAGCTCAACAATGTAGGCACCAGTACTGTGCAGATAAATGTTTTTTAAAAGATGTAACTAGCATGACAGAACTCTGATTTTTTGATGGCACGTTTGGAAGAGAAGTGGCAGTACTGCGTAAGTGTTCAGGAAAGGTGCTCCAGGTGTAAGAAACGGCAAAACAGAATGGGCAGAGTTGGTTTTAAAAATCCGGGGGGGGGGGTATTTTTGTTTGTGAGTGTGTGTGCACCTGGAAGTCATAGCGATCTCTGGTGACTGACTCTGTGTGTACCTGGAAGTCCTGGTGACCTCTGGTGACTGACCCCTACTGGAGACCCCGGAGGATATTCAGAGAGGAGGACATCTTCTGACAAGCCAGGCTGTTGCAGAACCCTATCATGGCTCTCTCAAGTTAAATTTTGAAACAAAGAGGGATTGGTTCTAAAGGCTGGCACCTTTTTTAAAAAATAACCAGCTCTGTCCTTTAACTAGGTAACATTTCACCTAGATTGGTTTTCTGCGGCACACAGCCCCAAGTAACAGAGCTTGCTGTGTAGAGGCTTTCACCTCATTAGGATACCTCTCTGTTCCTCATCCCCGTTTCAAGGAGGGGCTGAGGCTCAGTGGCTGCTGAGCATCTGCTTGGCGTGCAGAAAGTCCAAGGCTCAATCTCTGGCATCTCCAGTAGGGATCAGGTCCCAGGCAATGTGAAAGACCTCACCTTGAGTCTCTAGAGAGCCACGATTAGTCTGAGTAGATAGACTTTGTTGGATCAATGGTCGGATTCAATATGAGGCAGCTTCACTACATTTGGGCCGGAGAACTTTGTGATGCGCATGCAAGCAAGGTGCCATGTAAAGAAGCCAGAGAGCTACATTCATGTATGCGCATCACAGACTGAATAAAGTTAACTTTGAAGACTATATAGCAGGAATGATTCCCCACCCATTCTTCTTATTATTATTGTTATTGTTATTATTATTATTATTATTATTAGTCAGTCTGAATATCTGAGAGGCAGACTCATTCAGTAGCTGAAAGGTACCGCTCAAGACTCATCTTTGAAATCCAAGCATGTGTTCGTCTGTCATTGTGCTGGCAACCACAGAATGGCATTCAATAATGTGGACTTGAGGGCAAAAATAGCAGTCTTGCATTGTGGGTTCCCTTGATGGAACATATTTACAAAGTCAAAAAATCCCTGATTCCCAGAGGATGAGAGAGTTGTAGTTGACATTATGCCCAGAGGTAAAACTAGCCTAGCCAGCTCAACATCTGTAGGGTGGCTGAGGGGAGTGTTTCTCCCCCCAGGGAGTGTCTACCAGGATTGATTTTAGTTGAATCAGCTGTTATATACTAAACCCTGGTACAACGTTATTTTTTAAATCTTGGATGTACTCAATTTGTTTATAACAAACTGGATTGTGCACAGTTAAGATTTTTGTTTATTGTGTGACGCTTTGAGGCTCAAGTGGGGCAGAAATGCTAGGAATAAATTTAAAAAATAGATTTGTGGTCATGGAAGCAAATCTAAAGCGAGATGGTACATGGGAACTGTTAATTATAATTCTAGGTGGCAAAGTGGTTGGCAGTCCTTCTATTAGGCGGTGAGAGCATTTGAGTCTCTCGATTCCGTTGGAAAGACGGGGGAATGAAAGCGAAGACAAACACGCCCGTGTTACGGGTGAATAAAGGCAAATTGACAAAATGGTACTGTTTACCACAATGCATATGTAAACCCTCTGAGCCAAAACAAATAAAGAGGAAGTGTGTAAAAATATTTCCTCCAAATCCATGTAACTGATTATATTTTGTATTTGAGACAACGGATGCCTTATGTTACTGGTGAGAGAGGAGGGGAGGGACTGTAGCTCAGTGGAAGAGCACCTGCTTGGCATGCAGAAGGTCCCAGGTTCGATCCCCGGCATCCCCAGTTAAAAGTATCTGGCAGTAGGTGATGTGACAGAGCTCTGCCTGAGACCCTGGAGAGCTGCTGCCGGTCTGAGTAGGCAATACCGACCTTGATGGACCAGAGATCTTATTCAGGATAAGGCAGCTTCATGGGTGTTCATGTGAGCACTCCCTGATGCTTCAGTATTAGTGACACTTTGACAAAAACTGCTTAAGGAAGAATCCCAAACATGTGACAGTTGGCAAAGATGTTACTCTGCAGGGTATGATGGTTGGGCTGCTGACCATGAAGAGAGGAGAGCTGGCCAGATTGATCTTTGTTAATCTAGTATCTTTTTGGCCCTGAATATGACCTAGTCACAGTTTCCAATGGGGGGGAGAGTTTATATGTTTGTGTGTGTGCACCTTGAAGTCATGGTGACCTCTGGTGACTGACCCCTACCGAGGGCCTGGAGGATATTCAGAGGGGTTGGCTGAATAAAGCCTGCCCCTGCCTCCCACCCTCTGGTATTCCAAGGGGGTTTCCCATCCAAGTCCTTGCCAGAGTCGACCCTGCTTAGCTTTCAAGATCTGACGAGATCGGGCTTGCCTGGGCTATCCAGGTCAGGGCACAGTCTCCATTTTTGAACAAAATGGCTTTCTCCAAGTGTTTGGTTCTGTTACCCACCTTAGGTGCTCGGGCTCAGAAGCTGTTGATGTCAACGCCGGTTGATCAACAGTGATCGTTTTTATCCACGCAGCTGCAAGATCACAGCCTTAACTGCTAAGCAGTCAACAATGTGCTTGCTTCCCAGACCCATTTTCCAAATGTGCTCATGATGTCTCCTACAGTAATTTTAGGTACAAAAACTTATTTGAGGAAAGTAGCGTGGGCCTTTGTAAATTTCTGACCTGACCCTGGCTGAGGGAGAGAAACAACGGCAGAACGAAAAACAATATGACCAAGAGTTTTGCAAGATGCAACGTGGAAGAGGCTCTGCTCAGACTGGCAGCGGCTCTTTCAGATCTCAGGGAGACGTTCTTCACATCACCTGCTACCTGATCCTTTTTAAGTGGAGATGCCGGGGACTGAACGTGGGACCTTCTGCATGCCAAGCCGATGCTCTGGTACCACTGGAAGCAGAGCTGCGGTTTGAAAGTTACCTCTTCTGCAGGAAGGACAAATGAGCACTTCTAAATTTCCAGTGCTTCTGTCGAACACTCCTCATGATGGGCGATTCCTAACAGTGCTTATTTCTTAGGCAACTTTGGTTTTCTCTTGCAGTAGGAGAGAGGGTGATGTTCTTAATTATCTTTCCCCTTCCTCGAGAATTAGTGTTTCAGCGCTTACAGACAGACCCAAGTGCACAGATTGGTGCCACGTTTCTTTCACGGCTGCTCCACTGACGAAATTTCACACTTGGCTCACTCTGCAAATTGATTCTGAGTGAGGTGTGAGCTGCTACTTAATGGGCTGGATCCAGCAGAATTGCTCACAGAAGCAACTGGTGGAGTGGATCTTTCCCCACTGTTCCCAAGCACCCCGCCATTTGCCCCGAAACTACTCTGAGGATTGGTAGAAGAGAACATCACAGGACAGGTGTGTTCCAGCGGTGGGGTGGGTGGAGGAATAAAGTAAATTTGCCTGCCTCCCTTCTCTGGCTGTTGCAAGCCTCAGAGGGAAGAAGAGGCCGTTCTACTTGATTCAGTCTCATTCCCGCAGCACCCAATCTTGGTGCGCTCGCCTCCCAGTGCTCAGAGAGATGATCCAGGCTGCTTGGTGCAGGTGGGGAAGAGAGCCATTCCACCAGCTCCCTCTGTGAACACATCCACTGGATCCAGTCCAGTGCCTCCATCCAGAAGAGAACTGAATCCAATAGAGTAGTGTTATGTTCATCATTTAATGAGTTTGAGGGAATCTGGAGCGGAGAAAACCTCCGTCTCCCTAGAACCAGACGAGATGATGGCATATTCCACGGGCATGGGCTCTTGACAGCCTGTCAGAGTTTCACGTTGGCTGCCTCTGCAGCTCCCCCGCAGACATAAATTCCTTGCTCCTTTTAATTGCATGTTGCCGGTGGAAGAAATTAAGCCTTGTCTTGCGGGTTTCTGTTCACTGAACACGCGTACCCAGGAAGCCTCAGCTGATCCACAACCAAGAAGAAAGTTAGTCCCGCTTACACTGAAGGCCTTGCCCTTCACCACCGGCAGCTCATGCGTGTTAATGAAGCAGGGCAGTGAGCTGGGGGCTGACCTTCCTGGGTCGTACCACTTTGCATGGCGGGTGGAAAGTGGACTAATGGAATGTCCCTGGGAAGGAAGGTTGTAACCGAGCTGGCTGCGTGCAGAATGGGAGAATGTAGCCTTCAAATAATGCCATTTCCTTCCTCCAGCTATATGAATTCAAACCTACTTACTACGTCAGGGTCACCGGCTGGTGGACTCCTGGCTGGTGTTGCTGCACCCAGAAGTGATGTCATTGCGTTGCTGATGTTGGGGGATGTTGCTGTAGTTTTGGGGCAAAACTCTATGGGTTTTTTGCCCTCAAAACCATAGAGTTTGCCCCAAAATTGAAGCAGAACCTCCCCCCCCGACATTGGCAACGCGATGGCATCACATCCAAGTGATGTCATCATTACAGGGATGTTGCCTGTTCAGGGGTGGGGCTTCTGCTGGCCAGCTGGCGGCACCTGCCTCACAAGGTGCCTGTTGTGGGGAGTGGAAGGGAAGGTGATTGTAAGCCACTTTGAGACACATGAGGCTTGCTGGGTGACCCTGGGTCAGTCACAGTTTATCTCTCAGAACTGTCTCAGCCCCACCTGCCTCACAAGGTGCCTGTTGTGGGGAGTGGAAGGGAAGGTGATTGTAAGCCACTTTGAGACACATGAGGCCTGCTGGGTGACCTTGGGCCAGTCACAGTTTATCTCTCAGGACTCTCTCAGCCCCACCTGCCTCACAAGGTGCCTGTTGTGGGGAGAGGAAGGGAAGGCAATTTTGAGACTCCTTAGGGTAGAAAAAGGTGGAATATAAAACCCCTTTTTCTTCTTCCTTTATAAATGTGGATACATATAGAAGAATTCTTTCATGTTTTCATTTTGATCTATAAAAGATTAGCCAATTGACGAGGTGCTTCTGGCCTCTGTCCCAGTTTTACACAACTTTTCCATCATACTCCTAATCTCCTTCATTAACGTGTGTTATGCTTAATCACAGTGTTACAAGCCCAGTATGGTTTCTTTATCAGTGAACTTCAGACGGTTTAGCAGTTTTGAATAGAACTGCAGCATAGGTCTTAGTTCTCCAAACGTGAACTCCATAGGGTTTAATAAGGATTACTATTTTTTAAGGAGAGTGCATTCAAATGTATGTAATTGTTGTAACTCAAGATCAGGCAGCTCTTTCTTTAATCAGTAATTTCAGCTTATTAGAACAGAACATAAGAGAAGCCAATGTTGGATCATGCAAATGGCCCATCTAGTTCAACACTCTGTCACACACAGTGGCCAAAAATACCAGGTGCCATCAGGAAGTCCAGCAGTGGGAACACATAACAACACAACACACAGAAAACCCCCAACTTATATGCAGTTTGGAACTGGCTAAACCACACCGCTGGAACAGTAAAGTCCAATCATAAGTGAGTGCTTTAGGATCAATAGGGTTTGTTCCCGCCGAGAGTCATAGTCCTCATTGATTGGTCCATTGCATAATGGCAGCCAATCAGACTGTTGATTTCAGGAACTGAGAGTCTATGGAGCTTGGCTCATTCTGCAATTCAGGCTATCCATATAACACAATACATAACAGTAATGTTTCCCTGAACATTAGCAAAATGCTGTTGTGATGTCCTGGGGTGTCCCTTTTAGACCCTTCACTTCATTATCCTGGGCTCAGTGGCGACACTGAGGTGCAGGAAAAGTCTCAGTTAACTTTCCCACCTTCCCTATCGTGCTGGGGATCCCAGCCGATACAAAGTTCTTGGGAAGTTTATGGGAAAATAATTCAGACTTGAGAGAAATATTTACAGCTAACATGGAGGGTAAGATTTCATGCGTTTTAAAGTGGCCTTGCCTTGGAGGGAGGACCCTTTTTCAGGCGGCCTTGTTCAGACAGTCACAAATATGCACAGCGTCTTGCTGTATCTCCATAGCTCTTTCACTTTCAGGACCACATAAAAGGACTAAATTAATATTCTGATCCCTACACTGTCCTTACATGACTCTCTGGGTTACCTTAACCTTTTCACAAAACTCCTCTCGAATTCCTAAGTGTCAAAATGTCTCATCTATAACATCTTAACTCCCTCCCCCTGCTTCCCGCCCACATCTCCTATTAGCTGGTGGCCCCCCATTCTCATTCACTGCTTTGTTGCCGGGCGGTTTTTCTTCTTTCCGTATTTGTCAGGCAGGAGGGACTAGCCCCCCCCTTCTGAAAGGCACTTTGGCTATTAACAAAAGTCTCTTTGTTCTTGGGCTAGTGAGTTGCTTAAACATTTGATTATATGATAGGTGAGGTGGCCTTTCTTTTTTTTAAAAAAATCGATCTTTACTATGGCCCGGAGGCCATACAGAAGTGGAACAACATTAATTACCTAAAATTGTATTGTGACCTATATCATCCTTTCTTTTTGAAGGGTTAAGTCCCCAAACCATTTGAGGTTTAGGCCACTATCAATGACATCTCATAGCATCTGTCGTATCTGGCTTCTTTTCCCTGAAGTGTCTCACCCACCTTGAACCTTCCAGATAGGAAGACAGTTTTCATTTTGTTTATTTACGTTTTTCTAACGTTTTAATGGTTTGCAGAGGGGGGGGCAACCCCCTCTCTCCCCTCAAACTTTAATCCACTGCAGCACTTGAGAAATGGTATTCTGGCTCTTGCCGCTTGATTCTGTATACTGGCAAGAATAGAGTGCTGCAATTTTAAGCAATCTTCTGTTGGTTGAACCTTGGCTTAATGTACAATAAAACTGCTGAAAACAGTGGGAAGAAGGATGGTTCTTGGGAGGGAAAAAAATGGAACTGTTTTGACCTCCCCTGTCATACCGTGTTTTGCTTGGTTTTAATGATGAAAGGATTCTGTTCTCTACCAGCAAAATACAAAAGAGGAGAGTGTTTCAGTCTCTCTGGTTGTCAGCCTTTACTTTTTTCTAACTAGAGTACAAAAGCAGTCTTGCTATGCCTTCATCCATCTTTTTGACCTTTGGCCCCGTACATATATCTCTTTGTAAGACAGAGTCAATGCACATTTAATTAAAAACAAAAAACAGGGACCAGTACCTGGGTGAATGTGGGGTTTAAATCATGTGGGAGCTAAAGAGGGTTGGCCACGGTACTGCTTGGATGGAAGACCACCAAGGAGGACTGGGGTTACTGTGTGGGGGAAAGGCAATGCCAAACTACCTTGCCTGGAACACCCCATGAGCTGGGTTGCCACAAATTAGTTGCACCTGAACGGCACATTCTTCTTCTTCAGCTGTACATGTGTTGAATGTTGGAATGTAAGGATGGCTGCATGTGGGTAGAAGGAAAAAAAACGTGTATGTGTGACTGGGAGTAATAGTTGATGTGAATTTTATGTTTGATTGTTTATATGCCGGTGACCTTTAACAGGCTCGTAGCTACGGCGGAGGTTTTTTTTGGGGGGGAGGGGCTCTGCCCCCTTTCTTAAAGGCACAAGTCCAGTCCACAAGAATCTCTCCTGTAAATACTTTTTTCAATCATTTTTAAACATTTTTAAAGGCATGAGCTTCTTTATGTAGAGTGAGGTGCTGTAGTTGACTAATTCCCACACTGAGCAAGGGGGTTGGAGTAGGTGACCTCTAGGATCCCTTCTAACTCTGTGTCAAGAAACTGGTCTCCTTTAAGAGAGTTTTTCTGCCTAAGTGTTAGCTTTCTTTACTATAGAAGTCATCACCCTCACCTGCTGGCTTGTTATCAGAATTGTTGCTCAGGCTGGTAGAAGTGATTAACTTGCAGCAGCTGAGAACTGCCATCTCAAGTGGTTGACACAGCTTGCAATTTAGAGATCTATCCTAGTAACAGCTTCCTATTGGCTAAATGACTTTTCCTTCTGCACTGAGAACTTCAGCCCCACCAAAAAAAAACTTGCCCCACAAGCCACAAAATGCTGGCTATGGGTCTGCCCTTTAAGAAGGAACCATGTGGCATTCTGGGAAAATGGAGATGGCAGTTAGAGATGGCAGTTAGCAGATGATTTAACAGAGGTGATTTTAGTTTTGAAAGTGTTTTAGTTCATGTTTAGTTCAGATGTTAAATCATCTGAGGCTAAGAGGGATTGAGGAAGCGGTGGAGGAAGACATACGTTTGGTGGTGACGACAGCATTCACAGAGTATTTGGGAGAAGATCAAGGAGAGCTAGATTCTGATTTTGATTTAATTTATAGAGTGAACTCAGCATATGCTCAAAGAAAGAAATTGCCGAGAGATGTGATTGTACCAGTGGTAACAAGGAAGATGAAAGAGGATATTTTAAAGAAACAATTTACACAACCCTTGGAGATTGATGGTAAAAAGATAATAATAATGAGAGAACTCCCAAGAATGATTCTACAGGATAGAAAGAAGTACAAGAAGTTGGTCGACAAGCTGAAGCAGCTTAACATTAGGTTCAGATGGGAAATACCACAAGGACTGTCTTTTACCTATCACATGTTAAGATATACGATTAAAACACCAGGAGAAATGCAGAGGTTTAAGGCAGATAATTTAGAAGACTTTGGAGATATATAAGACAAGACACTATGGATTACAAATTTTTATCATGGGATGTGAACGGACTTAATTCACCCAATAAAAGAAAATTAGTAAAATATTGGCTGGAAAAACAAAAATGTAATATTATTTGCTTACAAGAAACTCATATTAAAAAACAGAACAGTAAGTATTTGATCAATAAAAAATTGGAAGAAGAATTTTATTCATTGGCAGGAAAAAAATAAAGGAGTTGTGACCTATGTAAAAAAAGAATTAGACCCAAAAGAAATTTTTAGTGATAAAGATGGGAGATATATTGGAGTGGAAATTACAATGCTTCAGAAAAAAACATTGATAGTTAATATATATGCACCTAATGGAGCAAAAGAATTTTTTTTAAAGATTTAATGAAAGAATTGGACCAAGTGAATTATGATCAGAGAATCCTGGCGGGAGACTTTAATGGTACTGTAAATAACAAACTGGACAGGAAATAAAAAAACTGATGAAAAGATTGGAAAACTTACCAAAAGTTTTTTTAAAACTGATGGAACAAGAGAAATTGGAAGATGTGTGGAGAAAATGGAACCCTAAGGTTAAACATTTTACTTTTTATTCCAATAGACATAATTCTTTTTCCAGGATTGACATGATTTGGATGTCTGGAGATATCGCATTAAAAATGCAAAAAGTGGAGATTTTACCAAAGACTAACTCAGATCATAATCCATTGATATGGACGCTAAAAGAAAAGGTTAAGCAGTTTCAGTGGAGAATCAATGAAGATTTATTAGATAAGAAAAAAACAACTGAGATATTGCAGAAGGAAACCCAGATATTCTTTCAAATGAATTTAAATCAAAATGTGAAGATACAGACTGTCTGGGATGCATATAAGGCAGTAATGAGAGGATTACTTATATCATTAAATGCAAATGACAGGAAACAAAGGATGAAACAACAAAATAATATCCAAGAAAAGATCCAGCAAAAAGAAAAAGAATTAAAGAAAAGCCCAGGGAAAAAGAAAATTATTAAAGAGATACAAATTTTACAAGAACAGCTGAATGTGATATTTAATTGGGAACTGTATTGGAATTTAAAGAAACTGCAACAAAAATCTTTTGAGAGAGCAAATAAGCCAGGAAGACTTTTGGCATGGCAACTAAAAAATCAAAGAGAAAAAAGGTTAATAAGTAAAATAATGTAAGAAGATAAAGAAATTGTGGATACGAATGGTTTAAAAAGAGGTTTTTTAAAATACTATGTGAAATTATTTCAAAAAAAGAATATAGATCCGGAAAAAATTAAAAAATATTTGGACAAAGTAGAAATTCCAAAGGTGGGGGGAAAAAATCAAGGAAATGTTGAATGGTCCAATTCAAAAAGAAGAAATTTATACTGCGATAGAGGAGGCAAAGTTGGGGAAAGCTCCAGGTCCAGATGGATTTACTGCAAAATTTTATAAAAAATTAAAAGAGGAACTGACCCCAATTTTTGAACTCTTATCAAATGATATACAGGAGACTAAATTAATTCCAGAGACGTGGAAAGAAGCCAATATATCACTCATACCGAAAGAAGGACAAGATCTAACAGATGTAAAAAAATTACAGACCAATTTCTCTTCTTAATAACGATTATAAATTGTTTGCCAAAATAATTTCAGAAAGATTGAAGAATTATTTGAAAGATGTTATAGCAGAAGAACAAGCCGATTTCTTACCAAATAGACAAATCAGAGACAATTTAAGAATGGTGATAGATGCAATTGAGTATTATGATAAACACCCAGAAAAAGAGGTTGCTTTTCTATTTGTAGATGCTGAAAAAGCCTTTGACAATTTAAATTGGGATTTTACGTTCCAAGTGCTGGAGAAAATGGACATTGGACAGCCCTTTTTAAACATAATTAGGGCGATATACTCAGAACAAAAAGCATCATTGAATGTAAATAAAGAAATGACAAATCATTTCAAGGTTCAAAAAGGGACCAGACAAGGTTGTCCGTTATCCTCTCTATTGTTTATTTGGATTTTGGAGGTTCTGTTGGGGAAGATAAGAGAGGGAAAGAATATAAAGGGACTTGCAATTGGAGGTTTCATGTATAAATATAGGGCATTTGTGGACAATGTAATGTTTTTGGTTGAAGAGCCAATAAATAATTTACCATTGTTGATGGAAAAGATTAAGGAATTTGGAGACCTGGCTGGATTTTATGTGAACAAGAATAACACAAAGGTGTTATGTAAAAATATGACAAAAGAAAAGCAACTAGAATTGCAAGAAAAAATACAATGTGAAGTGGTTAAAAAACCAAAATACTTAGGAATTGAGTTGACAATGAAAAACATAGATCTTTTTGAGTGCCGGAAAAATGGGACTGAATAAGGAAGATGCTTTTTATGGCAGAAATGGACAAACTGACAAAGAAACTTAATGATAAAGAAGATGAAGAATTTCTTGCAGAATGGAAGGATTTTAAAGACTATGTTGAAATGAACTGGGATGTTAAAAATAATTTACTTTGCCTTGATAACTATTGAGAGTAAAGTATAGAAAATAATGATTGAATAGTAGCTAAAAGGTTACCTAAGATCTAGACAGAGAAACTGAAAATGTTAGAAATGAAGAATTGAAAAAGTGAGAAGTTTTAATGTAAATGAAAAGTGAAGTAACAAGGGGTTAATGAAGGGGTGGGAGCATTGCTGGAAGCCATGAGGGGGGAGGGAGGGGATATTAGAAAAGGATGTATTTAATGATATCTTGAAATATGGAATATGTTACTATATCCTATTGATAATTAAAAAAAGAAAGATATGGCAGCAGATTTCAGTGCAGAGGTGATTTTAGTTTTGAAAGTGTTTTAGTTCATGTTTGGTGTGTTCTTAAATTAAAATCGACATTAACTCCATGTCCTGCCTTTCTCCCTCATTGGAGTATAACGTATGCTGTATGTGGATTGTATGTTTGTACAGGGGCATTGCACAGTGCATTCAGTGCACATGGTATGTGCAAGCTAAAGCAGAAACACCAAATCCTAACTATGGATGGGGAGCAGTCGAGTAAGCGGGAAGGCAAGAAGAGGCAAGAGTTATAGACGAGAGGAGAAGAATTTAAAAAGCAATGGTAATATGGTGTAGTGGTTAAGTGCATGGACTCTAATCTGGGAGAACCAGGTTTGATTCCCCACTCGCAGCTGCTGGATGACCTTGGGCAAGCCATAGTTCTGGCAGAGCTATCCTTGAAAGGGCAGTTTCTGTCAGAGCTCTCTCAGCCCCCCCTACCTGTTGTGGGGAGGGGAAGGGGAAGGAGTTTGTAAGCTGCTTTGAGACTCTGAGTGAAGGGCGGGGTAGAAATCCAATCTCCTCCTCCTCCTCTAATCATAGAATGTTAGAGTTGGAAGGGACCTTGCAGGTCATCTAGTCCAACCACCTGCACTCTGCGGGAGCATAGCTGAAAGATAGCTCTACATACCTACAACATACCCAAAAGATGGTCGTCCAGCCTCTGCTTGAAAACATCCAAGGAAGGAGCATCCACCACCTCCCGAGGCAGACTGTTCCACTGCTCAAACACTCCGTCTTCTTCCTCTTCCTCTTCTTCCTCTTCCTCTTCTTCTTCTTCTTCTTCATATGGGGCACCAGTTGTTAGGAACTGACTGGTGTAAATGAAAACAGACTATGGTGCACTTCTTTAAAACAGAATAGCTCTGGCCGGCTCGTGTTCCCATGTTCTCTTCTGTCCATTTCACAAGCAGCCATTCTCTCTGGTGCCCATAAGGAACTAAATGGGGGTGGGGAGCTGTGAGCTGGACCTGGCTTGGGATGACAGAATCCCTTGAACCGCCGTGGCCTGTGTCGGCCTTATCGATAGCGGCACGCCTGCTCACACAGATGACTTCTTATCAGGATTTTAGCCTCATGTGATATCTGTTGCACAATAACCAACTGCCCTGGAGACTTAGCGAATGATGTTACCGACAAGAGTCCTTGTAAACCTAGTTCAGTGTGCATTGTGGCCGCTCTCCTAACGTAATCTTCCTGTTGGCTGAGTTATGATTTCTTTTTTGCACGCTCAAAAGGCTGAGCCTCCCAAATCAGCCTTCCTCTTATGCACGTCAGGCGGCATAGGGATGCCATACCTTTGGATGGCTCCACTTCTGTGCTGCAACCTTCTCTGCACTACCCTATTTGCTTTCCGCATTCGGCTGCAAGCAGAATTGAAATGGGAATTCTATATACAGCCCTTGAATTGAAGGGCTGTATTCCCTGTCAAAATCCGTCTACATATTTTGTTTTAGGAATAAATCACCCTCTGCAAAGCTCCTGCTTCTCCCTACAATCCTCCCCCGCCCCTCGTGTTAAGGCTAATTAGTACCTTCAGTCACACCGTGAAGATTCTTGTGTTGTTGTGGCAGCTGCTGCCGGATAAACTTTTACAAAATCTACACAGCCGATCAGAAGTCCTGCTGGGCAAAATAGGCAAAGTATGATTTTTTTTAAAAAAAAAACACATGCAAGTGGTATAGTATGGATGGCCCAGGCTAGCCCAACCTTGTCAGATCTCAAAAACTAAGCAGGGTCAGGCCTGGCTACTATTTGGATGGGAGACCTTCAAGGAATACCAGGGTCGTGATGCAGAGGCAGGCAATGGCAAACCACCTCCAGACATCTCTTGCCTTGAAAACCCCACGGGGTCACCATAACTCAGCTGCGACTTGACGGCACTTTCCATCTTCCCTATAGTTTTTGCCTGGTCTCCTTCTCATCGGCTTGCACAATGTTTTCGCTGATTGTTTTCATGTTGTATGATGTCATACAGTCACTCTGAGGCCATCAGCCCAAGTTTACCAAAAGCTGTGAAAATTATTGCCCCAAACTCTTCAGATGTTTTTTAAGAATTGGTTTTAGCATCTGTGTCCTTACAAAAATTGCAAGAAATTTTACAAGGAATCTGTTGGAGGCTATTGGTTACATAGATCCACTGAAAGAGAAAAGGTTCCAGACGGTATAATATAAAAGAAGGAACTTTGAGCCAGTTTGGTGTAGTGGTTAAGTGCGTGGTGTTGTGGTTAAGTGCGTGGACTCTAATCTGGGAGAACCGGGTTTGATTCCCCACTCCTCCACTTGCACCTGGCTGGATGACCTTGGGCAAGCCGTAGTTCTGATAAGAGCTGTTCCTGAAAAAAAGAGCAGTTTCTGTCAAGAGCTCTCTCAGTCCCACCGACCTCACAGGGTGTCTGTTGTGGGGAGGGGAAGGGAAAGGAGATTGCAAGCTGTTCTGAGACACCTTTGGGTAGTGAAGGGCGGGGTATAAATCCAATCTCCTCTTCTTCTTCTTCTAAACATTGAGTTGATCATCTTCATCTTGACATTGAAGAGTTGGCTTTTATACCCCACTTTTCTCTGCCCTAAGAAGTCTCAAAACGGCTTCCCTCTTCCCACAACAGACACCTTGTGAGATAGGTGGGGCTGAGAGAGTCCTGAGAGAACTGTGACTGGCCCAACATCACCCAGCAGGCTTCATGTGGAGGAGGAGTGGGAAATCAAACCTGGTTCTCCCGGTTAGAGTCTGTCACTACACCATGCTGGCTTTCCTGTGCAGCTGTGGGCAGAATGCAGTCCACAAAGCCTGCAAGTGCATGAGAGGATTCTCTTTCTCAGACCAATTGTAATGTTGAATTCTTTTTTGTTCTTTCTATTGAGGGTTCATTCAGATATTAAAAGTTGCTTTCTGTAATGGCAGTCTTTAAAGCTTTTAATGGTTACGCGAGGTTATACGTTTTAATTCTTGTAGTCAGAAGCTGCCTTGATTCCAGTGGAGCATACGGGAAGGTCATTGTGTGATCACAGCCTGGGTGGGGCTATATAGCTGAAGAACTGGGGACATACCGTTAGAGGGGGGGAAGGCTCAATTTTCACTGTCTGAGGCCACAAAGGAATGCAGTCCGTCAGTTGGTTTAGGACTGCATTGTTGGATGCGTGTCCCCCTGAACTGTTTCCAAATACATGAAGCTGCCTTCTACAGAGAGAGAGGTCGTTCATGTAATCTACCACCTGCTCCATCTAATTGGAGATGCTGGGAATTGAACCTGGAGCCTTTCTGCATGCCAAGCAGATGCCGTACCATAAAAGCCACAGTTCCTCCCCTTTTTTGGAGTGAGATTCCTCTCTTCGTTATGATAACAAAAGGCACTACCTGTCAGCCTTTATAGCAGTGATAGGGAATGCAGGAGGGCAATTGGAGACGGTTTGCCATTGCCTCCTGTTGCCTACCTCTGCCCTGGACTTTCTTGGTGGTCTCCCATCCAAGTAATAACCTGAGCTAACCCTGCTTAACTTCCAGGATCTAACAACGTTGTTCTAGCTTGGGCTGTCTAGGTCAGAATATGATATTTTATAATTGGTAATAAATATCAGATCTTCCCCTCTTCCACACATCCGTCGTATTCCTCCCCTCTTTCACAAGTCGGGGAATGTGGCCCATTATATCTTGTGGGTTTTGATCTGCATTGTGTCCTTGAAAGAAGTCGTCTGCTCTCCCATTCTGACACTTCTGCTCAGCAAATTTAGCTCTGTGAGTTTCCCCCCCCTCTTCTGAACTATCAGGTACGTCTAGTCTGAAACTGTGACTCATTCGGTTCTCTTCACTTTCCTTCGTGCCCATATGGGTGTGTCTATATATATCTATATATCTATATTTATTTTATAAAGTAAAAGAAGCCTTCTCTCTTTCAGGTTTTGTTGCAATTTTGATCCCTCGGCTGGACCTGGTGATCTCGTTTGTAGGAGCCGTGAGCAGCAGCACTCTGGCCTTGATCTTGCCGCCGCTGGTTGAGATCCTCACTTTCTACAAGGACAAGGAAGACTTGGGGATGGTGCTGAAGGACGTCTTCATCGCTTCCCTTGGAGTGTTGGGCTTCGTCACCGGCACTTATGTGACTATTGAGGAAATCCTCTGTCCCTCTATCTTGCCTTCTGTTAACGCCACAGTGGCTCCAAATTGTTTGAACGTTTCACATTTGGCTGCAGGTTTAGATTGACATTGGAAGACTGTGACTCCACTGAGTTCGTTATGATGGATCTCCCCAGGAACCAAAGATAATGTCGGATTCCACAAGGCGAGAGCTGGGACTCTGAATGAATGTTGGGAAATTAAAATACCTTCTGCCCAGTGTACGCATATTGCGGACCAAGGTCTCCCTCTATTCCTGCCTTCCAGTTCGAGCCCCCAGTGCTATGTCTAGCACAGAAATCTGGTTTTGGGGGGGTAAATAATAATCGGAAAATTCAGTATATTTTTTCAGGCATGAAAGCACTTTGGAAAGTAAAATGCTGCCTCCCCAAGTGTTGTGGATTTGGCTAACACAAGCCATGAGGGGTTGTCTTCATCAGTCCTTCTATTCACATGTTGTGGGGGGGGGGGGGCACTGCCTGCCAAGAACCTCTCCACTGCAGGCCCCACTGATTTGTACAAGATGGCAGATAGGCCGTTATGCAAATCCTACATCATTTCACTTATGCAGCAGGGACTCACAATGAGCTGTGGTTCCCAGTGGGACAGGTCTCAGAGTTAGCCTGCTCCCTCTGTCCTCCCACAAGTTTTTTTTTCTGTCAAGTCACAGTTGACTTATGCCAACCCCGTAGGGTTTTCAAGGCAAGAGACATTCAGAGATGGTTTCATTTCCTGCCTCCATGTAATGACCCTGGCATTCTTTGGTGGTCTCCCATCCAAATAATAACTGGGGCAGACCCTGCTTAGCTTCCAAATCTGACAAGATCAGGTTATCCTGAGCTGTCCAGGTCAGGGCCCTGCAAGGGTAGCTATCCATAAAGGTATTAGAAACAAAAGGAGACAGTTACGCATTCCTGTATAATGACCGAAAAGAAGTTGTTTCTTGGGTTTGTTGCTGCAGTCTGTTTACATGCCAAAAAGAAAAAGCCCTTTACAATGATGGGATTTTGCACTTAGTCTTTTTTAGCAGAGCAGAAATAAGACTGTGATACAAGCTTTGTTTCAACCTTCAGTGAATTATTTCCCCTACCCTACTTACTGTACAAATCTGCAGTATGCTGTATTTTTTCTATTTATTCCTAACAGAGTAACACTATATTTGTACTGTAGCACTGTATATTACTGTACAGATGAGATGTTTCTCCAGTATTCTGCCTTAAATGAATATGCCAGTCACAGTTCTGTGCTTTGGGGTGGGGGGTGGGGGGGAAGAGGGTGGAATGAGGAAAACAAATTTTAGCAAAAGCGCAGAAGAAGCCCTTCTGAGGTAAATCAGAAAAGTTAAAAAGTTTTAAACCCTGCTAAAATCAGTTTGCTACACGCACGTTAAAGGCCATGCTAATTCACATTTATGCCGTGTGCTCTCATTTTTCTAGTGGGAAAGCCACCCGGAACGTCTCCTTCACAAACTCAATTCTGAAATGAATGGGAGCAGCTGTTCCCTATTTGCTGACTTCATTAGAGCTTGCGCGGGAGAACTTCCTGGTAGAACTTTGTCCTTTTATGGTGTAAGTGTGTGTCTGTGTGTGTGTGTGGGGGGTTGTTGTTTATAAATGTGGTGTGTCTTTGGTGGGAGCTGAGGAGAATCTGCGTGACCAGTCTCCTTCCTCGCTTTGGGTTTTTCCAGACGTGTTATTTCAGTTGTGTACCTGTACTGTGAGTCTTTTCCCCCTTTTCTGTGCATGCGCTGCTTCCTCTGGTGGCTGCTTTGATCTTTCATAGCTGTTTCTCCAGGTTTCTTTTACATGTACTTTAAAATTGCTCTGAAAAATTCCAGAGCCAGTTTGGTGTAGTGGTTAAGAGCGGCGGACTCTAACCTGGAGAACCAGGTTTGATTCCCCACTCCTCCACATGCAGCTAGCTGGGTGACCTTGATTCAGTCACAGTTTTCTCAGAGCTGTTTTCTCAGGAGCAGTTCTCTCAGAGCTCTCTCAGCCCCACCTACCTTACAGAGTGTCTGTTGTGGGGAGGGGAAGGGAAGGAGATTGTAAGCCGCCCTGAGACTCTGAGTGAAGGGTGGGGTATAAATTCAACTCTTTTTCTTCTTCTACAGGGAGAAAAACATGTGTGGGAAAGGGGGGGGAACCCTTGACACATTACGGGCACACAACTGACAAATTAACATGTGCGGAAAAACCCTTTGGGTCTTCATCAGCATACGTGGTGAATGCCATGTTTCATGTAACATGAAGCGCCATTACGTGCACTAGTCTGGGAAGGGTCCTGCCCCTCCCCTGCCTACAGACACCATCCGCAAGGTAAAGCCCAGTATAGGTGATGGTGTGTGTTCACACTCAATTCATGTACTCTCCCAAAGGGCAAGTTGACAAAAGGCAGTGTGAATCAGGCCTACATGTGCATGGGTGTATGTCCATAGTGTCTGTGCCACACAGACAGTATAGGCTGAGCTCCCCCACTTATGTGTCCCACTCTGTGGATAGGATCTCTGGCTTTGGTGGTTATGTGTTGTGGCCCCAGTTTTTCTTAAATGCGTCATGTTCGGCTAGCACTTTTAAATGGACCAGGGATATGCAGTAGTAACGTGGGCATTCGCTTGTTCGCTGTGTGTGTATATATATGTATGTATGTGGTCCCTTCCAACTCTGTGATTCTCTGATTCTCTGACTAAGCAATGAAAACAAAGCACTACTCCTTCCTTAGCACTTGTTCTCTCTTTCTGTTGCTTGAGACCACTATGCACGATAAACAGTTTATAAAAGAAATATTTAGACTTAGCTTAAGTCTATGAAAATGCACACTTTTTTGTCCGTGTGGATTTTTTTTTTTTACCGAGAGACACACTAGATGTGGCGATGGCGGTTGCGTGTGTGTTTGGACCCAGGTAATCCCTGCAGTCCTGTAGAAAGGGGGCGGGGGTTGGGGCAGTCCAGTGGAGCAGCCGGATTCTGTCCCCCATCGTCACTCTTCGCCCCTTAATTGTGCGCCAGGATTGGGTGGCTGGAAGAAGTGCACCTGGGGAGGAAGGATGCAGATAGTGAAGCAATAGATTAGGAGAGGGGATCCCTGGCCCCAAAGACATCCAGCCGTCCTTGACCAGAGCCGGGGCTTTCTTGGCCCTGGCTCCAACCTGGTGGGACTCTCTGCCAACTTCCATTGGGGCCCTGCGGGACTTAATGGGATTCCGCAGGGTCTGCAAGGCAGAGATGCTCCACCAGGCTTTGGGCTGAGGACAGCAACAGTTTTCCATCATAGCCAGCATCCTTCTCTTTTCTTCCACCCTGCCCGCTTCGGCCTCCTATCCTTAACCTGCCCCTTGAGACAGAAGAACAGTCCAGATCAGGTTTTAGATTAAATTGTAGACGCCATCTGAAGACTGTGAAATTCAGGATTAATCGATTTGTTGATTTTAAACGATATTTTTGTATGTTTTGATCTACTGTAAATTGCCCAGAGCCCTGTGTACTCAGGGATGGGGCGATTCAGAAATTCAATAAATAATAAAATAATAAAAATAGTCATTACCCCGGTGTCTCTCCCCTTCCTTAAACTGGACGTGTTCCTTCTGCTTCCTGTGCAGCTTTGGCAAGAACCACAGTTCAAACTGTGCTCTGAGGCCTCTTTGCTCAAAGCTTGAACATCTTGGGCATAAAATATATTCTTAATGAGTTCTGGTTAATCCAGTGGCACCTCCTGTTTCTCCCAGCACTTTGCTTTTGGCAGGTCCCTCGTTGTGAGTTCAGGGGGCATGGAACTCATCTCTTGAATCATCTCTTCTCTGCCCGGTGAACGCTTCTGCATAGAATCTGTACAAATAGACCAAAGGACTGGAGCAGGAACCTTTGGCCAGCAGCTGGCATCAGCTCACGCTAACGCCATCTGGCGCGATGGAGTCGAGCCCATTGTCTCCAAAGTCTTGCCGATAAGACCATAAGTGCCTCTGGAAGTACCGAGGTTTTCTGCGATGCTGAGCTTCCGGTATCGCCACCTAAAGTGGGAGCGCACCTGAAGCTCGAGCTGAGATTCCTGTCTTTGGAAGAATCACTCTCTGAAGATCTCGGCAGGATTGTAGAGAGATTCAGCACCCTATGACCAAGCTGCGGAATCTTGTGAGCAAAAATTCTACCTTGTGAGCTACTGGCAGGAGCGATTTGGCTACTGCATAAAACAGTTTGCTCTGGCGCCGCCCTTCCTGAGCTAAGACAAAAATGTGTGAGCCGGAGGCTAAAAAGCTGTGAGCTAGCTCACACTAACTCAGCTTGGAGGGAACACTGCCTTGAACGCCTTTCGTTGGCTGATCCCATCACGCAACCAGCGATTCAGATTTCTTTCACGCGTTGCAGCCGAGCGTGATGCAGCTGCTAACTTCCTACTTAACCTTTTACAAAAAGTGCCTGACAGACGAGAGCTTAACTCCAAAACGCAATGGTGTTTAAGTCTTCACGGTGCTCACTACATTCCGAGCATTGCGCACAATCTGTTTTTCTATCACAGCGGACCACATTCCTTCTGAGGGGCTGATGTATGGAAGGTCTGCATCGCTGTAAGCCCTTCTGATGTCAGTGGCACTACTCTGAAGCAGGCTGGGAATAGCTACCCAAGTGCACGTTTTATTTCATTTCCGTGAATCTAGGAAAATGTGAAGAGAGATTCTCTGGGGGAATGCATTTACAGACTGGCGTGTCAGATAAAATCAGAGCAATCTCTGTGCTCCAAATAAATTCCAGGGAATCCTTGCCAAAGATGCTGAAATGTAGTAAAATCCTTTTTAAAAGGAAAAAAAAAACCACCAGTGATGCAGCTAACTTTTAAGATACTGTAAATTGGGGTAGCTAGATTAGATTAAGACGCTGAACTGCAGGCTGTGGAAGGTCAGTAGTTCAACAGTTCGAGACCCGAGTGCCACATGACAGAGTGAGCTCCCGTCTCTAGTTCCGGCTCCTGCCAACCTAGCAGTTCGAAAGCAAGAAATTGCAAGTAGATAAATAGGTACCACTACAGTTTGGTGTAGTGGTTAAGTGCGCGGACTCTTATCTGGGAGAACCGGGTTTGATTCCCCACTCCTCCACTTGCACCTGCTGATGTGACCTTGGGTCAGTCACAATCTCTGGCACAGCTGTTCTCTCAAGGACAGTTTCTGTCAGAAGTTCTCTCAGCCCCACCTACCTCACAGGGTGTCTGTTGTGGGGAGGGGAAGGGAAAGGAGTTTGTAAGCCGCTCTGAGACGCCTTTGGGCAGTGAAGGGCGGGGTATAAATCCAAACTCTTCTTCTTCTTCTTCTTCTTCAGTGGGAAGGTAACAGCGTTCCGTGCGCCTTGATGTTTAGTCATGTTGGCCACATGACCATGGAAACGTCTTCAGACAGCGCTGGCTCTTTGGCTTTGAAACGGAGATGAGCACTGCAACTCGAGAGTCAGATTCAACTGGCTTTCGAGCAAGGGAACCTTTACCTTTACCTTTAACACCTTCAAGACCAACAAGATTTCCACACCTGAGAGGAGTGAATGGAGAGTCTCAGTCTTATTTTGACCTATTTATTGCTTTACAACTGTTGACCTCATAACCTCAGCTTGTTATTTAGTTTGTCTTTGCATATCTTAAAACGTCTTCATCGTGTTACATGTTAATTTGCTGTTCAGCCTCTGTCTATAACTTTGAGCCTTACCTTCCATTCCAGTAGATCCAGGTGGGTCAGCTGTGTTGGTCTGAAGCAGTAGAACAAATTTAGAGTCCAGTGGCACCTTTAAGACCAAAAAAGGTTTATTCAAGGTATGAGCTTTCCTGTGCAAGGCACACTTTTTCAAATACATTGGAGTGGGAGATGAGGTTCTAAGCTGATAGGGATTTAACAGCTGTTAAATATATGTTTAGAACCTCATCTCCCATTCCATTGTACTTGGAAAAAGTGTGCCTTGCACAGGAAAGCTCATACCTCGAATAAAACTTTGTTGGTCTTAAAGGTGCCACTGGACTCAAACTTTGTTCTGCTGCCCAACAAGATTCGCAGGGGATAAACTTACCAGGGTCAAAGCTCCTTTTGTCAGATATCTGACGGAAGGGAGCTTTGATTCTCGAAGGGACCTTTCACTCTTGAAAGTTCATACCTCCCAAATCTTGTGGGTCTCGAAGGTGCTCCTGGACTCGAATCCAGCTCTTCTGCTGCAGACCAACAAGGCTACTCTCTGAAACTAAATTGGGGCAGGTGCTTAGGGGGCGGGGGCTGCCAGAATGAACCAATGGCAGCAGAGGTTTAAACGCCGATACGTATTTATGGAGGGAACAAACAACAGTATAATATAAGCTATTCCAGTGGGTATTTTTCTGTTCTGTCCAGTGGGCATTGTGTTAACATGCAGGATGTCTTTTATATTTAAATGGATTATATTTGCGGGTATTTTTTTAATATGGTAGGCTCACCAGCTGTGTTCTAAAGAAATCCCTGGGCCAATGTTCCTTAGACACAGGTATTGTATATGAAGCCAACGAGATTTCTTCCATGTGTTTTGGTAGCCTACCTGCTCTCTGTCTCAATAAAAACTTTGCAGTATGACTTCTCTGAGCTGTTTCTTGAGACTCTTCAATCTTCTGTGTGTAGCTTTTTAGACATGTGAGAGAACCGACTGTTATTTGGTGCCCTGTTTTTGCCTCCTCTCGCTAGTTGCAGCGCTGTTCAAGAGCTGCCCTATACGTTTGCTATCCCATGGGAAGGCTGTTACACTCCTATGCCTCCGAGAAGGTAAATTTACAGTAACTAAACAAATTTTCCTAATTTTTTGGCCTTTCGGCAGTCCTTTGAGGTGACTTAGCCCAAGCAAAGGTGACTGGCCCATGGTCATTAAGAAAGGCACATGGCAGAATGGGGATTCGAACCTGGGTCTTCCAGGACCTAGTCTGAGGCTCTAACCACTACAGTAAGACACAGGGAGGGGGAAATAAATGACCCAATATCTGGAATCAAGAACCACAAGGGTAAGAAAGAAGCCTGATAAAGGGCCAATATTTAAAACCTAGTGTATAATTATTATATACAAAAATACATGTATTTATTAGAAAGACAGTTAAAAACATAGAAGGGCCAATTTGGTATAGTGGTTTGGACAGCAGACTCTAATCTGGGAGAACAGGGTTTGATTCCCCACTCCTCCACATGCAGCTGCTCGTGTGACCTTGGGTCAGTTACAAGTTCTCTCAGAGCTGTTCTCTCAGGAGCAGTTCTCTCAGAGCTCTCTCAGCCCCACCTCCCTCACAGGGTGTCTGTTGTGGGGAGGGGAAGGGAAAGGAGATTGTAAGCTGCTCTGAGACGCCGAGTGAAGGGCGGGGTATAAATCCAATATCTCCTCTTCTTCTCTTCTGTCTTTCTAATAAATACATGTATTTTTGTATATAATAATTATACACTAGGTTTTTAATATTGGCCTTTTATCGGGCTTTGCTCTAACCACTACACCATGCTGGCTGTATATGTTGCCTCCTGTATAATGAGGTCTGAGCCTTAGTGAGCCACATGAAGGCTGCAACAGCGTCTGGGACAGCTCCCCCTTTTTTTGGAAACAAGAAAAAATTATTTGTCTTGCATACTGCTTTTGTATGTGATCAGGGAAAAGAAAAAGACTACTTCACATTCTACTGCTGGATGTGGTGATAGGCAGGGCTATTTTGGGGCAGGAACACACAGGAAGGGAGTTCTGGCTGGCTCCCAAATTGGCCACGCCAAAGGCAGGAACTCATTAGGATTGGCTACATCAGGGGTGCGTGGCCTGACATGCAAAGGGGTTCCTGCTTTAAAAAAAAGCCCTGGGTTTTGACAACAAACAAGGTAAACAGAATAAGAAGCAAAAGGTGGGAGTGGCTGGATGACCACACTTCTGGTAACATGGGGGTGTGGCCTAATAGGCTAATGAGTTTCTGCTGTTGGGTGTGGCCTATTATGCTAATGAGTTCCTGCTGGGCTTTTTCTACAAAAAAAGCCCTGGTGATAGGTACTAGGTTAGATAGATGGGGGCAGGGTGGAATAAAACCTCCATGTTGAGAGGCAGTATGTGCCATTTGCTCTATGCCGCCGCTATGGGCCCTTCAACCAAAAGAACACATGAAACTGCCTTATATTGAATGAGACCGCTGGTCCTTCAAAGTCAGTATTATCTACCCAGACTGGTAGTGGCTCTCCAGGGGTTCACGTAGAGGTCTACCTGGTCCTTACTGGAGCTGCCAGGGATTGAACCTGGGACCTTCTGCATGCCAAGCATGTGCTCCACCACTGAGTCCTTCTGGTTAGACCAGGGTAGAAAGCAGAAGTAAGAAGACTTGGTGATTCTTTTGGCTAACATGCACTTCTGGAGGGAAAAGGAGAGTGGAAGAGGAGGGATGGTTCTGTCAGGAAGAAGAGTTAACTATTTGTGGGAGGGGGGATGACTAGTTAAGGCCTTCAGTGAAAAATCTCCCTCATGCTTTCAAAGACATTAAGTAAGACAGAGGTAAAGTTCCTTGAGAACTGAAGTGGCTTTTCTGTAGAGATTCAAGGTTCCTCTCAGTGGGCCTTTAGTTTAGATTTCTTTATACCACTTTTCCTAATGACTGTTTTCTAGAAGCCCCAAAGTTTTCCTAGCGGAACAGAACTTCTGTTTGTGTTTGTTTTTCTTAAAGCCTATGATCTCTTTTTCTTTCGAGGCAGAAACCAGCATAGCCAACAGCTAAAGACTGGCTGTTCTGGGAAGCATCTCTGCCTAAGTGAGGAAATCCTCAGAACATTGTGCCAGCTGGCCCCCCTACTTCTTTGCACATTTGAAATACCGAGTGCGCCTAATAAGAATGTAAGAAGAGCCCTGCTGGATCAGACCAGTGGTTCATCTAGTCCAACATCCTGCCTCACACAGTGGCCAACCAGTTCCTCTGGATGGCCAACAACAGGGCATAGAGGCCGAGGCCTTCATAAGAACATAAGAAGAGCACTGCTGGATCAGACCAGTGGTCTATCTACTCCAGCACCCTGTCTCACACAGTGGCCAACCAGTTCCTCTGGAGGGCCAACAACAGGGCATAGAGGCCAAGACTGGGATTCAGAGGCTTAGTGCCTCTGAACGTGGAGGTTCCCCTCAGTCACCATGCCTAGTAGCCATTGACAGACTTCTCCATGAATCTATCTAATCTCCTTTTAAATCTGTTTATTCCCGTGGCCATCACTACATTCTCTGGCAGCAAATTCCATGTTTTAATCACTCTCTGTAGAGAGAGCCAGTTTGGTGTAGTGGTTAAGTGCACGGACTCTAATCTGGGAAAACTGGGTTTGATTCCCCACTCCTCCACTTACAGCTGCTGACGTGACCTTGGGCAAGCCATAGTTCTGATAAGAGCTGTTCTTGGAAAAGAGCAGTCTCTGTCAAGAGCTCTCTCAGCCCCACCTACCTCACAGGGTGTCTGTTGTGGGGAGGGGAAGGGAAAGGAGTTTGTAAGCCGCTCTGAGACACTTTTGGGTAGTGAAGGGCGGGGGATAAATCAAATCTCCTCTCCTCTCCTCCTCTCCTCCTCTCCTCCTCTCCTCTCCTCCTCTTGCTCCAGATTGCAAGACTAGATCTAAGGGGTGGAAATTACAGGGGAGTTGTTACCGGCTGAATATTGGGAGAAACTTCCTAACTGTAAGAGTAGTTGAGCAGTGGAACAGACTGCCTTGGGAGGAGATGGATGCTCCTTCGATGGACTTTTTCAAGTGGAGACAGGACAGCCATCTTTCGGGTACGTTGTAGGTTTGTAGGTATGTAGGGTTATCTTTCGCCTATGCTCCTGCAGAGTGCAGGGAGTTGGACTAGATGACCTGCAAGGTCCCTTCCAACTCTGAAATTCCATGATTCTATAAGTCACTGCTCACGCACTTCAGATATCTGAAGAAGTGAGCAGTGTCTCACAAAAGCTCATAACCCTGCCACATATTTTGTTCGTTTTCAAGGTGCTGCTGGACTCTTTCTAAGTATGGAAGACTAGCCTGTTAACGCTATTGTTACACCAGAGTTTGAGACTTGTTTCCATCTGCTCCTTCAGGGAAGAGGATTTTTTTTTAAGTGTTTGTTTTGCCTTGTTGCAACTGCACTGCAGGCCCATGCCATGACATTAATGGATGGAGGAAAACTCTCTTCTTGACGCCTCTCCAAGTGTTTTCCTCGGGCTGTTTTTCTTTTCAGTTTCTTAATCCTGCCTGAAGTTCTCTGAAGTCCTCCCGTGCCCACCTGGCTTTTGGTACAGAGCTGTCACTGCGGGGAGCAAAGTTAATTGGACACGTTCTAGTGGCCTTGCTTCTTTGGCGGTTGCCAAAGCCTTCCAAACTGTCAGTCATCTATGAGGGACAAGGAGGATATCGTTCCGAGTTTTGCTTAAGGGTAGCCACAGGTCTCTTGTCCACGTACAGCATCATCTTCTTAGAAAGGCCTAAAAGCAGGGGAAATAGTTTGAAGTCCGTTGCTGAGCACCGCAGGAAATAAATTCTGTCGTGTGCCCAGTGCTAGAGATAAAACAATAACCTTCCTAGGATTTTAGCTTTTTTTTTTTTGTCTCCTAAGGTACCTGGGCTTCAAATGTTTCATGGCAGAATAACAATAGATGCAAGCAAAAGAATTTGTGGACAGATCAAACGCTATACCTGTGGGTTTAGTCCATTCCCCTTTTCATCTTGCTTTTTGTTTTAAAGCAGAATAAAGTGGAGACTTTGACCTAATAAACCTTGGTTTTCTGTCTCCCTTTTGGGGACCAAATGTTTACACTGTTGATAACTGAAGTGTTGGTTTGCCTGAGGCCAGCTTTAATTCTAATTTGTTTTGTAGCCACGTACCACCAGTGATAGGCTGTTATGTGGTACGCTCATCGTATTCGAGAGGAGGTGGTTTTGCATGACTTCATAAGCTGAAGCGTTTTCCAGCAGATACTTCATAGAATCATTGAGTTGGAATCATGCAGGCCAGGTCTAACCCCCCTGCTCAATGCAGGATCAACCTAAAGTATCCCTAACAAGTGTTCATCCAGCTGCTGCTTGAAAACTGATAGTGAGGGGGAGCTCACCACCCCCCTAGGCAGCTGATTCCACTGCTGAACTACTCTGACCATAACATTCCCCCCCACCCTAATATCCACCTGGTACCTTCCCGCTCTTAATTTAAGCCCATGACTGTGAGTCCTATCCTCTGCTGCCAACAGAAACAGACAGAATTTGAAACAGGGCCTAACGGGTTGACTTCAATCCTTGGAAAGATTTAGCTTGGAGAAATGACGGCTGAGGGGTGACATGATCGAGGTTTATAGGATTATGCAAGGGATAGAGCAGGTTGAGAAAGAAGTACTTTTCTCCCTTTCTCACAATACAAGAACTTGTGGGGCACTCAATGAAATTGCTGAGCGGTCAGGTTAGAACGGATAAAAGGAAGTACTTCTTCACCCAAAGAGTGATTAACACATGGAATTCACTGCCATGGGAGGTGGTAGTGGCTACAAGCATGGACGGCTTCAAGAGGGAATTAGATAAACATATGGAGCTCCATCAGTGGCTATTAGCCACAGGGTATAGATAGGAACTCTCAGACTGGGGCAAGTGAGGCTCTATATTCTAGGTGCTTGGGGGGAACAACAGTGGGAGGGCTTCTAGTGTCCTGGCCCCACTGATGGACATCCTGATGGCACCTGATATTTTTGGCCACTGTGTGACACAGAGTGTTGGTCTGGATGGGCCATTGGCCTGATCCAACGTTGGCTTCTCTTATGTTCTTATGTATGGAAGTAAGTGCTAAGATGGCTCCAACCCAAACCCTTTAGGGCTAGATGCAATTCCTTATCCACACATTGTGTGTGTTTGTGATGGGGGAAACAGTATCATTGTGAGGGATCTGTGATTGGGTCACCCTCCCAACCTGATGTTTAGCCTCAAGAAGCTGCCATGGAGAAGCCTGGTATGGATCGGAGCTAAAGTAACCAACTCCTTGGTGACCCTGGAGATCTCCTGAAATTACAACTCATCTCCAGGTGACAGAGGTCAGTTTCCCTGGAGAAAACAGCTTCTGTGGAAGGTTGACTTTTTTTTTTCTTATGTTCATAGATTCATGAAGGATACATCCATCAGTGGCTACTAGCCACGGTGACTGAGGAGAACCTCCACATTCAGTGGCACTAAGCCTCTCAATCCCAGTGCCAGAAGGCAACATCGGGGGAAAGCCTTGGCCTCTATGCCCTGTCGTTGGCAGTCCAGAGGAACCGGTTGGCCACTGTGTGAGACAGGATGCTGGACTAGATGAACTATCTGATCCAGCAGGGCTCTTCTTCTATTCTTGTGACATTATACTCTGCTGTGGTTTCTGCCCTCTCCAAACCCTGCCCTCCCTAGGCTCCACCTGCAAATTTCCTGGAATTCCTCAATCTAGAATTGGCATCCCTAATTGGGGCCACTGTTCTGGGGAAGGTGGTGATGATTAAGCTCTTTGCTCCTTTACTATTTCCTGATTGAACATGCGATTAAGGAAAAGGGACTCTGTGGACTTATACCACCACTCTTCAGCTCTGCAACTCCATCAATATATGACTCCTCCTAGTTGTTTATACCGCCCCCCAAACTGACAGGTTTCCAAAGCAATGGTCCTTTCACCAAGATGACAAAGGACAAATGAGCCTGAGAGAGGGTATAGAAAGGAGATGATTGTCCAAGGACTGTAAAGTGTGTGTGGTGGTATGCCAAGAGTCACAGGTATTCAGCCCCAGCATGGGTTGCCTCTTGAAGTGAGCTGTCCTAGGTCCTGATGTGTGGGACTATCACAGTACGCATGCTTCACTATTTCCAAGCTCTGCTCATCCGTGCCAGAATTCTACAGCCGTAGTCTGTGCTGCTGGGTATTGGCTCTTCTGTGATTGTCCATCATGAACAGGTGAACAAAGTCCTAACTTTGTTTCCCCATATTTAAAAGCCCGAAGCATTTGCACGCATGGCTTTCTCACCAAGGCTGTCAAACGTCTGCCTGCGGTATCCTTCTTAAACGAAAAGGAGTTCACTTTAGATCAGGAGTTAGCATCCATCTGTCAATGTGTCAAAAACAGAGATCAGAAAAGTGGAATGGCCTGTGGAGATGGAGCAGTGAAGGCTAACTGTAATTAGCGTGCTCTTGGCAAGAGGAAGCAACCTAAAGAAGTTGAGCAACAGCCCTAATTAA
Source organism: Gekko gecko (assembly GCA_029375565.1). Classification (NCBI taxonomy): domain Eukaryota; kingdom Metazoa; phylum Chordata; class Lepidosauria; order Squamata; family Gekkonidae; genus Gekko; species Gekko gecko. The sequence continues at coordinate 21,326,170 of JAPDNY010000004.1, read as the reverse complement.
AGCCTTAATTAGCACAAAGTCGTCTGTTTTTCTTTCAACTGCAGGGCAAGGGCAGAAGTAGCATGAGGCAGTGGTTAGACTTAGTATATATGGGGTATCTTTACAATCCAGTATTCTAATACACTGTGGTTACTCTCTATTAAATTAGAATCATAGAGCTGGAAGGGACCTTCACGGTCATCTAGTCCAACCCCCTGCACAATCCAGGAAATTCACAAATCCCCCCACACCTCTAAAGACTGCTGTCCCACACCCAAATTGTGCACAATCTTCTTGAGAATAAATTCTCACTAACAATGAATTCTGAGAAGTAATACTTCAATGTGCCTCAGCTGTATAGCAATCAATATCCATACATAAAGAATTCAGCGACCCGACAGGTAACCGCGGATGTCCTCCTAAGAACATAAAAACATAAGAGAAGCCAATGCTGAATCAGGCCAATGGCCCATCCAGTCCAACACTCTGTCACACAGTGGCCAAAAATACCAGGTGCCATCAGGAGGTCCAGCAGTGGGGCCAGGACTCTAGAAGCCCTCCCACTGTGCCCCTCCAGCACCAAGAATACAGAGCATCACCTGCCCCATACTGAGAGTTCCTATCTATACCTTGTGGCTAATAGCCACTGATGGACTTCTGCTCCTGTTTCAGTTTCCTCTTTTTCAAGAATTGCTGTGATTTTACAACCAATATTTTCCAAAATACTTCTCAGGCAAAACTGTTAGAGAGCTTCCTTCTGAATGGAACACATCCTTCTTGGCTGGAATCGGCTGGAGATTCTTAGGTGGGGTTTAGCATTCTAAATTTATTGTTAGTGAGGGTTCATTCTCAAGAAGACTGTGTACAATTTAATAGAGAATAACCACAGTGTAGTTAAGTTCAAGTTCAAGTTAGCCTTTATTGGCATAAATTGTCGATACAGAATATACATTTTAAGAGCAAAATAAAAACACGTCCCACATGTATATCTGTTTAAAAATGCCTCTAGAATCCTTTGGCACAGCTTTAAAGCAGAGTGGAGAAACTTGGCCACCTTCTCGGTGATGTCAGAGGTGAAGTCATTCAGAAGTCTGTGTGACTGCATCAGAACAGTCCATCATATTGCTTAAAATAGGACGTAAATATATTCACCTTAGATCTACATATAGGTGACAATGCAAGAGAACATGAGTAACTGACTCAATACATTTTTTGTTTGCAAGGGCAATGTCTGACTGACCTCTAATGGCAAATCTGTAGCAGCCCGTATCATTTACCAGAATCTATCATCCCCAAGCCCACGCAGGCAGTTAGAACTGCAACATAAACCCAAGTTAAGGGATTCTTAACTTGGCAAGCACATCAAGTATGAGTGACTGTCTGGGCTTCCGGTCGGAGTAAAATGGCGAATTGACACACTTTGCGAGTTGTGCAGAGTGTACTGTGGCATCTGACGACAGTCTGGGCTTTATCTGGCCCAGCGCAGCACTCTCCAGGCGGGGGAGTGGCAAGCAAGCAGCGAAGCCTGAGGGGGAGTTGAGATCGGTGTGGATAAGCTTCGGAGGAAGCTTGTTTACACTTTGATCTCCTTCCGTGAAGAGGGCAGTTGCAAATCAACTCTACAGATGCCAGCTGGGCTGAGAATTCAGCATAAATTCGCCATCTACCGATCTCTTTATCATCAAGATTAACATCGTTTACAGAAGAAGCACCGCGAAACCCCGAGATTGCAAGCAAGGTAACAAACGAATAAGCGCTTACCGGTCTAAAGAAGATTGTGAAATTGAAACGTACGGATAAGCGTTGAAACCTTTAAGGAACTATTCCGCTTGAATTAAAAGTAAAACGAAAGCTTTCCTTTAGAGAAAAAGGCTGAAAAGTGACTTTGTTTTGCATTCCTGTGGTCAGTCAAGTCTAAACTTTACGTAGCAGAAACGAAACTAACTGTGACTCTATGATACAGGAAGTGGGCTAGAGTGGAGGTTTTAGAGGCTGTTGTGCTGGAAACGGACGGACATTTTATTGTGTGACACCACCCTTACCGGAAGTTGGATTACAGAGACGGACAGATGAACAGGAAGTTTGGAAGGAGCCTACTCTAGCCAGAAAATCATAGAGAAATTGCGCCCGACATTTTGGGGAGGACTAAATTTTAAAAAGTTATTTTCAAGCCGAAAAAGCGTTTAAACAAGTTTTAAAGGTGGCGATTTGGCTTGAAGACTGCTAATATAAAGACTGACTAGCATTGAAGTTGTCTCCAAGACGGATTTGAGGTCAAGACCCAGAGCTGCTTCATCACCTAGCCCAAGAATGACTGCAAAGGAAAAAAAGAGTGGCAAGCAGCTATGGAAGCGATGGAAAAATGGATGACCGAAGTGGTGCAGAATTTTGGAAAACAAATAGAATCACAGCTGCAACAACAACTGCAACAACAGCTGCAAATTCAATTGGAGCAAATAGAACAAGTGCAAGTCCAAGTACAGAAAAAAAATATGGAAGAACTGAAAGAACTGGTACTTACAGAAGTGTCAGGGATAAAAAAAGATACAGAAGAACTCAAAAAGGAAGTCAAAAGTCTGGTGACAAAATCTGAAGATATGGAACAAAAAGTTAAAAAACCCTGTCAGAAAATACAAGGCTGGAGACCATGATGGAATATAGGGCTACTCAGAATCATCTGAGATTGAGAGGGATAGAAGAGGAGGAAGATCAGGATCTACGGGCTCTAGTAATTAAGACATTGACAACTTATGTAGGGGAAGATGAGGGAGATTTGGATGCAGACTTTGACTTGATTTATAGAGTGAATTCAGTTTATGCCAAAAGAAAGCAATTACCCAGAGATGTGATTGTACAATTCGTGACAACAAAGATGAAGGAAGACGTTTTCAAGAAACAATTTACACAACCGTTGGAAATTAATGGAAAGAAAATAATAATTCTGAGAGAAATTCCGAGATCGATTCTACAAGACAGAAAGAAATTCAAGAAATTGACAGACAGACTAAAAGAAATGAACATTAGATTCAGATGGGAGATTCCATATGGACTTACATTTATGTACAACTCGGTGAGATCTACCCTTAAATCTGAAGGAGATTTATATAGATTTAAAGAGAGCAATCTGGATGATTTTAAAGATATTTAACTCAACACCATTATGGATTACAAATTTTTATCTTGGAACGTAAATGGACTAAATTCACCAAGTAAAAGAAGATTAGTGAATCATTGGCTGGAGAAACAAAAATGTAACATAATTTGTTTACAAGAAACACATATTAGAAAACAAGACAACAAATATTTGACTAATAAAAAATTGGGAGAAGAATTTCATTCCTCAGCAATTAATAAGAAAAAAGGAACAGTGATTTATATTTCAAAAGAATTGGATCCTAAACAAATTTTCTCAGATAAAGAAGGAAGGTATGTTGGCGTGGAAATATGGATGAACAGAAAAAAGACATTGCTTGTAAATATATATGCACCCAATGGTGCAAAAGAGACTTTCTTTAATGATTTGACCAAGGAGTTGGAGTGTTTAAATTATGACCAAATTGTTCTTGCTGGAGACTTTAATGGTACAGTGAACAACACATTGGATAGAAAATCCAAAGCAAGTGGAGAGACAGTCGGAAAGTTACCAAAAAATTTCTTTCAATTGATGAAGCAAGAGAAACTGGAAGACGTTTGGAGGAAGTGGAATCCTAAGACTAAGGACTACACGTTTTATTCGAATAGACACAACTCCTTTTCTCGAATTGATATGATTTGGATGTCAGAGGAGATGGCGCAAAAAACTTATAAAATACAAATTTTACCGAAAACTAACTCTGATCATAATCCCCTACTTTGGATATCTAAAGCAAAACCTAAACAGTTATATTGGAGAATTAATGAAGATTTATTGGATAAAAAACAAATTAATGAAATCTTAAAAAAGGAAACGAAAAGCTTTTTTGAACTGAATTTGAATAAAGGTACGGACATACAAGTTGTATGGGATGCGTACAAAGCGGTAATAAGAGGTATGCTTATCTCTCTGAACTCCAAGGACAAAAAGCAAAAGATCCAACAACAGAAAGACCTTCATGAAAAAATTCGACAAAAAGAAAAGGAATTAAAGAAAAGACCAGGGAAGAAGAAGATTATTAAAGAGATCCACTTTCTGCAAGATCAGCTGAATGTTTTATTAAACAGAGAATTATATTGGAATTTGAAGAAATTACAACAAAAAGCATTTGAGGGTGCAAATAAACCAGGAAAGTTTTTAGCATGGCAACTGAAAAATAGAAAAGAAAGGAATTTTATATCTAAGATTACTGAAGATGGAAAGGATGTTATGAGCTTGAATGGTATAAAAAGAGCTTTCTTTAAATATTACGCCAAATTATTCAAAAAGAAAGGAATTGATCAACAGAGAATTAAGAATTATTTGGAGACTATTGAAGTTCCAGAGCTGGGAAAACAAATTAAGGAATCATTAAATGGTTTAGTAACGAAAGAAGAAGTGACAATGGCGATAGAAGATGCAAAGTTGGGCAAAGCTCCAGGACCAGATGGCTTTACAGCAAAGTTTTATAAGAAATTTAAAGAGGAGCTAACCCCTATTTTAGTACTTCTGTCAAATGAGATAAGAAAGACCAAACGGATCCCAGATTCATGGAAAGAAGCAAATATTTCATTGATACCTAAAGAAGGTTTGGATTTGACTCAAGTAAAGAATTGTAGGCCAATATCGCTATTAAATAACGATTACAAATTATTTGCAAAAATAATTTCGGAGAGACTGAAAAAATATTTGAAAGATACAATAGCGGAAGAACAAGCTGGATTTTTACCAAACAGACAAATCAGAGACAATTTAAGAGTGGTGATAGATACAATTGAATATTATGACAAGCATCCTGAAAAAGAAGTTGGATTCCTCTTCTTAGATGCGGAAAAAGCTTTTGACAATTTAAATTGGAAGTTCATGCTGCAAGTTATTGAAAAAATGGACATTGGACAGTCCTTTTTAAATATGATTGTGGCAATATATTCAGAACAAAAAGTGGCTTTGAATATAAATAAAGAAAAGACGGATTTCTTCCAAGTCCAAAAGGGAACATGTCAAGGCTGCCCGTTATCCCCGTTGTTGTTTATTTGGATATTGGAAATATTATTGACAGCGATAAGAAAAGATAACAGTATTGAAGGACTTACAGTGAAAGGTTTTGCCTATAAATACAGGGCATTTGCAGATGATGTAATGTTTATGATCCAAGACCCAATTGAGAAAATACCACAACTGATGGAAAAAATTGAAGAATTTGGTTCAGTTGCGGGTTTTTATGTTAATAAAAGTAAAACCAAAGTGATGTGCAAAAATATGACGAAACAAAGACAAACAGAACTTCAAGAGAAAATTCAATGTGAAGTAGTCACAAAGATTAAATATCTTGGAATTGAATTAACCATGAAAAATATTGACTTGTTTAAAAACAATTATGAAAAGGTGTGGCACAAGATTCAGCAAGATATGAAGAAATGGGACACTTTGAATTTATCATTGATGGGAAGAATCGCGACTGTAAAAATGAATATCTTGCCGCGTTTGATGTTTCTATTTCAGACTATTCCAATACTAAAACAAAGGAAAGTACTGGATTCGTGGCAGAAAGAATTATCCAAATTCGTATGGGCAGGAAGAAAGCCAAGGATTAAAATGAAAATTTTATGTGATGCAAGAGAGAGAGGAGGCCTACAACTACCAAATCTAAGACTGTATTATGATGCCGTCTGTTTAACATGGTTGGAACAGTGGATTAATCTGGAGAACAAGAAGTTATTGGCCCTGGAAGGGCATGATAACAAATTTGGATGGCATGCATATTTATGGTATGGAAAAGTAAAAATGGATAAATTTTTTAAACACCACTTTGTAAGACAATCACTGTTCGAGACATGGATGAGATATAGAAAATTCTTCTCAGAAGAAAGACCACTTTGGATTGTACCAGCTGAAGTGATTAATCCATATTCAAGAAATCAAGGGCTAGACTGGCTACCTTATAAAAATCTTTTAAAATCTGAAGGGAAAAATTTTGTGTTAAAAGACAGATTTGATGTTGAATTTGAATATGATTGGTTGAAGTATAGACAGATTTATGATTTATTTAAGACCGATAAAAGAGAATATGGTTTTAGAGAAAAGAATATTGAAATTGAAACTGTATGGCTTGAGAAAGGAAAAAAAATGATTTCTAAACTGTATAAGGTTCTATTGAAATGGTATACTGAGGATGAAGTTGTAAAAGAGCAAATGATAAAATGGGCTGTAAATGTTAATACAGAGATATTAATGACATCTTGGGAATACTTGTGGAAAAAGTCAATGAAAATTTCAACTTGTGTAAATGTTAAAGAGAATTGTTATAAAATGATGTACAGATGGTATATGATGCCCAAAAAAATTGCTATCATAAATGAAAGTATGTCTAATAAATGTTGGAAATGTAAGAAACATGAAGGGTCTTTTTACCATATGTGGTGGACATGTGATAAAGTAGTAAGGTATTGGACAGAGATCCACAATGAGATACAAAAATTTTTGAATTGTACTTTTAAGGAAGACCCACAGATGTTATTGTTAGGTCTTAAAATGGAAGAAATAAATGTAGCCAAGAGAACACTATTATGGTACTTGACTACAGCAGCAAGACTGACTTTTGCTCAATGTTGGAAACAAGATAAAGTACCTGAAACATGGGAATGGATTAAAAAAACGTTGTTTTCTGCGGAAATGGACAAGTTAACAAGAAAGTTAAACAACGAAGAAGATGAAACTTTTTTTAAAGATTGGAAAGACTTTCAAAAATATTTGTTGAAAAATTGGGACATTAAAAGTGGTTTGATTTGCTTTGACAGTTATTAAGAAGAAACGGAAAAATAATTAGACTTTTGTATTGTTACCGTTAGTAAGAGAAAATAAGTTTAGAAGTAATTGTAATGGAATAAGAGAGATATTAATGGGGTTGGAGCAGTGCTGGAAGCCTGATGTGGGGGGAGAAAGGGAAAAAAGAAAAATGGGTATGTATTGGTATGTTTAAATTGTATGAACTTGTGATATATCCAATAATAAATTGTATTTACAAAAAAAAAAAGTATGAGTGACTGTCTGCAGATATAAAGGGGTCTTTCATTGTTGGGATAAGAAACTTTTGGTCAAAAGGCATCTGAGAGAGTTATTTGGTCATCGTATTGGAGTGGTGGACCTAAGGACAGTTGAATGTTTGGATAATTATTTGCCAACTCAGAGGGTTTTACTTATGTTCGATAGTGCAACCACAGTGTACTAGAATACTGGATTGTAACGATACCTCATATATACGGTGTTCAGTTTGTTACTGTTGAGGATTTCAGCTAGAAAATAAGTTCTATAGTAGCAAGATCCTCAAATATATGGTGGAAATCTGGAAAATTAGAATTGTTAATGTAACGTATGCATTGGATACATGTATAACTTTCGGCAGAGTACATTAAAGTTTTACTTGCCGGGGTTGAGTGTGGTTCTTTTGTGGTTTAATTCACTGCGAACCGAGTTGTGTCAATTTCGTTGCATGTGGCTTGACTTAGAGCGTATGTCCCCTACCTTTCTGAGCCTGTGGGCACAGTTGGAATTCTGACACAGGGTAGTGGGCACAATGCCAATATGGCTGCTGCAGGAGGCAGAGCTGAGCACAACAAGGAAGCCCAAATGCAGGGGAGAAGAGCAGTAATTTAAAAATACCCCGAGGAAAAGGAGTGAGAGAAAATAAAACCAAGACCATGGAGGTAGCTGCTGCTCCTTCTGTCCATCCTGAATTTCACAGCATCAACTTCACCAGATGTGGTTAGCCTCCTGGCAGCCAGAGACTGACAAAGGGGACAGACCACGAAGCCGATCACTACTGATGACATGTGATCAGTTCTGCACCCAAGATGAGATATGGAGTGCCTCCATTCGTGTGGGCATGGTGCAAGGTTCCATACAGTGGGGCCCACCCCAAACCTTGCCTTTTCCCCCTCCAAAGCACTCCAAAGTGGGGTAGGCCCAGGAATATGATTGGATGGCATTGCCAAGGAGTTGAAGAATAAAGATATGAGAATGCTGCACTTCAAAAATCATTTTTGACTACTCCAGCTCATAGCTTCCAAACATCAGGTGGTGGCACCCTGAAAGCTGCCGTACCTTAGCACTTGGTTGAAAGCTTCTGTTTCTTTGCACACAGTATTATTTTTGTGCTTTTTTTTTGCATAAAGCATCCTAAAGGTTGCTTATCACACTTTTTACACCATGTGGCACCTTGAAGGGAATCATGGTTCCAAAGATCCATGAGTTGAGATGGTCCAGAGGTGATCTATGTAGGGGAACTTCATGAGTGTGTCTGCATTTCTATTCGTTTCAACCAGGAGCCTTTTCGTGTAGTTTACATTTGTTTGCTATTGTGCACACAGGCCCCTCCCCCCCCTCTCTCCCCTCCAGTATCACCTGTGATGTTTTATGCTTGTCAGGCACCTAGAAAAACAGGCAAAAGACTGATTATGAGGAAAGGCTGAGAGAGTTGGGTCTGTTTAGCCTGGGAAAGAGAAGGCTTAGAGGGGACATGATGGCAGTCTTCAAATATCTGAAGGGCTGTCATGTAGAAGATGGAGCAGATCTATTCTCTCTTGCTCCAGATTGCAAGACTAGATCTAATGGGTGGAAATTACAAGGGAGTCGTTACCGGCTAGATATCAGGAGAAACTTCCTAACTGTAGGAGTGGTTGAGCAATGGAACAGACTGCCTCGGGAGGTGGTGGATGCTCCTTCGCTGGATGTTTTCAAGTGGAGGCTGGACGACCATCTTTCAGGTATGTTGTAGGGCTATCTTTTGGCTATGCTCCTGCAGAGTGCAGGGGGTTGGTCTAGATGACCTGCAAGGTGCCTTCCGACTCTAACATTCTATGATTCTATGATTAGATAAACATATGGAGCAGAGGTCCATCAATGGCTATTAACCACAAAGTATAAATAGGAACTCCCAGTCTGGGGCAAGTGGTGCTCTGTATTCTTGGTGCTTGGTTGGGGGGGGCAACAGTGGGAGGACAACTAGTGTCGAGGGCTTCACTAGTGGACCTCCGATGGCCCTAGCATTTTTGGCCACTGTGTGACAGAGTGTTGGACTAGATGGGCCATTGGCTTGATTCAACATTGGCTTCTCTTCTGTTCTTATGAGAAAATTAAGATAGGACAGGACTTTATCTGAAAGTAAAATGAAATCCTTTTCAGCATGGAACTAACCGGACACCATCTTTAGTGTTTCTCCTTGCAGCAGATTTGATCTTCTGTAACACAGGCCTCGGCAGCACAAATCCATTAACAAATCTGGACAGTTTTGAAAGAGAAGTCCCTAGGCAGGAGATTTGATGGCAGAGCCTTCCGTCTGGTGCTATGCTGTGAGGTGATGATAGACCTTTGTGACTTCTCGTTGGAGATAAAACAAAAAAAGAGAAGACAGAATCCAAGAGTTTGGAGAATGCAACTAAAAGCAACATCCGGCTTGGGGGAGGTTTCCAATTAGGTCAGCCCTGAATTGATTGTATTTCCAGGAATTGAGTTACACTTCAAACGCTACAGGTATTGTGAAAAAGGGAATAACAAGTGCAGCATTCTCGCTTGGTGCTCCATGGGCCTTTTTGTCAATGCAAAGCTAAGTTGGCTATGATGAATTAGTCATGCGGGGGGGAGGGGGGATATGGTAGTGCATTTTCCTAATTGGCTTAAGAAAGCAACATGGTTCAAAAATGTATTTTTTATTCCAGAGACCTTAGTGAGAGGAGGGATTCTTCATTAGCTGTGTATGAAAAGTTCTCAGAGATGTGGGTTCCCCTCTACCCACACGAAGCTGGATCTTCAGCAAATGTGTTTTTCAGACTGCTTATGCAAATATCTATCCAAATGGCATTCCTTGAAGAATTAATGTTCAATGCAAATCAGGCAAGGCAGGAGAAATGCAAACACCCAGGGGGTGTTTGTTCTGTTAAAAATCTCTTATCGGGTTTCTTCAAGATGTTTTTAAATTCAGCAGATGTTTAAGAAGGCTTTCACCCCCAGACACGGCAGGAAAAGAGGGTTGAGTTGATAAGCTAGATGCAAGATGGATTTTCTCAGGACTGTTGAGAATCTTTCGCACCTCGGGTTCTGTCTTGGCAGATCCCAATGCTCTCTTCTCATTAAGCCAGACAGTTATCTATGGTGAGAAGAAACGCATTTTTTCTTGGGAAGTTGAAATGAGCAAAACCTTCACTTTGTGTTTTAAGAGTTTTCTCTCTCTCTTTCTTGGCAGAGAACAGGCAGGAAGGGGTGGGGGGTGAGTCAGTTCAATGGCTTTCCAGACTTATCTCAGCCCACCTTCATACAAATACAATGAGATGGTCAAGCTCTCCCTTCCCACTTCAAGCAGGGAACAGAGACTTGGAGGTGTTAAATATGAGAGGGACTTCAGGAAGGAATTGTTGAAGAATCTCCAGGAAAAACTTATCTGACTTGGCTTGTAGGTGGGGTAAATAGAGAGGTGGATAAAACTCAGGGGAGCAAGGAGGAAGGGCCCTTTCCTAGTAATCCCCAACACAGAGTTTGCCTTTTTCACAGCTGCAGCACAGTGGGTTGACACCTTCATTGAGCTGTCTACTATGACCCTGAGGGCATCCAATCAAGCTGATTGGCAGTAGATTCAGAATGGATGAAAAGAAATGTGGAATTTGTTGCCAGAGGAGGTAGTGATGACCACAGGCATAGATGGCTTTTAAAAGGGGATTAGACAGATTCATGAAGAATAGGTCTATCAGTGGCTACTAGCCATGGGGAGGCTCCATATACAGAAGCAGCAAACTTCTGAATTAGGGTTGCCAGGTCCATCTGAAATGCCGGTGGGGATGGGGGGACGTTCCAGGAGTGAGAAGTGACATTGTGTGACGTCAGGGGGTGATGCTCTGGTTTTTGGTCAAAACCCTATGGTAAATTCAGTCTCAAACCATAGAGTTTTACCCAAAAACCAGAGCGTCACTTTTGGGTGATGAAGGAACTTCACGTTTATTACTGGTGACATTGCTTTTTTTAAGGGGAATTTCCTCCCACCACCCAGCTGGCCAGCAGTGGACAGAAGCCCCCCCAAAGGGCAATCCCCCACCCCTAATTGGGAAATGGCAACCTTACTCTGAATCCCAGAGCCAGGAGACAACATCAAGGGAAGGTCTTGGCCTCTATGCCCTGCTATTGGCTGTCCAGGGGAACTGGTCGGCCCATGCGTGAGACAGGACATTGAGTTAGATGGACCGCTGGTCTAATCCAGCAGGGCTCTTCTTATGTTCAGAGTTGGCAACCCCATGAACATCTCCATCCACTGCCACTGAGCAAACCACGCCAGCCATTAAGGCTTTAGTCAAAGGCCCTGGTTGCCCACCAAGGGCAATTTTGGGTAAACCCACGCAGAACTTGCACAGGGATGCTAAATCAACACGGAGGCAATAAATATTTTAGGTGACCCTGTTCTTTTCCCTCTCTCCCCAAACCCACTTCGTTGCAAGCTCCCCAGGGACAGCAGAAATCAAATTATTCACCTCTGCACTTTGAGCAGAAAGCACTGAGCTTTGTTTTGGTGGCTGTTATCACTGGCGGGATTTCTATTTCCCCATCCGAGCTTATCCCTTGCTGAAGCTCTGGAAATGCTGAACCAGGATGACTTGATAAAGGACTGAAATAAACAAACCAAAGGCTTTTTTATGCTTTTTGGTGTGTCGTTGGCCTGGAAGCCAGTTCCTCCTGCATAATGTGATCTATTGTGGCTTTCACAGAAGAAAGACAGAACGGTGAAACGCATCCCCTTAATCAACTGTTGCTTCAATGAAGTAAGGTCACTGATTCCTCCCAGTCTTTTGTTTTCTTGGAATACAGAATTCTTTCGAAAGTCAAAGGATTGTACAATGAGTGACAGGTAGACAAACATAGGATTTTTTCCCCCCAAATTCTCTTCTGTCTCATTTCTATCTGACCCTTCAACCGAGGAGCTTGGGACAGCCTACAGGCTTGGATCCAAGAGAAGATTTTTGCAGAGGGAAATGATTTCCATCAGAGAGCATGACTACCCTGCCTAACCACTCCAACTGCAGCCCCAAATGCCCCCAGTGATGTTCCTGGGGGACAGATGACCCCAGGAACTGCATGAGAGGGGAACCGGAGGTCTGTCCTGGGAGGGAGGAGCCAGCATGGAGTAGTGGTTAAGAGCAGCAGGCTCTAATCTGGAGAACCGGGTTTGATTCCCCACTCCTCCACATGAAGCCTGCTGGGTGACCTTAGGCCAGTCCCAGTTCTCTCAGAGCTCTCTCAGCCTCATCTGCCTCACAAGGTGCCTCTTGTAAGGAGAGGAAGGGAAGAAGTTCTGCCAGGCCTATGGTCGAGGACAGCGATGGTTTCCATCTAGGCAGGCCTCCCTCCCTCCCTTCCTCTCCCCCTGTCCCTTTCCCCTTCCCCTGTTGGTTATTCTTTGTTTACCATTCTGTATGACATTTATTCTCCCCTGGATAAGGGGCACCATACAGTTCTCTTTTTAGGTACTAATTTCCCGGTTGCCTGTAGTACTGCAAGGGCTGTTTTAATAATTTTAAAATTATGAATATTGTTTATAGGAATACTGTTGTCACCTGCTCTGAGCCCTGTTGTACAGGGGTGGGAGGGAAATAAATATAATGTATAAATAAATATAAATAAGTATGATTGTAAGCTGCTTTGAGACTCCTTAAGGTAGAGAAAATTGGGGCATAAAATCCTGCTCTTCTTCCTTTCAGTGAAAATAAAATCCTGCTCTTCTTCTTTCAGTGAAAATATTCCCCTCCTTGTGACTGTAGATCTTAACGGGTGGAACCAGCCCCCAGGGATGTCCCTGCAAACCTGTAAGTTAGACTAGGTTAAAAGTGACTAACTGGCCCCAGGTCCATGTCATGACTGAGCAGGAATCAGAATATGAATCTCTTCTATCCTCATCTAATGCATTAGCCACCACCCACCCCTTGTGCTTTGACACACAGGGCTTTCCCATATGCTCATTGTCATCACACATGTGTCCCTCTTGCTTTGTTTTTCTTCCTTTTCCACATGTGTTTTGCTCCCTCTAGTGGTCAGTTCGATATTACATCACAGTATGCCCAGCATATCTTTCTGCGCTCTAAATCTGCAGGGAGATACACTGGACATACAGCAATGTAATATTGAATTGACCACTAGAAAGAGCAAAACATGTGTGGAAAAGAAAAAAAATGCAAAGCAATAGGGACACACAAGCAATGGAAATGAGAATGAGAAAATATTCAGGGTGCATAAATCAGTGAACGCAGCCTATGCATGTCATCCCTGTTTGAAAGTCAAGGCAGGGGCAGTACCTGTGATTCTAGCTACCCCCCTCCATATGTTCAGTGTATGCACCATGTTATCTGAATAGGGCTTTAATGGTAAAGGTAAAGGTTTTCCTTGCTCGAAAGCCAATCGAATCCGACTCCAGGGATGCAGTGCTCATCTCCGTTTCCAAGCTGAAGAGCCAGTGCTGTCCAAAGACATTTCCATGGCCATGTGGCCAGCATGACTAGATGCCGAGGTGCACGGAACGCTGTTACCTTCCCACTGAAGCAGTACCTCTTTGTCTACTTGCAGTTTCTTGCTTTCAAACTGCTCGGTTGGCAGGAGCTGGAACCAGAGACGGGAGCTCACTGCGTCATGCGGCATTCGGGTCTTGAACTGCTGAACTACTGACCTTCTGGTCTGCAGTTTAGCGTCTTAACCATTTGAGCCACTGCAGCCCCATAGGGCTTTAATGACTGGCAGCTGAATGCTGCAACCAAAAAGCATTGGGAGATGATTGGAAGGAAGGCTGGGAGTCGTGTTTTTGTGCTGTAGCTGTGATAGCTCATTCATACCTGGAAGTCTTTACTTTATATTGCAGATATCGAAGTAGCAAACATGCACTCGTGAACTAGCTCTTTCTGGCTTGACCTGTAATTTTGTGTTTTTATTTTTCCGGCTATATAGCCTATAACTACAAGCATTCACTGTCGCCGTGTATTATAGACTCCACAAACCATCCCTTATTTTGTGTCCAGTCAAGCCCCAATCTTAGAACCAGCAGATACATTCAACAAAATAGTGCAGTCTTTTTTGGAAGTACTATTCCAGATAGTACTCAATCCTATTCATTGAGACAGTACGAAAACTGGTATGGCATCCATATTCCAAGGACTTCATTCTGGTCTGCCAAAAGGATAAATTGTTGATAAAAGTATTGTTAAGTTTGTTTCACTTTGGTGCAGTGTTCCCTCTAAGAAGGAGCTGCGGTGGCTCAAGTGGTTAAGACACTGAACTGCAGGCTGTAGAAGGTCAGTAGTTCAGCAGTTCAAGACCCGGGTGCTGCATGATGGGGCGAGCTCCTGTCTCTAGTTCCAGCTCCTGCCAACCTAGCAGTTCGAAAGCAAGAAATTGCAAGTAGATAAATAGGTACCACTTTGGTGGGAAGGTAACAGCGTTCCGTGCACCTTAGTGTTTAGTCATGCCGGCCACATGACCGCGGAAATGTCTTTGGACAGCGCTGGTTCTTTGGCTTTGAAAGGGAGATGAGCACCGCAACCCTAGAGTCGGATTCGACTGGCTTTCGAGCAAGGGAACCTTTACCTTTTTCCCCTCTAAGTTGAGTTAGCTTGAGCTAGCTCACAGTTTTTTAGCCTCTGGCTCACAGTTTTTTGTCTTTGCTCAGGAAGGATGGCTCCAGAGCAAACAAATTTATGCAATAGCCAGGTCGCTCGCTCACAACTTTAATGCCAGTAGCTCACAAAGTAGAATTTTTGCTCACGAGACTCCTCAGCTTAGAGGGAACATTGCTTTGGAGTAGAAGTGGATGACAGTGTTTGAGCTTATTCCTTGCACACAGAAAACCAGTATGTCTGGGAAACATATGAAGCTGCCTTATACTGAGTCAGACCTTGCTCTATCAAGCTCAGTACTGTCTGCTCAGACTGGCAGTGGCTCTCCAGGGTCCCAGGCAGAGGTCTCTCACATCACCTACCATCTGAACCCTTTTAAGTGGAAATGCTGGGGATTGAACCTGGGACCTTCTGCATGCAAAGCGGAAGCTGGACCACTGAGCCACAGTTCCTCCCCCTGGAATTTCCTTAATGTATCAGATCAAAGGTCTATCTAGGTCAGCACTCAGTTTTCAACATGGTCACAACCAATGCTCCCTCTAAGCTATGGAGTCTTGTGAGCAAAAATTCTACTTTTGTGAGCTACTGGCATTAAAATCGTGAATGACCGATTTGGCTACCGCAAAAATTAGTTTACTCTGGGGCCATCCTTCCTGAGTGAAGACAAAAATGTGTGAGCTGGAGGCTAAGAAGCTGTGAGCTACGACGGTATAATCACTGACCTTGAGCCAGACATCCTGGAAAGCGAAGTGAAATGGGCCTTAGAAAACATCACTAACAACAAAGCTAGTGGAGGTGATGGTATCCCAGCTGAGCTATTCAAAGTCTTAAAAGAAGAGGCTGTTAAAGTGCTGCACTCAATCTGCCAACAAATTTGGAAAACACAACAGTGGCCACAGGATTGGAAAAAGTCAGTATACATTCCAATCCCAAAGAAGGGCAATGCCAAGGAATGTTCAAACTATCAGACAATTGCACTCATTTCACACGCTAGCAAGGTCATGCTAAAGATCCTACAAGCTAGGCTCCAATAGTACGTGGATAGAGAACTGCCAGAAGTACAAGCTGGGTTTCGAAGAGGTAGAGGAACTAGAGATCAAATTTCCAACACTCACTGGATTATGGAGAAAGCAAGAGAGTACCAGAAAAACATCTGCTTCTGCTTCATTGACTATGCTAAAGCCTTTGATTGTGTGGATCACAATAAACTATGGCAGGTTCTTAAAGAGATGGGAGTACCAGACCACCTCACGTGTCTCCTGAGAAACCTATATAAGGGTCAAGAAGCAACAGTTAGAACCGGATATGGAACAACTGATTGGTTTAGCATCAGAAAAGGAGTACGACAAAGATATATATTGTCACCTTGCTTATTTAATTTATATGCAGAGTACATCGTGTGAAATGCTGGCCTGGATGAATCACAAGCTGGTTAAGATTGCTGGGGAAAAGATCAATAACCTCAGATATGCAGATGATACCACTCTGATGGCAGAAAGTGAAGAGGACCTAAAGAGCCTCTTGCTCAGGGTGATAGAGGAGAGCGCAAAAGTGGGCTTGAAGCTCAACATCAAAAAAACTAAGATCATGGCATCTGGCCCCATCACTCCTTGGCAAATAGAAGGGGAAGTCGTAGAAGTAGTGACAAACTTCACGTTCCTGGGATCCCAGATCACTGCAGATGGTGACTGCAGCCATGAAATTAAAAGATGCCTGCTCCTTGGGAGGAAAGCAATGGCAAACCTAAACAGCATGATAAAAAGCAGAGACATCACCCTGCCAACAAAAGTCCGCATGGTCAAAGCAATGGTATTCCCAGTAGTAATGTATGGCTGTGAGAGTTGGACTATAAGGAAGGCCGAGCGCCGAAGAATAGATTCTTTTGAACTATGGTGCTGGAGAAGACTCTTGAGAGTCCCTTGGACTGCAAGGAGATCAAATCATTCAATCCTAAAAGAAATCAACCCTGACTGTTCCCTGGAAGGCCAGATCCTGAAGTTGAAGCTCAAATACTTTGGCCACCAAATGAGAAGGGAGCACTCACTGGAGAAGACCCTGATGCTGGGAAAGATTGAAGGTCAAAGAAGAAGGGGAAGGCAAAGGATGAGATGGTTAGACAGTGTCATTGATGCAACAAACATGAAACTGAGCAAACTTCAGAGGACAGCGGAAGACAGGAGGGCCTGGCGTGATCTGGTCCATGGGGTCGCGAAGAGTTGGACTCTACTGTGTGACTGAACAAAAAAAAAAAAGCTCACACTAACTCAGCTTAGAGGGAACACTGGTCACAAGATGCGTCTGAGAAGTCAAGAAACAAGGCCTGAAGATCTCAGCTCTTTCTGATACCATGAAGAGAAAGTTTTAGCTGGTAAAAGTCCAATAACACTCTTTAAAAAAAAGAATCCAAGAAACTGTGTTATGAAGTCCTTAGATACTGTGACAAACTTAGAACCAGGGCATGACAGCTCAATCATTTTGGAACCTAGCTTTGGGGAAAACACCCTGTCATCCTTGGGCTAACCGAATTGAAAGAGGTCGACAGCCTCAGTGAGGATACAGAATGATCAGTTAGAGAATTCAGAGAACTGGATGTCATTCTTGTGACACTGGTTGTTTAAGCAATACTGATGAAAGGTAACAGGAAACCACCAGCACTTGAAATACTGGTATTTTTTTTTAAAAAAAGCAATAGTTGCTTGGGGAGAGAAAGAAAAAGCTATGATATAAACTTTGCTTTCAATTCATGGTAGAATTGCAAACTTAAAAAAGAAAAGAAAAGAGATCATGTAATGGAGGTTAAATAACCCATTGTAAGAAGCACATTCCTCTTTTCCCAGTGCTACCATTTTGTACCTGCTTCATCCCAGAAAAGTCGCATGCAACATGAAGCGGGTTACACCCCGATCTCCAAAACCTGAAATACCATCCTGCAGTGATGATCAGAGGAGAAAAAACCCACCCGACAACCTTGGAGCCTGTGAACTAATGCATTTTTTTCTTGGAGGTTTGACATGAGAAAACCTTCACCAGGAAGTTTTCAAATTTTTCCCCTCCGGGCAGAGAACAAGTGAGGGTGGGGGGAGTCAGTTCAATGGATTTCCAGGCTCACCTCAGTGACTTCTTAAGAAATGCTCATAAGTCTAGCTAGAGACAAGGCAGTGGATTAAGCTCTCCCCCTTCTCTAAGCAGGGAACAGAGATTTGGAGGACTTTAGACTAGAAAGGCTCCAGGAAGAAGTTCCAGGAAACGCTTCTCTGACCTGGCCTAACCTGGTCAGTGGGTGGAGAAAAGAGAGATGATAAAACTCAGGGGAGAAAAGGAGGAAGGTCTCTTTGGTTGGTATGGAGTCCCTGAGGGCGGACAGAACTCTTAACTGAAGAGGCAGTCATTTTGACCATGTGCTGCCCCAGAGAGCTACAGAAAGCTTCAAGGTAATGGTAACTTTGTAGAGATTTGTAACTTCCTAAGCTTTAGGAGCCTGTTCTATTTTAACATCTGATAAGGCATGTGTTGAGAGAGGAACAGAGGATTTGTGTTTTACCCCTTTCTTTTGGAATCCCTTACTCAATCTTGTACTGTGCTAAAAATATGTTTGTGAACATTTTCTTTTTAATAAATACTTCATAACTTGTAGCTGGCAGTGGTTCTCTGTACCACATCTCGGACACGCTAAATGAGCACCAGGAGGAAGGAAGGCAGTTGGCAAGTGCCTATTCCTCTAAGGGTACACAAGGCAGTAGACTGTCCCCATGGCGACCAGATGCTGGGCAGTGGGAGACACAGAGGCAAGGCCTCAGAACTTGGAAGGGGAGCTGAGAGTCCTGACCTTCCAAGTGGACAATTCCCATAAAGGTCAGATGGTGGAGGCAGGTTACTGGAAAGAGAGAAAAGCCTCTCTAGGTGTTCAGAAAACCTTGGAAGGTAGGGTGGAATAGGGCCAGAGCAGGCCCGTTCTGCCACAGAGCCAATAAAAACAGAACTTCAACAACCAAAAGGAGCTGTGGGCGGAGAGTCTATTAAGATTTGACAGTTGGAAGTGGGCCCCTCAATGGTTTGGGTAGCTGCATGTATACAGCATTATTTATTTGTACCCTTCCCTCCACTTTCACACTGATCTACCTCCTTCTTTCCCCTCTCCAGCGCAGTAAATCAACATGGTGTTGTTATCCTGACTCGGATGGGTCACCTTGTGCAGCCAGAGTGCAGTTTATTGGTTTTAATTTCTCACCTCCATATTATGTGTTATACTCACCTCAGTTCCTAAGTCTGTGCCAAATAAAACTTCAAACTGTGGTTTCAGATCCTCGTCTGATAAACTCTTAAGTCAACATAGATAGTGGTGAGGCCCATATTCAGACAATCACACTAGCTGACTAGCCATAGTCACTTTAATTAAGCCATGGTCTGAATCAAGCCACCTGACCTGAATAGCTCAGGGTAGCCTGATCTTGTCAGATCTCGGAAGCTAAGCCACAGTAATCCATGCTGCGGTCACCTCCAGGCTAGACTACTGCGACTCGCTCTATGCTGGCCTGCTCTTGAGGCTGACCCAGAAACTTCAGCTGGTTCAGAATGCGGTGGCGTGAGTCCTGATGGGAACGTCATGGGCATCACATATTCAACCAATGCTGCACCATCTACACTGGCTTCCAGTGGAGTACCGTGTCAGGTTCAAGGTTTTGGTATTGACCTTTAAAGTCTTGAGCAGTCTGGGACCAATGTTACCTATGGGACCGCCTTCTCCACTAGGTCCATGGGAGAGCTTTGCACTCTACTGATAACAACTTGCTGGTGATGCCTGGCCCTAAGGATGTCTGGCTGTCCTCAGCCAGGGCCGGGGCCTTCTCAGTCCTGGCCCTAACCTGGTGGACCTCTCTGCTGAATGCTCTGCAGAACCTTGTGCAATTCCACAGGGCCTGCAAGGCAGAGATGTTCTGCCAGGTTTTTGGTTGAGGGCAGCAACAGTTGGTTGCACTGGCTGGCACCCTTTCCCTCTCCCCCCATATATATCTTGTATAAGTTTCCCTCCCCACCACCAAATGACTGGGCAGCCCAGAATGGGAACAGAAAATTATAAATCATTGTCCGGGATCTTTTATTCTGGTTTTATTTTCATTGACTGTACATGGATATTTTAAAATTTGTATTTGTTTCATGGCAAGCGAACCTACGGAGTGTATGAGGCCATCTTTGATATTATAAGTTAGTTGTTAGCACTTTAATATGATGTAAGTTAGTTTTAATGAACTGTTTTAGGTACCTATATATTTATCGTTATTGTGTTTTTATGACGTTAGCCGTCCTGAGCCTGCCTTGGCGGGGAGGGCAGGATACAAATTCAAGCAAATTAAGTAATTAATTAATTGAATAAACAACAACAATAAGAATAAGCAGGAACAGCCCTGGCTAGTATTTGGATGAGAGACCTCCAAGAAATACAAGGGTCATGATGGGGAGCCAGGCACCGGGGTCTCCATAAATTACCTGTGACTTCTACCTCTACTGCTGAATCGAGCCAGCATGAAGCAAAATTCTGGAACAGGATAGGACTGGAAGAGTGGGAATGGGCTCGTCCCTATAACAACTATGGAAGCAACCAACCTGGCTGACACCACGGCAGCTGTAGACTCAGGAGGACTCAAGAAGTGATAATCAGAGACTTTACTCCTTGTGCTCAATTGCAGCACTTTCTCACTGATATTCATTTATTTATTTACTGTGTTTCTGTTCTGCTCTGTATCCTTAAGAGTCATGTTGGGTGGGGGTGGGGGTGGAAGACAGCTACAAATCAAACTCTTTTCACCCAGCTTGGCTACAGTCCAAACGTCTGTCAGCCCCTCTGAGCCAAACAGAGCCATGTTGTTGGGCTGTTGGATTTTTCGAATGAAGTAGCTGGGGGAGGGGAAGGGGATGAATCACTGTTGAGCAAAAATGATTACAAGACTTAATGAACTTTTATGTGTTGTCTGTGTGTGATGGGCGTTTGCTGCTGCGGGAGACGCGAGGAACTTGACAGCGCAGTCCTAAGCGTAACCACAAACCCATCGAAACACGCAGACTTCAGCAGCCTTAGAGGTGGCTAGCTCTGCTTAGGATCACACTGTGACGGCAACGTCATTTTGAAAGATGAAAGTCTCCTTATGAATTTTTGAACAGTGTAGGAAATGAAGGCAGTTGCCTCCTACAGAGCAGAGACCAAACTGTAGGGGGGGCGGGGGGAAAGCACCATAGCGCTACGTTCGGAACATGCTGGTATAAATAATGCATTGCATTCATTGCAGTTGGCATGTATTCATAGATTCCGAGGTGACATTTCACCTCAGGTGGCACGCTGAAGATCAGTTGTTCAACACGGAAGTCGCCACCGGCTTTCAAACACAATTGTTGAAGGCACCTCTGGATTGGACAACAGAACTCTAGCTAATTTCAATATGAATTGTGGCACAGTTTCCATGGTGGGTTTGACAGTTTCAGCCTCATCTGCTAGCCTGAAATAATACTGTGATCATTTTGAAACGCTTCTTGTGAGAGGGCTTTTGTATCTTGTTCCCTCATGAGCCCTCCAGATTGGTCATTTCCCTTCACAAAAGAGGTGCCAGTGGTCCATCTAGTCCAGCTTCCTGTGTCATGCAGTGGCCAACCAGTCACCCGGGGGATGGGGGCAACAAACGGGGCATAGAGGCCAAGGCCTTCCTTTGATGTTCCTCCTACCACTGGTATTCAGAGGTTTACTGCCTCTGAATGTGGAGCGTCTCTCTCTCTCTCTTGTACAAGCCCTGTCAAGAGATGAGGAAGCTGCACTGACCTAGATAGCCCAGGAAAGCCTAATCTCATCGTATCTCGGAAGCTAAGCAGGGCCAACCCCGACAAGTACTTAGAAGAGCGACCTCCACGGAAAACCAGGGCTGGGGTGCAGAGGCAAGTTATCAAGCCACCTCTCTGAAACGTCCTAGCCCCAGTAGGGTGGCCAGAAGTCACCATGACTTCCAGGCTTGCAAGTGCACACACACACACACACAGACGCCCCTCACAAAAATAGTAAAAAAAAAAAAGAGATGATGAAGAAGAAGAGATTGGGTTTATACCCTGCCCATCACTGCCCAAAGGAGTCTCAGAGCGGCTTACAAACTCCTTTCCCTTCCCCTCCCCACAACGGACACCCTGTGAGGTAGGTGGGACTGAGAGAGCTCTTGACAGAAACTGCTCTTTCTCAAGGACAGCTCTTATCAGAACTATGGCTTGCCCAAGGTCATCCAGCCAGGTGCAAGTGGAGGAGTGGGGAATCAAGCCCGGTTCTCCCCGATTAGAGTCCATGCACTTAACCACTACACCAAACTGGCCAGTGCTACTTCTTCCTTCCAACAGCAGTTATCACATGATGCTACCTTCCCTGTTGGAGACTGATGTTAGCCAGCAGTGGTCAGAAGGTTGAGTTAGGATCTAGGACACCCAGTTTCAAATTCCCACCCATGGACACTTGCTGGGTAACCTTGGGCCAATCACATTCTCTCAGCCTAACCTACCATACAGGGTTATTGTGAGGAAAAAATGGAGGAAGGGACAACCATGTTATAAGCTGCTTTGAGTGCTCATGGGGGGGGGAAGTGTGTTTTAAATATTTTAACAAATATTTTGAGTTCTCATTGGGGGAAAAAGTATGTTATAAATATCTAAACAAATATTTCTTTTTTTTTTGTATTTTTTATATATGTGTGTGTGTGTGGCAACTTTGGTGACTGACCGCCACTGGAAGCCTGGAGGATATTCAGAGAGGTGGCTGAATACAGCCTGCCATACAAATAACGCAGACCGCAAGTGCTCAAGAAGTTATGCACAAAAATCAATTTATACAATGGGGGACCACATATATCAGTAAAACTAGATTACGTCATATAATGTGCAGGTCCAAAAACAGTAGAAGTCCAGATATGGTACATAGACAAAATGACTAGTACAAGTCCATAAATGGTACACAGACAAAATGGATGAAGACTCCGGATTTTGATCTTTGTTTCAATAATTCTTTTTCAAGAAGTTCACACTGCTTCATAAAGTACAGAAGACTCTTAGAAGGAAAAATCCTTAGCCTAGCACTCACAGTGTATAAAAGCCTTCAACCCAATATTACAGGGGAAAATTCATTCCTATTATAATCATCCAAAGCTGGGTACCCGGTCAACAATAGTGAGGCTTACCGAGAGTTTGTGCTATTGTTGATCGGATGCCCAGCTATTTTTGGACCTGCACATTATATAATGTAATCTGGTTTTACTGATATATGTGGTCCCCCATTGTATAAATTGATTTTTGTGCATAACTTTTTGAGCACTTGTGGTCTGCGTTATTTGTACAGTGCTTTTCTACCTACTGTATGTTATATACTGTGATATCACATTTGTTAATGAACACAGCCTGCCCCCACTTCTGGACTGTAGGTATTCCTAGGAGGTCTCCCATCCAAGTAATTGCCAGAGTCGACTTTGCTTAGCTTCTGAGATCAGACAAGATCAGGCTTGCCTGGGGCTATCCAGGTCAGGGCAACAAATAAATATTTCAACTCTTCCTCCAGTGTGACTGATAAAGAATCTAAGGAGAGTCTAGGAAGCTGGAACATTAGGACAGCAGGTCTCCTGCCTTGGACTCTGTCGCTCCTGATGCTGCTTGGTAGAACAGTGGGAATAAAATTCGGGGAGGGGGGAATTGGTGTCATGTCAAAGCCACAACATTTCTTCTGGTGTGAACTAGGAAGTGATATCACTGCACCAGGGTGACACTCTTAAGATTCACCTCATACTCTATGGTAAGGACAGATCCTAGAACATCACTCTGATGGGGTGATGTCACTTCTGGACTCTACCCTGTGAATCTCCCAGGGGTTTACTCCACTGAACTCACAACCCTGAATATGGACCACCATATGGACCATGACCCAGTTAACTTAAGCAGTGGGTGACCCCAGGGAACCTATTAACCATTTGTCACACGATACTGTCTCCCCACCCCCACAATCTGTTTCCATCACCAGCTACCTTGTGAGAACTGAATTTCTTGCTAAACCTATATTCTTGGGGGCCTAACTGTGTCACAAAGAGTTCGCAAGTCTTTTTCACTGCATTTACTTTACCTCAGCAAACGTGAATGTGAGAGCTCATATTTGCTGAAGTAACTTGCTGTTATGATAAAGTGTGCCCTGCACACGAAAGCTCATACCTTGAATAAACCTTTGTTGGTCTTAAAGGTGCCACTGGACTCTAAATTTGTTTTGCTGTTGCAGTTCTGCCCAGTGACACCGGTCATGCCCCTCAAACCTGGCCCTCCTTTAGGCCTTACTTACCGTGAGCCTGCCCGCCCTTTTGATATGTTTTCAAATCTACAGCCCAGCCACAGCAAAGTTAAAAGCTAAAAAAGGAAACTGCCTTTGTGTCCAAAGGAACTTTCTCTCACCATTTCATGACCACAGGGAGTCCCACAAACCTCTATGGCTGTGGTACAGACTTGTCAGGTCAGAAATGAATCCCTGGCACCTGTTGCTTGAGAAATTAAGCACGGCTTGCTACTCGGTTCAGGTTTTTTTCATGTCCCGCATTCTCTCGGCAGGCAACATTTATATTTTTATGTTGTGCCAAAAGACCTGCGGTTACGATTTACAGAACATCTATCCTGTTTTCTTCTGATTCTGTTTTGCCAACCTTCTTTTTTAGCTCCACCGACCACCATGGTGGAAAACAAGACCAGACTCAGCATGCTCTTCCAGAGACAGACAGAAATGTTACAAAACTACATTTTTAAAAAAAGGAATGGCTTCCTTTATGAGACTGCACAACATTTATTCATTCAGCGGTACAGTGGTTTTCGGTCTCCGTACCTTTGAGGACATTTTCCCTTTTAGATTCATTGGATGCACTTTGCATCCACAATTACTGGATTTGAAAGAACAAAGGACACAGGACCGTTTACTACAGCACAAGCACTTTAGAAGAAGAAGTAGAGATTGGATTTATACCCCACCCTTTCGCATGCAGCTGTTTGTTATGTATGGAGATACATAAATAGGAGGAGCTTGATTCCAGCTTCCATTGAAACCTGGTATCCTAAACATCACGAACTGATTGGACGCTTTGCACAGTTGTCCAATCAGGAAACAAGATATGTGCAGGAGGGAAATGATATGATTGGTTTTTATGTCTGTGATATGATTGGTCCTTACTGTACATATGCGCGTGGCTTTGCAATCCTGGACTGTTTAAAAAGGAGCCTGTTGCTCCCTAGTTTCACTGTTGTCCTATCTTGTTCTAACCTCTGTAAATAAAGCTGATTTCACTGTTCAAAGAGCTGCTGTCTGAGTCTCATATCTAACACTGTTGGTGTGACCTTGGGTCAGTCACAAGTTCTCTCAGAGCTGTTCTCTCATGAGCAGTTCTCAAGAGAGCTCTTTCAGCCCCACCTACCTCACAGGGTGTCTGTTATGGGGAGGGGAAGGGAAAGGAGACTGTAAACTGCTCTGAGACTCCTTTGGGTAGTGAAGGGCGGGGTATAAATCCAATCTCTTCTTCTTCTTCCCTCTCTGTACATTGCCTGATGACTTCGCAGTCATGGCTAAGGCAATGAACTACTCAAATCTTATCCGGCTCTCCAGCAAAACAAACTTCCTCCCCCTCCCCGGCTGACTTGCCCATCAGTGAGTCTGCCCAGGCTTGGTGAAAGCAACCATTTCCTGGGGATTATACAGAAAGGAGTGAAATTAGACCTGTAGTTGTGACCCCTGACTTCTGTGTGGTCTCCCAAATATTTACAAGCAAAGCCTCTACAAGCGTGGGTTTCTTCAGCAATGCATGAACACACATGAAACTGCCTTAGGCTGCATCAGAGGTCAGTATTGCTACCCTGATTGGCAGCTGGAGGTCTCTGGTGTCTTAGCTGGAGGTCTTTCACATCCCTACTACCGGATCCTTTGAACCAGAGATGCCGGGGATTGAACCTGGCACATTTTGCATGCAAAGCAGAGGCTCTTCCACCGAGCCCCTAAAAGCATGCAGGAGCAAAGCTGTTTACAACTTCCCCGCCCACATGGGGATCCTACAGACATACACTTGCCTATGAGTAGTGCTCACTGCAGGAATGCAACTGAACCTATGACCAGGAGTCTCCAATCAGTCGCTCACGAGCTGCCAGTCGCTTGTGCATCCCCCAGAAGACTCAGGAAAAGCTTGCAAAAAAATAAATAAATCTGTTCTACACTGTTTTTTAAAGGAGTTTCCTCTATGCTACTTAGCCAGTAGCTTCATTTCTGGTGTGCCTCCTAGCCCATGCTGTGTTTCTAGGACACAACAAACTTGGGGACCAACCATACATTACATGTGACACATCAGGTCCAGGGGTCCCCTAATCCAGCTCACAGTCACTCATACACTGGGGGGAGGGATTCACCTTAAAAACAGTTCCACTCAATGTTCCCTCTAAGCTGACTTAGTGCGAGCTAGCTCACAGGTTTTCAGCCTCCGGCTCACACATTTTTGTCTTAGCTCAGGAAGGATGGCTCCAGAGCAAACTAATTTATGCAGTAGCCAAATCGCTTGCTCACAACTTTAATGTCAGTAGCTCCAAAGTAGAATTTTTGCTTGCAAGACTCCACAGCTTAGCAGGAGCATTGGTTTCACTATTTGATGCAATTTGGTGGGTGGGGAGGGGGAGGGGCTACAGCCTTCACTTGAAACACCCATTTCTCTAAAAGAAATGGCCTGGGGAGCAGGCTGTTTGAATCTGTTCCTGTCCACCCCCACAAAAATACCATAACATGTGCTGTATCTGTGTGTGTGTGTATATATCCTATATTATAAAAGCAATTTGGAGTGGCAAGATTCCATGCACTCCCTCAGCCAATGGCCCGTCAGCTGCCACGCAAGACTACTTGTGTGCCATTGGCTGGGTGCTGGGTCTGCTCCTCTTCCAGCCCTCACTGCAGCCACAGGAAACCGAGCGAGCCAAGGGAAGGAGAGGTGGTTTGAACTGCCTCCCCTTCCCTGTCAGAGCCTGCTTGCTCACCTTCCCCATGCAATGGGCGGGGGGGGAATGACCCCGGCCATCTTGGCCGGCAGGGGACTCGAGCAGCCAGGGGAGAGAGACAGGGCCTGTAGCTGCCCGGTCAAGCTAGCACCTGTTGCAATTATGGCTGCAACAGGCCTTCTTCCGTGTGTGTGTATGAATATATAACCTGTACAGGTACTGCATTCCACTCCATTCTATTCCATTCACATGAACCCCCAACATGAACTTCTTTTGGCTATCTCTTGGCTATGCTCCTGCAGAGTGCAGGGGGTTGGGCTAGATGACCTGCAAGGTCCCTTCCAACTCTAACATTCTATGATTCTATGAAGAAGTGAGCAGTGACTCACAGAAGCGCCTCCCCTGCCACAAATTTTGTTAGTCTTTAAGGTGCTACTGGACCCTTGCTCTTTTCTACTGCCACAAATTTTGTTAGTCTTTAAGGTGCTACTGGACTCTTGCTCTTTTCTACTGCACCAAAACACACAGTAGCCATCTCAGGTGTATCAGGCAAGGTGTGGATTTTCCATTTGGGTATCGCTTACATTCATACAAATCAGAACCTGGATTTTCCAGGGCTGGGCTATGAGTGAATGGAAGCGGCACCTGCATGGAAAATCAGTGCATTGCCCAATATCCATGAGACTGGGACTGTGCATACTGGGTGCCGGGAACTGGATGCGGGGAACTGGGAGCACATTGCAGGGAACTGTGCACTCCCAATATGTGTGGCTGGTGGGCTCTCTGTTTGCAGAAATGGAATGGAATGTCTGCAGAGGGCTTTTCTCAATCCTAACAATCCCCACGATGATGAAAAGGCAGTTGAAATGATCACTTCCCCGACCCTCATCTCTAGCCTGCAATAACACCAGAACATGTGGTTTGAAAATGGTTCCAATGCCACGGGAAACCCTTCTAGAAATATTATTACCATCTCACTTCCTTGTTCGGCTCTCACAATGCTTCCATTCCAGGCATTTCCTTAGGTGCCAATGCTAACCACATCTCCTGAGGTCTCCAGATATCTTCAGTGATTAACGTATGGAATTCACTGCCACAGGAGGTCGTGGCAGCTGCAAGCATGGACAGTTTCAAGAGGGAATTAGATAAACATATGGAGCAGAAGTCCATCAGTGGCTATTAGCCACAGGGTATAGATGGGAACTCTCAGTCTGGGGCAGGTGATGCACTCTATTCTTGGTGCTGGAGGGGGCAGCAGTGGGAGGGCTTCTGGTGCCCTGGCCCCACTGCTGGACCTCCTGATGGCACCTGGTATATTTTGGCCGCTGTGTGACAGAGTGTTGGACTAGATGGGCCATTGGCCTGATTCAACATTGGCTTCTCTTATGTTCTTATGTTCACTCAGGGCTCTTTTTCTGGGGGAACGTGCCGGAATGGAGTTCCGGAAGCTCTTTGGCAAAATTCTTTTTAAAATGTTCAAAAGTTCATGAGTTTTCAGTGTACACACTGAAAACTTAATTTCCCTTTTGAGCGTTCCGGCACCTCTTTTTCAAAACAAAAACCAAAGCCCTGTCTTTACTGTTGGGCTAGCGGAACTTACAGAAAAGGGTTGACTAAACCTCTCCCTTGCTTTCCCTCTCACTTTAGAATGGTCCTGGTTTTGCTCAAAAGGAAAGCAAAGACTTTCATCTTTATTTGCATTGCCTGAATTGTGAAAGAACTAATTGCCAGTGTCAGCGAAGCAGCTATGACAAAGCTACTTGTCTCCTGCAGCCGGTGACTGTAAGGAGAATTGTTTTCGCTCCCGCCTTTTGAAATCCCTTCCCAAAAGAGCCCTGCAAAGCTCACTGTATTATTTTTTTAGGCAGCTGTTGTGTGCTCGTTTGCATTAAATTGCTTCCTCTGGCTTCTATACTGTGATTCTTGAAACAGGGAGAAGTCTGAATAGCACTGACTATTGCCCCCATACTCGGAATAAAGAGTCAGACACAGAACAGTGGGATGAACTATGGGCCACTTTATTAAATTCACAGTTGAGATAACGGCAAGGGCAAAATAGTAAGCGGCATGATCTGGGCCAAGGGTCGCGTTGACCCTTCCCCAGTCGTAGGACGTGGAGCCACCCACCCCAGCTTGGGCCAACCTGTGTGGCTCTCCACTGGCGGTCACCACGCAAGACATGCCCTGGAGATCCAGCCCCAAGTCGCAGAACTTAAGCGGCTGATCAATCCATGCAGTCCCCAGGCAGTTCGCCATCCTTTTCCCCGGGTCGCCTAACCCAAAGGCAAAATTGGCCAAACTCCTATCGCATGCAGTAATTGATTGGTGCTCCCGTTAGCTGCAACTCATTTATCAGGCCCAATCCTGCCCATTAAAGTGACCAACCTTATGGCCTGCTCCACCCTGAGCCAATTTCACCAGCCGCTGATTAATTGTACGAGGTAGGCGAAAAAGCATCCCGGGCTCAGGCCAATCAGCCCGAGATCAAAAATTCCTACCTGGCCCCAAAGAAAAAGGCGACCAGCCAAAGCCCGCACAACAATCAGGGTGGGAGGGTGGGCCAAGCTCTTCAAAGAACAGACCCCTCAGGGACAAAGCCGGCAATTAACTGCCGGTTCCGCCCCCTTGTAGGTCACGTATACATCTAGCCTACTAGGAGCTCGACTAGGTCCACCCGCCCCCTGCCTCTTTTGTCCCCTCCTAGGCCGGACTTTTGAGCAGTTGCCAAAGGAGTGTGGTCCGCCGCAGAAAGGGCAGTCGTGCCTGTATTGGCATGCCTTCCTGCTACAGATCCCATGTGAGCCAAACTCCCAGCATAGCAGGCGGGGTTGAACCACCTGACCCGCAGCCTCGCGGGAACTGTGAGTCGGCTGTGCACGCTGTACTAAGTGACCACTATGCGACCTCTCCCCTGTAACTGGGCGTGCTGGGGACAGAATTTGAATCCACAAGAAAGGGTGAATCTGATCCCAGGGGAGAGAGGGGCAGCGTGCCGCCCTCATGCGGAACTCTTCATCATACTGCATCCAAGCAGGGCCCATGAATCCCAAATATCCCTTATAAATTATGTCCATATATTGAATTAAAGAGGCCGCGCGGTAGGGTTGTGCACGAGCTATAACGCCTGCGTATACAAAAAACCCCGCCAGCCAATTAGCCCATGTTCTATCTACCCTCCGCCTCCTCAGCCTCTCCCTCTCCCTATCGTCCAGGTCTTCCTTGTCCTTTTTCTCCAATTCCCGATAGAGAAGGGAGAAAACATCGATGTATTCGCCTTTCAAAATTTTTTCTCTCGTGGCCGGCAGCAAGTGATCCCCCAATGGCAAGGCCATGTCACCTGAAGGCAGGTCTTTGGCTGGCACCTGGTTTAAAGACATACCCCATGGGGCCTGAGAGCCCCAGGCACCCCAAGGCGCTGACTGTCCAGCATGGCCCCACTGCGGCGGCGGTGGCGGTGTAAATGGCCCCGCAGCCCAAGCCCAAGGCGGAGGGGAGGAGATGCTGGTAGAAGAACCTGCCCCCTGAGCACTGGCTGTTGCCCCCGCTGCTGATGACTGACCCCAGGGGCCCCAGGGCCACACAGGGCCAGGGTGTGATGCATTAACCGACTCACCTGCAGCATCTGGAGTGGCCACTGTAGTTGCATTTCCATTAAATGAAGGAGTTTCCTTCTTATATGCCAAGCCTGAAGGCACAACATCTTTGCTGCTGCCAGGATCCGGTTTCCCTCCATTGCCAGCTGACTTGGCTATTTGGCCTTCGACAAGGGACAAACGGGTCAATACGGAAGCTTGAAATTGGGTACTGGCATCCATCACCATCTGGTTCCCATTCCCCTCCCCTAGGCCCTCAGACCCAGCAGGTGTGCGCAACCCCATCGCCCTCTCCACAGCCAAAAGCCTCTCAAGAATGGCCTCCTGAACCACATCCCTCCTGTCTGCCTTTTTAATGAGGGGCTTATTGTGTGGGGCCACCGGTTTTTTAGAGGGCCCAGCAGGAGGTTCCGTGGGGGGGGGCGTCAGAGGCAGCTCCTTGCCCTCTTCCCCCTTCCCTTCCTCCACGGGATCCATGTGATCAAGGCAAAATTGCTGGATTGCACAGCCAAAAGTGGAGGATTTCTGCAACGATCCCCCCTTCCTTCAATCCCGAGAGTCGCTTCTCTCCCTGCTAACGCCCAACTCAGACCACTCACACCCGAAAGTGAAAAAACGGCTGGAGTGCACAGCGAAATCCTCCCAGGGAAAGAAATCACTCTGCCTGCAGCTGAGAAAGAAAACTGAGCAAGGAATAAGTTTGTGTTCCCCACGCTCAACCAAACGGGGGGGGGGGAGAGGTTTGCAACAAACCTGCCCTTGCTTAATGCCTGTTCTGCAACCAGAGAAATAAATGCCTGCCGCCCCAAAATAAGCCCTGGGTCACCGTATAGCCCCGACGGGCTCAGCTCTCCTTGCTGGTCCTTTGTCTCCGTGAAGCTCCAGCAGGCCGAGGGAGCTCCGGGGAAGGAGAATGCCTCCTTCCACGCCAAGCTCTTCAAAGAACTGACCCCTCAGGGACAAAGCCGGCAATTAACTGCAGGTTCCGCCCCCTTGTAGGTCACGTATACATCTAGCCTACGTGTTGACCCGTTCATCCTTCAATGGAGGCAAAGGCTGCCCCCAGCAGTATGCTTCGCCACCTGCTGGTATGGCCAGAATCTCCAGTTTGGTGTAGTGGTTAAGTGCGCGGATTCTAATCTGGGAGAACTGGGTTTGATTCCCCACTCCTCCACTGGCAGCTGCTGATGTGACCTTGGGTCAGTCACAAGCTCTGGCACAGCTGTCCTTGAAAAAGAGCAGTTTCTGTCAAGAGCTCTCTCAGCCCCACCTACCTCACAGGGTGTCTGTTGCGGGGAGGGGAAGGGAAAGGAGTTTGTAAGCCATTCTGAGATGCTTTTGGGCAGTGAAGGGTGGGGTATAAATCCAATCTCCTCCTCCTCCTCCTCCTCCTCCTCCTTCTTCTTCTTCTTCTTCTTCTCTGAGTTAGTATTTGGATGGGAGACTACCAAGGCAGGCCAGGGTTGCTAGCCCAGGTTAGCCTGATCTCATCAGATCTGGGAAGCTAAGCAGGGTCAGCCCTGGCTGATCATTTACATTAGCAAGACTCAATGTTTTACCCTCAGCGGTATTGTCTGGGAGGTCTGTCAACACACCCTGTCAAGAAAGACTCTGCCCATGCGAAGGAAGGCACCTCGAAACGGTAGCCCATGTTCAGTGTGATTTTTATGAGGAAGGGCGGGACTGTCTAATCAAACCTATTGTTTCTAACTTTCACGGTTTATCTGAGGCGGAGTTAGTATCCTTTTTAGTATCTAACCGATGTTCCCATATTACAAGTTTAGTTGCACGGTACCTTTTGGCTGCCATAGCAATCAGGGAGCAGAAGCTTAGCTTTCCTATCTGATGCTTGATGGATTTTATAATTGAAATTCTCTGTAAATTTGCCATGTTGTATCTTTCTTCTTCTTTATGCCAATGAAGGTATTTGGATTGGATTGGCATTAGGATGGGAGACCACCAAGGAAGTCCAGGGCTGCTGTGCAGAGGCAGGCAATGGCAAACCACCTCTGAACGGCTCTGGCTTTGAAAACCCTACAGAGTCACCATAAATCAACTGTGACCTGACAGCGCTTCCCACCACCACCAAGAACAAACAGACCTTTTTTGGGGGGGTTGTTAATGCACATCCAGCTGCGTTTTGCGCCTTTGTTGCATTAACTGTTACGAAGCATTTTTCAAGGTCCGTGGTCCCATAAAATGTGCCTAGAAGAGTCTCAGAACAGCAGGCAGTGGTGAATTTGCCTTTTAAAAACTATTCTTGTACAGTCAAGTGAGACATCATCGGGAGTTAGCTAAACTTTGTCCCGAACATCCTGAATCAGCATTCCCTTTGACATTTCACAGATGAAAAGAAGAAGAAGAGATTGAATTTATACCCTGCCCTTCACTCAGATTCTCAGAGTGGCTTACAATCTCCTTTCCCTTTGCACAACAAACACCCTGTGAGGTCGGTGGGGCTGAGAGAGCTCTCTCAAGAACTGCCCTTAACAGAACAGCTCTGAGAGAACTTATGACTGACTCAAGGTCACACCAACAGCTGCATGTGGAAGAGTGGGGAATCAAACCTGGTTCTCCCTGATTAGAATCCGTGCTCTTAACCACTACACCAAACATGAAGAGTGCTCATGATGATCAAGACTAGCATCCTGTTGAAAGAGAGTTAGTTTTTTGAATTGTTACCGTTAGTAAGAGAATATAAGTTTAGAAGTAATTGTAATAGAATAAGAGAGACATTAATGGGGTTGGAGCAGTGCGGGAAGCCTTGTTTGGGGGGGAGAGGGAGTAAGAAAAATGGATATGTAGTGATTTGTTTAAATTGTATGAACATGTGATATATCCAATAAAAAACTGTATTATAAAAAAAAGACTAGCATCCTGTGTCAAAGTGGCCAACCAGCAGCCTTGAATGGCCAACAAACAGAGGCACAGAGGCCAAAGCCTCCCCCAGATGTTGTCTCCTAGCACTGGTAGTCAAATATGTATTACCTCTGGACATGGAGATTTCTTTTAGTCATCTTAGATAGTTGGTGTAGGGATTTATCTTCCACGAAACCCTCCATTCCCCTTGTAAAGCAATCTATGTTAGCTGTCCTGACTACCTCTAGGGATGGGCACAAACGGAACCATGAAGCAAAATTCATCATGAGGGTTTGGAGAGAGAAAAAGCTAGCTTTGGAGTGGGCCCCACTGCATGATGATGAGGAAGAAGAGATTGGATTTATATCCCACCCTTCACTTGGATCCTCAGAGCGGCTTACAATCATTTCCCCTTCCTTACCGGGCAACAGACACTCTGTGAAGTAGGTGGGGCTGAGAGAACTCTGAGAGAACTGCTCTTGAGAGAACAGCTCCAAGAGAACTGTGACTGACCCAAATTCACCCAGTTGGCTGCATGTGGAGAAGTGAGGAATCAAACCCAGTTCTCCAGATTAGGACAGTTTGTGCAGTTTGCGGGTAGATCATGAAGCAGGAGTTTAAAGGGATTCTGAGACCTCATAAACAACTCCTTGCCACTCAGATGTTTTGGGCTGTCTTCTGCAGTCCTTTTAAATGTTAACAGGACTGCAGAAGACAGCCCGAAAAACAGTTGCATGGCAGGGAGGTTGTCCCTCTTTAAAATTTAAAGGGACTACAGGAGAAAGAATGAAAAACAGCTGTGCAGTGTGTCTCACCTGTTTCCCCACTTTATTTTGCAGTCCCTTTAAACCAAGCTGGTTTAAAGAGACTGGAAAAGAAAGCGTGGAAACAGCTGAGACATGGGAAGAGTGCTCCCCATGTCTCACCTTTCCCCCCATCCTGGTTTAAAGGGACTGCAAAAGAAAGCTGAATTGGGTCTACTCAGAAGTAAGGTCCATGTTATTCAGTGGGGTTTGCTCCCAGGAAAGCATCTTTAGGATTTCTGGGCTTAAAGCTCTAGTTTCTGTAAACCCAAGGCTGGAGAGCCCATTTATTATTTTTGGGAGCATGCTAACATTTTAAAAGGTCTTTACAACATATCCACCAAAGGCATGAAACAGAGACAGTGACTTTACAAGCACTCGAACAGAGCTCTCCCTGGGCAATAGGACTATTGGGCTGCATGTGTCTGCCTTCAAATTGCTTTGAAAATTCAGATGAACTTGAGAGAAAGCAGAACTGACTCACGGTCCTTCCTGTTGCATATGCTCCGGCCCACATAAACAAGATCAAGGTCCCAGTGTACATACCGGCCTCATTCATAGTTGTCAACAGTGATGTTTCCTTAGAAAAACTTGCCTTCCCCCAACTTTCTGCTTTCATGCCCCATTGTGCTCCTACCAGTTACCGACTCCTCTGACGTCATCGCCCACTCTGCCTAGGGTTCCCAAGTACTTACTGCGTGAGAGCGGGGGACACATGCTCCCTGGCCGGACCAGTCTTCCCTGTAACGCACCATGCCATTGCCAGGAAGTGACGCCAGGCAACGCTCTGGCAATGGGGCTGAAAATTCAATGGTACCATCGAGTTTCCAGTCGAATTGCCAGAGTGTCGCCTAGCGTTACTTCCTAGCGATGGCATCGTGTGTGCATCTTTCCTTCCCCCAGGGATGGTCCTGCCAGGACCTATCCGCCCCCCGCCGAAATACGGTAAGTTCTTGACAAGTCTAGCCACCCATGAATTAGTCATCCCTGCCCCATTCTCCCAAGCTGCCCCCCCACACCTGGACTTTCCTCACAGAACACATACTCAGAGATGCTTCTCTCTCTTCCTTCAAATCCATTCTCATATCCCACTTTTCCCCATGAAACCTAGAGCTTTAGATGCTACTTCCCAATTCAAACACAGCCTAAGTACATATCTGTTAATGATGGTCTAACCCAGGGGTGGCCAAATTTGCTCGACATAAGAGCCACATAGAATAAATGCCAGGTGTTTCAGAGCCGCAAGACTGGAACAAATATTACACTCACATTTTTATTTTTTAAAATATGCAAATCTGCTTTTTTATTAACATTAAATGAGACTAACCAAAATAAAAACAAAACAGATAGTGATAATGATATTTATTTGTTTGTTGATGATCTTGATTTGTCTAAGAGAGAGAAAGAGAGATGGAAAGAAAGGATGAAAGAGGTGGAAAGAAAGAGAGAGAAACAAAGAAAACAAATAGATGGGAGGGAGGGGGAGGAAGGAAGAGAGGCGGGAGGGAAGGAGAAAAAGCGTGCCTCCCCTTCGCTTCCCCAGCTGCCCAACTGGGAGCTTCACAATATGTGCAAAAGAGCCGCATATGGCATCTGAGCCACAGTTTGGCCACCCCTGGTCTAACTTCTCCAGGCTTCACTCTAATTTTCCCAAGCATTCCTGCCACACTTTAAAAATTCAGGTGTTTGTGAATGTTCAGAAAGACACTAGCGATACGTGAGCAGTCACACATCTCCACAGAGATGCCCATTCCCCCCTTACCTCCAAACCGTAACTGTATCATTTTGAATGGGGAGGAATAATCTGCCCCAAGGGATGAGGTAGTAAGCAGACCATAGACTCCACCCAGAGTCCTGTAAATTGTTCCTCCAAATCTTCCTCAGCATGACTTCTGGCTGGAGGGGAGAGAAACTCTAATGCTTGGCCTCCAAAATTAAATGAGATATATTTATTTATTTCAGTTTGGCATACGGTCATTTCCACTCAAGGAGCTCAAGTGGACATACGCTATTCCGGGATCCTCCATTTTATCCTCAGGGCAGAGACCCCATGAGGTGGATGAGGTTGAGAGACAGAGAGGGACTGACTGACCCAAGGTCATTCTGAGTCTCTAAGATCCTTGTCTGAAATGGGGTTGAGAGCTCCAGGTTGGAAAACTCCTGGATATCTGTGTGTGGAGTCTGGGGGGACAAGGTTTGGGGAAGGGATGGACCTCAGATAGAGAGAGAGAGAAGAAGAAAAGGAGGAGGAGGAGATTGGATTTATACCCCACCGTTCACTCGAAGCCTCAGAGCAGCTTACAAACTCCTTTCCCGTTCTCTCCCCACAACAGACACCCTGTGAGGTAGGTGGGGCTGAGAGAGCTCTTGACAGAAACTGCTCTTTCTTCAAGAACAGCTTTTATCAGAACTACGGCTTGCCCAAGGTCATCCAGCAGCTGCAAGTGGAGGACTGGGGAATCAAACCTGGTTCTCCCAAATTAGAGTCCGCGCACTTAACCACTACACTATATTGGATTTATACCCTGCCCTTCACTACCCAAAGGAGTCTCAGAGTGGTTTACAATCCCTTTCCCCTCCCCTCCCCACAACAGACACCCTGTGATGAAGCAGGTTAGGCTGAGAGAGCTCTCTGGAGAACTGTTCCTTGAGAGAACAGTTCTGAAAGAATTTATGACTGACCTGCGATATGCCAATAAAGGTTCTGATTGACTGACCCAAGGTCACACCAGCAGCTGCATGTGGAGGAGTGGGGAATCAAACCCGGTTCTCCCAGATTAGAGTCCACGATCCTAACCACCTACTACCATACACCCACCCACAATAGCAGCCATTTCCCCCCCACCCCCAGACCTGATCTCTGTGGGCTAGCTATCCACTGTAATTCCATGAGATCTTAACATCCCACCGAGAGGCTGGCAACTGTAGTCTGAAATTCTAACCCCTACACAGAAGGAAGAGGAAGACCACTGTTTTTGTCAGTTCTATTTCTATATTATAAAAATGTAGTTTAGTGCAGGTATGAGAACAACAGCTGATGCCCTTCACAGAAAATTTTAAGTGTTTTCTTAAATAGCATTGTTAGAACAGTTTTACCAAGGTAGCAATCTGAGTGAAAACACTTCGTTTCCAAAGACACAATACTTACGCTTAACAAACAATGCCTCATTAGCATGGGTGGAGAGGCAAAAGAATACCACACTTTTGATACAAATGAAGTTTCTAGAAAAGAGCAGGAGAAAGGACAGGAAAAGAGGGAGCATCTAAAGCTGATTCTGCATCCATTTCCTCACAGTTTTTCCACAGCCACCTCTGGGAGGTTAATCTCCCTCTACCCTGCATGCTGCTTTCACTTTCCTTGATCATTGGGTTTCATGGTACCTTCTGCATAGATTTATGGCTGTTCAGGGGTGACTGCAGTCAGTACGACATTGCTCCCGGGTATCCAAATATGGTTTTGAGTGGTACCTTTTCCTTCCCCCACTTTGAATTCAAAGGAACAATAAGCATGCAACTTGACAAGGCTTCACTGATCTCCGTCAGTTCCCCCACCCTTATTTCCCCCTCTGTATTTATCGCCTCTCTGTGAATTACTTGGCTCAGGCGGCAAATGACGGCTGAGGCAAGGAAAATCTGCATACCAATGATCCGAAGCAATGCAATGAGAACAGATATTCTGAGGCAAAGGGGAACCAAGTCGAGTGCTGATAAAATGTGGAGTGAATGCCAGATGCAGAACGGACCTTTGTTTCTGTTCCCATCTTTCCCTGTTTAGCAAACAGTGTTGCGTGAAGAAGGAAGGAAAAGGAGGGAGGAATACTGACCTCAGTTTTCTGGGGTACAGATCACCTGTGCATTTTATCACCATTCTTCTGTTCTGTCCAGTTGTCTACTGACTGAGATAATTTCTGTTCTTTTTCCTATCCTCTCAAATGATTGTGATTTCTCCTTATTCAGCATCATCTACAAATCTGATTAACTACACTGGCTTTCTCCCCCCACCCCTTTCCTTTTATATTGTAATCCTACACAGTTTGGCTGGTTCTTTTAATGCAGTCATTGTACATCATCTGGTTTTACCTGATTTATTGCTGCTCTTGTTGTTCCTGTACCCCAATCACTGATAAAGCTGCTGAACAGTATTATACGTATCATAGACTGACCTCTGAAGATCACCCCTGCATACTCGTTTCAATGCAAACACTGCACAGTGGCAAAATTACCAAGGAACAGCATGGCTATGGTTATATATATATACGTTACTCCTCATAAGCAGCGCAGTGCAGCGTTACTCCTCATAAGCAGTACAGAGAAGAAAAAGAAGAGTTGGTTTTTCTTCACTATCCGAAGGTGTCTCAGTGGCTTACAATCTCCTTCCCTTCCTCTCCCCACAGCCTTATGAGGCAGGTGGGGCTGAGAGAATTCTGAGAGAGAACTGTGACTGACCCAAGGTCAGCCAGCTGGCTGCATGTGAAGGAGTGTGGACTCAAACCCAGTTCTCCAGATTAGAGTCTGCCACTCTTAACCACTAGGCCAAGGTAGAGAACATATCACTCCAGTCTTGGCCCATGTACACCAGCTCCTGATTTGTTTCCAGGCCCAATTCAAGGTCCTAGTGCGGACCTTTAAACCTATATGCAGTTTGGGCACAGCATACCTTAAGGTGGCCAATCCCCAGTTGGGGGTGGGGGATCCCCTGGTTTGAAGGCCCTCCCCTTGCTTCAGGTTATCAGAAAGCGGGGGGGATGTCCACTGGGTTCTCCATTATACCCTATGGAAACCAGTCCCCAGAGGGTATAATGGAGAATCAGTCCGTGGGTATCTCGGGCTCAGGGGGACTGTTTTTTGAGGTAGAGGCACCAAATTTTCAGCGTAGCATTTGATGTTGAACTGATGGTGCATCAACTCCCCCCCTCACCCATTTTCCACCCACTGCCTTGTTGAGTGGCGGTGGGGATAGCAAGCAGATTGCAGGAAGTCTCCGATCACAGGGGTAGACCCGGGCTGCGGTCAGACGACAAGCTTGGCGCAGTCTGGGCGCACCACAAAGTGCACTGGTTTAAATTGTAGCAGGAAAGTTTGACCAGACAGCACACCCTGAGGCAGCTTCCTTGTGCACTCGTTCCATGGTCAACCATCCACATTACTGCTGCACCTCAACCATGGAGCACGGCATCTGGGTGGTTGTTAAAAATATATGGAATCACATGCACATATGCGCTTATGCGCATATCACCAACTTAAAAAAAAAGCAGAAATGGATCTGATGGTTCACACGTTCCAGGTGGCTTCAGATTGCAATGGGGAAGTCCAGACATCTGGAAATACGGGTTGAAAGCGCTGACATCTGTCAAGACTGGACTTTCCCCAGTGCCTGATTACTCCACTTTGAAAGTGAGTCAGAATGGGGCATGGAAGGCAGATGTTGCCATCTGATCATGCTCTTTAAATCCACAAGGGTACCACAATGATATTGCTGCAAACTGCCTGTCTGGCCACAGCCCTGGTAAGCCTAAAATACACAGAGTAGTACAGGCAGGAGGTAGTCGTGTACAGTGATTGACTTTTGAAGCTATGAGCATCTTTTCAGAGTAGCTTTCCGAGTTCAGATCAAAGTCTTCCTGACAGCAACCCTTGAGCTAGGATGACTAAAGAGAAGTCTAGCAGCCCTTAAAGATTTAACAACCTTTGATTCCAGCATCAGCTTTGATGGATTAGAGCCTACTTCTTCAATGAAACTAGATGCAACTAGTCTTCTGCATAAACGGGAATTTAATGGCACCTTGAAGACTAACAACATTATACCACAAGCCTTAATGGACTAGGAGCTGTTTCTTCTTTTGTACCTGATAAAGCAGCCAATACGTTAGGAAAGCTGATGCTGGAATCCAGTGTTAGTTTGGTGAGCCAGTTTGGTGTAGTGGTTAGAAGCACAGATTCTAATCTTGGAGAACCGGGTTTGATTTCCCACGCCTCCACATGCAGCTGCTGCTGTGACCTTGGGCCAGTCACAGTTCTCTCGGAGCTCTCTCAGCCCCATCTACCTTACAGCAGCCCCGTAGCTAACAACTTTTTGCTGGGGGGGACAATATTTTGTTTGGGGGGCCTGCCATTATAAGTCTGCGGTACTGCCATACGATGCTCATACTTCTAAATAATAACTAAGTAATAACTAATAAATACAAGTGTTCTTTTGCATATTATAAGGCAAATGCCAAATTTATGTGCCCTTTAAAAATACAACGGATGGGAACCGAACTTCTCAGTTTTTGTTTTTCTCTTAGAAGTCCTTAATAGCTGTTTGCCCCCATTTACTCCAACACGGTTTGGATTTGATCCCACCATACATTTGAAGCCACCAGAGAGGGGAGGGGCCAGTCAGAGAAAAGGACAGGGGGGAAAGGGATGGAAGGAGGAGGGACTATGAAGCTGGGCACTTCCCTGTAGCCGTGGCTGGGCTAGAGCAGGGGCCTGGCTGTCCCCAAGCTGTCCCCCTCCAGGCCCGCGCCAGCCTCGGGGTGGGGGGGGCTTCCTGATGGACGTGAGCACCTTCACGCTGAACGGCAGGCTGGAGACCTTGACTCTGTGGTGTGCCTTGGCCCTGGCAGTGGGGCCTTCTTCATCCGAGAAGACTTCCTTCACCCTGGCTGGAGAAGACATTGCGGTGCACCTGCACAAGGATCTCTGCCCAGAGGAGCTGCCGGCCTGGCCATGTGAGGCAGGTGGGGCCGCCGCTGCCGCTGCCTTCTGCTCTGTGCCACTCCAGTGCTGTAACTCTGCCAAAACAGGAAAGTCACTCTCCCTTTCTTCCCTCCCCCCCTGCACATGAAAAAAAAAAATCCACGGCAAAGATCTGCCCCAACGCCTCTCTCTTTGACCTGGCTGGTCTTACTCAACTTCCCAAAGGAGGAAACAGCCAGAAGGCTCCCATAAAAGGGGAGGAAAAAGCTTTCTGGGCTGTTGTGCTAGATGCGAGTGGAGTGGGTGGGCACCTCCTGACCCAGTGGCTGCTTGTATGAGTGGCTAGCTTGCAAGCTTTTAAAGGGCCATGCCGGACAAAGTGTGGGAGTTCTAGGGAGGAGAAAAATACCATGGAGGCAGTCCTGTGAACTCTTTACATGGCAGTTGAATTAAATGCTCGGCTGAG
Organism: Gekko gecko; assembly: GCA_029375565.1. Taxonomy (NCBI): domain Eukaryota; kingdom Metazoa; phylum Chordata; class Lepidosauria; order Squamata; family Gekkonidae; genus Gekko; species Gekko gecko. The sequence goes on along the minus strand of JAPDNY010000004.1, from coordinate 21,285,041 downwards.
GGCAGTGACAGCAGAAGGGGGAGGGAGGGAGAGCCAAGGATTGGGGAGGGGTCTGTAAAAAGCACCAGGGGGTGGGTGGGCCCCATGGGCCCATGGTAGCTATGGGCCTGCCTTGCAGGGTATCTGTTGTGGGGAGGGGAAGGGATGCGCCATATGCAGTAATTGCTCTGGCTGTATGAAAGATCCAAAGTCCTGTATGGAGGGCTGGGTGTTTTTTTTTTTTTTACCAAGCATGAGTAGAGCCACACAGCACTTGTCCTTACCCCCAAAGTGAGTGTCAGTTAGTCCCCTTGGGCAAGCATTTGTATCAGACAGAATAGCCAAGGACAAATGGAGCCACTGAATGCTCTCTCAACCCATACATGCAAATAAAGAATGAAATGCTGTTCACTAGAATTGCGGCTTCCAGATTGGGAAAAGACTGGAGATTTTGGGGGTGGAGCCTGAGGAGGGCAGAGTTTGGGGAAGGGGAGGGACTTCAATGGGGCATAATGCCACAGAGTCCATCTTCCAAAGTGGCCATTTTCTCCAGGTGAGCTGATCTCTGTCACTTGGAGATCTTTGGCTGTATCATCATCATCAGAAGAATTGGATCTATACCCGGCCCTTCAACCGGAGTCTCAGAGTGGCTTACAATCACCTTCCCTTCCTCTCCCTACAACAGAGACCCTGTGAGGTAGGTGGGGCTGAGAGAGCTCTTTCGAGGACTGCTCTTGAGAGAACAGCTCTGAGAGAACTGTAACTGACCCAAGGTCACCCACCTGGCTTCTTGTGGAGGAGTAGGGAATCCAGACAAATGTGGAAAGGATCCACCACTCTTAACCACTACACCAAACTGAGCAATGACTCATGAAAACTCACACCCTGTCACAAATTTTGTAAGTCTTTAAGGTGCTCCCAGACTCTTGCTCTTTTCTCCTGCCACAGACCGACTAACTTGGCTACCCATCTTGATCTATCTACTTGGAGATTGGTTGTAATGCCAGGAGATCTCCAGCTACCACCTGGAGGCTGGCAACCCTAAGCATGACAAAGGGGTCAGATTCTGATCTTTCACAGTTCTGCTCATTTCTGATTTTATAAACCAGGTGTGGCCAAACTTGCTTAGTGTAACAGCCACGTAGAATAAACATCAGATGTTTGAGAGCCGCAAGACATGAACAAATATCACATACATTTTTATTGAAAAATATGCAAATTTGCTTTTTTATTAACATTAAATGAGACTGCCAAAAATAAAAGCAAAAGGGGTAAAAACAGATATTGATAATGATATTTATTTGTCTTAGAGAGAGGTAGAAAGAAGGAAAGAGGTGAAATGGAAGAGAGAGTGAGTGAGTGAGAGAGAAACAAAAAAAGAAAATAGATGGAGGGAGGGGGAGGAAGAAAGAAACAAAAATAAAGCATATAGATGAGGGAGGAGGCGGAAGGAAGAAAGAGAGACAGAAAAGAAGGAAGGGAGAAAGAGAGAGAGAAAGGTGAAAAGAAAGAAAGGGGTAGAAAGAAAGCAAATAGATGGGGAGGGAAGGGAGGGGAAAAGTGAGAGAGAGAGGTGGAAAGAAAGCAAATAAATAGGGAGGGAGAAAGAAATCAACTTTAAATGTGTTCTCCAGCCCCACCCCCACCACCCCCATGTCAGCCAGCTTGGCTGGGAAAAGGGATTTAAAGAGACAAATGCCTTATCTGAGCCAAACCAGTCAGCTGGTGTAGCGGTGTGGCGGGGCTTGGAGAACACATTTAACTTTAGATGGGGAGGGAGGGGAGCAAGAGAGAGAAAGAAAGAAAGAAAAGTGGAAAGAAAGGGGAGGGGGAGGGAAGGAAGGAAGGAAGAAGGAAAGAAAGAGAAAGAAAGCAAATAGATGGGAGGGAGGGAGAGATGTAAAGAAAGAAACTTTAACTTTAAATGTGTTCTCCATGCCCCCCCTCAACCCCATGCCAGTTGGCTTGGCTTGGAGAAAGGATTTAAAGAGATAAATGCCTTCTCCAAGCTGGCAGTGGGAGGGGGGCTTTGAGAATGCATTTAAAGTTAAAAGTTGATTTCTTTCTCTGCTGCCCCTGCACCTCAAACCTACCCAGAGAGGGGAACACTGGCTGGAGAAGTGAAGTCCGATTGAGGAGGCATGCCTCCCTTTGCTTCCCCAGCTGCCCAGCTGGGAGCCACATAATATGTGTGAAAGAGCTGCATGTGGCTCCCGAGCAGTGTTCCCTCTAAGCTGAGTTTGTGTGAGCTAGCTCATTGTTTTTTAGCCTCCAGCTCACACATTTTTGTCTTCACTCAGGAAGGATGGCTCCAGAGCAAACTAATTTATGCAGCAGCCAAATCACTCGCTCACAACTTTAATGCCAGTAGCTCACAAAGTAGAGTGTTTGCTCACAAGACTCCACAGGGAACATTGCTCCCGAACCACAGTTTTGGATGTGAGGCTGAGCATCATGGAGTGTTCTGAATTAACTTCCAGGGTATAAATTTTTATGTGTTCTGAATTAACTTCCAGGGTATAAATTTTTATGAGCAAAAGCAGAGGTTTGATTCCCAAAAGCTTATGCCCTGGAAAATTTTGTTGGTTTTAAGGAGCTACTGGACTTGAACTTCATTAAATCCACAAAATACAGACGGCAGCCATATGGAAGAGAGTGACATAAAACCAAGTCTAGCAAAAAACAGGATGGAAGTTTTCAATTATTCTGAGAAAGAAGCAAAAGCACCAGAGGCAAGGAACGGGGGAGGATGTTCTAAAGCTTGGGAGGCAGCCACAGAAAAGACCCTGTCCCTCGTGGCCACCTGTGTCATCTCAGAAGTTGGGAGACACATGAAGCACCACAACATTAGATTCTTTTAGGTTCATGCAAATAGTCTGTGTTAATTAAAATGTGTCTGTGTTTATCTTTTTTAAAAAATTGTTATATAAAATAATAAATGTACATAAAAATCCAATTAAAAACAACAAAATGTTTCCAATAAATAAAATCCTGCTAAGTTGGTTGTGATTGGGCTGTTTTAATAGTGCAAATGTGATGACCGCAACTGCTGCTGAAAAAGTAGTGAAAAAGTGAAAGGTAATACCCCTTTCCCAATGTCTGTGTTCCACAAATTGTGGTTTGCGTGTCCCCAGGCCTGATGAAGAACAACATGAGTGAAATCCAAATGAGGAAGAATAATTAAAACGTTTATTGCAATAAACAGGAAAACAGTGCTAAACAATAAATTGCCTGCAAGACCAAGCTGCTTTCTGGCTCAGATCCGGAAGGGCAGAAGGTTATATACCAAAAATGACAAGAGACAAAAGTAACACCATATAGAAAATTCCACTGGTTACAGATAAAGGGGCATCATTTGAGTTGACTTACATTCATTGGCTGACCCCAACTAGGGGTAACATTACATCGTATTTTATTCATGTACAATTGTTTATTTGACACGGAACAAAGAGGTCTTCTTTGACCATTATCAAGGACTCTTCATATGCAAGCAAAAAGGCTCATTCAATGGCTACAGACTCTGTGGAACCTGCTGTCATAACATGAGCTTCCACCAGAGGCGTAGCAAGAAGCTATGTAAATCCATTCACTTTTAAACCCCCACTCCTTACCCTATATCTCCCATTAGTGCTACATTCAAGGCCTATTAGTATAGCAAGACAGCTGCTTTAGCCAAAGACACAGATAAGAAAAGAATGTTTATTAACTAACTTTTCCCAGCCTACACAGGCCTGGCTTGTGCTTTGTTCCGCAAGAGAAAAGCAGCTTACTGAATATTGGACATTTTAATACATTATTTCTAATAATCAAACGATGGCTATATATATTTATGGTGTTATAGGCACAGGAAAATCAAATTAACATGGAAATTAGATCACTATTCCCTTTGTCAGTTCCACATCTGTGTATTGTGCCTCTACCAGTTACACTAGGCAGCTCTAAAAGGAATTTTGCTACTGAAAAGTGACATATTTCACAAATAAGGTAATCTAAATTCTTAAAAGCTGCCCTGTACTGAATCAGACCTCTGACCAATGTTCCCTCTAAGTTGTGTAGTCTTGTGAGCAAAAATTCTACATTGTGAGCCACTGGCATTAAAGCTGTGAGTGGGCAATTTGGCTATTGCACAGATTAGTTTGCCCTGGAGCCATCGTTCCTGAGCTAAGACAAAAATGCGTGAGCCGGGGGCTAAAAGACTGTGAGTTAGCTCACATTAACTCAGCTTAGAGGAAACACTGCTCTTGACCAGGGCCGGCCCCAGGTGTCTGGGCGCCCTAGGCAGGAGAGCCTGGGGCGCCCACCCCACCGGAGATGCCAACCTCCCGGTGGGGCCTGGAGAACGGGGAAGGGGCGGCGCGGGGAATGGGGAACGGGCGGGCGGCTTTCCCGGGCCCCTCGCAGCCGCGGGGCGCCGGGGAGAGCCGGGGAACGGGCGGGCGGCTCTCCCGGGCCCCTCGCAGCCACGGGGTGCCGGGGAGAGCCGGGGAATGGGCGGGCGGCTCTCCCGGCCCCCTTGCAGCTGCGGGGCGCCGGGGAACGGGTGGCGCGGTTCTCCCGGGCCCCTCGCAGCTGCGCGGGGCCCGGGAAGAGCCGGGGAAGGGGCGGCCTTGGAACGCCCGCCCCTTCCCTCCCAGTGGACGGGCGCTCAGACTGGCGGCGGCCAGCGAGCGGGGTCTGTCCCCGCTGGCCAGCCGCCGCCATGCCGCCCCACCTCTCCACCCCCCAAGGGCTTCTGAAGCGCCCCGGAAGGGCGCTCAGACTGGCGGCGGCGGCGGCAGCGGGGAGAGTCCCCGCTGGGCAGCCGCCGCCATACCGCCCCACCTCCACCCCCCCCAAGGGCTTGGGGGGGAGCCGCGAGTGGAGCGCCGGCCGCCCCTTCCCTCCCAGTCCCAGCGCCGGCTGGAGACAGGGGTGGAGCGCCGGCTTCACCGGGGGTGGGGCCGGGGGCGCTTTGGCGCCCCTGTGGGCCCCAGCGCCCTAGGCGAGCGCCTAGCTCGCCTAGTGGGCGAGCCGGCAGTGCTCTTGACCGATCAGCATCTGTACTGTCTACTTTGACTTGGGTGCCAGAGTGCCATGCAGAGGACTTTCACATCACCTTCTACTTGATCCTTTAAAATGGAGATGCTGGGTCTTGAACTTTGGACTTCCTGCCAACAGATCAGAGACTCTGCTGCTGAAAGATGGCCTCTGCCCAATACTGAGTTTTAGTACTGAGTTCCTGTCATGATCTGGCTGTGCCACTGGAGGCCTAGTAGGCCCAGGGAGCCTGGTTAGCAGTAGGGGAGGCTGGGCCTACAAACCCCAGAAGGCCTTGGGAAGTTTTGGTGCTGATCTTGGCCAATAGGGAAGAAGAGGGCTGGGGAATAAAAGAACTGGTGCAAGAGGAGAAGCTGTTCGTGTTCCCAGGGAACAGGGCTAGAAGGAAGGCTGCTGTGGGGAAGAAACCCTCATCCTGAGGGAAGGGTGAGTAAGGCCACTTGAGATAGTGAGCTAGGGACAGTATATATTTAGACATGTTAGGGCATTGATTTCTTTTCACCCACTTACTGTTATTATTCCTGCACCTTGTTTGTTTGACCTCCTATAAAATAAACCATTTTCATTGTTCACGCCTCATGCTCATTTCAGCTAAAAGAGAAGTCTAAAGGCTTTGGAGGGTGCTGTGGGCCTTCTCAGAGGAGCCTAGAACCAGAGTGGTGGCAGCATCAGGTGACACCCCACTTGAGCCATGACAGCCCCGTGCACAGATTGGAAGGGAATGGGCCTCTTTATAAGGTCTCTCTTTTTGTGAGAGAATGCTGGAGATCATAATAATAGATTAGGTACAAATGTAGAAATGGAATGGGCAGAGAGATACCAAAGACTGTGGGTGACTTGCAATTATTCAGGAAGGTGGCCACTGTGAATGGACTGTGAAGAGCTCCATGAGAAACTGTTCAAACTTATTGGGCCACCAAGAGCCACATGAAATGCAGAATAAATACCTGTTGTGGCCTAATTTCACATGTACTTTGATGGAGCCTGAGCCAGCAGTGAATAAATAGGAAAACAAACCTTAGGGCTTTAGCGGAGAGCTCAATGAATACATCAGCTCAACATGCAGAATCCATTAACACAAAAATTCCAGAAATCTTTCATGAAGCTACCTTGGACTGAGTCCGACCATTGACCTCTATCAAAATGCTATCGTGTACTCTCACTGGTAGCAGCACTCAGGTAGAGGACTTTCACGTCACCTTTTAAATGGAAAAGGAAGAGGGCATAAACCATGCAGAGCCCGAGACACAAAGGAATATAAAACTAGCAAGGGGCAAGAGAGGGGGCAAGCTCTCCTTTACCACCTGTCAGGATTCTCCAGTTTGAATTTTATCAGCTGCATCTAAAGCTGGCCTCAGTATGTATGGAGGTGAGCCTTTATATGAACATGTATGAATGGAATAAAATGAAGTACTTTTGAATTTCCTTGCTGCAACCTTAATAAATAGTGCTTCTGTATTCAGAACGTACTGTCTAGCTTTTCTCTCTGATTTCTACCTTTACCTCTGAGGAAAAATCGTGCTAGAGTGGATTTGGCCAGAGGTCTGATCAGCTTTTAGCTCATTTACACTGGGACTGGTTTTGGCCCTGGCAATATTTTCCAGGGTTGCCAGGCAACCAGCAGGAGGGTTGTAAGGGGGCATGGGGGCCACAGCGTCATGGAAGTGATCAAGGTAGGCCCCGTTCACATGGAGCATTTGCCCCGCTGAAGGCACGGTAGCCCTGCGGACTTTCCGTGCGCGATCATACTAGCACATCTGGGAGGCGTAGCACTCCTGTGGCCAACCCACGGCTTCCCATGGAAAACACAGAGTAAAAAACCACTAGGGTTGAAGTACTAGTTTCCGGAAACCCCGGGGCAAAGGCTGGCATCTGATTGTGGGAGCCCCAGTATGCTGCGGCTTCCAACGCCGGCCCATGTCCTGGGGTTTCCGGATGTTGTAAGTTTCCATGGGATGTGCACCAATGCTGAATGAGGCATGCGCATATGCAAGACACCGACAGCGGCCTGCCCCCCCCCCCAATGGCACATGCGTCCTTTGCTACAGCGCGGCTTGCTGCTCTGCTGCGCTGCTTTTTTGCTGCAGTGTAGCAGCGCTGTCTGATCAGCGCTCGGCGCCAGAGCGTGGCAACCCGGTGGCCCATGTGATTGGGCTACCATGCCTTATTTTGCTCTGGGGTGAACTGCCACGCCTCCCCTTCGCGTTTTCTGACCCATATGACCGGGGCCGTAGTTCTAGGAACTGCTGGAAGCTCCATGGTAAAACTGGCTTCTGATGATTCCTAGAGTTACCCCTTTGTCACTTCCCACAAGAACTTCTGGTAAGAACATGATAGCCTTTAAAAAAAATTCTCTTAGCTTCACTCCAAGCAGTGGCAGGCAACAAACCTGGGGTTAAGGGGTCTCCCTGCTCCCACCATGGGCTTGGCAACCCTTATACCTACTCTTCTTTCTCATTCCCCTTGCCAGCCAGCAACACCCCCCACCTTTGAGCTTGTAGAGAATACATACCCTGATGGAGAACAACTTGGGTTCCACCAAAGGGGTTCAAAAGGAGGCAAGTAACAGAGAAATATCTTCTTAGAAGCTTGTCTTTATATGATTGATCATGATCAAGGAAAGCATCTATCCCTACATGAGTTCACGACACTGACACTTAACAATGTAAAACTCACACCTTATATAGGCAACATTACATTGCTGCAGAAAAGTAATTATCGATTAACAACTTGTGACAGACAGTAAATAGTTAATGCTGCAGCCTGGTCTGAAAACCTTGAGTGAGGGGGGATTCAAACTGAATTCTTCAGTTGAGAGTGGCAGTTAGGAGTGGCAGTTGAGAGCTGGCAGTTAACAGTGAGAGTGAAGCAGACTGGGAGAGGATCAAGAAGGATCCTGAGTTAGGGGAGTGGGAAGTTTAACCCTTCCCCAACAAGTCTGAGGGAAATAGCTCCTAGAAGATGGAGGTGATCTCTGGCCAATGGATAAAGAAGGAAACTGGACCTTGTTTGAATGTTCCTGCCTTCACCAACTTTAGAGTCTGTTATACCAAGAAGCTTATGCTAGTCTATGTAAGAAAAACTGCCAAGAAATCTCTTTCCTCAAGTTTTAAAGACCTGTCTGAATAACAGAAACAGTTACTTGTTTGTGACAAATTATCTGGCATTTTTTTATACACAAAGTTACCTCATTCGTGTTTCCTGTTCACCTCATAAATGCTAAACTTGATTCATACTTGACCGTTTCCCCTCAGAGTTAAATAAAATAATTTGTTATTTTTGAACTACCATCAGCCTCTTGTGTTGCATTATAAAAATCAGGACATACGAAGGATTTTTGTCTCTCCATACAGTTCCCTAGGCTGGATCAGCACTTGAGTGGGTGGGACAGCCAGAGGAAAAAAGACGAAAAGTGAAAAGGGTGCTGCTTAGCAAAGCACAAGAAAAAGGAAACCCTGTAAGGGAGGGCAAAATCATCATCCAACTCAATACTGCACCAAATGAAAACCAATCAGACAACACTGTCCACTTCCTCCTTCAAGATCTTTAAGATGTTTTCTTAAAACTTTTCGAGAATCCCACTAAATTGTTTGTCCCACACTAAAGTGTTTTTCTTGGGTAAACAGAATCATACAATCGTAGAGTTGGACGGGACCTCCAGGGTCATCTAGTCCAACCCCCTGCACAAAGCAGGAAAGTCACAAATACCTCCCTCCCCCCACACACCCAGTGACCCCTGCTGCATGCCCAGAAGAGGACAAAAAACCTCCAGGATTCCTGGCCAAACTAGCCTGGAGAAAAATTGCTTCCTGACCCCAAAGTGGCGATCAGCATTTCCCTGGGTGTGTAAGAAAGGGCCATGAGAACTAAGCACTGAGGCAACCCTTCCTGCCCTCCCTCTCATGATCTGCCCAAGTTCACAGCATTGCTGTCAGATGGCCATCTAGCCTGTCTGAAAACCTCCAAAGAAGGAGAGCCCACCACCTCCCGAGGAAGTCTGTTCCACTGCTAATATATTTGCTAAGAAAGAGTTAATAGTACTGCTGAGCTCTAAGCTAAGTAGAGTATGGGTTAAAAAAATTATTCCCCTCACTCAGCAACTAACTTGGTACTTACAGATACTTAAAAGGGCATGGCTAGTACATTTCTCTTACTGCTTGCTTCCCTTCTCATATGACCTTTCTTTCCTTGACATTTTCTCCTTCAACCCAGTTATAATAGATCTTGACACAAATCTTGGGTAGTGCAAATTCGGGGTGCAAAGCATTTTACCACAGTTCCAATCTGAATCCCAACCCATATGTGCCTCCTGAGCACTGCCGGCTCGCCCACTAGGCGAGCTAGGCGCTCGCCTAGGGCGCTGGGGTCCACAGGGGCGCCAAAGCGCCCCCGCCCCGCCCCCGTGAAGCCGGCGCTGGGAGGGAAGGGGCGCCCCTTCAAACGGGCGCCCCTTTCCTGGCTTTCCTGAGCACGCCGCTACTGCGGCGTGCTCAGGAAAGCCGGCGCTCCCCCCCATCTTCAGCCGGCGCTGGGGCTGGGAGGGAAGGAGCGCCGTTCAAACGAGCGCCCCTTCCCTGGCTCCCCCCGTCTCCAGCCGGCGGAAGGGGCGCCCGTTCGAACGGGCGCCCCTTTCCTGAGCACGCCGCCGGTGCTGGGGCTGGGAGGGAAGGGGCGCCCGTTCAAAGCCGGCGCTCCACCCCCCCGTCTCCAGCCGGCCCTGGGGCTGGGAAGGGGCGGCCGTTCAAACGGCCGCCCCTTCCCTAGCTTTCCTGAGCACGCCGCTAGTGCGGCGTGCTCAGGAAAGCCGGCGCTCCACCCCCCGGTCTCCAGGCCCCACCGGGAGATTGGCATCCCCGTGGGGTGGGCGCCCCAGGCTGTCTTGCCTAGGGCGCCCAGACACCTGGGGCCGGCCCTGCTCCTGAGATTATGTTCTGAACAGAAAACACATTTAATCAGGAGGGAAAGCGTAACATGTAGTTTGGCCCTCACATTCCATAGCTCCTCTCCCAACATCAGGTGCTAGGTACTTATGGTAAGATGTTGTAGCATAGTGTACTATAGCTTTGTTAAGCAATATACCAACGCTTACGCCTATTTCTTTACTTACCCTTTTTACCTCTCTCCTCTTTGTTGCCATGTTCCGTCATTGTGTAATGATATGCATTGTCCATGGTCATTTGAATAAGGATAGAGAGCTTAAATAAACACATCCGTCTTCTCACTGGATTCTAGCATTCTAAAGACGATTGGATTGAGAGCAATGATTCATCTGTGAAATGAACATGCTGCGGCCGAAAAGGCATTCCATGTCTGAAGAAGAGTTTTATTTATTTATTTATCTATTTAATTCAACTTATATCCTGCCCTCCCTGCATGGCAGGCTCAGTGCCATTATCATTGACATTAAAACCTCACAGATGCCAACTCTGGTATGCAATTCTGACCTGCTGAGGGGAGGCCCAGTAAAGAGGGAGGGACGGCCATCGCCCTAGTTAAAAGCCTGGCAGAAGAGCTCCATCTTGCAGGCCCCGTGGAACTGTAAAAGGTCCCATAGGGCCCTGATCTCATATGGGAGCTCATTCCACCAGGTAGGGGCCAGGGCTGAAAAGGCCCTGGCCCTAGTCGAGGCGGATGTCCCTGGGACCAGGGACCATGAGAAGACCTGCCGCCCTGAGCCCATGTTGGAAGGGCGGGATATAAATCCAACTAATAAATAAATAAATAAATAAATAAATAAATAAATAAATAAATAAATAATATGTTGATTGGCAGATCATAAAGCCCTTTGGGGCTCATAGAGGGAGAGGCAGTCTCGCAGATATGTGGGCCCCTGGCCATCCAGGGCTTTAAAGGTAAGCATCAACACCTTGAAACGGATACGGCACTCAATTGGCCGCCAGTGCAGTTCACTCAGCACTGGGGGGATGTGGGTCCGCACAGGCAGCAACATCAGTACCCGTGCTGCTGTGTTCTGCACCAGCTGCAGTTTCTGTAGCAGAATCAAGGGCAGCCCCACGCAACTATCTGGGAAAAAAAATACAGATTACAGAACAATGACAACACATGTTGATAAGAAATGATAAGTTTGTTCCCCTCTTCCCACCCAAAATACAACAATGGTTATACAAAATTTGGGATTTGTTCATGTTAGAGAACTTCAATATTTATCATACAGAAAACCAAACAGAGTGTGAAATAACTAACCCACTGAACATCTGGTATCCTATTCTGGATAGAATTGGTGTTGACAAATTTGATTGGGAATCACTTAGAAATGTTAAATTTAAACTTATATTGTATAATTAAAACACTTTGTGACATGTTTTTAATACTCTGTTTCCTGAAAGCTTTATATTTGATGATTCTAGAGCAACCCTAACCTTTGTACCTGACCATGCATTAACAAGTCATGTAAAATGTTATAACTCGCTAACACTATCTAGCTTCTCCTTCTGTAAATGTTCATTATAAAAAAATTAATAAAATGTTTGGTTAAATTTTTTTTTAAAAAAAAGTTTGTTCCCCTCTTGAGGATCACTGAAAGATAGGGTTGGTTCCAGATACTCTTCCAGGTTGGCCTCCTGTTTCCGGAAAAGAAGACAGATCTCACATCAATTGTCTTAAAAGGAATAAAGCCCCTGGGCTGGATGGTATTCCCCCAGAGCTCTTGAAGGAAAAGGTGGATTGGTGGGCCCCCTTTCTTGCATCATTTTTTTACATATATCGATGCTTCTGGCCTCATTCCCAAAAGCTGGAAAACAGCAATGGTGGTCCCTATCTATAAGAAAGGTAGGAAAGATGATCTCTTTTAACTATAGGCCTATTAGTTTATTAAGTGTCATCAGTAAACTGTATACTAGACGTCTATTAGACAAGTTCTTACTTTGGCTTGCCAATGAGGACATCATTGTGTTAGAGCAAGCAGGCTTCATAGAGGGTAGATCTACTTCGGATCATTGTCTAGTCCTTCAGCACCTTATTGAAAAATATGGTAATAAAGGGTCTTCTTCCTTATATGGGGCCTTTGTGGATCTTAAGGCCGCATTTGACTCTATTTCTAGAACTAAGTTGTGGGACAAGTTGGAAGCATCTTCCATTAACAAAAGGCTTTTTTTTCTTAATTTGTTCGCTTTGTCTGCACACTTCTCTCAGGGTTAAATATAGCAGACAGGGTTTTCTTACGAAACCCATTAGTACTTGGAAGGGAGCCAGACAAGGCTGCCTCCTTGCTCCACTGCTTTTTATTTTCTATATAAATGACATGGTAAACCTGTTCAATTTAGAACACCATCATCCTCCCAAACTGTCCCATCGGCATATTTCAATCTTACTTTATGCTGATGATGCTGTTTTACTTTCTAGGACCCCAATTGGTTTAAGAAGAGCTCTTCACAGCCTTGCTCTTTACTGTGATTCACAGCAGCTTGAAATCAGCTACCACAAAACCAAAGTAATGTCCTTTAGTAAGCGTCCTAAATTAAGAAACTGGTCAATAAATGGCCAGTGACTAGAGCAAGTTAATTCTTTCAGATATTTGGGGATGGTTGTGCAAGCTTCGGGTGCTAAAACATCTCATAGCAATTATGTGGCTGACAAGGGAGAAAGGACAGCCCTTAGTACAATTAAATTTCTTAGGTCCAAGGGGGGTCATTTTTCACCAGCCGCCCTTACACTTTTTAAAGGAAAGATCTTACCCCAATTACTTTATGGGACATATATAGGCCCCCCTGGTCTTGTTTTACCCATCTGGAATGGGTTCAATCAAAGTTTCTGAGGTCTGTTTTGCAGGTCCCCAAATGCATCTCAAATGTAATGGTACGGCTGGAAACAGGTATACCAAAGTTAGTAGCTAGAATTGTACTCTCTTCGCCTTGTCTTTGGCTTAATATAAATATGAACCCCCGAGACCTCCTTCCTTTAATGTTGTTGGATGATTTTCAGTCCAGTTGGCACAAGGCAGTTCAAGTTAAAATTGCACAGCTTGGATTTTCTTCTGCAGCTCTTGTGCGGATGGGGGGAGATTTAGCTAGACAATCTTTGAGACAGAGAGTGGGAGACATTGAACGTCAGTCTGACATTTCAAAAACATCTAATTTTAATGTTGCTCCTCATAAACATTTCCTGCTCATTCCAGCTTCCTGTCTTTATAACCTTGAAAATGTTAGTCAAAGAAGAGCTTTCACCCATGCCAGATTTTCAGCTTTGCCATCTTCAGTTATTGAGGGCAGATATACCACAATTGCCTGGACTGAGAGATTTTGCCCTTGTAACAGTGGTGAGATAGAGTCAATGGCGCATGTCCTTCTTCATTGTTCTTTCTGAAATGAAATTCGTACTGCCCTTATCTCCCCATTACTTAAGCTCTGTCCTGACACCTCTGGGATCATTAACAAACTTCTCTCTGATGTGAGTACAGAGATCACCCGGAAAGTTGCTAAATTCTGCACCCAAGCGATTAAATCGTGTTCTATATATATTTCCCACCTTAATGTGGAAGATAGTAGCTGATTGTCTTTTATATCTATATTTTTATGTAGTTAGGTTAGAAATTGCTGTATTTGTATTAGTATTAGTTTTAATTACTTTTATACACTTTTATATTTGTATACCGTAATTTTTATATTTTACCAGGCTATGGTCATTCTTTTTCTTACTTATTTGTATTCTGGTCATGGACTGTAAATAAAATAAAGGAAAGGAAAGGAAAGGGTTGCCAATTCCAAGTTGGGAAATTCATGAAGATTTGGGGGATGGAGCCTGGGGAAGGCAGCGTTTGGGGAGGAGGGGGACCACTGGGGGGGGGCATAATGCCAGAGGGTGCACCCACCAAAGCAGCCATTTTCTCCAGGGGAACTGATTTCTGTCATCTGGAGATCAGTTGTAATTCCAGGAGATGTTTAGGCCCCCACCTGGAGGCTGGCCATCCTAGCCGACCCTACAATAAAATTGTTGCTGAAAAGACTACGTATCACAATGAAATTGCTAGGCACCATGGCAACCTGGCAACTGGGATTTGTTGAGTCGTGCTGTAGCACGTTGATGGAAGAGGCTGTAGGACATATGTGTGTGTGTTGCAAGGTCTAATCCAGTCATTATAGGGTTAATCTGCTTTACCTTGTGTGCTATCCTTTAGTCTGACCTGGAAGGGAAACTTGGCTCAGAGCCAATGGGAAGATAGCCCAGGAAATCTAAGTCTGTTTACTAGCAATCATTGGTTAATGTGTTCAGGTGATTTCCTTCTAGGGGTTGAGAAGAAAGAGAATCTCCATCGCAGTTGTTGTTGAGAGACTGTGTGGTCGGTCTGTTTGTAGCTCTGAAGATGTAGCCTTAGTCTTTGTTATTTTATAGATTCCCTTGTGAACCCTTCCCTTTGGAAATAAAGATTTTTACACAGAAAGAAATGCCTCCTCTCCAGTGAAGCAAAGATCCATTGCAAACCCTGAATATCTTATTATTTTTGCCTGTTTTTCCAACAGAGGCAAGATTTGAAATAGGGATTTTCTGGACCACAGCTCATCCCGTTAGCCACTGTGCTACACCAGCTCACCAATTATGGACGTCAGCTCACCTAAATAAACCTCAGCTATATGTTGTTTAGCCCTGGAATTCTTGTTGATATTTCTTTGCTTTCAAAATAATAGATAGCTATTTTTTAAAATGATAGAAATGGCCCACCAAAAGCGCAGGGTTTCTGAACTAGCTTTCATTCCAAATTAGCCAGACTGGAGAACGTAATGTGCTTTCGTATATTAAGCCTCCGGTAATGTGGATTTAATGAGGCCAAGAAAGGATTACTTGCTGAGCATGCCCATATTCTTTAATTACTGCAACATTTGTCTCACTCATAGTGTTTCAAGTACTGAGGATGTGGGGGGCTTTGCTCCAGCGTTAGCTCTCTTGGGTATTTGGTGTTCTGTCATCCAAGCAATGCAATCAAATGTAACTGCTGGGTATGAGAAAAGCAAGGATCGTGACTTATTCCACACGCCTAGGTGTCTTTTGGAAGTTCATAATAACCAAGTCAGAAAGGGCCTTCTTGGTTGTGGCACCAAAACTGGTGGAATTCCCTCCCCAGGAAGATTTGTCTATCTTCTGGGGTACATCCCCTTTAACCAAAGCAATAACCAAAGCAAGGAGTTTCAAGGAGAAGCTGAAAGGTTAAACTCCTCTCCCTTTCTTTGCATGACCCCAAACTGCTGCTGTCTGAGCCTGTAATTTACATTTTATGGGAGGATGGAGACTGATGATCTTCTTTAGAGGGGCTGTGGCTTGGTGGTAGAGCATCTGCTTGGCATGCAGAAGATCCCAGGTTCAATCCCTGGTATCTCCAGTTAAAAGATCTGGCAGTAGGCGATGTGAAAGATCTCTGTCTGAGATCTTGGAGAGCTGCTCCCGGTCTGAGTAGACAATACTGACTTGGATGGACCAAAGGTCTGATTCAGTGTAAGGCAGCTTTCATGTATTCGCCTCTCTTTGAGCCCTTGAGTTGATCAAAGACCATGCAGAAAAGTTGATTTCCAATTCCGTTTCAACAGCTCTGAGATTCACAATGCTTGTGTGATTTTGGTCTTAGTATCCCATACTGTTTTGGACATTAAAAACTAAGTTCCAGCTGGGAACTGAATATCATGTTGTTTTCATTTCTAAAGCATTGATTTTGAGCACATCCCCCTATTTATTTTTGCACAAGCTGTGCAAAACAGACAGGTCTGGCCTGTTCTGATCTGTTTTTGTCTCTCTTTAGCCTTTGGTCATAGGAACCATCTGCCGTGACCATCCATGGGGACAGTGAGATTCCAGTCCAGTAGCACCTTAAAGACCAAAAAGAATTTTTTGGGGGGAGGTTGAGTTTTCAAACATCAAAACTGCCTTCATCAGATACAAGTAGGAATGGAGATCCACAAGTCCTTATATCCTGGAAAGGGTGTTGCAAAGAAAGGAGTTAGGACAGAGAGGTACAATGCAAAATGGAAGAAGAAGAAGAAGAAGAGGAGGAGGAGGAGGGGGGAGGGGGGATTTATACCCCGCCCTTCGCTCAGAGTCTCAGAGTGGTTTACAATCCCCTTCTCTTCCTCTCTCCACAACAGACATCCTGTGAGTTAGGTGGGGCTGAGAGAGCTCTGAGAGAACTGTTCCTGAGAGAACAGCTCTGAGAAAACTGTGGCTGACCCAAGATCACCCAGATGGCTGCATGTGGAGGAGTGGGGAATCAAGTCCAGTTCTCCAGATTAGAGTCTGCCACTCTTAACCACTACGCCAAACTGGCTCTCAATTAAAGCTGTGGAGAAATGCTTAGGAGCATAAAATTAGCACCTGTAGTGAGATAAGAATCCTCTGTCCCTATTCAGCCCTGGGGGTGGGGGTCCATTGTTCTGAATTTGTAACTGAACTCAAGTTCAGCACTCCAGGGGAAGTGAGGGAAATCAGAGCTGAAATGGAAAACGAGGGAAGCTTAAGGTGTGACTTGAATTGCTTCTTTCATGCTGTTTCAACAGCTGATCACTGTTCATGGTAGGGAGAGAGAGAGAGGGAGAAGGGAGCAGAGACATTTGTAATGCAAATGAGCATTCTGGTCAAAATAGGATTGATGTTCACTTTTCAAATTCCACTGAAGCGAAAGCCAATTTAAGCCTGAAGAATGAAAATGTCCCCTTAAAGCCTCTGATGGTTTCGAAAATCAAAGGAAGCCAGAAAGGAGCACACTCACAGGGCAGAAACAACACAATTGCTTTTCTTCTTCTTCTGCCACTTCCCCCCTCCCCACTAACTGCAGGCTACCAATCAATCTTCTCAGGGGTGCATCAGTAACTCTGAATGCCGTGGAGGGCAGTAATCCATCCTGCAATAACGCATTCTGTCTGTCACAGCTGCCACACTGTGAACGACAGACCTATGCTGAAGTAGTGGCGGCCTGTGCTAAAAAAGTAGGGACCTTCACGAAGCAGAGGTTTCGGGAAAGTGCAGGAGGCTCAGCTCCGTGTGCCAGTCACTCACATTATGATTGGCTGACTTCAAGGCCCTGTTCACACTGGACTTGATCGATGACATATCCCTTATTTATTTATTTTTGGTGCCCGTCTGCAGTTGTTTGCTTTAGGCCTGTAGCCAGGATTTTGTAATTCAGGGGGCCTTTAAATAAATCAGGGAGCACTGACGTCACAAAATAAAAAAATAAAATAAAAATTTAAAATGTACTTTTGTAATGCTCGCACTCTGCTTGCCTACGCAGGGAAGCAAGCCATGCTTGGGGAAGGGGTGTGGGGGGTCCTCCAGGTGGCCCAGAG
This sequence comes from Gekko gecko, assembly GCA_029375565.1. Classification (NCBI taxonomy): domain Eukaryota; kingdom Metazoa; phylum Chordata; class Lepidosauria; order Squamata; family Gekkonidae; genus Gekko; species Gekko gecko. The sequence goes on along the minus strand of JAPDNY010000004.1, from coordinate 21,267,741 downwards.
AGCCAGGGGGTTCGGTGCTGGATGGAAGTGGGGGCCTTGGCAGGAAATCAGGGGGCCAGGCCCCGTAATGCCCCCTGTAGCTACAGGCCTGACTTGCTTATGTTCCCATATCCAGATGTCTTTTTTTAAAGCCCATGTATTTTTTTTTCTAGATTTAAAAAGACTTTTAAGTTTTATGGGTCAGAGTAGCTTTGTAATGGATAGACAACGTTGGTATGGTGGCTACAGGACTGGGCTAGGATTGGGGGACCTCGGTCCAGTTATTCTCTCTCAGCCTAACCTTCGTTGCAAGGGTTGCTGCAAGAATAAAATGGAGGAGGCAAGAACCCTGCAAGCCACTCTGACCTCCTTGTAGGAATGGAGGGATGGAGATACGATACACAGATCTAGATTGTCAGAAAGGAGTCAGTCGGCTGAGCCAGACCAAGAGGCGGCTTCACGTTTGCCACAAGGGGCTGGCCAATCAGCACTCTGCACAGTCAGATAGTGAGGTCAATAGAAATGCATGTGATAGATATTTTGGTGGAAAGAAGGGTCAAGTTTGATGTAGTGGTTAAGATCGTGGACTCTAATCTGAGAGAACGAGGGTTGATTCCCGACTCCTCCACATGCAGCTGCTGGTGTGACCTCGAGTCAGTCACAAGTTCGCTCAGAGCTGTTCTCTCTAGAGCAGTCCTTGAAAGAGCTCTCTCAGCCCCACTTACCTCACAGGGTGTCTGCTGTGGGGAGGGGAAGGGAAAGGAGATTGTAAGCCACTCTGGGACTCTGAGTGAGGGGTGGGGTATAAACCCAATCTCCTCTTCCTTCTCCTTCAACCAATCCACACTCTGCGTGGTCAGATGACGAGGTCAAAAGACAGACTGACAGACATCTCAACTGAAAGGAGAGTCAGCCAATACACACTCTGCAAGGTCAGATGATGAGGTCAAAAGACAGGTGTGATAGACATCTTGATTGAAAGAAAAGTCAAACAATCCACACTCTGGACAGATGTTACCTCTCCATTTTGAATGGAATATCTTCCAGAGGTCTGTCTAGAGGATTGGGCTTAGATGACCACTTGGGGCACCTGGTTTCTCATCTAACCTATCAGCCTACCTATTCTTTGAACATAGTTCTAAGAAATTGGTTTGTGAATTCCGCAAATGGAGAAGTGTCCTTACTGCCATCCAGGCCCATAGCCAGGATTTTTTAAAGTCAGGGGCATTTAAATTTCTTAGGGCTCACTGGGTAATCAAATTAATCCAGGGGAGAAGGCCGTGATGCCCTGGGCTTGATGGGAAATCAGGGGGGGCCTCACCAGCAAGTCAGGGGGCCTAGCCTCGAGATGCCCCACTGTAACTATGGGCCTGCTGCTGTCATAGATCTGGCTCAGGTAATGAGAAAAAAATTCAGGAACTCATTTTTAGCCTTGGCAAGGTGATCCTGTATGTTATTTTTTCCAACTCTAGGGTGTCAATGTCAAGCTCCAGGGTGTAGGTGTCAAGAGCCCGTCTGCCTCTGGATAAGGAAGAGCACTGATTATCGGTGAGCGTCCTTTAAAATAACTTGGTTCCATTACTGAGAAAAGACAATCAGGAAGAAACAGTTTGGGAGCAGAGAGACACGTAGGGGGAAAATGAATGGGTCTGAGGATGACAGCGTGGGTAAGGAACGATAATGACAGCCCTGCAAATGTTATTGGGGGGGAGACTGACTGGCCCATGTTCACCAGATGATCTTCCCTGGCAGAGTGGAGAACTTGAGTCTCCCAGATTCGAGTCTGGCATATTAACTGCTACTCACGCTGCTCCTCCTTTTGGGCACAATAAATTATGAGGCTATTATTTATTTATTTATTTATTTATTTATTACACTTCTACCCCGCCCTCCCCGCAAGCGGGCTCAGGGCGGCTTACAGTAAGACATCCAAGTGCCAAGACAATATCTTAAAAACATATAAGTCGATAACATTTCTATAGCTGTTCTATTATCTCAGTCCGATGGCGTCGGATAAAAGTTTAAACAGAGTGATGTCAGGGCAAAGTCTCCCTCAACTGCCCCCTCCCTCTACCACATGAGATGGTAACAATTGGCGGCAAAGGGTTAGGGCTGGCGGCCTAAGGGAAAAGGAACCGGAAAAAGGAACCGGAAAAAGGAGCGGTGGCTCCTACTCGTAAGCCTGGCGGAAGAGCTCCGTCTTGCAGGCCCTGCGGAACTGTGAAAGGTCCCGCAGGGCCCTGATCTCTTCTGGGAGCTCATTCCACCAGGTAGGAGCCGCCACTGAAAATGACCTTGCCCTAGTGGCCACCAGCCTGGCCTCCTTAAGGCCAGGGACCGCCAGGCAGTGTTGAAACTCGGACCGCAGTGCTCTTTGGGGCATATACGGGGAAAGGCGGTCCCTCAGGTATGCCGGACCCTGGCCATATTGGGCTTTAAAGGTAAGCACCAGCACTTTGAAGCGAATCCGGTATGCTATAGGCAGCCAGTGCAGCGCTTTCAGCACAGGCCGGATGTGCTCCCGCCTAAGACTTCCTTAGGATATTACATTTGTGATGTCTAAAAAGGCACAATGTGAAAAGAGGGGCATCCGTCCATTTATTCACTTTGGGTTTTTTTTCTTCTTGGTTTGCGATGGGAGTTTATGAATCAGTTTTGACAGACACTTTAAGTGAATCGGATAGATGCAGATTTAACAAGTCCTGGTGAGCATAGAGAGCATGTCCTGGAGGCAACGACATGACAAGGACCCTTAATCTTATCCGTTACAGCATTAGCATCTCCATCTGTGATGAGCGAGATCAGAGCATATTTGATTTCATAACACCAGATGACAAGACAGCGTTTGCAGATCAGCGTGGCGAGATGACAGAGAAGATTTAGGGAAGGGATGTGGCTTGGTGGTGGGGCACCTGCTTTGTGGGAAGAAGAACCTGGGCTCCAGCCAGGCCTGTAGCCAGGATTTTGTGGCTTCTTGGGCAACTTTTTTCCTGGTGGGGCTGCCATTATTAGCCATAAGGAAGGGGGGCACACCCCTCTCCCTCCCTTCCTACAAGATTTAAAGGGGCCTTCAGCTGATCAGCAGAGAACACATGGCCTGTCGATCAGCCGGAGGGCCCTTTAAATCTTGCAGGAGGGAGAGGGGTGTGCACCACCCACACTTCTTCTCAAAAGCATTTAAAGGATCCCTTTAAATGATTTTGGGAAGAAATGGGGGGACTTTAAGGAAGAGGACTGGCCCTTTAAGGAAGGGGACGGAGCTATGGGCCAGGCTCAAACTCAGGCACCTCCAGTTAAAGGAGAGAAAGTCTGGGGGGGGGGACATTTCTCTCACCCCCACCCCCATCACCTGGGGCTTAAGATGGCTACTAATGATGGTGTCTAAAGAAGCCTTTAAATACCAGTGCTAGGAGGCAGCATTGGCTGGAATGCTGTATGTTGGCCCTGCAGAGCAACTGGCTGGCTGCTGTGTGCAGTGGGATCCTGGACTAGATGAACCACTGGCCTGATCCACTGGACCAGTTTGTACTTTGTATGGAATCACATGGATCTCCAGGAGACAGAGCTGCCTGTTCTTAGGGTTGCCAGTTCTGGATTTGGAAACTTCTGGAGATTTGGGGGGTGGGGCCTGGGGACGGAGCTCAGTGGGGATGATGCCATAGAGTCTGCCCTTCAAAGCGGCCTTTCTCCACGGGAATTGATCTCTGGAGTTTGGAAATCGGTTTGTTATCCGAGGAGAACTCCAGACCTAGGGGCCTAGAGATCTCCCAGGATTACAAGGGATCTCCAGATGACAGAGATCAGTCCACTGGGAGAAAACAGCTGCTTCCGCTCTGTGGCCTTACACCCTGCTGAGATCCCACCCATCCTCAGTCCTGGCCCTCCCCAGGCTCCACTCCCAAATCTCCAGGAATTTCCCAGCTCAGGGTTGGCAACCCTATCAGGCTTCACCTGGAGGCTGGCAATCCTAGTGATCCTGAAGGAAATGGTAGCCCTTTAGTGTGGACACTGTGGGATCACCTTCTACTGAATCAGACCCTTCGTCCATCCAGGTCAGTACCGTTTACTCAAATTGGTAGCAGCAGCGCTCCAAGGTCTCAGGCAGAGGTCTTTCTCATCACCTACGACTTGAGTCTTTCAACTGGAAATTTCCAGGACTGGAAACCTGGAACCTTCTACATCAGTTTGGTGTAGTGGTTAAGTGTGCAGACTCTAATCTGGGAGAACCAGGTTGATTCCCCACTCCTCCACTGGCACCTGCTGATGTGACCTTGGGTCAATCACAAGCTCTGGCACAGCTGTCCTTGAAAAAGAGCAGTTTCTGCAGAGTTCTCTCAGCCCCACCTACCTCACAGGGTGTCTGTTGTGGGGAGGGGAAGGGAAAGGAGTTTGTAAGCCGCTCTGAGACTCCCTTGGGTAGTGAAGGGCAGGGTATAAATCCAATCTCCTCCTCCTCCTCCTCCTCCTCCTCTTCTTCTTCTTCTTCTTCTTCTTCTTCTTCTTCTTCTTCTTCTTCTTCTTCTTCTTCTTCTTCTTCTTCTTCTTCCATGCTGAGCAGATGCTCTATCACCGAGCCCAAACTCTACCCACCCTCACATGGCCACTGAACTCCCTCCCTTCCCCAAACTCCAACCATCCTTGGTCAACCACCCCCAAATCTGCAGGAATTTCCCAAGCCAGCCTTAGCAGCCCTGTGGGCTGGGCTCCCAACCAGCAGTCTAGTCATAGCATTCTGGGCTCCCAACCAGCAGTCTAGTCATAGCACTAACTGCAGCTTCTGAACAGTCTTCAAGGGTTTCCATGTACGGTTTCAATCATGCATTCAGCTATCTGTGCATTGAATGTAACATGAGACTCAAGTGTGCAGTGCACTCGGATGATCCGCGCTTTTACTGTACTTTGTGAACAGGGCTACAGAGCTTTATCCATTGGAAAACTGGTGCAAAGTTAATTTTCATTTTCTGCTCTTACGGTCGGATGGAAACGAATCTGAAATCCTGCAGCCAAGAATTGACCTGAGGGGAGTCATTAGGCAGCAGTGAAACCCTCCCACCTCCATTTTGTACTTTTAATCAAATGCCTTGCCTTTAAGGATAAATATCTGTGCGATCGCATAGTTTTAATGTGCACATTGGTAAATGTAACTCATACCGTACAATGATTCCCTTGCAGGTGTTTTGTACTTACACCTGTCTCTGCCCACGTCAGGGGGTCCTGAGGGTTTTCCTATGAGCAATAGCAAGTAATTTGAGGCAGTTCCCCCCCCTCCCTTGGCATGGTTTACATAGCAACCCAATTTTCTTCCTAGGTCAGAAAACACTAACAGTGTTCCCAAAGCTGTACATTTAAATTAACACCTGAAGCTGCACCACTTGGAAAGCAGCCAAGAAGCTTTTAATTATCTCCCTGATTTCTCTAGCAGATCTGTTGCTAATACACTTGTTGCTACCCGTGAGGTGCAAGCAGCTTCATCAAGGCCACTTTTGTTGGCCTACCCACCAGTCTGGTGTGGTGGTTAAGAGCGGCAGACTCTTAATCTGGAGAACCTGGACTGATTCCCCACTCCTCCACAGGGATCCAAGTGGGTGACCCCTCTCAGAATTCTCTCAGCCCCACCTGCCTCACAGGGTGTCTGTTGTGGGGAGAGGAAGGGAAGGAGATTATAAGCTGGTCTGAGACTCTTTCATGTAGCCAAAAGCAGGGTTATATAAACCGACTCTTCTTTTTCTATAAGGAACCATTTTCTGATGTATCCTACCAGCAGTCCCAAACCTTGTTGTTGAAGCCGAGGAAAATTTTGGAATTTTGAGGACATGTCACGGGCCTGTGGGCAATGCTCCCTCTAAACTGTGGAGTCTTGTGAGCAAAAATCCTACTTGGTGAGCTACTGGCATTAAAGTTGCGAGCGAGCGATTTGGCTGCTGCATAAATTAGTTTGCTCTGGGGCCATCCCTTCCTGAGCGAAGGCAAAAATGTGTGAGCTGGAGGCTAAAAAACTGTGAGCTAGCTCACACTAACTCAGCTTAGAGGGAACACTGCCCATGGGTACCATCGCAAAATGGCTGTCCTGGGAGAGTGGGACTAACCACAAAATGGCTGCCATAGAATCCTGGGGCCAAAGGAAAAGATTGAGAGATTCCACAGTGTTGGAAGTTCAAGCATCCTCCTATGATGGAGGAAGATTTTTCCAAGTGGATGCTCCCTGTTGGGCGGGGCTTTTTTTGTAGAAAAAGTCCAGCAGGAACTCATTAGCATAATAGGCCACACCCAAAAGCAGAAACACATTAGCATATTAGGCCACACCACCATGTTATCAGAAGTGTGGTCATCCAGCCACACCTACCTTTTGCTTCTTGTTCTGTTTACCTTGTTTGTTGTCAAAACCCAGGGCTTGTTTTGTAGCAGGAACTCCTTTGCATGTTAGGCCACACACCCCTAATGTAGCCAATCCCAATGAGTTTCTGCTGTTGGGTATGGCCTATTATGCTAATGAGTTCCTGCTGGGTGTGGCCAACTAAGGAGCCAGCCGGAACTCCATTCCTGTGCGTTGGGTATTTGCATTGGTTATTAGGGTTGCCAACCAAGTGGGGAAATTCCTGGAGATTTGGGGGTGGGGCCTAGGGAGGGCAGGGTTTGGGGGTGGATGAGACATCAGCAGGTCTAATGCCATAGAGGTTGCAGTCAGGCACAGTAAATAACCCACTTTCAATGCACTTTCCAACTGGGTTTTGTCCGTTCACACCGTAAAATCCAGTTGGAAAGTGCACTGAAAGTGGACTGAAAGTGGATTATTTACTGTGTGTGACTACACCCAGAGTCAACTTTCCAAAGCACCTATTTATTCCAGGGGAACTGATCTCTGTCGTCTGGAGATCACTTTTAATTCTGGGAGATCTCCAGACCATACCTGGAGTTTGGCAACTCTAGTAATGTGGCAAAGATGCTCAGTCAGGGAAGTGTGGAATCACATGCACTAAACCGTCTTTGAGTCTGACTGCAACTGAAATAAAGGAGAACTGACTTTTATTGAAGTATATTCACATTCCCGTGCAATTTGCAGTAGAAGAAACAGAAGTCTAGTCTAAATAAACAGGGCACTTTTGGGGGGGAAAGACATGCCAGAACTCTCAAGAGGGACATGAAGTTTTCAATCTGTATACTGAAAACTCATGAACTTTTAAAAATTTGAAGAAGAATTTTGTCGAAGAGGTTCCAGAACTCTGTTCTGGCATATTCCCCAGAAAAAAAAGCCCTGTAAATAAACAATACTATGCCCTATTACAAGTAACCAGTTAATCCAGCAGCAGCTGTTTGTGAGTTTGAGATTGCGGGTGTGGTCCTGGCTTGCTTGCACTGGTGAGAACAGCAGGAGCTTCTTATCTCTTGCAAGACCAGGAGGAGAGAGAAAAAAGGCACTGAGCTGAGTAGGAGTCACAGAGAAGTTCTTATCAGCCTTGACAAAGAGAGGCATCACACATGTACACACTCTGGTTATGGGGGGGAAGGGAAGTATAGTGCCCCCAGTGTCCAGGCATGCAAAGTCACCCAGGACCGTAGCTGTGGTGGGACTTGGGGGGAAGCCTCTGCCCCCTCTTCTTAATGGCACAGCCCCACAAGAATTTTTTCTTGTAAATGCTTTCTTCAATCATTTTAAACATTTGTTTAAAGGCACACACTCCTTTGAGCAGAGTGGGGTGCTGCAGTTGACTAATTCCTGTGCTGAGCAGAGGGTTGGAGTAGGTGACCTCTAGGATACCTTCTAACTCTGTCAAGAAACTGGTCTCCTTTAAGAGAGTTTTCCTGTCTAGGTGTTAACTTGTTATCAGAATTGTTGCTTAGGCTGGCAGAAGTGATTAACTTGCAGCAGCTGAGAGCTGTCATCTAAAGTGGCTGACAGCTTGCAATTTAGAGATCGATCTTGGTAACAGCTTTCTATTGGCTAAATGACTTTTTGTTCTGCACTGTGAACTTCAACTTCACCAGGAAAAAAAATTGCCCCACAAGCCACAAAATCCCAGCTACAGGCCTGGAGTCACCCTTACTCTAGCAGTCCCTCCGCAGCTGAGGTGAAGGAAAGATTGGCTCTTTGCATTGAGGAAGAGATGGTTGGTGGAAGAAGCAAATGGGTTCCAGAAAACACATCAGTGGGCACCATGAATCCATTAGGCACCATGCTAGAGAACTGCTGTTTTGTGATGAAATTTCATAAGGCTTTTGGGCAAGCCTGGACCACTTTGATTGGCCCAGTGCTGTTTCACATGCAGCTAATTCAAGGCTCAGAGCCATGCAGCTTAAACACCATTTTTTTAAAATAAAAAAAGCAATCAGACAGAGTTAAAATGACAATTTTATTTGCTAGAACCAATGCAACAGTTGTTTTCTTGGGTACATTGTACCGTGGTATTTTCCCCGCTGCATCCCTGTGCAAGTCAGCATGGTGCATTTTATGGAGCAAGCCTGGGGAAGGGAATAGGAGTCCATACAGGTTGAATTCTATAGGCTTAGTTCTTTGTTCTATGAGTTTAATTACATGAAAAGATGTAAGGAAATTCTGACGCAAACCTGCTTCCAGTGTGAGATTGCTAACCTCGGTAAGAACGGTTTTGATGATGTTTCTACGCTGTCAGTTCTTGCCTAATATCACTAAATGATTAAGTTTGGACTGACATGTACTAATATAATATTCATGCCTGCTTCTCTTTTCCTTTCCTTTCCTTTTTTTAAAAAAACTACATGTTATAGAAAAGGCAAACTGTGGGTGTATAATTAGCCTGGCATTCCCTAGTCTGCTACGGCAGAAAATGTGTAGTCTTTCTCTTGCTGGTTTTTTTTTTAAATGATGCAGTCTTTGGAAAGACTTGTAAGTAGGAGCCATGCTGGGGAGCCATGATAGGGTTAGAGACCTGCCAAACCTACACTGGGGGTGGGGAATCTCCCACCCCTAAGTCCTGTTGCCCATGGTCCTAATACTGGCAGTGGCGGGGGGGATTAAAAAGGAAAATAAGGCCTTGTGTACTCAACAGGAAATTCTTACCATAGAGTTCCTGGCAATTCCTAGAATACACAGAAGTGATGAAGGATAGTTCTAGGAATTGCTGGAAACTCTATGATAAGACAACCATATTTTTCTTTTTTAATTTTTCTCCTGGGATTAGGATTGTCAGGTCCCCACAGGCCACCAACAGTGGATGAGGAGGTAGGATTGCTATATCCAGGCTGGGAAACTCCTTGAGATTTGGGAGGAAGACTGAGGAGGGCAGGGACCTCAGCAGGATACGATGCCATAGAGTCTGCCCTCCAAAGTATCCATTTTCTCCTGGGAAACTGATTTCTTTAGTCTGGAGATGAGCTGTAATTCCATCCCTATCTGGGATTATACTAGGGTTGCCAGGTCTTACCTGGCTGCCAGTGGGGTGGGGGGCTCCAGGGTCTGTCCTGGGATGTTCTGTTGCATACGCTTTGCATGCGTGCTGCAGTGACATCACCCAGAAGTGACGTCATCACATTGTGTGTGAAACTCTAATTTTGGAGTGAAACTCTCTGGTTTGAGCCCAACTTTTCCATAAAGTTTTTCCCAAAAACTAGAGTTTCATCCCTGACATTGGCAACATGATGACGTCACTTCCAGATGCCATCATTACATCACATTCAGGGGCATTTGCAGGCAGGGCTCCCCCTGCCGTCCAACTGGCCGGTGGCAGAAAGAGACCTTCAAAAGCAGGGGAACTCCCACCCAGACTGGGGGCCTAGCAACGTAAGATTCTGCTCACTACACAACCTTCTGGCTGGTTTCCACGCATTGCTTGATAGTCCCAAAAGGTTACCAACCTCAGAGGTAGATCCTGGAGTTCTCTCGGAATGACAACTGATCTCCAGATTACAGAGACCAGTTTGCCAGGGGGAAATGGCAGTTTTGGAGGGCAGACGCTATGGCTCAAAACCCCACTAACCCTACCAACATGCCATTGTGTATAAACCACGGTAACAGCAACGAACTATGGACATACAGCCCATAATATTTGGTTGTAGACCTGCCATCATTTAATAACATTGACTTAGAAGGTTCCACATGTGGACTCAGGCCGTACAAGAATCGAGCTGTCTGGCTGAGTTTAGGGAATTTTTCAGCTTCTTTCTTTTTTCCCACAGTCAGGGAGGCGTTGATTGGTCCTAATTTGCTTCATTGCTGCAGAATTACAAGCTCCCCTCGGGGAGTTCCTCCAGATGGTGGAGAGAAAATGAAATATTTTGTGTGGGAAGCCTGGGGAAAATTAGACCTCAGTTTGACTGTGTATCCATGTGAGACAAGGCAAAAATGGACTGAATTAGCACGACTCCTACAAAAAGAAACAAAAAGTAATTTGTTGTATAATTAGGATTACCTAGCACTTGGGTGCACCGTGGAGCTAATCTGTCTCTATTATGCTTCGATAAACAAAAGCGTTAGTTGATGTCCTGATAGTTTTCAACAATCCAGTGTGTCACCCGAATCTTAAAGCTGACAGATGTAGGTGTTCCCTTTAACATGTGTGCAACCCCAGCTTGGAAGATTGCCAACCTCCAGGTGGGGCCTGGAGATCTCCTGGAATTACAACCGATCTCCAGACATAGTTGGCTGTGGCTTTATGGCACTTTCCATGACCAGTAAACACCTGGGACCAAATCTAGGGGACTACCCTGACCAAGGGTGCGAATGAGGGGAAAGTTTCTGGGTAGCAGAAGTAAGTGAAGTGGTAGAAAGATGAGGTGCTCTCATGGTGAGACATAAGGTTAAAGAGAGGAAAGACAGGATGAAGCTATCAGATGGTATTTGCTGAGGACAGGGTTCAGTAGCAGAGGAGTGGGGGAGAGTGCACCAGAAGGGAAGAGGGAATGAAGTCATACTTTGCCACATCCTGTTGTTCTCGTGCTGGAGTGTTGGTGGAGGTCAAGTCTGGAAAAGAAATGGAACCTTGCGTATGCGTCAGGTTCTTCAGTCAGTCAGTCACACAGCACAGGGCTTCTTCAGAAGACAGTGTTTAATGATGAAACAGTACTAAAGACACGTGTACATTCTCAGTGTCAGTAATGACTAGATAAAGTGGCGCCTACTAGGTTATACTACATTCAAACAACTCCCCCTTCAGCAGAAGCCAATTGATACAGTTTGCGCATGCAGGAAGCTAAGCAGGCTAAGAAGCAAAACATAGGTCCTGGAGGAGAAATTTAGGCTGCTGGGCAGGAAACTCAAGGCCAGGACCTCCAAGGTAGCCTTCTTGGAAGTGCTACCTGTTCCACGCGCAGGGCCGGAGAGACAGGCACAGATCAGGAGTCTCAATGCGTGGATGAGACGGTGGTGTAGGGGGAAGGGTTCAAGTTTGTTAGGCACTGGGATGCTTTTTGGGACAAGAGGGAGCTGTACAAAAGGGACGGTCTCCACTTGTCCCGAGAAGGAACCAGGCTGCTGGCGCTCAAAATCAAAAAGGTGGCAGAGCAGTTTTTAAACTGAATAATGGGGGAAAGCCGACAGGAGATGAAAAGTCTCTGGTTCGGGATGGCTCATCTCAAAGAGATGAAGGGGTAGCTATTACTTTTGTACAAGGAAATGGATTACAATTGTCCACTGAGACTGTGGCTAATGATAGGAACTGCCTGGCAAGGTCTCGAGGCAGCAAGAGGAAGGCTGTGGGCTTAACAAATGTGGGAAACTATAAGTGTTTATACACAAATGCTAGAAGTCTCCGAAGTAAAATCGGGAGTTGGAATGCTTGGTGTTGGGGGGAAATAGACTTTGTGGGTATTTCAGAAACTTGGTGGGATGAGGAAAATCAGTGGGATACGGTGATTCCTGGTTATAAATTATATCGGAAGGATAGGGGGAAAGGGTTGGAGGTGGGGTGGCTCTGTATGTCAGAGAGGGTATACCGTCCAGTAAGATTGAGAGGGTAAGAGAATTGGATTCACTTCTGGAAATGCTATGGGTTGAAATAGTGGGTCCAAAAGGAGGCTTAACAGTGGGAGTTTGTTATCGCCCACCAGATCAAAAGATAGAGGAGGATTATAAAATGATGAATGAATTAAAGATAGCGGCTAGACGAAATAACTGTGTTGTAATAGGCGACTTTAACTACCCACACATTGATTGGGTCAATATGAGTTCTAGTCGGGAAAAAGAGATTGCGTTCTTAGACACTCTCAATGACTGTACTGTGGAACAGATGGTCACAGATCCTACCAGGGGAGAGGCGATCCTGGATTTGGTCCTAAGTAACACCCAAGACCTGGTGAGAGATGTAAAAGTGATTGCACCACTTGGGAACAGTGACCATAATGTCATTGAGTTTAACATTTGTACAGATAGGGAGTTGCCCAAAAAGACTGACGCAACCACTTTTAACTTTAAAAGGGGTAACTTCTCTGGTATGAGGGGACATGTGAGGAAGAAATTGAAAGGAAGAGTGGAGAAGGTCAAAACCATTGGGGAAGCTTGGAGACTATTTAAAAAGACAATCCTAGAAGCTCAGAAAAAATATATACCGCAAGTTAGGAAAGGTACAAATAGGTATAGAAAAAAGCCTGCATGGTTAACAAATAAACTAATGGAAGCTGTAAAAGGTAAGAAGGATTCCTTTAAGTGGTGGAAAGCTAGTCTTAGTGAGGTTGATAAAAGGGAACACAGACTATGGCAAATAAAATGCAAGTCTGTGATCAGGCAAGCAAAAGGGAATATGAGGAGCATATCGCAAAAAACATAAAGACCAACAATAAAACTTTCTTCAAATACATTAGAAGTAGGAAGCCAGCCAGGGAGGCAGTGGGGCCCTTGGATGACCAAGGGGTAAAAGGAGTAGTGAAGGATGATAGGGAAATGGGTGAGAAGCTGAATGCATTTTTTGCCTCTGTCTTCACTGTGGAAGAGGAGAAGTGTTTGCCCACTCCAGAAGCACCGATTTCGGGACGGGGTTTGAAAGACCTGAATCAGATAGCGGTAACAAGAGAGGAAGTCCTCCGACTGATGGACAATTTAAAAACTAATAAATCACCAGGCCCGGATGGCATTCATCCGAGAGTTCTGAAAGAACTCAAATGTGAACTTGTGGATCTCCTGACAAAAATATGTAATCTTTCTTTAAAATCTGCCTCCATTCCTGAGGACTGGAAGGTAGCTAATGTCACTCCCATCTTTAAAAAGGGCTCCAGGGGAGATCCAGGAAATTACAGGCCAGTCAGTCTGACATCGATACCGGGTAAGTTGGTGGAAACTGTTATTAAGGAAAGAATTAGTAGGCACATTGATGAACAAAAACTATTGAGGCAGACTCAGCATGGGTTCTGTAAGGGAAGATCTTGTCTCACTAACCTGTTAGTGTTTTTTGAGGGAGTGAACAAACATGTGGACAAGGGGGACCCAATAGATATTATTTACCTTGACTTCCGGAAAGCTTTTGATACAGTTCCTCATCAAAGGCTCCTAAGTAAGCTCAATAGTCATGGGATAAAAGGACAAGTCCTCTTGTGGATCAAAAATTGGCTTATAAATAGGAAACAGAGAGTATAAATGGGAAACGTTCTCAGTGGAGGGTGGTAAGCAGTGGGGTACCACAGGGATCAGTACTCGGTCCGATGCTTTTTAACTTGTTTATTAACGATTTGGAATTGGGAGTAAGCAGTGATGTGGCTAAATTTGCAGATGACACAAAGTTGTTCAGGGTGGTGAAAACCAGGGAGGATTGTGAGGCACTCCAAAGAGATCTGTTGAGGATGGGTGAGTGGGCATCAACGTGGCAAATGGGGTTCAATGTGGCCAAGTGCAAAGTGATGCACATTGGAGCCAAAAATCCTAAATATAAATACACGTTGATGGGGTCTGATCTGGCAGAGACGGACCAAGAGAGAGATCTTGGAGTCATAGTGGATAACTCGCTGAAAATGTCTACACAATGTGTAGCTGCAATAAAGAAGGCCAACGCTATGCTGGGGATTATTAGGAAGGGAATTGATAACAAATCAGCCAGTATCATCATGCCCCTGTATAAATCATTGGTGCGACCTCATTTGGAATACTGTGTACAGTTCTGGTCACCACATCTCAAAAAGGATATTATAGCATTGGAAAAAGTGCAGAGAAGGGCAACTAGAATGATAAAAGGGTTGGAACACCTTCCCTATGAAGAAAGGTTAAAATGCTTGGGGCTCTTTAGCTTGGAGAAACGACGGCTGAGAGGTGACATGATCGAGATTTATAAGATTATGAATGGGATTGAGCAGGTTGAGAAAGAAGTACTTTTCTCCCTTTCTCACAATACAAGAACTCGTGGGCACTCTATGAAATTGCTGAGCAGTCGGGTTAGAACAGATAAAAGGAAATACTTCTTCACCCAAAGAGTGATTAACATATGGAATTCACTGCCACAGGAGGTCGTGGCAGCTGCAAGCATGGACAGTTTCAAGAGGAAATTAGATAAACATATGGAGCAGAAGTCCACCAGTGGCTATTAGCCACAGGGTATAGATGGGAACTCTCAATCTGGGGCAGGTGATGCACTCTATTCTTGGTGCTGGAGGGGGCAGCAGTGGGAGGGCTTCTGGTGCCCTGGCCCCACTGCTGGACCTCCTGATGGCACCTGGTATATTTTGGCCGCTGTGTGACAGAGTGTTGGACTAGATGGGCCATTGGCCTGATTCAACATTGGCTTCTCTTATGTTCTTATGTTCTTATTCTAGGAACCGTTACAATTCCCAGTGAGGCTCCTGCAGCTGGAGCAAGGTCAGGGACCTGATAAGAGGCTGTGTGAAAAACTTCAGAGGAACGGAACGAGGCAGCAGCGCTCCTCCCGCATACCATTGACATGACAGGTTTACCTGACAGTATGGCTACAATCCCAGTCCTTAAACATTGAACCCTCTATTTTTTGGGAAAATCTTGTAACAGTTCTTGAAGTCCAGTTAAATTACTCTATCTGCTGCTTTCAAGCTTCAAAGTAGATTTTCTAGTATTGTTTGTGATACAGAGGCAGGCAATAGTAAACCACCTCTGAAATATCTCTTGCCTTAAAAAAACACACACAAGTCTAGCTTGCCACCTAGTGGTGCATAATTCTAAAACAGCAAGAACTTTTGACTGCCAGACAATCTTAGGATCTCCTGGCTATTCTACACACAATGGTATATGATAATTATTATAGTTACTAGGAATAAGGCCCATTGTGGAAATAAATACAACAAGCTCTAGAAAGAGGTTCTGAGCAAGTGCCCTGGCCTTGGGTACTCAGTGTCAGTTTGCTGTGGTGACCTCATCAGCATATAATGACACAGAGTCCACCATTTTCTCCAGGGGAACTGATCTCTGCCATCTGAAGAGCAGCTGTAATTCTGAGTGATCTCCAGCCCTCACCTAGAGATTGGCAGCAATGGTTCCCCAGGAGGAAATGGATGGTTTGGAGAGTGGAGCTTATGGCATTGTACTACCCATCCTCAAACCCCACCTTCTCCAGGCTCCACCCCTCAGATCTCCAGGAATTTCCCAACCCTATCTCCTTCCCAGCCAAACATCAACCTATCTTTATCTGCCCCTCTGACTTCAGCTTTCCATCTCCCCCCCACCTGCAACCTCTACCCCGGCTCTGATGCCCTGACTGCTACATCACACTGGCTGTCATAGGGGGTCATCTCAGCAGGGTATAAGGACACAGAGTCCACCATTTTCTCCAGAGGAACTGATTTCTGCCATTCTGAGTGATCTCCATCCCTCACCTGGAGATTGGCAACAGTGGTTCTCCAGGAGGAAAAGTACAGTCTTTCTTTGCAGTGGGGACCAAAGCAGCTTACATCATTCTCCTCTCCCCCTTTTGATCTGCACAACAACCCTGTGAGGTAGGTTAGGTTGAAAGTCCGTGACTGGTCTGAAATCATCCACTCAGCTTCCACAGCAAGAACCTGGATGTGGCAGACCCTGCTCTGAAGTGTTAACTGCTACACCACACTGGTTGTGGTATCGCCTGGTATCACAACTGAACTCCAGATAACAGAGCTCTCTCTCCCCTGGAGAAAATAATTGCTTTGGAGGGTGGATCCTATGGCATTCTATTCAGCTGAGGTCTCTCCCTCCCCAAACCCTGGCTTCCGTAGACTTCACCACAAAATCTCCAGGAATTTCCACAAAGGCCTAGAAAGGGCCTCCTGGCTTTGCCTTTTTACTGACAGAACCAAGCTTGGTTGCCTAGCAACAACCACTGAGGGAAAAGCTAGTCCCACAGGAGCCAAGCAGGAGGAGTGTCTTCGTCAGGAGAGTCAGACTTTTTGGCAGTTATTCTGACAGGGAACAGTGGCTGAGATGGCAGTGGGCAGGGAAGAGGAGTGGACCCAGCCCCCAGCCAATGGCACACGATTACTCCTGAGTGGTGATTGATGGGCCAATGGCTGATACAGCACACAGCACAGCCAATTGGAGAGCTGGAAATGGCCAATGAGTTAGGAGAATTATACATATATATGTGTATGTATGTATGTATGTATGTATATATAAGATTATTTGCCATTATGATGAACTCAGGAAGGAGACTATATTGCTCCCTTGGATGTGTCAGACGTTTTCTTTTAAAGTCCCTTCAAATCTTCTATAATATTTGCCCTTATCTGCTATGAGCATTGACTGTTCTTTATGTGTCTGGAATCTGAAATGATCTTAGCTACTCAGGCGATTTGCCTTGAGAATGAACCTTCTTGCCAAAGGTACCTGAAAACCTCACTTTGCATTCCAGCAGTTTTACTTGGCATTTTATTTCTGTGTCAAACTCTGAGCCTGAGCAAGGCGGCTTCTCCTGCTGGCTTTTTGGTGTTGGGTCTGAAAGGGAGGCAGGGGCATGTCTCACTTGGACGTTTCTGTTCCAGGACATCATAAGATGCTAGGGGCCATGGAGTAAGATCAAAATGGGTTGAATTTGTTGTTGCTCCCCGCATAATATCAGAGAAGGGCCGACAATGTGCAAGGTGATACACATTGGAGCCAAAAATCATACCTATAAATACATGTTGATGGGATCTGAATTGGCAGAGACTGACCAAGAGTCGTAGTAGATAACTCACATCTTGGAGTCGTAGTAGATAACTCACTGAAGATGTCGAGACAGTGTGCAACTGCAATAAAAAAGGCCAGTGCTATGCTGGGGATTATTAGGAAGGGTATTGAAAACAGATCAGCCAATATCATAATGCCCCTATATAAATCAATGGTGCAACCTCATTTGGAATACTGTGTACAGTTCTGGTCACCACACCTTAAAAAGGATATTATAGCTTTGGAAAAAGTGCAGAAAAGGGCAACTAGAATGATAAAAGGCTTGGAGAACTTTCCCTGTGAAGAAAGGTTAAAGTGCTTGGGGCTCTTTAGCTTGGAGAAATGACGGCTGAGATGTGACATGATAGAGGTCTATAAAATTATGCATGGGATACAGCAGGTAGAGAAAGAGGTACTTTTCTCCCTTTCTCACAATACAAGAACTCGTGGGCACTCAATGAAATTGCTGAGTGGTCAGGTTAGAATGGATAAAAGGAAGTACTTCTTCACCCAGAGAATGATTAACACATGGAATTCATTGCCACAGGAGGTGGTGGCGGCTACAAGCATGGATGGCTTCAAGATGGGGATTAGATAAACATATGGAGCAGAGGTCCATCAGTGGCTATTAGCCACAAGGTATAGATAGGGACTCTGGGGCAAGTGAGGCTCTGTATTCTTGGTACTTGGGGGTGGGGTCAACAGTGGGAGGGCTTCTAGTGTCCTGGCCCCACTGGTGGACCTCCTGATGGTACCTGGTATTTTTGGCCACTGTGTGACACAGAGTGTTGGACTGGATGGGCCATTGACCTGATCCAACATTGGCTTCTCTTATGTTTGGTGTAGTGGTTAAGTGTGTGGGCTCTAATCTGGGAGAACCAGGTTTGATTCCCCACTCCTCCACATGCAGGCAGCTGATGTGACCTTGGGTCAGTCACAAGCTCTGGCACAGCTGTTCCTGAAAGAGCAGTTTGTGTTAGAGCTCTCTCAGCCCCACCTACCTCACAGGGTGTCTGTTGTGGGGAGGGGAAGGGAAAGGAGTTTGTAAACCGCTCTGAGACTCCAAGTGAAGGGCGGGGTATAAATCCAATCTCTTCTTCTATGTTCTTATAACATCAGCATACCCTGAGGTGGGGTGGCTGCCAAGGCCCAGAATTTCTGTCAGGACATGATGTCACAGAGCCTCCCTGACCAGAAGCTGCCAGGGAAGAATGTGCAGATGATGTACAATGGTAGCACTCCTGACATGCACAGTGGTGGTGCTCCCATCTGCACATACCACCCAGCACCCTCAGGGAAAGGACATAGATCAGTGAGAAAGCTCTCACAAATGGGGAGGGGAAAGAAAGACATGCAGGCAGGTGGGGATATGTGTGGGGTGGAAGAATGGCAGAAGCAGGGGTCCTGATGGAGGTCAGAGTCGCATGGGGGGTAAGGTTGCCAGGTCCTTGCCAGCTGCCGGTGGGGGCTCCAGCCTTCTCATGGGGGGTTCTGCTCTAGTTTTTGGGCAAAATATGTTTTTTGCTCTCAAAACTAGAGTGGAACCCCCCAAATGTTGACAATGTGATGAAGTCCCTGTTCAGGGGTAAGGCTTTCCCCACTGGCCAGCCAGCTGGTGGCAGATTGAAGCCCCAAAAATCAGGGGAATCCCTGGCTGGACTGGGGGTTTGGCAACCCTAATGGGGGGCCTAGGGATGCCAGCCTCCAGGTAAGACCTGGGGACCTCCCAGAATTACAGCTCATCTCCCAACTGCAGAGATCCAGTTCCCCTGAAGAAAGTAGAGGGTGAACTCAATAGCACTGTGCCCCACTGAGATCCCTCTCATCGTCAAGCTCCATCCTCACATCTCCAGGAGTTTCTCAACTTGGCTCCGACAACCCTACCCCCCATGCCTGGGTTCCTCAAAAACCTGGACATGGCCCTGTATCAGAGGAAAGCAAAATGCCGGTCATTGCAAAGGGCAGAACTGTGTGAACAGAGAGCTTTATATTGCAGAGATCCCTGGGGGTGGGGGCACAGTGCATCTTGATGGCACTCTGAACTTAAGACAACACATTGGCAACCCCTGTGAGATCCTTATGGGAGAGGACAGCCTCCTTGGTATTAGAGAAGAAAGTATCTCATTACAAAGTTATGTACAGGGAAGAAAGGAAATGGGATCCCTCAAGGGATATGACTGGGGTAGGTCTTTGCCCCTGTTGATCTGACGCATCTAGAATCAAAGCTTGCTCCTGTTTGCATAGCTTAATTCCTTCATCTGCATTTCCCTGTCTTGGATTCTGTTTCTTGCTTACTATAATGTGCGACTGGATGTTGGGAACTGGCTCCCAGACAGACGGATAGATGCTGCAGTCTGCTCATTTCCAGGAATTCAGGCTAGAACATTTTTATTCCATTCCTCCAAATTGTCCTGAGATGTTTATAATACACAACACAGACATGCAGTACCAAAACATAACTGGGAGAAAATATATTGCATAAACAGTTGTTTAGCTGCATAACTTTGTCTGGGAAGCATTCCATATGCTTCTCCATTAGGGACGGGCACAAACTGAGGAAATGCAGTTCAGTTTGTGGTTCATGGTGTGCCCAGTTCATGAACCATCATGAACTTTTAGCTGCCAAATGAACTGGTTTGATTTGTGAGATTCATGATGCAGTAGAACACCCCCCAGCATGCTAGAGACACCAAACTTGCAGGGAATCTCTGGCTGACTCTCCTCTACCTACCATCCAGGTTTGGTGAGGACTGGATTTATGAGGTTCAAGTTATGGTCCCCCAAAGAAGGTACTCCTGGGAAAATACTTTCTGGGGAAATGCAGGTGCAGGTTCAGGGATGTATAGAATGGATCCTGTGCAAGCTAGAAACATCAAAGTTGCAAGAGACCTCCCCTGAATGCTCCTCTCCATGACCCCCAAGTTCCACCCCCCCCAGTTACTTTGAAGTTTGGTAAAACTTTAGATTGAGCAGAGACAGTCTAGAAATGCATCCATTCAGGAACTGCCAGAACTTGAAAGTTTGTGGAAAGTTCGCACTGGTTGACCTGCCATGAACTGCAGGTGATGAACCATGAACGAACCAAAATTCATCACAAACTTTATGAGCTGGTTCGTGCCCATCCCTATTCCCAATGCTTTCGTCCACCATGAGTTCAGTTTCTCAATATCCCATTTCATTTGGTATGTAATCAGATACAATAAGATGCAAATATCCTTTAATCCTCTGCAACCAATTTTGGGTTTTTTTGTAGGAGGGATGGATTTTCTTTAGCTTCCATACTTTGGCAAAAAAAATTCTAGCCTCAGTAATATATGGAATATAATCCGCTGTTGATTGTTTGAGATTAGTGCAACATAATTGAAAACAAAAAAAAAATGGAAATCAGTTTGAAATAAGGTTTCCAACCTCCAGCTGGGAATTAAAGAACCAAAATGCAGCTGTGGTATAATTACTCAGGGTAACATTGTATAATCAATTATACTGTTTACTAAGCACATTCATACAAACATATGCATGCAAAGGTTGTAATGAATAAATGCCTTAAATAAAGTACTCATGGCCAAAGTTCGGTCCTAACTGTTTCCTTATCAGTTTCTTCTCGTGTATGTTTAGTCCAAGCGTGGCAACTGTCAAGGCTTCCAACAGGCCAGTTAAAGATCTATTTCCGTTCTTTCTCAAGGCACACCTGGCAGTCAAACCGATCTTGTCAAATCTGTTTGTAGAAGTCTATTACACAACTTCAGTCCATCTCAGTGTAAAGTTCTTTGCTGTCGCTTGCAGTATCTCTGGAGCCTGGAGATCTCCCAGGGGTTATTTATTTATTTTGTATCCCACTCTTCTCCCCATGGGGGCCCAAAGTGTCTTACATTGTTCTCCTCTCCTGCATTTTATCCTCACAACAACCTTGTGAGGTAGGTTTGGCTAAGTGAGTGTGACTGGCCCAAACCCATCCAGCAAGCTTCGATGGCATGAGTGGGGATTCGAACCTGGGTCTCCCAGATCCTAGTCCAACACTTTAACCACTACTCCATACTGGCTCTCCAGACTACTGATGTCCGGACTATCAGTGTATAGGGATCAGTTCCCCTAGAGGAAAAGGCTGCAATTGAGGGTCGACTCCATGGGATCTATACCCCGCTGAGGTCCCTCCCCTCCCCAAACCTCACTCTCTCCCCCCCAAATCTCCAGGCCCAATCCAGAGCTGGCAACCCTAGACTGAAACAATTTTTCCAAAATTAGCTCTGGGTTCGTGAATCTGATGCAGACTTTTCAAGCATAGCATGTCGCTTACGTGCGTTGAATAAAAATTCCAATCCGGCAGGCAATGCACGTCTTGATGTTGCAGAGATGCATTTCTCGCCATATTTCTGAGCACCTGTGTCATATGAGAAACCTACACGTTGTTGTAATAAAATAAATTGAAATTTGCTTCATTGTTGCAGAATTACAACCTCCCCTCGGGGTACAGCGGTGCCAAAAAAAAAGCAATGTACGATAACTAAAACCAAACAATGATCGATTATATAAAACAATGAGAAATCGGCAGCAAAAATACAGCTCTTAAGTAGTTTAATGTTCTCAGTGTGTGACAGCAACCCAGTGAAGCTGATGGGCAAGAGGCATAGGACTGACAAAAGGAAGTACTTCTTCACTCGGTGAGTAAATAAATCAAGTAATTGTGTTGCCAGTTGCTGGGGTGACAGCCACAAGCAGAGATGCCTTTAAAAGAGGATTAGAGAGACTGATGGAGGATAGGTCCACCCGTGGCTACTAGTTATGATGATTAAAGGAAACCTCCACATCCAGAGGCAGTAAGCCTTTGAATACAGGGCTAGGCCTTGGCTTCTATGCCTGTTTGGCCCCAGTCACACTGGGGGAAAAGGCACGGCTGAAGTGCAGCTTTTTAGAGCCGCATCAAAAGAGACGCGTGGCGGCGGGATCAGATGGATCCCCCCAGCCGCCACGCAGTTGCTCCCCGGCATGATCAGATGCGGGGGGGGGGGACAGGGGATGGAGGTGAGCCTGCTGCGCAAGCCCGGGCATGTGCAGTTCAACAGGGCCTGGGAAGCTATGTGGAGAGGAGCGCCCCTGCTGCGCATCAACCAGTTGGTAGCATTGTTTTGATGCTACCTTTTTGATGCACGGTTTTGCTGGGATGGGACGGATCGAGGATGGGTGCGCTCCACTTCCCAGATGTTGAGGTATGATCGCACCCGCTTGATGCGCTCCCGATTCGTCCCTCTTGCGTGGCAAATCCTCTCATGTGACTGGGGCCTTTGTTGATCTTTCCAGGAAACTGGGTGGCCACTGTGCGAAACAGAATGCTGGCTCAATGGTGTGATCCAGCAGGGCGCATCTTGTGTTCGTACAAACTGGAGGAAGATTGTCCATTGGGAAAAATCCTAGGACACATTCACAGACAGAATGCTTGTATTGTCCCTTTCTGTCCCTTTAAGAAACCTCAGGAGTATAACAAGTCATGTTTCCTTTTTAATCCTAAAGTCATCTTGCTTGGTTCTTTGAAAGACATCTTTGATGGTCAATTTATTGTCTTTTGTGAAAATGTGTATTGCTTTTTCTTGGGGCGGGGGAAGAAGGTATTTCTTCAACAGACAGTTTTAGAAGTGTCTGGTTACGGATTTGATGTCTGAACTGATGCACTACAAAAGATCAGGAAGCAAAGTGAATGGGCTGATAGATTTGTAGAAAAACAGATTTATTTATTGACTGTTGGAATATGAGGTCTTGAGACAACATTTAACCGGTTTATGTTTTTTGATCTTTTATGTGCATGGTGTGTGTGTGTACACCCAAATTATACAGATTACAATTGGGGGACCCACAAGGACTTGCACAGGGCATCTCATTTTCTTCCACCCTACTACTTCTTTCTTGGGCCTGAAAGCACCCCCATAGCCTCTGCCCTGTCTCTAGGCCTCCAGCAAGAGACTACAGATTGCCTAAAGGGACACACTTCCGAACATCAACAATGGAGTAACTTGCAAAACAACTATTAAGACGATTAAGGCAGACCAATGTCTCTCCCCATTGGGCTACTCTGTCACCTAATCACCTCATTCCTGGAGAGGAGGAGGAGGAGGAGCCAAGTGCTCTTTGCATACCTCAGAGTTGACAAGGTGAGGTACTTCTGCTTGACTGCTAGATGCTACTGTTCTAATCGTTGCTTGACATGCAGCAGTTCCTGGAGCAGAGGGGTGGCAAACCGTAAATAATCCTGAAAGCCTCTCTGTCCCTCTCCATCTGTGATGGTTGTTGGTGGGAGGCAGGTAGTAGGTAACACATTCCACTTTCTGCATTATGGTGTGCCATGCCTTTCACTGTTTTCTGTCTGCAATGTACTTAGCCTGCTCTCATCAGATCTCAGAAGCTAAGCAGGGTCGGCTCTGGATGGGTGACCGCCAAGGAAGGCAAGGGTTGTTACACAGAGGCAGGCAATGGCAAGCTACCTCTGTTTGGCTCTTGCCTTGAAAAGCCTACAAGGTTACCATAAACTGGCCACAGCTTAATGGCCTTTTATGGACACATGATCCCAGTACTGCTTCATTGCTTGTTGGAAGAAGGAGGAAGAGGAAGAGATTGGATTTATACCCTGCCCTTCACTACCCAAAGGAATCTCAGAGCGGCTTACAATCTCCTTTCCCCTCCCCTCCCCACAACAGACACCCTATGAGGTAGGTGAGGCTGAGAGAGCTCTTTCAAGAAATGCCTTTGAGAGAACACCTCTGAAAGAACTTGTGACTGACCCAAGGTCACACCAGCAGCTGCATGTGAAGGAGTGGAGAATCAAACCCGGTTCTCCCAGATTAGAATCTGTGCTCTTAACCACTACACCAAACTGGTTCTCATGTTGTCTGAGTTGTTTATTTTTGATATTTTGGAGCAACTTGTGTATCAGATTCTCTGAACTCCCCGTTTTCAATTTAAAAAAATCTCTATCCCCTTTTTTGTTGTGGATATATACCTTTCCCTTTATATCTCCACA
Organism: Gekko gecko; assembly: GCA_029375565.1. NCBI lineage: Eukaryota > Metazoa > Chordata > Lepidosauria > Squamata > Gekkonidae > Gekko > Gekko gecko. The sequence goes on along the minus strand of JAPDNY010000004.1, from coordinate 21,243,721 downwards.
ACAAAAAGGGCTTACTTTAAAAAAGAAAGGAAGAATGAAAGCTCAGAATTTGAAGAACCTGTTATACAGTTTGTTATAATGTTATAGTGATATTCAATTGCAGATTTAACAAACAAACAAACTGGAAAAGCTGGGGGAGGGGTAGCAACTGCCAGGGGACTGGGGCACGGAATTTATGGGGAAACTAGCCTTTTGGAAGCCCTGTTTCTGCTGCCCCGTATTGGCTACTGCAGCAGCAATAGGAAAACCACACAAGCCTGTCCCCATGTGGAAAACACCATGATGAAGATTCCTCCAACAACTCTTTTAACTTTATCATTCTGACAATGGACTCTCCTGGAACAATTGATGAGTGCTTCCTGGAGTTTTGCTGATAACCAGTCCCCCAGGTAATCATGAGAAATGTTCAGTAGAGGACGGAGTCATCTGCTTGCCAGAATACAGCCGGTAGTTTTGAAGAGCTGTCATCGCAAGTGCCGAAAGATTACAGTCCTCTCATGTCAGTCTAAATTGGGATTTGCGGCAAAGAGCGCTTGCCTACACTGATAAGAGGCAGCTGATGCCAGAAAGCCCTCTTTGTTTGGGTGGCGAGAATTCACTAATGTGATTCTGATGACTTTGCTTTGCAGTCTTTAACATGTGACCTTGGCCTGTGAGGCAGGAACTGAGAGTCAACTCCTTCAAATAAGGTAAGACTGTAGAAACCTAGGAACTGTTTAAATATTTTGTGTGTGTGTTGTTTCTGTGATTTACTGCGGGTTTTAGATGTCTGTTGCTGTGGGTTAAAATGCAGGCCTTTAGAGTAAGAAAGACAGGGGTTGGATGTGTGACTGAAATGAGTTACGGTTGGATGTTAGCTGTACCCTAGGGGGTGGAGTTGACTGGTTTGTGGCGAGAGAGTTGTTCAGAGTGTGCGCGCAGGAAGGACGCTGAGTGGGTGAAGTCTGTGGAGTGTGAGAGGAATCTGTTCTTTGTGGAAGTTATTAGCCTAAGTGGCAAGTGAGGAAAATAAGTCTTTGTGGCTAGGTCTGTTTAAGGAACTTTAGAGAAAGAAGAACTGTACTGATCTTAAACCATTTTACTTATGAACCACAACAGAAACCATGGCGCTTATGAACTTTACTGAAACTGTTGTGCTGTTATACTTATAAACAAGCTCTGTTTATGTTTCAGAGAAAACAATTGTTTTATTTAAAGAATCCCGTTACCTCAGAGCCACCCCCACATGTTGACTGTTCTGTCATTCTACCAAATATAACTAAGCCATCCTGTTCTTCGTGTCCAACTAAGAATTCTGTGGTGAGAGCCTTTGGTAGCAGAGAAAATAAGGAAGGCAAGGAGGTGGCATCACGCACATCACCTCAGAACACTACAGAGAGATGCCTTTACAGGTGTCACATATAAGGGCCCTCAGAAAAGAAGTAAAACGTTACAAACTGGCTTGTGGGTTAAAACACAGGTCTGGCTAGTGAAGCCCTCTCTGTGTATTTATTACTTACTGTGAGGTGATAACGTGTGCCATTTCTTAATGAAGGATGCACAACAGCCAGTATTTGGACTGTGGAAACTTTATGGATCATTTGTCTGCGTGTCAGTGATCAGTAATGTTGAGCTGTATAGTATAATTTATGCAGATAGGATTTCTTATGCTAGTTCTTTGTTACTCTCTTGCTCTTTAATTGTAAAATCTGCTCTTTAATTGTGAAAGGCTGCTGATCCTTTTCTCAAATTGGTCGTTGACTGAGACAACAGGGGGTAGTAGTTAGAAGAGACCTCTGTTCAAATCCCGACTCTACTATGGAAGTTCATTAGGCCAGTCACTCCTAGCCCACCTCACAGGGGTGTTGTGATGATAAAATTGAGGAGGGGAGAGCCTTGTCTACCAACCTGAGCTCTTTTTTATTTTTATTTTTTGCCATCAAGTCAAGCTGACTTCTGGCAACCCCTAGTGGGGTCTGGAGGCAAGGGATGGAATTCACTGCCACAGGAGGTGGTGGCAGCTACAAGCATGGACAGTTTCAAGAGGGGATTAGATAAACATATGGAGCAGAAGTCCATCAGTGGCTATTAGCCACAGGGTATAGATGGGAATTCTCAGTCTGGGGCAGGTGATGCACTCTATTCTTGGTGCTGGAGGGGGCAGCAGTGGGAGGGCTGCTAGTGTCCTGGCCCCACTGCTGGACCTCCTGATAGCACGTGGTATTTTTGGCCGCTGTGTGACAGAGTGTTGGACTAGATGGGCCATTGGCCTGATTCAACATTGGCTTCTCTTATGTTCTTACGATGTTCAGAGGTGGCATGCCATCGCCTGCCTCTGCATCATGACCCTGGTTTTCCTTGGAGGTTGCCCTTCCAAATACTAGCCTGCTTAGCTTCTGGGATCTGATGAGATTGGTCTTGCCTGGGCTATCCAGGTCAGGGCCCAACTTGAGCTCTTAAGGATGAAGGGCAGGGATAAAATAAATCAGTAAGTAATAAAGAAGAAGAAGAGAGTGGATTTATACCCTGCCCTTCACTACCCAAAGGAGTCTCAGAGTGGCTTACAGTCTCCTTTCCCTTCCCCTCCCCACAACAGACACCCTGTGAGGTAGGTGGGACTGAGAGAGCTTCTGACAGAAACTGTTCTTTTTCAAGAACAGCTGTGCCAGGACTATGGCTTGCCCAAGGTCTTCCAGCAGGGGCAAGTGGAGGAGTGGGGAATCATACCCAGTTCTCCCAGATTAGAGTCCGTGCACTTAACCAAACTGGATCTTTATATAGAAATTACTGAAGACGAAGCTCTTCAGACTCTCCAATATTGTGTGTGTGTCGTTTCCCCCCTCTGAGACACACAAGAAAGAAACTGGCTCCCTGCACGTTCCATACGCTTATTTAACATGCTGTGTGCTTCGGTACAAAACTTTCGAGATTAACGTTTCAATAATACTTGCTCTTCCACCAATGAGCTGCACTTAGAACCGGCCAGTGTGCCTCAAAGGGTTTGATGACACTCCAAAGGGCTTGGTAATTGCACTCCTTGAGAGCAATCTTCACGTCACTCCTGTGCAATGTTCAACAGTGGATTTTGCTGGGCGTGAAACAACAATGCACTAATCGTGAAGGCTGAAGGACCTTTCTAGACCTCCCTTTTAAATGTTGGGACTCTGACGTTCGTGGTAGGGAAGGCAATCTCCCAGTGCAGGGCCAGTCTAACAGTTTTTGGCACCCTAGGTGAACTATGAATTGCCACCACCCCCCCACACACACACACACCAGTCATCACAGAGAAAAGTGAAAAGTCATTCCATTGAACCTGCACAACCCAGGTTGAATTCCTGGTATCTGCAACTGAAATAATCTCAAGGAACAAAAGAATAGATGTAAAGTCCAATGGAGAGGGAATTAATATGATCCTCCCTGAATACACAGTAGATCAATTATTTGAAGTACCGTCGCTGGAGCGGATCTCGGCCCACGAAAATTAGCTCAGTGTAATCACATCAATGGGAATCGCAGCGTATTCGCTCTTGTTTTCCAGACCTTTAATAAGAAAATCGTGTCTTGTTCCTTTTGTGAGGGGTGATTATTTATTCATAACATGTCCCCCATAAGTAACCGAAGTGCTGGGAAATAGCGCAAGAGAACGCAGCGGTATGTAAATTAAATGCTGGCTTCTTTCAAGTGAAGTCTATGCATTTCCCCCCGGGCTGAATGCGCATGAGGTAATTTCAGTAATTTTTAATGCAAACGCATAGATGAGTTTTTAAAAAATCTCATTTCTTCTTTATGAAATAATCCCTATTGCCCCTAATATCAGTTCAGCCAGCCCTTTATATGGGGGAAGCGAAAGTGTTGCCCTGCTAACACGCCAGTCTTGGTGATCCTCAGCGGTCAAGCATTATACCTGCTCTTTTGGCCCCCAAATGTCTTGAGTTGGATCCAGTGGTGATTTCCATTGATGGATGGCATTTCTGTCAGCAGAATGAGACTTCTTCACCTTCCCCATTCTGCTGTAGTCCAGAATGCTCCCCCAAACAAAGCTTCTAGTGGAACCCCAAGATCAGTTTGGAGGGGGCCTGGAGGTCTGCAGCGGAAGAGGGGAAACAGTGAAATTCACCCCCTTTCCTTAGCAGAAATTACTGGGAGATCCAACTAGGCTTGCCAGGTCCAGGTTGGAAAATTCCTAGAGATTTGGGGGTGGAGCTTGGGGAGGACAGAGTTGGGGGAGGGGAGGGTCCTTAGGGATCTCTGCGAGGACAGGAGATCCCCTGCCCTGGGGCCCCTCCCCCGGTGCCAGTCACCAGTAGGCAACTTACCGGCAGGAAAATTAGGCCTCATTCTGCATTGCTGGCAATGCAGTGACGTTACTTCCAGCGCACACCAAGAGTAATGCCATTACATCGCTGAAAACATAGGAATGCTCTGGTATTTGGGCAAAACTTCTACAGTAAAAAATGACTTCTGTCATATAGTTTTTGCCCAAATACCAGAATGTCCCCGTGGTGCTGGTGTGCACCAGAAGTGCTGGTAAGTCCTCCCTCCCCTGCCAGTTACCGTAACCCTGGCAACTGAAATAAATAAATAAAAAAGTGTAAGAGCTTGTGTCGTATGTGGTCTGAGGAGAGGATTGCCAGGTCCCCCTGGCCACCAGCGGGGAATGGGGGGTAGGGCTTCCAGATCCAGGTTAGGAAACTCCTGGAGATTTGGGGATGGAGCCTCAGTGGGGGTACAGTGCCATAGAGTCCACCCTCCAAAGCATCCATTTTCTCCAGGGGAACTGATCTCTGTAGTCTGGAAATGAGGTGTAATTCCAGGGGACCCCCCAGGCCCCACTTGGAGGCTAGCATCCCTATCTGTTCTTCACCTGTGTCTGGGCCAGTGTCGTGGAAATAGCTACAGTGTCACTCTAGGATCTGGGAGACCCCAACCCCTACTCTGCCTTGGAAACTCCCTGGATGACCTCAGGCCAGTCACCCTTTTCCAGGCTAATCTACCCCAAACTGGTTGAGAGGATGGAGTGAGGGGATCAGTTTTGTTGGGGAGCAAAGTGGAGCATAAACCCCTCTTTATATATAATGCTGTTTTGGTCATGGACTCTCCTGAACATTCCACGCGCTCCCAAATCAGTTGGCTCCCTGACCTGTCACTCAGAGGGTCTCCCTATCCACTGGCTGCATTGCCTGAGTCCTGCCTCCAACATTCTAAACAGTCTGCTGTTCCTTCCCCGCATAGCCAGTCAGAACAAAGAGGTTATTTGCATATGTGGCCTGATTGGTCTTTGCCCCTAACATTGTAAACAGTTTGCTGTTGCTGTTGGGAGTCATAGAATGTGTCCTGAGGTAAAATAAATATCCCAATCTCCCTGTGGGGCCTGGAGAAATTCCAGAAATCACCATGTTCTCCAGCCACAGCACATCATTCCCCCTACAGAAAATTTCCCAGCTATTACAACTGATTTCCAGATGACCAAGGTCAGTTCTTCTGGAGACAATGGCTGCTTTGGGCAGTGGACTCTATGGTATTATACCCTGCTGAAGTCCCTCCCCACCCCAAACCCTGCCCTTTCCAGGCTCTACCCTTCAAATCTACAGGTATTTCCCAACCCAGAGTTGGCAACCCTGTAACTGGCTATGGAACTGCTTTCCAGAACCTTGGAACTCAGAAGGCATGGCATAGGAGGAGGTGCTTTTCTACCTTAGCTGCCACTACATAGCCCCAAATTAACATAAGCCAACCTCCAGGCAGCACCTGGAGATCTCCAGCTATTAAAACTGATGTCCAGATGACCAAGATCAGTTCTCCTGGAGACAATGGCTGCTTTGGGCAGTGGACTCTATGGCACTATACCCTGCTGATGCCCCTCCCCACCCCAAACCCTGCCCTCCTCAGGCTCTACCCCTCAAACCTACAGGTATTTCCCAACTCAGAGTTAGCAACCCTGTAACTGGCTACGGAACTCTTTTCCAGACCCTTGGAACCCAGAAGACATGGCATAGGAGGAGGTGCTTTTCTACCTTAGCTGCAACTGCATAGCCCCAAATCAACATAAGTCAGGGGTGGAAGGAACCATACCTGTTACCATGAGGCTGTCCTCCCATACTAGCCACTTGGGGCAGCAAAATGACTTGAGACAGCCCTGCCTTATAGCTAAGCAGAAGGAAATAAAAACGGCTTGCCTCCCTCTATTTTCCCCTTCCCTCTGCCGCCCCACCAGCCACAGTCGGGGCACTCACCTGGGGCTTCCTTCTAGAGCTCGTTGTATTTCTTCCCACAACGGGCTTTACTCCTAGTATCTAAATAAAAATAAATTCAGTTCCAGACTGCAGCTGGACATTTAAAGTCTCCTCCATACAAAAATACCTAGAAAACTAGCTTCCAGGGAGAAAGGTGCATTTCCCCGATGTTATCTAGTTTTCTTTGTGTGGCTGTTTTTTTTATTCAGGCATGTGATCCCCCTCGTACAGTCCGTAGTGATACCAGATAGGCAGCTTCACTGCCTCAGCAGTAACTAGGCCTGAATGCCCAGGGAGGAAAGGGAGGTTAAATATATTGGATCAGGGTTTACATTTCTTTCCAACTATATTCCAGGGGTCCTTTAGAACCTTATCAGAAGTTCCTTAATGAGAACATCAGGAATGGTGGACTGACCTCACTAAAAGACACTCGGATCCTGTCCCTTTAGTTGACCTTTCCCTGCTTTTATGGTTGGTGAATGGATTCCACTCTGAGGCTGCGTGTAGATCAGATTAAACAATTGCGTTGGACTGAAAGTCTATTCTGTCCTAGGCTTTTTCCTGTAGCTGTTGGGATTCATCTTCCGTCATGTCCCTTCTGTGCTCAAGAGTGATTCTTTTTTAAATCCACACTTTGCAGGAACCAAATGCATGCTCAACCTGTCCGTAAGACTGAACTCACCATGAAAGCAGGAGTAAAAGTGAATCCAATGGGAGGATCTCACTATCTACACTGAATAGGGATCAATGAGATCTATTATATGATTGGTTATTGATACTTAGTTCCTTACACGCTTAGAATCATGGAATCATAGAGCTGGAAGGGACCTCCAGGGTCATCTAGTCCAACCCCCTGCATAATGACAGGAATTCACAAATACCTCCTCTCCCCCCCACACACACCCCACACACCACTGTTCAATGCCCAGAAGATGACAAAAAACCTCCAGGGTTCCTGGCCAAACTGGCCTGGAGAAAAATTGCTTCCTGACTCCAAAGTGGCGATCAGCATTTCCCCTGGGTGAGTAAGAAAGGGCCACAAGAACTGAGCGGCGAGGCAACCCTTCCTGCCCCTCCCTCTCATGATCTGTCAGCGTTCACAGATTCAGCATTGCCGCCAGGTGGCCATCCAGCCTCTGACTGAAAACCTCCAAAGAAGCTTGACAACGTTGAGGTAAGCTCTGGCTTTCTTTGTGATAGGGTAAATAATTTCAATCAGGGAAACAAACAGATTACGAAAAAGAAGAATGGCTCTGCAGAATACACTGTTTTTAACAATACATTAGGTTCATAAATATTTTAGAAGATGCTTTATTGCTGTATAGAGAAATGTCTGTTTGAATTTTTTTTACCTCTATTAAAATACGGAAGCAGGGAACATGTAATTTCTTTATCTTAAAATGTGCCCTTAAACTACAGGGGAGAGGATAATCTGCAGTTGAAGCACAGGGAAAGGCCATGGCTCAGTGGCAGAGCGTCTCCTTTGACATACAGAAGGTTCCCTGTTCAATCCCCAGCATCTCCAGTTGAAAGGGTCAAGTAGCAGGTGATGAGAAAGACCTCAACCTAAGATCTTGGGAAGGCCTTGCTGGCTAGAATGGAGAAGAAGAAGAAGAGAAGAGATTGGATTTATACCACACTCTTCACTTGGAGTCTCAGAGTGGCTGACAATCTCCTTTCCCTTCCCCTCCCCACAACAGACACCCTGTGAGGTAGGTGGGACTGAGAGAGCCCTTTCAAGAACTGCTCTTTCAGGACAGCTCTTGTCAGAACTATGGCTTGCCCAAGGTCATCCAGCAGCTGCAAGTGGAGGAATGGGGAATCAAACCCAGTTCTCCCAGATTAGAGTCCACACACTTAACCACTACACCAAACTGGCTCTCCTACACCAAACCTTTCATACCAATAGTCTGATTGATATAAGACAGCTTCATAGAATGGGAAGGAGCCATGGCTTAGTGGCAGAGCATCTGCTTTACAAGCAGAAGGGCCCAGGTTCAATCCCCAGCATCTCCCATCTAGTGTCGGATGATGTGAGAGACTTTTACCTTCAAATTCTGGAGAGCCACTGCTGGTCATAATAAAGTAGTGATGGGGCAGGGGAAATCACAAATACAATGGGCTAGGCCTGATCCTTGTCCTTCGTGATCCCAACTATTAAAATCAAACACTTCCCTTGATGCCCCATAGCCCCTTCTTAGACTCTGTTTCTCGGACACACAACACGGTGACAGAAAGATGGGAGCTGGCTTCCTAACATAGATGGTTCCAGAAAGAGCACTTGGAGCTTCTGCTTTCACACGAAACCAAGACCTGGGTTGAATAATCCTCACAAATCTATGGGAACTCGTCTTTTCAAATCAAAATAAAGACACAGTGAAGCAGGAGGTGATCCGTCCACTGCCACGTACAGAGGGGTGACTCTCAGAATTTTAATGCTTTCCGCATCCCAGGTTGTCCTTGAGCAGGTCATGTCATCCGTTACTGCAAATATTTGACCTGCGCACAGGAGTATTGCTATGACCAGATCAAAGGCACTGCTGGGTGGGATGTCCTGACCTGACGGGAAACTGGAGGTGTCTCTTGAACTCCAGGAACAGAGGTGGAAAGACAGAGCCCACCGTCTGCAGGGCTGTGTTTTCAGATCCCTTCAGCTGCCGAATTATGAGGGCATCTAACATTTTGTGCTGTGCCTTAAATTAAAAGCCAGCCCTTTAAAACAAGAGAGAGGCCTCCTCCTAAGAGCTGTCTGTTTTGTAATCCTTTTTACACCCCCATCAAAAGCTGAGTCCCATATTATGTTTCTCAACATTCCATCCAGGTTTTAGCCAGAGCAGTTTCAGTCCCCGCTTTGAAGCTCCACAGGTGCCGATACACATGGGGTTCCTGCTTGCATGGGTGTCTATATTTATTTCCCCCCCCTTTTTTTTTACAAAATTTATATCCCACCTTTCTGACCCCACAAGGACCAGTTAGACAGCTAACAAATTGTGTGTGTGTGTGTGTGAGAGAGAGAGAGAGAGAGGTGTGCCATCAAGTTTTTCCAACTTAGGGTGACCCTATGTTATGTATTAGGGTTGGAACAAGTGGAGACCCGCAAGAAACTTGCGGGATGGTTATCTCATTCGTCACAGCTTTGCTTCCTCTGCTCACCCCCTACCTCTCTCACACTATTTCTCCCCTCTGCCCCCCTTTTCTTACTCTATTTCTGCTCCATGCATGTGACTTCCTCTCTCTTTCTGATCTGTCATCTTTCTCTTTGTTTTTCTGCCTCCCCACTTCATCACTCTTTCTCTCTCTTTCTGCCCCCCACCCCATCATTCTTTCTTTCTGCCCCCATCACTCTCCCAGCCTCCTGCCTGCTTCCTCCCCCACTCCGCAGAGCAGCAGCAACAGTGGTGGCAGTGCTCTCAGCCACCCACCTGCTTCCTCTCCCCCCACAGCAGCAGTGGCAGCACTCTGGGAATCACAACGGATCTCCCAGCTACAGAGATCAATTCACCTTAGGGCTGCCAGCTCCAGGTTGGGAAATTCCTGGAGATTTGGGGGTGGAGCCTTGGGACAGTGAGGCTTGGGGAGGCAAGCAGCCTCAGCAAGGTATGATGCCATAGGCTCAACCCTCCGAAATAGCCATTTTATCCAGTGGAACTGATCTCTGTCTCCTGGACAACAGTTGTAATTCTGGGTGATCTCCAGTCCTCACCCAGAGGCTGGCAATGGTGGTTCTCATGGAGGAAATGGCTGGAGGGTGGAGTCTATGGCATTATACCAGTCCAAAGTTCCTCCCCTCCTCAAATCCCACCCTCTCCAGGCTTCACCCCTCAAATGTCCAGGGATTTCCCAACCTGGAGTTGGCAACCCTATTTCCTTCCCAATCAACAGCCAACCTACCTTTATCTGCCTCTCTGTCTTCTGCTTTCCATCTCCACCCCTCAGCCTCTACCTAGGAAAATTACAGTCTTTCTCCACAGTGAGGGCCAAAGCAGCTTTCATTATTCCCTCCTCCTTTTTATCTGCACAACAACCCTGTGAGGTTGGTTAGGCTGAAATATGTGACTGGTCCAAAATCATGCAGTCACCTTCCACTGCAAGATGGGGATCTGAACCTGGGTCTTGTAGACCCTACTTTGAAGCTCTAACTGCTGCACCTCACCGGCTTTCATAGGGTGGCTGCTGATGAATGGTAGCAAGCAGCCGAGGCTAGGTGAGTCATGCAAATCAGGGGGGACCTGGCAACCCTAGACTATTGCCATGCCTAGAGTGGCCAACCTCCAAATGGGCCCTGGAGACCCCCCAGAATCACAACTGGACTCTAGACAGCAGAGGTCTGTCTCCCTGCAGAAAATGGCTGCTTTGGTGGTTGGACTCTGTGGCATTATACCCAGCTGAGGCCTCTCCCTTCCCAAACCCAGCCCTCCTCCTTAGAGTCCACCACAAAATCTCTAGGGATCCCCCAGCCTGGCACTGGCAACTCTAGTGAGGCCTGGCCCCAAGGCTCCCTCCCTCCCTCCCTCCCTCCAAGGCAGAAAGAGGCCTGGAAAGGGCCCTTCCCCCACCCTTTGACTGACAGAGCCAGTTAGAAGCCTCCCCCCCTCAAAGTTCTAATCTCTCACCGTTGATGCCTGGAGTCAGGTCCCTGCAGAGGCCATGTCAAAAGGTTTTTTGGGGAATTCAACCGTTCCTGAAGGGATTTTTTCACTTTTGGGATTTTTCTACAAACCCAGGAAGTCTACTGACTATGCAGGAAAAGCTGTTGGGGGAGAGTGAGCCCCCTGTTGGTGGGAATGGGTATCCGCACATTTTGGCTATTAGAATAAAGATATTCCAGGACTGGGTACCAGAGACAGGCTGAGCTTGGAGCTCTAGAACAATAGCCCACCAGGACTCTGGAGGTGACCAATGAGAAACGAATGTTATGTAAATAGCCTATTATTGGGAGTTGGGTGTGTTTGGGTGTGGGTTTTGCATGCTATTTAAACAGGGCTGTTGCCCCGAGGTTTCAGTCTTGTATCTGCTGAATCACTTAACAAAGTAGAGCTGTTCACTCCAATGCTTCTTGAACCCAGTATTTAATACGCTATGAATGAATGACCTCCAAAATGACCTGTCGTTAACAGCCTTGCTCGGGTCTTGCAAGCGGAGGGTCGTGGCTTCCTTGGTGGAGTCAATCCATCTCACACTGAGTCTTGTCTTCCTCTCTTCCTGCTGCCTTCAATATTCCCTAGCATGATTGTCTTTTCTTTATTGTCTCCTCGTAATGGGACCAAGTTACAATAGCCTCAGTTTAGTCATTTTAGCTTCTAGGGAAAGTTTGGGCTTGATTTGATCTCGAACCCACTGATTTGTCTTTTTGGAGGTCCACAGTATCCTTAAAACTCTCCTCAACACCACATTTCAAATGAATCAACTTACTTCCTGTTGACTTTCTTCAGTTTCCAACTTTCACACCCATGCATAGTAAGGGGGAATACTATAGCATGAATGTCACTTTTGGTCAGCAGGGACACAGCTAACAAATTATAACATATATAATAAAATCACATAAAACCAATTCAGTAGATAAAGTTTCTCCCTGAGCCCATACAAGTTCCCCACCTCAAATCAAAATAAATTAGAAATCAGGGGAGCCCCAGGTGTGAACTAGATTTCCTGAAGCTCTGAGGAACAATTTAGAGACAGAAAAATCACAGTATCTTGGGGTTCAACTGGTACTTTAGTATTTACAGAGGTATTACTGGTAAGCTGCACAAGATGCATGGAGAGTAAACGATATTTATTGGAAATAAATACAGCCGCTTTAGGAAACAAAATGTCCCTTAAGAGGGAATAAAATGTTCAAAAGGACTCCACAGTCTCTTCCAAAAGCAGACGTTTTCGATCCCTGAAGTGTCACGTTCTCCAAAATATTTTTATATGAATGTTAAACTTCGGTTCTCTTTGCTTTCCTCTGACATATTAAAATATCAATATTTCAAATGCTGGTATCAAATCTTCAAACCCTGTAAAAATGAGACATTGATTTCCTTAAAGACGCACAAAAGTCTCCACGGTTTTTAGCATACCCTTCCTGAGTTTCAGATCATACTAAAACATATCTCAAAAAAAAAAAAAAGAGTATGAAAATAGTTTTTTATCTTTGCCATGGGAGAAATAATTGCTTCTTGGATTTACAATTAACGGTGAATAGAATAATTTCCATAATTGTTGAGAAGTAACGACCGGGGGAATCCCCCCCTGAAATTCTTGACTTTCCCCCCAGGGGTACTTGGGATTCTTTTACATGAAAAACAGTATTGCTAAGTTACACCAGGAAGAATTCACAATTGACAAATGATGGACACAATCTGGCTAATGCCAAGGGCTTTTAAGTGTCCTTGGAGAGAGTCAAGAATGTGTGTTGTATTTGGAGTCAATAAGACTGAAAAGTGTTTAACTTTGGCTGGATCACGCCTTGACCTCTTCATCTGGTTGTAATGACAGTTTTTCATTTGATGGGTCCTCATCTCACTTAAATAGGATACATGCCAAGAGCAAACTCTGAGCTGGATCCAGATGGTGGATGCAGCTTACAGAAAAGTGACTCAAAGCATTGCATTGCTCCTATAGTTAAGACATTTTCAAGATGAGATAACTCCAATATATATATATGAAAACTGAGCAATGATGAGAAGATGTTCCAATGAGATCTGGAACATCTACCACACATATTCTCTTGTTCTGACCACCTTCGCTGTATGCCTTAAATCACCCCACTCTTTGCCCAGTTCAGTCCCAACCCAGGATGTAGTCTGGGGCTGGGCCAAACCAAAATACAAGGCTTTGTCCCGAGCTTGTTTCCTATGTAAAATGCAGCTGTAAAAGGCCACCTCTGGGAACCGTGAAATATTGAGGGAAGGATTTCCTAACCCATTTCCCTCCAGCCATTTGTCCTCTCCAATTGTGCCTCCCCTGACCCTTTTCTGTTTTTATGAAAAAGCCATTTTTAAGGATACTTTGGAGCACCAAAAATGGCCAGAGGAGGATGGGTTAAGCACCTCTTCCCCTCCCACCATACCTGTACTCTAGCTAGTAGCCTCCCGTAGCTGCTTTTGATGACACAAGTAAGACCCCATTAAGCACATTTTCAAGTGGAGGCTGGACAACCATCTTTCGGGTATGTTGTAGGGCTATCTTTTGGCTATGCTCCTGCAGAGTGCAGGGGGTTGGACTAGATGACCTGCAAGGTCCCTTCTGACTCTAACATTCTATGATTCTATGATTCTTGCAGATCATCTAATTTTGTCCTCAGGCATTCAGTTTTTCCCAGCAAACACCAACACTCATAGTTGCTGAGTAGCAGCAGTAAGGACGAGACGAAAGGGCACTTGACGTGCTTCCCTTTTATTCCAGGAGTCACTCATGTGGCTGCTGTGCTGCACATCTGGTCTCCACAGCTCTATAGGGTTAGGGCATCAACCCTGCATGACTCCCCTCCTGCTCCAGAGATAGTCCTAGACTTACAAACCCGATCCTATTAGGACGGTTGTAGGGCACTTGCAAACTAGATGTTGTACAGCCAGTTTCCCAGTGTTACTGCTGGCTCCAGAGATACTCCAAGGATGGTGCAGAGAGAAGGACAAGCCAGGTAAGGGGGAAAAGGGGGGTCACCAGTCCTTTTTGTGGTCCTTCTATCACCCAAGGGGATCCAAGTCCTCTTGTGGACCATCCATCAAACTTACAACTGCTGCTGCTGAATATTAGTTTAGTTTACAGTAGAGAGTGCCCAGATGAGGGATGTTTTACTGTAAGCTAAGCTGGAACTTGGCAGTAGCATTTTTAGGATTTAATACTCAATGAGGAAGCTGACCTGGCAGGCGTCACAGAGCCCTAGGTGACCCTAGGGAAGCAGGGTAACCCTCTCCTGGGTTTGACCCCACCCAGGCTTCCTGGTACAGCACAAGCCCCTAAAACCCACTGGTCTGTTTAGCTTTTCCCCCTTGTAAATCCCAAAGCCAATTTCCCATTGATAACAAATATGTAAAAGGAAATATGCTTTGTCAAGGAGGCAGGAAAGATTTACGGGCCTAGTAGGATGACGTTCAAGTAGAAAGCACGGAAAAAGGTAAGCAAGAACAAGATGTACAATCTTACATTTTCAGTTTACAAAATGGCACCCTTTTGGCATTTGCCATCTTACATTTATATGGTATCCGTTTTCATTTGGTCATTGTTATTTAAAATGGGAGAAGGCTTGCTCTTTGGGCCCTCCGTTCCCCCCCTGGAGGTATCCTGAAGAACCCGCCTCGGCAACATCAGCAACATTAGGATTCGTTTGTATTCCTTCCGGAAGTTTTGGTTCAGGAGTCCGTATATTATTGCGTTAAGGCAACTGTTGAAGTAGGCCATGAAATAGCTCACGACGAACAGCCACTCTGGAACTTTGGGTGCTATTTCCGAAGGGTTGCTGGCGACCGCCAGCCCAATGAAGTTCAGCGGCGCCCAGCAGAACGCAAAGATCACAAAAACGACAAACATGGTGAGGAAGTTTCGGAAGTCGCTCGGCTTCAGCCTGGGCTGGACTTCCGACTTGACTCTTCGCCTCACCTGGAGCACGAGGACCCAGATCCGAAGGTAGCAGAAGCTCACAATGGTGATGGGGAGGATGAAATGGACAACGACGACGACGATGGTGTAATACGAGCTGGCCGTCTGGGTGAATGTGCACGAGTAGATGCGGGGATCGTACTCGAGCGAGCCGACAAAAAAGTTTGGCACTGTCGCGACCACGGTCAATAACCAGACCAGGCAGACGTACAGCATGGTGTTCCAACAGCTGTACACTTTGTCATAGGCAAAGCTATGGCAGATGTAGCAGTATCGGTTGATTGCGATGGCGGTGATGTTGAAGATGGAGCCTATGACGCTGAGTCCCATCACGAAGCCGCTGACTTTACAGTGCATCTCCCCCAAGGACCAGCCATTGTGGAAAATTGCGACGAGCACCAGAGGATAAGGGTACAAGGCCACAGCTAAGTCCGCCAACGCCAGGCTAACCACGAACACGTTGCCTAGGAAAGAAAAAGGGGAAGAAAAGTCATTGATCGACACCGGAGTAGTAATTAACAAATGCCTTCAAATGTCACCTGGTAATTGGAGATTTTTTCTATAATGGCTTCTATTGCTTTTTCTGATTTTTGTTGTTATTTTAAGGGTTTGATTTTTTCTGCTAATTGCTTCGAGACCTTTCAGTAGAAAAGTGGTATAACATTTTGCAAGTCAATGGTGAAGAATCTGGTGGAGCAAACAATGAAGAGATGCTCTTTTAAAACAGTTGTTAACTGCAGGACGTAATGGATTCATATCCGTAGTGGTGGGACCCTGTGACTGTTTCATCACTTTCGCCATTCTGGGTCAGCCGTGCCATGGAAGGAGGAGAAGGCCAGTGCCAAAACAAAAACAAACAACCCCCCCCATGGGATTGTGGCCCAGTGGTACAGCACATGGCTTGAGGGCAACAAGTCCCAGATTCAGGACCTGGCATCTTCTGAAGGGGTCCCCAACCTTTTTTGAGCCCACAGGCACCTTTGGAACTTTGAGAGGAGGTGACCACTGCCCCAAAATGGCTGCCACAGGAGGTGGGGACAAATGTTTCCTCTTCCTCCTTCATTTGCAAGAGAATCACAGAAGGGGAATAAAGAGGAGAAAGGGAAATGGGGGGTACAAATGTATTTATTTATTTACAAAATGTGTATACCACCTTTTTGTCCTTATGAGGGCTACCAAGATGACTAAAGAACAAAAGAAGAAAGGACCCACACACTGACTGAGGAAAGCCCAGGTGCTCACCAGTCCTCCAGTGGCTGCACCTGCTACTGCAGCTGTAGAAAACCCTTTCATTGGAATGAGGGCGGCCAATCACAAGTCCTGCCTTATAATGGCCCCACCCACTTTCTACAAAGCTCGGGAGGCACCAGAGAAAGCACTGGCAGGTGCCATGGCGCCCACATGCACCACACTGGGGGACCATGACCAATGCTCCCTCTAACCTGTGGAGTCTTGTGAGCAAAAATTCTACTTTGTGAGCTCCTGGCATTAAAATTGTGAGCAAGCAATTTGGCTACTGCACACGTCAGTTTACTCCGGAGCCATCCTTCCTGAGCTGAGACAAAAATGTGTGAGCCAGAGGCTAAAAATCTGAGCTAGCTCACACTAACTCAGCTCAGAGGGAACACTGACTTAATATCAGGAACGGCTGGTAGTCTGTAACAGGGGAATAATTAACTCTAAGGTACTACTTGCCATCTGTTTCAATGTAATTAATATGTTTGATTGTTTTATTTGATGATTGATTATTGTTTTCAATATTATGTACATTGCCCGGAGCCCTACAATAGTAGGGATGGGGTGATTCATAAACTATAACAATAACAGCAATAACAACAACAACAATAATAATATCATTGTGGACACTGTTTTGAATCAGAAGAGCAGCAATCATAAAATAACAGGACTCTGATGATCATCTATATATCTAATAGTGATATGTGGCCCCCATCTGCGGATACCTAAATCCGTGTATTGGGGTCACACCGATGCCAAACAGATTTTTCTGCAAACTTGGGGAGTCTCCCCAAGTTTGCAGAAGGACCTGAAACATTAAGAAAATACATTGGGGTTTCAAAAACCCCCTCAATTAATGAAAGTGTTGTTTGTTCATGTGCAGACAATGCACTTACCGGTTGAGCTGGCAGCAGCTGCCGGAGCTGGCAGCGACTGCCTCAGGGAGCTGCTCCAGGCCTGGGTGCTACAGGAGAGGCTCCGGGCCCTGCTGCTGCTACAGTGGACACCAGAAGAGGCTCTGGTCCCAGCCGCTGTGGTGGAGGAGACTGGGAGCTTCTCTGGGCTCAGAGCAGCTCCTAGGCAGTGCTGCTGCCGCTGCCGGGCTTACGGTGGGTGGTCTGGCCTGGAGCCTTGCCAGGATTGGCAATGGGGGGGGGAGGAGATGGGATTCTCCCCATGAGTCTCGCACGCCCCTCCCACTTGTATTATTTGTTTCCGCAACTAGCTGACCTGCAGGCATTTATTTCCCCTGAGTGATAAACTGCCTGCTTTCGCCACAGCTGCCGCTCCTCTGTAGCCACTGAGAAGCCAACAAGCATCTAAAAGCTGTAGGCAAAACCCAAATCTGTGTGAATGCGGTGAGCAGAAAGGAGACAATGTTTAATGCTCAGAAGCCTTTGGGTTCTTTGGAACGGTTCCTTTGCCCCCGCTTAATTGAAATTCGCCGCGTATCATTAAGCTGCGTCCCTTTCATCCCTTCTCTCTGTACATCCAAAGCATTTCTTTTCCAAACTGCAGGAGACTAAAACGGAGACTGGGAAGGGGGAAGCGTTTCTCCCCACAACGTTTCCCCCAGCATCCTTAGCAGCATCCGGCAAGTGGACGTATCAAACTTCCAAATACTGGATTTCTGAGATTTGAGAAGCATCAATGGGGGTGGGGTTTGGGGCTCACTGATGATGAAAGAAAATTGATGCAGGTTCGCTCAGAAGTCCCATATGACCCAATGAGACTTACTCCTGGGAAAGTGTTGCTAGGATTTCAGCCATACAATGTGGTTTTTTGCATCCTAAGGGACCCCTAACATCTCGGCCTTTAAAAGATATTGGGTAACAGGAGTTGGGAAAGTCCTTTCTCAGCCAGAGACCCTGGACGGCCACTGCCAGTTGGACTAGCATCTTTCCCAACCTTCAGATCACGACCCACAAGCAGGTTGCAAAGCCTACAAAAGTGTGTCGTGGGCTCTTGCAGGCTTATGGCAGCCATTCGCTTCCCCTCCTTGCCTCACGCTGAATCCCTGAGGTGGAGGAGGTGGGGCTAGGGTTGCCAGCTCCAGGCTCAGAAATACCTGGAGATTTCGGGGGTGGATCCTAAGGAGTTTTGAGCAAACCTGCGTTGTGACTGAAGGTAAGCTGGTGCAATGAATTTCATAGAGTCATAGAGTTGGAAGGGACCTCCCGGGTCATCTAGTCCAATCCCCTGCATAATGCAGGAAGGTCACAAATACCTCCCCTCCACACTCCCAGTGACCCCCGTTCCATGCCTAGAAGATGGCAAAAAAATCCTCCAAGATCTCCAGCTCAACTGGCCTGGGGAAAAATCGCTTCCTGACCCCAAAGTGGCGATCAGCATTTTCCTGGGTAAGAAAGGGCCACAAGAACCGAGCCCTGCCCTCCCTCTCATGATCTGCCTAAGTTCACACAATCAGCATTGTTGACAGATGGCTGTCTAGCCTCTGTTTGAAAACCTCCAAAGAAGGAGAGCCCACCACCTCCCGAGGAGGCCCGTTCCACTGAGGAACTGCTCTAACTGTCAGGAAGTTCTTCATAATGTTTAGCTGAAAACTCTTCTAATTTAATTTCAACCCGTTGGTTTTTCTCTGACCTTGTGGGGCAACAGAAAACAACCCCACACCATCCTCTGTATGACAGCTCTTCAGGTACTTGACAATGGTTCTCATGTCACCTCTCAGTCGTCTCCTCTCCAGGCTGAACATACCCTGCTCCTTCAACCTTTCCTCATTGTGCTTGGTCTTTTGTAGCTGGCCCCACCTCCTTCAGCCGCCATTTTATGCCAGCCATTTTGTGGCTGCGCCCTCCATACCGTGTCAGAATTCCAAAGATGCCTGCAGGCTCAAATAGGTTTGGGGACTCCTGCATTAAGCTAACGATCCAGTTATGGATATTTAAAGGACTATAATGCCTTTGAAGATCTCCAGAACAAATTGTTTGTATATGCTAAAATAATATCCTTCTGCTAATAACAAAAACTATTTTAGAGACCTGCATAGGTCTGGTAGCACCTTCAAGATTAACTTTTTTTGAATTAGGACTCACTTCCTTAGATGCATAGCATTGCACATCCATTAGGCCTGACTAAAATATCCAGCAGAGAATCTGAAGAGAATATTGCAATCAGAGACCAATTAAAAGAGAAATCACTTCACACAGAGCAGGTATTTACAGAGTGATTCTCTACTTTTATCACAGAGGTTTCCTATGTGGACTAGAACCAGCATACCTACAGGACTGTCTCTCCCAATATATCCCTCGAAGGGCTTTGCACTCCTCTGATCAACATCTACCGGTGATCCCTAGCCCAAAGGATGTATGCCTGGCCTCAACCAGAGCCAGAGCTTTCTCAGCTCTGGTGTTGGCCTGGTGGAACAGTCTCCCAGCTGAGATCTGGGCCCTCCAGGATCTAATGCTGTTCCACAGGGCCCATAAAACAGAGATGTTCCACCAGGCCTATGGTCAAGGTGGCAGCAATTCATCTATATGGCCTCCCCTGCTCTGCCCAGCTTTATTCCATCTCGGCTGACTTTCTCACTCATCCATCTGCTCTGCACCATTTTGTCTATGGTTCCTCCCAATCAGAATCCCTTGGGACTTTTAACTGTGTAGCAGATGCCATGAAATGTTTTAGCAATGTTTTAGTAATGTAGTGAATTGATTAATTAATATTTTATAGATTTTAAGGTTGTATTATATTTCAACTATGTTGTCTGTTTTAATTATGTTGTAACCTGCCCTGAGGGGAGGGGAGGCTAAAATCAAATCAAATCAAATCAATCAATCAATCAATAAATAGCACTGTAAGGTAGGCCATTAGTATTAACTCTACCAGGTACTGTCTATGAGTCACCAGTTTCTGCTGGGCTCCACCTGTAACTGCACAGATCTCACCCTGGCTCACCCTTTCTCAAGAAACTTGTAGATGCACGTATTTGCCCCCTTCCAATTTTACTGCAGCCATGAAATTAAAAGACGCCTGCTCCTTGGGAGGAAAGTGAGGGCAAACCTAGGCAGCATACTAAAAAGTAAAGACATCACCCTGCCAACAAAAGTCCGTATGGTCAAAGCAAGAGTATTCCCAGTAGTAATGTATGGCTGTGAGAGTTGGACCATAAGGAAGGATGAGCGCCAAAGAATAGATGCTTTCGAATTTTGGTGCTGGAGAAGACTCTTGAGAGTCCCTTGGACTGCAAGGAGATCAAATCAGTCAATCCTAAAGGAAATCAACCCTGACTGTTCCCTGGAAGGCCAGAGACTGAAGCTGGAGCTCAAATATGAAGGGAGCACTCCCTGGAGAAGACCCTCAGGCTGGGAAAGACTAAAGGTCAAAGAAGAAGGGGACGGCAAAGGATGAGATGGTTAGACAGTGTTATCAATACAACGAACATGAAATTGAGCAAACTCCGGAGGACAGGAGGGCCTGGCATGATGTGGTCCATGGGGTCGCAAAGACTCGACTGTGCAACTGAACAACAACAAATTTTACTGTGACACCAACTCTATGATATAGATAACACGGAATATGGTGTGAGCCTAGATGTGAGCCCATATATGCCCGTCCAGTCACTAGTGAATTGCAGTGTCCCCCACAAACCGAGTGGGAAGCAGAGGGGTTTGCCATGGCCACCTTCTGCAGGGCCTTCCTTGGTGTTCTCCCACCCAATTTCCTATCCTGCTTAGCTTCCAAGATGTAATGAAATTGGCAAAAATAGTAAACCTTCCCTCCCTGGATCTCTATGCTAATGCACAGACTAATATACCACACATTCTTCTTCAAGCAGAATAAAATTACTAAAGATTCCACAGAAGTACTTCAAATGCCTCATTTGGTCCATGCCTTCCCCATTCTCCAAATAATCTGGGTTTGCACGGGTCCACATATTAGTGAGCTCAGGTTCCGCTTCTTGTTTGGCCTCCCTACAGGTTAATGAACTGCATCTGTCCGAAAACAAAGTAGATACTCCCACACTGCGTGCTTAACTTATGGATGTGATGACTGTGACTTCAGATGTTTTCTAAAAGGTGATGACACAAATCCATGGATGACAGATCTATCAATGGTTCTTCACAATGAGGACTAAATGAAGCCACCATGCTCAGAGGCAGTGTACCTCTGAGAGCCAGGCGCTGAAAGGGGAGCAACCGAGGAAGCCAGCTTCCTTCATGACCAGCTTGTGGGCTTCCCAGGGGCAACTGGTTGGTTGCCAGGGGAAACAGGATGCTCAGCCCAATGGAGTTTGGATCTGACGAGTCTTTTTCTCTGCTTGCAAATTCCCCTAACCAGCCACAGACAGGAATGTATTCTGCATCCCTTTTATAATTAAAAGAGTTGCCTGCATAGATGTTCTCTGCTGCTGTCTCCCATCATGATTTCATTCAGCTTCCATAAAGCTGGATCCAGTGACTCTCCGTCTGCAATCTTATGGCTCATTTAAACTGGATTGAATCAATGGCAGTCAACCCAAACCCAAAAACACACTGCTGCCGTGATTCTGAATCTACATTTCAGAATTTCTAGGGAACCTCTGTCTAAAGACAGGACAGCCAGTGTGGTGTAGTGGTTAGAGCACTGGCGTAGGATCTGGGAGGCCCAAGTTCAAATCCCCACTCTGGCATGAAAGCTAATTGGGTGACTTTGGGCCAGTCACTCTCCGCCTCACCCTTGGAACCATAGAATCATAGAGCTGGAAGGGAACGCCAGGGTCATCTAGTCCAATCCCCTGCACAAGGCAGGAAATTCACAAATGCCTCCACACCCACAGTGACCTCTGTTTCATGGCCAGAAGATGACAAAAACCCTCCAGGATTCCTGACCAAACTGGCCTGGAGAAAAATTGCTTCCTGACCTCAGAGTGGCAATCAGCATTTCCCTGGGCATGTAAGAAAAGGGCCACAAGAACAAAGCCCTGAGGCAACCCTTCCTGCCCTCCGTCTCCTGATCTGTCTATGTTCACAGAATCAGCATTGCTGTCAGATGGCCCTCTAGCCTCTATCTGAAAACCTCCAAAGAAGCTTTAAAAACCTCCAAATGTGTGCATCCTCATAAGGTTGTCACTCTGAGAATAAAACAGAGGAAGAGTGAACAAGACTGTAAGCTGCTTTGGGAACCCACTGGGGAGAAAGAAGAAGAATGTGCAGTCGTTGCCGATGACTCCTGGCAACGCCATCCATGGGGTATCACAGGCGAGAGACAAGCAGGGCTGGTTTGCCATTGCCTGCCTCCAAGCAGCCACCCGAATTTCATTGGGGGTCTCCCATCCAAGTACCAGTTGTGACTGCCCCTGCTTAGTTTCCAAGATCTGATGAGATCAGGCGAATCTAGATGGCCATCTGTCAGCAATGCTGATTCTGTGAACTTAGGCAGATCACAAGAAGGGAGGGCAGGAAGGGTTGCCTCCATGCTTAGTTCTCGGGGCCCTTTCTTACACACCCAGGGAAATGCTGATTACCACTTGGAGTCAGGAAGCAATCCTGGAGTTTTTTTGTCACCTTCTGGTCATGGAACAGCAGTCACTGGGGGTGTGGAGGGGGGGAGCTATTTGTGACTTTCCTGCATTGTGCAGGGGGTTGGACTAGGTGACTCTGGAGGCCCCTTCCAATTCTATGATTCTATGATCTGGGCTGTTCAGCCTGCTGCTGGGGAGAAAAGTGGAGTCTACATGAAATGCGAGCATGACTGTGAGACGCCATGTGAGAAGCACTTTGATCATAGCCAACTTCCCAGAGGGATGCTCGGTCCTGTCACTTAACCAGGGCTGGAGACCATCTCCAGCTGAGTAACACATCCTCAGGCTGAGCTAAGCTTGTCATTCGGATGGGACCGTAGGTGTCTAGGAGACGGTCACATGTCGCATTATGCCACAAGCCATGGGAAAATTGCCCTTTTGGAGCTAATGAGGAACGTTGCACAATTTGGAATGACAGGCCAGTATTGAATCCCGTTACCGCTCACAGCATGACCCAAGCCCCAGGCGCGGAGAGCACATGGCTCTTGCGCCCACGAGAAAACAATTAACAGCCTCCCGCTCGTTTATTACAGGCTCAGATCAGGACGGCACAGCAAAGTAACCTGCCCAGGCTAGTCCCGAAGATCAGCAGGCATTTTGAGTAAGAAATCTACATCGTAGCTCTCATTAAATGGCCAGTTAAAGCCCCACCCTGGGGGTGAGCTCTAAAAGACTTTGAAGACCATCAGAGTCACTTGTTAACATTTTCCCAGCATAGAGATCAGCGGCACAGAGTTCTCTGCCGTGGCTATATTTATAGTCGCTGCACACTGTGAGAATCCATTACGCTGCAGGCACTTCTTGAGCGTCTCCGTTTCTTCTGCATTTTAGCTCCTTGGTGGGTCGAAAGGGCCGTCAAGCCACAGCCAACTTCTGGCCACCCTGTAGGGTTTTCCAGGCAAAAGACAAACAGAGGCAGTTCCCCATTGCCTGCCTCTGTGTAGCAGCCCTGGGCTTCTTGGGCGGTCTCCCATTTAAGAACTAACCAGGGACCACCCTGCTTACCTTCTGAGATCTGACAAGACCAGGCTTGCCTGGACTGCCCAGATCAGGGACTTATTTTGGCGAAATACCCACACCAAGTTGCACTATAGGGAAGCACAGGGCTATTCTTGTAGGAAAAGCCCAGCAGGAACTCATTAGCATATTAGGCCACACCCCTGACAGCACAACACATTAGCATATTAGGCCACACCCCCGTGTTACCAGAAGTGTGGCCATCCAGCCACACCCACCTTTTGCTTCTTATTCTGTTTACCTTGTTTGTTGTCAAAACCCAGGGCTCTCTTTGGAGCAGGAACTCCTTTGCATGTTAGGCCACACATCCGTAATATAGCCAATCCTAATGAATTTCTGCTGTTAAAGGTAAAGGTAAAGGTTCCCTTGCTCGAAAGCCAGTCGAATCCGACTCTAGGGTTGCGGTGCTCATCTCCGTTTCAAAGCCGAAGAGCCAGCGCTGTCCGAAGACATTTCCGTGGTCATGTGGCCGGCATGACTAAACACCAAGGTGCACGGAACGCTGTTACCTTCCCACCAAAGTGGTACCTATTTATCTACTTGCAATTTCTTGCTTTCGAACTGCTAGGTTGGCAGGAGCTGGAACTAGAGACGGGAGCTCACCCTGTCATGCGGCACCCGGGTCTCGAACTGCTGAACTACTGACCTTCCACAGCCTGCAGCTCAGCGTCTTAACCACTTGAGCCACCGCAGCTCCACTGTTGGGTTCTGCTGTAGGATGTGGCCTATTATGCTAATGAGTTCCTGCTGGGTGTGGACTTCGTTCCTGTGCGTTCCTGCCCCAAAATAGCCCTGGGGAAGCATGAAACGGAACTCTGGTGGCACCTTTAAGGTGAACAAAATTTATTCCAGCACGAATGTTTTGTGAGTCAGTCCTCACTTGTTTGGAAACGTGTCTTCCAAGTGTTATTATTTTAGGAAGAGACGTCACATTTTGTGAGATTTTCAGACCTGCAGTGTTAGAGGTTAGTAAAAGGAAGACGTGGCAGGCACACCTCGGGCACATTTCAAATTCTGGAGACTCCCTCTGCCCCCAGGTTCAGTTCCTGCAGCAGGTCTGGGGGCTTCTTCGTGCATTAATGCGCCTCTAATCAACACGCCGTGGGAATGGTCAGGGGTTAAGCCAAACTAAGGCTTGAATTGTGATCTGGGATGGTAAATCCACTTCTAACTGGTTTTCTCAGGGAAATCAAGTCCTCCCCCCTTCAGCTCTCTCCTCTCCCCCCCCGGCTCCGGTGGCGAGGACTGAGCAGCTTTTAGCCGCCAGCCGCCGCAGAGTTTCCAGAGCGTTCCCTGCGCATGCGCAGGAAACGCTCTTACTTTTTGGGGATTCTGATATCCCCCCTAGACTTTTAAACACTTTTTAGATTTTTCTGCACACGTGGGGACTGCCCCACGTGCGCAGGAAAATCTCCCTGCCCCCCAGGTGCCCCTGATGTGCAGATTTAGATATCCGCACACAGGGGGCCACTTGGGAATTAGATATATAGATATGGAGCAGAGGTCCATCGGTGGCTATTAGCCACAAGGTATAGATAGGAACTCTCCGTCTGGGGCAAGTGTGCTCTGTATTCTTGGCGTGGGGGGCAGCAGTGGGAGGGCTTCTAGTGTCCTGGCCCCACTGCTGGACCTCCTGATGGCACCTGGTATTTTTGGCCACTGTGTGACAGAGTGTTGGGACTAGATGGGCCATTTGGTCTGATTCAACAAATTTTATAAAGGACACGCCTCCGGAGCCGGGGGGTGGGGGGAGGAGGAGGATCGCCGGAGCCGGGGGGGGGAGAGAATCTGCTGGGGAGGGGGAATCTCGGCGGGCCGGCTGGCCTCGACGCTGCTGCCGCCACCGCTGCTGGGGGGAGGGGGAAGCTTGGCGGCCGGAATACTCCCCCCCGCGAGTATCGCGGGTCCCGCGTCTTGTGCTTATCTAATTCCCTCTTGAAACTGTCCATGCTTGTAGCTGATACCACCTCCTGCCACCACTTGGCTCCCAGAACCACCAGAGTAAAGCTAAGCCCTTATATCTAAACCAGGGGTGTCAAACGTGCAGGCCGTGGGCTGGAATCAGCCCATCCAGGGCTCTTATCCGGCCTGCGAGCAACTGGTTGTTACTTTTATTGCCAGATGACAGGGGCTTTGCATTATGTCCCTGTATACTGTCCCAGTGCTAATGCATCATGGGAAGTGGAAGTGGGAGGGAGGGCATCAAGGAGATACTTTGAAGAAACATTGTAAGAGTGTTAATGTTTTAAGAATGCTTGTATTTTGTGTAAAAAAATAATATTGTTAATTGGGTTTGTCCGTGTCCTTTATAAAATTTGTATCTCCTGTACCCGGCACTACATTTTATGGCATGTGTGGCCCGGCCCGACAAAATGACATTTATGTCAGATCGGGCCCTTGTAACAAATGAGTTGTTGTAACCCTGCTCTAAACCAAGCCCCACCTCCTTTGGCTGAAACATGGACTCCTTAAAGGGGACACATTCCAACTTGGAAGTTATTACTCCTCTGACATTTTGTGGATTCCTGGCACCTTGGGCCAGGCGGAATGGGTGAACATGAGGTCCGTGGAGCTAGACGGGTCTTCAAAGTGTTCCGGCCACTGGTCCCTAGTTCTGCATCTCATAGCACTTCTTCGTCCTTCATCTTCTCTTTCACACTCACACGAACACACACGAAACTACCTTCCGGTGAACTGGCCCATCGGTCCATCAAGGTCGGTATTGTCTACTCAGACTGGCAGGGGCCTTCCTGGGTTTCAGGTAGGGGGTCTTTCATATGACCTGCTGCCTGATCATTTTCACTGGAGGTGCAGAGGATTAAACCTGGGACCTTCTATGTGCCGAGCAGAGGCTCTCCACCGAGCCACCGCTCCTCATGGCTTTCACTATGAAAGCTAAATGAAGCCTCCATGCTCAGAGGCAGTGTACCTCTGAGAGCCAGGTGCTAGAAGGGGAGCAGCCACTAAGAAATTTGGGGGTCCAGTGGGGGCAGCCTGGATCCTCCCTGCCTACAAATCTTGCATTTACAGTCCCCCCATTTATATTCATTTCATTCCTCTTTCTCTCCCTCCTCGTCACAATAACTCAGGGAGGATTACAGTCTGCTGCAACTGACAGGTCAAAATGGAAAAGATGACAGCTGGGAAAATGTAAGAACTAAGAGCCAGAGAGGCCCTTGCTCGGCGACACGCTCCCTGGGTGTCCTGATCAAAGCCTCTGTCTCCATTCCGGTATGAGGATCATCACACTGGCTTACCACGCAGGGGTACTGCAGTGCTTCCCGAGATAACATATGAAAGGTTACATAAACGAAAATGTGATTTTGTGTACCAGCATCCTCTGTACTTCCTTGTCAGTTCCGCTTCAGAAGGCTCCCCAAATTTGCCTAATCCGCATTGTGAGTGCAGCAGCACCTTAAAGACTAACAAAATATGTGGCGGGGTAGGAGCTTTCGTGAGTCACTGCTCGCTTCCTCAGATTCTGCAGCTACAGACAAAGACAGCTGCCGATCTCAATCTATCTCGCGTGCATTCATCAACGTGTAGACATAGACCTGGGGAGGGAAGGCAGCACGGCCTAGCCTGATCTCATCAGATGCTGGAAGCTAAGCAGAGGTCCATCGGTGGCAATTAGCCACAAGGTATAGATAGGAGGAGGAGATTGGATTTATACCCCACCCTTCACTGCCCAAAGGAGTCTCAGAGCGGCTTACAAACTCCTTTCCCTTCCCCTCCCCACAACAGACACCCTGTGAGGTAGGTGGGGCTGAGAGAGCTCTGACAGAAACTGCTCTTTTTTCAAGAACAGCTCTTATCAGAACTATGGCTTGCCCAAGGTCATCCAGCAGCTGCAAGTGGAGGAGTGGGGAATCGAACCTGGTTCTCCCAGATTAGGGTTGGCACACATAACCACTGCACCAAACTGGCTCTGTACCAAAGGTATAGATAGGGACTCTGGGGCAAGGGATGCTCTGTATTCTTGGTGCTTGGTCAAGGGGGGGCAGCAGTGGGAGGGCTTCTGGTGTCCTGACCCCACTGCTGGACCTCTTGTTGGCACCTGGTATTTCTGGCCACTGGGTGACAGACTGTTGGACCGGATGGGCCATTGGCCTGATCCAACCTTGGCTTCTCTTCTGTTCTTCTGTTCTTAGTCCTTGGAAGGGAGACTACCAAGGAAGACTCTGTAGAGGACCCGAATAGCAAACCATCTCTGCTTCTCACTTGCCTTGAAAGCCCTTTGCTGGGGTCGCCATAGGTCAGCTGTGATTTGACAGCACTTTACACAGAGAGAGAGAGAGCCCTGACCTAGATATAGCCCAGGCTAGCCCAGTCTCATCAGATCTTGGAAGCTAAGGAGGGTCAGCCCTGGCTGGTATTTGTGCTGGGATTTGTGAGTGTCACCCTTCAGTCATGAAAGAGTTAATCTGTTGTGCCTGTATGCTAATGCTAGTTAGTTAGCATAGCACATATCAGATATCATGTAGAATCTTCCTGACAAGAAGGGGGATGTATTATTCCTAATGAGATGAGATTGACTATTGGGTAATCAATATATTGGAAGATGTTACATACTGTTTAGCACATGCACCAGCGTTAGAGCTTCGGAGGGGAAACTTTCTTTTCCTTCATTCTCTGCCCCCCACACACACATTAGCAAACAAACAAATAGGCAAGATGGACTAGTTAGTTAAGATGCTGTCATTTTCTTCCGTGTAACCCTTCCCTAATTTTATGTAGTAAACTTTCTTTTTCTTATAAGCTAAACACACACCTGCCTGTGTATGCTTTATTTCCACTGCACAACACAGCTGTTTTAAAAATCCAACAATTTGGATGGGAGCCCTCCAAGGAAGACCAGGGTCCTGATGGGGAGGCAGGCAATGGCAAACCACCTCCGATAACCCTACCGGGTCACCATTAGTAGGCTACAACTTGATGGCAAAAAAGAGACATAGTTAAGCAAACAAGGGGTGCATTCTATGAAAATTGTAAGGTAAAGGTGAAGGTCTCCCTTGCTCGAAAGCCAGTCGAATCCGACTCTAGGGATGCAGTGCTCATCTCCATTTCCAAGCCAAAGAGCCGGTACTGTCCAAAGACATTTCCATGGTCATGTGGCCGGCATGACTAGACGCCGAGGAGCACGGAACACTGTTACCTTCCCACCAAAGTGGTACCTATTTATCTACTTGCAGTTCTTGCTTTCGAACTGCTAGGTTGGCAGGAGCTGGAACCAGAGACGGAAGCTCACTCCGTCATGCAGCAATTGGGTCTCGAACTGCTGAACTACCAACCTTCCAGGCTGCAGTTCAGCATCTTAACCACTTGAGTCGCCACAGCCTGAGATGAAAGTTGTAGCCCTCTGCAAAAAAACCCACCCTCTTTTGGTGAGGGGTTTTTTGGGGGGGCTGGTGTCTGCAAGTATTGTGAAAGTGCTTACCCATTCAGAACGAGGGCAGGAAACATTGCACCAGTTCTGAACTGGATTTGCAACATTAATATGAAGCCAAATATGATTGGTGGTCGTGGAAAGTGCCCTCAAGTCACAGCTGACGTATGGCGACCCCCGTAGGGTTTTCAAGGTGTTTTGCCATTGCCTGCCTCTGTGTCACTACCCTAGTGTCCCTTGGAGGTCTCTCATCCAAATACTAGCCAGGACCAGCTCTGCTTAGCTTCTGAGATCTGACAAGATCGGTCTAGCCTGGGCTATCTAGGTCAGAATATGATTAATTCTGCAGTACTGCCATGCTGGCAACATGACCCCTGATTGGCTAGGTTCACTTTGCCGGCAAGATAAAAATTTTATGTCACTCAGAGGATGATGGACGGAAACAGCTAACTGGCATGGATTGGAAAAAGTGGTTTTTGGAAGGGTTGGGGAAAACGTTGAGCCTGGCCACAGATCCTGGGCTCCTGGGGGCATGCAGTCTGCTTTTTAATCCGAACTCCTACCCCACTCCCCCAACCCTGGCCTGGCCAAGGATCAAACCTATTAAAATGCATTAACTGCCATCATTCAGCACTGGAACAATTTATGTCAGAATCACAAAGAATCCCCAAACCAGGCATGCATGAGGCAGAGGCAGACATTGGTAACTCAAGGGCATTATGGAAATTTCACACAAATAAGTAAAAAAAAAAAAAAAAGGCAGACGTTTTCTAAAAATAGGAAATGCCATTCTGCAGGCCTCCTCGGCTGCCTCCGCACGGACTGTATGCTCCGGTTCAGCTTCCTTACAGCAGCAGCAGTTTTCAGGCACGTAATTGCCATGTCGTCTGTTCACTTCCCCCTGCATTGTCACCAGCTATCTCAAACCTGGCTTGTTATGATCTTTTTTGGAAAGACTGCAGCCATGGCACGTTGACTGCATCATGTGGATGAGAAGATGCATATTGTTGCAAATCTCCTCCCATGATGATGTGAAGAAGAGAAAGAAGAGTTGGTTTTGATACCCCACCCTTCACTACCCAAAGGGTCTCAGAGCGGCTTACAATCTCTTTCCCTTCCTCTCTCCACAACAGACACCCTGTGAGGTAGGTGGGGCTGAGAGAGCTCTCTTGAGGACTGCTTTTGAGAGAACAGCTCTGCGAGAACTTGTGACTGACCCAAGGTCACCCAGCTGGCTTTGTGTGGAAGAGCGGGGAACCCTCCAGATTAGAGTCCGCTGCTCTTAACCACTACACCAAACTGGCTCTCACTTGACTCAGTGCATGGCAAGGAAGCCGTTCCTCACCCCTGCATCATTTTAAATTGGTAATTGACATAACCGTATCCTCAAAACCGCCTCCTTGGCACTGGGGTTCACAGCCTATGCTTGGCACTCTCAATCCGTGCCGGTGCTTGGAGACATCAGCAAAGGAAGGAAACTGCTGTGTGGCCCCCTCTGCTGCAACTGCAAATGCCTTTGTAGGATGGCACAGAAGTAGCCCTGAACTGCCTGATATCAGGTCATGAGGCTAGACGGGGCGCCAAGATTCCATTTAGTTACAGTCCTTTGTGTCAGACTCCTGCAGCAATCGGTTCCCAACAGCTTTCATTCAAAGTAAAGTTTATTGGGACACTGAGAGTATGCAGATACCTTAGCCATTTCGTGTTAGAACTGAGGAAAAGTGCAAGCAGATAGGCATCATTCAAGGAGGCTCCTGATGGCCCAGGACCAATCAGGGATCAGGTAGAAGCCTGTCAAAGTAACAAGCTACTTTTCCCAGGAGAAAGACTACACCAGGCACTGAAGGTCACACAGAGAGATAATAGAAACATAGGAGACACAGCAGAAATGAAACTTAACATTCCAGAGCCACCCCCTCACTCCCATGGCAGCTAGCATAGCCAGAGGCCTGCTGACACTTTGTTTAGGGTATTAGTTGGCCACAAGGAAGTCCAGAGAGTTGGCCGCAAGGAAGTCCAGAGATTTTCACTGAACTCGCTTTAAGCACACCTTTCTTCTTACCACTTGACTTTTGCTGGAAACTGACTTTTGAATATTGCAAGCTCCCCCCGCCCCGCCGTGTGGGTGGAGTAGAAGATTCTTTATCCACTAAAAGAGAAGTCCTTAGATCATGGCCCTTAGCTTATCAGGGGAGGGGAGGCAGGGTGGTACAGCCCGATCTCGTCAGATCTCAGGAGCTAAGCAGGGTTGGTACTTGGGAGGGAGACTACCAAGAAAGACTCTGCAGAGGAAGGCAAGGGCCAACGGCCTCTGCTTCTCACTTGCGCAGAAAGGCCCTTGCTGGGGTCGTCATAAGTCAGCTGCAACTTGACAGCACTTTACACACACACACGGGCATGGGCACATGCATGCATGCGCATGCAAAGCATGTAGCTCATTACAGGAAGCTACACAAACAGAACAGATTCGAAGCGCACTCTGTGTTAACCCTTGAAAAAGACCAAAGCTCACCTGAACCCTGGACTACCCTTCAGAATTCTTTGCAAGTTGCTAAAACTGCCCTGCATGCAGTGCTAACTAAACTTCAACGTATCTGCTATGAAAATATTGCAAGCCTAAAAAAATGTTTTCCTGGGAGTACGCCCCAAGGAATGCACCAGAGTAGGGCTCTGAGCAGACCTTTTAAAGATTGCTCTTCAAGATACATACATTTATTTTTGTCAACCCCATTCTTCCTTGAAGCTGAAGTCTCGGCTTTGTGAAACAAGGCCATCTCCCCTGAGAAAGAGTGACCTGCATGAGGTCATCCCAAGACCTGGTAGGACCTAAAGTAAAAGGTAAAGGTTCCCCTTGCTCAAAAGCCAGTTGAGTCCGGATCTAGGGGGCGGTGCTCATCTCTGTTTCCCAAGCCGAAGAACCAGCGCTGTCCAAAGACGTTTCCGTGGTCACGTGGCTGGCATGACTAGATGCCGAGGCGCACGGAACACTGTTACCTTCCCACTGAAGCGGTACCTATTTATCTACTTGCAATTTCTTGCTTTCAAGCTGCTAGGTTGGCAGGAGCTGGGACCAGGGACGGGAGCTCACTCCATCATGCGGCACTTGGTTCTCGAACTGCCGAACTACCAACCTTCCGGTCTGCAGTTCAGCATCTTAACCACTGAGCCACTGAGCCCCTTTTGGTAGGACTTAAAGCCAAGTGCAAATGTCCCACACTGCCTTTCAAACTTCTCATCACAATGTTCATCTGCTGACTTACTAAATCAGTCTTGTTTGGAGGCCTTTCCTACCTGCATCGCTTAATAGCCTTTGTAACTCCATCTTTGTTAAAGGCTGGTGCTTGACTTTTAGTTGCCTTGAGTTCTGTGAGGGGACGGCTGTCAGGTCGCTTCTAAGAGAATATTCTTCTCTCTCATGCTGGTTAGCTCTTATTTTCTCTCACCAATAGATGCCAGGTGCGGGATGGCCTGGCTCATCTTAGTGTTTGGGAGAGCTTGATTAATGATTTCTTGACTAGTAGCCAGACATTAGGGTGTAAGATGCTTTGTTTTAGCTGTGCATCTGGCCTCGAGGTCTGGCTAAATATCGCTGTGCATGTGTGCATTTGAGACCCAGCGGGTGGGAGCTTAACCTGCTACTTCTGTAAGCTTGATCATTGCTTATTACAATCTCCTTGTAAGCAAACCCAGGTCCTGCATATCATTTCCTTGGGATTTTTGCAAACCTGGATCTCCCGGACAGAGCCCCAAGCACACACTCACGTGCCGGTAAATAACTTAAGGGCCAGTATTAAACTATATATATGATTAAATAAAATAAAGCAAACACATCCCCAAATCAGCCTAAATGGTCTGTCAACGCCATCTGTTCAAAAGTGTGACTAACCTTACGGATAAAGCAAAAGTGGAGATTTTTTCCCTCCCTTTCTAATAGGTGTTGTGCGAGAGCTGCAAAAGAGGATTAAATAGCCTACTGATTAGCATGACTTAATTATGGGATCTGAAATTAGCTTTAATTTGTGCCTAGTATTGGACACTCTAAGACTCCCAAGTAGCTGAAATTTGAGGGACGGTTTCTCAAACCCATTTGGGACTCCAGGCTTATGGGAGGAGGGAGAGGAGAAAAATACTGAGGATGATCTTTTTCTCCAGTAAGATATAAGCCTCCAGAGTTAGGTCATCAGCAAAGCATTTTGATCAACCGCACAACTGAATACAAGCTCCGAAGAGAGCAGTGTTCCCTCTAAGCTGAGTTAGTGTGAGCTAGCTCACAGTTTTTTTAGCCTCCGGCTAACACATTTTTTCTCTCAGCTCAGGAAGGATGGCTCCAGAGCAAGCTAATTTATGCAGGAGCCAAATCACTCACTCACAACTTTAATGCCAGTAGCTCACAAAGTAGAATTTTTGCTCACAAGACCCCACGGCTTAGAGGGAGGCATCGGAAGAGAGTAGCCAATATGAAGTCATGTGGCTAGCAAGACAGTTATTCTTTCTCACCAACAGGGAAACGTGACTCAGCGGTAGAGCGTCTGCTTTGTGCACAGAAGGCCCCAGGTTCGGCCCTCAGCATCTCCAGTTAAAATAATTAGGTAGTCCATGATGTGAAAGAAACCTAGTCAGATTAGATTATGCCGGCCTTGACAGACCAATAGCCTGACGTGGATCCTTTCTGCATTTGCCCGCCACTCTGGGATCTTCTCAGTGTTGAACCCGAGGCAATTTAAGTCCAGGGCAGAACAACATCAAATAACCCGGGGCAACAAGAGGCTGAAACCGGGCTGACCACAGAAGGGAGGTAATGTAATGCAGAATGGAGGAAAAAACCCGGAATAAAAAGAAGGTTGGATTCGATTTTAGTGCAGAATCGCTTGGCGGGGACACCACGGCGAACATGGATTAAAAGGAGAGTGCAGGAAGGGCCTTGGAGTAAAGTACCTCTTTGTATTTGTGTGGATGCTGCTTATTAATTATTTATTTAATTAATTTATACTGCACCTTTCTCCCCAGTGGGAACTCCGGGCAGCTTACATCACCTCCATTTTATCCTCACGAGAACCCCGTGAGGTAGCTTAGGCTGAGAGAGTGTGGCTGGCCCAAGACCACCCAGAGAGCTTCCACGGGCACAAGTGAGGATTTGGACCTGGGTCTCCTGAATCCAACATTCTTGACCAATATGGCACACTGGCCTTCATGGGAACAGCTTCTTCTTCATGCCCTGGAAACTACCACAAAGCAGGTACAGCAGTGTCTAGAGGTCCCACGAACCACGGGGAAATGTACTTCCTGCGGCTCTCATTGGCCCTAGAAGCTGCTGCATGTGGCTGCCAAGGAAACTACATTGCCCATGGTTCTAGGTGGCCTACTTCTGTATCCTTGTAGTCATGCAGCCATGGTTTGGACTTAACAAAATCCCAGCAGAGACCAGTTTGGGGTAGTGGTTAAGAGTGGTGGAGTCTAATCTGGAGAACCAGGTTTGATTCCCCAGTCCTCCACATAAAGCCAGCTGGGTGACCTTGGGTCAGTCACAAGATCTCTCCAAGCTGTTCTCTCAGGAGCAGTTCTCTCAGAGCTCTCTCAGCCCCACCTGCCTCACAGGGTGTCTGTTGTGGGAAGAGGAAGGGAAGGAGATTGTAAGATGCTCTGAGACTCCGAGTGAAGGGCGGGGTATAAATCCAACTCTTATTCTTCAAATACAGCCAAAGATCTCCAAGTGACAGAGATCAGCTCACCTGGAGAAAATGGCCGCTTTGGAAGGTCGACTCTGTGGCATTATACCCCACTGAAGTATAAATCCAATCTCCTCCTCCTCCGCCGCCACCTTAATTAGACAGGTTTGGAATAGAGAAGCGGTAATGGGCAGGTGGTAGAAAGTATCCATGGTGGTGGTGGTGGTGGAAAGTATCATCAAGTCACAACTGACTTATGGCAAACCTGTGTGGTTCTCAAGGCAAGAGACATTCAGAGGTGGTTTGTCTCCCATCCAAGTACTAACCAGGGCTGACCCTGCTTAGCTTCTGAGACCTGACGAGATCGGGCTAGCCTGGCTGTCCAGGCCAGGGCTGGGCTCCGTGGGGTGAGGGTAATCTGCCCTGGACCCAGTTTGGCATCTCAGTCCTGCTGCTAGATGTCTATAGGATTACTTCTAGTGTGGGCAGTGGGGGGTGTGGTTGTGTGTTGGCCCCTATGCAAAAAGAAGCACTTCCTGTTTTCTGCAGCAGTTATTCCATTTGCCTTCCATTTAATTAAAAACACCGGGCTGCTCTCTCCCTGCTGAGCGAGGGGCAAACTGGCAGGTGAGTTAATTCTGTGTGCCAAGGTGAATATTCTATTCATTAGTGATTTAATCGGGGGAGGAAGGGATGAACCCCGCTGGTTCCCATGTGCTGTTTCTCAGCTCCTTCCAGCCCTGTAAGCAACGGCCTTTTAAAAACAACCAAAAGAGGCCCAGACAACCAAGTCGTTTTTATTTGCAACAGATCCTAGAACTCTTGCTCGATATATTCACAAACGATGGTCCAGAACCCCAAGGCAGCCACTCGGTTACTCGAAATCCATCAGGATTAGGTTATTTTAGTTGCCCCCGCCATGATTTATGCCTTTCATTAAGGACAAAACAATGTTTTAAACCCTAGGAAATTGGGAAGGAAAGTTCAATTAAGCTGAACAAACCAGAAAGTGTGAGGGAAAGCATTTCTTTTCCTATCCATCAGCACCGTGAAACAGCTTTCCCTGGCAAACACAAATTAATTCATTAGTTAATCAAATAATAGCTCCGAGAAGCAGGGATCAGGAGAGATTACCATAAAAATGTATGTAAAGTAGGTTAAAAGACCGAAACATGCCTAAAAGTTAGTGACACAGATCAAGCATCAGATTGTGGCAGGTCTGCCCAATGGGTGATGCGCTGAGCTGAATGAGGCCCTTGAGCCATGTATGAATGCCCACCGAGAACTTAACAAGGCTCTGGAGTGGCCATCCCTGGTTGGTACTTGGATGGGAGGCCACCAAAGAAGTCCAGGGTTGCCACGCAGAGGCAGGCAATGGCAAACCTCCTCTGAATGTCTCTTGCCTCTCTAGACATGCTTGAGGTGGTCAACACATGCCCTTTGCAGACCAGTTTCTTTTCTGCCTCTGTGTCTTTTAATGGAAAAGAATGTCCGTCAATAGCACTCATCTAGCACTAGTTATTAAATACTGGAATCAAAGAGGCATTGGTTACTTTGAAATTAATGGAGCCTGGAATTTCTGGAAACTGCTGGGTAGCAGGCTATTCTGGTGCTTTTTAAGCAAAGCCCAAACTAGTAAAGGCCCTCCTCCTCTTTCATGCTGTGCTGGTACGTTTGTGCTTGTTGCTATTTTCAGTGATTTAATCTTTAAACAGACATGATAAATACAAAGTCTGCCCCAAAATTACCTTTTAAAATCCATGCTGAGATGCAGTCGCGAACGTCAGTGTATCTAAATGGAGTCCAGGCATCTCAATGGGGTCGCTATGGTGCTGCTTTATAGTTCTGATTCAGCGCCATAGCACTCCCAATAGAACATTCACAAAGAAAGAGAATGATCATGCGCAGGGAAGAAAGGGGCGCAAAAAGAACTGCCATCGCAGGAAGCGCTACGGGGCATTTTATATAGCACCCCATAGCGCTTCAGAAGCGGTAGAAGGGGTTGAAGACTGGTGGAAAGCAGTTTGAGTGAACAATGCTTCAGATATGATTCCCGAACAGGACAGAAGCATTTTTGTGTGAACACATAAATGTATTCCATCAAGGAACCATTACTAAAATGGTTCTGTCTGAAATGACAGAAAAATAACATTGGTGAACAGTTCCTGAAATGGAATACATAGGCTGTCTGAAATTCCTCTCTCTCTAACGAAGAAGAAGAGATTGGATTTATACCCTGCCCTTTCACTACCCAAAGGAGTCTCAGAGCGGCTTACAATCTCCTTTCCCTTCCCCTCTTCACAACAGACACACCGTGAGCTAGGTGGGGCTGAGAGAGCTCTCTCGAGAACTGCCCTTGAGAGAACAGGTCTGAAAGAACTTATGACTGACCCAAGGTCACACCAGCAGCTGCATGTGGAGGAGTGGAGAATCAAATCTGCTTCTCCCAGATTAGAGCCCATGCTCCTAACCACTACACCAAACTGGCTCTTAAGGAGACTCGAGCCCTGCAGGACTTGGATCAGTTCCACAGGGCCTGTAAGGTCGAGATGTTCCACCGGGTATATGGCTGAGGACAGTGACGGCTAGGGACTCCCTCCCTCCTGGCTGCCTCCCCAGCTGCCCACCTGTGATGGATTGTTTGGGGCGCCATCTGAGATAGCTTACGAGATCTGACAAGATCGGTGTAGTTATCTGGGCTATCTTCTGATTACGAATAGCAGATTTTACAAGATCTGCACAGTTTTGAGACTGAGAAGTACAGACTCTGGGCATGTGGCCCACAGTTTGTGCCCAGTGCCACACTGTGAACCCTGCTGATGAATGTCCAATTGTCAGTGATGCCTCCAGAACTAATAGTTTTCTGAACATGGACAAGTGTAATTCCTCCAAAAGGTTTTGGATCCACCACTGGTTTTCTTTTGGACCTCCTTAATGCCTGGATTCAGATCTCATTACTATTGGTAGTTAAAAACTCTGAACCACCCCATATTCCTTTGATTGTTCGTTCCCTCTGGAATCCACGCTTCCTTCTCTCAACAGCTTGAGTTGTGCAGCAGTGCAAATCATCATTAGAGTAGTTGGGGCTGCTGGACCACTTTATTAGAGGACGATAGACGGCACAGTCAGACAGAAGCCAGAGAGCCCCACATTTTCGTAACGATAGCAACAAACAAACGTTAGCTTCATATTGGGTGGTAAGTGGGCTTAGTTATTACACAGAAAGAGTAATGTTTAGCTAATGATTTGATGAGACCTTTCATGGTGATGGGCAAGACCAAAGCCATTTCTTAGATTGCTTTGTGCAGCTCAGGCCGGCTAAAATCTTGGGCAAGCTAAATTCAGTTAACAAGCAAAACAGGATGTGGGGAGGTGGGGAAAATATTCCAGAACACAGCTAATTAAGCAAAGGTGGTCTTTAGAAAATAAGAGAAGTTGTTTTGCAAAGCTCAGGAAACATATGAACATTCCAAATAAGGGTAAAAAAGAGAGAAATGCATGCTTGGCAAATATACTTATATAGATATAAAGGAAGTTTAAGTTTTGTAATCCATAAACATCTGCGCATGTCTAAAAGATGTTTGTCACCGATAAAAGGGTAATGCTGATGCCTTACTAATGGAGTCCTCGGGTTTTGCTGCAAAGATCCCCTTTATTGCAATAAAGTTTTGTTTGCTCCTGAAATCTCACTGGCTGTGTACATCATTGGGTGTTGGGACACCAGGCAACAGGACCATTTGACTAACAATGGTGCTGCAATGCTTTCTAGAATACTGTAATAAAATAGCTGTCAGTGGAGTAAAAACTTATATTTGAGAAAGATTCTGGTAGGGCAGCCTTAGGCCACCTTCTTTACTGTATATGAGAGTCTCTGCCCCATAGTGCAATCACACACACTTGGAGTATGTGTGTGAATACTGAAGCTTACAAGTGGAGCTGATGGCATGCAACTCCTTTAATGGTCAACTCATTTGACCTAAGGCCAAAAAAGTATTTTTACTGTTTCCCTTTGTTAATTATTATTAGCAGTATATATTTCTATATATTTTAAATTCCACTGTATTTCTAAGATTGAGATTATCCTTCTATATTTTCTTAACTCCATCATAAAAAGTTCATCTTTCCCTTCCATGTAATCACCACCACCAAGTAGTCCCCAAATCCTCATCTTTTAATAAAAATGGTACAATCTTAGTTCTATCTACAGATTCTAAATTTCTCAGGATTGGACCCAGCCATTTCGCTCTATATAGATCATACTATGGGCAAAACAAGATCTTATGATCCAATGTTTCCAGCTGTCTCCATTCACTTCTGCAATATCTGTCCTAGAATAGAAACTACAACATTCAAAAACCAGTGGAGGAACATTTTAACCTTCCAGGATATTCTGTTGCTGATCTAAGAGTAACAGGTCTCTCACAAAGAATTTCAAAGGGAGGTTAGAAAGAGAGACTACTGAGCTGCAATTGATAATGAAGCTCAAGACAATGCATCCTCCTGGACTGAATTGAAACCTAGGTTTCCTGTCTCATCGCCAATTGTAATTTCTCCATGCTTATTACCCCTCTGCATACCACACCTAATCCAATCATGCCTGCTATTGTTATTCCCCTGCTATTGTCATTTGGCATTTGAAATCACTCCACTCTCCAAGGTATATGGACAGATAGATTCATGTTCTAGCTGTTATCTAACGAAGTGAGCATTAACTCATGAAAGCTCATACCCTGCCACAGATTTTGTTACTTAAGGTGCTACTGGACTCTTGCTCTTTTCTACTGTTCTAGAATGCGATCTTCATATAGCATTCCCTCTGAATGGCTGATGGAAGCGCATTCTTTCTGGCAAGAAAAGAGGTCCGACAATAGGTGAGAATTGTTAGAAATTTCAAATAGGCTGGCAGGGCAGATGAAGGGTCAGATGGTATACACCTTAGAATCCAACAAGATCCTTGAAGACTGTTCCCCTGCTTTGATAGAGCAGAGGTCTCCAACCTGGTTTGAGCCTGTGAACATGCTTGGAAGTTTGAGAACAAACAGTGGGTACCTGCTACAGAGACCTGGTTTCCCACTTTAGTGGGCCACCCCCCCAATCTCCCTCATCTCTAGCTGTACCACCATTAGGTGGGGTAGAAACACCCAACAAAAAACTGTAAATGAATAAACACACCAAATGAACAAAATTATCACCTCTATATTAAAGTAATACACAAAAATGGTAACATGGGTTCGTAACAATGAACAACTGCTTCCTCTATTGCTATTATGAAACACGCTGTAAACTCTAAATGACGCTTAAACGCCGATATGCCCCAAAGTTCATGAGCTGCGGTAGCAGGGGGTGGGGGAGATCAGAGGGAAAAGCAGCATGGCAGCCATAGTGCAATGTCACTTCCAGAAGTCAGCCAGAATGCTAGGGCTGTGGCAAATCCCAGAGCATGACATCCGTGTGGTGATGTCATGTCCAGGAATTTGCAGGAAGTGACATCACACCATGGGCACAGTGTTGTTCTTCCCTCCCTGTCCCCTGTCTCTTTCACTGGTTGTCAACCAATGGCTGGCAACTCTAGAACCACCACAAAAATGGCTGCCATGGGCGGAGGGATCCCAGAAGGCGGGGAGGTTCCAAAGTCAGCATCCTCCTGTTTCCCAGCGGGTGCTGAGTGTAGACACAAAGGTGACATCTGCTGGGCTGTCTGGAAACACCTCCTTCTCCAAATCAGGACTGGATCTTTGATTTGGTGACAGGGGAAACGGGCATTAGGAAACACAACAGTGGGCACCATGCTATATGAGTGCCACTGGCACAAATGCTTCAGAATATGCTAAGAAAGAGTGACCATAAGGCATCATTGATCTGGCAGCCACAGATTGCAAGGATAAAGGGGGATGTTATTTAACTGTAGGCCTATCAGTTGGTTGTAAGCTTGCAGTCAGGCACCCTTGGTAGACAAATACAGAGGCATGTTCTGCTTGGGGAGGGAAGGCAGTATGGTAAAGCCTCTGGCCTCATCAGATCTCAAGAGCCATGCACAGTCAGTACTTGGAAGGGAGACCCCACCCAAGAAAGACTCTGCAAAGGAGGAGGAGGAGGAGACTGGATTTATACCCCACCCTTCACTTAAGAACATAAGAACATAAGAGAAGCCAATGTTGAATCAGGCCAATGGCCCATCCAGTCCAACACTCTGTCACACAGTGGCCAAAATATACCAGGCGCCATCAGGAGGTCCAGCAGTGGGGCCAGGACCCTGGAAGCCCTCCCACTTGGCATTTCAGAGCAGCTTAAAAAACTCCTTTCCCTTCCGCTTTCACAACAGACACCCTGTGAGGTAGGTGGGGTGGAGAGAGCTCTTTCGAGGACTGCTCTTGAGAGAACAGCTCTGAAAGAACTTGTGACTGACCCAGCAGGTGCATGTGGAGGAGTGGGGAAATCAAACCCGGATCTCCCAAATTAGAGTCTGCTCTCATAACCACTGCACCAAACTGGCAATGCAAAGCAATGGCAAACCACCCCTGTTTCTCACTTGCCTCGAATGCCCTGTGCTGGGGTCACCATAAGTCGGCTCCAGCTTGATGACACTTCACACACACACACACAAATACACACACACGTCCTGCTGGGCTTACTACTAGGTGAGTATCTATAGGAGAGGACTCATTAAAGCTCCTTCTGAAATAAGCATTGCTAGTCTTCGAGAAGCCATTGGACTTTTGGTTTTATTTCACTACAATAGACTAACGCGGCCACTCTTCTGCAGGCCCCCTTCCAGTCTGTTAGAAACCAGACTGGGATAAGAATATGACTGACAAGAGAAGGGCATACCGCCATTCCCATTTGGCTAACAGCACTTGATAAACCCGTCCTTCATTAATTTCTCTGATTCCAAAAGAAGCACAGGAATTGTCTTAGGGCATCGGTCCATCTATCTCATTATGGCCTGGTTTGACTGACAGCAGCTCTCCAGGGCTGCAAGCAAAGAAGGGCCTTTCTCAGCCCCTGGTCCCTGAAAGCCATCAAGTAGCGACAGCGTCAGAGTTCCAACCTGCAACCTTCAGTACGCAAAGCATGCACTCTAGCATTCAGGCAAGCCTCTTCTTGATAGCAGAGAGTTGCATTTCTGGCCCATCATTCTTATTTTCCCCTCACTCTCCTGCAATTTGAAGAAAGTGCTTTTCTTCTGAAATCCCATTTCATTGGTACTGTTCCATACCTATCTTCTCTGCCCATCACTAAATGGTTCAGGGACACAGAACATGTCACTGATAGCGCCAGTCTAGAAGGAGCAGTCAGAGAGTTTTCATGGGGACTGCAGGTGGTGATTGACAGATCAGGGCAACAATTAGTCCCTTCCAGCTTGCAAAGCTCTGCCTACCAATCACCTGACACAAGCGGCCAGGAGAAGAGAGGAGGTAAGTCTCAATTAGCGTTGTGAGCTGACCCCAAGCAGGCTTCCTAGCTGTCCGCCAACCCCCCGCAAGATCCTTGTCAA
Source organism: Gekko gecko (assembly GCA_029375565.1). Lineage (NCBI taxonomy): Eukaryota > Metazoa > Chordata > Lepidosauria > Squamata > Gekkonidae > Gekko > Gekko gecko. The sequence continues at coordinate 21,201,606 of JAPDNY010000004.1, read as the reverse complement.
AGATAAAACTCTGGCATCTGAACTGTACTTGGGAGAGGCCATGGCTCAGTGGGAGAGCCTCTGTTTGGAATGCAGAAGGTCCCAGGTTCAATTTCTGTTCCCCCAGAAGGTCGGACCAGGACCAACGGGTTGAAATGAAATCAGAAGAGTTTTCGGCTAAACATTAGGAAGAACTTCCTGACAGTTAGAGCGGTTCCTCAGTGGAAGAGGCCTCCTCAGGAAGGGTTGGGCTCTCCTTTGCTGGACGTTTTCAAACAGAGGCTAGATGGGCACCTGACAGCCATGCTGGTTCTGTGAACTTAGGCAGATCATGAGAGGGAGGGCAGGGAGGGTTGCCTCAGTGGCCCTTTCTTACATGCCCAGGGAAATGCTGATCACCACTTTGGGGTCAGGAAGCAATTTCCCCCCCAGGCCAGTTTGGCTGGAGATCTTGCAGGTTTTTCATCATCTTCTGGGCATGGAACAGCGGACACTGAGGGTGTGTGTGGGGGAGGGGAGGTATTTGTGAATTTCCTGCCTTGTGCAGGGGGTTGGACTAGATGACCCTGGAGGTCCCTTCCAACTCTATGATTCTGTGAATCCCCGGCATCCCCAGTAAGCATCAGGTGGTGGCAGTGACGGTGACAGCAGGAAGTGCCGTCAAGTCACAGCTGACTTATGGTGACCCCCATGGGGCTTTCAAGGCAAGAGATATCCAGAGGTGGATGCCTTCGTATCACAACGTTGGTATTCCTGGGATGTCTGCCCTCCAGCTACTAGGCAGGACCAGCCCTGCTTAGCTTCTGAGATCTGATGTGATCAAGCTCTCCTGGGCTATCCAGGTCAAGGTAAGTATCGGGGGGGGGGGGAGTAGGTGACATGAACGACCTCGGCATGAGACACTGGACAGCCACTGCCAATCCGAGTAGACAACACTGACTTTATTTATTTATTATTCATTTGGATTCCTAAACTGCCCTCCCCTGTAAAACAGGGCTCAGGGCGGTGTACGACAGTATTAGACCTCTGAGGATGCCAGTCACAGCGGCTGACGAAACGTCAGGTCCTGCAGTGCCAAGACCACGGCCATACAGCCCGGAAAATCTACAACCACTAGTAAAACACATTCATAATTAAATTCACAGCTAAACCAATAAAGTACAATAATAATACAATACAAATGCAGAAACTGGCCTTTCTAGATGACGCTAAGGACTTCCAGTTATGCCGCTGCCACACGGGAGGGGGGGGGGAGGTAAGAAACAGGAGCACCAGACAGATGGAAAGCCATCGCTATCCTCAACCAAATGCCTGGCAGAACATCTCTGCCTTACAGGCCCTGCGGAGCTGCATTAAGTCCCCCAGGGCACGGATATTGTTGGGCAGAGAATTCCACCAGGTTGGAGCCAGGGCGGAAAATGCCCTGGCTCTGATTGAGGACAGCCAGATATCTCTCGGGACGGGGACCACCAGCAAGTTCTTATCTGCCGAGCACAATACGCCACAAGAGGATGGAATAACGGTCTGATTCAGTATAAGGCAATTCAAGTGTCGCTCCTGCAACAGAGAGGAGAAATTTAGATACTTTTGACCCTTCTAAAGTCTTGTAGCCAGCCTGGTAGTGATTAGGATGCTGTGGGTGGCCTCGTAAGACCACGTTCAATGCCCTGCTCTGCAATGAAGTTCTCTGCATGACTATAGGGCAGTCACTCTCTTCCTCCACTCGTGAAAATAACGGGGAGAACCATGTTTATTGCCTTGAGCAGAACAAAAACGCAATCAATAGGTAGCAATGAAAAGGACCCAATAGCTATGAAGCCCCCAAGTCCCCAAGGCAAGGTGGATGAACAGCACGGAGCAGTGGTTAGTGACGCAGACTAGGACCTGGAAGACTCAGGTTCAGCTCCACACTCTCCCATGGAAGCTTGCGAGGTGACCGTGGGTCAGTTACGCTCTCTCGGCCTAACCTGCAATTGGAAAAGAGCAAGAGTCCGGTAGCACCTTAAAGGCTAACAAAAATGGTGGCAGGGTAGGAGCTTTGGTGAGTCACAGGTCACTTCTTCAGATACAGGGTTGCGATTGTGAGGATAAAGTAGAAGAGGGGAGAATGATGCCGTAATTCACTCTGGGTCCTCATTGTTTTGTTATGAGTTGTTCAGGCCCAGCATCATGACAACCACGAACCACTTACAGGAGCAAGCTCTGTCCACGTTTCCATGCCCCGTCTCAGAAGGAGAAAAAGAGTGGAAACTCTGTCTTCTTTCTGATGCTCTTGTAAAAGGTTAAGGTAAAGGTTCCCTTGCTTGGAAGCCAGTCGAATCTGACTCTAGGGTTGCGGTGCTCACCTCTGTTTCCAAGCCGAAGAGCCAGCGCTGTCGGAAGATGTTTCCATGGTCATGGGGCTGGCATGACTAAACACCAAGGCATACGGAACACTGTTACCTTCCCACCAAAGCGGTACCTATTTATCTACTTGCAATTTCTTGCTTTCAAACTGCTAGGTTGGCAGGAGCTGGAACTAGAGACAGGAGCTCACTCCATCATGTGGCACTCTTGGGTCTCAAACTGCTGAACTACTGACCTTCCACAGCCTGCAGTTCAGCATCTTAACCACTTGAGCCACCACAGCTCCCTCATGCTCTTGACTGAAGTTTTAATAGTGACAGTGACACAGACAAGCTGCTGTCTGAATGTAAACCTGCACTCGATGTATTGTTTGGGTGAAATACATTTTTGGGTAACATCTGATACTGATATTTAGACAACGGTATTGAAAAATATAAAAAGAAAAAAGAATAAAGTATAAAATTGTTCTACCATAAACATATATATTTATTGTCCACGGTGTTGTATATTTTTGTATGAAGCTTTAATAGTGCCTGAGCTCGGGCAAAATGATTTCTTCTTCAGAATTAGGTGCTGTGAAAGCACCCATCGATCCCCCAAGCCGCACTGTCTCTAAAGATCCCTTCCGCATGTTGTGAAAGAGGTCAGATGCGTTTTTTGTAACCAAAAGAAGAGCAGCTGATTCATGCCGAGATTCGTGCTTTCAGAGATCTGAGACACCAGCATCCAGACTGCTGGGGAATGCAGGATACTTTGAGGCCTCCATCTCAGAGGAAACACTCTTCCCTTGGGAACAAAGCAACACACTCTTTGGATTCTGGGATGAGAGGAAATGAGTTTTGCTTTATGGACAGAGAGTGGAGATGACTATTTGCCCACCTGCCGGGAAAGGGCAAGATCGATGCCTGTTTGGGTACCCTGAGCTGGGCCACAGATGTTTGGGGATGCGTGACCTGATATGACTGGAAAAAGGCGCAAGGCAGCACACTTGTTGACTCAAACCCAATTTCAGGATGGGTCAAAGTGAAACCCTCCCAGCTGGGAGAGAAAGGACACACTGCAAGAAATCCACAAGCCAAGAACTGGGGAATGTGCGGAAAATGGAGCGAAAACAGCCTTGACCGGCCCTCTTTCAAAGGTCCTTTCCACATTTGCCTGCCACTCCGGGTTTTCTCAGTGTTCGAGTCGAGGCAATTTAAATTCCACAGCAAAACAGCATCCAAATAACCTGGGATAACAGCAGGCTGAAACCAGGCCGACCACTGAAGGGAGGGGATGTAATGCAGAATGGGGGGTGGGGGAACCAGAATAAAAAGAAGGTTGAACTCGATTTGAGTGCAGAATTGCTTGAAGGACACTGCGGTGAACATGGATTAAAAGGAGAGTGCCGAAAGGGCCCAAGTTCCAGAGGGCTTTCTTTTCTTTTTCTTTTTAGTTGGATTTATACCCTGCCCTTCACTCGGGGAGTGGTTTACAATCTCCTTCCCCTTCCCTTTCCCACAACAGACACCCTGTGAGGTAGGTGGGGCTGAGAGAGCTCTCTCGAGAACTGCCCTTGAGGAAACAGCTCAGAGAGAACTTGTGACTGACCCGAGGTCGTGCCAGCAGCTGCCCGCCGCTCTTAACCACTACGCCAAAACTGGCTTGTGTCCCCTCCAGTGACTTGTACAATTTATTTAGTCTCGTCGTTCAGCTTCTTTTCTTAGTTCTGTAACACCCTGTAGTGTTTTGATCTAGTTTTCAGTGTTCCGGCGCTCTAGCGAATTGGAATTGCATTTCAAGTAAATAAAGTTCTTTTTTCCTTCAGAAGATTTTCAGGCTGTGTTCAGACATCTCACCAAGGGCACTTGTCTGCTTGTCCATGCATGGACCGGGAGCAGTGTGGGTGCGTGCACACACACACACACACACACACACACAAAGAGCTTCTATCTGGGCCTCGGAGAGAAAGGGCAGAGCTTAAACGGTGGCATACTACCCTGTACAGCAGGAAGGGAAAGGGAACACGAGGGTAAGCCCTCTCGCACACATGCTTTTTGGGTACTCTTGGGGGGAGAAGAGTGAAGAAGAGGGAGTGCAGTGTTCCCTCTAAACTGAGATAGCGTGAACTAGCTCACAGTTTTTTTAGCCTCCGGCTCACACATTTTTGTCTTAGCTCAGGAGGGATGGCTCCAGAGCAAACTAATTTATGCAGCAGCCAAATCGCTCCCTCGCCACTTTAATGCCAGGAGCTCACAAAGTAGAATTTCTGCTCACCAGACTCCACAGCTTAGAGTGGGGAGTGGAGGATCATTTTGCACATCCCATAAGGAGACTTATGGCACATGCCTCAAGAGAGAGCCAGTCTGCTGTAGTGGTGAGCAGTGCAGACTCTAATCTGGGAGAGCCGGGTTTGATTCCCCACTCCTCCACATGCAGCTGCCGGTGTGACCTTGGGTCAGACACAAGTTCTCTCAGAGCTGTCCTCTCAAGAGCAGTCCTCCAAAGAGCTCTCTCAGCCCCACCTACCTCACAGGGTGTCTGTTGTGGGGAGGGGAAGGGAAGGGAGTTTGTAAGCCGCTCTGAGACTCCTTCGGGTAGTAAAGGGCGGGGTATAAATCCAATCTCTTCTTCTTCTAAGACAGCAGCGCGTGTCAAACCTGAAAACACAAGGAGGTGCCTGTTGGGTCAGAGGCAAGGGTCCTTCGCATCCACCATTCTCTGTCCAACAGCGGCCATCGAGGTGCTTCAGGGAATCTCATAGGGAGGTGAACAAAGGCAACTCCCCCCCCTTTCCCTGTCTTAATATAATAGTTTAATCCAGCTGAGCCCCACTGCTCCTTTCTGAAACAAAACTCCTAAATTACCCAGCAATTGATGACTAAACAAACTGCTGTGCAGTTCATTTCCTAAATCAAAACAGCACTTTGATTAATACTGATTAGCATTCTTCCTCCTCTCCACTCGCACAGCCTCCCCGCCGAGAGAGGTTTTCTTCCCGTTTATTTTCTTCATTCTCTTTGCTTTCCTTTGTTCTTCCCCTGACATTCCGCAAAACTTGACGCTGCCAAGCAAGGACTGGAGAGGGAGAGAGAGCAGATGATTCAGGCCTCCTTCAGCGGAGAGGTGCCAAATAACCATTGGCTGCCGATTTGTTCTCTTTTGATGAGATCTAGCCAATTGTGATACCTTTAAGGAAGCTGGAAGAAAACGAACCCATTTCTGCCCTGAAGACAGTAGAACAAATTTAGAGTCCAGTGGCGCCTTCAAGACCAACGAAGTTTTATTCAAGGTATGAGCTTCCGTGTGCACGCAACACTTTATCAAATACATTAGAATGGCAGGCAAGGTTCAAACTTATAGCCAGAGAATGAACAACAAAGTAACATGATCAAGATATGCAAAGTGACACTAAATAGCAAGTTAAGGTTATAAGGTCAACAGTTGTAAGGCAATAAATATATCAAAGGTAAAGGTAAAGGTTCCCTTGCTCGAAAGCCAGTCGAATCCGACTCTAGGGTTGCGGTGCTCATCTCCGTTTCAAAGCCGAAGAGCCAGCGCTGTCCGAAGACGTTTCCATGGTCATGTGGCCGGCATGACTAAACACCAAGGTGCACGGAACGCTGTTACCTTCCCACCGAAGTGGTCCCTATTTATCTACTTGCAATTTCTTGCTTTCGAACTGCTAGGTTGGCAGGAGCTGGAACTAGAGACAGGAGCTCACCCTGTCATGCGGCACCCGGGTCTCGAACTGCTGAACTACTGACCTTCCACAGCCTGCAGTTCAGCGTCTTAACCACTTGAGCCACCGCAGCTCCATATAAATATATATAAATATAAATATATCAAACTAGCTGATAAATGTCTAAAGGTATCTTTTCTAACTGTGGGAAGCAACTAGGAATCTTCATTCTCTCCCCTCAGGCATGGAGGGCACTTAACACTACCTCCCCGTGCCAAAAAATGCTGTTATGTCAGCAGACATCCTAAAATCCCTTGCATAGATTCCGTATTCTAATATAAGAACATAAGATAAGCCAATGTTGGATCAGGCCAATGGCCCATCACACAGTGGCCAAAAATACCCGGTGCCATCAGGAGGTCCAGCAGTGGGGCCAGGACACTAGAAGCCCCCCACTGTTGCCCCCCCCCCAAGCACCAAGAATACAGAGCATCATTTGCCCCAGACTCAGGGGAAGAACAAAGTGAGCTCCCGTCTCTGGTTCTAGCTCCTGCCAACCTAGCAGTTCAAAAGCAAGAAATTGCAAGTAGATAAATAGGTACCGCTCCGGTGGGAAGGTAACAGCATTCTGTGTGCCTTGGTATCTAGTCATGCTGGCCACATGACCATGGAATTGTCTTTGGACAGTGCTGGCTCTTCAGCTTGGAAACGGAGATGAGCACCGCACCCTAGAGTCGGATTCAACTGGCTTTTGAGCAAGGGAAAGCTTTACCTATGCCAGTTGTAGGCCGGCAAGACTGAGGGACTTGGGAATGCTTAGTCTGGAGGAGAGGAGGTTGAGGGGGGACACGATGGCTCTCTTGAAGTATTTGAAGGGCTGTCATTTAGAGGAGGGCAGGGAGCTATTCCTGTTGGCAGCAGAGGAGAGGACTTGCAATAATGGGTTTGAATTACGGGTGGGAAGGTACCGGCTGGATCTTAGGAAAAACTTTTTTACAGAGTTGTCCAACAGTGGAAAGCTGCCGGGGGAGGGTGAGCTCCCCCCCGGCAGTCTTTAAGCAGCAGCTGGACGAACACTTGTCAGGGATGCTCTAGACTGATCCTGCATTGAGCCAGGGGGTTGGTTGGACTAGATGGCCTGGTTGGCCCCTTCCAACACTGTGATTCCGTGATTTGATTTCTGATCTTATAGAGTGCTAGTTGAAAGGTTAAACTTGAGGGGGCAGTTTAAAGTAAAAAGTGATGGAGGAGAACACTTCTGATTGACAGCACTCTCTAATTTTGCTCTCCTTTGACTAAACGGCTAATGTTTCAGGTCTGCTGTCTCCATGCCTTGGTTTTTTCCTCTGAGAGTCTGTGGAAAGCCAGCTATCGTAAGATCTGTGTAGAATTTTCTTCTTATTGCCCAGGGTAAGCCAGTTCACTTCCATTTCATAAAAGATCTGTCGGTGTCACGGCACAGAGACGTGCCAGGGTACAACGTGTACTTCCAATTATTGATAGGATGTACACCAACCAGAGATGTGATAATGGTGCTTATCGCTTTCTAAAAACCATCTGTTATCGAACCGTTTTAGGCTAATCCCGTTTTAAGAACATTTCTAGAAGCACCTACAGCTAGGCTGTGACCTTTTTTAAAAATTTTATTTTGTGCGCTTGTGTGCTTGTGCCTAGAAGCCATGGCAGACTCTGGCAGCTCCTAGTGGGGCATGGAGGGCATTTAGAGAAGTGGCTTGATAGCCTGCCTCTGGCCTCCTGGCCCTGGTATTCTTTGGAGGTCTCCCATCCAAATACTCGCCAGGGCTGGCCTTATGTAGCTTCCAAGATCTGATGAGGTTGGGCTCGCCTGGGTTATCCAGGTCAGGGCTAGGCTGTAACCTTTTAGAAAGGGAAACAGAGAAGGGGGGGAGAAATCCAGGGCTGATTTCCCACTACAGCTGCCTAGGTGTTGCACCGCCGTTTGCCCCGACACTATCAGTCAATTTCACACCCAAAGCCGTGGGGCCGCATTTTGACCCGCGGCTTCACCCAATTCCCCCGCAGTTTCGTGATCCTGTTTTTTGAGGATCACGAAACTGCGGGGGAAATCGGGCGAAGCTGCAGGTCAAATGCAGCCCCACGGCTTCGGGTGTGAAATTGACCAATAGTATCAGGGCAAACGGCGGCGCAACACCGAGGCAGCTGTACTGGGAAATCAGTCCAGGTTTTTGATCCGGATTTTTGATCCAGAACTTTTAAAAACGGAAAGCAGTTGTAGGGGGCTGCATACTTTAGCAGAGGAATAGGGTGCTGCTAAATCCTATAACATCTGGCCATGTATATTCCATGCAGGCAGAATACAGCAGCTCTGAGTGTCAGCCCTGGCCAGTACTTGGATGGGAGACCACCAAGGAGTACCAGGGTTGTGACCAATGCTCCCTCTAAGCTGTGGAGTCTTGTGAGCAAAAATTCTACTTTGTGAGCTCCTGGCATTAAAGTTGTGAGTGAGCGATTTGGCTGCTGCATAAATCAGTTTGCTCTGGAGCCCTCCTTCCTGAGCCAAGACAAAAATGTGAGAACCAGAGGCTAAAAAACTGCGAGCTAGCTCACACTAACTCAACTTAGAGGGAAGACTGGATGTGACATGGAGGCAGGCAGTGGCAAACCACCTCTGAATGTCTCTTGCCTTGAAAACCCTCTGGGGTTGCCGAAAGTCTGCAGTGACTTGATTGGTGGGGAAGAAATAACAGAGTGACTTGGGGAAGGGGAACACCATCTAGTAGAAGAAGAGCTTAGACAATCTCCACGTCTGTCTTTATCCACTGGAACTCTCAGCCTTCCCAACTGTTTTTCATTTAAAAACATGTGTTCAGGACTTTCAGTTTCGGCGGAGCGAATGGCGGCCACCTCTCGGGACGCTCCCGGAGGTGGTTAGCCCACGCGCAGTTTGGGGGGGTCTTCGCTTATGCGAAAGACCCTAGAGCCTTAGGCAAAGGCTCCGAACTGGGGGCGCTTGGGGAGTAGCCTCTTTGCCGGCAAACAGCCGGGAAATTGAGGCTTTCTCCCCGCCCCAATCGGCCCCGCTGCGTCGTGCCCGTAATGGGACACAGCAACGCCACCGATTTCCAGGAGTGAATAAAGCGATCAAGTTGAAGTTAAATGGAAAGAATTGGCATCGAACCGTGAGTTGGAGATCTATTTTGAAGTGAAAAGTCGAAACCCCCCGCAAGCGTATAAGCGGATGGGAGGAGGGAGGAATCCCCACCCCCCTTGAGAAACGGGACTTATAAAAGAAAAGCGGAGGGGGGTAAAGGGGAAAAAAGAGTTGGTGAAGATACCTTTGGGGAAACACTGAAGATTAAGAGTTTGTTAGTCTCCTGAGTGGCGCGACACGAACTTTTTTAAAGTAAACAATTAAAAAGATGTCCGCTTTGAAAAAGGTCCCGCAGAAGCCGGAAAAGAAGGGGGGAGGGACTTCCGGTCTGAGCACCCCCCCACTGGAGTTAGCTGTCAATCAACAGAAAAGCGAGTCACTGCGCCCTCTGCTGGATCAAATGCAGAAAATCAGCGAAACTCTGTGTAACATGGAAAGTGTTCTCAACAGTCAACAAAAACAATTAACAGAAACATCAAAGAAGATGGAGGAGATCGCACAGAAGTGTTTGGTCTCAACGGAAGACACCAAGAAAATAAAGAAAAAGGTCAATAAATTAGAAAAACATCAGGATATGCAAGAAAAAAGAATTTTAATGTTACAGATGGAAAAATCAAATCGGACTCTCCACTTTCAGGGCATTAAAGAAGAGGAAAAAGAGGATCTCAGAACTACATTGGCGAATGCCTTGGCACCTCTAACTGGCAGAGAAGTGTTGGAACTGAAAGAAGAGATGGATATGGCCTACAGAGCCTATTCAACCTTTACAAAGAAAAATAATCTGCCAGCAGAAGTGGTTGTCAAGTTTACAAAGCAGCGTACCAGAGATCAAATTTTGTGTTCAGTTTCAGCGGTGCCCTTGAAAATTGGGGAGCAGACCATTAGAACTTTGAAAGATGTTCCCTATGAAATCCGTATGAAAAGAAAAGCATATAAAGGATTGACCACGTTCTTACAAAGGCATCAGACAAATTACAGATGGTGCATTCCCGAAGGACTAATTTTTAAATATAATGACAAAAGAGAGAAGATAGACTCCGTCCTCAAAGCACAAGAATTTCTGAAGAGACACGCCAGTACAGAGGAAGATGCAGCACTCGCAATTTGGACAGATTCAAGCAGCGAGGAAGACAGTGATCCGGAAGAGGGAGGAGCTGGAGTGGGAGACAAGAAGCCTAAAGAGGGCCCATCGTACAACTTGAGAGATGTAAAAGGAAGATATCCAAAGAAGTAGTTCGTGGAACGTCAGAAAGGAGCTGATTAATAACTAACCCCAACGGACTTTACTAACTTTACTAACAGAGTTATCTTGGACTTCTGTAAGATGAAAAGAAGATCTTCCAACCGTGGTGGTTGCCAAAATTTGTAATTATACTAGCTAAAACTAATTTTTTAACAGGAAAAATTCACTCCACTCTTTTTCTTAATCCTTCTATATACCTTCCCCTTTTCTTTTTATAAAAAGTAATAAAATTCTCTCCTTTTTAGGAGAGTTTATTTTAAAAAAAAATAAAAACATGTGTTCATACTCATCAGGAGACTACACTGGACTGGCTTACTTGTTGAACATTTTATTATTTAGCATTCTTTTAAAAAATCCTGCCTTTCCTCCCAGTTAGGGCCCCAAGTAAAAAAAAAAATGCTATCAAAAACTAGTGCATATATAACAGTACTGCTAGAATCATTTTTCAATATTTATTGGGGATCACTAGAACCCCAATTCCGATTACGCATAGTACTTTCAAGCCAAGTCTAATGGGGGTCAGAATGACCCCATTTACCCTTTTGGAAAAACTCATACTTAAAAAAAAAAGAGGGAAGAGGGAGGGAAGACAGGGACTTCAGGGCACTGCAGTTCATTGTGGAGAAAGCACAACAGGAGCCTGGTGGCTGTAGAAAGCTTTAAGAGGGTAAATCAATTTCCCCCCCATGAATTCTGGTGTCAATAAGGCCCCCTGATTCCTCGGAAGGGTTAAAACATAAACCAATAAAGGAATACCAAAAAAACCAAAAAACATCTTCACCTGCAGGGGGTATACAATGAAAAAGGGGTACAGACACATCTCCCCGGGGAGGAGATTCTACAGTTTTTGTGCCATGACTGAGAAGACCCTTTCTTGGGTTGCTGCTCATGTAGCCTTAGATGGTGGGGGGACCCAAGGCAGAGCCTCCAAAAGTGACTTACAGCATTAGGGAGGTTCATATTGGAGTATGCAGTTTTTGAAGTATGCCACCCCAAAAGTTGCAAAGGACATAAAAGGTCAGTACCGGCACCCTGAGTTGGGCCTAGAAGCAAATTGGGAGCCAGTGTAGGTTGATCAAAACTGGAGTCATATGGTCTGTACAACCCATTCCAGTCAGCAGTTTGGTGTAGTGATTAGGAGCGCAGAATCTAATCTGGGAGAGCCAGTTTTGTTTCCCCACTCCTCCACATGCAGCTGCTGGTGTGTCCTTGGGCAAGCCACAGTTCTCTCAGAGCAGTTCTCTCAAGAGCAGTTCTCTCAAGAGCTCCCTCAGCCCCACCTACTTCACAGGGTGTTTGTTGCGGGGAGGGAAAGGATATTGTAAACCGCTCTGAGACTCCTTTGGATAGCGAAGGGTGGGATATAAATCTGATCTCCTCCTCCTTCCCTTAGCATTCTGTGCCAACTGTTGTTTCCAGACAGTCTTCAAAGTGTCTGGAAATGATAATTGTAAAGTGTGTTGCAGTGATGTTAGCTAGATGTTACTAGGGCACGGACCACAGTGGCAAGTCCAAACTCTTAACCACTACATCAAACTGGTTCTCTAGAAGTTTTTTCTCTCTAATGGTTCTGCAGAAGTTTTTTCTCTCTCTAATGGTTAGGAGTCTGGGTAGTGATTCAGTGGGGAGAGAAATGCACTTTTCTTCTGTTCTGGGGTGTTCATCTAATCTTACTCTCTTTGCAGGCCGGAAAGTGAGGCTGCGGCCAAGCTCCTGTAAGACCAGAAACCAAACGAACTCCTGATCACAAAATTCCTTTATGTACTACTTCTTCCTCCCCAAAATTCTGAACTTCACAAGCCTCATTTCCACAGATGCAGATTTTGAGCCTCTTCCGTGTCAAGTCACTCTTGTTAAGGATAACGTCAGCATTCATCAAGCGAAGTTGATGCACGATGATGGGGAAACAAACCTGTTCCTGTTTAGGACTGGGAGTTCTTAAAAAAAACAGAGCCTGTTTAATCCACTTCTCCTCAAAGTCCTGCAACTGAAGAGAATCACTTGCAGCTCTTTTTCATTTGGGATTCAAGACCTCACAAAACTGGCTGGAGCTGTCCACCTGTCAGGTGCTGAAATGCACACATTCCTTCTGACAGCCTGCAGTTAAGACGATCCCCCCTGCGGAGGCAGAGTTTTGCAAACAGCTACTATAAATGGCGGCAGTTTCCACAAGGAGTGAAAAAAAGACTCTTCAGAGGACTCTCTCTTACATAATCCCACCACAAACAAGCTACCAACATTTGGGAAAGACACAACTGAAGCAAGCCCAGATTAGGAGTTAAAACTTTACTGTCAGTAAAGTTCCAGGACATTCCGTTGCTGACCTAAGAGTAGCAGGTATCTTGCAAAGGAATTTCAAAGGGAGATTAGAAAGAGACACTACTGAATTGCAACTGATAAGGAAGCTCAAGACAAGGCATCCTCCTGGACTGAATCGAGGCCTAGGTTTCCTGTCTCATCCCCAATGCTGATTTCTCCACCCCTACTATGCCTCTGCATATCACACCAAATCCAACCATGCCTGCTATCGTCATTCACCTGCTATTGCAATTCACCTGTTAATGTCATTCAGCATCTGAAATCACTCTACTTTCCAATATATAGGACAGATGGACTCACATTCTAGCTATATCTGAAGAAGTGAGCAGTATCTCATGAAAACTCATACCCTGCCACAAATTTCATTAGTTTTTAAGCTGCTATTGGGCTCTTGCTCTTTCCTACTGTCAGTGTGGCTCTTTTGGCTAGTGAGACATGTCTGAAAGCCACTGGTCTGCGTGAAATCCAGGACAGATTGGAATTCCTTCAACTTAGGCTCAAGAAACTTAATCATAAATTAGAATCTGTGCTGGGCACGGTAAAAACATAACAAGTGGATCAGACCGGTGGTTCATAAGAACATAAGAACATAAGAACATAAGAGAAGCCAATGTTGAATCAGGCCAATGGCCCATCTAGTCCAACACTCTGTCACACAGCGGCCAAAATATACCAGGTGCCATCAGGAGGTCCAGCAGTGGGGCCAGGGCACCAGAAGCCCTCCCACTGCTGCCCCCTCCAGCACCAAGAATAGAGTGCATCACCTGCCCCAGACTGAGAGTTCTCATTCTATACCCCGTGGCTAATAGCCACTGGTGGACTTCTGCTCCATATGTTTATCTAATTTCCTCTTGAAACTGTCCATGCTTGCAGCTGCCACGACCTCCTGTGGCAGTGAATTCCATATGTTAATCACTCTTTGGGTGAAGAAGTATTTCCTTTTATCTGTTCTAACCCGACTGCTCAGCAATTTCATAGAGTGCCCACGAGTTCTTGTATTGTGAGAAAGGGAGAAAAGTACTTCTTTCTCAACCTGCTCAATCCCATTCATAATCTTATAAACCTCGATCATGTCACCCCTCAGCCGTCGTTTCTCCAAGCTAAAGAGCCCCAAGCATTTTAACCTTTCTTCATAGGGAAGGTGTTCCAACCCTTTTATCATTCTAGTTGCCCTTCTCTGCACTTTTTCCAATGCTATAATATCCTTTTTGAGATGTGGTGACCAGAACTGTACACAGTATTCCAAATGAGGTCGCACCAATGATTTATACAGGGGCATGATGATACTGGCTGATTTGTTATCAATTCCCTTCCTAATAATCCCCAGCATAGCGTTGGCCTTCTTTATTGCAGCTACACATTGTGTAGACATTTTCAGCGAGTTATCCACTACGACTCCAAGATCTCTCTCTTGGTCAGTCTCTGCCAGATCAGACCCCATCAACGTGTATTTATATTTAGGATTTTTGGCTCCAATGTGCATCACTTTGCACTTGGCCACATTGAACCCCATTTGCCACGTTGACGCCCACTCACCCATCCTCAACAGATCCCTTTGGAGTGCCTCACAATCCTCCCTGGTTTTCACCACCCTTCAGCTAGTCCAACATCCTCTTTCACCCAGCAGTTAGCCCTGTTGCTGTGGAGGACCTACAGGCAGGGTACGGAGGCCAAGGCCTTCCTCTGATATTGTTTCCTAGCACTGGTATTCAGAACTCTGCTGCCTCTGACCACAGAGATTCTCTTTAGTCACCGTGGCTTGTAGCCATTGATTGGCCTCTCCTCCAACACTCTCTCTAATCCCCTTTTAAAAGCAACTGTGCTCATGGCCATCACTATGCCCGCTGGCAAAAGATTACACAATTTAATTATTCACAGAGTGTAGGTCTTCCTGAATCTATCGCCCAGTCCTCAGTCTATTGCCTATCAATTTCATGGGGTCGCTGTCACATGGTGAGTTAACATTTTCATCGAACTGTTTACTACATTCCCGAGACCCCTCCCCCTCCCCATCACTCTCCGTTCAGAGCCTATCAGCATATATTTAAAGTCAGGGATTTTTGTTCCAGGGTGCCCAATCACTTTGCATCTCTGGCACAGCCAAACACCCAGTGGTTTAATTGGTGTGTGAGACACAGTCTTAAGTGTCTCCCTTTGACTTTGTATTTGAAGGGCTGTTGCTTAGAGGAGGGCAGGGAGCTGTTCCTGTTGGCTGCAGAGGAGAGGACTCATGATCATGGGTTTCAATTAAGGGTGGGAAGGTACCGGCTGGATATTGGGCAAAATGTTTTTTACAGTCAGAGTTGTGCCACAGTGGAACCAGCTGCCTGGGGAGGTGGTGAGCTCCCCCTCAC
This sequence comes from Gekko gecko, assembly GCA_029375565.1. NCBI lineage: Eukaryota > Metazoa > Chordata > Lepidosauria > Squamata > Gekkonidae > Gekko > Gekko gecko. The sequence continues at coordinate 21,186,571 of JAPDNY010000004.1, read as the reverse complement.
TGGCAGTCTTCAAGCAGCATCTGGACAAACCCTTGTCAGGGATGCTCTAGGCTGATCCTGCACTGAGCAGGGGGTTAGGACTAGATGGCCTGTATGGCCCCTTCCAACTCTGCGATTCTGTGATTCTATGACTTCAATTAGGGGCCATGGTTCAGCGGTAGAGCATCTGCCTTGCATGCAGAAAATCCCAGGTTCAATTTCCAGCATCTTCAGATAAAAGGATCGGGTAGCAGGGTGATACGAAAGACCTCCACCTGAAACCCTGGAGAGTTGCTGCCAGTGAGAGTAGACGATACCGACCTCGACAGGTTAATGGCCTGACTCAGTACAAGAGAGCTTTATGTGTTCAAATCATCATGACTTCTGCTGGATCGCGCTCGGCTGTTATTCTGCTCCTGATCACAGAGGGAAAGAACCTGCGAGACCTAAGGGGAAGCATTCTATGAACTTTTGTGGCAGTCTTAGATATCAGCAGAAGTGAACTGCAGTCCTGCGCCATGCTCCCTCTAAGCTGTGGAGTCTTGTGAGCAAAAATCCTACTTTGTGAGCGACCGGCATTAAAGTTGTGAGCGAGCGATTTGGCTACTGCATCAATTAGTTTGCTCTGGAGCCATCCTTCCTGAACGAAGGCAAAAACGTGTGAGCTGGAGGCCAAAAAAACTGAGAGCTAGCCCACACTAACTCAGCTGAGAGAGAACACTGGTCCTGAACTGCTGGCCTGGAAGGTAAGAGCCATGGAAGTCTGTGGGACATGGGGTGGTGGTGGTGGAAAGTGCCAGCGAGTCACAGCTGACTCATGGCGACCCCATAGGGTTTTCAAGGCCAGAGACGTGCAGAGGTGGTTCGCCATTGCCTGCCTCTGTGTACTAGCAGTCCTGGACCTCCTTGGCAGTCTCTCATCCAAATGCTAACCAGAGCTGACCCTGCTTAGCTTCCAAGATCTGGCTAGCTTGTGCCACCCTCATCAGGGCTTGTGGGACATACATCTTGAGAAATGATTCTTAAAGTCATCTTAAGAAGTTGTAGAAAGAATGAGACGGGAACACTTCTCGTAGATCTAACTCATCTCCAAATGATAGGAATGATGTTTTATTAGTAACCGTGAGAGTACAGTTGTCATTAAAGCCACACCACATTGCAAACCTACCTAGGAGCGTCCCATTTAACTCAGTGGGGTTTATTGATGAGTAAACCGCATTGTAACTCTGTTTCCATGTAAATCTGTATTTCTGTAAATCTGTCCCACGCCTTTCTCATCTCCCACGCTTCAGAAAAGTGAACAGAGATCTAGATGGTGTATTCAGGGAGACAATAACAAACACCTGATCACCTCTTCTACAAAGATGGATCTGGACCATGCCGCTCAGCAAGGGAGGGGTTATAATGCATGCTATAGGTGTGAAAATCAACTGATGTGCTGGGATGTAACTAGATAATGTCTAAGCTGATAGATTTTCACAGCGTGCAGTTAAAAGCATTAGAGTTCAGGGAATGCCAGAGAGCAGAATCTGGGAATTCCATAGATCGACTTGTCATTTTTAGGGCTAACTGAACAGGCTGGTACCCAGACATGAAACGGTTGGAAGTTAAGGTGCAGTGGGGGGTGGGAGAAGAGATGCAAAACCATTATACGTTTGACAAAGAAGAAGAAGAGAATAAGAGATTGGATTTATACCCCACCTTTCACTCAGAGTCTCAAAGTGGCTTACAATCTCCTTCCCTTCCCCTCCCCACAACAGACACCCTGTGAGCAACGTTTCCTCTAAGCTGTGGAATCTTGTGAGCAAAAATTCTGCTTTATGGGCTACTGACATTGAAGTTGTGAGCGAGCGATTGGGCTGCTGCATAAATTAGTTTGCTCTGGAGCCATCCTTCCTGAGCTAAGACAAAAACTTGTGAGTCAGAGGCTAAAAAACTGTGAGCTAGCTCACACTAACTCTGCTTAGAGGGAACACTGCCTGTGAAGTAGGTGGGTCTGAGAGGCCTCTTTTGAGAACTGCTCTTGAGAGAACAGCTCTGAGAGAACTTATGACTGACCCAAGAGTGTGTGCTTGTAACCATTACACTAAACTGGAAATTATCGGACTGTGATTATAAGGGATAGAATGAGGATTTCCATCATGAGTTAGAGATAATTTCAAGGCTGAAATGGAGATGCTCAGTGTATTTTGGAGGGTTTTAGAAGATTTTGGGGAATGAGGGTCTCAGCAAAACTTTCCAGGTTTCATCTCTGAAACAAGTTTTCTATTCTGCCCTGAACAGAGGAGGTAATATTTATTTATCTACTCTATTTGTACTCCACCTTTCCCCCCAATGAACACCCAAAGTGGCTTACCTCATACTCCTCTCCTTCGTTTTATCCTCACAGCAACCCTGCGAGGTAGGTTAGACTGAGAGAATGTGACTGGCCCAAGGTCACCCAGAGAGCTTCCAGGGAATGCGTGGGGATTCGAACCTGGATCTCCTAGACCCTAATCTGACACTATACCGCCCTGATTCTTGATATTTATCTACAGGGATTTTGTTGTTTCTGTCATCCAGATATACACTATGCAGAAGATGCTGCTGAGCATGAACAGAGTGAGTTTAATCTGCACCTGAGATCTGAAATCTCAAGACACCTTGAAGGAGGACGAATGGCTTCGGGAGCAGAGGGTATGATTTCCAAAAATACTTGAGTCTGAGAGACTCGCAGTTTGGAGATCACCTACCGAGCGGTTGACATACTTTGGCATTCGGTAATGGGATCATTTTAAGTGGAGAAATGAGATGGAACAGCTTTCGTGGTTAAGTAGCCCAGAAGGGTTTTCCCAAAGCACCCTTTTTGCAAGACCTTCCCATCATAGTATCGTTATCTGAAGACGTGAGCTGTGACTCACGAAAGCTACACACCCTGCCCCAAATCTTGTGAGTGTTTAAGGTGCTCTTGCTCTTTTCTACTGCTGCAGACAAACACGGCTTTTCGTCTTGATTCGTAGTCGTACTCACCCTTTTCCACCCATGTGTCTCCAGACTGTAAAGAAATGTGCCAGCGGCTGAGGATAAGGAATCCCATACTGGTGGGTGGGGGCAAGATGGTGGGTCTCTCTGCCTCAGTTTCCCAACCGCAAACCGCAAGCGTGCCCAGGGTTACCAGAAAGGCCACCCAAGTCCAGAAGACCCCTCCCGAAAGCATCGCAAGAAACACCCCCCCACCAAGAAAACAGAGGCCACGATCCTGAAAACACTTTCCCAGAAGGAAGCCTCACTGATTCCAAGGGGGCTTTACTTCCGAGCCGACCCGTGGCACACAAACGCACACGCACCTGAATTCCTGAGCTTGCGGTTCTTGGACACCGAGATCACCACTAGCAGGTTGCCCACGATATCCACCACCGTGGTGAAGATCAGCACGCTGGACAGCGCCGGGACCACCCAGCCCGGCCGCAGGTCGGCCGCCTCGGCAGTCGCGGTGGCCGCCGCCGCCGCCGCCTCCTCCCGCGGCTCCCCTCTCGGGGGGAAGCCGAAGCCCCCTCGCCCGCCCAGCCCGCAGCAGTTCCTCAGCGACCCATTCTCCAGCATCGCGGAGGCCGGCCCCGCCCGCCGCCTCGCTCGCCGCCCGCCTCGCCGAGCATTGAAAGGGGCGCTGCAGGAGGGGCAACCGAGGCGCCCGCGGGCGCTCGTCCCGGGCGCGTTGCCTCCGCTGACTGGCCGGCGCCGCCGAGCGGGAAGGGTTTTAACCGGCTGCTGCCGACTTCTCGCACCGCCTCCTTCTCCTCCCGGCTTTGCAACTGGGCGGCGGGCGAGGGAGCCAGCCCGCACTTCGGAGAGCATGCAGACCAAGGTGGGCGGGGCGTCAAGGCACGTGTGGGCGGGGCAACCATGGCCAAGCTCCTCCCCCTCCTAGTCCTGGAAGGGAAAGAAGGAGGGGCTTATTGCCTTAAAGCTCCGCCCCGCCCAGAGCCGCGCTTGTTCCTCTAGCACACTGGCACTAAGGCGGGGTTCTCCCAAATAATTGTAGTAGAGGTGTGCGTGCGTGCGTAGGGAACTTTCTACCCAGAATAAAACTTTGTTGGTCTTCAAGGTGCCGCTGGACTAATTCAATACTTTGTTCTACCTTGAATTCATTTCATGAGAAAGGCTGGGGTCTTCCCCCACGCCAGCTTTGACTGAAGAGGCAGGCGAGCCCAGCGGGGAACTGCGGAGGTGGGAGCGCAGGTGGGAACCCGCCGTACGCTTGGCCTTGCGCGGAACGGCACGCCACTGACTCACTAGGGCAAAGGGGAAGGGGGCGCGCGTCGGCAGGGAAGGCAGCCAGCGGGAGGGGGAAAGAGGGCGGGGTGGGTCGGTGGGTGGCTTCTTGTGTGCTGTTTAAATGCCATTGTCCACGATCTCGAATCACAGTTCTCTTAAAGCATTTTTTTTAAGGATGTGAAAATTCCAGGGGGAAATAGGGTGACGCAGGTGGAATCCTGCATGCATGTACACAAGGGAAACGCCATTCTTCCTCCTCCTCCTCCTCCTCCTCTTCCTCCTCCTCCTCCTCTTCTTCTTATTATTATTTTGAATTCCTGAATTGTTCCATCCCTGAGTACACAGGGCTCTGGGCAATTTACAATAGATCAAAACATACAAAAATATAGTTTAGCATCAACAAATCAATTAATCCTGAATTTCACAATCTTTAGATGGTGTCTATAATTTAATCTAAAACCTATTATAAACTTCCCCAAACAATCCATACCTAGATAAGCTAGATTTGAGTCCAGTAGTAGCGTCTTAGAGACCAAGAGCCCTAAGGGATCTCCTACTGCAGTGTGGACCCAACACTGCTACCCTCTGAAATAATCTACAGTAGAAAAATCCTTCTGGATCAGACCAAATCTCTGTTTACTCCAGCATCTTAATTCCAGCAGTGGCCAGGAAGGCTTCCCTGCTGTTTGCCATCCAGGAACTGGTATTCAGAGGTATACTGCCTCTAAAACTGGAGGCTCCATTTAGATGTCGTGGCTAAGAGTAGTTGATAGAATTGATCTCATCCCCCTTTCAGGCCACCAGTCAAGGTCCATCACTTTTGTCTTGGGGCAGCAAATCCCAGAAAACTGACACACACACATTTTTGGATCAAGCTAGATGAGATGGCAGGAGACTGGTGACTGGAGGTCTCCTTTTTTAAGGTGAAAAGGATGCTGGGAGAGATCAGGGCTGCAGTGCTAGGGAAGGGGGTTTCTCCTTCATCCCATCTGCTATTTCTCATGGGTATCATGCAAATTTCCACCTGGCAGGACCAATGGCAGCTTTGGAAGAAAGCAGTGAGGGCAAGGTGCCCCCCCCAGTACTTCTCCAGGTGCTTGCCAAGCTTTTCAGAAAGTGGGTGGGGCCACTGTAAGGCATGGCTTGTTATTGGCTGCCCTCATTCAAATGAAAGGTTTTGTTCCCCACAGCTATAATATCAGCCATAGCCACTAGAGGCTCAAGAAGGCTTTCCTTAGTTAATGTGTGATTCCATTCCCCCTTCAGGCTTTCCTTCTTCTTCTTCCCCAGTCCCCAAGAGCCACTTTGGTGTAGTAGTCAGGAGTACGGACTCTGACCTGGAAGAACTGGGTTCGATTCCCCACTCCACCACATGCAGTTGCTGGTGTGACCTTGGGTCAGTTACAAGTTATTCAGAGTTGTTCTCTCAGGAGCGGTTCTCAAAAGAGCTCTCTCAGCCCCACCTACCTCACAGGGCGTCTGTTATGGGGAGGGGAAGGGAAAGGAGGTCATAAGCCACTCTGAGACTCCTTCAAGTAGTGAAGGGCAGGGTATAAATCCAATCTCTCGCTCTCCTCCTCCTCTCCCTCCTTGCACTTTCCTTAATTTCTTTTTATTCTCCTATTGCAATTTTTTTTTCCTAAGTGAGGAAGGAGGAAGCAGCAGCCACTTCCTGGGACAGCCATTTTGTCTTTAGCTCCACCCCCTGTGGTGGCCATTTTGGGCTGGCACTCACTACTTCCCCTGCAATTTCCAAAGGTGCTCACAGGCTGGTAAAGGTTGGGGAGCATGTCAATGATTTAAATCCACTTAAAATGGCACAGTGAATCTACTTCTCTCATCACTAGAACCCCGATCTGATTGCTTCCAGAGAACTGTCGCATAGCCCGCAAGTTGTACCTGCGTATTCTCCCTCAAAGAGCACTTGTGGGACACTAAATGCATTTTATAACAAGCTGATTATGCTACAGCTATGAAATCTGATAGACAAGATTATAGATGCATGGAAAACACTAAGGATATTGTAGAGAACTTGGGAGACGAGTTCCTCCAAATGTAGCACATTGCGATAGGGATGTGGTTACGTCAGAGGGCCAGCTTAGCACCTAGAAACAATGCCGTAGATGTGATTAACAGAGAATTCCTCGACCAAAAATACCACGAATGCAAGCTGGTGGATGCTAAACCAATTTGGACGCCATCCAAGTGAATTTCTGAAACCTTTGGAAGCATCGGGATTACCACAACATATGCTGAACTTCAAAACGGGTTCACCCATCATACATTTGCTAAATCCGCCAACATTAGGCAGCGAAAATAGACTGCTGGTAAAGCAGCTTTTTAGCTATGTTATGGAAGCAACAGTCATTGCAGGGCATGCAGCAGGACAGGATGTGTTTATTCCAAGAAGGCCGATAATACTTGACAGCCTTCCCATTTCAAGAAGCGTCTGACTGTTTCCCATTCCAAGTGTTTCGACTCAGGCCGTTTGGCGAACTTACGTCAGAGGCAAGATTTGACCCTGGGATTTCCCAGCTAACCATCTTAGCTGACGCCCTCCAGCAGCTCTGCAGTTACATCAAGATGGCAGGGGTGGCCAAGTGGTGGTTGGATCCAGCTCTCCTGGAAGCGAATTTTCCGGTCTTGCCTAGTTTTGTACATATGAAGCTGCGGAATCCGACCCTTGGTCCGTCAAGGTCTGTATTGCCCACTCAGGCTGACAGCAGCTCTCCAGGTTTTACATAGAGGTCTTTCACATTGCCTGCTGCTTTATCCTTTTGACTGGAGAGGCCCAGGGTTGAACCTGGGACCTTCTGCATGTCGAGCAGATGCTCTGCCAGTGAGCCCCAGCCCCTTTTAAGCAAGATGTGCTAACAGTTTGCTGACAGTTTCACCTATTGGGGAAATAACTGTTTGTTGGATCACAGAAACAACAGATGGACTCTTTCCATGAGCAGAAGGGGCTCTTTGGAGCCAACCCAGTCCTTTGGAGCCAACCCAAAGTTTGCAAGCTGGGAAAAAAACAGACATTCTATATTTTAATTTTGCATCCTTCTTCAGGCATATATATTACCATGTGGGTTATATATAAAGGTGTGTATTTGTATTCTGTGCTGTGCCAGATCACATGTGCCAGATGGGTAACACAGTGATGGAGGAATGGAGCTACAAGTCAGGACATCCCTGGTTCAAATCTAACCTTTTCCATAAGCTGACTTCCTGGCCTCAGTCAGGTCGTTCACCCTCAGCTTCAGCTCCCCCTACCATCACCAATGCAGGGATAATAAAGTGACCAACATTACAGGGTTGTTGGAGGAAATGCCGCAGCAGAATACTGGAAAGTGTTTTCAGTGCTCGAAAAGAACAAGCTAGCTGAATATGGTTTTATTTGAAACATTTTAGTTTAAACATTTCCATTTTAATATTCTTTTATTTTTAATATTTTCTTTTAAATATTTTAAACATTATTTTGATTTTTATTCTATTTTTAGCTCTATCTATCTATCTATCTATCTATCTATCTATCTATCTATTCATTTATTAGTTTGATTTATGCCCCACCCTCCCCGCCAGGGCAGGCTCAGGGTGGCTTACATAAAAATCCATATATAAATACAATTAAAACCATCCATAAAAACAACCATAAACAATTCATTTATCAACAATTCATTTTCAAACAGTTCGGGGGTTTTTTTATAGTCCACCTTTTTCACAGGGACTCGAGATGGATTACACAAAGCAAGTCAGTACAGTCAACAAAATGGGACATTCAATAACTGGTCCATTAGGATTTTAGAAGTTTGGAAGCATCAGAAAGAACTGAAGCACAGCATCAGTACTCATGTGATAGAAGGAGGGGGAGGAGGGGGAGGAGATTGGATTTATACCCCACCCTTCCTTACCCGAAGGAGTCTCAGAGCGGCTTAGAATCTCCTTCCCCTTCCCCTCCACACAACAGACACCCTGTGAGGTAGGTGGGACTGAGAGAGCTCTTTTGAGGACTCCTCTTGAGAGGACAGCTCTGAGAGAACTTGTGTCTGACCCAAGGTCACACCAGCAGCTGCATGTGGAGGAGAGGGGAATCAAACCCGGTTCTCCCAGATTACAGTCCACACTCTTAGCCACTACACCAAACCACTACACCAAATAAATGCCATAAGCTATACACAATAATAAATACAGTGTAATAAATACAATAAGCTATCCGCAGGAGTATAGACCACAGTCCCTATAACTTCATTCAAGTAAGTTTGAGGACCATTTTGTACAGCGCAAACCGGTTACCAGTGCAGAAAAGCCCTCTTGAATATGCTAGTTTTGTGTAGTTTGCAGAAAGCCGGGAGAGCTGGAGCTTTCCTGACCTCCCCGGGCAGGCCGTTCCACAAGGCGGGAGCCACAGCCGAGGATGCACGCATAGGGGGCAGTTGCTGAGCTTGCCCATTTGCCTGTTGGCACCTGCAGAACCCCCTGCTCACATGAATGAACACCCTTCCAAGTCCTTTGAAGTGAACGGGTTTCCAAGGCTACGATGGTGCTTAAGAGGACGCTGCGAATCGTTCAGTGCTCCAGAGTTCCAGCTTTGCAGAAAAACCTGAGTGTTCAAAAGGTGAGCTGCTTCCACACAGGGGTGCAAAAATATACACTTGTGATGGGAACAGCTAGTGGCTTGGGAATGTGCAGGAGTCGCATTCACATGCCCTGTACACCATACCCCTTTCGGCTGTCACCCCCTCCCCATCCCCACCCCACTCCCTTTCTCTCTGTTTTTGACATGATGACAATTGCCCCACCGCCACACTGCTCGGCAGCCCTCCTTTCCCTCCTTTTTCTTCCCAGCTGAGTCACAGTATCAAGCTGCCCCTTGGCTCATCTGCAAGAAGAAACAGAAGTCTGTTAAAGGCAGGGCTATTTTGGAGCAGAAATGCACAGGAACGGAGTTCCGGCTGGCTCCTGAGTTGGCCACACCCAGCAGGAACTCATTAGCATAATAGGCCACACCCAACAGCAGAAACTCATTAGGATTGGCTACATTTGGGATGTGTGGCCTAACATGCAAAGGAGTTCCTGCTCCAAAAAGAGCCCTGGGTTTTGACAACAAACAAGGTAAACAGAAGCAAAAGGTGGGTGTGGCTGGATGACCACACTTCTGGTAACACGGGGTGTGTGGCCTAATATGCTAATGAGTTCATTTCTGGGTGTGACCTATTATGCTAATGAGTTTCTTGTGGTGGGTGTGACCTATTATGCTAATGAGTTCCTGCTGGTCTTTTTCTACAAAAAAAGCCCTGGTTAAAGGGCTGGAAAGGTGGAAAGGAATGCGGCTGTGGGAGGAATGTCTGTTTGGATGCTAAACCTGTAACTGCCTCTCACTTTCCTGGTGAGCTGGAATTAAGGTGTTTTTTAAACAGTCTAGCTCAGAGGCCCCCAACAGGGGGCTTTTTGCCGTCCCCTTTCCTAGTGCCCACCAAGTGTTTTTAGAAAGTGGGTGGGGCCAGGCGGAGCTTTGGCCCGACAAGGCACTTGATCGGCCACTGGAGGTTTGATTGGCTCTACATATTTTTTTAAAATGTTGCTTTGGCAGGAGCTGCCGCCAGACCACACAGGTCTTCACTGTGGCAGCCATTTTGTGGCTGGCTTCCCCTCCTACAGCAGCCATTTTGTGCTAGCCATGTTGTGGTTGTGCCCACCATGCTGTGTCAGAATGCCAAAGGTGCCACGGGCTCAAAAAGGTTGGAAACCCACAAAAAAACTCAATGGAAAAGAACATGAAGAATTTTTAGCAGATTGGAATGACTTCAAAGTTTACTTAGAATTGAATTGGGATGTTAAAAATAGATTACTTTGCTTTGATGATTACTAAGAATAGAAGTAGTATAAGAAATGGATTGTATTTAAAATGTTACCTAAGAAGACGAAATAGAAAAAGAAAATGTTTAAAATGAAGATTTGATTACTGTGTAAGAACCGAATGTAAGAGAATATTGACTGAAATATTAATGGGGGTGGAGCATCGCTGGGAGCCGGGGGAGGGGAGGGAAGAAAAACCGTAGAAAAGGATATGTTAAGAATTGGTTACTAACTATGGAACATGCTATTATATCCTGTTTATAAAATTTTAAAAAAAAAGGTTGGAAACCCCTGGTCTAGCTCAAAGGTGGGGAAAATACAGGAACCGCATGTATCTTGTCTGGATCGGACACAACCTCATGTGAATGCTCCCCAGTACAGGAACTTCCTGCTGTCTTGAGAGCCAGTTTGATGTAGTGGTTAAGAGTGGTAGATTCTAATCTGGAGAACTGGGTTTGATTCCCCACTCCTCCACATGAAGCCAGATGGGTGACCTTGGGTCAGTCACAGTTCTCTCAGAGCTGTTCTCTCAAGAGCAGTCCTCTCAGCGCTCTCTCAGTCCCACCTACCTCACAGGGTGTCTGCTGTGGGGAGAGGAAGGGAAGAAGATTGTAAGCCCTTCTGAGACTCCGTGTGAAGGGCGGGGTATAAATCCAAGGGTGCGATCACACACACAATTAGCCATGCCATAGGCATGAATGCCGGGTGGATTTAAAGAGTGCAATCAGACATGAACATCTGGGAAGCGCCCTGCACCCATTGGCAACCCATTTTGCTCTGCCGCAGAAGTGGAATAAAAAGACACCAGGGAAAGTCCAGTAGCAAACGGGTTGCTACAGGCATGGACGGACTTTCCTCTGTCTGATCGCTCCAGCGCGCTCTCAGTTTGGTGTAGTGGTTAAGTGCGCGGACTCTTATCTGGGAGAACTGGGTTTGATTCCCCACTCCTCCACTTGCACCTGCTGATGTGACCTTGGGTCAGTCACAAGCTCTGGCACAGCTGTTCTCTCAAGGACAGTTCCTGTCAGAAGTTCTCTCAGCCCCACCTACCTCACAGGGTGTCTGTTGTGAGGAGAGGGAAGGGAAAGGAGTTTGTAAGCCGCTCTGAGACGCCTTTGGGCAGTGAAGGGCGGGGTATAAATCCAATCTCCTCCTCCTCCTCCTCCTCCTCCTCCTCCTCCTCCTCCTCCTCTTCTTCTTCTTCTTCTTCTTCTTCTTCTTCTTCTTCTTCTTCTTCTTCTTCTTCTTCTTCTTCTTCTTCTTCTTCTTCTTCTTCGTGTCAGGATGGTCTGATCAAGCCATTCCGACTCCTTGCCATTGTTCCCCCCCCTTCTCAGTATGCGCATCATCACACACTCCATAGGGAGCCCTCAGTGCTGAGATGTGATTCATCGATTCCCCATTTAAGCGCATCAGGAACAAACGGCAAAACCCGCCCAAAAAACCTGGCTCACCTGCAGTTGTGTCTGATCTCACAGTGGTGGGCTGCCCCCGCAGCTTCAAAGGACTGTGTGATCGCACTACTGCAGGTCAAATTCCTCTGGAGGAAACAGCCGTTTCCCCGCTGCGTTATATCACATGTGTGACCACCACCCAACTCTTCTTCTTCTGCATGGGGGGAAATGCCCATGTGAAAGCATCCAGGGCCAGAGGATTTGTGAAAATATGCTTCTGGGCCCAGAAACAGTGTCTGGAGAAAAGTGGGATTCCTGAGAATATTTAAGTTGGCCATCTCTGTCAGTTGTGGCTCAGCGGTAGAGTATCTGCTTGGGATGCAGAAGGTCTCAGCTTCAGTCTCTGGCATCTGCATTTTAAAAAAAGGATCAGGCGGTAGGTGATGTGAGAGATCTGTCCTGGACACCCTGGTGTGCTGCTGCCAGTCGGGATAGACAATAGTAGCCTTGATGGACCAATGGTCTGATTCCATATAGGGCAGCTTCATGTGTCTAGAGGCAAATGCACAGAAATTGCACTGGGCTGACACATTAGGATTTAGACTTAGGAAAGTGGATGTGATTGCATCTTGGTATCAGTGTGAACAGTGAAGATGGTGGAGGCAGGCACTGGTTATTCCCTGGGGAATAATGGACATCTATAGGGATTGCTGATGTGAGAGGGTATTCACCCCATAACTATTAATCCCGAGAGAATGTTGTGCATTTGAGCCACTGAGTTTATCTTATTCAACAGCCCAAGAAATCTCAGTCTACGATCTCCCGCGTTCAGCAACAGGGGACTTGCAGATGTGGATGCTGTCTTCAGGTTTATCTTCCATCCCTCCACCCCTCCTCAAGGGCACCGGACACAGTGTTCAGGTAATTCACGGCACATGACATACCATGTTCCAAATATTACCCCGACTCGTCACCTACCTGGAACCCTCTGTCAATTTCTTGTAATGAATCTCAGCCGGGCAACAGCAGATCTTCCGAGGAAGGGGGTTAATTGGATGCTCTGAATGATAAGTCAACTAGATTTTTCCTGCTGGTAGGAGTAGATTGGAACAGGAGGAAGAGTTTGCATGTGTCTGCAAAAGAGGCGAGGGAGCTGTGTCAGGAAACAACTGTGCCATGAGCCACATCAGCAGAATGGGGGCTGGGGGGACAAGTCTTGGCAGATCAGGACTGGGGTGGTATCAGGTCAAGGGCAAAAAACAAGATTGGATCAATTTATTCTGCAGCGGGAGGGAAGGAAGGAGCCATACAACCCACCAGTGGGAAGGAACCTCAAAGTAATGTCCGTTCAACATCCCAAGTTGTATTGTTTATTTTAAAATACTTAGAGAGAGAGGAAGAAGAGAGAGGAGGAGAGACTGGATTTATACCCTGCCCTTCGCTACCCAAAGGAGTCTCTGTAATGTCTTACAATCTCCTTCCCCTCCCCTCCCCGCAACAGACACCCTGGTTGACTATGCCAGAATATAAATCGGTGGTGGAAAGTCACAGTGGACTCGTAGTGACCCCAAAGGGTTTTCAAGACAAGAGGTAAACAGAGGTGGTTTGCCCTTGCCTGCCTCTGCATAGCCACTGTGATATTCATCAGTAGTCTCCCATCCAAGTACTAACCAGGACCAACCCTGCTTAGCTTCCAAGATCTGATGAGATCAGGCTAGCCTGTGCTATCCAGGTCAGGGAAAAAAATCATAGCTTAGACACTTTGAAAGACATAATTTGATTTTAAGGTTGAAACCTTCTGCTTAAACTGTACAACCCTTTTGCATCAAACATTTCCACTAGTGACCTTAAAATCAATCATGCCATAAACTTGGCTACACTTTTTGTGTTCAAAAGGCTGTAGAACTCCTCCCACTCTTTTCTTCTCTGTTCCAACCTGTGCTTGTCTGTTCTGCTTTCTGATTCTCTTTTTCCCACTAAGAAGGCCAAGAATTCAATAGAAGAACAGAACCTTCCTTTAGAAGGTTAAGAAATTCTGGAATCAGGTACTTCCACAAATAGAAGAAATCTCAGTACGATGATCTCTCGACAATCTGAAGTAATCCTTCTGGAAATAGGCCAACTGAGTCGCTTAGATAAATCTAAACAAACCATGATGGCAACTCTATTGTCAATTGCTAAGACAGAAATGGCAAGGAAATGAAGAAAAGCAACTGGCCCCTCTTTAATGGACTGGTACAATGGTATATAAGGAGCTGTGGTAGCTCAGTGGTTAAGACGCTGAACTGCAGGCTGTGGAAGGTCAGTAGTTCAGCAGTTTGAGACCCGAGAGTGCCACATGACGAAGTGAGCTCCTGTCTCTAGTTCCAGCTCCTGCCAACCTAGCAGTTCGAAAGCAAGAATTTGCAAGTAGATAAATAGGTACAACTTTGGTGGGAAGGCAACAGCGTTCCATGCGCCTTGGTGTTTAGTCATGCTGGCCACATGACCACAGAAAACGTCTTCGGACAGCACTGGCTCTTCGGCTTTGAAACGGAGACGAGCACTGCAACCCTGGAGTCGGATTCGACTGGCTATCGAGCAAGGGAACCTTTACCTTTACTTTACAATGGTATATAGACTCATTTTGTTTCAGGAAAATTAGACCAGTCCTCGGGACTGCAGAACTTAGATGCTTATTGTAGAAACTTTCAAGCAGTCTGGTTCATTACGTCATCCAGTCTTTTCTTTCGTGAGCTACTTTATTTTTAAAAGAAGGTTTTTAGAAAACATAAGAGTAGTTGTGTAGTTTCTTAGGTAAGTTTCGTTGTAATCATAGTACTGGGATGGGATTTGTATTATCACACCAGTCTTATTTATCGTATTGTTTTGGTTTGATATTTTTTTAAAAAAATTTTTTTTTAAAGAAGAAACAGCAAGAAGCCCCATTGGGCAGGCACTATCATCTTTAAACCTCACTTTAGAGAGGGAGGGGATTAGCTACAGCACGTCCTGGTAGATTCATATTATCCGTGCTTTCAGAAGCAGCTTCAGAGCTATCTCCTAAACTGCCTCTGAAAGCATGGATACTATGAATATTCCATACTCCATATTATTTTCCTGTTAACAAGAGATGTTTGCACTGAGGCTGAATCCAGATGTCATACACTCTTGGTTTGGTTGCCCGGCTGGTTCACCCTTGGGCTCGTGAGCCAAGGCTGAAGGCTTTCTAATTTAGAAAGTCTTTGATCTCACTGCAAGTCACGATGGCTTCTGCAACTGCTACCTTTAGCAAATTACCAAGGGGAGGGATAGCCTAAGAACCAGAATTTCAAACCAGGTTTTAGGATTCAGAATCTCAGTTTGTAGGTAAGAAACAACCGAGGATTTGTGCAAGTGCCTGAATTCAGACATCTTCAGTTCATGGATTTCAGGTAGCAGCAGGGCGGAGAAACGTCTTGAGATCTTGGAGAGTGACAACCACTTTGAGTGAACTGTCATAGGCTACTGGTACAGTCCTATGCAGACTTAACACCCTTCTAAGCCTGTCGGGTTGGATATGGAACACGGTCAAGTTGGTTTTACGTAAGGGCTTCTTGCAATTTGTTCCTTTGGCCGCTTAGAGGTGAAAACAGGGGTTCCCTTTCCTTTCCTTTCCTTTCCTTTCCTTTCCTTTCCTTTCCTTTCCTTTCCTTTCCTTTCCTTTCCTTTCCTTTCCTTTCCTTTCCTTTCCTTTCCTTTCCTTTCCTTTCCTTTCCTTTCCTCTCCTCTCCTCTCCCTCTCCTCTCCTCTCCTCTCCTCTCCTCTCCTCTCCCTCTCCCTCTCCCTCTCCCTCTCCCTCTCCCTCTCCCTCTCCCTCTCCCTCTCCCTCTCCCTCTCCCTCTCCCTCTCCCTCTCCCTTTCCTTTCACTGCTGCCATAGCTTTTTAAAATGTATATGCAGGCTTTTGTTGATGTGGTTGTGAAGGTCATCACAGAGCTGGGAAAAGTACAATCGTTGGTAGCTCCGGCATCCATACTCTGGAGGCTGTTGTTTTCAATGGGGGCTAGGTCTGCTGATACCCAGTATCCCCAAACCTCCCAAACTGATCCAAAACAGATTGCAGAAATAGTACCAATACTCGCAAAATCTTAGGAGAACAGTAATCATGCCTTTTCTGAAATAACAAAAACAAACAAATAAATAAATAAATAGATAGATAAAAATGGGGGGGAAGTGTAGGTGTGTGCCCGTGTGCTTGCATGCCTGGAAGTCATGGTGACTTCTGGTGACCCCTAGTGAGGCTTGGACATTTCAGAGAGGTGGTTTGCCATTGCCTGCCTCTGCATCCCGAGCCCTGGTTCTCCTTGGAGGTCTCCCTTTCGATTACTTGCCAGGGTCAGCCCTGCTTAGCTTCCAAGATCTGACGAGATCGGGCTTGCCTGGGCTATCCAGTTCAGGGCAACGAAAAATGAAAACTTTTAAGTGCCTACCCCTACTAGCAACTTCATAGCTTTCGTTGTGTACGTTGCCTTTTCTTCTCGGAATGTTGTGTCTCTGCGGCCCTGCAATTCTGTTGCCGCATGCTGAAAGACCACTTTATCAGCCACAAGTGCTTCCTTCACGATAATTAAAATCCGAGCCAACCACAACGAGGAGTTGGGCGGATGGGGAAAGCAGCTTGTGGAGTAGCAGGATGGATGGTTCAGGGGCTGCATCCTCTCTTGATACCCCGGAGCACTGGATGTGCAGACACGGAATGATGGTTAAAGCACGGCAACCTTCAGCGGAGTCCTTCTGAACAGGAAATGCCAGTTGCCCAAGACTGCCTGCTGGCTATTTCTATCTTTACCTTTTTGCTCAAAGTATTCATTTTGTATCAGTGAACTAGTGGGCTGGTGGCCAGATTCACACAGGAGCTTATCCGCAAGGCTGCATGTGGGTGGGAAGCCTCTGGGTGACTGCATATGCTGGTGAGTCTGATGCTTGGTGCTGTCACCTGTCGACAGCCCCCGAGTCCTAACCCTCTCCCCTTGTCACCTGCTGCCCAGGTGTGTCGCTTTGATTCCTTGAGTCCGGAATGAAGCCAAGTGCTGCTGGAAGAAGTATGAGCCAGCAAGCAGATGGATGGTGCTAAGAAGGAATTGGAAGGAGGCTGTGCCAGAGTGACTGTAGCAGCAGTCAGAACCACAAGCTGCTACAGTCACCTGGAGGCTTTCTGGGAGGTTCAGTCCTATTTGATACAAAAGAGGAATTCTAAGCCCGGTTGGTCCAGTGGTTTACATTTCATTACTTTGAAAATGCCAAATTGTACAACTGTGAGGCAGATTTTACAATAACAATATATCATGTGGCAGTACCGTTCCAGTCAAGTAAAATCACTTATTCATGGAAGTTCTGCCACCTTCATAAGGACCATGGAAAGTATACAGACGGTAAATAGCTTGGGCCAAAATTGTTCTCCTTGAGTTGCATGGCAGAGTTCAGTCGGCACTGTTAGGATTTAGGAGTTGGTCTAAGTGTTTTTCATTATACAGCATTTAAATTGTTAACCTACCCTCTGGCTGCGCAACATTATTCCTCCTTCTTTAAGTGATAAAGGGTAGGAAATTCCATTAAGCAAAGATGGGATTTTAAATGATTACAAATTGGAAGGATTGATCTTCTTTGACTCCGCATAGCAATTCGGTAACACAATCCTAAATTCTCTAATTTTAACCTCCGGAGTGATTGAAATACCCTGACAAATGGGTTTTGTGTGAATCCAAATAGAATCGGGGAAGGGGGAAGGAAGGAAAATACTTGAGCAGTGAGTGGAAATTAACTTGTGCTGAGAATCTGGAATACCAAGAAAGGCCAAGGGGAGACAAGAAAAAAATCCTTCACAGAGCTGAAAATGGAATAAATGCATTGCTCGAGACAGCTTGCTTCTCATTTTGGTCCTCCGAAATATTTTTTGCTGGTACTGGGCATATTTGAGTTGAAGGAAACTTTCATTTATCATTACCATTTGGATGGAGGTTTGATAAATATGCATGTTTTGGTCCTACTGGGATAGTGTTTCATTGAAAGGAAAATGAAATAAAAATGAGAGAGAGACCCTGCAAGCCTACGATTGGTATTTTTAGCTTGCTCACTTTTTATGAAAGGATGCCTTATCTGTGGACTAGATCTACTGAACAGTTGCCTGTGCCGTTTGAGTTTGTATTAAATCCTTGACTAGTGCGATGTGAGCTATAAATGGAAGCCCCTGGATTTTGATGTTGTGCTGAACAGTTTTTAATTACCCCACTGTACAGCCTTCCCTATAGGAGCTGCGGTGGCTCAAGTGGTTAAGATGCTGAACTGCAGGCTGTGGAAGGTCAGTAGTTCAGCGGTTCGAGACCCGGGTGCCGCATGACGGGGTGAGCTCCTGTCTCTAGTTCCAGCTCCTGCCAACCTAGCAGTTCGAAAGCAAGAAATTGCAAGTAGATAAATAGGTACCACTTCGGTGGGAAGGTAACAGCGTTCCGTGCGCCTTGGTGTTTAGTCATGCCGGCCACATGACCACGGAAACGTCTTCGGACAGCGCTGGCTCTTCGGCTTTGAAACGGAGATGAGCACCGCAACCCTAGAGTCGGATTCGACTGGCTTTCGAGCAAGGGAACCTTTACCTTTACCTTACAGCCTTCCCTAGATAGCCAGATGCCACAGAACAGTACATTGCTCCGATCTGCTCCGCCAAACAAACAAATAAATAATCGGCAACTAGTAAAATTAAACAAACACACACCATGGCTGCGATCATCATCACACACACTAAATAATTCACTTTCAATGCACTTTCCAACTAGTGCATTGAAAATGCATTATGTAGTGTGTGTGATCCCAGCCCATGAGAATGAAAAAACCCCCATATTACTAGCACTGTTTGTGGTGGTGAATGATGTAATGGCATTCTGAGCAGAGTTGCCAGTTTCCAGGTGGGGGCTGGAGATCTTCTGGAATTACAATTGATCTCCAGATTACAGAAATCATCTGTCTGTCTGTCTGTCTGTCTGTCTGTCTGTCTGTCTGTCTGTCTGTCTGTCTGTCTGTCTGTCTGTCAGTCAGTCTATCTATCTATCTATCTATCTATCTATCTATCTATCTATCTATCTATCTATCTATCTATCTATCTATCTATCTATCTATCTATCTATCTATCTATCTATCTATCTATTAGTTAAAACATTTATTTCACTTTTCCCGAAGAAAATGGCTGCTTTGGAAGTTGAAGGTATGTGAAGAAGTGAGCAGAAACTCCTACCGTGCCACAAATTTTGTCAGTCTTTAAGATCCTACTGGACTCTCTGTCTTTTCTACTCCTCCTTTGAGAATAGCTCTCCTCTAGTGATTTCCTGCTGCGACAGAGGAGGGGCCACCAAGAAGATTAGGGGATTGGAGCACCTTCCCGATGCGGAAAGGCTGAAGAGCTGGAGACTTAGAAAAGAGATGACTAAGGGGGGGGGACATGGTAGAGGTTTATAAAATTATTCCTGGGATGGAGAGAGTTGACAAAGAGAACATTTTCTCTCTCTCCTGAAGTATTACAACTTGAGGGCATCAAATGAAGTTAATGGCAGTAGATTCAGAACAGGCAAAAGAAATATCTCTCTAGGCAGCAAATGATTAAAATGCCCTGTTGTCGGCCCTCCAGAGGAACTGGTTGGCCACCGTGTGAGACAGGATGCTGGAGTAGATGGACCACTCGTCTGATCCAGCAGGGCTCTTCTGATGTTCTTATCGGGGAAGGCCTCAGCCTTTATGCCCTGTTGTTGGCCCTCCAGAGGAACTGGTTGGCCACCGTGTGGGACAGGATGCTGGACTAGATGGACCACTGGTCTGATCCAGCAGGGCTCTTCTGATGTTCTTATTGGGGAAGGCCTCAGCCTTTATGCCCTGTTGTTGGCCCTCCAGAGGAACTGGTTGGCCACCATGTGGGACAGGATGCTGGACTAGATGGACCACTAGTCTGATCCAGCAGGGCTCTTCTTATGTTCTTAATGACATTCTTGTGTTTCCACTTGCAACACAGCTCTTTGATGAGCAGAAACGTTCTGTGGGATCCAACCCATTGACTTCAATGGGCTTAGGAGTAACTGTGTATAAGACTGCACTGTAAATGGACCATCGGCCAGCCTCATGATGTTCATGACTGTCCCATTCCTGTCCCAAAGGGTCCATCCAAATGATGAAAAACCTCACAGGATTTTGAAAATGACCTCTCTTGCAAAAAAAAAAAAAAAGAGTCACCTGATTGTTCAAGTCTACTGGATTGTTCAAGTCTGCATTGGCTTTTCCCTCCATTGTTTTACCAAACCCACCTTGGAACAGAAATTCCCCTCTGCATTGCATGCTGCTTTCACTTTCTTTGATCATTGGGTTTTATGGTATCTTCTGCATAGATTTATGGCCATTTGGGGATGACTTTGCAGTCAGTACCATGTAGGGTTGCCAAGTCTCCTACCTTTTGCAGTGGGGGAGACTTCATCCCATTCCAAGACATGCCATAGAGTTTTCAGGGCGATTGCTAGAGTGTCGCCCGGCAACGTGTCCAGCGTGATGCCGTCACTTCCGGGCGACATCATGGTGCCAGGTATGTTGGCCTGATCTGGCCATTTCAGGAGTGGACTGGCGGATTGGGGGCCCTTTTAGCGGGGGAATCCTCATCCCCTGGGGGGACTTGGCAGCCTTAGTACCATGTTGTCCCGGGGTATTTGAATGTGGTTTTGAGCTGCACCTTTTCCTCAGTGTTTCAAAAATGTGGAGCGAACACCAGATGCGGAATCACCCTGGAACACCGGGTTAGTTTTCTTTCTCAAGGAGCGTCTGTCAAAGCGATGCACTGGAAAGCCCACATGGGAAGACTTTTAAACTTCCGTCAAATGGTGGGTGTGGGAGCCAGCGGAGAGCTACAGATTAATTGGAGATTGACGTGTGTGGCTATTATCTTCTCCATGAGAAGATAATAGATTTCTTCCTTTTGCCGCTTAGAGGTGAAAACATCCTGAGATTTGTCCCTTTTGACGCTTAGAGGTGAAAACAGGGTTCCACTTTCCTTTCACTGCTGCTGTAGCTTTTTTAAAAACGTATTTGTGCGCCTTTGTTGACATGGTTGTTCAGGAGGCAGAGAGGAGGAACGGAGAGATTTTTTCTTTCTTTCAAAGAGTGGCTTTATCCTACTGTTGCTCTCGGCCAAGTTTGAAGCTTTCCTCCAGCCGAAAAAACCACTTCCACCAGACAGAGGCTCCTTAGACTGAAGGCAGGCTTCAAACGTTGCGGAGCAGAGCGGTGGGACAGAAGCTAGCAGACGCAAGCTGCCCAAGCATGCACAGCGAATCCCGCAACGATATTTGGATGATCAAAATGTGTGTGTTTCAAGATTCTCTGCTGGAAGGGAGGAGAAGAAAGGGACAGACTTGTGGGTGTGTTTGTGAGGTTGGCTGGTTTGGGTGAAAAGGGAGCAGCAGGTGTGGGGAGAAGATAATGAAGGCGTGCCGCTGAAAGCTTTGTGAGGCCTTTGATATGCCTGGGAAAATTGCCTTTAAATATCCCCGGCGCGCTGCTCAGAGCAGAAAAACATGACGCGAAAGCATCGCATAGGCTGTAGAAGCCAAGGGGAATGAACTGCTTGGTTTGACGACGCAAAAGCCAGCTTGGGAAAAAGGTAGCAATGCCCTGAACATCTGGGTCGTACATCGTGCTTTGGGGCTTTTGTGCACTACGGCTTTGTTAATGCAT
This sequence comes from Gekko gecko, assembly GCA_029375565.1. Lineage (NCBI taxonomy): Eukaryota > Metazoa > Chordata > Lepidosauria > Squamata > Gekkonidae > Gekko > Gekko gecko. The sequence continues at coordinate 21,165,377 of JAPDNY010000004.1, read as the reverse complement.
TTTGGGATATGTTTCCCCTCATTTTTCTTACCATTAAAAACACAACCCTGTAACAACAGACACTCTGCCCCGAACTCACATGCTGCCCACGAAAGAAAGCTGTCGCGCTCAGGGCCAAGCCTGTTGCTGTTGTTCTACCCGGGATTTCTGGAATACACATATACAGGTACAGCAGGCACAACAAAGAGGAAAGGTCTGCAAACCAGTCCGGAGTCAGAGATCAAAGGTCCGGTCCAAGGGTCAGGGTAAGGAGGGTCAAGGGTTCAGGGATTCGGTTCCAGGGCTTGGGAACAGATGTGGGATAGAGTCTGGGGTCCATTCCGCACTTGAATCTCATCCCTGGTTTTATCAGAGTTCAACTTGTGACACAATACCTTGCATTTATCCCTGGTTTTAACAGCATCCATTACCGTGGGGCGAAACCGGGGCAACCTCAACGTAATGTGGAAACAAAAAATATCCCGAGATAGTTACAGGGGTGAACTCGAATGCAGTGTAGAATGTAAATTCAGGGGCAGGGTTGGACCAGGATTTAAGGTCTAGTGTGGAATCACCCTGGGTCTCAGCCAATGTCTCCTCTAAGCTCCACAGTGTTGTGAGCAGAAATTCTACCTCATGAGTGAAAAAAGCTAGTAGTGTTGAAAGTTGTGAGCGAGTATACATTGGACTATTGTGTAAATTAGGTTTTTTTAGAAGATTACTTCAATAACCTTGTAAAAATCTCAGAATGAACTCTTTTAAATTAAATTCGGACTATATTTTAAGAATAATTTAAACATTGTAAGAAATGTCACCCACCCCTTTCCACTTTATTGGTAGACCTGTTCTCTGGTGAAGAGATCTACCCACCTGTCCCAAGCAGGAACACACAAGTAAGGAAAATGAGAATGTGGAAAAGCCCATTGTGACTCTGACAACAGCACTTGGTGCTATAGCAGCTGTGTGGGAGGTAAAAAACAGCTAAATATGTACAATCCATTGCTGTTTCTAGGAAGTGTGACCAGTTTGGTGTAGTGGTTAAGTGTGTGGACTCTAATCTGGGAGAACCGGGTTTGATTCCCCACTCCTCCACTTGCAGCTGCTGGATGACCTTGTGCAAGCCATAGTTCTGTCAGAAAGGACAGTTCTTGAAAGAGCTCTCTCAGCCCCACCTACCTCACAGGGTTTCTGTTGTGGGGAGGGGAAGGGAAAGGAGTTCGTAAGCCACTCTGAGACTCCAAGTGAATGGTGGGGTATAAATCCAATCTCTTCTTCTTCTTAAGTTTTCCACAATATGCTAAGCTTTCCATAATATGCTAAGAGATGCACCTAGAGATTTCCTTATCTGGTCTGTTGGTTAATTGATTGTGTAGGTCTATATTGATTCCTTCTGTCAATTCCTTCACAGAACTGTGAATTTTACTGTATTTATTGGTTTTATTGTATTTTAACTGTGTAAGCCGCCTTGAGCCAGTGCTGCACCGGCAAGGCGGGATATACATTGAAATTAATAAATAATAAATACTATGTTGCAGTTACTTAGGGTTTTAAACGAACACATTTAACCTGAAGTATTTGCAAGGACCTTAAGGCCTTGGGATATCACTGCCTCAGTGTTTAAATTCCATACTTGTATCTGTGGGGAAATGGCTTGTCTTGGCCTGACAGTCCTTTTATGGAGATGCCATTTCTGAAAAATGGTGCCACAGCACAGGGATGATCACTTACTTAGTTTATACTCCACTTTTCTCCCCAATGAGAACCTAAAATGGCTTACTCCATTCTCCCTTCCTCCATTTTATCCTCACAACAACAACCCTTTGAGGTAGGTTAAGCAGAGAGTGTGTGACTGGCCCAAGGTCACCCAGTGAGCTTCCATGGCAGAATGGCGATTTGAACCTGGGTCTCCTGGATTCATGCATCCCCTACAATTTGAATGGTTGTGATAGCCCTGTTCTGAAGTACCATGATTGCACATGATGGGCGGTTGTATAACACCCATAGAAAGGCATGGATAATGGGATCCTAGTTAATTTTGTGGATGTTTGCCTGGTGTTTGAAGGAGTTAGAAACATGGAACTACATATAAGCTCAGCTGGATCAGACTAGAGGACTGCTGAGTCCAGCATTCCATTTTCCAAAAATATTCACCCCAAATCCTGTAAAAAGGCCATGTGGTCATACCTAATCAAACCTGGGCTGCTATCATTCATCAGAGGGGCTTGTTCCCCACATTTTCACAGTAGGGGGAGAGAAGATGAGGAGATGGACGCCTTTTGCTTTCACAAGTAGCTGTACATTGAAAATGAAACCCAAGAAATGCTTTCCCTCAAGCCCTCTAAGCTAACGGCAAATTCCCACATCTTTTGGTGGTGACTTCCATAAGTCACATAGATTGTGTGAACATAAGAAGAGCACTGTTGGATCAGACCAGTGGTCCAACTAGTCCAGCATCCTGTCTCACACAGTGGCCAACCAGTTCCTCTGGAGGGCCAACCTACAGGGCACAGAGGATGAGGCCTTCCCCTGATGTTGCCTCCTGGCTCTGGAATTCAGAGGTTCCCTTCAGTCACCATGGCTAGTAGCCACTGATAGATAGGGATGGGCATGAACCAGGAAAATGCATTCCATGCTATACCACAAGGTATAGATAGGAAATCTCAGTCTGGGGCAGGTGATGCACTCTATTCTTGGTGCTGGAGGGGGGGCAGCAGTGGGAGGGCTTCTAGTGTCCTGGCCCCACTGCTGGACCTCCTGATGGCACCTGGTATTTTTGGCCACTGTGTGACAGTGTTGGACTAGATGGGACACTGGCCTGATTCAACATTGGCTTCTCTTGTGTTCTTATGTTCTTATGGTTCATGGTGTGCCCGGTTCACAAACCATCATGAACTTTTAGCAGCCAAATTAACTGGTTCAGTTCATGAGGTTCATGACCTGGTAGAATGGATTCTGTGAAAGCTAGAGGCACCAAATGTTGGGCGGACTGCTTATCTACGCAGTCAGCTGACCAACTTGTTTGAGGTCTTTTTGCCAATTTATACAGAGAAAGCGAACTTCATGCCAGAGAAGCCTTTTTTCCCAAAAGGAGAACACTTGACAAGGTTTGTTAATTTGAATCAAGATTCTCTTTACTGAGTATTCTTATTGTTTACAGGCACACAAAACAGATTCACACACACATACATTCAAGTTCCTTTAGTTACAGTAGAAATGGAAAACAATATTTGGGGTTTAAACTAAAGGTATTCTGAAGAGGGGGAAAAGCATATATACTTATCTGTTCCAGTAGATTCGACCTTCCAGTGTTCAGGAACAAGGATAGTTTCTAACTAGGGAAACTCTCACCTTACAATGTTGGAACCTGCCAACAATTGTAAAGGGTCTCTTGGTCCGGATTCCAAGACAGCACACGAAAGTTACCTTAAGTTACAAAGGTTGCTTTTCTTGTAGGAGGCTGCAGGAGCGCGCGTGATTTCTTCCCTTCTTGCTTTCTTCTTCTTCTCTGGAACAAAGGGTTGCACCCCATTTTCTCAGCAAGTCTGGGGGCTGGCTTGGGGTGTCTCTGGGTCCATCCCATCCCTATACCATTGGCTAAAGGATGTGGGGGTTCCCTCCTACTAAGGTGGGGCAATACTGAAAATCTACACCTTTCTACAAGGGAGGTTTTTTGGTCAAGGTGCTAAGATGGGTTGGCATGGAAACCTTTAGGTATGCAGATGGATCTGGCCAGATCCAGGTGACAATCTTCACACATGTAAATGTCAAGCATCCTGTGGGTTATGTGAGAGGTAGAAATTCTTCAATGGTGGGAAGGCTGTTGTTTCTACATTCTGCTGAAGGACCATAATGGAGATGCTAACAGGGATGCTTCTTGTTCCCAAGGCCTCATGGGTAGATATGTGCAAGGCATGTCTGTGACCTCATTTGCATGGAAGTACAGGCTGTGTGGTACCTCCTCTTACACAGAGAGGCACATTAACTCAAGCATACATTTTCCCAAAGCAAAGACACTTGCTGGCACCATTCCTGGTGTGCATGCAGGTCAGAAAATAACAAATAAAAGCATTTTCAAAGTTTATCTCCTAACACAAACTCACAGGGAACCTCCGGCTAAACATTTAGATTGAGCAGAAAGAGTCTGTCTGAAAATGTATCCACTCACAAATGGGAATGAACCTCCATAAACAACTTGAAAGCTTGTGGAAATGTCGTGCTGGTTGACCTGCCACGAGCTTCATTTTGCAAACCGTGAACCAGCCAAAATTCATCACGAACTCACGTTCATGAGCTGATTTGTGCCCTTCCCTACTGATAGACTTATCCTCCACGAATCTGCCTAATCTCCTTTCAATGCTGTCTGTGTCTGTGGCCATCACTACATCCTCTGGCAGTGAATTCCACATTTGAATCACTACAGCCCCATCTGTCAATCCTGAGCCCCACACCATTCATTATATAGGGTGTTAACAAGGTAATCTGTTGCCAGCAAATGCCCTCAGACTCATTGCAGTACAAAGTCCTCTCGTTTCGGGTGTCCATCAGCCTCTTGCCTGCTGTTGCCCCCTCCTCATAAATATGAATGAAATGAAAAAATAGCTCTCTTATTTTTATGAGCAAAGTAACCATTGGAGTTTTATGTTGCAAGGAAGAATTAATCCATTCATCCAGATGGCCCATCCATCCAGAATCAATTCATTCATCCAGATGATTCCGTATCGTGTATACTGCTTTGGCGGGGAGGAAGGGGTATAAATTTGATAAATAAATAAATAAAACATGATACCCAGTGGCACCTTTCCTGGCATCCACCAAATGTTTTTAGAAAGTGGGTGGGGCCATGTGGGGCTTTTGCTCAGCGAGACTTCTGATTGGCCATCAGAGTTTTGATTGGCTGTGCAGATTTTTTTTAAAAGAAAACATTGCTTTGGCAGCACCTTCCACCACAGCCCAAGGATCTTCACTGTTTGCTGAAGGTAATCTGCAGCAGCCATTTTGTGGCTGGCTCCACCTCCCTTGGAAGCCATTTTGTGGCAGCCATTTTGTAGCTGTGCCCACTGTGCTGTGTCACAATTCCAAAGGTGCCCGTAGGCTCAAAAAGGTTGGGGACCCCTGATATATCGGATTCAGAAGTGGAAGGAAGGACTTCTGTTCTCCCATGAACCATGTCTTAAGGTGTTCTCGAACTCTTGCAGCAGTTCGGGGAATGTGTATCATCCCACGGAATGGTCTGGTGCGGCGGTCTTTCAGCCTTCTTGCTTAAGTGTGTGCAGATGTCTAAGAGGAAAGGTCATGGGAGCATTAGACAGATGCATCATTCTTGAGCACAGGAGCGCCCGTTTGGTTAAACGTTTCAAAGGCCGTCAAAATGACTCACCAGAGATTTCCCTCTGGGTGATTTTCAGTCGGCTTCTTCAGAGAGGTGGCAGCTGAAACCTGATAAAATCTATTGACATTTTCTTCCTCTTCTTCCACAATGTAACCTTGTCACCTAGCGTCAGGACCCCAAGAGGCTGTCAAAACAATGAAATTTTTTTAAAGGAAAGGTCATCTAAGAAAGTTATTACGTAGGACAAGCCTAACCTCTTCTTGCCTGGGTGCTTGAGGGAGTCTGAGCAAGCAGAGTTCAGCTGGCAACCATACTCAAGTTTTTGGCATACCTCCTTCCACACAATTTGGCCTGCCACTTAAGAGCCTTCTCTCCAGCCCTGCTCTCTGTGCCCACCTGCAGAGGGGAAGAGGATAGCAACCAGAGACAGGGCCTTTCCGCTGGTGACCCCTCACCTGTGGAATACCATCTCCTCGAGGCTCACCCGGTGCTTACTCTACTCTCTTTTAGGCACCATGCCATAACGTTTCTTTTCTGACCAGGCTTTAAATCAAGCGATGCAATCTTTTCAAATCATTTGTGCATTCTGCTTCATACCTTTGGATTATTGTACAAAGATCGTTTTTGTCTGCGAGAAATTTTATGCTGTTGCTGATGGCTTTTTGGCTTAGTGGTTTTTATGTTCCTTAGTTTATGCTGCTTTTTTGTTATGCTTTTTATCATGTCTTACTTTGTAAGCTGCCTTGAGCCGGTCTCTGGAGAAGTGTCAAGGACAGACTGCTTCCTCCTCTCCTTCCCATTCACCAATCAGTGTGATTTTATCTGCTCCCCACAATCTTCAGCTCCATTTATTATTATTTACTTCATTTATACCCCACCTTTCTCCCCAATGAGGACCCAAAGCAGCTTATGTCATTCTCTCCTCCATTCTATCCTCACAACAACCTTATGAGGTAAGCTAGGCTGGTCCAAGGTCACCCAGCAAGCTTCCATGGCATGAGCAGGGATTTGAACCTGGGTCTTCTGGATCCTAGTCCGACACTCTAACCACTACACCACACTGGCTCTCAGCCTTCATTCCTTTCCTCCTCCCTCCCTGGCCAAGTTGCAAAAGTCATGGAGTAGCAAGAAACTCAGATGTAGGGTTGCCTGGCCCAGTTTCCTGGAAGTGACATCACACCATCAGCCTGAAGGCCATTTAAAAAAAATTCTCGTACCACCCCTTTGAGTGGTGGTGAGAAATGAGAGATGGAGGTGGGGGGCTGAGAGGTGTTTTGTGTGGCAACCACTCCTGGGTCCGACCAAGTTGCACAAGTTGTGTGGAGGCTGCTGCTGGTCCCAGGCAAGTTGCATGTTACCTAGTCATAGCCACTGGCACACCTAGGAGAACCATGCAAATTGCATAGTAGGAAAATGCCAGGTAGTTGCTGCGGGGCCTGACTCTGATAAACCCTCTCCCCAGGGCAGAAGGCAGGAGAACAGGAGCAGAGTATGAGACCACAGGGCTTCCGAGAGCCACCATGAGCCCCTGGACAAAGATGCCATCTGGGCCCCCTCTATGACCCCGATTCAAACCGAATATTATATAAAAACAAATTGCTTGTATGGCTGTTAACCAACACCTCTCTCATAATGAAGGAATCCACATGTCCATCTGTCTGTCCCTTTGTGGCAGGCATAAGTCGTTAGGAAATAAAAGTAGGAATCTCAAAATGAGATGACAGTGGGAGTTCCAGGGCCAAAAAATGAAAGGAACCAGAATACCCTGACCCAGGTTATATCCAGACTTCTGTCCCTCATTTATCACCACTAAGTCAGATTAACATTCTGTTATCGTTATGTTGTTGAAGGCAACTAACTAACTAACTAACTAACTAGCTAACTAACTAACCAACTAACCAACCAACCAACCAACCAACTCATTCTGTTATCATGCTTGTAAAGTGTGGAGAGGGGAAGCATCCTTTTAGAGAAAGAAGAAGAGAAGAGATTGGATTTATACCCTCCCCTTCACTTGGAGTCTCAGAGCAGCTTACAAATACCTTTCCCTCCCCCTCCCCACAATAGACACTCTGTGAGGTAGGTGGGGCTGAGAGAGCTCTGACAGAAACTGCTCTTTCAAGGACAGCTCTGACAGAACTATGGCTTGCCCAAGGTCATCCAGCAGCTGCTAGTGGAGGAGTGGGGAATCAAACCCGGTTCTCCCAGATTAGAGTCCGCGCTCTTAACCACTACACCAAATCTGACTCCAGGGTTGCGGTGCTAATCTCTGTTTTTAAGGCGAAGAGCCAGTGCTGTCCGAAGATGTTTCCGTGGTCATGTGGCCGGCATGACTGGACACCGGGGCGCACGGAACGCTGTTACCTTCCCACCAAAATGGTACCTATTTATCTACTTGCAATTTCTTGCTTTTGAACTACTAGGTTGACAGGAGCTGGGACCAGAGATGGGAGCTCACTCTGTCATGTGGCACTCGGGTCTCGAACTGCCAAACTACTGACCTTCCAGCCTGCAGTTCAGCATCTTAACCACTGAGCCACCGCAGCTCCTGATTCATTTTAGGGCTACCACAGTTTAAATTAAAGCCATCCATTATTGTGTGTAGAGTTGCCTGGTAGCAATGTGGAGTGACTATGAAAGCACAGTGTACCAGTGCATTGAATGAGGAGGTGACAGTGATCTAATTAGAATGTTAATTAGATTCAGAAGATTTAAGCAGCTGGTTTGATGAGTAACCGTTCTTCCTCTCTGGAGCTGTCAACTGATTCACAATAGACTGTGGCATGAGATGCATACAGCCGCTTCCGCAAACTATATGCTGCTCTAGAATTGCAAAGCCTAAGTGAAAATAAGGGATAACTGATTGGATGGGTGCAGAAGAAATGTGTCTCTGAATTATTTTATATAAGCAAACATTATGACTATGTTTCGTAAGAAATTTGAGTCCCATGCGCTTAAGAATGATTTGCTGTACAAGAACTTGGAGTGAATTCTGGGCGTTTGTTTGTTCGTTTTTGCCTTCTTTCTCCCCTGTTGTCCCCACTGGATTTGCTGGAAAAGGGGGTGATTCAGAACCCCTGGAATAAATTTTGTAAATCTAAGCTTCTAGACTGAAGGCCTGCCTGCCAAGGTTGCAGATGCAAAGTGTGCAGAAGTTTAGTGTTAAAAAAAGTGATGTTCCACTGCTATAGGGTTGCCAGGTGCTTACTTTGTACTGGCAAGGGGTGCAAGGAAGCTTTCTGGGAGTGGGGGAGGGCAGTATGACATCATCACGTGTAATGTCCCTGATGTGATGACATCACACAGAAGTGACATCATCACACCAGGGATGTTGTGCAGCAATGCTCTGGTTTTTCACCAACTCTATGGTAAAATTGGGCTCAAACCATAGAGTTTTGCCCCAAAACCGAGCGTCACTGTGTAATGAGGTCACTTCTGTGTGGCATCATCACTCTAGGGATGTTGCATGGGGTTGGGGCTGTTGGTGGTGGGGCTTCCCCTGCTGGTCAGCTGGCCAGCAGTGGACATGAGCCCACAAAATCAGGGGATCTGCTGCTCCCAGCTGGGGACTGGCAACCCTACAGTGCTCTCCTAAGCTGAATTACACCCTTCTAGGCCCATTGACTTCAATAGGCCTAGAAAGGTGCAACTCTGTGTAGGATGGCACTGTCAAACCTGCTAAAGCCAGTGTGGCATAGTGGTTAGAGTGTTGGACTAGGATCTGAGAGAACCAGGTTCGAATCCCCACTCTGCTGTGGGAGCTCACTTGGTGACCTTGGGTAAGGCCTAACCTACCCCATAGGGTTATTGTGAGGATAAAATGGTGTCAGACTCCTGGATAAATCAGTTCCCAACAACATTCACTCTGGAGAATGATAAGTTTATTGAGACATTGATATGATCCAGCCTGTACACCGGCTGTGTTAGAACTGAGGTAAAGGCGCGAAAGCAAAAGATATACAGGCTTCAAGCAGGAGCCCTAAAAGGTTCAGAACCAATCACCCCTTGGGATTTCACCCGCCAAACGTAACTGCCGACCATCCCCCTCCAGTGTCATCCCCCCAACATGTAAGACGAAGCAAGCACAGAAAGATGAGACTCAAGGCCACTAAAAGCTCTCAGGAAAGATAAGGTGTCTGGCACATCAAAGCATCCCAGGAAGTGAAAGTGTTTTGGCTCTGCATTCTTCCACTCCCCACTCCCCGGTTGCCATGGCAAGGGAGCTGTGAAATGCAAAATGAACAGCAAATTTGACAAATGGAGGAGCGGAGAATGACGGAAGCCACTTAGGGTCCCCTTGAAGAGAAAGGTGGGATATATAAATGAAGCAGACACAGCATAAGAAAATAGCCCTGCTGGATCAGACCTAGTCCACCTAGTCCAGCATCCTATTTTATATGCTGGTCAATCAATTGCCCTGGAGGGCCAACGAACAGGGTTTAGAGGCCAAGGCCTTCCCCCTGGTGTTTCCTCCTAGCACTGGGTCAAGTAGCAGAGCAGTCTTGCAAAGTTTTTTTGGGAGGATTTCCCCAGCTCAGTTCTGGGAACGAAATCTGTTAATAACCACCTTAGCCTGGATCCAACACCTGCTTAGGTTCATGGGACCCCTGTTCCAGCAGAATGCATTATCTTCCCCCCCCACTTGGGAAAAGTGGGCTACGTGCCCCTGATGCCAAACTTCTTGTGAAATTCGTCTCCTTTGTAAAAAGGAGTTTGCCAGGCAGCACAAGGGGCTGCTATGAGAGGAACTTACATCTGAAGCTCTCTGAGGTTAGTAGCACAAGTTTCATGATTTTGTGCGTCCTGACTCTTATTTAGGAAACCTGACTGGAAAAGATGGAAGGTATACAAAAAGACAAGTAGCAAGCAGGAGTGGAGACACCGAACACCACCCCCGAATCTGTTTCTTCTGTTTCCCATCGGTGCTGTTCTCTCTATTTCTTCCTCTCCCCTCATTCTCTCTGATCTGTGTTTTCTGGCAGTGCTGTCGAAACTCAAAATAGATGGTCTTGTCATATGAGTTCCATGAGGGCTTCCAGGCTGAGTCCAGCAGTCAAGTCTCAAGGGGAGGGGCTGTGGCTCAGTGGCTTTCATGGGGAAGGCCCCAGCTTCTGCCTTAGCATCTCCTGGTAAAGGGATCTCAGCTGTCGGGGAGAAGCTGAGCCTCAGAGCCTAGAGAGATTCTCTCGGAACAGATAACACAGGCCTAGATAAGCCAATGGCCTCATTCGGCACAAGACCATTTCCTACATTCAAGGCTTTTGTGTCAGTGGTGAGCAGGTAAGTAAATATATGAGGTGGATGACTTCTTAGCACAGCAGTCCCAAGATCATATTCTGGGGTGCACCTTTAAATGCGTTTCGCAAGCCGCAGCTGAACTCCAAAGGCATTTAAAGGGCTTGCAGTCTCTTTAAATGCCTTCTCCAAGGAGCGAGTTCACCCAGAAGGAGTTTCAAGGGACTACAAACCCTTTAAATGCTTTCTGGGTGAACTTGACGTAGTGTAATGCAGCTTGGAGAAGGCATTTAAAGGGATCACGGTCCCGTTAAATGCCCTTTCAGTTTGGCTATCTGGCAGCCCTGGAAATCCTGAATATTTTTGGGATTTTCGGGGCTTGCCCATTTCTGATAGCCGAAATGCAGCCCCAATCAGTAACCAGGTTAAAAAATACCCCTCAAATACCAATAAGGTTTTTTGGGGTTATTTTTTGGCTTAGTTTATGCCAAACGCTCACCCCTAGTAGCCAGGATCAGACTTCATGTTTTCAGGAAGGAGGTAGGCCAGCTATGAGGCTGGGGCAACCGGTAGGATCCAAAAATCAGCTACAAATGTCCAGGGGCTGAGAGGTTACTTTTATGTACCTTAGTTGTATGGAGAAAGGGGACAGTGTCTCTGCTGTGACTGGACTGGGTTCCTGCTAGAAAATTTGAATCCTGTTATAAGATATGAATTTTAGGGGAGTTGGAGGAAGATGGAACCCCAAATGTGGACATGTTCAAAAGTATGGAAAACTATGGGAGACGTTAACCTGGGTAATTACTTGATCTGCCTGGTTTGGCCTGGTTAAACAGAGGACTGGCAGAGCTTAATGGTGCTTACCAAAGACCAGGAGATAGCCAGTGAGCTTGGCCTCCTCTGTCATTCATTTTCCAGGGAATTCTGCCTTGTAAGGCAGATTCCTAAGTGGTTGTGGAAGGTAAATTTTTCTTCTGCAAACCTGGATTGTTAATCATGGCCTGAATTTTGATGAGTCCTCAGGAAGCCAAAGGATAGAACTATTGTCAAGGAAGCATCTAGCCTCCCAGGGATTGTGGCCATTTCCCTGTGAGTCAGCTTTTCTGTTGCCTGTAGCCTGATACCAGTTTTTCATTTTTAAAATCAAACATGGCTTCCCTTCTGCAATCTCAGACAGCATGTGATCTGAGAAGTCATGAAGGTGATCCAAAAACATGACTCCAGACTCAGGGTCTTTCAGGGTTACACCAGGTTACACGAACAGCGGCATAAGAAGTAAGTAGAGCCCTGCTGGATCAGACCACTGGTCCATCTTGTCCAGCATCCTGTCTCACACAGTGGCCAACCAGTTCCTCTGGAGGTCCAGCAACAGGGCACAGAGGCTGAGGCCTTCATGAGAACATGAGAAGAGCCCTGCTGGATCAGACCAGTGGTCCTTCTAGTCCAGCATCCTGTCTCACACAGTGGCCAACCAATTACTGTGGAGAGCTAAACAAACGGGGCATAGAGGCTAAGGCCCTCCTCCGCTGCCACCTCCCAGGACTGGTCTTCAGAGGGTTGCTGGTGCGTGGATGGAGGCCCCCTTCAGTCCCCATGGCTAGCAGCCACTGATGGACCCAACTTCCATGAATCTAGCTAACCCCCTTTTAAAGCCATCTCTGCTCGTGGCCATCACTCTCTCTTCTGACAGTGAATCCCAGCGTTTGATTATTCATTCCATAAATATTTCCCTTTGTCTGTCCTGAACTTATTACTCAATTATTTAGTTGGGAGTTCTAGTTATTACAGGAGTATTATGCAACATATGCCTTTTATGCACACACACAGTGGCTGTGAGAGTTGGACTATAAGGAAGGCCGAGCGCCGAAGAATAGATTCTTTTGAACTGTGGTGCTGGAGAAGACTCTTGAGTGTCCCTTGGACTGCAAGGAGATCAGATCATTCAATCCTAAAAGAAATCAACCCTGACTGTTCCCTGGAAGGCCAGATCCTGAAGGTGAAGCTCAAATACTTTGGCCACCAAATGAGAAGGGAGCACTTCCTGGAGAAGACCCTGATGCTGGGAAAGATTGAAGGTCAAAGAAGAAGGGGACAGCAAAGGATGAGATGGTCAGACAGTGTCATCGATGCAACGAACATGAAATTGAGCAAACTTCAGAGGACAGTGGAGGACAGGAGGGCCTGGCATGATCTGGTCCATGGGGTCGCGAAGAGTCAGACTCGACTGTGCGACTGAACAACAAAAACAGTTTCGGCATGTGTGAACCAGAACCCTGAAAAAAACTGAGATGTGCATTCATGCATTCTGAAGCTGTGCACCCATTCAGATAACACGGTAGCCATGCATGCCGGGAGGATCTATGTGCTGTTGGAAGGCTCCAGGTATACATAGGTGGATCATCCAAAGAGGACTTCTGTCTCTTCACTTTCGTGTTATCCCCCCAAAGGATATATGGGCCATCTCCCATTCTCTGCGTCTCCCTGTACCCTGGCTTATGATCAAAGTTTGAGTCCGGTGGCACCTCTAAGACCAACAAAGTTTTATTCACAGTATGAGCTTTTGGGCGCAAGCAGATTTCGTCAGACTTATGATGTCAGAGCACTAGGCTGGGGGGGGGTAGTCTTCTTCATCACACTTTGAACAATGTGGTACTCTCAAATGCAGTTTTAGTTTTTTTGGGAGCCTCTCATCCCCTTCTCTAATGAACCCACTGGTTCTTAAAAACTTCAGTTGCGTTTATGGTTTTTCAAAATTTAGCTTGGCAGGTTGTAACTAATTGCGTGTTGCTTCCTCTGCTTAGTGGTATCTTGCTCCCAACAGCAAAGAAGGAGGATTTAGTTTGATGACTGTGCCTTTGACTGTGCCGAGTTCAATTGATTGAAGTCATTAACTGAGGAAGAGGAACAGGGAACTTGTCTGGCTGGGATTTACATAACTGTAAAATAATTCTACCACCCCAAATGCAGTTGGATTCTTTCCAACATCATCGCAAAGCGAACCTAATATCCCAAAAATTTATGGTCACCCAATATAACAATTTCAGCAGGCTGGTGCTATGGCTAACAACATAAGGGAAACCATGTTGGATCAGGCCAATGGCCCATCCAGTCCAACACTCGGTGTCACACAGTGGCCAAAATCCAGGTGCCATCAAGAGGTCCCCTAGAACTCCAGAAGCCCTCCCACTGTTGCCCCCCAAGCACCAAGAATACAGAGCATCACTGCCCCAGACAGAGGCTGTGATCACATGCACTAAATAATCCACTTTCAATCTACTTTCAGTGCACTTTCCGACTGGATTTTACCATATGGACAGGCAAAATCCAGTTGGAAAGTGCACTGAAAGTGGATTATTTAATGTGTGTGACCATAGCCAGAGTGATCCATCTACACCTTGTGGCTAATAGCCACTGCTGGACCTCTGCTTCATACATCTATCCAATCCCCTCTTAAAGCTACAGCCGGGAGGGCGGGGTAAAAGTTTGGTAAATAATAATAATAATAATAATAATAATAATAATAATAAGAAGAAGAAGAAGAAGAAGAAGAAGAAGAAGAAGAAGAAGAAGAAGAAGAAGCTTGTAGCTGCCACCACTTCCTGCGGCAGTGAATTCCATGTGTTGATGACACTTTGGGAGAAGAAATACTTCCTTTTATCTTTTCGAAGCCTCCTGCATTGAGTGCCCTCGAGTTCTTGTAGCTGCAGCTCTGCCCTCTTAACTCTGTCTGGATGTACGTAGGGTGCCGACAAGTCACAGCTGACTTATGGTGACCCGGTAGGGTTTTCGAGGCAAGAGACAAACAGAGGCGGTTTGCCGTTGCCTGCCTCTGCACTGTGACCCTGCAATTCCTCATCCAAATACTAACCACTGCTGACCCTGCTTAGCTTTCAGCATCTGGCCAGACTGAGTTAGCCTGCACTATTCAGGTTAGGGCTCTAGCTCCCTACCCCCTCAATACAGCAGGTATCCATCAGATGGTGGGTAACACGCTTTCCCAAAGCCCACCTTCCCCGGCTATTGCAAAAGAACCTCACGGCCAGTGCACCAGCTCCTCCTTGTGGTCAAAAGGGTAGCTCCCTCTTGTCCACCCAGCTCTCAGCATTCCTTCACTCCAGGCGGCTCATTGGTTCCTAGGGATGCCAGCCTCCAGGTGGGACCTGGGGATCCCCCGGAATTTCAGCTCATCTCCAGACTACAGTGATTCCCCTGGAGTAAAGGGATGCTTTGGAGCATTGACTATGGCATTGTACCCCTCTGTGGTCCCTGTCCTCCCGAAATCTCCATCCCCAAATCTCCATGAGTTTCCCAACCTGGCTCGGACAACCTTACCTCCCTACCCCCCGCCAGTGGCCAGAGGGGACCTGGCAACTCCACCTCACCTGGCTTTCCATCCAGGTCAGATTGGCCTTGCTTTGTGTGTCTCCCTGATCTTTTAGGCTCACCAACAGGGCTGGAGAAAACAGCGCTGCCCCTTTAACAGAGGCTTCATGGGAAGTTGTTTACCAGGTGATGTTATTCACCTCCATGCCCTGAGAAGCTTCAGCTGCCCATTTCTGCCCCTCTGTTAAAGGGGCAGGACATTTTTCTCCAGGACTGTTGCTAACTCTAGGTGCCTCTACTCTGTCTCCTCCTGGGTTGTAGTCACACCCACTAAATAATCCGCTTTCAATGCACTTTCAATGTACTTTCCAACTGGATCTTCCCAGTTCACACACAGTAAAAATCCAGCTGGAAAGTGCACTGAAAGTGGATTGAAAGTGGATTATTTAGCGGGTGTGACCGCAGCCCTAGCTTGCTTCTCCAGTCCCACCACCATCTCCAGCCCTACAGCCTGACTGCATCCTCATTCCTGCTCCACATTATGGATGAACTTCTTGGCTCAGAGCCTGGTCTTCAAGGGGGCTTCCCACCCCCAGGTGCTTCCTGGAGATCTCCTGGAATGACAACTGATCTCCAGCAACAAAGATCAGTTCTCCTGGGGGGAAATGGCTGCTTTGGAGGGTGGACTTTATAGCATTCATTCAAGTCAGTGGACTTAGAAGGGTGTATGGTTGCCAGGTCTGGGTTGGGAAATATCTGGAGATTTTAGGGGTGGAACTTGGGGAGGGCGGGGTTTGGGGAGAGGAGGGGCCTCAGGGGGGTATAATGCCATAGAGTCAAAACAACAACAACAAAACAACAACCTTTATTGGCCTTATACACTAAGGAGAATACAAGACATCAGAAGTACTCAATACAGTTAACCAGGGCTTTTTTGGTAGAAAAAGCCCAGCAGGAACTCATTAGCATAATAGGCCACACCCAATAGCAGAAACTCATTAGCATATTAGGCCACACCCATGACAGCACAGCTCATTAGCATATTAGGCCACACCCCCAGGAGTGTGGTCATCCAGCCACACCCGCCTTTTGCTTCTTATTCTGTTTACCTTGTTTGTTGTCAAAACCCAGGGCGTTTTTGTGACAGGAGTTCCTTTGCATGTTAGGCCACACACCCCTAATGTAGCCAATCCTAATGCGTTTCTGCTGTTGGGTGTGGCCTATTATGCTAATGAGTTCCTGCTGGGCGTGGCCAACTGGGGAGCCAGCCGGAACTCTGTTCCTGTGCATTCCTGCCCCAAAATAGCCCTGCAGTTAACACAAATCTCACTTTTTAGAAGCCAGATACAGAAAAGTTTCCACTATTTCAACAGCTACAGCATTTTTTGAGGAAAGAAGAAAAAAGGACTTATCATGATCAGATTGGGCAGTTAAATCCTTTAACAACCGGTCTAAACACTTAGAACGAATGTCAGCATAATAATCACAGTACAGAAGGACACGCTCAATTACTTTCTACTTCCTTTCTTCCACAATCACATAGCCTCCGTGCGTCAGGAGTCTTGGGAAATCTCCCTTGAAGTACTGCAGAGAGCAACACATTAAAACGCGCTAACATATAAGCTCTGCGAGTACGTGGATCATTGAGGGAGAAAAAAAAATATGATGAAGAATCCTTAAAGTCAGGGGAGAACATCTACCAGAGGCACGGCTACGTAGTTCTTGCCACTCCATAGCCAAGAGCCTCTTCAGATCACATAAACCTTTCACCTTTGCCATAGAGCCCACCCTCCAAAGCAGGCATTTTTCTTTAGAGGAACCATTCTTGGTTGTCTGGAAATCAGCTGTAATAGCGGAAGATCTCCAGGTGTCGCCTGGAGGTTGGCAACCCTAGAAGGGTGTCAGGCAGCTCAGGGTGCCATTTATTTATTTATCAATCAAACTTCTCCCCTCCCCCCGCCAGAGCCAGGGCCAGGGCCTGGGAGGAGGTGTGCAGGGGTGGCCCTAGAGCACTCTTGAGAAAAAGCTGGCCATGTCTGGTTTAGAGCACTGGTTCCCAAAGTGGGCAATACTGCCCCCTGGGGGACGCTGGAACAATTCAGGTAGGCTGCAACGACCCAGGTGCAGATCCACAAATGGCATCTTTTTGTCCACTTCTTGAAGGTAGATGTCCAGGGGGGCGCCGAGTAATTTTTTTTTTCTGAAAAGGGGTTGATAGGCCAAATAAGTTTGGGAACCTCTGGTTTCGAGCAAAACCAGGACACCGTGGAGGTTCAGACCTGAGCCTCCAGTAGCCGAACCCAAACCCCTGAGTGACACTGGTCTGTTCCAGTGAGCAGCAGAACCAAGTTTTAATCCAGTAGCTCCTTTCAGACCAATAAAGTTTGATTCACGGTATAAGCTTTCGTGTGTACCTGAAGAAGTGTGCGTGTACCAAAAAGCTTATACCTTGAATCAAACTTCAATGGTCTGAAAGGTGCCCCTGGACTTGAATTTTGTTCCAGTGTCCTATTCTGGCGTCTTTCCACTTGTGGCTCTGAGTGCCTGTAGCTTACGCAGACAAGAAGGCACACAAAAAACCGGGCAAGTGCTTGGCAATCCCATGTCTCTTGGTTGGTGTCACCTGCTTTGGCAGGCAAGTGGCCGCTGGCCGTGGCTTGGGTGGTAGAGCCTGTGCTTGGCACATGAGAAGGTCCCAGGTTCAGTCTCCAGCATCTCCAGTTGAAAGAATGAAGTAGTAGGTGATGGGAAAGACCTCTGCCTGAGACCCTGGAGAGCTGCTGCCAGTCTGAGTAGGCAACGCTGACTTTGGTGGACTAAGGGTCTGATTCCGTATAAGGCGACTTCATGTATTCATGTGTACTGAATTTAGTTCTACCGGCTATTTTGGTGGTGGGAAGTGCCATCAAGTCGCAGCTGCCTTAGGGTGGCCCTGCAGGGTATTCAAGGCAAGAGATGAACAGAGGTGGTTTGCCCTTGCCTACCTCTGCACCATGACCCTGGACTTCCTTGGTGGTCTCCCATCCAAATATTGACCATGGCTGACCCTGCTTAGCTTCTGAAATCAGATGAGATGAGGCTAGCCTGGGCTATCCAGGTCAGGACAACTGCTCTTTTAAAGGTAAAGGTTTCCCTTGCTCGAAAGCCAGTCAGATCCGACTCTAGGGGGGCGGTGCTCATCTCCGTTTCCCAGCTGAAGAGCCAGCGCTGTCCGAAGACGTTTCCATGGTCATGTGGCCGGCAGGACTAAATGCCAAGGCACATGGAACGCTGTTACCTTCCCACCGAAGCAATTTCTTGCTTTCAAACTGCTAGGTTGGCAGGAGCTGGGGCCAGAGACGGGAGCTCACTCCGTCATGCTGCAGTCGGGTCTCGGACTGCCAAGCTACCAACCTTCCAGTCTGCAACTCAGCGTCTTGACCTTTGAGCCACCGCAGCCCACCAGTGTCCATTAGCTGTAATGACAAAACAGATCTTCCATGTTCCGAAGCAGTAAGCTTTTGAAGACAACAACAGGGGAGTTTGGGGCCTCCATGTCATTCTTTGAGGCTTTCTGGGGGCATCAGGTTGGCCACTGCAGGAATTAGAATGTTAGATGAGATGGACCACAGGTCTGATCCATTACGGCTCTTACGAAGTTCTTATGCTGAATGCACATCTAGTAGTTTTAGAGAACAGTGTGAAAGCAAGCTTTGTGTGAGAAGTCTCTCGCTTTACAATAATGCCCCATGAAATAAGGGGAAGCTGATTTAAGCAGTTTCAGCTTGATGGAAAAAGTAATTTGTACTTTTCATAGGGATTATAACCTTAAAGCTTTTAATAGGGCGTGTGTAAGGAGACCTTCCAATGACTGGTTTTTTTGCAAGCTATTACAGCTATTAGCATTCATAAAATCATATTAAAGTGTTTACCTCTTTGAAGCAGAGGTATTAACGAAAAAGTTCATGATTCTGATAAGCAATCGTAGGGAGGTTTGAATAGGAAAGGTCTGTTTTATGTCAGGGCCAGGACCAAATTTGCTGGGAAGTTTTTAGCTTCCGTCTAATTGTGCACAATTGAAGTAGATTACGTGACTTTTGTGTGCACTCCTGATTACAGCTTATCCAAGTGTCACAGTTTTGCATCTGAGCTGCATAATTACCCCGACAGCATCAAGTATACGCTGAGTTCAAAGGAGACAAGCAGATGAAGCAATGTTATTATTGGTCTATCTCCAACTCTGGAGAATCCGTCACCCTCCACAGGTGCCAAAACTAAAATTCAAGTAGTCAAACAAACAGGAATTAGGAGGAATCGCAGTCAAAAAAGCAAGAAGAACTCCCCAGAGACAAAAAAATACCGGTCATAAATGTATGAAACGACAGTCTAATTGGAATAAAGGGTTGTAACAATCACATGTAAATGAGCATGGATATTCTAAAGCAGCAGCAGAAGAAGAAGAAGAAGAGGAGGAGGAGGAGGAGGAGGAGGGAGGAGGAGGAGGAGGAGATTGGATTTATATCCCGCCCTTCACTTGGAGACTCACAGCAGTTTACAAACTCCTTTCCCTTCCCCTCCCCACAACAGGCACCCTGTGAGGTAGGTGGGGCTGAGAGAGCTCTTTCAAGAACAGCTCCTTCAAGGACAGCTCTGACAGAACTATGGCTTGCCCAAGGTCATCCAGCAGCTGCAAGTGGAGGAGTGGGGAATCATACCCGGTTCTCCCAGATTAGAGTTTGTGCACTTAACCACTACCCAAACTGGCTCTCATTACAAAGATTCCACAAGAAATTACAAGTATATTTAACCCAATATGAACTACAAACTCAATAGAGCATAAAGCTGACAAAAGACAATGTAGCTGAAGAGAACACTATCTAATGTTCATGGGTTTTAAAGGAGATGCAGTGAAGGTGATAAATAAGCCACCTGCGTCTATTATTCTCTTCTCTAAATCTTGACACAATGAAGGCATCAGAAATGCCACTGCAGTTGTTTATCTCTTCACTCAATGGAGATGACACTGATGCTATCAGCTTTTCGGAACAAGACCTTAGTCAAGAGGTATAGATATCTTCTTCCAAAAATAAAGGGAAAGGTCTCTCTTGCTTGAAATCCAGTTGAATCCAACTCTAAGGAGCGGTGCTCATCTCTTTTTCCAAGCCAAAGAGCCAGCACTGTCCAAAGACTTTTCCCATGGTCAGGTAGCTGGCATAACTAAATGCCAAGGCATATGGAACACTGTTACCTTCCCACGGAAGCATTACTTATTTATCTACTTGCAATTTCTTGCTTCAGTCTGCTAGGTTGGCAAGAGCTGGGGCCAGAGACGGGAGCTCACTCCGTCACGCAGTGCGAGGGTCTCGAACTGCCGAGCTACCGACCTTCCGGTCTGCAGCTTCAGCTTCTTAACCTCTGAGCCACTGCAGCCTTCCAAAAATAATAAAATTCAAAGGTACAATGACCAAGGCGCCTGGGAATAAAACTCACAAAAGCGATACACAGACAAGAGTTAAACATCTTAACAGACTTGCATATACAAAGAGAAGGGGAGAAAAAAAGAAGACAGAACTAAAATTCAAAGCAAGCCTTTGAAGGATTCCAATACATAGATCTAAATCTAAAAAAGACTTGAAATTTCTCTAGGGTGCGGGGTATGTGTATGTGGGATTCAAATGTCCCTGAATTGCCAGTATGTTTTCCTTATGATTTGGGGAGGGGAGGGGAAATCGATACACGCTGAGGTTGTCACCTGAGTGTTCCTAAACTGAGATTTGAGAAATTCTTGCTCAGGCAAAATATCTAAATGACAGAAGAAAGCTGAAAGAGAGGTTATTAGGGCTGCCAGCTCTGGATTGGGAAATAGTTGGACATTTTTGGGGGAGGGGGGAAACCTGAGGAAGGTGGGGTTTGGGGAGGGGTGATTTCAATGTGGTAGCCACAGAGTCCACCCTCCGAGGTAAAGGTCAAGGTTCCCTTGCTCGAAAGCCAGTCGAATCCGACTCTAGGGTTGCGGTGCTCTTCTCCGTTTCAAAGCTGAAGAGCCAGCGCTGTCCGAAGACGTTTCCATGATCATGTGGCTGGCATGACTAAACACCAAGGCATACGGAACGCTGTTACCTTCCCACCGAAGTGGTACCTATTTATCTACTTGCAATTTCTTGCTTTCGAACTGCTAGGTTGGCAGGAGCTGGAACTAGAGACGGGAGCTCACGCCGTCATGCGGCACTCTCGGGTCTTGAACTGCTGAACTACTGACCTTCCACAGCCTGCAGTTCAGCGTCTTAACCACTTGAGCCACTGCAGCTCCAAAGCAACCATTTTATCCAGGAAACTGACCTCTGTCACCTGGGGATCAGCTGTAATCCCAGCAGTTCTCCAGCCACCACCTTGGAGGTTATCACCATAAACAGACCAGCACCTATGATAGCTCAACATAAAGGACCCCATCCAAGTGCTGTACAAAACATGAATTATTATTCAAAAATATATATCTTTCTCCGTGGTTTTCTTTACACAAAAACATGACAAGGAGACACAGTCTCAAAAGGTGGAACCCAGAGGCAAGGTAGGTTTAAAGACACTATATGTACACAGCCCAGTATCTTGTACGGCACTTGGATTGGGTCCTTTCTAGTGAACCGCCTGGAGGCCGGCAGCCCTGAGGATAAAGGCGCGGTGACATTTCTAAGGAGGGAGGCATGTGTTCCTCACTCTGGGCATGCCCCTAATTAAAATGGCCCAAAGCCCAAGACTCACCATCACAGACCCCAGATTCATCGGGGGGGGAGATGGAGCGGCCACATAGTTCCACGCACGTCACTAGAAACGATATCCTTGTGAATCACGGGCTCAAGTGAGGAGGGAATGGACTGTTTGTTACACACAAAACGAAAAAAGAAACAGAAAATAACTATATGTAAATATAAAATATAGTTTTCTGTTGGCCAGTTTGGCTGGAGACCCTGGATGTTCTTTGTCATCTTCTGGGCGTGGAGCAGGGGGTCACTGGAGGTGTGGAGGGGGGTGGTATTTGTGAATTTCCTGCCTTGTGCAGGGGGTTGGACTAGATGACCCTGGAGGTCCCTTCCAACTCTATGATTCTAATGCCAGAGTTTTTGCTTTTTTTCTCTAATCTACTGGAGCTGTTGTTACCACAATATCCTTACCATTTGCCCTGCTCCCGTACTCCATTCTTTCACAGTCACTCAATGGAGCAATGGGAGAAAAACAGGGAGGCGGAGAGATGATGTAATTGTGTTGAGCCACTCTCAAGAAATTTCCCCAGTCTCTATGGTCTTTACCATAGATGTGAGAGGATTCCTAGAACATTTCCTGATGCAGAGATGTCACTTCCGGGTCATCACCCAGAAGACCCTGCCCTCCAAAGGTCCTGGGACTGCCAGGCACAGGGCTGGCAATCAATATTCCCTCTAAGCCGTGGAGTCTTATGAGCAGAAATTCTACTTTGTCAGCTACTGGCATTAAAATTGTGAGTGAGCAATTTGGCTACTGCACACATCAGTTTGCTCTGGAGTCATCCTTCCTCAGCTAAGACAAAAATGTGTGAACTGGAGGCTAAAAAACTGCGAGCTAGCTCACACTAACCCAGCTTAGAGGGAACACTGCTGGCAATCCTGTACCACAGGCAGGTACACACAGTACTCTCATAGGGATCTACAGCATGTGTAGGCAACCCGACAGCCCTGAGATTTCATATTACTGCCCGAGGAATTAACCCCAAAACCTAAGCCTCAAGGTGAAGTTTACAAAAATCCCTCCCATGAGTAGATTCTAGGTGTAGGGAAAGATCTAGACTTAACTGGCAACGTCAACTGATTCTCCCTTTCCTACCGCAGACCAGTGTTCCCTCTAAGCTGGGTTAGTGTGAGCTAGCTCACAGTTTTTTAGCCTCTGGCCCAGACATCTTTGTCTCAGCTCAGGAAGGAGGGCTCCAGAGCAAACGAATTTATGCAGCAGCCAAATCGCTCACTCACAACTTTAACGCCAGTAGCTCACAAGGTAGGATTTTTGCTCACAAGACACCACAGCTTAGAGGGAGCATTGCCGCAGACCCCTCCTCGTATAATTCCTCAGGGTCCCCTGTCCCTCGGGAGCAGCATTCCGTGGAGGCCAGTGGGGCTGCAGTGGGAGAAGGGAGGCAGGAAGGCTCCGTTCTGCCCCTGGAAAGTTTTGTTTGGATCCAACCCGTAACTTCTTGAGAAACAAATATCATCACAATATGACATCCCCCCCCCTTTATGTTTCCTGATATTTTCCTCCAGGTGGGAATTTATGGTTTTTAAAAACCCCAACAACATATATAAATATTGTGATGGGGCGAAGAAGAGTGCATTTACATGATCTTTCTATCTCAGCAAGAGACATTGGATTCAGCCTCTGAAGCCCAGCAATACAGAAGTCAGACCTTTGCTCCTAAACACTTCCTTCTGGATACTTTGTCATGCCCATGGAACCAAAGTTATTGCGGTTATGGCCAAGGTTTCATGCGCTGGGTCTACCGCCGTCAAAGATCATGGTTTCTTCAGTATCACCACTTGCTGATACCCTGCCGGCGTCCAAACGGTTGATATCCACAAGACGTGTCCTCCTGCTCCCATTATCTTTCCCGGCAGCTAGTTATGTTTGCTATTTTAAAATGCATTTTTTCCCCATCAAAGGGAAAGTGAGTGCAAGCACGCTTTATGAAAACACCATGGGATGATTTGCAAGAAAAAAATAAGTAAAACTTGACCCATTTCAGCAGGCAGGGCAGAAGAATCTTCAGAGCTTTCTTTAAAGAACAAAAAACAAACAAGCCCTTTTCTCGCCTTAGGAAAAGTAGAAGTTCATAACAAAGTTAAAATCAATTTTGTTTTCTACTCCCTTATGCTCATATGAACATTTAGTATATTTTGTATATTTGCCAAATATTCTGTATTTGAGGCCTAAATTTGCATCATTCAGAAGGACCTAAAGTTTATTAAGAGACTGATATTCTAAAAACCAGTAACTTTTTTTGTTTTAAAAAGCTATCAGGAGGAGGAGGAGGAGGAGGAGATTGGATTTATACCCTGCCCTTCGCTCAGACTCTCAGAGCAATTTACAATCTCCTTTCCCTTCCCCTCCCCACAACAGACACCCTGTGAGGTAGGTGGGACTGAGAGAGCTCTTTCAAGAACAACTCTTTTAAGGACAGCTCTTGTCAGAATTATGGCTTGCCCCAGGTCATCCAACAGTTGCAAGTGGAGAAGTGGGGAATCAAACCTGGTTCTCCCAGATTAGAATCTGTACACTTAAACCACAACACCAAACTGGCTCTCTTATAAGAACATAAGAAGAGCTCTGCTGGATCAGGCCAGTAGTTCATCTGGTCCAGCATCTTGTCTCACCTAGGCTGCGGTCAGACATGCAGTTTGATCTGGTGCGGCCCCAGATCCAGGGTTTTTTTTGTAACAGAGAATGTTGATCAGACTCACACCCTTAACACTCTTCAAAGAGCTTTCATCCCATCCTTGAGGGAATCAGATGCAGCAGCCAGGGAGTGGGTCCATAAGCCTTTTTTTTAGTTTGTCCTTTGAGCATGCGCACAAGTGCTGATGAGCTTGCTGGGATATGTAGTTCACTGCCGCTCTCCCTCTCTAATCTTTTCAATCAATCTCTTCTCCAAAGCACAGAAAAAGCTGAAGTACAGAGGCATCTTTCTTTGAAAGGTTTTTAAAAGAAAACACAGTTTTGAGAAGCCACTGCGGTAGAGAGAGTTAGGTGCAAATATGCAGTTATGTGCACCCCGCTAACTGCCTCCAAAAATGGTGTCAAAGCAGAACTGACTGATCAGGTGACCCAAATGGCTTGGTTATATGGGCACCTCTTTACAATATCCAAAGATTGTTCAGGGCTCTATAGTTTGCTGTGGCATCTCCAGTTAAAAGGACCAGGTAGTAGTTGATATGAAATACCTCAACTTGGAGAGCTGCTGCTAGTCTGAATTAATGGTAAAGACTTTGACAGACCAAGGGTCTGATTCTGTGTAAGGCAGCTTCATATGTGTTCATGATAGAAAAAAACTTTCCTGCAGTCACTCCATCAGTTACTGGGCTCCATTCAAGGTGCTGGTTACCATGTACAAGGCCCTTCATGGCTTAGGGGACCCACATTTCTGGTCATCTGACCAGAGACTTCTAAAGGTGGTTCGTTGTAAATTGGTAAGATCAGCAGCCACCCACTTGTAGTAGTGGTAGATAACTCAATGAAGATGTTGACTCAGTGTCCCCCCCACTGGTTTTTGAATGTTGTGGTTTGTAATAGCAGTAGAAAAACTAAGAGTCCAGTAGCACCTTTAAAGACTAACAAAATTGTGGTAGGGTGTGTGCTTTTATGAGTCACTGCTCATTTCTTCAGACTTATTTCCATTTATTCTTTGCATCCTCCTGGACTGAATCCTTTCGTACCAAACTGAGATGCAGGTTTCCTGTTTCATTACCGATGCTGATATCTCTACTCCTACAACCGCTCTGCATATCACACTCAATCCAATCAACCTGGCCATTGCCATTCAGCATCTGAAATCATCTTTATAAAATTTATATCTCTGGTACCTTGTGTTAATTTTATGGCACGCGTGGCCCAGCCAGACAAAGTGACATTTAATGTCACATCTGGCCCTCATAACAAATGAGTTCAATACCTCTGTGCTAGAGAGTCTTTAGGAAGACAGATCTCTGGAGACAGCTGAGTGAGGAAAGAGATTTGATAACATTCCTTGCAACAGGAAGAGGTCTCTTGCAGCTGGGTCCATCAGGTTTTTGGTTGTATCTTTGCACGCTCTAGGTTAATAACCAAGGTTTTTGATATCCAGAACATATCAGTCCTTGAATATGTTTGGTGTCTGTCGGAAAAGAAAGTATAGTCCTTAACCCTGGCTGTCTCCACCCACTTTCGATGTAGCAACAGTCGGACTGCAAAGCCGCTGTTGGGCCCAACATACTTGCTGGGCTCCAATTTTGAGGGAAAGTGTGTCTCTATTTTATTACGGTCCCCAAAATTTAGAACACCCCTATATGAAAGCAGCCTGAGTTCATTTTCCTTGAGTTCATATGCCAGAGATAAATCATATGAACAGGGAGTTCTGACCCTGGATTTAAGAGTGTTTTAAAAGCATCATTTGGAGTCAAAGTCAATAAGTCCTTTCTTAAATCCCACATGGCTCCGCCTCCGTAGATAGTGACAATGGCCTGTGATGTCACTGGCTCCTCCCTATGATGTCACTGGGCCTCGGTTCTTTTAAGGACCTAGCATAGCAGTGCCTCTGTCCCCCCCCCGGGGGGGATTGGAAAGTCAGAGGATCAGTGCCCCTGAACATTGAGTTTCCCTCCAGGCACCATGGCTAGTAGTAGTAGCCGTTGATAGACTTGTCCTCCATGAATCTATCTAATCCCCTTTTAAAGCTGTTTGTTCCTGTGGCCATCACAGCAAATTCCACGTTTTAATCACTCTCTGTGTAAAGTAGTATCTCCCTTTGTCCTTCCTTCTCCTCTAGTACGGTTCACCGCAGCCCTTCTTCGTGGGCATCTTAAAACTGAATGGTATTGCTTGATCTAGTAGGCATGAAGGATACTGCCTCATTACACATTAAGTTAGATGCCCTTCCCATCTGAGTTGTGTGGCTGAATAATACTGGACGGGTCTACCTAAGGGAGCGTCTAACTGGAGCATCTGCTGTATCCTGCTTCTGCTGGAAGCAACGGAGCAGAAACCAACCTGGGAGATTAGTTACATTATGCCCTGAAGATTTTCCCCTTGGTTCCGATTAGATATGCTCACAGATCGTTCTCGCAAGCGCCAGCTGGTGAATGGAGCTTAAGGAAGCCTCTGTTGGCTCGAAGCTTGGTTCCACTCCCAGAATGCTGTGCTTTCCCATATTCTTTGCTCTTACATGTCCCCGAGGGAACACTATGCCTCTTTCTCTATGTGTGGTCAGTTCATTGAAGCCATAAGGGGCTGGGAAGATCTCCACTCCCCTCTCATTTAAATGAAAGTAGCCACCTAAAGTCCTGTAGACCCCTATGAAAGCTAAAGCCCCAGGCAATAAAGCAATGTCAAAAACCATATCTAGCTTTCACAAAGAAATGAGTAGGAAAGTTTAGGCAATTATTTTGAGCTTGATTGGCTTTATTTCTGCGAGAGGGCAGTCAGGGGAGTTGGCTAAAATGTTAATGTTTCTTAATGTCTATGAATGGTTCCCGGAATGAGCAATTCACTTACATGGGGTGAAGTCTGATTCCAGGTTGTGTGGTGGAGGAAACGAGAAAATAAAGCAGGTCTGTTAGCCACAAGGCATAGAAGGATCACTCTGTCTGGGGCAAGTGATGCTCTGTGTTCCTGGTGCTTGGGGGGGGACAACACTGGGAGGCCTTCTGGAGTTCTGCCCCTGCTGGTGGACCTCCTGATGGCACCTGGGTTTTGGCCACTGTGTGAGACAGTGTTGGACTGGATGGGCCATTGGCCTGATCCAGCATGGCTTCCAGGGCCGGCTCCAGGTATTTCTGCGCCCTAGGTGGGTGCAGATCCCAACCTCCCGGTTGGGCCTGGAGACCCAGCCATGCCACCCCCCCTCCTCTCCCCCCCCAGGGAGGAGGGGGAGGGTGGGCAAGCTGTGCCCCGGCTGGGCGCTCTGCAGTGGTGGCGGCGGGGAGCCTCCTCCTCCTCCTCCCCCCACCCAGGGAGGAGGGGGAGGGTGACTTGAGGCCTAGGTGGGTCCTTTCTGGCGGCGGCGGCGGCAGCAGGGAGATCCTGCTGGCCGCCTCCGGCCGCTGCCTCCTCCCCCCCAGGAGGAGGGGGAGGGTGACTTGAGCCCTAGGTGGGTGCTTTCCAGTGGCAGCAGCGGCAGCAGGGAGATCCTGCTGACCGCCGCCGGCTGCCTCCTCCCCCCCCCCAGAGGAGGGGAAGGGCGACTTGCACCCTAGGTGGCCGCTTTCTGGCGGCGGCGGCGGCAGCAGGGAGATCCTGCTGGTCGTCCCGGCCGCCTCCTCCTCCTCCTCCCCCTGGAGGAGGGGGAGGGCAACTTGCGCCCTAGCCGGGCGCTTTTCCGCAGCAATGGCCATGGTGGGCGCCCAGTTAGGGTGGTGGGGGGTCTTTTCGGGGGGAGCGGGGCACCATTTGGTGCCTCTGAGGCCGGCGCGCCCTAGGCGAGCGCCTAGTTCGCCCAATGGGCGATCCAGCCGTGATGGCTTCCCTTATGTTCTTAATAGGCTGGTTAGTTCAAATTTATCAATGCACACAAATGCTCACTCACTCTCTGTGCTTTCTTGGCTCTTGCTCAATGCTCCCTTCTGTGGCTTGAAAGGCCAAACAACTATCCTGATATGTGAAGGGAGAGCTTTGGCAGAATTCTTCCTTCTATGAAACACTTAAAAAGTACATCAGGGACTTTCTTAGGTCTCAATATGGTTGCCAAAATCCAGGTAGCACCTGGAGATTTCCCGCCATTATAACTGATGACCAAATGACCAAGATCAATTCTCCTGAAGAAAATGGCTGCATTGGAGGGTGGACTAGGGTTGCCAGGCCTCTTACCGATTACTGGGGGGGGGGAGAAGGTCCCAGTCTGGGACACTCCAGTCGACGCTCTAGCATTCAGCTTGAAAACTCTATGATACCACAGTTTTCAGGCTGAATGCTAGAGTGCCCCCCTGGCAACCTGCCCAGCACGATCTGGGCACTTTGGGGGTGGGGTTCCCCCCACCGGCCCTAGCATGGGCTCTATGACATTATATACCGCTGAGGCCCCTCCTCTCCCCAAACCCCACCGTCCTCAGGCTCCACCCCCAAATCTCCAGGTATTTCCCAATCTAGAGCTGGCAACCCTAGATCTAGACCAGTCAGTCTGATACTTCCTTGGCTTTTGGGCCCACTGTCCTTCCTGCCTTTCCACTAAGCTCTCCCGTTGTCATGTCCTGAATGTGGTTCTTCATCCACCCCACTTCCTTTTGTAGCCCATCCATCCACCCCCCAGATCTGCGTTTTTCATTCTACTGACTGTCCTTTAGCTGCCCTGAATCTTGGCCCAATAGTCTGCACTCAACCTTGGCTTGGCAGCATCCATAAGAGGCGGAGGCAGGCTAGAACATCAGAAAAAGAAGTCCTCTGAAAGGACAGTCTTGTTGATTGAAAGGGACAACCTTCGTTGTCCTTTTTCTGGCACGTTTGATGCTGTGTCATTTCCCCTTTCAGTGGCACACAAGCCTAGGGAACATATGCTCTGTGGTTTTATAAAAAGCTCCTGGCACTGTTTATGGGTGCTTTTGCACACTATGCAGACTAGTATTCCTCCTTTCTGTCATCCATTTGCTACTCGTGCTTAGCGTTGGCCGTGCCAGCTGTTCTGAATAGACCTTTTCCATGGGATCGGTTAGAATAGATCAGGGGTCCCTAACATGATACCTGCAGAACACTCAACGCAGCCAACTCTATATGTTTTTAAGCAGCCCAGATCACCAAGAGTAAAATAAGAAGTGTATTTTTTAAAACGACAGGCCTTTCTTCAAAAAGATAATCCTATTATAGGGATTTCCTTCCTTGTCCTGAAATCACTGTCGGCTTTCTTATGCACTAAAGGGCACTGGGGACTCCTGGTGGGTGGTAAGGAGCCAAGAACCAGATAATATTGGCAAGTAATCTCAATGGCTGGGCAAGGCACCAAACTTTCCTGGGAGGGTTTTTACATGCAGTTGAATGTCACCTTTCGCTGTTACTTAATGCGGCCAAAAATGCATGCTCCGCTGGGCTGATTTTTAAACACAAATATCACCTGGTCCTGTTCTTTCCTGCTGATGTTTCTTTTATGTTCTCTTGCTGAAAAGTTGGTTTTCTGATGACACAGAAAGATGTGTTTAAGCAAACTAAATTTGATTTCCAAGAAGGTCAAATGGCAATCAGCTTCACTTGAGTCATGATGAAGATGCATATGTTTAGGCCTTTTTTTAACTAGAGGAAGCAGCGGCTTTTCTGCATTCCCATTTTCCTCACTTGTGTGTTCCTATTGCTTTGAGGGGAGGTGTGTCTATTCCACAAGTGTTCTGTTCCCCCTAGTGGTCGATTCGATATTGCATAACTTTCTGTCCGGCATATCTCCCTGCAGACATAAAGCAATGCAGGGCTCTTTTTGTAGCAGGAACTCTTTTGCATATTAGGCGACACACCCCTAATGTAGCCAATCCTTCAAGAGCTTACAGAGCTCTCCTTACAGGGGCTACTGTAAGCTCTTGGAGGATTGGCTGCATTAGGGGTGTGTCACCTAATACGCAAAGGAGTTCCTGCGACAAAAAGAGCCATGAAAATATTGATTGACCATTAGAGGGAGCAAAATACGTGCAGAAGAGACCCCTGCCCCAGCAACAGAAATGCACAAGCAAGGAAAATAATAATGCAGAAAAGCCCCAAGTTAAGGTCAGTGAAACAAAGTGGAGAGGTCATTGCACAGTTTCCAACAGAAATAAGGTTGCTGTATTTTATTGTTCTGTTTGTAGTCTAGCATTTTCCCAAGGAAGAGAATATAATTCTTTATCCAACTGTATTCTCACAACAATCCTGTGAGGTAGGCTAGATTGGGAAACAGTGATTGGACCAAGTTCACCCAGTATGCTTCAGGAATGAGTAACAAATTGAACGAAAGGCTTCTAATACCAACTTTACCCCTTAAAACTCAGTGGAGCAATCCATCAGTCGGAGGAGCTGACAGTAGCAGAGCTTCTTTACTCCCCCTTCCTTCCAGCAGCCATTTTCAGGCCCAAGAAAGTTGATTTCTGGGGTGACAGGACCAGCATGGGCCAGTGGGCTGCAGAGAAGGGTAAAGGGGATAAAAATAATCCTTCCTTCCCCTTCCATCAGCTCTGTGTACAAAACACTGGCTCTGTCACAAAGCTATGGCTCTTCCACATGCAGCTGCTGGGGTGACCTTGGGTCAGTCATAGGTTCTTGCAGAGCTGTTCTTTCAAGGGCAGTCCTCAAAAGAGCTCTCTCAGCCCCACCTAACTCACAACAGGGTGTCTCTTCTTCTTCTTCTTCTTCTTCTTCTTCTTCTTCTTCTTCTTCTTCTTCTTCTTCTTCTTCTTCTTCTTCTTCTTCTTCTTCTTCTTCTTCCTCCTTTTCCTCCTCGCAACCAGAAGATGCCCCTGTCCACTGCAACAAACAAAAGTATCCATAGATCCAAGCCGAGATGATACTGATAGATCCATGATCAGAACACCCAGGCTTAAAAAAATAGAAGAAGAAGAAGAAGAAGAAGAAGAAGAAGAAGAAGAAGAAGAAGAAGAAGAAGAAGAAGAAGAAGAAGAAGAAGAAGAAGAGGAGGAGGAGGAGGAGGAGGAGGAGGAGGAGGAGGAGGAGGAGGAGGAGGAGGAGGAGGAGGAGATTGGATTTATACCCAGCCCTTCACTGCCCTTTCTCTTGCTACCCCCAGAGAAAGCCACACTGAGCTTCAATTTACCCCACTGGGGAAACATAGAAGAAGAAGAAGAAGAAGAGATTGGATTTATACCCCCCTTCACTACCCAAAGGTGGCTCAGAGCAGCTTACAAACTCCTTTCCCTTCCCCTCCCCACAACAGACACCCTGCAAGGTAGGTGCGGCTGAAAGAGCTCTTGACAGAAACTGCTGTTTTTCAAGAACAGCTCCTATCAGAACTATGGCTTGCCCAAGGTCATCCAGCCAGGCGCAAGTGGAGGAGTGGGGAATCAAACCCGGTTCTCCCAGATTAGAGTCCGCACAGTTAACCACTACACCAAACTACACCCTCTTACATACAAGCACTTATATATTGCCTGCACATTGCCCCCCAAACAGAACAAACAGAAGCTCTACAAGATGATTCCAGGTCAGCTAGGGTTGCCATTCCCAAGGTGGGGCCTGGAGATCTCCCGAAATTACAGGTGATCTCCAGACAACAGAGATCAATCCCCCTGGAGAAAATGGCAGCTTTGGAAGGTGGACTCTATGGCAGAGGTAGCCAAACTTGCTTAACGTTAAGAGCCACATAGGATAAACGTCAGATGTTTGAGAGCTGCAAGACATGAACCAATATTGCACATCTTTACTGGGAAATATGTAAACGTGCTTTTTATTAACTTTATTTATTTATTTATTTATTTATTTATTTATTTATTTATTTATAGTTTCAATTTATATACCGCTCTAACCCAGTGGGGTCTTTGAGCGGTTTACACAGTATTTGATTTGATCTCTAACTAGGGCCACAATTTATAGGGAGGTGACATCCTACCCGCACCCAGGCAGCAGGGCTTCTTGACTTCATTCTGGTGGGTCTCAGGCATCATTGTTCCCTTCTCCGGCTCAGCGGCCTCTTCTCAGCAGGCCTTGTCCTCGGTGCACAGCCTCACGTCGGCAACAGCCCTGGTCACGTCGCTTTCGGCTCCACCGCACCACGGCGCTGCCTGTCCCTCTGTGACTCTGCCCTCTGCCGGATTCAGCCACCTGGTGTTGCTTTCCGCTGCCGCCGCTGCCGTCACCGCCATCACCACCACATCGCTGGTGCCTCCTGCTGCACACCCCAAGGAGGGAGGGTGCCCCCCGCCACCTACAGGCAGGTACCCATTTATCTACTTGCTATATAGTTAATGCTTTCGAACCGCTGGGTGGGCGGGAGCTGGGACTAGGGCCGGGAGCTTACCCCGGCTGCGGTGGGTCTCGAACAGCCATAGTGGCTGTTCACTGATGTTATAGCAGGCGTGCTACTGCCTGCGCCACTGCTCCCTTTAATGAGACTGCCAAAAATTATATCCAAAGCGATAAAAGCAGATGTTGATAATGATATTTATTTGTCCAATGATATTTGTTTGCTAATGGTTTTTAGCTTCCCCAGCCGCCCTGCCGGGAGCCACCCAATATGTGTGAAAGAGCCTCATGCGGCTCCTGAGCCACAGTTTGGCTACCCCTGCTCTAGGGCATTCAACCCCACTGAGGTCCCTTCCCTTTCCAAATTCTGCCATCAACAGGATCCACCCCTGAATCTCCAGGGATTTCCCAACCCGGAGCTATCAGCTCTAAGGCCAGCCCAATGGCACGGATGAAAGGTTCAGTTTTTACTCTCTCAGAGACTCACATGGCTGCTAATTCCAAAAGGAAAATGCCAGAAACATCCAGCATCTTGTCTGCTTAGGAAACTTTAACTACCTGTGAAAGCGACTGGGTCTTCCTGTGTTGGCGGGCCCACCTAGTGTCTTTGTAAAGGAAACTTGGAGCGGTGGTAAGTTACCAAGTAAGTTTCCTGCTGCAGTTCTGCTGTGGGCTGTCGGCTCCATCAGAACAAACAATCTCCGGTGGAATGAATAATGAAGAGCGTATGGATTGCCCCCCCTCCCCTCCCCCGTAGCACCCGGGCAGCCTCAATAAAGGCTTCTGAAACAAAAGAAGAAATGGGGCGGGAGGGCGGAATCAATCCACATTAGCTTCAAAGATCACCCCAAGAGGCGTGTGGAAGCATCACAGACAGAATGCAGAGAGAGGCAAAGCGAGGAAGAAAGGCGCTCAAATGAAACCAGAGTTCTCAATGCAAATCATGGCTTTGAACTTGGGGAGCCGCTCTGAATTATTTCCAAGCTGCAACCGAGTCCAAAGACACTGCTCGGAATTTAGAGAGGAGCTCAAGGTTGGAAAACTCAAACTTTCTGCATTGGCAAAAGGCAGTTATTTTCTAGCGATTTATCGAGGGGGAGGGGGAAGCAAATGGGCAGACTCTCCCCAGTACATTTCCAGTCGAATATGGATGCAAAACCAACCCTAATCCTCAACCTGCAGGAAGTAAAGGCCACAAACAATTAGACACAGGTTCGGTGAAATAAATGAGGCTGAATGCATTTTCTTAAAAGAGGGAGACGGAAACCATTCCATGAATATCCGCAGGCAAAATATGGCAGAGATAAGGAGAAAAAAAAAGGAATGACCTGAACAGGGGAAGACTGGATGCAGATGAAGAGAGATTTTCCTGGCCCATGTACAGTGCCTGTCATGGGAGGGGCTGTGGCTCACTGGTAGAGCACCTGTGTGGCATATAGAAGGTCCCAGGTTCAGTCCCCAGTAACTCCAGTTGGCAGGACCAGGTAATAGGTGATGGGGAAGACCTCTGTTTGAGACAGGGTTGCCAGGTCCCTAGGACTCCTGGGCTGGGGATGGTGGCTCCTTACCGGGAGCCAGAACAATGTGATGTCCCTATGTCACCCAAGAGCCGGAAATAAATGTGACGTGCCTTCGTCACCTGGAAGTGATATAGGAATGTTGATGGTGTCGGAGGGTGATGCTCTGGTTTTTGGGCAAAACTCTATGGTTTGAAGCTAATTCTACTGTAGAGTTTTGCCCAAAACCCTGAGTGCCCCCCCCCCCCAGTCACTGACATGCCTATGTCACTTCCAGGTGACATAGGCGCATTGCATTTATTTCCAGCTTCTTGCCTTTTTTTGGGGGGGTAATTCTCCCACACTGGCCAGCTGGCCGGTGCTGGGGGGGAGTGCCAGTAACTGGGGGATCCCCCATGCCCTGGGGGGACCTGCCAACCTGAGTCTAAGACCCTGGAGAGCTGCTGCCAGTTTGAGTAAACAATACTGACCTTAGAATCATAGAGTCATAGAATGTTAGAGTTGGAAGGGATCTTGCAGGTCATCTAGTCCAACCCCCTGCACTCTGCAGGAGCATAGCCGAAAGATAGCCTTACAACATACCCGAAAGATGGTCATCCAGCCTCTGCTTGAAAATGTCCAGGGAAGGAGCATCCACCACCTCCCGAGGCCGATTGATGGACCAAGGGTCTGATTTAGTAGAAGGCAGCTCCACGTGTGTCCACGTATGTGTCAGATGGAGGTGAGGTGGGAGGCCCAGCTCAGAAGTGATCCTAACTGTCAAAAGTGGTCTGTTTGCTGCAGTGATGTGTGTACCACCCTCTGGCCCCGATGCCAGCACACGGCACCTGTCTCCTCCTCCACCAGCTCTATACAATGAGGTGACATCACGACATCGAATTTATTGCCCAGCCCTAGCCAGTGAGGGAACTGGGTAGGGAGAATGCAAGGTGGCCTTTTTGTTGTTTCATTCTGCACTTCATAAAAAAGGGCATGTAACAGCCATAGCCAGAAGAATTTAAATTTCACATATAGGCATAATAAAATTATTGTCAAAATACATTTTAATTAGTGAATTAAAGTATGAATGTAAGAACATAAGAGAAGCCAGTGTTGGATCAGGCCAATGGCCCACCCAGTGCAACACTCTGTCACACAGTGGCCAAAATATACCAGGTGCCATCAGGAGGTCCACCAGTGGGGCCAGGGCACCAGAAGCCCTCCCACTGCTGCCCCCTCCAGCACCAAGAATAGAGTGCATCACCTGCCCCAGACTGAGAGTTCCTGTCTATACTTTGTGGCTAATAGCCACTGATGGTCCTCTGCTCCAGATGCACCATCTGTGCATATGCACCATATGCACCATCTCCATATGCACTTCTGCATCTTCTGTGCTCCCAGCTTCTTGCACTGCCCAGTGCCACCAGGGAAAGGGTTCTTGTCAGTGCAGGAGCTAATAGCCACTGATGTCCTAGCCCCACTGGTGGACCTCCTGAGGGTACCTGGTATTTTTGGCCACTGTGTGACAATGTGGGACTAGATGGGCCATTGGCCTGATCCAGCATTGGTTTCTTTTATGTTCTTATGGACCTCTGCTCCATATATTTATCTAATTCCCTCTTGAAGCTGTCCATGCTTGTAGCTGCCACCACCTCCTGTGGCAGTGAGTTCCATGTGTTAATAAGTCTTTGGGTGAAGAAGTACTTCCTTTTATCTGTTCTAACCCGACTGCTCAGCAATTTCATGGAGTGCCCACAAGTTCTTGTATTGTGAGAAAGGGAGAAAAGTACCTCTTTCTCTACCTGCATAAGAACAGAAGAGAAGCCAAGGTCTTCCTGTTCATAGAGTCCAGGATGCTGGTTTTGATAGGGTGGGGTTTTTCTTTGCTTTGTTTCCTTTTGCTACAGAATTTGGGGGTGTAGGCATGTAGGCACCCTCCCATCATCATCTGCTTCCCTCCTTCTGCTAGCAAGGAAGAAATTTCAGACTCAGAGTGCCTGAATTGGAGTACAGCCTAGAACAATTTTTCTTTTTTTTAAAAAAAACCCAACCTTGATCACAAAGTTTTAAAAAATCTCTTTTGTCTTGTCTCTCAAGGACAGTTGGAAGCCGAGGTGACAAAGAACCTTGAAGCGGTGAATAATGGGGATGAGGGAAGGCAGGCAAATGGTCCCAAATGTGGATTTCTGATTTACTGATGCAAAGAGAAAGGTTGGGACCAAGGCAGGAGGCATGGCTGAAAAGAAACTCAGGCAGGAGTCTTGAAGGCGCCTGTGGTGCTCTTCTCCTCCATCGTCGTCAGGCAGAGTTCGAACACAAAGAACATCAAAGCGAAAAAAAAGGTTTCCCACTGGATTCCTGGAAGACGTTTCCCACACAATTGAAATACAAACAATAATTTCTTCTGAGGAGCAACTCAGTGGGAGGATGCCGCCACTTGTCAGCGGCCGACATCTGGTTCCTTTGCTTCCCCTGATTTTCGTTTGCCGCAAGCTTCGCTGTTGATAGACCTTGTAGGTCCCTTCCGAGTGGTGTAAATGGTCCCGCACAAAGGGATAGACACCCCTTAAGGAATTCTAAAGCACCTCTCAGGGTGCATGCACACAAAAACTCGTACCTTGAAATTCAGAAATTCTGAATTACATCCTGAATTTCAAAATACTTGATTTTATAGTAATGAAGCAATTACAGATAGAGGATTGATCTCACTGTCTTTTTAAATCTTTGTTTTTTACTATTTTTGTAGGAGTGATACATGTATTTGTCACATTATGAAATATTCTTGTCATAAGTTGAAGATAGATTTCCCCTGTACCCCTACTCTTTAGAACGTAGGATGTAGTATACAAAACCAATAAAACTTTTATATATAAAGCTCATACCTTGAATGAACCTTTGTTGGTCTTAAAGGTGCCACTGGACTCTAAATTTGTTCTGCTGCTTCAGACCAACATGGCTGACCACGGGAGAACCGGGTTTGATTCCCCACTCCTCCACTTGCACCTGCTGATGTGACCTTGGGTCAGTCACTAGCTCTGGCACAACTGTTCCTGAAAGAGCAGTTCTCTCAGAGCTCTCTCAGACCCACCTACCTCACAGGGTGTCTGTTGTGGGGAGGGGAAGGGAAAGGCGTTTGTAAGCAGCTCTGAAACGCCAAGTGAAGGGCGGGGTATAAATCCAATCTCCTCCTTGTCCTCCTCCTCCTCGTCCTCCTCCTCCTCTTCTTCTTCTTCACACATCGACTTCATAGGGCTAAACTCTGCTTTGGATGGCATTGTGGTACAGAGAACCCTGACCAGCATCAAAAGTTATAAAGTATTTATTAAAAAGAAAATGTTCACACATACTTTTAGCACAGCACCAGAGTGAGCAAGGGATTCAAAAGAAATGGGTAAAACACAATTCCTTTGTCCCTTTCTCTGTACATGCCCTATCAGAAGTTTAAAATATAGGACAGGCTCCTTAGTTTGGAAGTTATAGATCTCTACAGAGTTGCCTTTATCTTGAAGCTTCCCCCCAAGTTCTTCAGGTCCCTCAGACCTCAGTAAAGAGTTCTGTCTGCTCTGATGGACTCAGCACAAAAGAGACCTTCCTCCTTGCTCCCCTGAGTTTTATCACCTCTCTTTTCTCCTCTTTATCACCTCCTTGCTCCCCTGGGTTTTATCACTACGGACCAGGTCAGACCAGATGAAGGAAGCTTTTCCTGAAGCCTTCAGGGATTTCTTCCTGAAGTCTTTCTAGTCTTATTTCCTTCAAATCTCTGTTCCCTGCTCGGTGGAGTGGGGGGCTGGCCCATCCAAATAGCTCTAGCTGGACCTATTAGCCTTTGCATGAAGTTGGGCTGAGGTAAGTCTGGAAAGCCATTGAACTGACCCCCTTCCTGCCTGTTCTCTGCCCAGAGAGGGAAAAAACAGTTTAAAACTCAGAGTGAAGGTTTTGCTCATTTCAAACCTCCAAAGAAAAAATGCATTTCTTCACAATCTGTGTTCATCCCTTGCCTTGAAAACTTTAGGGGTCGCCATAGGTCAGTCGTGACTTCATGGCAAAAGAAAGAAAAAGATATAATCAAAAGCTTATTCTCTCTCTTATTGAGGTAATGAAAGATGTTTGAAAACTTACAGCCGAGGAAGAAAATGCCGCTATTCCTTGTTAGAACGAAAAGCTACTTTTAATATATTACTTTTTCTTACAATTAGATGAACACAGCAGTTTCTAAACTTTCTGGATTTTTTCTCTTTTGCCTCCAAATAGTCTACCACAGAGAGGGTTGCCAGGTTCCTCCTGGCAACTGGTGGGTGACAGAGGGGGGCTTATGAGGAGAAAGAGGAAGTCCTAGGCCTCATTGCTGGTGTCACAGAGGAAGTGACATAATCATGCCAGTGACATCCAGGTGATGCGCTGGTATCTGGACAAAAAAATTCTATGGTAAAACCAGCATCTGCCATAGAGATTTTCCCAGACACCAGAGCATCCCTTGGACGTTGCAGACATGTTGTGTGACCCCAGCAATGAGGCCTAGGCCTTCTCGTTTCTCCTGGTAAGTTTCTCCCACCAGTCAACTAATTGGGGAGTTTGGCGACATGAATGCCACAGCCATGAATGCAACCGCCTTTGCTTCGCCATGGTGCGACTGCCCCTCACCTGAAGGGAAAGAAGAGGCAGAAGCGGCTTCCCAGGGAGCATCCCGCCCGCTGTCGCCGTTGCCTTCTCTCTTCCCCTTCCCTCCCAAGCTGTGCTGAGCTGGGTTGGGTGGGTCATCCTTAGCGAGCACAGGAGGAAAAGCTGAAGCCCCTTCTCCACCTGCACCATGGTCCCAATCAGAATCAGGGTCCTGGGCATTTTGGAAACAACTTCCCTCGCAACTGACATGTGATGCTCTGAGTCAAAGTTGGATTGGGGAATCCAGACACTACACATTACAAACCATAACATGCAGTTTGGCACTTATATGCTAAAATTGCTGTAATTAGCACAGAACTACTCTGATGACGTAAATGGAATACGCTCGCCTACTGAAAGTCAGGGGAGGGAAGGTGACATGGTTTGGCCAGATCTTACCAGATCTCAGAGGCTAAGGAGGGTCCGTACTTGGATGGGAGACCACCAAACTGGCTCTGCTGATACCGTTACATTCATTCATTCATTCATTCATTCATTCATTCATTCATTCATTCATTCAAGAGGTGGACTCCATATACTCCAACCATCAAATGTCCTTGCTATGATTTGACCTTGTTGAAAACTGGACGTGACGGAGGCACTGACAAGAAAAGTTTTGGCAATTATTGCAGTTTTGAAAACCTAGGCCTCACCAGAAGTGGAGGACTTTGCACTGCCTTCTGTCTCAGACTTGAGAGATGGCACCAAAGGGTTTAGGCAGATAGAGAGGTCAGGACACCTAGAGCATCTTTCCCTTCCTGCCATCTGATCCTTTCCTTTGAAGTAGAATGCTACTCTTAGGGGCAATTTCTTCTGCTTCTGCTCTCTCACTCCTCTCTCACTCACATGCACACAAAAGAGGTGCATGATCTCTTCATCTCGCACCACGGGGGCTGGACGTGCGTCCAGCATCCAGCACCATCTAATTAGTCAGAGTCAGTAATCTATCTCTATCTTTTACCTGCACTGTCAAAAAGTTACATATTAGTTTTAGAACTGATCGTTGACTCTGTGTACCTTTGTAAGACTGTTGCCACACCTAGCCCCGTCTCTGCTGCGTTAAAGCCTTGAGCACTCTGCTATTTTCTGCGGTTCCCTGGCAATACCAAGTCCAGAGGATCCATCTGGATTGGCCTCCCACCCACAAATGGATGAATCTTTGGGGTTTGTAGTTCATGATGTCCTGCGAAGGAGCTGGTGAAACAGGCATTGTAGCTGGCCTGCTGGAGTCGTGTTTGCGAGCTTTGCGGAAGCACAGAACGAAAGACAAGTTGGCTGACCACCTCTGTCACTTCCAGCTTTCAGCAAGGTCAAACGGTATCAGCAGTTTATAAGGGACACTAAAAGACTGTCAGATTGTCAGCACATAGAAATTGAGACATTAATTGCATTACATAAATTCAGGGTTCTTTTTGTAGCAGGAACTCCTTTGCATATTAGGCGACACCCCCCCCGATGCAGCCAATCCTCCAAGAGCTTACAGTAGCCCCTGTAAGAAGAGCTCTGTAAGCTCTTGGAGGATTGGCTACCTTAGGGGTGTGTCACCTAATATGTAAAGGAGTTCCTGCTACAAAAAGAGCCCTACATAAATTTAATTGATTATATAATTTGTAGTTTTCGTCATTTTTCATGGTGTGTTTACGTTGTCCGACAACCTGTCCCGTGTTCACTCCACTTTTGTAACCTCCAGATGGTGGCTAAAGAGCTCCCAGGATTACAACAGAGATCAGTTCTCCTGGAGGAAATGGCCGCTTTGGAAGGTGGACTCTGTGGTAGTACCCCCCACTGAAGTCCCTCCCTTCCTCGAACCCCAGCATCCTCAGGCTCCACCCCCAAATTCTCCAGGTGTTTCACAACCCAGAGCCGGCAACTCCAATGTTCCCTCTAAGCTGTTGACTCCTGTAAGCAAAAATTCTACTTCCTGAGCCCCAAAATCAACAAGCATAAAAGTTGTGAGCCAGCCTAAATTTTAAAGAATCATTTCAGTTTACAAACACACAAACTATGTTGTTGTTCAGTCGCACAGTTGAGTCTGACTCTTCGCAACCCCATGGACCAGATCACGCCAGGCCCTCCTGTCTTCCGCTGTCCGCTGAAGTTTGCTCAATTTCATGTTCGTCGCATCGATGACACTGTCTGACCATCTCATCCTTTGCTGTCCCCTTCTTCTTTGACCTTCAATCTTTCCCAGCATCAGGGTCTTCTCCAGTGAGTGTTCCCTTCTCATTTGGTGGCCAAAGTATTTCAGCTTCAGCTTCAGGATCTGGCCTTCCAGGGAACAGTCAGGGTTGATTTCTTTTAGGATTGAAAGATTTGATCTCCTTGCACTCCAAGGGACTCTCAAGAGTCTTCTCCAGCACCATAGTTCAAAAGAATCTATTCTTCGGCGCTCGGCCTTCCTTATAGTCCAACACAAACCATACAAACAGTTTAAACTGGTCTGCAGGATGAAGTGAGCCCAGGATCTTCTGTGGCGTGGGCCCCTCAACCTCCATCCCTGGCTCCAAGGGCCCTGCGCACACACCCCAGCCCAGGGCCAAAGGCCACTGAAGGTGCCTGGGTGACTTACCTGATGCAGCAGGACAGGCGGGGCAGGTGGGGTGAGCCACGCGGCAGGCAGGAATGGGCCTGTGCCTTGGTGGGCTTGGTCAGCCCAGAGCTGAAGCGCTTGGGTGGTGGCAGCAGGGCAAAGACTGCTGGGCACCGGCACAAGTGCCCCCCTTTATAGGGCCAGCCGAGCGGGGGAGCCAACCCAGAAAGGAAGCATACTCAGCTAAAAAGCTCTGTGCTGGGGGTGGGAATCTGTGGGCCAGTACAGGCTGGTGCACCTTAGAGGGAACCTTGCTGTTAACCCTAGTGGTCAGGCTGCTGGGGCCCAGCTCTCTCTACAACTATGCAGCCCTCCCTGGTCAATGGCTCCCTCAGCTCTTAGGGATCTTCTCCCTCCTGAGGGAATTCTCTGCTGCAGGCATCTAGGTTTCAACTCTGTCCCTGCTTTCTGGAGTCCTTCAGAGCCCTTTCTCCATCCTGTCTTGCTGCTCAAGCGAGTTCTATTTATACATTGAACTAGGGGGACTGAAAAATCTAACTTTTGATTGGCTCCTATCCAAGTTTGTTAAAGGGGCCAATAGATTTGCTACATTCTCCCTGCTGTTCGATTCGTTGCCCTCTAACCAGGCTATATTTCCCCTCCTTCTCTGATTACTTAGCTGTGCAAACCCTGAATTTGCATGATTGTTCAGCTTTCTAATACATATACACATCTTACATTCATTCTAACATGTATACTTTTCTATTGACAATTATATATACAAACATATACATGTGTGTGTGTGTGTGTGTGTGTCCCCGATTTTGTCACACGGACCTTCTTGGAGATGCCTTTTGCACATCAGGGGACCTCATCATGGACACCCCCCCAAGTGTGATGTGTATTTTGGTCTTGAGTGAAGCACCACCTCTACCACTACCACTACTTCTAGTAGTAGTAGTAGTAGTACTGCCAACTCCAGCTTGGGAAATTTCTGGGGATTTGAGGAACTAGGTTGGGCAGCAAGAGAAGAGGGCAGAGTTTGGGATGGGGAAGGAGGTCAGCACAGATGTGATGCTACAGAGTCCACCCTTTGAAGCTGCTGTTTCCGCAAGGGGAACTGATCTCTGTAGGCGGGATATCAGCTGTAATTCTTTATTTTATTTTGGGGTTTTTATTCCACCCTCCCCAAACAGGCTCAGGGCGGATCACAACAAATCGAGTCAAAAATTCTTGGAAAGTCCAGGCAGGAAACTCCAGTTGGAAACTGTAACTACTACTATTAGGTATCTATGTAAAATGGGAGTCCAGCCGAACAAGCTTTCGTGAGTCAGAACTAAATTCATCCAATTCATCCAGAGCTCAATTCATTCAATACAAGAAGAAGAAGAAGAAGAAGAAGAAGAAGAAGAAGAAGAAGAAGAAGAAGAAGAAGAAGAAGAAGAAGAAGAGGAGGAGGAGGAGGAGGAGGAGGAGGAGGAGGAGGAGGAGGAGGAGGAGGAGGAGGAGGAGGAGATTGGATTTATACCCCACCCTTCA
The DNA here is from genome assembly GCA_029375565.1 of Gekko gecko. Taxonomy (NCBI): domain Eukaryota; kingdom Metazoa; phylum Chordata; class Lepidosauria; order Squamata; family Gekkonidae; genus Gekko; species Gekko gecko. Next base: position 21,122,677 of record JAPDNY010000004.1, on the reverse strand, counting down.
CTACCCAAGGGAGTCTCAAAGTGGCTTAAAAACTCCCTTCCCCTCCCCACAACAGACACCCTGTGAGGTAGGTGGGGCTGAGAAAGCTCTTTTTTAAAAAAAAGGGAAAAAAAAGGAAATTTATTAACAGGATATAATAGCATGTTCCATATTCGACAACCAATTCTTAACCTATACTTTTCTAAAAAATTTTATCCCCCCTCCCCTGGCTTCCAATGATGCTCCGCCCCCCATTAACATTCCTATCAATATTCTCTTACATTCAATTCATTTTCGGTATTCAAATCATAAATTTCAGTATTTTCCTTTTCTATTTATCACTATTAGGTAACTTTTCTATTACAGTCTCTTTTCTTACAGCACTTCTATTATTAATAACTATCAAAACAGAGCAGTCTATTTTTCACATCCCAGTTAGATCCTAAGTAGTCTTTAAAGTCTTTCCAATCTGCTAAAAATTCTTCGTCTTCTCTTCCATGAAGTTTTCTTGTCAGCTTGTCCATTTCAATCATAAAAATCATTTTTTTAATCAATTCCCATTTGTCAGGTACCTGCTCCTGCTTCCAAAACCGGGCTGAGAGAGCTCTTGACAGAAACTGCTCTTTTTTCAAGAACAGCTCTTATCAGAACTACAGCTTGCCCAAGGTCATCCAGCCAGGTGCAAGTGGAGGAGTGGGGAATCAAACCTGGTTCTCCCAGATTAGAGTCTGTTCACTTAACCACTACACCAAACTGGCTCTCAAATTAGAAATGTATCCATCTAATGGATGTTTGTGCATCTGCTGAACAGAGCTTTGGCTGGCAAACAGTTGTGATGGAATAAATTTTGTTAGTTTTTTTTTAAGAGAAAGAGTGATTAACGCATGGAAAGAATGGTTAACACATGGAATTCACTGCCACAGGAGGTAGCAGTGGCTACAAGCATGGACGCGGCTTCAAGAGGGAATTAGATAAACATATGGAGCAGAGATCCACAAGGTATAGATAGGGACTCGAGGGCAAGTGATGCCCTGTATTCTTGGTGCTTGGGGGGGGCAACAGTGGGAGGGCTTCTGATATCCTGGCCCCACTGCTGGACCTCCTGATGGCACCTGGTATTTTTGGCCCCTGTGTGACAGAGTGTTGGACTGGATGGGCATTGGCCTGATCCAACATTGGCTTCTCTTATGTTCTTATGTAAGGTGCCATTGGACTCTTGTTTTGATTTTGCAGCTACAGTCCAGCAGGTATTGACATCAATATCTTTGTCTTCGCTACACAGAAAGCCTTCTAGCAGAGGAAGGCAGACTCCATGTTTCTGGGAGCCACTTAATTCCCCAACCCCCCCAAGTTCTTTGGGAGTTACCTTTCACAAAATGGTGGCTCAGCAAGTGGAGCCGGTCCCAAAATGGTGGGTGGGACAAAAATTACAGCAGTTCAGAGTGGGTCTGTAAGGCTTGGGTGGAGAAGCTTTCCCCTGCTGGTATTCTAAATCAAATCAGCGCCACCTCCCCAGACAATAACTTGCCCAGCAGGAGATTTTACTTTTATATAAGGACCTGTCATTGGTGTGGCAGTTTTTATATTTCACTAAAGGTAATGAGATTTCTGTTCAACTCACTGCATGATTTATTACCAGTTTCCTTTCTTGGCTTCATCCTGCCTGCACTTCATCATCCCTTTGCTGAGAGGTGAAAGCCAGGGATATTATATGCTGATAACTAGATCTGGTGTTCATCTTCGTGGCTTCTGTGCAGTCCCAGGCGCACAGGGAGGGGAAGTGTAAATCCCTTCCCAAGTTCTGTGGGCACCTGTTCTATGCATCTCCTCCCTTTTGGCCTCCTCCACAAAGTACTAGCCAAATTAAAGGCAGACAAAACATTCTGCAGACTCCTGGCTTCATTATTGGGTCTGACGATAGGGGTTCTCTTGAGAGATATTCAAGATTTAGGGCTTTTGCTATGCGAATGATTTGTTTCAGCACAGAGCTGATGGTTCTGCTACCGTGCCATCTGGCAAAGACAGGGAAACATCCTCTGAATCAGGCTTGGAACTCTTATCAAAGCCTCCTTCTGATCCAGAAAATTGGGACTCTCTGGTAGAGGTCACATGCACCAGTTGGAGCGTGACGCTATTTCCTCCAGAGGAATATGGTTCGCAGTTGCGCAATGACACATCCCTTTGTGCTGCAGGCTCGGCCCATCACTGCGTGATCAGACGCCACCATGGATGAGTTGGTTCCCCCCTCCATTTGTTTCCCATGAGCATAAACAAGGAATCGCACCTCTGCACTAGGGGTTCCCCGTGGAGTATGCGATTATGCACATCCTGTGAAGGGGGGGGGGGACAGCACTGAGTCGGGATGGGATGATTAGACCATCCTGACAGCATGAGAGCCTGCTTGAGCGATCAGACAGGGGAAAGTCCATTTGTGGCCCATCGTATCTGGTTAACACTGAACTTTCCCCAGTGTCTTTTTACTCTGCTTCCGTGGCAGGGCAGCACAGCAGCTCCTGCACTGACAAGAACCCTTCCCCTGGTGGAACTGGGCAGTGCATGAAGCTGGGAGCACAGATGGTGCAGAGGTGCATATGGAGATGGTGCATCTGGTGCATATGCACAGATGGTGCATATGGAACAGGGGTCCCTCAGTGGCTATTAGCCACAAGGTATAGATATGAAATCTCAGTCTGCGGCAAGCGATGCACTCTATTCTTGGTGCTTGGGGGGGCCAATGGTGGGAGGGCTTTAGTGTCCTGGTCCCACTGCTGGACCTCCTGATGGCATCTGGTATTTTTGGCCACTGTGTGACAGAGTGGCCATTGGCCTGATCCAACATTGGCTTCCCTTATGCTCTCTTACGTTCTTATGGTGGAGTGCTAGCAAGCGAGTGGCATGGGGGGCAGATCAGCAGCTTGCCCAGCAGCTTGCCCCACCTTGGTATGCTGACACCCGCCCTGCTAATATCATAGCTATCAATGGACTTAACCTCCCGGTATTTGTCTAATCTCTTTTTAAAGTCATCTAAGCTCGCGAAGAGTCGGACTCGACTGTGCGACTGAACAACAACAAGCTCCTGATCATCACCACATCCTGTGTCAGTGAGTTCCCCAAGTTAAATTGGAATCCACTGCCACAGGATGCAGTGATGCCCCCCTAGAAGGCACCTTATGACATTGGTTAATAGTTGCACAACCCCATGATGACACCTGGTGCTCATTTCCACACGACTTAACTGAAACCAGCCCATGTTTTCAGAACGGAGTCTTATTGGCTGCCTAATCTCATACAGCCAAGGGGCTAATAAATGTTTTAAAGAGAAAACTTAAGAAACAGAACAGTTGACTGTGACACTGTGCTGCCATCTGGTGCTGGACCAGGTTATTTCATCAGAGTTGCGTATTAGGGTACCCCCCCCCCCAACACATTGCACAAGGGATGTAACAGCCTCCTTCAGCATGGCTTGCCCAGCAATGGTTACTTTTGTGAAATGCAGCAGGCAGATGACAGCCAGAGCTGTTTTTTTGTCCCGGGAACCAGAGGAAAGGGATGAATTGAGGGCAGACCTGGATGGGACTGGCCTCACTTGGTCCAATCTGACCCTATTTTTTTTATATGAGGAACAGGATTGCAGCTTATGTTTCTGCTGGTTTTTCTTTTTTACCTGTGATGGCAAGCCATTTTTATTTCTAGGAGCTGGAGGACTATGCTGGGGCCAGGGATATTTATCCAGAAATTTTCTAAATTTCAGGATTCAGCTGGTGAGCTAGTCTGGGGTGTTTCGGTCCAAAAATCCTGGTGCTGATTTTACAAATCAACCCCCCCCCCGCACTGAATTCTACCTGTAAAAATATGTATTTTCAGACATTTCTTGTGTACCAATCAATCAACATTCTACGTATTGCTCACACACTATGTATATAAATAGTGCACACTGTATGTAAAACACCGTATATGTAACCCAAAATGCCATATACAATAACATGCATGCTCAGTAAAAGCGCACAGACAGAAGCCATTTCTTTGGTTCATGTTTAGTCTGAGGATTGTTTGATTAATATATTTTAAGCTGTTGAATGTTCTTATCTGTTGTTTCAAAACCACTGCCTTGTTTTTATTACTTGTTTTATTATTGATCATTTTATATTGTTCTTTTATGATTTTCATAGAATCATAAAGTTGGAAGGGACCTCCAGGGTCATCTAGTCCAACCCCCTGCACAGTGTAGGACATCCACAAATACTCCCCACACAAATACCCACAGTGACCCCTGCTCCATGCCCGGAAGATGGCAAAACCCCTCCAGAATCACTGGCTAAACTGGCCTGGAGAAAAAATTGCTGCCTGAAAATTTTGTTGTTTTTGTTGGTTTTGGCTTGAGCTTCCTCAAGGAGGTCTCTGGAGAGGCGTCATAAAAATTCTCTGAATACAGAATAAATGAGAAGAACCTCCTGCCGTATGCATTCAAGGTTCTGGCTCTTGACCCTGGGTGAGAGAACACCCATGCTGTGCCAAGTGCTACACCGAGGGGACCCTAATCTTCATGTGCATCATGCAAAACAACAAACCATGCAAAATAATATATAAATCAACATAAATAAATGTTCAATATTTCACAATATTTATATACCATGTATGCCAATTATCAAAATATGCTCAACTATAAATATATATCCTGATATGAAGTGGTTAAGACGCTGAACTGCAGGCTGTGGAAGGTCAGTAGTTCAGCAGTTTAAGACCCGAGACTGCCTGCCAACCTAGCAGTTCGAAAGCAAGAAATTGCAAGTAGATAAATAGGTACCACTTTGGTGGGAAGGTAACAGCGTTCCGTGCGCCTTGATGTTTAGTCATGCCGGCCACATGACCACGGAAATGTCTTCGGATAGTGCTGGCTCTTTGGCTTTGAAACGGAGATGAGCACCGCAACCCTAGAGTCGGATTCGACTGGCTTTCGAGCAAGGGAACCTTTACCTTTACCTTTACCTTTACAAACTATAATTGGTGCAAATCTTTCCACAAATAGAAGAAGAAGAGAAGAGGAAGGGATTGGATTTATACCCCACCCTTCACTACCCAAAGGTGTCTCAGAGCGGCTTACAAACTCCCTTTCCTTCCCCTCCCCACAACAGACACCTTGTGAGGTAGATGGGGCTGAGAGAGCTCTTGACAGAAACTGCTCTTTTTTCAAGAACAGCTCTTATCAGAACTATGGAAGAAGAAGAAAAAGAGGAGGAGGAGGAGGAGGAGGAGATTGGATTTATATCCCGCCCTTCACTTGGAGTCTCAGAGCGGCTTACAAATGCCTTTCCCTTCCCCTCCCCACAACAGACACCCTGTGAGGTAGGTGGGGCTGAGAGAGCTCTGAGAGAACTGCTCTTTCAAGGACAGCTCTGACAGAACTATGGTTTGCCCAAGGTCATCCAGCAGCTGTAAGTGGAGGAGTGGGGAATCAAACCCAGTTTTCCCAGATTAGAGTCCGTGCACTTAACCATTACACCAAACAGAGTTCCCCAATCCGCTGATGACTTCAAAAAGAAATGCCAAAAAATGAATGACTATAATCAATCTGTTTTACGTTTCCGTAGGTGTAATCCTGGTGGGCTCCATGATCAACACATCAAAGCAATCACTTTGGTGTTTCTTGTAGCAAGACAACGTGTGAGCCAGCTACTCAATCCGCATTTCGCCCGAGCTTCTTCAGACTCAGGAATAGTTATAGAACAAGGAAGCCCTTGTCAATATTCTAAATATTCTTTCAAGAAGTGCTGATGCCTCAACGATCTTACGGACATCTCCAAATTATGACGGTGATGTGTCTCAGGTAGCTTCTGGCCTAGGTTGCCCTAAGTGACTTTGAGATGTTTGCCAACCTTACGATTCTGTGACTACTGGGGAGGCGTTCTTGGCCTTTGCAAGATGACTCAGTCAGAACCTCAAGTCGGTAGCATTTGACTCGGTCTCCACAAAGCTCTTTCCGCCCCCAGCATGACCTCTCCAGAGGAGGAGAGGAACAAGGCCCTCGGAGCATTTTAGTCATTTGGCTCTTACTCCTCGTGGTCTGGTGGGCCGCAGGGTTTCCCTGTCCGAGAACCATTTCCCTCCCCTCCCCTCCTTCATCTAGCTGAGCCATACAATGTCAATCACATGGTTTATCTTGCTCACAGCTCTGCCGATTTTTTAAATTCAGGGCTCTTTCTGTAGCAGGAACTCTTTTGCATATTAGGCGACACGCCCCCTAATGTAGCCAATCCTCCAAGAACTTACAGTAGCCCCTGTAAGAAGAGCTCTGTAAACTCTTGGAGGATTGGCTACATTAGGGGTGTGTTGCCTAATATGCAAAGGAGTTCCTGCTACAGAAAGAGCCCTGTGTATAATTAGAAGAAATGTGACCATAAACTTGGAAGGAATTTTATAAAATGTGATATTCCTGTTCTGTCAGATGGGGGGTATATGTATGTGTGTTTGGATGCAGAATGTCTACTTCAGAGACCAGAACTGGAGTGTGACTTAGGGTTCCCAGGTCTGGGTTGGAAAATACATGGAGACTTTGGGGGTGGATCTGGGATAGGGTGGGGTTTGGGGAAGGGGAGGGGCCTCAGCATGGTACCATGCCACAGAGTCCACCCCTCAAAGCAGCCATTTTCTCCAGGGGAGCTGATCGTTGTCAGCTGGAGATCAGTTGTAAAAGTGGGAGATCCCCAGATCCACCTGGAGGCTGGCAACCCTACTGTGAGCGCTGTAAGCTGGGTCTGGATGACTGGTCCAGAGTGTGCTCTCTGTCAGTTGAGTCCTGGCCACCCCTGTTCAATCTAGGGAACCCATCAGCACAGTGCAATCCTATGCATGTTTAAGAACACAAGAGAAGCCAATGTTGAATCAGGCCAATGGCCCATCTAGTCCAACACTCTGTCAAACAGTAGCCAAAAATACCAGGGGCCATCAGGAGGTCCAGCAGTGGGACCAAGACACTAGAAGCCCTCCCACTGCTGCCCCTCCAGAACCAAGAATAGAGTGCATCACCTGCCCCAGACTGAGAGTTCCTATCTATACCTTGTGGCTAATAGCCACTGATGGACTTCTGCTCCATATGCTTATCTAATTCCCTCTTGAAACTGTCCATGCTTGTAGCTGCCATCACCTCCTGTGGCAGTGAATTCCACAGGATTTCCACAGGAGTTAATTTACTCAGATGTAAGTCACATTTTATTCAATAAGGCTTACTCTCAGATAGCTATTTGGAGGACTGCATCCTTAGTTGCCTGGAGCTCTTCAAGAAGAGATTGGAAGCTAGTTCAACATTCCTTACTACAATCCCACCACTAACCCTGGATCCACATATTGTTGGATATTGCACTGTTGTCATAGTTCAGTGCCCTGACCTGGATTGCCCAGGCTAGACCGATCTCATCAGATCTCACAATCTAAGTAGGGTCAGACCTGGCTAGTATTTGGATGAGGGACCACCAAGGAAGGCAAAGGTCATGATGCAGAGGCAAGCAATGGCAAACCATCTCTAAGAACATTAGAGAAGCCAGTGTTGGATCAGGCCAATGGCCCACCCAGTCCAACACTCTGTCACACAGTGGCCAAAAATACCAGGGGCCATCAGGAGGTCCACCAGTGGGGCCTCCTACTGCTGCCCTCCCAAGCACCAAGAATAGAGTGCATCACTTGCCCCAGACTGAGAGTTCCTATCTATACCTTGTGGCTAATAGCCACTGATGGACTTCTGCCCCATATGTTTATCTTATTCCCCCTTGAAGCAGTCCATGCTTGTAGCTGCCACCACCTCCTGTGGCAGTGAATTCCATGTGTTAAATGTCTTTTGCTTTGAAAACCCAGCCCCATAGCCAGAGATCTTTGGCTGGTGGGGCAAGGGCCAGGGTGCTAGTGCAGGGGAACAGGGAGCAGGGAGCAAGGTACTTGATTAGATTGCCCAACTGCATGTGACGTCGGGTAGCGAAGGAAAGAATGGCGAAGAAGCAGGAGAAGGAAAGGGAAGCCGCCCTACCACTTCTGGTCAGTTTCACTCCCCTTGGATCAGCTGTTTGGTTTAACAGCTGTTGGTTGGGAGTGAAACTGACCAGAAGGGCAGGGCAGCTTCCTTTTCCTTCCCCAGCCCACCCCCACTTCTGCAGTGAGGTGCACCAGGGGTCTAGGGGGGTCAAGGGGGGTCTGGCATCCTCTCAAGTTGGGGCAGGGCTCATCTGTGGAGGGGCTCTGCCCCCCCCTTGCTATGAACCTGTGTAAACCCTGCCAGGGGTCACCATAAATTGGCTGACCTGATGGCAAAACCACAAGACAGAAACATCCAGGAGATGAAGCATTATAACAGCACAATATCCAGTGATGTGTGAAAGAATCTAACCCCAAGTAAAGCCACCAGAAACTGCCTACTAGTTCTCTGATGGACCGTCTGCTTTGCTTTTTGTCGTCTTTGTGGCTGTCATATTCGTCTCTTTTTTTCCTCACCCCCCCCACTCTCTGTCCTTCATTTTTTAATCTCCTGATAGAACATTATTGCTACTAATTTAATTGCAGTATCGATGCTTTGTTTTGGACTGGATTTCTGTATGCTTGAAGTAATCTCTGCCTACATAAGCAAATATAGTGCCGCTTCAACAACAACAACAACAAAATCACAAAACCTTATTTGATAGTTTGTGACTCAGACAATTTCTTATCCAACACTGCCACCCTGTGGTGTTTGTTTTTCCCAGCGAAAACCACTCTAATCTCAGGAAGTTTCTAAATTCTAATTCCATTCCTCTTCATTCACAAATCCACTTACTCTTTTGAATCCACTTACTTGTTCCAGTCCTAATGCAAACACACTGAATTGTCCTATATTGCTGTACCACAAAGAGTTATTATTTGGATTGTTTTATCTTGTTTGCTTTAGACCCGACTATGGCCAACCAATAATTTCATTAATCTCAAGCATCCAGTTCCTTCTTCCTTCATCATCTCAGAATGGCTGTGGACACTTTATCCAGCACAGAAGAAACAGGAAGTTCAAATGAGTCACACTTCCATTTTTCTTTCATGGCAGAATTTAGGTTTGTGACTTGGCCTCCTTGGGCAGAAATGTCTACCCTTCTACTTAGTGTCTACTCTACTGAGAAAGGGCTTCTTCCTTTCCACCTATATGTTGTTTAGCTGGATAAGCATAATTATTTGACTACTGTTCAAAGACAACAGTGTGCCAAGCAATTTCACAGCGGTGGAGTGATGGCTTTATTAACAGAACTGCTCCCAATCGATTGTAGTTTATCAATCACACTTCCAACCACAAAAGTAATTGCAAGGCCAACATTTAATTCAGAGAAATGCTGCTAACATTGTATATTTACACTTCTAGAAAGGTCAGCAGTCTTTCCCCCCAGGCACATACAGTTTTATCCTTGTGCGCACACTACTATGTGTGAAATTCAGAACGATGGTGAATAAATAGCAGAAGCACGTATGAAATGGGGGAGAAATATGAGATGTTGTTTTTGCTTTCCAGATCATGGATCTGAGATATACATTACAGAGAACTTCTTGACAGCTGTTCAGTTGCTGGAATGATATCCCATTGTGTGGCCAGCTAGTTATGTTCTGCGGGGCAGCATACCGTAAAAGTCAATGCAGTCTCAGGTATGCAAACTGGCACCTTTCCTTGAATTTTAAGCTTTCATTTTTTAAAAAAACCCTTTGACATAGAAAAATGTAAGAGATCCAAAATATTTTAAAAATCAAATTCCCAATGAAACCAGAGACTATGTTAGTGGGAATCCTACTAGACAATATAGAAAGAGTGTCACAAGACCTACTTAGATATATGTTGACAGCTGACAGAGTAATATTTGCAATGAAGTTGAAGACAGAAGAATGTCCCACAATAGAGATCTGGAAAGAAAAACTAGCTGAGTATGCAACATAGGCAAAACTAACTAATTATATAAAGAGAAGACCACTGAAAGGATTTCAGCAGAAATGTCAAGTTTACTACTCATATTATGGAAATAGCTGCTTTTTAATTTTTGGAATTATCTGAATATCATATTAAAGGAGCAGAGAGCCATCGGTGGTTATTAGCCACAAGGTATAGATAGGGACTCTGGAGCAAGTGATGTTCTGTATTCTTGGTGCTGGGGGGGGCAACAGTGGGAGGGCTTCTAGTGTCCTGGCCCCACTGCTGGACCTCCTGATGGCACCTGGTATTTTTGGCCACTGTGTGACAGAGTGCTGGACTGGATGGGCCATTGGCCTGATCTAACACTGGATTCTTTTATGCTCTTATGAAGATATTGATTATAGTTTTAATCTTTTTTATTTAGCATTTCATTAATATTTAAATATTTAATAAGACTTAAACTTAGGTTTTGACATAGGTTTTGACAAATGATTAAGACAATATTCAGGTTTTAACTATGGTTTAATTTTAACACAGACGTTTGTTAATCTGTTAAAGACATAATCTTCCTTATTATTAACAGATTATTGCTAACATTAGGAAAGTTCTTGTTTATTCTTTTAAAGAGAGAACCCATCCCCAAACACTATAATACTGATGTTTTATTGTCTGCTTCTATATTTGAACTTTGTATTCTTACTAACACATCTGATTGTTCTTGTTGCATGTAACAATCCATCATATTGGATAACTTTGATGAATCTGTATTTTCCCCTACCCCCTCTTCCCATTTGTACCCCACTTTTTTTTTTTGAGAAAATAAATAAAAAAATTCATTGATATAAGAAATTGTAAAGGTTTACTCTGTAAGTAGTCAGCTCACTTCTGCCTTCCAGGGTTCCACTATTGCACAGCATGGCCTTCTCAGTGGCTGCCCCAAAGCTCTGGAATGCCTTCTTCCATAAAGTTCATTTGACTGAATCTAGTCAGAAATACCATTGGAGGGAAGACAAGGTGGTACAGCCTGATCTCAGCAGACCTTGGAAGCTAAGCAGGGTCAGTACTTGGAAGGGAGACCAGCAAGGAAGGCTCTGCAGAGGAAGGCCATGGCCAACCACCTCTGCTCCTCACTTGCCTTGGAAGCCCCTTGCTGGGGTCTCCATCACTTGGCTGTGACTTGATGGCACTTCACACACACCTCCCACACATGCCACACACAAACACAAATATATTCCAAAAGGGATCACTGCTTGCTTACCGCAGTCTACTAATATTCTGGTCTTCTAACCTCTTCTGTTTTATGCTGCTGTTTTAATTCTTGCTCTCCCTGAATTGTCTTGATATAATCATGGTATATATATTCCACCACTTATTGATGATTTTCTTATCTTTTTAAATAATGTGTTCCTTGGAAGTTTAAAAAGTTATTTCGTTAGTAAGGCAAGAAATGTCCTGATGGCCCCTGGGTTTTGGCCCCTGTGTGACACAGATTGTTGGACTGGATAGGCCATCAGCCTGATCCAGCATGGCTTCTCTTATGTTCTTATGATCTGAATGGCCCTTTCCACACTAGACCTTAAATCCTGGTTCAACTCTGTCCCCGGACTTGTCTTGCCCCATCAGTACTTCAAGGTGGTCCAGAGTGGATCCCATGCTGCAGTGGAGTACTACCAGCAAACAAGGCATGTGGTAATCCCAACTGTGCAAAAAGAAGATTTTATGTTTAAAGGCACTCTGCCTTTGGAAAGCTTGCATCTCAAGAAAAAAGGGTGCAGCATTGCCTTCACCATGACATGCCAACTTTCTGCGTTTACGGAAATCCCCTCTCTTTTCCAATTTGGTGTAGTGGTTAAGTGTGCAGACTCTAATCTGGGAGAACTGGGTTTGATTCCCCACTCCTCCACTTGCACCTGCTGATGTGACCTTGGGTCAGTCACAAGCTCTGGCACAGCTGTTCCTGAAAGAGCAGTTTGTATTAGAGTTCTCTCAGCCCCACCTACCTCACAGAGTGTCTGTTTTGGGGAGGAGAAGGGAAGGGAAAGGAGTTTGTAAGCTGCTCTGATACTCCAAGTGAAGGGCAGGATATAAATCCAATCTCCTCCTCCTCCTCCTCTTCTTCTTCTTCTTCTTCTTCTTCTTCCTCTTCTTCCTCTTCCTCTTCTTCCTCTTCTTCCTCTTCCTCTTCTTCCTCTTCTTCTTCTTCCACAAGAGGCATACCTGCACCCTAAAATTGTACTATCCAAGGGTGAATCTGTGTGCTTGTTTCTACACTTGAATTGGTTCTGAGCAACAGAAACTAAGCATGCTGTGGATTTCACAGGGGCTGTGTTCAGCAGTCAAATTTACCTTGTTTGTCTGTGATGATCAGATGGGAGCTGGTCACCAGGTCTGTTTGGTCCCCCCCAAATGACTCAAAGTCCTGCCAAACAGATTCTGCAAAACTGCACATGTGTGAAAACTCTCTGGCTCACTAACGACTAATTCAACACCAAAAGGCAGGATTAAAAAACAAAAACAAAGAAGTCAGTGTTTTATTTATGACCGATTTATACAGTCTATTTGCCCTGATCTGGATAACCCAGGCTAGCTGGATTTCATCAGATCTCAGAAGCTAAACAGGGTTGTTCCTGTTCAGTATGCAGGTGGGAGAGTGATTAATTCAAAGAGTGATTAACACATGGAATTCCCTGCCACAGGAGGTGGTGGCAGCTACAAGCATGGACGACTTCAAGAGGGAATTAGATAAGCATATGGAGCAGAGGTCCATCGGTGGCTATTAGCCACAGGATATAGATAGGAATTCTCAGTCTGGGGCAAGTGAGGCTCTGTATTCTTGGTGCTTGGGTGGGGCCAACAGTGGGAGGGCTTCTAGTGTCCTGGCCCCACTGCTGGACCTCCTGATGGCACCTGGTATTTTTGGCCACTGTGTGTGACAGAGTGTCGGACTGGATGGGCCACTGGCCTGATCCAACATTGGCTTCTCATATGTTCTTAGGAGACCACGAAGAAATACCAGGGCTGCTACGGCAGAGGCAGGCAATGGCAAACCACCTCTGAATGTCTCTTGCTTTGAAAATCCCATGGGGTTACCATAAATCAGCTGGGATTGGAAGACAATTTCTTTTTTAAAGAAACAATTACCTGCCCAGGGGAGCAGTGACACAGTAGAACTCAGTCAGGCTGTATGATAACGTGCATGCGGGAAAAGCGGATTGCACTGTGGTGCATTGTTAGGATGAAATATAGTCAGCCATGAATAGGTCAATGAACAGACAAACCGATCCACCTGCTGAAAAAAATCAGCTCACATTTGCAATTGAGAGGAACTGAGCAGAACCAGCAGGTGTTCAAGTATCCCTAAATCACGGCCTGTTCTAATGCAGGTTGCAGAGAAGAGTTTCCAGGCCAGGATCTGACAACAAACATAGGCTGTGGTCATACACACTAAATAATCCACTTCCAATCCACTTTCAGACTGGATTTTACTGTGTGAACTGGCAAAATCCAGTTGGAACGTGCATCGAAAGTGGATTATTTAGTATGTGTGGCCGCAGCCTTAATTGGTTTAAAAATTAGATGCTGAGTGGGAATGCTTGAGCCAGTTTGGTGTAGTGGTTAGGAGTGTGGACTCTAATCTGGGCGAATCGGGTTTGATTCCCTGCTCCTCCACATGCAGCTGCGGGTGTGACCTTGGGTCAGTCAAAATTCTCTGAGAGCTGTTCCCCCGAGAGCAGCTCTCTCGGTCCCACCTACCTCACAGGATGTCTGGTGGGGAGGGGAGATTGTAAGCCGCTCTGAGACTCCTTCGGGTAGTGAAGGGTGGGGTATAAATCTAATCTCTTTTCTTCTTCTTGCATTCAGATTTAGCTGAAGAGGGGGAAAAGGGAGGCTAAGAGGGGGGAAAGGAAGGCCCTCCCATGGTATACCGATATTTAGAGACATTCCTGAACATTTCTTGGATTGACTGACTTAGACAAGCGACATCAACAAAAAGGAAACAAATATCACATGGTAAATATTACAGGCTGATTCAAACTGTGAACCAAAAGCTGAAGAAGGAATGTAGAGCCAGAAAGATGTGGGCTGGCTGATGGAACGTATCTCGGATGGAGGAGGTCGCTGTTGCTTCTTCATGGCTTCTCCATAGGCGGAGGCCTGAGGACATCTGTCAGGGTGAGGGTGAGGAGGAGGAGGAGGAGGAGGTGGGGCATGTTTGGAAGGCAGGAATCAAATGCCTGGTATCACTCCCACAAAGACTACAAGGGACACGAGGCCCTGTCAGTGCGGAGAAGACACAGGAAATGAATCATCGTAGGACAAAAACAAATGGAGAAGACTGTCTCAGGAACACTATGCCCAGCTCTCTTGAAGGGAGAGCCCAATGAAAGAGATGATTTGAGTTGTTGCTTAAAAGCATACATCTGGGTCCCTGAAAAAGTTATGGTAATTGATAGATTAATTTTTCCTGCCCAACATTTTAAAAAGATTGGATTCTAAAGTAATTCTTATAAGGCCTTTCCCCCTCTTCTCTGCCTCCTACCCTAGGAAAGGAATGTATTTTGTCTTGCAGCATCTCACACGGCACCATGGTACAGCCCCCATCTCATTAGATCATGTGAGCTAAGCAGGATGGAGACTTGGATGGGAAACCACCGAGGAAGACTCTGCGGAGGAAGGCAAACTTTCTCTACTTCTTACTTGCCTTGAAAGCTCCTTGCTTGGGCAAGCCTGATCTCATCAGATCTCAGAAGCTAAGCAGGGTCGACTCCAGCAAGTACTTGGATGGGAGACCTCCTTGGAATACCAGAGGTGGGAGGCAGGGGCAGGCTTTATTCAGCCACCTCTCCGAATATCCTCCAGGCCCCCCAGTAGGTGTCAGTCCCCAGAGATTGCCATGATTTCCAGGTGCACACACAGTCAGTCACCAGAGGTCACCTTGAGAAAGTCAGTTTGGGGTAGTGGTTAAGCGTGTGGACTCTAATCTGGGAGAACCGGGTTTGATTTCCCATTTCTCCACTTGCAGCTGCTGGATGACCTTGGGCAAGCCATAGTTCTGTCAGAGCTGTTCTCTCAAGAACAGTTCTGTCAGAGTTCTCTCAGCCCCACCTGTTGTGGGGAGGGGAAGGGAAAGGAATTTGTAAGCCGCTCTGAGACGCCGAGTGAAGGGCAGGGTATAAATCCAATCTCTTCTTCTTCCAGGTGCACACACATGCACCTATGGAAAACACAAGTGACTGCCAGCCAATCAGAGCCTCTGGAGTGCCACTGGCTCGGGGAGGATGATGCAGCCTCAGTTTAAGAAGGCGAAGGCAATCCCCCCCCGGGGATTTTGTGGCTCTTAATAAGAGCATCAGTTTAGCCAGGTTTCCATTTGGCATTTAGTTAGGGTTTGGAGGTGGGCTTGGAGAGAAAAAAAAGCTTGTTTTAGTGAGACAAGTGTTTGTTAGGTCCCACAATCCCTAACTTATGTCTACTGGTTCTGTGGGCAGGATTTCTGTACGTTAAAAGAGCAACCTTGAACCTGGATAGGATCCTGCCTGTTACGGAAATAGGGTCCAGCGAAACCTTGCCAGCTGAGGTAGCCTGTCTAAAGAAGGGGAATCAAATCTCCTCCCAGTGCTTATTTACATTACTTGAGGCTCTTGTTGGGGGAAAATATTAACATCAGAACATAAGACAAGCCAATGTTGGATCAGGTCAATGGCCCATCCAGTCCAACACTTTGTTACACACAAATACCAGGTGCCATCAGGAGGTCCAGCAGTGGGGCCAGGACATTAGAAGCCCTCCCACTGTTGACCCCCCCCAGCACCGAGAATAGAGTGCATCACCTGCCCCAGACTGAGAGTTCCCATCTATACCCTGTGGCTAAGAGCCACTGATGGACTTCTGATTATACCCAGTGAGGGTGAAGTTGAAAGCCAGTTTTACTTTGTACACCAAAACAATCCACGCAAATCATTTACCCTATGAAATATTTAATTTTCTGTTAAATAAGCACTGGTTAGATTCAGGTGCGGGCAGCCGTGCTGCTGTGAAGCAATAGAACAAAGTCTGAGTCCAGCGGCACCTTTAAGGCCAACAAGTTTAATTCTGAGCATCAGCTTTCGTGTGCAGGCTTGCGCATGCAAGTTTATACCCAGGATTAAACTTTGTTGGTCTCAAGGTGCCAATGGACCCAAACTTTGTTCTATGAGCGTTGGTTGTTCCTCTCCATCGGGATTTTGTCTACCTAGCCAAATACCTATGGGGGAAAAAAACCCTATTTCTGCTTACCACTTAAATAATTACAGTCTTGGTTTAGCAGATTCCCAAATAAGAGAACTTGAGGGAGCAAGAACCTTAAATGCTACCAACCCTTTAATCAAAGCTTGTGTTCCCCCTTTCATGACAGAGAGTGCTTTGGGGTTTAAAGAATCCATAGGACAAGCAAGAGTGAGGGTGGGCAGGATATTCTTCAGTCTGCTGAGACATTGCCTCAGAGTCCCCCGTCTCTTTCATTCGCCGTCCCCCCCCCCAAGGATGCCGTATCACCTTCACATGAAAGCCGCCGGCCGCTTGCTCCGGTAGCTTCAACCATTGCAAACTTTGTCCTTTGAGAAGCGCCCTCCAATGTCGACTCAAATAATCAGTTCTCTAGGTATCCTTTTTGTCCTCCAGGACAAGTTGAGGACTGAGTTGCACTTGCATCAGTGTTCCCTCTAAGCTGAGTTAGTGTGAGCTAGCGCACAGTTTTTTAGCTTCCAGCTCACACATTTTTGCTTTAGCTCAGGAAGGAGGGCTCCAGAGCAAACTAGTTCATGCAGGAGCCAAATAGCTCGCTCACAACTTTGATGCCAGTCGCTCACAAAGTAGATTTTTTGCTCACCAGACTCCACAGCTTAGAGGGAACATTGACATGCATCCCTTGATTTCTGTGCCCTTGAGGACTGGAAGTTGAATATGGGAATGCCTCATGGACTAGTGACCTGTCTGTGACGTTAGGAGACATGAAGTTTCTACCTGTTGTTGCCCAGAAGACCCCCCCACACACACACACTAGGGAGAAGCCATCCACGAGGCCCCCACCCCTGAAATCCTGTACCTCTTGATATATTAGAAAGGGAAAACAGCCACTAAGGTCCCTCCCCCAATTTTGGAAAGCATATTATTAAAGCGAATAACAACTAGCCAGAAGCCCAGGAGAAATAAAATTGCCAGCCAAGCCTAACAGAGGTATGAAGGATGCACACCCCCTTTCAAAGCAGCTATTTTTTCCCAGAGGAAATCATCTCTGTCAGTTTGGTGTAGTGGTTAGGAGCACGGACTCTAATCTGGGAGAACCGGGTTTGATTCCCTCCAGTTTGGTGTAGTGGTTAAGTGCGCGGACTCTAATCTGGGAGAACCGGGTTTGATTCTCCACTGCTCCACTTGCACCTGGCTGGAAGACCTTGGGCAAGCCATAGTTCTGATAAGAGCTGTTCTTGAAAAAAGAGCAGTTTCTGTCAAGAGCTCGCTCAGCCCCACCTACTTCACAGGGTGTCTGTTGTGGAGAGGGGAAGGGAAAGGAGTTTGTAAGCTGCTGAGACTTCTTCAGGTAGCGAAGGGCGGCGTATAAATCCAATCTTTTCTTCTTCTTCTTCATCATCATTTTTATCATCATCATCTGGAGATTAGTTGCAATTCTGGGAGAACACCAGTCCCCACCTAAAAGGATCCACAATCCTGGCACTACAAGCAGAAGTAACTGCCCCATCTGTAGGACTGCCAAGCTTCAGTGGCAGGAGATGAGGTGCCCACACAGAATTACAACTGATCGCCAGAGGACATACATTGTTTATTACTGGGAAGCAAAAGTGCCCATAAAGGGTTAAGTTACGTGACAGCATGTTAGCCTTCTTCCTGGTGCAGCTGTTTTAGTTTGTTATTGTTAATGTGTTGATTTCAGGGACAGGCAGAGCTACCACTACACTTTATCCGAAAAGCCGTTCTGATTGTAAAGTGATGCAGCTGGTATTTCAGGGGAAAAGAGTACATCTTGAGACCTTAGCTGGGGGGGAAATTAGCCTAGGCGGTTCTGGGAACTCCTGTATGCTGTTCGTGCTTGCAGACCTCGACATGAAGGGATGATTCACATTGCTCGTACTGCAGGCGTGGGCCCCTCCTAAGCCTTGGGCGGCAAATGGCTACAGCGACAACCCTGGACTGCAAAGCAAGGCATTACCCCAATGGGAGAAGTCAATAAAAAAAGGCAACCTTTTTTTTTTACTTGAAAACTGGTTTTAACGATCAACTTAGCAAATTTTGGCAGTTACAAACCTGTACATTTTTTTTTTTGTTTTCAATTTTTATAGCAAAACAACACAAGACAATACTGCCAACAGCAAATATAAAAGACCAATGCTTCTGCTGACGAGGGACCAGATCCGCTTGAAGTGATCACCCTCCCTTTTGCATAAGGCTGTTGTTGTGTGGTTGTAAGAATGACCGAATCTCTTGAATGGCTACTTGAAATGACGTTATACATCTGTAGGAGCTGTGCAAAGACAAACTGGGTAGTATCCTACCTGAGGCTGGAGGAAGTTCCTCCGGCTTAAGGAACTTTCCTCCGGTGTAAGAAACCTTCCTCTAATTTAAATGTACCCCTCAGGGTACAGTGATCCTAAGCAGAGTTACACCGTTCTAACTTGAAAGACTACGATGGGCTTTAAAGGGCATAACTCTGCTCAGGACTGCACTGTTAAGTAGGAGAAAGGTTTCAGACTTGGCTTAGCGGTGTGGTGGGATACGGGCCATTCGTCTGAAAAACCAAAGTCATTCGGAAACAGTCTCTTAGAAAAAAGAAATGGTTAAAAACAATTGATCCAAAGGAAAAGTTATCAGTACGCTCTGAAGCGATTAAAAAGTACCATTTTCAAATCGATTAGCCATTTGCCGCTTTCCCCACTACCTTGACACTGATGATGTTCTGCAGAATACACAAATGACCACGGACAAGGAAATTAGAAGCAACCTGATTGGCATTGAATTATCTACAAAAGCCCGGTAATTTCAAAATTATTATATACACATTATTTTATAAATTTTTTCTCCTTCTCTTTTAAACACCAAAAACATACATCTTTTACAAACCAGCCTGCTTACAACAGGTAAAATTTACAAGACGACGATCCTTCTTATACAGTGCTTTAAAGAGAACCTTCTTAAATTTCCCAAATGAACCTCCCCGATGCAGTTAAGATGGGATGGTAAAATCGCTCACGTACACCCCCAGGTCTTCACGGACAGGACTGAGTTATGGTAATGAGGATTGCAATTTCCACCCTCCAGTTCAAACATATCCTAAATCGAAGCCTGGCTATATGGCCCTGCGGTACGTTTGTAAATTATTGCTTTTTAAAAGAATCGTACGCAATGAAATTAATGCATTTGTACAACACTCCCCCCCCCACCTGCCCTACTCCCATGGAAAACGTTTCAGTGCCTTTCTGTTTGATGCATAGCCTTGGAAATTTCAAGTGTAACACAAGGGTCTTTTAATGGATGAGCTTCCAGTGGGGACTGCATTGCAGGTATCTGGGATTTGAGATCAAGGATGCAAGACAGGCCCAAACAAAAATCAACAACTGTGTGTTAGCATGAAAAAACAATAATAGTAAAAAAAAAAGTATTTCAGCAGTTTATAATGATTTCTGAAACCACAGTTCAACCAATGTCCCACCAATCAGTTTCTGGAAGAGTACTCTATAGCAACACCTGGTCAGTTCTGTAGACTTAGGGAGGGGGCAAGAACTTCCTGAAGATGTGATTGAAAAGACATAGGCCCCAATCCAGCACAATGTTATGCTCAACTAATGTTATGCTCAACATTTCAATTGTGTTTGACCGTGATCAGAATAGAATTCTAAGAACAGATGGGGTCAAAGACCTTGGTGGAAGTATCATTATCTGGACAGAATTATCATTAACTGGACAGAAATGTGGACCTCTGTTGGGTAGCAATTCACCCTTCCCTGTATGTATAGAACTAGCATGCCAAGGAAAAGGCTTGGGCTGGAATGCTTTTTCTGCATGAAGGAAATTATTTATTATTTTTTGTACAGAGGAATCCCCATCTGCGGTCTGAAATCATGTAAATCCCAGATACAGTTTTACTAGCTTGATGAGAAGTAGGCCTCAAAGAAAAATGCAGAAAAGTGAATCAACAAAGGGTGATAATTCAGGCATAATTATTTTTTGAGGTCAGTAGACCCATCCTCTCCCTTAGGGCAGTGGGACAACCGTTTGGGTATTAGGACTTTGGGGGACGTTACTGGTGATAAAACAATGGGGGGGGAGGTTCATCAAAAGGAGGGGTAGAATATAGGCAAGAAGAGGGCAACGTAGGGTATTGAAGAAGAAAGGTGGCTCCTACCAAGAGCTCTCCTATGTTTAGGTGGCCTAGCTTAAGCAGCATTTGGGGGCTGATCAGTGGAAGACAAATAGAAGACACACAGAACAGCAATGGTTAGCCGCTTTCTCACACATATGGATCCCCAAGTTTCCAATTATTTCCCTGGGTGCCGTCACTGATATGTCTTTGTCATAACAATAAAAATAAAATAAGCCCAAGGAAGCACAAGTGATTCTCTCTGTAAATGGAAGCCTGCAAGAATTATGTTGCAGTTACTCGATGGGTGACAAAAACTGGAACTTGCTGGTTCTGTTGAACCCATGGTTCAGGAACTAAACATGTGCAATTATATCTGCATCTGCTTGAGGCAAAGCCGACGAACAATGCGAACCTGTGAAGAAGCTATGACAGATGGTGACTAGTGTTTCGAGGAACCACTATATCTTATTACCCATCTCTGACCCTTCCTAAAAGAAAATAAGAATAATAGGAGTTTGCCCTTCCATTAGGCTAACCCACAAACCATCTAGTATCTCCACAGAGTCTGCTTCTTTGACAAATGCAACACTACGTTCACCTACTTCACCTCATTTGGAAGAACCGTTTAGATTTTTGGAAGGTAAACGCGTTCTTCATTTCCTTTACAACTGGCAGATGCAAAATTCAAGTATCATTGTTTTGCATTCCCTCTGCTGAAAACCCTGGGAGGGGGGGCACAAGAGGGGGTGCTGAGGGATGGAGGAAGTGAACCAATCACAGACATGCTATAATCAAGTTGTATTTGCAAAGGGTTGTGTGTGGAAAGAGGAAATAAGTCACTGAGTTGAACAGGAGATATGGATGGGCCAGTACTTCCCAAGATATTCATACAAGCAGTATACTCCCTGCACTCAAAACTCATTTTTAACCGGTCTCTGAATTTTAACCTAAATATTTGCCAGTGAAGTATTGAAAGTATCCACACAAACTTTTGTAACCCAATGCTCAGTGCCGGGGGTGGGGACGGGGACAGTAAACTATAAATAACCAATGAATTATGCAGGTTTCTGACTCCCTTTACTATTAAAAGTGTTACCTGGTCATTGCTGGATTTTGTTATTATTATTTTTACTCATTTTGCTTTGTTGAGTTGGCAAATTATGAACCAATTATGGGCGTGCAAAAAAAAAAATCGGTATTTTTTGAGTTTGGGTATATTGAACCCCCCAAATTGGTATTTTCTGATATTACTGAATCCTAATACTAGTATGGTATTCGGATTTGGGATTTTCCAGAAATCTTGCATTTTTTCTGGCTCCATTATGCCCATATGAAGGTCCCTTTAAATGACTTTTGTGAGCCGCGATGTGACATGAGTAAACTCTGAAGGTGTTTAAAGGGCTTGCAATCTCTTTAAACACCTTCTCCAAGTCATGAGTTCACTTGGAAGGTGTTTAAAAGGGACTGTAAACCCTTTAAACACCCTTTAACTTCAGCTCTCTAGGGGTCCCAAAAAATCCCAAATATTTTTGGGATATTTGGGACTTAGCTATTTCGGACAGCTGGAAAAATACTGAGATCTGTATCTGACTGAAAGAACAGCTCGGATATACCAAATGCACACCCCTACAACCAATATCTTCTTCCACTGAAAGAGATAGGTCATTAATCGAATGATTAACGAAACCAGAAATGGTTGGAAGTCAAGGAAATCTCTCACTCGAGGGATGGCATGTGCTGGAAACATTCATTTACTGTTGTGTTGATGCAGAACCACAATAAGGCAAGGGCATGAGAAATCTGGTAGGTCATCTTTTCAACCATCAGTACTCTCCAAGAGTAATAATTTATGTATTCCATACACTTTCTGGCTGAATGCTCCCCATAAAGGATCTCCCTCAGTAAATAAGCCCTCTGCATTACTGAATGCAAACCCCTTGCTTATATGTAGTTTCAGAGGGTAGCTGTGTTGGTCTGCAGCAGAAGAGCTGGGTTCGAGTCCAGCAGCACCTAAGAGACCAACAAGATTTTGGGGATATAAGCTGTTGAGACAAAGCTCCCTACACACTCTCGAGAGACCTTTGGCTCTCGAGAGTGTGTAGCTCCAAAATCTGGTTTTTCTCCAAGGTGCTACTGGACTTTAGCTCTTTTTATGCTTATAGGTAGAATAAGAATACTGTAACAGTACTGTAGAGCAAAGTGTGTGTATACATATGTAAATACACACCCACCCACCCAAAGGTTTCCTGTTGTGTTTAAATGACACATGGCTCTTAATTCAAAACATTGCTGAAGCCAAAGATTCTGTATCCCCCCCCCACTCCAGAGCCCAATTAAACAAACTCATCTGGATATTTGGACTTTTACACATACAAACTCACTGTCTCTGCAGAAGACGCAAAGGAGGGTAAGGTTCCTGCATTCTTCAACAACTTTGGAGGAAGAGGGGATTTTGGCAGATTCAGCTTTCCACATCTTCATGAGAGTATTTTTGCCAAAATTCCCTCTTCTGCCCAGGTATAAGGGTGCTCTGTTTCCCAATAATGGGTTTCCCCCCACTTGTTACTTCCATGCTTGTGTGCCTCTATTGGTTTTCCCCATTTCTGCATGTGTTTCGCTCCCTCTTGTGGTCACTTTGGTATTTCAGCACTGTATCTCTGGCTTATTTACCAGCACAATTACGGTGCTTGTAAAAAAGCTGCCGATACAGTGATGAAATATCAAAGTGACCACTAGAAGGAGCAGAATACATGCAGAAAAGGAGGGGAAAACCCCTGATGCTCTATGCGTATGCAAGCAATGAAAATAAGATGTGTGGAAAAGCCCAACGTCTGCTTGATCATAGGAGCCAAAAGAAATATGTTCACTATCTTTCCCCCTCATTTCATCAGTGCAGAGCACTGGGTAGTATTAAAGGGCTGCTTGGCAGCCGGTCTACATTGGCCCATCTGCCCCTCACCTTTTGATAAGCACAGCACTGTTGGTTGGTTGAGCAGTGGGACTGTGCTACTTCAACACGACCCAACCTATCCAAGTGAGAGCCCGAGGCAAATTGTCCCACTGCAGTTTCTATGCCACTGAAAGAACGTAGGGAATTTGTACACAGACTTTTACTTCCACTTAATAAGGTCTCCAAATATCTCTCCGCCCTGTCATATTTTGAAGCCAGAGGTGCAGTTAAAGCCTTTGAATATACAATTGGACAAAGTCATTATTATTTGTATGTTACGTCTAGAGCATTACAGAAAGGAACATGCCTATGGACTAGTAACTTTGACATTGGAAGGGATTTTTTTTAAAAGAGAATGACTCGGCTTCGCCAACTGGGTTTCCTTTCATTCATTAGAAAGACGAAGTTTAGAATACGTAGCAATGCCTGGATAGGGATTGTTGTTATCTTAATACTGTAAGTGCTTTATCCTTGTAACACTTTTAATAGTACAATACTAGACAAAACTAGGAGAATGAAGGCTTGGTCCATTGCTGAACATTATCCTCCTGGTGAACCTCACCCCTGCAAAAACAGGAAGATGACCGCTCCAAGGACTTGGATTCTGATCCTAGGGAACCATTCTCTGGGAAGACCTTTCACCTCTTTGTATGCACATATACAGTACTGATTTCTTGACAGGGTTAAAGATGGGTTATGTTATATTTCTGCCTGGCCCAATATATATAAATATGTATACATATTGAGAGACATCTACTTTCTTAGCAAAAACAAAAAAATTGTTTGCAACAGTTATGCTATGAATGGGACCAAACAACAGTAACAACAACATCAACAAAACCAGTTCCTTCACACTTGAGTCTGTTGATGGGTCTCCACAAAGGGAATGTGCATGTGATGGTGATCCAGACAGAGCTCTTCGATGCTTTCATAGTCGCTCATGGCAACCTCTGAGTCATCAAAGCCGCAGCCCGCTGAAACGTCAGATGACGATGCATCCAGGGAATTGTGTAAGGACAAGGGCTTCTTTGTTGCACTAACGTTTTCCATATTTGGTCCCGGGCCAATGCCAAAAGTACTAAATTCATTCCCAGTCTGAGACCCACCATTGTCCATCTCATTGGGGAACTGATGTGGGGGGAGGTACTGGCTCGGGTGGAACTGCGGCCTTCGCCGACAATCTGGGCTAAGTGTGCTGGCCATGGAGATTGGCTGCGAGGGGGGAAGCGCTTCATACTGGTCTGGGTAGTCCTCCGGGAGAGGAGGCGGTAACTGGTCCTGGTTTAAAAACTCCTCCTCGTGCGGTGGTGGGTAGTCACTGTCAATATCGTAACCACCAAGGTAATAATCTGTTTCCAATTCTCTCGTACTCCCGTGATGCACCGAACCACCATCTGCTGTCTCGTAATTGGGCACTTCCTCAATGTCAGATAAGCGAGCGCTCGGCATCCAGTCAGAGGTGTCCCAGTGATAAGCTACAGGAGGAAACAAACACACAATGAATCCGGAGGGGGAACAGAACTCTCAGCAAGAAATGAAATCTACAGCATGCACCTGCTAGGAAGCAGATCCCTGGGGGAGGGGGCTCAGCCAATTGCAGCTGACTATGCAAATAATTAACATGCACCACAGTGTTGTTCCTCCCCCCAAAACACTGGCCAACCATGCTCTGGCCATAGTTGGTAGAAGCAGTCTTATGTAACAAGGACCACGGTATGACACGACACGACACAACACAACTATTTCACGTTTGCAGATGCTGTTAGAAAGTAAAAGATCCAGGAAATAATCAAAAAACCCTAAAAACCTAGAGTAAGGTGGAAGGATGTGGAAATCCATCCATCAGTTAAATAAATAAACACATTAATAACCGCTAGCATGCTGTCACTGCCGTGCTCCGATCTGGATCTGGAGAGAAAAGTAATTACACAGGCACATAATGCGAGATATGAGAAAGAAACCGCTGATTCCTGAAATTAAAAAAAAAAATGAAGTTTTCCCCCCAAAGGCAATCAAAATATGCACTGTAGCATGCTTAAACATGCAGAATTCGGGCACAGCCTGATCCCCAAAGTGGAGAACGAACAAAGCCAGATTAGTAAAATGTTTAAAAAAACCCCAAAAAACAAACCCGAAGCTGCTCCCCCCAAGACCACCCTCTCCCACCCCACTGCAGCCGATGGAAAAGTCACCTCTGTTGTAGCTCTGTCCTTGATCCATACCAGTCACTGTTAAATACAAAGTGGAAAAGAGCAACACTGGAAATTCTCAAGTTTGAAACCAGTTACAGGTTTAAAACAGACAAACTGTAGACAGTAACCAAGAGTCATGTGACAACTCAAAACCAAATGGGTTTATTTTATTTATTTATTAGATTTATACCCCGCCCTCCCCGCTGAAGCAGACTCATTAAACCTTGTGCCACAATCAATTGGTTACTTGAAGATGTCTGGTGACTTTAGTTGCTGTAGATTTTCCGGGTTGTGTGGCCGTGGTCCTGGCACTGTAGGACCCGACGTTTCGCCAGTAACTGTGACTGGCATCCTCAGAGGTATGACACAGAAAGATGGAGTGCTCTGTGTGTCAAGGTGAGCAGAAAAATGGTAGGCAGGTAATTTATATCTACTCCAGAAGGTGGGGTAGGGCTGAGTCATTATCTTCTAGGAGTTCCCCAGCTATGAACATGCTAATAGAGGAGCTTTCCTGAGGAGGTTCTTTTGTCTATGGATTGTTTCCTGAGGAGGTTCTTTTGTATATAGATTGGCTGTTGAAACTCTAATCTTATCTGTAGTGCTATTGTCAGATGTAGAGCCTTTTGTGTTTTTCAGGACAGGAAACCATGCCCTATTTATTTTTAAACTCTCTTCTTTCCTGTTTTAATTGTGTTTATGTTTATGAATTTCAATGGCTTCCCTGCGTAATCTAACATGGTAATTGGCAGTGTCCTCCAGCCTTTCAGTGTCTTGGAACAAAATACTGTGACCTGTTTGAGTTAGGCTATGTTCAGCCACTGCTGATTTTTCAGGTTGGCATACAAAAGAACCTCCCCAGGAACCAGGAAACCATCCATATACAAAAAACCTCCTCAGGAAAGCTCCTCCATTAGTATGTTCATAGCCTGGGGAACTCCTAGAAGATAATGACTCAGCCCTACCCCACCTTCTGGAGTAGATATAAATTACCTGCCTACCATTTTTCTGCTCACCTTGACACAGAGAGCACTCCATCTTTCTGTGTCATACCTCTGAGGATGCCAGTCACAGTTACTGGCAAAACGTCAGGTCCTACAATGCCAAGACCATGGCCACACAACCTGGAAAATCTACAGCAACTAATGAACTCCGGCCGTGAAAGCCTTCGACAACATATTGTCTGGTGACTCTTTGTTTGTTGCAACTAATTTTATTACGATCCTAGGTCAGCCGACTCTGCTAATTTGGCTCCAGCAGACTAAGGGAGCAATCCTGCACAGGGCTACTTGGAAGTCAGTACCAAGTTATTCAGTGGGGCATACTCCCAGGAATGGATCCTTAGAGTTGTAGTCTAACATGGCTGCCCTGCCAAAATGGCCGACATCTCTCACAATGCAGTATCTAGTTCTAAAACTGATCAGGGTTGAAGTATTAAGCAACACTTCGGTTTTAACATTAAAAGGACTGAGGGGAGCTACTTTTTCTAAGACAAATATAGACAAACATTGCATTACATCTATTGGCAGGAACATACACCTTTTTCTCACTACAGTTATCTGAATCAAACATGCAGACCTGACTCAAGCACGCGGCTTTTAACACAAACATCTAGACATTTCTGTTTTAAACTGCACAGTACGGTTTGTTTTCTCTCTCGCTCAGTTTTGAAACAGAAAAAAAAATAAAAATCTACCATTCTCAGGGCCGGTTCAAACAAATCTGGGCCCAAGTACGCTCAGATACCACGGTGAGGGGCACAGTATAACAACCTGAACGGAACAGAATAGAAAGGCAGTCAATGGCGCCACCCGCAGCAAACACAACAGAGTCCACGTCTAAGTCAAAAGTATTGTAGGGGCTGGGCAGCTCAGCAATGTGCTCTGCAGTGAATAAACGCCTCTATATCCTGGACTTTATTAGCATCATGTAGACAGCCTGTAGGGTATGCTCCCCTTTACATTTGGGATTACCCAAAGGTGCCCTTGCCAAATTGATCCTCAATAGAGGCGAGCATTTACGCTTGCAAGATTAACCTCGGTTCCTTCCCGAGTAATGGAAGGATCTCATACTCTGATACTTTCTGGATTGTGCTTCTGGACAGATAGGAACTTTGGAGCATCGCTTAGTGGAATGTGGTACCTTCTGCAGTATTAGGGATTTGTGGATTACTCCTCGTTTCGTTGGTAATGAGGGGTTGCTAACCCCGGATAAGGCTAAGAAATTCTTGACAGGCATGGATTTAGGAGTCACATTGGGCGCAGCCAAATTTTGTGCTCGTGTAATTAAATCTGAAGGACCTCAAGTGCAGTAATGGGTTGGTTATTTAAATTACTTACTTTTTGGTTGCATCTCTTGTGACACTGCTCGAGGCCTGTGGGCTAAATGAGCAGCATCGTTAAAAGTAAGTGTTATGGGGTTCTGCCCGTGGAATGTTATCTTCTCCACTTCTCTAACTGTGGCCTGAAATGCCGTCCCAAAATGTTGCTCTGAGGAGTAGAGGGAAACAACATTTTGGGGGGGCAGTCTGAGCGACAGCACAAGGCAGGAGGTGAGAAAGTCATGCTCCACAGGCAGAAATTCTTCCATCCATGGAAATGCTGTGCTGGATCCCAGCCCAGGGCAGATTGCTAATGTCTGCCCATGCAGCCCCTGCCGCTGCAAAACAGGCGCGACTTACAAAAGCCAGAAAACTGACCAAAAGGAGTGTCATTTGTAAAGCAGATCCAGAGGACTCCTTTAGTTTATTTCCGGGGATAGATGGTCTGCATGTTTCTTAGACTGTGAGGACTAGGAACTTGCTTTTTGTTTTTATTTTTAATGGTAAAGTCTGGTGGTGAGAAGCAATTGACAGTATCATTCGATTTTCCAATAAGGTTTCTTCATTGCTATGCCCTTCCAGAGAAATGTCTCTGGTAGCTTGCAAAGAGCTGAAGATGTACAAGGCTATGAAATGGTGCAAGCTGGTGGAGTAGCTAGCATCTTGTGGTCCGTTTGGGATGGTGTGCCTTGCACATCTGTCTTTTCAAGCGATTCAGTAAGTAGGATTGAACCAAATTCTGCTTAAATCTGAGGTCAGACTTGGAAAAGGCCAGCCCTGGGCAAGAACTGCCTCCAGAAAACACTCTGGGCCATACAGAAGATTAGATTAGCCTGAGTTTGTGTTGGGTGTAGATGGGATTTGGTACCTCCTCGTACCTTTCTGACCATGCATCATTTGTATGAGACCTTGCTTGATGCAATTCCTTCAGTATCGCTGCACCATCCCACACCAGAAAAACCTCCCGGATGGTTCTAGGGTGCTAGTGGGACACTGAGACTTGTGACACTCGACAGACGCAAGGATCTTCTACACCTCATCTCCACCCCCTTTTGCCCTTTATAGGAGACCATAGATTGAGCTGTGTGTTTATGGAGGAATATCCCACACCGCTCTCCCTTGGCCACAGGGGTGCTCATGGTAGAGACGGATGTTCAGTGGAAACTAAACTAACAAACCGATGAGCAGAAGGGAGATACTTTCTTACGCTATCCAGTGGTTGCTGCTCAGGCAGCACCGTCTGAACCGGCCCTGACTATTCCAAAACGAAAACAAAAAATGAAAACAAAAACAAACTGACTCAAATTATAAGGATCAGACACAAGGAATTTTCCTGGTTTGCTAAATTTCATGCTCACCCCCCCACTCAGTGTGGTTATTATTATACTGCATGTGTGAATGCACAACTAAGAATTGTTATCCATACATCTTGCAGCAGAACCTCATCGGCCTCACTTAGCTCGTCCACTCCACAAAATCAAAGTGAATTCCTTTCCTTGTTGGTTTCGAAGGAAAAACAATGCAAGCAAGGTTTATGCGGTATCAGAATTCACAGCTGTTCCCATATATCTCTCAGAAACTTTCCTAGGACGGCTGGACTTACAAATGGTCAAGCTGAAGTTCATTTGGAGGGAGGAAGTCTAAAACAACTTTGTTTAGTTTGAACTGACTACCAAAATATAATTTACCACCTCCTAAATTGGATTCCCCCCTCCCCCCCTCAGAGGTATCAATAATGTACCTTACAGGTAGGAAACAGCAAATGTGCCCTATTTTGCTTTGGGAGGGGGTCAATAGTTCTACTTCTTTCATATACTTTGTTAAAAGTCTTGTTTTTCTGTTCATTGCTGTCAAGTTTTGTAGATTTCTGTTTGTGTATATGCATGTTAAATGAGATGGGCATGAACTGGGAAAATGGAGGTTCGTCCCGGTTTGCGGGATCACATGAATGACGAACCTTTGCAAATGTACCCTTTTAATGAACTGGTTCATTTCGTGAGGTTCCTGATGCGGTGAGGGTGGTCTTTCTTCCCTCCTTTTTGCTGGGGATGGCTCCCCGAGGCCAGCAGAACAGGAGGGGAGGAAGATCTTGCAAAAGCTATTTAAAGGGAACGTTCCCTTTAAATGGCTTTAACAAGCGCCACCACGCACAAGTGAAGTCCAAGTGGCAAGTTCACCCATTAGCTGTGAACTCACCACTTGGACTTCATTCACACATGGCACCTGCTTGCAAAAGCCATTTAAAGGGAATGTTTGGAAATGGGAGCAGGGAGCGAAAGGGATCACTGAGATGGCTTGCATTTCGCTATCTCCCGCTCCCCCCCACCCCTCTTCCCACCACAAACCCCAAGAACCTCCAAAAACCACGTGGAGGGTCACGGATAGGGAGGGCCACAAACTTTGGTTTGCAAACCATGAACCATCTATATTGATCACGAAATTAGGTTTGTGCCATCCCTAGTTTCTACACGCAAGGTATATAATTCCTTAGGTATAAAATATGTGCACTAGATAATGCTGATTTATTGACACATGAATATCATTGAAAAAAACCCGGAGTGGCCGCCAAGAACACCCTCATGAGGAACCCCCTAAATACCTGAAGCCCCCCAACCCCCCCAATTTTTTTTGGGGGGGGGAAATTTGGGGGCTCCTTTTTGGAATAGGATGAATGAATTGCTTTTTTAAGACAACGTTTTACTGAAATTGTATAGTATGAAACATTTCATGTAAGACAGTCCACAGCATTAGATAATGGCAAACAGGGAACTCGAAAGGACTTGTGGCAATCACTTCATCCCACCTCCCGTATTCAATTCTTCACACTATTTCTTCTTTTTTATCTTCCTTGCAGCCCCTATACACTTTCCTGCTTCTTTTTCTCAGTCCTGCTCACCACAGAACGTTCCTTTTATCTGCCCAAACGACTTCAGCTTTATTTAGTTATTTACTTCATTTCTCTCCAATAAGGAGGACCCAAAGCAGCTTGCCTCATTCTTTTCTCTTCTGTTTTACCTTCACAATTCTTGATCCTGCGAGGCAGATTAGGCTGAGTGAGCACGGAACTGGCCCGAAGGCATCCGGTGCGCTTCCATGTCAGAGAGGGGATTTGATGCTGGTTCTCCCGGATCCTAATCTGACACTCTAACCGCTACACCCACTCTGGTCAAGTTGTGGAAGTTGTTAAGACTGAAACAGCTCTGCACAGGGAATGCACTGTAAGCGGCCCTACACAAGCCACCGTCTCTCCACCTCATCCTCAGTCTGCATGCAGGGAGGTACTCCTGTTGATCGACCTTACAGGCAATGCCCCCTCTAAGCGGTGGAGTCTTGTGAGCAACAATTCTACTTTGTGAGCTACTGGCATTAAATTTGTGAGCAAGCGATTTGCTCACAAATTTGCTCTGGAGCCATCCTCCCTGAGCTAAGACAACAATGTGTGAGCCGGAGGCTAAAAAACTGTGAGCTAGCTTACACTAACTCAGCTTAGAGGGAACACTACTTACAGGGCTGTGTAACCTTGACTGACAGCCTGCTTGGGGTAGTGGTTAGCATGTTGGACTAGGATCGTGCCTTTAAAGGTTCTTACCTTTAAAACCCTATATGACCAGGGACCTACATACCTGACAGACCACCTTTCCCCACATGTACCCCCAAGAGCACTGCGATCAGGGACCCAGAATTGGCTGGCCCTCCCGAGTCTCAAGGAGGCCAGGCTTGCAACAACCAGGCCCAGGGCTTTCCTGGTGATGGCTCCATTCTGGTGGAATGAGCTCCCAGAAGAGACCAGGGGCCCTGCGGGACCTTTTGCAGTTCTGCAGGGCCTGTAAAACAGAGCTCTTTCACCAGGCTTTTGGAGCCGCCACCATTACTAACAACTGACAGCCCGTGGTTGGAGAACCCTGTCTCCCTGGGACTTCCCACAACTGCCTGAGCTTACTGCCTAAGATGATCTAAGAAGACCAAGGAGCTGACTGCGAGATGAGAGAACTAAGTAACTACACCGCTATGAAATCACTGATACTAGCACTTTATTATGTTTTATGGTTTTAGCATTGTTTACTTGTATTAACTGATGTTGCCTAATTTTAATCTAAATTATTGTCATTCTTATGCTATTTTATGTAAGATGCCCTGAGCCGTCTCTGGCTGGGAGGGTGGGGTAAAAATGTAATAAATCATTCTCATCTAAGGGCCCCCATATTCAAATCCCCACTATGCCACAAAGCTTGCAAGCCGATCTCGGAATGATCACTCTCTCGCAGCCTCACTCACCTGACTGGGTTGTTGTGAGGGTAAAATGCAGGAGGGGAGACCAACATATGAGCTCTTTGGTTGGACTGGGAGGATTAAAGATATACTAAATAATGAGCCAGACCCTGGTCCACAGATGCTTATGGCACAACACATTTATTAGTTAGTTTTTAAGGATCCATATCACTAAGGTGATGTGTGTGAACCATAAATACATCTGCTGATGGGTTCCTTTTCTGCACATTACTTACTAACGCCCAGGGCTATTTTGGGGCAGGAACGCCCAGGAACAGTTCCGGCTGGCTCCCAAGCTGGCCATGCCCAGCAGGAACTCATTAGTATAACAGGCCACACCCAACAGCAGAAACTCATTAGGACTGGTTACATGAGGGGTGTGTGGCTTAACGTGCAAAGGAGTTCCTGCTACAAAAAAAGCCCTGGGTTTTGACCACAAACAAGGTAAATAGAATAAGAAGCAAAAGGTGGGTGTGGCTAGATGACCACACTTCTGTTAACATGGGGTTGTGGCCTAATAGGCTAATGAGCTGTGCTGTTGGGTGTGGCCTAATATGCTAATAAATTTCTGCTGTTGGGTGTGGCCTATTATGCTAATGAGTTCCTGCTAGGCTTTTTCTACAAAAAAAGCCCTGCTAACGAGTGTGTCATTTTGCATGGGATAAGTTAGTCCAGGGTGGCTATGCAAAGCCAGGCCAGGGCAAACCCCCCTCGGTTTATCTCTTGCCTTGAAAACGCTACAGGGAGACAGTAGTCGGCAGCCCCAAGACGGAACTTTCCACAACTAAGTCAGCTGTTGACACTATTGTGCCTTGCTGAATCCATTTTCATTGGGACATTCTCTGATCACTTACTCTAGGCTTTCTTCCCCAGGAGTCTCATCTAAAAAAATAGGGGGGTGTCTTAAATTCACATATTAGACTTATGTGCAGTAATCGACATCTTTTAGATTATAACTTTTTTTTCAGGGGCAATTGTCTTCATTCAGGGTTGTCTTCCTTTTGGATAAACACGGGAATTCCTCTGGATCGCCTGTTCTCTGCGGGATGACTATAAAAGTCACTGTACACCAAAAGTTGGGGGGAACCCCCAGTTATCTGAATTGACCCTTAGCCGTCAATGGAAAAGGTAAAAAATAAGTACTCTGATTGCTTGCTCCTGTACTTGATGCCATTATTCCCCCCCCTTCTTTCATGACCTTCCTTGTTTTGTAAATCATTCGTTGTGGTTTGGCTAACGAGCACCAGTCGATGAGGTTCTGCTGCAGTCTTTTGTGCACAGAAGAATGAGACGACAATATGTGGCAGCGCGACGAGAATAATGGAAAAAGATTAAATACCTTCGTTTTCTATAGTGTCAACTACATTGTTGACAAGCTGTATGACAGTCACTATGGAAGCTTGTGGAAGAAGGAAAGCAGAGAGAAAGGGAAGGATAGCTTCATGTTAGTATTTATAGCACACAACGTTGTGAGGTTACCAGCACTATATTCTCACAGACAGATTTGCCGGGAGGAGGGAACGGGAGGGCGGAAGGCAGCCCCGATGAATTATGCAGCTTGAAGGACATTTCAATTTCAGATAATCCCATACAATTTTTTTCCTCCCGCAACAGAAAAGCAAATGGTGATACATTCAAAGCCCACACTTTCACAAAGCTCATATGCTGTGATGAATATCAGCTCATAAATTCGGGCTGGATTGTCCGGCGGATTCAATTAACCAGGACAGTATCTTGTCTACCTGACACTAATCTCTAATTAATCCTCGCTTAAAGGCCTCCAAAGGCAGACAGCTATACTCTGAGGGATCATTATCTTTTCAGCAATCGTAAGGATCCGAGATAGTGTGGAAGTCTTTTGCCTTCGGTCTTTTTTTCTTTTTCTTTTCCCCCCCTTTTTGCAGCCAGAAGCTTTTTACTTATTATTTACTGCCCGCAGGACAAAGCCCTTGGGGGAAATGACCAAGTTCAGCAGTCATAATTAAAAAGCCATTATCAAATGGCTTGGGTTTAAAGACTGGGTTTCATTTCTTCTTTTTTTTAAAAAAATGCTATACAACGCAGGTGGTTCTGTTTTTCAGGGCCTGCACCTCTGCACTGTTTGTGGCCATGCAGAAGAGGAAGGGGGGGGAGTGTCCCCTGATTCGTGGTTCTTCCACTCGTCCTATTGAGACTATTTTGAGGCAAAACAATTTTAAAAACACACAGGTCGTCCTATTCTGGACTACCCCATGTCCCGAAGAGAGCGCCTAACAAAGAGTGTCTGAGACAACTGCTCCGAGACACTCCTTAGATCATTAGCTGTCAAATTATTGCCAAAAGCGGCTTTGACTCTCTTGCAAGTGGACTGTAAGGCTCCAACTTCTGAGCCCTCGTCTCCTCTCCTCCCGGCAGCAGGGAAAGAGGGAGGACCAGACCCACTCTGCCCTCCTGCTCTCCTTCGTTCTGTAGGCTGGTTCATTCTATGGTGGCCAGCCTCCAAGGTGGTGGCTTGGAGGTCTCCCGGAATGACCACTGATCCATTTCCCCCGGAGGAAACGGCAGTTTTGGAGGGTGGGGTCTATGGCGTCACATCTCTGCTGAACTCCCCTCCTCAAATTCCGCTGTCCCCAGGTTCTGCCCCACAAATCTCCAGGAATTTCCAAATCTGGAACTGGCAACCCTAGTTTGTTACCTGCATGTTCCCAGACTACAGCACTGGGGGTGATGATGGACAGAACCTACGTGGACCTGCACCACCAGCGTCTGAGGCCAAGCTGTGCACCGGACATTGAGTAAGTTTAGAAGTGGGTCCCACTTCAAAAAGTTTGAGAACTACTGTCTTGGAGGGGAACCGAGTCACATATGAACTAATCTGAAACCTGAATAACACATAGTGGGACGTCGATTTACATGTGTCTGTTCCCTCCCTTATCCTGTGCATCCCCCGTAACAAGGGGTTTAGGAGAAAAAAGGTTATATGACATCATTGCATTAGCCCCACCCATGGAACAGTTTCATTGACTTCTGCTTGTGACCAGAAGCTAGCCCAACTGGAAGAAAATCATCCTTGGGGAGGCATTAGCAAGAAAGACTCGGCAGCGATGAAGAGGTTCAGCGTCCTCTTCCCCCCAGATCCTCCCGTGTAACTTCCCACGCTGTCTCTTGGCGATACCGTTTGCCAAGGTAACCAGTCCTCTTGTGGGAAGAACGACATTTCCACAATCGCAACAACTGTTTTGCAGTCCTTTGTTTTTGCATCTCATCTTAGATAAAAAAAAAGCGATTTTACCCAACATTAAAAGGAAGCAAATCCCAAGCAACCCCAGAGACCGATTTCTTCAGAACGCTCTTTTGCAAGCTTCCAGTTTGGAAGCTTTTCAAACATCCTCCCACAAGGTGGCCATTTGGGAAAAATGTCTGGCGGTCCATAGAGAATACGCAAAGCCAAAGGGCCCTTTTCAGTACAGCAGAGCTTGGGAGCCACTGGTGCCAGACGTCTGTCGAGCTCTTGGTTCCTTTTAAGCTAAGTGCTCAGCCATCAATAATAACTTAACCTCACCCTGCTAGAACCCAGTCCCAGACCAGCCACATTGCACTGTGGGCAGGACAGAGGGTTGAATCCACTGGAAGAGTTAACGGAAGGTGTTGACGGAATGGGCTGTTCTCTGGGCGTGGCACAGGGTTGGATCCAGCAGAAGAATTAATCGAAGGTGTCGATGGGACGGGTCGTCCCCCGCCTTCCATTCTGAAGGTATCCAACCATTTGTCCCGAGACTCCCATGAGAAGACGGAGAGAGCCGCTCAAGAGAAAGATGCTGCAGGGTTGCAGCAATGAGGGGAAACCTGAGAAAGTCACCCCTTTCTCTTCCACGGATACAAGCCACAAGTGGAAGAGGGAGACAGAAGTGCTTTTCCTGATTTCCCTCATCAAAGCAGCAGCTTATCCTGTGGTGTGTTTTGCATACGAGGCTCTTCTGATCCTCAGGGAGGAGGTCCACAGCAAGCAGCAGACTGCTTGCAAAGAGGCAGGGAAAAGACCTGCTCCGTCAACACTTTTCACAAACTCTCCGGGTGGATCTGTTACCTCGGGCACAACAAAGTTTTCTAGCCATCCGACTGATGGAAACCAAGTTTAAATTTACAGTCGCAGCAAGTCATACGATGACGAAGCTCTTACCGTTATCATCGCCGGAGTCTGACTGGTAGGAGCTGAGGGACTGAACTTCGGAATTGCTGCCTTTGTTACTTCCTGAGAAACAGGTGACTTCTTCCGCCTCGTCAACTCCTTTGCCTATATATGCACAAGAAACGGCACTGGGTGGGGTGGGTAGACAGATCTCTCTTTCAGCTACAAAATGCTAGGCACACACTGATTTTCACTTCACGTGGTGGGAACAGTAATTTACTTAGCTGGGTAGTAATTATCAAATCTGCAGATCAAGACACCTGTCAATCAAGCAACTGCAATTATGCAAGTGAGTAATGCGACCCAAAGCATCCGGAAGTGACTGGCATTAGGGAAGGCAATGAAATAAGTGTTTCGGGCCTTACATGCTTACCGCAGCAAGCAAGGATCAACCACTGGGGTAATGAAAGGGCCAAAGTGGAGAGCCAACGTACTGCCATGCTTAGAGTCTTGGTCACCGAACTAATAAAAGTTTAATTAAGACATACACTATATGTGTATGGCTTTTGTTTTGTGGATCATTTGTTTCCTTTGGTTTTTGAACATTTTAATCATGATGTGGCATCCATCATGAAGCACCTTCCCTATGAGGAAAGGCTGAAAAGTCTCGGACTTTTCAGTTCAGAAAAGAGAAGACTAAGGAGGGGCATGATAGAGGTTTATAAAATTATGCATGGGGTGGAGGGGGTGGGCAAAGAGAAAATTTTCTCCCTCTCCCAAGATACTAGAACTTAAGGGCATCCAATGAAACTGATGGGGAGTAGGTTCAGGACAGACAAAAGGAAATATTACCTTACACAGAGAGTGATTAAAATGTAGAATTTGCTGCCAGAGAACGTAATGATGGCCACAGGAATAAGCAGTTTTAAAGGGGGATTAGATATTCACGGAGGCTATCAGTGGCTACTAACCATGGTGACTGAGGAGAACTTACACATTCAGAAGCACTAAACTTCTGAATCTCAGTGCCCGGAGGCAACATCAGGGAAAGGCCTCAGCCTCTATGTCCTGATGTTGGCTATCCAGAGGAACTGGTTGGCCACTGTATGAGCCAGGATGCTGGACTAGATGGACCACTGGTCTGATCCAGCAGAGCTCTTGTTATGTTCTTAAAAGTGGGTAACGTGAAAAGGGCTTGGTATTCATGGGCACTGTGATATGGGGCAAATATAAACAAAAAATTAGGAAGAAAGGCGGGAAGAGAAAAAAAGAAATCCTCTGCATCCCCCATGACATGTTGTCTTCACCTCTGGTACTCACCTTCAGTGCCATTTTCCCAGGTCTTCCTGATGGAGTCACAATCAGAGCGGCACGGAGACACAGCCGGTAGGTTGGGAGCCACGCTGCACACCACGACCCCCCGCCTTGCAGTGAGGATCCGGGGAGATTCCGGATGGAATGTCGTCATCTCCTGATGCTCCACCCCGAGTCCATCCACTATCTTGTCCAGGTTATTTCTGGAGTCACTTTGAAAGCAAGGGGTGTAGGCCATTGGCCTCACGGGGACCTGCGGGGGCCCCACCTCTTGATAGATGTTGCGGCCATCTCCGCTGTTCCTCATGTTTTTGAACTGAATCCCGTTGCTTTTGTGAAGCAGTGCAGCAGTAGCTGGATCTTGGACCAACGTGATATTGTTACGGGAATAGTTCTTCCGGAAGACCTTCTTGCGGAACACAATGAAAAGGATTACGAGCACAAAGATGACGAAAAGAACCACGGCAATGCCGATCAGCTCTTCTTTGCCCACATAAGAATGTCCGGCCTGGATGTTGGGGACAACCACGGGCCTCAGCCCGCAGTGCTGGCCCACAAATCCGGGAGTGCAGTTACACAGAAATGAACCAAAGACATTGACACAAGAGCCGCCATTTTCACATTCCTCTCTCTCGCATTCATTGATATCTTCCTCACACCTAGAGGGGGAAAAAGAGAGGTGGATGATGGATTTCAATGCTTATCACAGCACCCAAATGCCTTTGTTTTGCTTATTTTTTCCTCTTGCTTTCTGTATCAGATAACTCATCCGTTAAATCATTGCGGGCCCAGTAAAGCGATGGACGGAGGGCCTTCGTATTTACAGCAGGTGGGCACAATGTGTAACAGCCAATCAGAATGTGGTCCAGTGAAGGGCTCAATAGAACACCCTATTGTATATCTACTTGAGGTGGGGGGAAACAATGGGGTTATCAAACAGTTATTGGGTTCGGTGGGTCAAAAGTTGTGCAAATGTGCAGAGAGCAGGGTCAGGGGGGAGCACAAGCAAGCTGTACTTCCCCTTACCAGATTTCTGGCACAGTGTATGAGAAAGATCTGGCGGGAGCTGAAAAGTGCAAACTGTAGCTCTAGTATGTATTCTCTCCAGGGTACTCAGGATGGCAAAGATCATTCTCCTTTCCCCGTTTCCTTTAATTTCAGAATCCGGTAAGGTACTTTAGGTTGACAGAGAGTGACTGGCCCAGGGTTTTCATGGCAGAGTGGGGGACTGAACCCTAGTCTCCCGGATCCTGTTCTAACCAGTATTCCATGTTGTGATCGCCTCTGGAATGCACGTCCCTTATCCTTGGTGGTGGGAAGTGCTCTCAAGTCGCAGTTGACTTAGGGCAACCCTGCTGGGTTTTCAAGGCAAGAGATGAACCAAGGTGGTTTGCCACTGCCTGCCCTCTGCATCGCAAGTATTCTGGCTTGCTGGCTGCCTTGCGGGACATTTTATGTGCATTCAAGGCAGGCCGCCAATAAACAGCCTGGTAGTTTCCAAGTTGAGTAAACCT
Organism: Gekko gecko; assembly: GCA_029375565.1. NCBI lineage: Eukaryota > Metazoa > Chordata > Lepidosauria > Squamata > Gekkonidae > Gekko > Gekko gecko. Next base: position 21,083,782 of record JAPDNY010000004.1, on the reverse strand, counting down.
GTCCTAACCAAGTTAATTACTCTCCATCTCATCTCCCTTTTCTCTCAGCTACAAATAACAGCAATGGACCTCACACAGGGTGCTGCGAGGAAAAACGTCATCAAGAACACAAAGAATACTTCATGTTCTATTGCAAAAAATTGATACAGATAATATTAGCCCCCTCCTCTAAATAAGTGCTTTATGCAGAGTCCACTAGTTGTGTTTTGGGCTGTGCGGCCTGTGATAGAAAAGATCAAGTAGATATTTGTGAAACTGGGCATATGAAAATGAGCAAAGGGGAAGGTGATCTAGGAAGGTAACCAGGGTACCGCAGCTCTCCACACTCGTGACTCGGTTCTCTCTTGCAACGTTCAATGAAGTAAGCCGTTATTACTTGCATTTTAAAGGGAGCCTCTCATTCATGCATTGATTAAGCCATTTCCAGCTTAGCATTAAATAAGCAACAACAAAATCTACATATGAATCTGCCTTATTCTGAGCCAGACCACTGGTCAATTGAGGTCAGCATTGTTTACAGGATTTTGTGGCTTGTGGAGCAATTTTTTTCCTGGTGGGGCTGAGAATCTCAGTGCAGAAAGAAAAGCCAGAATTCTGAGGATTATGACTCAACTACTCCTCTCTTTGAATCTTCTCAAGCTGTCTATTCTACATAGGTATGCTTATCCTAGCAATCACCTGTAGCCTATTAACCATTTAGCCAAAAGAAAGCTATTAGCAGGATAGATCTCTAAATTGCAAGCTGCCGACAACTTTAGATGACAGTTCTCAGCTGCTGCAGGTTAATCACTTCTGCTAGCCTATACAACAATTTTGATAACAAGCTGGCAGGTGGAGGTGATGATTTCTTTAGTCAAGAAAGCTAACACTTAGGCAGAAAATCTCTTAAAGGAAACCAGTTTCTTGACACAGAGTTAGAAGGGATCCCAGAGGTCACCTAATCCAACCCCCTTCCTCACTGCAGGAATTAGTCAACACCAGCACCTCACTCTGCTTAAAGGAGCACACACATTTAAAAAATATTTCAAAATGACTGAAAAAAGCATTTACAGCTATAAAAGTCTTTTAAAATTTGAAGGGAAAAATTTTGTGTTAAAAGATAGATTTGATGTTGAATTTGAATATGATTGGTTGAAGTATAGACAGATTTATGATCTATTTAAGACCGATAAAAGAGAACATGGTTTTAGAGAAAAGAATATTGAAATTGAAACTGTATGGCTTGAGAAAGATAAAAAAATGATTTCTAAATTGTACAAGGTGTTATTGAAATGGTATACTGAGGATGAGGTTGTAAAGGAGCAAATGATAAAATGGGCAGTAAATGTTAACAATGAGATATTAATGTCATCTTGGGAATACTTGTGGAAAAAATCAATGAAAATTTCAACGTGTGTAAATGTTAAAGAGAATTGTTATAAAATGATGTATAGATGGTATATGACGCCTAAAAAAATTGCTATTATAAATGAAAGTATGTCTAACAAATGTTGGAAATGTAAGAAACATGAAGGGTCTTTTTACCATATGTGGTGGACATGTGATAAAGCAGTAAAGTATTGGACTGAGATCCACAATGAGATACAAAAAATTTTGAAATGTACTTTTAAGAAAGACCCACAGATGTTATTGTTAGGTCTTAAAATGGAAGAAATAAATGTAGCCAAGAGAACACTATTATGGTACTTGATTACAGCAGCTAGACTGACTTTTGCTCAATGTTGGAAACAAGATAAAGTACCCGAAACATGGGAATGGATTAAAAAGACGTTGTTTATGGCAGAAATGGACAAATTAACAAGAAAATTAAACAACGAAGAAGACGAAACCTTTTTCGGAGACTGGAAAGACTTTCAAGAATACTTGTTGAAGAATTGGGACGTAAAACGTGGTTTGATTTGTTTTGACAGTTATTGAGGAGAAGTGGAATGAGACTCAGATTTTTGAATTGTTACCATTAGTAAAAGAAATATGCTTAGTAGTAAATGTAATTGTATAAGAGAAATATTAAGGGGGTTGGAGCAGTGCGGGAAGCCTTGTTTGGGGGGAGAGGGAGAAAGAAAAATGGATATGTATTGGTTTGTTTAAATTGTATGAACATGTGATATATCCAATAATAAATTGTATTTTTTAAAAAAAAAAAGCATTTACAGGAGAAATTCTTGTGGGGCTGTGCCTTTGGGAATCATATTAGTATAACGCACAAGTGGCTCCCATTTTTGGAAGCATCTTTTTTACCCAAGTCGATAGCATGATCCCAAATACCTCAATGTTTTTATGAAATAGTCATTTGTAACATTTTGCATAGTTCTATATTCATCTTGGAAGACTTTATTACTATAATCTATGCTGTTGTCATTATATGTTGCCTTTAGATTTTTAAATAGCTGTAACATAAGCTCCCTTTTTTCTGTTATTGCCAATTATTGTTCATGATCGTTGTTTTCATTGTTTGTTGTTTACTATAAGTTGTAATGGCGGTTACTATTTGAAAATTTAATAAAAATTAATTTTTTAAAAAAGAAGAAAGGGGGCAGAGCCCCCCAAAGCCCCACCATAGTTAAAGGCCTGTTGAGCCATGGTCCCTCCCTGCATCATGACAATTATCCCATAATTGGAGTATAATATGTGGAGCTTATACTGAGTCAGGCCAATGGTCCGGGTGTCCCGAGTGGCAGTCCAAAGTGACTTTCCCAGAGAACCGCACGATGTATTTCACCAGAATGCCAGAGGGTACATGACCAACAGTGTGGTCAACCTGCGGTTCTTTGAAGCAAAGGGGCTCTTTGTGCTCCTGGCAGTAAAAGTTTTACTTACGTCAGTCCTGTCAACCCGTTCTTGCAACTGCAGATGAAGGCGCTGCCTATGGGATCACACGACCCCCCGTTGCGGCAAGGATTCGGAAAGCAGGCCGTGATCTCTGACTCGCAGTTTCGGCCTGTGAACTGAGACAGGCAACTGCACTGGTAACCTAGGAAAATTACGGGGGGAGGGGGAGAAGAAAAACGTCAGAGATGACTGGTCAACAGAAATCTCCAAGCAGAACAGCCTCTGCCCGGAGGGTTAGCACGGAGTGTATGTGGAACACCTTTGTGTGAGTCTTTATTTCCCTCTAGTGGCTGGCTTCTGAAAGTCGCTGGTTTTTAAGGTTTTTTTCCTCTGCTGAAAGCACCGAGAAAAATTTTCATACCTGTTTATAGGTAGATACTATGTATGAGAAACAGGGCGGTTCCAGATTTTGGGGGGCCCTGCCCACTCACCCATGTGTCTCATTACCTGTCTGCACCCTTTGGGCCAGTCACATTCTCTCATCCTAACCCACCCCACAGGAGCATTGGAGGAGAAGAAAAAGAGCTGGTTTTATACCCTGCCCTTCACTACCCGAAGGAGTCTTGGAGCCGCTGACAAGCCCCTTCCCTTCCTTTCCCCACAACAGACACCTTGTGAGGCAGGTGGGGCTGAGAGAGCTCTGAGAGGACCGTGACTTGCCCCAGGTCACCCAGAAGGCTTCACATGGAGGAGGAACAGGGAATCAAACCTGGCTCTCCAGTTTAGACTCCGCCACTCTTAACCACTATATCATGCTGTCTCATTTTTTATTATTTATTGTGAGGATAAAACGGGGGAGAGGAGAATGATGGAAGCCACTCCGGATCCCCACTGGGGAGAAAGGCGAGGTATACATGAATCAAATGAATGAATAAATAAAATGATGGATCTAGACAGGGTGTGCGGCTTGAAGCATGGGGGGGGGCAGGGCATTCACAAGTGAGCAGACAAGGAAAGGGTGCATGGGAGGGGAGGCAGCAGTGGGCCCTCTCAGAAGCCCTGAGCCCGATAACTGCCCCACCTGAGTGAATGCTGATGCTGGCCCGGATGAGAAATGTCATATGCGAGCGATCCTACGTGGGAGACAAGGATCTCATGCTGAGGACATCTCCTGCAGTGTCTCAGTGTGTGTGTGCATTTTAAAAAGACTGCTCGGTATCTAAATGTAATCCCAAAGACAGTTAAATAAGCAGTCTCAAGCAGGCTCTCTGGAAGGCAGCACAGCAATATCAGAAATCAATCAATCAATCAATCAATCAAATGTTCTAAATAAGTATGTCTTCTAAATAAAGGAACGATTCTTTACTGTAAACAAAGAGAGGTACTGAATCATAGAAGCAGTTGCAATGAATTGCCTTGCCGATGGGTAACATCACCTTTTCCTTATCTGTAGAATGATCTCCCTGCGTAACTTGTGAATGGCCAAGCAGAACACTCCTTCTTTCTCTTTATTCCAGGCTCGGGTGGGTGGCTGAAGTGGAAACACTTAGAGCCCCCCTCATACATGCCTGCCACTGGGCTTGGTGGGTCCAGGGCTGGCGTCAATGTATCCTTAGGTGGGGCAGCTGCTGGGGCCCAGGGATTCTGGGGGGGAGGCCCCCTGCGGCCGACCCTCGCAACACACCATTTCCCCGCCTGCTCACTTGTGAGTGCTTTGCCGCCCATGCACACACATGCTCAGATGGTTATGAGCACCGGCTGAGGGATGGCTTGTGAGCAGGGCAAGGAGGGGGGCGGTCCTTAGGTAGGCAGTGAGACACGTGGGTGAGTGGGTGGGAAAGAACCTCCTGAGAATTCTGTGACCAGGTGTCCCCCCTCCCCCCCAAATCTAGAACCAGCTCTGGGGAGAGGGGTATTTGCATATGACCCTTACTCCCTCTACGTCATCGCTGAATGATTCGGACCTGAATGTCCGGCCATCTCTGCGGGAAAACCCCAGAGCCAAGATGGCAGCACGCAATGCGGATATTCTGCCAGCCAGGGTTGTTTCACAGACACCAGATGTTGGCGCAGTTTGGCTGTAACAGCAAGCCACAATGTGGCACCACATGAAAGATCCTAGCAGGAGCTTTAGGCTCACTTATTATTTTGTTTATTTATCAATTTAATTCATTTATATCCTGCTTTTGCCCCCAAGGGGGACCCAGAGCGGCTTCCATCATTCTCCTCTCCTCCACGGCTTCCTCACAACAACCCAGTGAGGTAGGTTAGGCTGGGAGGGTGTGACTGGCCCAAAGTCACCCAGCGAACTTCCATGGCACGAGTAGGGATTTGAACTTGGGTCTGACACTCTTACTTACTATGCCACACTCGCTGTCCTCACTCACTATGCCACACTCGCTGTCCTCAGTCTCACAATCTCTCCTCCTCCTTCTCATATATTACCATCTGAGAACCATAAACCATTTAACTAGAGGATGCAGATAAAAGCTTCTTTTTGTTCTGTACACTAAATCGAACCACTCTGCTTTCCCACCCCCCTGCCAAGGAATCGGTAGCTTCCCTTTGGAGGTGGAGCCAGCCCTGAATTTTGCTTCCTACAATTTATTTCAGGGTTGATTTGGACACTGAGCTCTCGGAGCTGTTTCCTCTCACTAGAGAACCTGCCGCAGCTGAGATTTTCATTCCAAAGGATGCTCTCATTGACAAACCCAGAGACAGCATGGGGCAGTGGTCAGAGTGTTGGACCGAGATCTGGGAAAGTGGTGTTCAAATCCCCACTCGTGCCAGGGAAGCTCTCTGGGTGGCCTCTAGATTGGCCACACATTCTCAGACTAACCCACCTCACAGGGTTGTTGTTGTGAGGATGAAAATGATACTGATGATATTGTAAGCTGCTTTCTGTTCCCATTGGGGAGAAAGGCAGGGTATAAAATGTTTGTGACTGTCATGCTATACAAAGTCAGGGCCCGACTTCCATTGCATTATGGTTGCTCTTGGAATGGAGAGCCAGTTTGGTGTAGTGGTTAAGTGCGCGGACTCTAATCTGGGAGAAGTGGGTTTGATTCCCCACTCCTCAACTTGCAGCTGCTGGATGACCTCGGACAAGAAGAAGAAGTGATTGGATTTATACCCTGCCCTTCACTACCCAAAGGTGTCTCAGAGTGGCTTACAATCCCCTTTCCCTTCCCCTCCCCACAACAGACACCCTGTGAGGCTGAGAGAGCTCTTGACAGAAACTGCTCTTTTTTCAAGAACAGATCTTATCAGAGCTACGGCTTGCCCAAGGTCATATAGCCAGATGCAAGAGGAGGTGTGGGGAATCAAACCCGGTTCTCCCAATTCTGATAAGAGCTGTCCTTGAAAGGGAAGTTCTCTCAGAGCTCTCTCAGCCCCATCTACCTCACAGGGTGTCTGTTGAGGGGAGGGGAACGGAAAGGAGTTTGTAAGCCGCTCTGAGACTCTGAGTGAAGGGCGGGGCATAAATCCAATCTCCTCCTCCATGCCTCCACATGCAGCTGCTGGTGTGACCTTGGGTCAGTCACAAGTCCTTTCAGAGCTGTTCTCACACGAGCAGTTCTCTCTGAGCGCTCTCAGCCCCACCTACCTCACAGGGTGTCTGTTGAGGGGAATGGAAGGGGAAAAGAGATTGTAAGCCGCTCTGAGACTCCTTCGGGTTGTGAAGGGCAGGATATAAATCCAATCTCCTCCTCCTCCTCTTCCCCTCTGCCAGCAAACACCATCGCCTGGCGGTCTTAAACTCTGTGCTGCTGTCCAAGAGCATCTGACATGGCACGAGGCCTCCCACTGAATCCGATTTAATTATAGATGCTCTTTTTTTGGTATACGGAGGATTGCTTGGCCTAACTAAATTATTTCGCCTGGGGGAGGAGGAGGAGAGAGCGGCCCTGGCGATGTCACAGCAGATTGCTTTATAGATCGGCTGATGTATAGTTAGACCCCATTGCTTTAAAATTATGGCACCATAACAATCCTTTATTTACATATACTGCTGAGACAGGGCAAAAAAAAAAGAACCTGAGCAAATAGATTTCCTAACGAGAGGGAGAGGGAGAGAACGAGAGCTGAACTATCCCCTCGGGGAGCGCGCTTTCCGATAGCAGCGGCGGCGCATGGAGACCCAAGCAGCTTTGGAGCGCAGAACGCCACAGTGAGCCAGCCTGACGTGAGCAGTTTGTATGCCTCTCCTAATAAAATGGACCCATCATTTGGAGATGAATGTATACGGCCCTCTCCTCCCGGCAGCCAGCGCAAATGGCAGATCCCCTACCCTGCGGAGGGAGGGACAGGAGGAAGGGGGAAATTACCCTAAAGTGATTTGTTAAGAAAGGTTTCAATTTGCACATCACGCCGGTTGCTGAGCTGACAGTGTAAAGAGAGGCCAGCTAAATCAATCGGAAGAGGGGACTGTGTGTGTCCTCCCCCCCTTCCCCTTTATTCGTAGGGGGGAAAGCTTGACCTAATTTGCTATGCGAAGTCCGAGTTAAAGTTAGGCACTCGTTTCGTCCTCCCTCCCGGGGGGGACATAAATAATCTTGTTTATCAATTTTCTCGAAAGCCTCTCCGTCTTTTGAATTATTACCCCTTCCCCTCCTTGCCACCTTCTACATGATCTCTTTTCTTAGCCTTCCACTTGCAGATAAAGAACGCTTAAATACACAGGCTAGGGCTGATGCGTGCCCAGGTGCTGCCTGTTGGATTCCCACTGCCCAGCCTATGGTCTAGAGATGCTGAATGTGCCAACGCTCTGTCAGGGATGCCGGCACCATTTTCACTCTGGCTGATATGCTCTTGGGCTACTCTGGGTTTTGAAGATTTAGAAGTTTCCACTGAATGTTGGGAGCCTTGCTCATCGTTCCCGAAAGTACATATGGGCTGCAGTCACACATACTAAATAATTCACTCTCAATCCACTTCCAATGCACTTTCCAACTGGATTTTACTGCGACTGGCAAAATCCAGTTGGAAAGTGCACTGAAAGTGGATTGAAAGCCATTGTGGCGCTTTTGGAGGTCAAGCTGTCCTCTGATGTGGAGATTCCCTAAAAGATTCGAAGGCCTGCTGATGGATGCGTTCAACATCAAATTGCAAAAAAAAAAAAAAAAAGGGCAGTGTATTTCACAATAATTCTGGCAACAGCTGCTTCCCCCCGCTGACAGGTTAAGCAAAGGGTGTGCATAGCTAGGACTAGAGCCATGTGGCTCACTATAACACCACTACTCTGCATTTTGGAGTTTTTTTCACCATCAGGTCATAGGCAACTTACGGCAACCCAGTAGGATTTTCAAGGCAAGAGACGAACAGAGGTGGTTGGCCACTGCCTGCCTCTGTAGTAGCCCTGATTTTCCTTGGAGGTCTCCCATCCAAGTACTAACCAGGGCTGACCTTCCTTAGCATCCAAGATCTGACGAGACAGGGCAAGCCTGGGCCATCCAGGTCAGGGCAAGTTCATACAGAGGCCTTCAATTACCCTGACTCCCAGCTACGGAGGTCTGTAGGGATCATTTTGAATTGTGTCCAATCCAACAAGTCTCTTTTTAAAGTTACAATGTCCACATTGACGGGGGATAAACGGGAAGAAACAAGAATTATGCAAACCCTTAAAGTTGAATGGTGGCAACCCTGTAGGGCTTTCAAGGCAAGAGACTGGTTGGCTATTGCCTGCCTCTGCGTTGCAACCATGGACTTCCTTGGAAGTCTCCTTTCTGAGTGCTAACCAGGGCCAGCCCTGCTTAGCTTCTGAGATCTGATGAGATCAGGCTAGCCTGAGCTATGTACAATTATGTAACTTTGTCTGTCTGTCTGTCTATCTACCTACCTACCTACCTAATACTGCTCAAACGACAATCACCTTAAGCAGAAATCAGAACCAAAAAATATTTAAAGAGACCTTAACTCAACAGAGGTGCTTTTACATGTGGTCCGTTCCCCTGAACAGCACTTGTTTATATTTGCATCAAGTCTTGGTTTTCATCCCACCCCTCCTCCACAGAGCTCAGGGAAGCATGCACCCTTCTTCCCTCCTTCATTTTTGCCTGTGAGGGAGGCTAGGCAGAAAATGAATGAGCAACCTGGATTTCCTCAGTGAGTTTCACGGCAGAGTGGGGACTCGAACCCAGGTCCACCCAGCTTCTAGTCCAATCCTCTAACCGCGACACCACACTGACTCTCCAGCATCATTTTTAGCCTGTCCTAAGAGCTTGTGGGGAGTATGAAAGAATGTAAGAACATTCAGGTCATGCTTGGAACAGCGGCTGTGGTTAACCGAATGACTTTGACCCGGCGATGCACATTTTGTAATGCCAGAATAGGCTCATGATGTCTCCGGTTGAGCGTTGTGGCCAACCACCACCTCCTGCCTCCTGAATGCCTTCTCGTACAGCGACGGTCAGCAAGATCGGGACAAACATCTAGCCAGAGAATCTTGCTTATGCAAGTTTCCCTTCGCCCACCAGAGCACTGCAACAAACAACTGCGTGAGACACATGTGGCGGTGCATTTGTCTGAAACATGTGAAGACGCATCAAGGGTGCATCGGCACAAGAATGTCCTGAGCACTGCCCCATGAAGACACTCTGGAAGCCGACCAAAGGGAAGACTGGAAAAAACTGGACAGCTACTATTTCAGGGATGCTTTGGTTTGAGAAAGCAGCCTAGATAACCCAGTGGGTCCTTCCACTTTCATGATTTTCAAGGTCAGCCAACGTTTAAGGTTGTTCCCACGTACATGGCTAGCCAGGGTAAGGCCATAACTAGTACTCTGTAGGGGAGGGGGTATACATGGCTGCTGCGATTTCTTGTAAGGATCATGAGGGGGGATACTTCTGATCTCGTGGCTGGGCAGGCCTATGTAGACCTCTTTATGAGAACCATCACTTTCTCACGCGGTCGCTGTGATTTCTATGAGAAAACAGCCACCTGAGAAAGCGACACAGAGATCCTTCACATAGGGCTGCCCGGCCACAAGATCAGAGGTACCCCCCTCGTGATCCTCTCTTCATGGGGGCCACCATAAATCTGAACCGCGTGACTCTGTTTCAAGAGGGAATTAGATAAACATATGGAGCAGAAGTCCATCAGTGGCTATTAGCCACAGGGTATAGATGGGAACTCTCAGTCTGGGGCAGGTGATGCACTCTATTCTTGGTGCTGGAGGGGGCAGCAGTGGGAGGGCTGCTAGTGTCCTGGCCCCACTGCTGGACCTCCTGATGGCACCGGGTATATTTTGGCCGCTGTGTGACAGAGTGTTGGACTAGATGGGCCATTGGCCTGATTCAACATTGGCTTCTCTTATGTTCTCATGTTCTTATGACTGTCACTATGAGGATTATCAGGAAGAGAGCAACATTTCACACTAAGGACGACGAAGAAGAAGAGATTGGATTTATATCCCGCCCTTCACTACCCAAAGGAGTCTCAGAGCGGCTGACAAACTCCTTTCCCTTCCCCTCCCCACAACAGACACCCTGTGAGGTAGGTGGGGCTGAGAGAGCTCTGGCAGAAACTGCTCTTTTTCAAGAACAGCTGTGCCAGAACGATGGCTTGCCCAAGGTCTTCCAGCAGGTGCAAGTGGAAGAGTGGGGAATCAAACCCGGTTCTCCCAGATTAGAGTTGGCGCACTTAACCACTGCACCAAACTGGTTCTCAAGGGGCGGTAAAATTACTAAACAGGTAGTTTTGTGGGTTAAATCCAAGAAATGCCTTAGGGAAGCATTCTACCACCTTCTAAAGTCTGGTGCTGGAGGTCTTTCTTGAAAAGACTCCCAGGACCAGAACCCGAAAACCGAGGACCCCCCCCCCAAGAAAAACAAAACAGAACATCCAATGCAAGATATTCACCACCAGATGGCACACTTGTGCAAGTCCCTCCATTCTGGCAGGGGCTCCTCTCGCAGGCGTCGGGATACAGCACGCAACCGAGCTTCAGCTCCGTCAGGCCGACCACTTCGGCGAAGGTGCTGCGCTTGTTCTGCAGCGGCAGCTCGTTGTTGTTCAGGACGACAGAATCCAGGCAGCCCTGGAAGCCACTCAAGACCTGCGTGGTCCTCTTGTCTGTCAGGCTGCGGACATTATCCACTTGCACCAGGGCACCGAAGTAAACCGAGCTGTCGGTGCTCAGCGTCTGGAAGTAGAGGGGGGCCTTGCGCCGTTCCACGTAGCTGTCGTCCAGGGAGAGGCTGGTGAAATTCCGATTCAGCTCAAGGAAGACGGAGTGCCAGCTCCCATCGTTGACAGCCCTGCCGGAAATTCCCAGGATGCCCGGGCCGGTACCACAGTCCAACTGGAACCACAGCTTGCCGTCCACAATCTGCGAGGGGAAACCAAAACCCCAGACAGTCAATACTTGCAGCAGAATCCTTGTGTTTATTTCATAGCTCTGCAGAAGAACTATCAAGCAATGTGTATCGATACCCCATACATGCACTGTGTTTACTTGGTCACAGAAAGGTCGCAGTTGCATTGCACATGTAACTCAACTCCAGCCAAGCACAGAGGTTTTGTATCAATCAATATGTGTGTCGGGCTGCCTGGTGTGCATTTATGGTGGTGGTGGGAAGTGCCGTCAAATTGTAGCTAACCCAATAAGGTTTTCAAGGCAAGAGATGAGTTTGTCTGCCTCTGGGTAGCAACCTTGGACTTCCCTGGTGGTCTCCCATCCAAGTACTGACCAGGGCTGACACTGCTTAGCTTCCAAGACCTGAGAAGACTGGTTTAGCCTGGGCCATCCAGGCCAGTGCATTTATACATAATGTAGGAGTAGCTAACCTTCCAAAAGGTGAATTCCCATGATGAATGGTGAATGATAATGCTAAGCCATGTAAACAGTACTTGATGAATTTAATGGACTTCACGTGCATTATCTCAGTAATCTGTACAACAATCCAGTAAAATGGGCTGGTATTACCACCGTATGCAGATGGGGGTTGAAGTAGGAGAGAGTGATTTCCCTAAGCTCACCTAGCAGAGATCTGGACCAGGGATCTCCTGGATCTCAGCTTAGCTTTCAAGATCTAATGAGATTAGGCTAGCCTGGGCCATCCAGGTTAGGGCGAATTTCATGACTACTTTGGTTCAGTCGGAATGTTAGATCCTTTCTTCTTGATTTTCCAGTGCTTGGGACAAAATTGTAGCTGTCTTGTTCCTAGCCAAAGCAACATTTAATACTGCTTTTGAGAGGTTAGAAATGTGTAAAAATTCAGTGCAATAATTGCAAGTCTGTATCCACCTTGCATTATATATTCTTTACATTTGACGCTCCACGTTTGCCTCTAAACAATTACATTCTGGACCCTCAAGGTCTGAGGCCGAGAAGAATCATCTGCAGGCTGAGATCCTGCAAATACCTCAGGTTGGCGCTTTCTAAATTAAGATGGAATGTGAGAAAAGGGACCCAGAACTTGTAAGCGCTGTTTAAAGCAGGCCTGCGAAACTTAGGTCACAGCAAGCTGTAAGCAGCTCACCAGCCACGTACGGAGTCCTACGTGATCCAGAATTTCCAGAGGAGCAGGCGTGTTAGTCTGTTGCAGCACAAATAAACAGGGGTCAATAACGTGTGTTCTATTTTTGCTGGGACTGCAAAACCAAGGGCGGGGAAGGGAGACGGAGATTGGTAGCTCGAAAGCGGCAGTTCAGAGAGACATGACGGAATGCCGGGCCTACCAATTTAAATGCAAAAGCGAACGGAGAGGCGTGAATTTTGAGATATAGCGGGAGGAATTCTTGTGGACAGAATTTTTCATATAGAGTCTATTTCCCTGCATATGATATGCATACAGTTTCCCCCCAAAATCTATTATATGCTGAAGGGTGTATCATATATATTTCACTGCAGAGATAATTTGCTTTTCAGTCTACCTAAATGAAGTGCCAAAGACGCATTTACAAATACAGTTATACAGCATATATATATCTCAGAAATAATACAGCAGATGTTAGTGTTAAAATAGGATTTATAGTTCTTACTCCGTGCTCTGTTTACAATATAAAGTTAAGAGTAAAGGTAAAGGTTTCCCTTGCTTGAAAGCCAGTCGAATCCGACTCTAGGGTTGCAGTGCTCGTCTCTGTTTCCAAGCCGAAGAGCCAGCACTGTCCAAAGACGTTTTTGTGGTCATGTGGCTGGCATTACTAGATGCCGAGGCACACAGAACACTGTTACCTTCCCACCGAAGCAGTACTTATTTATCTAGTTGCAATTTCTTGCTTTCAAACTGCTAGGTTGGCAGGAGCTGGGGCCAGAGATGGGAGCTCACTCCGTCATGCGGCACTCTGGTCTCGAAGTGCTGAACTACTGATCTTCTGGTCAGCAGTTGAGAGTCTTAACCACTTGAGCCACCGCAGCCTCAAGAGACACCCCCCCAAACACTCACCTTATCACTGAAAGTTTATCACTGTTACACTGAGGATTGTTGTCTTTAATTTCCTGTCATATTCTACAGGATGTTACAGAGGCATTTCATTATATATCACATTGGACCCCACTAGGAGTATCTTGTAATACTGTAATGGACAGAGGTATCCTAAACAAAGTTACACCCTTCTAAAAACACTGAAGTCCATTCAGGATGTATGAGGAGAACAGTGTAAAAGGAAAAAAGAGGCCTGAGATACCAAGCATAGAAACCAACATCTGTTACGTGGGCTCTTAATCTGAAAGATTTTGGTCTTTTCTAAAGGTCTTTTCCACAAGTTTCTTTGTCGAGGGGATGGGCCACGGATTATATGAGAGGTGCAAAGGAGGAGCATGTTCTTGGTCCTGTATCAGATGACTCGCAATGGCCACTTTTTAAAAAATGGCTATACTAGACCCTAGATTCCCAAAGAAAAGACTGAGGCTGATCTCAGTATCTGTGGGCTGCTAGAAAGACAGAGTATAAATTAAGCCGATGAGGTCACATAGCTCACCTGTAAATAGGCTTGCCAGTCCTCCGGTTTGGGCAAAGTTAGCTACATCTTGGAAAAACTTGGAAGTGACATAGGAAGCTCTGGGAATTGCTGGAAACTCTATCATTTTATCATAGATCTTCTGACAATTCCTAGAGCTACAGGTTCTTCCCAGAAGTGATAAAAGGATGCAGTCAATGCTGCATGCCTCCCCATGTCCCTGCCCCCAATCCTCCCACTGGTTGCCAGGCTTGGCTTGGCTTGGCCTGGCAACCCTGCCCATAAAATAGGGCAAACCCTTTACATAAAGAATCAGTGGCCATTCTACCAGAGCCCTGCGTATGTTCTTCCTTCCACCTTCCTCTTGTGCCACGTCCAATAGACTGCAAACCATTCTGGATGCCATTCCTTTTACTTGAGACTGAGCACTCAGTAAGATTTTCGGAGCTTAAAAATAATGCAGAGTAATGACAATCCTGTACCAGATTCAGGAGCAGGCAGCTGTGGAGATCACCAAGTTAGGCCACGAAAAGCTAGCTGGAAATAGAAGAAGCAGACCTTTAAGAACTTTTAAGGCAGCTGGTGCAGGTAGCCATTTTGTCTGGAATTACAATCGTTTGACCATGCAGTTGTACACCAAGAAGACCAATAATGTCACTGTCAAACTGAATCAATTATACACTTCCCATGTTTCCTCCCATCTTTTTCAGAGCTGGTTTGGGGCCACAGTTTGGGTTCTGAGTGGGACTGCACTGCTTAGCCTTTCCAGTGTGGACTAGTAAAGATGTTGCTGATACGACAGACAGGAGGGGTGTGGGTGGGTGACGTGGTCAGTAGAGTCCCCCCACTTCCTGGTTGTGCCGACATTCTGTCAACGTCCCACCGTGTGGCATCTTCCTCATTATTTTTACATACTCGCTGAAAAAAGGAAATGGGACCAAGAAGTGTTTAATTAAAAGGACATTTATAACAAGCAGGGGTGGGGGTGGAGAAGCCCGAACTTGTTTCACTTGCAAGTGTGGGACTTTTTAATTAATATTTTCTGTTCTGCTTCAGTGCGACAGTGTAATTGTGCTCCTGGAAATGATTAATTAAATAGCCAGTCTATTAAGGGCACAGGGGAAACATGAGTTTGTGATTTTTTTTTCTCTGCAAGCGTAAGAGAAATCATCCCTAAGGGGGGGGGAGTGTGGAGCTGAGGTCTCGGTCCCCATCCACGGGGGCACAGAGCGGACAAGGAGGGCATGGCATACAAGCACAGCCAACAGACCCCGCTTCACAGCAAGTCCGGCTGCTGGAATGACATTTGCTCTAGCTGACTGTTGGTAGCCCCAAATAGCGTTTGTAGTGTCAAATGGGGGGATTTGCCCAGCTAAGGGACTGGGATCTAGACTAAATTTTCAGTCAGCAGAAAGAAGAAGAAGAGAAGAAGAAGAAGAAGAAGAAGAAGAAGAAGAAGAAGAAGAAGAAGAAGAAGAAGAAGAAGAAGAAGAAGAAGAAGAAGAAGAGATTGGATTTATACCCCACCCTTCACTCGGAGTCTCAGAGCGGCTTACAAACTCCTTTCCCTCCCCCTCCCCACAACAGACACCCTGTGAGGTAGGTGGGGCTGAGAGAGCTCTGACAGAAACTGCTCTTTTTCAAGAACAGCTCTTATCAGAACTATGGCTTGCCCAAGGTCATTCAGCAGCTACAAGTGCAGGAGTGGGGAATCAAACCCGGTTCTTCCAGATTAGAGTCCGCACACTTAAACCACTATACCAAACTGGCTCTCACCATTCCTGTCTTTCCCCTCCCACTTGAGCCCACTGATCTCCATGAAATGCTGCTCCTGGGGGAGAGGGGACCCTCAAGAATGATGTGTGTGTGTGTGAGGGGGGGGGTCTGCAGAGGGATGATGACATTGGTGGAATTTGCCAATTTATTCTGGATCCAGCACAAGGTGCAGAAGAGAGGCAGAGGAAGGTAAATGGTTGATGCATATCGTCCTTGGAGTATATGTCAGGGGTCATGAACAACTGCAGCTGCCTTATACTGAATCAGACCATTGGTCCATCAGGTCACTACAGTCCACTCAGACTGGCAGCAGCTCTCCAGGACCTCACACAGAGGTCTACTATATCATGTAGATATCATGTATTACCTGACCCTTTCAGCTGGAGAGTCAAGGCATTGAACCAGGGACCTTCTGCATGCCAAGCAGGTGCTCTACCACTGAGGCACAGTCCCTCCCACAGTCATATTTCCCTCTGTGTTTCACAGTCCCTTTTTGCTATTCCTCATGTAATCTACCATTTAATTCCTCACTCCAGAACTTGTTTCCTAAGAAGAAGGAGAAGGAGAAGAAGGGGAGGAGGAGATTGGATTGGAGGTGGTGGCAGCTACAAGTATGGCTTCAAGAGGGAATTAGATAAACATATGGAGCAGAGATCCATCAGTGAGCCATTAGTGGCTATTAGCCACAAAGTATAGATAGGGACTCTGGGGCAAGGGATGCTCTGTATTCTTGGTGCTTGGGGAGGGGCAACAGTGGGAGGGCTTCTAGTGTCCTGGCCCCACTGATGGACCTCCTGATGGCACCTGGCATTTTTGTGTGACAGAGTATTGGACTCGATGGGCCATTGGCCTGATCCAACACTGGCTTCTCTTATGTTCTTATGATTTATACCCTGCCCTTCACTTGGAGTCTCAGGGTGGCTTATAATCTGCTTTCCCCTCTCTTCCCCACAACAGGCACCCACCCTTGCTGGGGCACAACAGTGAAACATCACGAGGCTTGGACATTTGATGGTTCAGAAAGATCTGAATAACCCACTGGTTAAGTATTAGTTAAACAACCTTACAGTATTTTGAAAGACCAAGGGAGCTTTGACTGTTGAAAGCTGATATCCTGAAAATCTTGTTGGTGTCTTAGATGTTCCATCACAGACCAATATGGCTACTGTAAGGATTAGCTGTTGGTAAGCTTATAGATCTTACAGCTCTCAACTATTAGCTGTAAGTTCTTACAGGTTGAGACCTGGCCGGTTTCGAGACAAATTGGCTGGCTGTTAACTGCATGCCCCTGGCAGCCTGGAGCAGGCTGGCTGGCGACACTTTCTTCATGCAAGGAGGCTTGTGGAGTTCCTGTTGAGAGGGGACCTGATGAAGGCAGCCAAGGTAGTAGCAACTCCCTTTCCCTCAGCCTGGCATGACAACTTACTTTCAAGGAACTGCCCACAGCTCATGAAATGACTGTTTTTATTATGTCTGCAAGCCAGCTTTCTTAGTTATTATTTGTTAGTGGCTTCCTTTTTAGACGTTGCTATTGTTTGTGTTTCAGAATGGTTTCTGCTCTTGCAAACATTCTATGAAACTTGATGTAGTTTCTTTGAATTCTTTTATTAAATGGCGGGATTTTTGCGTGTGCCTTAAGTTACATGTTGAGTGCTTGCACTCCTTCCCCTGGATATGGACCCAGTTCTGACAGCTACCCTCTGAAAATATCCTGAAAGTGTTCACTTCACTGGAGCAGCACCAGACTTTATACCGAGGCTAATTACAAGAACAAATTAGTTAATTGTTCTTTCAAAAAAACTTTTAAAATGGAATGGATTGTTACAAGTCATAACAACGTTAGGTGTGGTTATCTATAAATGGGAACGATTCACTGAGCACTTCCCTTTGGCTGGTATCCTAGAATACTAGGGTCAGCTAATGTTACAAAATAACAAAGAGAAGAAAGAAACGACAACAGAAATAAAACAAAGCAAGAATAATCGCTCAAAAACACATGTCTGCTCCAAGATGCCTGTGGATATAGCACATGGCCCAGAAATGAGCCTCTGAGAAGCTGCTAGGTTTGACCCTGATTACGGCACAGCTATGGGGCAAACACGCCTTCCTCTTGCCATTCTTAATACAGGACACCACACTGAATGAAACAAACATACACACCTACCCAGTGGATTTTTTCTTTTAGGGAATCTTTGATCATTAGGAGAAGGCTGGCCCGAAGTGATGTAGGGTAGCTCTAGTAATCGCCAGGAACTCTATAGTCACAGTAGGGTTTCCAGTTATTCCTAGAGCTACCCTATGTTGTTTCCAGATTTTCCCTGGAATTGGCTCCTGGTGTTGCTCTGAACGACAGTGGCAAAAGAGGGCTGCCAGTGGGAGACTTCCCGCCATAGCAGGAGGTTTGGCAGCTAGGGTTGTCAGACCCCCGGTCTGGGCAGGACTTCCCCTGGCTTTCAGGCCTTCAGCCCACCACCAGCCAGCTGGCTGGCGGGGAAGCCCCACCCCCAAACAGGCATAATGGCATCACTTCCGTGTGATGACATCACATGGCGATGTCACGCATGGCAACATTACTCCACCCCCCTCTCCCAGAAACCTTCCTCCAACCACCCTTCTGGCAGAAGAACTGGACCTGCAACCCGACTGGAAGCTCTATTGAATTCCACCTGGGGACAGGCTTATATGGTTTCCTCGTTGGGGCTGCTGCTGTCGCTAATACGATATAGAGGCAACGGGAGCTTCCTGAGGGCCTGTTCAGCTTTTTTAAAAATCAGTAATTGTATCTGGTTATATTATTATATTAAAACAATCTGTTTATCAGCTTCCTTGAATTCCCAGAGATATATGTCTTTTACATCCATAATGAAAGGGGCTACCTAGTGTTTTCTTTTTCCAGGGAAAACTGGGAATTTAGAGAACCTGATACAGGTCGTTATAATGATATAACAGTATTCAATCAAACGAAGTTTGAGTCCGGTGGCACATTTAAGACCAACAAAGTTTTATTCAAGGCGTGAGCTTTCGTGTACACACACACTTTGTCAGACAATAAAAGGGAATTACAGAACATGGTTGTATGTATAGGGGTGGCTTCTTGAATTAGCATGCAAAATAGTAAAGGTGTTTATTAACAGACCAACATGGCTGCCCACCTTGAGTAGTCAATCGCTAATTTTTAAAAGGCCCCCTGGTGGTGAGGGGATGAAATGGCAGCTTTGGGGACAAGGGCTGCCGTGTGGGCCGGACTGGGAAAATCCGAACTTTCCCACACAAGAGCAGCCATCCAAGCTTTCCTGTGATCTTCCCCAAAATTTTGCAGCAAAGCGTGCTTGGGAACGATCAGAGAAAAGATGGGGAAAAGGAACCACTGAAACGACGGCTGAGGGGTAACATGATCGAGGTTTACAAGATTATGCATGGGATAGAGCAGGTAGAGAAAGAAGTACTTTTCTCCCTTTCTCACAATACAAGAACTCATGGGCACTCAATCAAATTGCTGAAGAGTTGGGTTAGAACGGATGAAAGGAAGAACTCCTTCTTCACCCAAAGAGTGATTAACACGTGGAATTCACTGCCACAGAAGGTGGTGGAGGCTACAAGCATGGACAGCTTAAAGAGGGCATTGGATAAACATATGGAGCAGAAGTCCATCAGTGGCTATTAGCCACGAAGTACAGATAGGAACTCTCAGTCTGCGACGCTCTGTATTCTTGGTGCTTGGGGGGGGCAAGAGTGGGAGGGCTTCTAGTGTACTGGCCCCACTGCTGAAACTCCTGATGGCACCTGGTATTTTTGGCCACTGTGTGACAGAGTGTTGGACTAGTTGGGCCACTGGCCTGATCCAACATTGGCTTCTCTGATGTTCTTATGTTAACCACAATTCTATGGGTGGGGAGCAGAGGGAGTGTGGGAAATGCTTCCAACAGCATCTAACTGCTGCCATTACATTATTCCAGTGCCAGAGTTTTGGGGGGCCCCCAGGGGTGAGGACTGGCACCAGAGATAAATACGTAATGTACATTGAACTGGCCAGGCAGGAGGGTGGGCAGAAAACTCCGAGGGGGTTATACAAATTGGCATGCTTTGATTGCTTCACCAAATAAGCAAAATGAGATGAATGGGCATCGTATATCATTTCAGAATATTAGCCTAGCTAAGGTGCTTGGCTTCCTTCCATTTCTGCATATCAACATTGGCAATAAAACGATCAAACGGTCCTTTGGGGGCCTCCCTGGGCTTGCAAAGTCCATCTGCAGTCACAGCCCATGAATACAGAATGGTGCCTACCCATCCATCTAGGGAAATATTTAGTTAGTGGGATTACATTTCGGATTCATTTGAGCAAAAAAAAATAAAATAACAGTAGATAGAATTAAAATATTACTTTCTCCAATTCCTGTCACACCTGGGATCACATCCAAAGCTCCTTGCTGCTCGAAATGATGGAAGTCTTGGGCGAGTCTTGACTGAGGAAACATATGGCCGGCCCACACAAACGGGTACTGTATTTTACTGAATAAAACCACATGTGCACATTGCCAAGTGCTGCCTAGGGTATCGATATAGTTCTAGAGATATTTTCAATCCATCAAATACATATTTCCTACTCCCCATTTGAAACCAGAGCTTCCAGTCACCTTGGACTGAAGGATGAAGATCCAGAGTTCTCAGACCAGCTGAGCTAAAATTCAGGGTTTCCATGGATGTTTCTGGGAGGAGAACCAAGGAAGCTGCACTGCTCTTACCCAATCACAATGTCTAGTTTGGTCCTAAGAGCTAAAACTGATGAACTGAAGTGGCTTACAAACTCCTTTCCCTTCCCCTCCCCACAACAGACACCCTGTGAGGTAGGTGGGGCTGAGAAAGCTCTTTCAAGAACAGCTCTGACAGAACTATGGCTTGCCCAAGGTCATTCAGGAGCTACAAGTGGAGGAGTGGGGAATCAAACCTGGTTCTCCCAGATTGGAGTCCGCACACTTAACCACTACACCAAACTGGCTCTCAGACTGAAAGCCTGAATGATAAGGCACCAACTCATGCACGTACCGGAAAGAAAGGTTGCCCCAGATATGCTTAGTTTTGAACCTGAAGGGATATTTCTTTTTTCTTTTTTTTAAGAAATTTTATTAACAGAATATAGTAACATGTTCCATAGTTGATAACCAAATCTTAACATATCCTTTTCTACAATTTTCTCTCCCCACCCCCCTGGCTCCCAGCGATGCTCCACCCCCATTAATATTTCAGTCAATATTCTCTTACATTCAATTCTTACTCAATAATCAAATCTGCATTTTAAACATTTTCCTTTTCTATTTCTCCCTCTTAGGTAACATTTTGAATACAATCCATTTCTTATACTATTTCAATTCTTAATAATTATCAAAGCAAAGTAATCTATTTTTAACATCCCAATTCAGTTCTAAGTAAACTTTAAAGTCTTTCCAATCTGCTAAAAATTCTTCATCTTCTTTTCCATTAAGTTTTTCAGTCAATTTGTCCATTTCTACCATAAAAATCATCTTCTTAATCCATTCCCATTTATCTGGTGTCTTCTCCTGTTTCCAAAATTGAGCATAAGTCATTCTTGCCATTGTAATTAAATACCATAACAATGTTCTCTTTGTCACTTTAATTTCTTCCATTTTAAGCCCTAAAAGTAACACTTCTGGCTCTTTTTTCAAGGTACATTTCAGGATCTTCTGAATTTCATTATGAATCTCAGTCCCAAAAGCAGCCGCTTTTTCACATGTCCGCCACATATGGTAAAATGAGCCCTCTTTTTAACCTGAAGGGATATTTCAAGTGGGGGAGGGAACTTTCATACATTTGGTACCCCCACATCAGTCTGAAATGATAAAGCCCAGCTACAGAAGTACTGTCTGGAGGGCAGCAATGCTTACAAGAACTAACATGTGAGAGGTTTTATAGTGGTAGACTGTTGGCCTGGGATCTGAGACATCCAGGTTCAAGTCCCAGCTCAAAAACGAAGCTTATTGGGCAACCTGGGCTCACACTTACTGTCAGGCTAACTTACCTCACAGTCTTGTTATAAGGGCAAGATGGAGGACAGGAGAAAACAGAATTGCACTTACCTGTAACTGTTGTTCATTGATGTCTTCTGTGCAGACACAGACCGGGACTGCTCTTAACCAGGGTGGCCATGGGACATTTTCTTCCTAGCTCAAATCTTCAAAAAGGGGGCACCCCAACCCTTTGGAGCTGATGCACACACAGGATCCCCACCCTGTGTATCACCTTCTCTGCTGGCAGGCGCCCCCTTCCCTTATTTCCCGCCAAGGCACCATGAACCCCCTTCCACGATGCAATAGGCCTCGTGAGAGCCCACAGCAGGCCAGGAGGGCAGGAATGTGTGTCTCAATGGAAGACGTTGATGAACAACAGTTACAGGTAAATGCAACTCTGTTTCCATCTTCTCTCTTCTCGTGCAGCCCCCACATTGGGACTAGTGTTCCCTCTAAGCGTAGTTAGTGTGAGCTAGCTCACAGTTTTTGAGCCTCCAGCTCATACATTTTTGTCTTCGCTCAGGAAGGATGGCTCCAGGGCAAACTAATTTATGCAGTGGCTAAATCGCTCCCTCACGACTTTAATGCCAGTAGCTCACAAAGTAGAATCTTTGCTCACAAGACTCCACCGCTTAGAGGGAGCATTGGTTGGGACCATTAGCGAGGAGGTGGGGTGAGTGTCCCACTGGAACAGAGCCTGTAGAATAGCCTCGCTCACATCTGCTTCTTTCCTCACCTGAAGCAGGCTCAGGGTGGCTTACATAAAAGTATTAAAACAATTAAAAACACATACAATCTAAAATGCACTACATATATATTTCCTATGCAACAGCAGTCATAATCCCGTACTTTCTTAACAGAAGAAGTAGAAGGGGAGACTGGATTTATACCCCGCCCTTTACTCGGAGCCTCAGAGCGGCTTACAAACTCCTTTCCCTTCCCCTTCCCAGAACAGGCACCCTGTGAGGTAGGTGGGGTGAGAGAGAGCTCTTTCCAGAACTGCCCTTTCAAGGACAGCTTTTGTCAGAACTATGGCTTGCCCAAGGTCATCCAGCAGCTGCAAGGGGAGGAGTGGGGAATCTCACAGATTAGAGTCCACACACTTAACCACTACACCAAACAGGGGTCAGTTAGTACAGACTTAGGTGATACTAACAATCCCAGGGAGGCTCCAAGTTTTCCAGATGTGAAGTGTGGTTGAATGGCCGGTGGAACAGTTCCGTCTTGCTGGCCCTACGGATTTGAAGTAAACTCTGCAGGGCCCTGGTGTCCTCTGGAAACACGCTCCACCAGTGTGGCGCTGCCACAGAAAAGGCTCTAGCCCTGGTAGTGGCCAGTCTCGCCTCTTTAGGTCCTGGGAGCACTAAAATGTTTTGTGTCCCTGAAATGCAGTGCTCTCTGGGGAACATGTGGGGGAAGGCGGTCCCTCAGGTATGCTTTATAGGGCTTTGTAGGTAAGCACAAGCACCCTGAAGTGAATTGAGTATGCTATAGGCAGCATATGGGGGGGCAGACGCTGTTCATTTCAAAAGCACCCCAAGAAAATTTCTCTTCACAAGGGAAGCTAACAAGTGGCCTTCTCCTTGATAAGCTAAAGCGAGCGATATTTTACACACCAAGCTTGGGACTCCTAGGTCCATGCTTTAAATATTTTTTGAGGGCTGCCAAGACTAGCCTATTACCTTTTCAACAGAAAGTCTCACCCTACTTATTTAATTATTGGATTAAGTTATTATTTTTGGCTGATAACAGACTTCCAAAAATCAGTTTATTAGAGCAGAGCCAATTTGGTTTGAAAATTACAGCAGCACAGTTAGGTAGACGGACCAATTGTACATTTTTTCGTGTGCTGGATTATTTTTCTAATTTCAGGGCAGCCACAGCCAAGCCTGAATTCAAAAGACGGGTAATAGATGTTTATGTCTTGCTCCCTCTGGCCAATTTCAAGGCTGGTTCTTGCTATGCCAAGTTTAAGTCAAAATGTGGGTCTGAGAACTGACATCACTAGCTTTGCACCATGTAATTAACTTACCCTTCTTATATTTAACATAATACCTCCGCAATTCTTGAGGGGAGCTATCAAAACATACCCTGCGATTCAAGATTTAGTATTTGCGGTTCTGGAATAGCTGGGGAGATCTGTCATATTTGTCTTATGACCTGAAAAAGTTGCTTCCTTTGTTGCTAAAGAATGTGATTACCGGCCTGTTTTTCAAAAAGTCGATGACTTACAGGCTAATGATGATAAGTGAGGGCCCTATGAGGAATCACAGGTCACGGAAGTAACCAATTGGGAAATTTCCTCCTGACCCATAACTTCCACCCCAGAATTCAATAAACTCTTACAAACTCGAACAGGCAAATTTCCACTTCTTTCTCCCCCCCACACTTTAACTGATGATCAAATTGTCCTCAACATTCCTGGCCTACTCTACAGGCCTCTGAGCATGCTCAGTCCTAGCCAGGGCAGAGAATGTGCTTTTAAAAAAAAGCTATGAAAGAATACTTCATTCAGTATGCTTGGGGAATCTCCCAAGTATATAGACACCAATATGTCATCTGTGGCTCGGGTTTCTATGCTGCCTTATATTTATATATAAAACAATTCAGTAAAGACATACCAACACACAACCAGGGTTGCCACACGGAGTACTCCCTATGTCAAGGTGAGAAGAAAAATGGTAGGCAGGTAATTTATATCTACTCAAGAAAGTGGGGTAGGGCCTACTATTTTTCTTCTCACCTTGACATAGGGAGTACTCTGTCTTTCTGTGTTATACCTCTGAGGATGCCATTCACAGCTACTGGCGAAACGTCAGGACCTACAATGCCAAAACCACAGCCAGACAACTCGGAAAATCTACAGCAACTAATGAACTCTGGCAGTGAAAGCCTTCGACAACATATTAAGCAGAGTTTGTTGGATATTGTAACTCTGCATGCAAGAGGATCTGGGAGGGAAAAGGTTAAGAGAATTCACTCACTCTGGTACTGTTGTGTATTGAAAGGTGAATCAAGCCTATCTTTTCCTATGTTAGGCTTGATTCTGGAATGTGGATTCTAAGCTGTCGCATTCGTATTGGTCGGTTTCTGCGAAACCAGTGTAATAGCCAATCACTGTGTGATAATGTTGCAAAGCGGGAACAGTTGTGATTGGACCTTAACTCTGCACTGCCATTGGTCCGTTAACTATTTCTGGGTGTGGCTTTGACAGCCGGGAGAGTTTAAAAAGGAGCTGTGCTCCACTGTCTGTGTGTTGTGTGTTCCTGAGTTGGAGTTTGCTGTTGAATAAAGCTGAATCACTTGTTGAGCTTACTTCGTTGTTGAGTCTCATACTTAACAATTGGCGACGAGGATGGGATGCTAGAGCGGGTAGGCAGCCCCGCTGAACCGAGATCGCAACGGCAGACGAGGACACACACCCGGCCGAGCCGGCTGAGGCTCCACGAGTAGAAGTGGCAGCACCGACAGCCCCGATGGCCGTCAACCCGGCGTTCGAAGCGTTCGACCCGGCGACGGAGGACTGGGACTCTTACCTGGCACGGTTCGAGTTCCACCTCCAGGCGAATCAGATAACAGATGAGGCGAGAAAGAAGGCGACGCTCCTGAGCTCGTGCGGCAAGGCCGCCTTCGACATCGCCCGATCCCTGGTCGCTCCGACTGAGCTGAGTGCAGCGACGTGGGCTGAGATCACGGCCAAGCTCAAAGGCCATTTCTCGCCACAACCGTCTCGGATAGCGTGCCGGCACGCCTTTACAAGCGGTGCCAAGGGCCTTCCGAGTCTATCGCTGAGTACGTCACTGCCTTGCGGAAAGCGGCAAGGCCATGTGAGTTCACAGATCTGGAAGACGCCCTCCTCGACCGTTTGGTGTGCGGCCTTCGAGACGAGCGCCTGCAACAGCGTCTCTTTGCCCGCACCCAACTGACGTATGCGGTTGCCTACGCCGAGGCTATCGCAGCGGAGGCCGCGGACAAGTTGACGCGAGAGGTCCGACAGCGGCAGACCCAGGTCAGCAAGGAGCCTGCAGTTCACCGGCAGTCCGCCTGCGAGTCTGACAGCGACGCCGACGGCGTGTGCCGAACTCGGGAGACACGCCCACCGCGGACCAGACCGAGAACTTCGACGACCCGTCCCTGCGCAGGCTGCGGCGGCAACCACGACAGAGACCTCTGTCGGGCTAGAGAGCTCATCTGCCACTCCTGCGGGAAGCGAGGTCATCTGGCTCGAGTTTGCCGGGCTGCGAGGAAATCGCCACCGTCTTCGCGACGAGCAGACCCCAAGGTTCGGCCATCAGATGACAGCAGAACGTCCGATTGCCACCAGACTGACACCTGCCCTTCAACCGTCCTGGCGACCGGTGACAAGGCCACTCGGAAAATTCACGTCACGCTTCGGTTGGATGGCGTTCCGTGTACGATGGAGGTGGATTCAGGCTCATCCGTCACCGTCATCTCCACCGAAACGTGGCAGCGCTTATTTCCGAGGAGGAGCCGACGTCGCCTGTCTCCAGTAACAACGCGTCTCACCGATTTCCAGGGACGACGCATTCCGTTGGCGGGACGAGCTACCTTCCAGGTGGAGTTCAAGGAGCGGAAGGCTGAGCTGTCCCTCCTGGTTGCAGAGGGTGAGAGGGTCAGTTTGTTGGGCCTTGATTGGTTCGAGGCTCTAGGTATTGCCATCTCTGGCATTAACAGCATTTGCAACAATAAAAGGGAGTCTTTGTATCAAGAGTTCCCTGAAGTTTTTGGGGAAGGGCTTGGGTTATATACGGGGCCCCCGTTTCTTTTGATTTAGACCCTTCAGTGCGTCCCATACGGCTGAAGTACAGGAAGGTACCCCTCGCTCTTAAGGCGAAGATCGAGGCAGAGCTGGACAAGCTAGTGGATCAGGGTATCCTCGAGCCGGTGCCCTATGGTCGGTGGGAGACTCCCATAGTAACGCCCGTAAAGGCAGACGGGTCGATACGCATATGCGCTGATTATAAGTGTACAGTGAACAAAGCGCTCCAGCAGCACTCCTACCCAGTGCCGGTCATCAGCCATGTGTTGGCTTCGCTGGGAGGAGGAAAAGTTTTCGCCAAACTTGACTTAGCCCAAGCCTATCAGCAGTTGCCCGTAGACGATGCAACTGCTGACGCCCAGACCATAGTGACCCACAAGGGGGCGTTTCGGGTCAAGAGACTACAATTTGGGGTTAACGTAGCCCCGGGCATTTTCCAGGGCTTGATGGAGGGGCTCCTGCGTGGGCTACCTGGAGTCGTGCCCTATTTTGACGACGTTCTGGTGGCAGGCTCTGACGAGTGCGAACTCATGGCTCGGCTCAGAGCAGTACTAGGCCGGTTTAAAGAAGCCGGGCTGAGGGTCAAACGCTCTAAATGTGTGGTTGGAGCAGACAGAGTGGAGTTCTTGGGATTCCTGATTGACGCGGATGGAGTCCATCCTACACCGGACAAGGTATCCGCCATCAAGAACGCGCCCCCGCCACGGTCAAAGAAGGATCTCCAGTCGTTCCTGGGGATCCTAAACTTTTATCATGCCTTCCTGCCCCACAAGGCATCGGTTGCAGAACCCCTGCATGCTCTGCTCCACAAGAACGCAAAGTGGGAGTGGGGAGAGCGGCAGGAACGAGCGTTCACGGGCGTTAAAGAACTCCTCTCGTCTAGTGCGGTGCTGACCCACTTTGACGAGAACAAACTCTTGGTGCTTGCGGCTGACGCGTCACCCTACGGGGTGGGCGCCGTTCTTAGCCACCTCATGCCGGATGGATCGGAAGCACCGATCGCTTTTACTCGCGATCACTTACAGCGGCGGAGAAGAACTATGCCCAGATCGACAAGGAGGGCCTCGCCTTAATCGCCGGAATTAAAAAA
Organism: Gekko gecko; assembly: GCA_029375565.1. Classification (NCBI taxonomy): domain Eukaryota; kingdom Metazoa; phylum Chordata; class Lepidosauria; order Squamata; family Gekkonidae; genus Gekko; species Gekko gecko. Next base: position 21,056,439 of record JAPDNY010000004.1, on the reverse strand, counting down.
TTCCATGACTTTGTTTATGGGCGGAGGTTCCTCCTTGTAACAGATCACAAGCCGCTTCTGGGCATCTTCTCCCCGGACCGACAGACGCCGAATATACTGTCCCCCAGGATGTTGAGGTGGGCAGTATTCATGTCGGCGTATGACTTTGAGCTTGAGCACCGCCCGGGGAAGGCTATCGGGCATGCCGACGCCCTGAGCCGTTGCCCCGCACCACTGGACAACCACGAACTTGAGCCTGAGTTGGACATTTTGGTGCTCGAAGAGCTCCCGGAGGCACCAGTAACCTCCTCAGACATTGCCGCTAGCGTCGGCTAAGGACCCTGTGCTTGCCCGTGTCCTTAATTGGGCATGGAGGGGTGGCCGGTAGGAAAAATGGCGCCTGAATTCAAACCGTTCGTTTCGCGCCAGAACGAACTATCGGTAACGAAGGGCTGTTTGCTTTGGGGGAGTCGGGTGGTGATTCCCGCCAAGCTGAGGGAGGATGTTTTGGAGGCGTTACATGTGGGCCACCCTGGCATGGTTCACATGAAAGCCCTCGCCAGAGGGTATGTGTGGTGGCCGAAGCTGGACGAGGACATTGAGGCCTGGGTAAGGCAATGTATGGAGTGTCAGCAGTCCCGTCCAGAACCACCACAGGCTCCCATTCAGCCCTGGGAGAAAACGAGGAGGCCCTGGTCACGCCTCCATATTGATTTTGCGGGACCATACCATGGGCAAATGTTTTTTATCTGTGTTGACAGCTACTCTAAATGGTTAGAGGTGATACCCATGAGGTCAACAGGGTCCGGGGCAGTCATCAACGCCCTCCGGAGGTTGTTTTCGACCCACGGGCTGCCGGACTGTTTGGTCTCGGACAACGGGCCACAGTTCGTGTCAGCGGAATTTGAAAAATTCCTTAAAGACAACCTCATCCGCCATGTGACTTCTGCGCCGTTCCATCCGGCCTCCAACGGTCAGGCCGAACGGATGGTACGGACGGCGAAGGAGTCACTTGGGCGCCTGACGTGTGGGGACTGGAGCCAGAAGATTGCCTCTTTCCTCCTGAGGCAACACATCACCCCCTGTTCAACAACGGGGAGGAGCCCAGCTGAACTTTTAATGGGCCGTAAGTTGGCTACCCTACTGGACCGACTGCACCCTGACCTTGACAGGTCCAAGCAGCGGTCAGAGACCCCAGAGCAGGGGAGAGTGTTCTTGGTTGGGGACAAGGTGTTTGCCCGCAATTATGCGGAAGGTCACAGATGGCTACCAGCCGTGGTCACAAAGGTGGCAGGGTCCAGGTTGTATGTGGTCCGGCTTCCCAGCGGACGGGAGATACGCCGCCACATTGACCAGCTCAGAGAGCGCTGGGCAAACTCAAGCGCCGAGTCAGTGCCCGAGCCTGAGCTGGTCCCCGTCCAGGAAGGGCCTCCCGGCGAGGAGGTGAGTACTGCGGATCGAGATTCGGAGTCTGGGGAGCCCCCAACTCCAGTGCCTGAGACCCCTGTGTTAGTGTCCCCTGACTCTCCTGCGAGAGAGACCATCGGAGTCCCCGAAGAGTGTGCCGCTCCACCGCCATCGGAGCAGAGACCGCTGCGCCGGTCAAACCGAAGCCGAGGTGCCCCTCCCTACCTGAAAGATTATGTTTGGAAGGGAAATGCTCCATCTTAGGGGGAGGAATTTGTTGTGTATTGAAAGGTGAATCAAGCCTATCTTTTCCTATGTTAGGCTTGATTCTGGAATGTGGATTCTAAGCTGTCGCATTCGTATTGGTCGGTTTCTGCGAAACCAGTGTAATAGCCAATCACTGTGTGATAATGTTGCAAAGCGGGAACAGTTGTGATTGGACCTTAACTCTGCACTGCCATTGGTCCGTTAACTATTTCTGGGTGTGGCTTTGACAGCCGGGAGAGTTTAAAAAGGAGCTGTGCTCCACTGTCTGTGTGTTGTGTGTTCCTGAGTTGGAGTTTGCTGTTGAATAAAGCTGAATCACTTGTTGAGCTTACTTCGTTGTTGAGTCTCATACTTAACAGGTACACTTGGCAGTTGACCCCACCCTCTCACAGGTTAGATGTTGAACCTCTTTGGCCCTTGCTTTCTTTCTGTTTCATCTCATATAGGACCTCTCTTCTCTCACTCACCTGGGCTTGAAGCTGTTGCAAGTTAACCTTTTTGAAATCAATCTGTTCACAGTAAGTTAAACGCACCTACATGAATATGTCATGTACGATGTGCTTATGTTTTTGTAAGTGAAATTTCTTTCTTGTGTTACCACTGGAGTCAGATCATCTTTGTAATTTGTTTGAACAGCATTTCCCCCTTAATGGGGAAACATGGAGGATCGAGGATACTGTGTAAAATGCTCTGTGCTTTCAAGGCAATTGATTTTTTTTACATGCAACCCAATAGACCTTTGCCAACATGCAAGTTGCCCAGTCTCCCTATTGCACATAATAGCCACAGGAGGTTATTTTAATAGAAATACTGCTATCAGGAACAATAAGATCCTTCCCCCATTGTTGCTGAAACGGCCGTTTCTTTCCTCATTATCCTCCAAAAGAAGCATGCTTGACTTTCTGCATCCCCAGCTAAAATGAGAACTGCATTCCCGATAGCAAGGGCCTGACGAGAGGGAAGCATATAATCAAGAAAAATAACTGCGGGGAAAGATAAACTTATTTTAATTACCTTCAGAATTATACAGGGATTTGCTCGAGTGTACATGATAATCCCGTTGCTCTGCAGAGTCCGCAGACGCAGGGCCAACTTGAATTCCTCCTTCTTGCTATTTTCAGAAACCCGGTATTTGATGTAACTGTTCCCGGCAAAGCTAAGGGAAGTGTGTCCTGAAATAACCGTTCGAAGAAAAGACACAACCTTTTTACTTCTGTGTTCTGAAATAAGACGCAGGGGATTATCCCCCACCGCTGCCGAGGGGGAAAAAAGTTAATTAAGTAACATGCTTGGTTAACAAGGCAGATAAGGAACAATGTTACAAATGAAGCCCATCTTCGACTGATTAAAAACCCGTCTCTGTTGTATTCTACAGTATGCACCTTATGTTAAAGAAGATTAATTCACTAATAAGGGGAGAAATTTGTTTCTTGATAGGAATTATTGCTGTGTATCAAAACAGATGAGTTGTGGCAGATAACGGGATATCATCATTTTAGCAGAATTATCACTTTGGGATAACTGGGGCAAAGCCTGCACAACTGGTGATCTATCCAGCCAAATGCAACCCAGCAGTTAAATACTGTGGGATACCTTGCTCCTACTCTGGTTTTTTGTGTGTCCCAGGCAGGCAGTGTAATCTTAAACCTCTGAAGTAGGTCCCAGTTTAGGCAGAACTCCGTAATGCTCCCGAGAGTGAACTGCAGCTTTCATTCCAGCAAGGATCAGATGATGGAGGAAGGCCGGTAGAATTCCCCAGGACTGGCTGCTCAGTCTGAGCAACTACATGCAGTGTGGGCTGAGCTACTGCTTGAAAGGCAGTGTGGTGTAGTAGGTAGGGTTGGATGAACAGGGGAGACCCAGGTTCAAAGCATGAAACTTGGCCTAACATACCTCACAGATTTGTTGTGAGGATATCATGGAAGAAGAGAGAGAAGAAGAAGAGATTGGATTTATACCCTGCCCTTCACTAACTGAAGGAGTCTCAGAGTGGCTTACAATCTCCTTTCCCTTCCCCTTCCCACAACAGACACCCTGCACGGTAGGTGGGGCTCAGAGAGCTCATTTGAGAACTGCCCTTGAGAGAACAGCTCTGAGTGAACTTGTGACTGACCCAAGGTCACACCAGCAGCTGCATGTGGAGGTGTGGGAAATCAAACCTTGTTCCCCGAGATTAGAGTCCACGCTCCTCACCACTACACCAAACTGAGACGTGGACATTGCCTTGAGTTCCACTGAGGAAGGGGCCGTGAGTGTATAAAAATGTGATAGATCTTGAGCTACTGCTTACAGATAAGCCTGATATATCATCACTAAAATCCCTCTGTGGTAGGTCAGATGGCAGCGATCTGAACTCCGATCTTTCTGGTCCAAGCTCAGACCTGCTCTCTACCACACCGACTTTTCCCAAAGGCAAAGAATCTGCAGCCTCTCCAATTCAGGGATTTCTTGCTTATGGGCCCAGATCCGAACCTAACAACAAGATTCTCTCTTAGCAGGACAACATTGTATTAAATAAAATAAGAAACACTAATGTTGGTTGAACTTTCTGGGTTTTCGGCCCCCCCCCCCCCCATGACATTATACTGAGAAGACCTTTGTCATGCTGGGTGCTCAAGAAATTTCAGATCACGTCTCCCCAAAAGTAACACGAACAGAGAAAAGGATTGCCTCTTGTCCTTGGAAGATCAAAAGAGAAGGGAAAGAGGAGGACAAGGAGGAAGGGAACCACGCTCTGTTTGAAACAAGTACCTGAGCACTCCCCAAGCTTCCCAGGAGGGCACTGGCAGATGAAAGGCCTTCGGTTGATTTCGTAGCCCACGCACTGCATATCTCCCGGGCAGGGCTTGTCTGTGCAAGGATCACTGGAGCCGGGACACAGCCCTCCTGTTTGAGGTAAAGAAGAAAACAGTCCCAGTCACAGAATGCAAAACATCCCCCAGGACTGTGGTTTTTTTTTTTGTATTTTAGACAGGGAGAAACTAAGGCTTTCCTTCTTTCTCCGGGTTGTGGCGGCAGCAGCATCAAGATTCTGGTTTTGGAGAAGTCCCCCATACTTGGCGGTCGTTGGGTTGGAGCCAACAAAGAAGTTTATGGAAGGAGGTGGCAGAAGGGATCATCTCCCGCCTTCCCTTTCTCCCCAGCAGTTTACCAAAACTTCTTTATGAGCCTCACAAGCAAAATGCATTGGGGGGGGCGGTTTGCAGCCACGAGGGGCAATCAGGTAAAATCCCCCCTTCCCTCTTTCGTTTGCAGTATGCATCTGAGGAGGAGGAGGAGGAAGGAGGAGATTGGATTTATACCCCATTCTTCAATACCCGAAGGAGTCTCAGAGTGGCTTGCACTCTCTGAGAGAGCTCTGAGAGAACTGCTCTTGAGAGAACGGCTCTGAAATAACTTAGACTGACCCAAGGTCATCTAGCTGGCTGCATGTGGAGGAGTGGGGAATCAAACCCGGTTCTCCCAGATTAGAGCCCACCGCTCTCAACCACGACACCAAACTGGCTGTCTGGTCCAAGCTCAGGCCGGGAACACCAACTCCAACGGCTTCTGTTCATCCCAATACAGTCTTACCAATATATGTAGGTCGAGCTAGTCCTATTTTTTATTTTAAAAAAGGAAACCACCATTTGCCCACAGAAAGACCTCACAACCTCTGATAGAGCTTTAAAACATATGGCATCAATCTTCCTAGGTTGTTAAGCAAAAGGCACTCAGAGGAAATGAAAGTCTGCGAGGTCCAACTTCGACCCATGTTGCCGCTTGTGGGACTCCTGGGTACAGTCATGCATTTAAGTGCAAATTTAGAAAGATGGAGAGGCTCCCCGAGCGAGAGGTTTCTCTGCTTATGTTGACTTGTGTCCAGAGCAACAAGGGGAGAGAGAAACCAGGGAAGACAAAGGAAGCAGCAGAGAGAACAAATCTCCCACTGCGAATCCCAAATTTACTGTGTTAACAAAATTTTGTTATCTGTAGCCATTCTAAAACGTTGAGAAAAGTTGCATATGGGCAGATGTGGAACAAGGTGGTTGGGGGAGAGAGGAGAAGAGGGGGTTTAACTCCTTCCTCTCTGTGGTTTCACTACTGAAAATGGCCTCTCCACACTGTTGTTAGCCCTTGAAGAAAGGAAGAAACAAGGGCACCCCACTGAAGTGGGGCCATGGGTCCCTGGTAGAACATCTCTTTTGCATGTAGATGGTCCCAGGCTCAATCTGTTGCCCTCCCACTGAGAGTCGTGTCTTTTCGCACCTCAATATCCTCAGAGTTGTGGGTGAATCCACTGGTCTCATATCAAATCAGAGCCCCCTCCCCAATTAAGACAAGACTGAGGAAAGCTTGAAAGCTCTGAACCTCAAATAAGGTCTGGACCACCAAACATCATACGCCCTCAGGTTTGCAAGACTCTCTCCTTCAAGAGGATATATCCTGTTTCCTGGTCCAAAGTCCGGTTCTTGTGCCAGCTGCTCCAAAGCGCGGTGCCCCTAGGACAGTCACACAGACAGACACTTGGGCCACGCTGCACTCCAAAACACTCTTTGGACCATCCCAAATGACACATCCCTGGAGACTATCCACTGCAAGATGACATGTATTTCCTGAGGCGCTTTCCATAAGAACTCAAAGGCACATTAACTTATGCTCTTTTGTGTGACCCTCCGAAGACTCCTCATACCTTGGCCATGAGTGATGAATGACTCATGTTTGTAGGACAGCAACTTATCCCTCTTGGAATCGCCCTCACCCGAAGGGCCGTCAACCCATCTCCTGGACATTGTCAGTTGGTCTGAGTCATGCCCGGTGCTCAAGTTAATTCAGTTGTTTGCAATGAGACACAGGTCCCCTTCTCATTGTACCACATCCCTGCATCTCTCACAAGAACCCTTGCAACAGAAGGCTTGAATTATCCAATGACAACTTGGATTCTGACCTTTCCACCAATGGGGAGATGGATTCTAAAGTCCCATCCATCACAAATGCAACCCCCCCCATTATACCGATGAGCAGCCAGATCTGGCACTGCTTCCCCATCTGAGCCCAGATAAATCTAGGTGCATAAAAAGATCATGCAAAGCCCTTCATTTTTGTAGTTGGATTTGCTCCCAAGCCTTCTACCATCACTACACATGAAATACACTGAACTTCCTTGCCAAGACAGGCAGAGTAGGAGTCGTTCTTCTCCTGTTCTCCTTCCGTCCCTCAAATTTCCCCTTTGTATCTTTCTACTTGGTCTGGTCTCTTAGCTTTCCACCCTCCCTACTCTCAGGCCAGTTTGCCCTACAGCCAGCTGGTCTCTTCCCATAGTATCCCCACATGCTTTCCATTCCTATGTTGAAAATCCTTCTCCAATCATCCTTCACATTTTCTGGTCCTCATTTCAGACACTCACTGTACTGGTCCTTCTCTACAGGTTGTTTTCTCTGGTCTAGCCATGTGGGAGGAACATGATTTGGGTCAAAGGTCACTTTAATCAGTATTAGTAAAGTCATACAAGCGAATACTGGAAATGCACTAGAGTGAATGGTTTGATTGGACTGTGGAGCAAGAACAGGCAAAAAAGCAACTGGTGCAGTAGGAAAAATGTATTCTGGCCCTGGTTACACGGGCCAGATAATGGGGGGGGGGGGAGAGGCATAGCTGTTTGTGCTGTCGCTATTTGATCCGCCACTACATGATCACACGCGATGGCGGGGAATCGGGGCTTTTTTCAGAGGTGCGTGTTTCTGGCATGCTTCAATGAGGCAAGAGGAGCACACTGGAGCGATCAGATGGAGAAAGTCCGTCTGTGGCCCATCACAACTGTTTGATGGTGGGCTTTTGCTGGTACTTTTAACTCCAGATCTTCGGCCGGACGATCCAGGTTGACGACGGGTGCACAATGCTTGCCAGATGTGTCCGTTCGATTGCGCCCTTAAACTCTGCCCGGCATTAATGAGTATCCCGCGGCAAATTCTGCGTGTGACCGGACCCTTTATTAGACTTGATGACGCCTGCATGTCTTGCCTATGTTTTGTCAGGATCAATAAAAGTATATAAATATAGACAAACCTCAAAAATAATAGATGTATGTATCCTTAAGAACATAAAATTTAAAAACAAATTCTGAAAAGACAGTAAAAAGTGAGCATCTGAGAAAAAATAGTTAACACACTGATGTCCTGGGAGCCAAGGAAAAACATGTTTCCTAATGGACCAATCGCTCGTTTGCCTTTTCTTGTTCTACTTAGTGCTCTGGCCCTCTCTTTTGGACTTTATTAGATTGCCACAAGGACTGTATGGTTGCCATATTGAGTAGTTCAGTTTTGCTGTCTTGTACTTCTACCGTTTTGTTTCCTTTGGCTATTCTGTATCATACTCAGGTCAGCCTAGTTAGATATCTGCCCATCTGCTGAGGTTTATCTACAAGTGTGTAAAGGAAGCAGTGGGCCTGGAGGAAGGCAAACCCCTTGCAGTTATCACAAACAGTGAGGGAACTAGTGTGGCAAGTAAACATGAGCTGGCTCTATGTGTGGCTTGAATGGGCTTGCACCGTTAAGGTCTTTCTCCTGGAAATGGGAAAAAATTAGTACAGAAGGTTTTGAGGGTGGACACGGTCCGTCTGCAAATATAGCAGCAACGACGGACACTTACGCTTGATGCACAGTGCTCTGTGATCAATTTACTCTCCCAGAGCCCTCCCTTCGCTTTGTCAAAAGCTCACTTGCCAAGTCTCGGAGGCAGCGAAGAACTCCTAGTCCTTCCTTACCACTGCTGTGCAAAATGATGCATGGAAAACTTAGGAACAAATTGTACTACTAGACACACGATGACCAGAATATATGACCAAACTGGAAACCCTCACAACCAGGACCAACTCTATACATTTAAAAGAACTGTGCACATGGTGCCGAGACATACATCATTCATCTGAACAGTGCATCGTAATAATGTAAGGCCTTGGTCAGCAATGGCTTTTGATAGATGGCCATTCAGAGATGGGACTGGGCAGCAGGCCAAGGAGTTTGACCTGCTCTCAAGCTTATAACAACAGCACTTTGATCTAGGGAAATCAGCTTGTGAAGGTCTTCACTGCAAGGAAATAAACAATGGGTTGGATTCTCCCTCCTCCACAAGGAGCCTTCTGTTGGAGCAAGAAGCTGTGTAAGGACCTAACCCAGTATCATCTGTCAATGCCCGATCTGCTAGAGATCGTTTGATGTAGTGGTTAAGCGTGGTAGACTCTAATCTGGAGAACCAAGTTTGATTCCCCACTTGAAGCTAGCTGCCTGGGTGACCTTAGGCAACTCACGGCACTCTCAACCTAAAAATTAAGCATAGTTCGCCACCTAGTGGTGCCAAAAAAGAGCTACAGCTTCAGCAGTCAAACAGTCCGCCTGGGGATCGCTTAGCTGTTCCACACACAACATCATACGATAATTTCAATTTTACCTGATCTGCTTCTGCTAAACACTCAGGACAGTTCTCTAGCTAGATTAGAGTCCCGTAGTCCCTTAGAGACCAACAAGACTTTTGGGGTATAAGTTTTCAAGAGTCAAAATTCCCTTTATATCTGACAAAGGGAGCTTTGACTCTTGGAAGCTTATACCCCAAACACTTTGTTGGTCTCTAAGGGGCTAATGAACACAAATCTAGCTCTTCTACTGCAGACCCACATGGATACCCTCCTGAAACTATCTTCATGGAGGGTAATTCTAATTCCTGACCTTCATCAGAAAGGTTATCTTTCTTGGCTCATACCAAAGGTCCAGTAACTCTGGTGCTTTGCATTCAGTAGGACAGACAGATGCTTCTGGGGATGCTTGTAACAAGGGCAGTCCTCACCTACTTTACATAAGAACATAAGAGAAGCCAATGTTGAATCAGGCCAATGGCCCATCTAGTCCAACACTCTGTCACACAGCGGCCAAAATATACCAGGTGCCATCAGGAGGTCCAGCAGTGGGGCCAGGACACCAGAAGCCCTCCCACTGCTGCCCCCTCCAGCACCAAGAATAGAGTGCATCACCTGCCCCAGACTGAGAGTTCCCATCTATACCCTGTGGCTAATAGCCACTGATGGACTTCTGCTCCATATGTTTATCTAATTCCCTCTTGAAACTGTCCATGCTTGTAGCTGCCACCACCTCCTGTGGCAGTGAATTCCATATGTTAATCACTCTTTGGGTGAAGAAGTATTTCCTTTTATCTGTTTACCATGTCTCTGACCGTGTGGGGTCATTTGTTTATGGTCTACCAAGCCATCCCCCATTGACATATCAAAGCAAATGACATCTATGCCATTGGGCATCATGATACTGTGTGATCCCTTTGATATCTATGCAGTACTTCTTGGGACAGTTGTTGGGTGAACTTGGATTGTTTGTTTTGAGAAAGTGTGTGTGAGAAAGACAGTCATGGGAGCCCTTTGTTTGTTCATGATGGGCACAAACCTGGCTTGTTTCCTGTATTTGCATTCTTGTACCCTCCTCTCCTTGAATGCAGAAGGTCACTGAAGGTTCCAAGTTTTGGAGCCCTTGAATCAAATGCTAATTTGCCATGACATCCAAGTGCTGGCCCTTAATCAAACTGGACTTTTCCCCCTTCCCACAAACTGGGTTTTTAACATAGTTTCCTTCCCACAAAGCCAGGTTTCTCAACCACAGTTTAATGCTGGCTTAGCATTCTGGTTTCTGGGCAGGAAAGAAACTCCAGGAAACACAATACAAGTAACAAAAGGGTATGTTTTGGGATTATCCTGGGGTAAAACTATGGGGTGTCTTCCAAGGGCCAAGCTACGTGTGATATTGGATCTTCAGTCCAGAGATGTAACTTGCCCCCCCCGCCCCCGAAAGGAAACTATTTACATGTGTGTGATCTGGATCGGGGCCACAGAAATGGGGAAGGGTGTGTGCATTTAACTCGTCTCTCAGTGCCGATAAAAATGCTCACCTTCCAGCTTCTTCATGTGCAATGTGGAGGAAAGAAAGTTATGATACAGTAATGCATCCCCCCCAAACCACAAGAGTTTAAAGCAGTCTGGGGAACCATTTTTGACTTGAGAAATGGCACAGGGGGAAGAGTTAACCCCCCCCCCTTTCCAGTGCTCCAACCCTAATCCAGAGCAGGATTCCCATGGCTGCTTTCGAGGTCACATGACACACTGGCAGGTCCAGTCCCAGAACTCCATCCCCACATGGGCCCAATAGGGAAGTAAATCCTCGCTCTCCTTGTCCGTGTTTTTGTCTCTCAGAAGCATATGTATAGAGAATTTCACAGCAGCGATAGAACGCTGTATTTAAAAAATACATATAGTTAAGAACAGGATACTTACAGCAGCTTTGAGGGAAGTCCTTTCACTGTATCATCCGGTCCCACCCCCTAGCATGGGCACTGCTATCTAGATCTGTATGCACGGTGCATTTGTTCTCAGAGCACAATTAAATTTTATGTCATGTCAGGCGATAATTTTCAACAAGCCTCTCTGTGGCTGACAGATAGACAAGTCGCTGGGGCCAAAAAGCTCCGGAACTCATGAATATACATAAGCTTGTGGGAAGACAACCCTGCTGAGATTTTTGGAACAAGCCCGCTGCATGTTTTCGCAACCTTTTAACCCCCGGTGAAAATGTCTGACACCGAGCAATAAAATCAATAGGCAGCCTTGCAATCAATCTTTGCCATATTTCGGCTTATTCAGAACCTATGCAGAGCCTATGAAGCACGTGGGGGAAAGTTAATAATTTAATTCGACGGGCCTGTAGGACTTGTGACTTGGGATGCCAAACACAGATCACAAAAACATAAATAAAGGGATCACAAAAAGAACACCGGGTAAGATTTTTTCAAATTATATATTAGAACCCTTGAATCAAATTCTGCAAGAGTATAGCAGGATATGAAGATCGAGGAAACTCACTGAGGCTCTGTGACTGAAACTGCTCTTTTTCAAGAACAGCTGCGCCAGAACTATGGCTTGCCCAAGATCATCCAGCAGGTGCAAGTGGAGGAGTAGGGAATCAAACCTGGTTCTCCCACATTAGAGTCCACGCACTTAACCACTACACCAAGCTGGTATCCAGGGAATCTTTTGGTGGATCAGGGGAATGCTGTAGCACTGTCCTAAGGAACTTTGCCAGGGAACTGAATGGTTCTGCCCCGTTTTGCCAATCAAAGGATACTGCTTTGGCTTCAGAAGGGCAGTCCAGTGCTCTCACAAAGCCAGCATTCAGTGCAGGCCGGTATTCCTATCAAAGCACAGGAGCGGTCCTGGCAGATGAACCATGGGCATTTCAACTTTTTTATTCATGATCCCGTGGGTGAATTTTATAGCTGTCACAAAACTTTTGAAATACCGAAGCTCTGGAGACAGTTCTTTATGTCTGCCTTTGTGCTCAGAAGGGCCCCCAGCTACAAATCATGTCTTATAGCGTTGCTCCTGGCTAACACGCATTTCCAGGGTGATTTCACAACTGCAGAGACTAAAAGCCACTAAAGCACTCACAGGTACGTTATCCACCCTGAAGGATTTATAGCCCGGGCTCGAGAAATCTTGTCCAAAGTCCAGCAGTCTTCCTCTTCTTCTTTGCTTCTCCAGGAATTAAATTCAACATACTTATATTAAATGGTAATTTTTGCCTCTCTAGGCAAGCTGAGGAGAAACTGGAGGGAGTACACCGAGGCTCAAGAGTGCTCTTCTGAGAACTGGGAGTTGGAAATACTTCTGAAATTTTCTGCTTCCCAATCTCTGCCCTAGATTTTTGAGTTCTGAACTGCCTGGCCTGGTTTCCAAAGTGGAACTGATGCAGGGCTGGTTCTCTAGCCAAGGGGCCCGAGCACGTGGGGGGCACCAATGAACCACGGGGGTTCCGCTTGCTCCTGACCACTGGTAGCACGAGAAGAAGCAGACATCACCTCCCGGACCAGCTCCAGCCCCCCCGGATCACCCACGGGACCCACAAGACCTCAGCTTAGACCCACAGTGGCAGCGTAGGAGCAGATGGGTGTAATTAGCTGGGAGGTGACAAGCCTTGAAGAAACTCTTAATCAACGCAATGGGGATTCTCCAGGGCTGTTTCTCCCGCTGAGTTCTTCTGTTCTCCTTGAAACAGGTGTAGAGAGGAAGTTCACGCACACTGCCACTAGAGAATCACTCTGCATGCAAGAAGGTAAAGTGCTCAAGTGTCAATCAACCCTAATCACGGCATCTAACTGTTGTCGAATGTGATCCCAAGAACCAAAAACATATCAGGACTGGAGAATACGCTTAGGCTATGGTTGCCTGGCTACATGGATCAATGCCCCCATTTTTTAAAAAAAATTACACAGCGGACATACATCAGTGCACATCTGGATTGGACATTCTGCACTGTCTTATCAACCAGTCATACACGGGGTGAATGCTGATGTTCAAGTAAGCCCTATGACCGCCATAGCACATGATGTTAGAAGCAGTGCGGCTATCGAGTAAACTCATAGCATGCTGCTCCTGATTCAGGAAAGGCAGTGTGCGGCTTGGTCTTTCCTCCCCGTCCACTCCTTGCCAGGCCAGAGTTGGTGCAGTGCAATGGCTGAGAGTGCGCCGAGACATCTCACCCTGGTGTCAGGCAACTCACAACCCTGACAGACAGAGCCGTTGCTAAAAGCTGAGGCTATCACAGTATTTCCCACCAGTGGGAAAATGAAAGCACTTTTCCAAAACTGGATGCTTATTATTGAACGATTGGGATTGTGGCAGAAGCTCAGGCTATTGGATGACTACCTCTGAAGTGTTGTTCAGAAAACGAGGCCAGAGATCTGAAGCACGGAGCCCGTCGTCCTCTTCATTATCGTTGCTGTTGCTGATTCTTATATCTCTTCTCCAGACGGGGAAACCAACTGCTGTCATCCAACAGGCTGAGAGGTGTGTCAGCAGCACTAATGCTGACTTGTGACGAATTGTATTTTGATGATACTGTGTGCTGCATAACAGCATCAGCAGAATTCCCAGATGGTTAAATCATTGTCACATTAGAGATTCTTTCGTCCCGTCCCCCGTCCCCCCCCCAGCATACACGTTTGCCTCTAACTACGGCTCTCAAAATTGCATCCTTGGAGATGTCTATTTCTCCACCCACCGCAGCTGTAAGCACTCTGAAGTTTCCCAATGTGGCGCAGAAAGCTATTTGAGAATTGTTGAAAGAGGATGACTCAGCACAATGTGGCTTGGGGCAGTCAAAATGCTGGCTCCTTGTAAACTGTGATTTGCACATGAGAGAATCAGCCTCAGGAAACATATGCCGCTTTCTGTGCTCTTCTGAGTGAATCCCCTACCTCTGATGGATGCGACAAATGGCTCAGTACAGTACAGACATCATGTGAAACTGTGACAAGTTTTGCCTGTAGTTAGTCTGTGAAACCAAGATTTCGTTCACGGATCGCTCAGATACCGGCTCCTGTTGACAAATGCTGGTTTCTCTCTGTAGGCTGGGAGGGTATGGCCAACGAACAAGCCAGGATTGAAACAGGATCCCTGCATTTGTATGTCATACAAAACCATGGTTAAGGCTGCAGCGGTAGGAAAGAACAAGAGCCCAGAAGCGCCTTAAAGATGGACGAAATTAGCAGCAGGGTGTGAGCTGTTGTGAGTCACCGCTCACTAGTTCAGATACAGATTTCTTCAGGTATCTGAAGAAGTGAGCCGTGACTCACAACAGCTCACACCCTGCCACAGATTTTGCTCATCTTTAAAGTGCTACTGGACTCTTGCTCTTTTCTACTGCTACAGACAGACTCACATGGCTAGCTACCCATCTTGATCTATCTCTATGATTAAGACTAATTGATTAATAAACCAACTTCAGGTTTTGGTCTGATGAATCCTATCTACCTAAGGGACCTCCTTTCCCCACATGTTCCCCAGAGAACCCAAACTGTCTGGCTCTTCCAGGCCCTAAAGATGTCAGGCTGGCATCAACTAGGGCCAGGGCCTTTTTAGTGGTGGCTCCATGCTGCTGGAATGAGCTCCCGGAAGATCTCAGGGACCTGCGAGACCTTTTACAAGACGGAGCTCTTCCACCAGGCCTTTAGTTAAGGAGCTACATTTATTAGTATGTTGATGCTACTCTGCTTTCGCCATCGCCATTTAAATTGTTTACTAGCACCTTATGTTGTGTTTATATGCTTTTACTTATATTGTTGTTTTAACTACTGCATTTTATGTAAGCTGCCCTGAGCCTTCTCCAGCAGGGAGGGCAGGATATAAATCAAATCAATCAATCAATCAATCAATCACCATAGTAAGTTCTGTACTAATGGCAACACTGGTCTGATCCAGCAAGGCTGCTCCTATGAGTGGTCTACAACATTCAGACAATCACACTAACCATGGTTACTTTAAGTAAACCATGGCTTCACTTGATGCGCGAACTGAGCCAACAGCTTCAGCGTAGAATAAACAATGGTTTGTTCTACTCACAATTCCATCACAAAAAAGGATTTGCCTGCAAACCTGGTTATCATTCACCATGGTTAGCATTAGTTCAGTTGATAAGGGAAGTTGGACTAGATGACCCCTGGGATCCCTTCCAGCTCTATGTTTCTATGTTTCTTTGAATTTGTTACAGAGAAGGAAGGAAGGATGGGGAGAAGTTTGCTTTCCTGAGGATGATGCCCAGGTTGCAAACCATGTGTTGCAGGCTCTGGGCCTTTATGGTGGAAGCCAAATTTGGCAACTAGTCAAGTCCTCGACTTCAACTGGAACCGGTTGGTTTAAACAGAAGTCACCTTTACATTTCAACAGAAGAAAAATATCATCAGAATTTCCCATTCTCATTAATTGTGACTGATGCTGTGACCAATTTCTTAAGGCGTCATTCATTTCAACCAGCAGACCTGCCACTGCTGCAAGGGGAGGGGAAGGGACCACATCCCAAGACTTGTCTGAAAACACGTGGCAGAGTGATTGTGATCAGTGCCTGGATGGGAAACCAGATCTCCCACTTTGAGTTTCAGGTTGGAAGAAAGAAATAGAGGTGAAATAACTAAGGACAAAACTGAAGTGACTGACATCTGCCGCAGGTCGAGTTGGGGTTCTCTGACCTGACTTACAGACAACAATTTAAGAAGGATTTAGACAAGCTGAAACATGTCCAGAGGAGAGCAACGAAGATGGTGAGGGGTCTGGAGACCAAGTCCAATGAGGAAAGGTTGAAAGAGCTGGGTATGTTTAGCCAGGAGAGGAGACGACTGAGAGATGACATAACCATCTTCAAGAAGAGAGAAGAGATTGGATTTATACCCCGCCCTTCACTACCCGAAGGCGTCTCAGAGCGGCTTACAAACTCCTTTCCCTTCCCCACCCCCCAGCAGACACCCTGTGAGGTAGGTGGGGCTGAGAGAGCTCTCTCGAGTACTGCTCCTGAGAGAATAGCTCTGAGAGAACTTGTGACGGACCCAAGGTCACACCAGCAGCTGGATGTGGAGAAATGGGGAATCAAACCCAGTTCTCCCAGATTAGAGTCTGCGCTCTTAACCACTGCACCAAACTGGCTCTCATATCAGGAAGCCGTGTTGGAAAAGATCTCGTGCCTCAAAGTTTGGGCAGCTGCCTGAAATGCGGGGAGGTAAATGTGAAGAAGGAAGAAGGGTTTGTGTAGTCCCGCTTGCCTCCTGGTGGGAAGGAAGACTGCCAATGAAAATCATTTCCAAATCTTGTAGGATTTAATTACTTGGGGTTTTATTAACATACATTACATCCAGCACAGACAGTTCCGCGTGGGAAAATAACCACCTTGTGAGTGTTTACATTACTAGCAAGAAAGAAAATTCCCTGTTCCTCTACTCTTATTGCTTGGGACATCTGGTTGGGCATCCATGGGTCTGAAGAATTTCATTAACGTCGACGGGACTAATTCAGATGGCTTGAAAACGAAACTTTATGGATTGCCGTCTAAAGATCTGGACCAAAGCACCGCATTGTTCTGGCTGTCATCCAGGCTGAAACAAACTCCTGGACCCTTGGAGACGCCCCAGCCCTTGCTTTCCTGTCTTTCAGCCTATTTTGTGTTTTGATAACTCAGTTTGCTAATCAAGGTAAACTAGGTAAAACGTCCGCACAGCTGGCATGCATAAATTGTAAATAACCACGGCATCTGCCAGTGGGAATAGCCTTCCTTTTAAGATACATATTTCAAGAACGTGCAGTTCCTGCTTCTGCTGAGGAACCGGCTTTGTCCACGAATATGCAGGCAGTGTTTTCTCGGATTTATTTCTTCTCAAGCATATCCTCCCAGTTGATGGGGTGGGGGGGCACAGCGGACCCCGACTCCAGCAGGGAGCTCTCAGGCAACAGCGGGAAGGTCGTTGCCCATTAGAAGGAATGGGGAGGAGGGCTGATGAGGCCAAGCCACGCTGTGCAGGAGTGGAAGAGGGCCTGGGTGGGCTGTCTGGCTGAGGCCATGAAGGAAGCACTTGAGAGCCGTGGCAACTGGGAAGGCGGGGTTGTGACATAGCCTCTGACACCCAGTATTTTATAGAAATGCAACTGTACTACTATGCTACTCTGCTAGTATATAACCAGAAGACATTTTCCTCCTCTGCTTTCTTTCAAAGATTTCCACCCTGTTCCATCTCTTGACCTTTCAGCAACTAAAAATGGCCTAAATCAACAAACTGCCGGGCTTGAAACTACTCATTTGGCTGGTTACCAACGGTGAACAAATATTACCTGCAAGTGGCGAGCAGATTCCTTCCTGCTGAGGATATAGCTTTGTGGCTCTCTCGTTCCCTTCTAACCACAAAGAGTAACCGGATTCTTACAGCAATGAAATGCCACTGCACAGCTACGTGTAGAATTGGAAGGGTCATCTAGTCCAACCCTCTGCACAATGCAGGAAATTCACAAAGACCTCCCCCCACACCTCCAGTGACCCCTGCTCCATGCCCAGAAGATGGGCATCAATACAGATCTCTGAAAGTAGGGCTGCCAACCTTCAGGAGGTGGCTGGAGACCTCCTGCGATTAAAACTGACCTCCAGGCAACCAAGATCAATTCACCTGGAGAAAATAAATGCGTTAGGTGTTGGCTTCTACAGCATCATGCCCCAAACCCCGCCCTCCTGAGGCCCCACCCCCCAAATCTCCATGCATTTCCCAACCTGGAGCTGGCGACCCTGTCTGAGAGGCAGGCTGCCCATGGTGGCTAACATAAACTTTTCTCAAATATCAGTAATTCACAGTCATAAAATCATAGAGTTGGAAGGGTCCTCCAGAGTCATCCAGTCCAACCCCCTGCACAATGCAGGAAATCCACAAATATCTCCCCCTCCACACCCGTAGTGACCGCTGTTCCATGCCCAGAAGGGAGCAAGAGAGCCACGAAGCTTTATTCTCAGCAGGAAGGAATCAGCTAGTCACCTGCAGGTAACCAGCCAAGTGTGTAGGACTCCCTTATCTCTTTCCCACTATTAATTTGTGTCATCTGGCTATCCTGAGCACCCACTAGCTTGACAGCAAGGCTTTGAGACAATCTGGTTTCCACGCTCTCTTCTGTATTTAGCATGACTTGGTGATAAACACAAGGCAGACAGCAGCGGCAACAGAATTTGAATACCGGGGGGAGAGATGAGTAACCATCTTGGGGGGCCGAAATCCAAATTTCTGTGAGGCTACAATCAGGAGAAAAAATTTCTATGTGAGCTGGGGAAGGGGAAGGGATGCTGCTGCCCCCCTCTCTGTGAGGTCACTCAGGACCGTTGTTCAACACTGACAAAAAACGGGACAGCTCACGTGCAGTGTCCCCAAATGCATGCACACTGGGGCATCACGAACGCAGTGGCAACTATTTGCAGCGCCGTCCCCTGGCATTCTCAGAACGCACGATGACGCTACACTTGTAAAAATACAACATGTAAATAACAAATGTCCGAAGACAAGTCCCAAGCGGACAGTGGTGATTTGCCATGTGCCTCTACCCCACGTTCGGATGCCAGCTCTAAAAAGCAGCACATAGCTCTAGCACGTACGGCAGTGCCTGAGGCCATGAGAAAGCAGAGCGTGGATCTCCTGAGACCCTTGAAATGGTAGGAAGTGCTGCAGAAAAACGTTCCCAAGGCGGTTAATTAAAAAACAGAAAACACCCCGCTACAGCCTCAGAGCCGTGTGTAGGCTGGAAAAGGCCAGAGACCCTCCCCTGCTCCCAATTACTTAATTAAATACTTTACTGGCTTCCGTTTCTCCGGGAAAAAAAATAATAAAAGAAGAGCCCAGGAGATCAATACTGAGAAGAGGCCTTTTAACTTTGGGTCAAAGGTCACCCTCCATCTGAAAATGCTGAATGTGGTTTTGGGGCTGTCCTGACATAGCCATCCTTTTCAGGCCCCAGAACATTTGGCTGGAAACCCTACAACCCACGGCCCGGGGCTGACAGACCTCCTCGACCAACCCGTCTCTGGCTTTGTTCCGAGGGGGTCAAAGTTCCTCACCTCCCATTTGCCGTCAATAAACACCAAACCATTCCTGCTGAGCGTGAGAAATCCATTCTCCCAGCCACTCCAGTCTTCCAAAAGCCCTCTTAACCAACTGAAATGAACTGCCCCGGCTGACTGGCGTCAGAGTAATAACAACAACAACAACAACAACAACAACAACAATAAAAGGGGGTCCCGGGCAAGGCCCGGTGGCGTGGACAGGGGGTACCACTCACCATCGCAAGAGCAGCGCACGTTTCGGTAGAAGCGGGGACAGACAAAACTGATGCGTGCTGTGCTGTAGGTCATCAGGGAATGGGAATCGATGGACAGGCTCTGCTCGCAGTGCTGCTCCTGGCAATCCATCCCCGAGCAGTTCTTTTCCAGGATGGCGGAGATGCGGATCACATTTTCCAAGTGTCGCCTCGCATTGGTGAGCTTCTGTATCAAGTAGGCCGGCTTATAGAAACCGCCGGTGTGCATCTGAACAGCAAACAGCATGTCGAGCTGAGCGGTGCCGGCCACCGGCTGGATACTAATGATGTGCAGGCTGTCTTGCTTTTGGGTGAGGACGGCGTTGCGGAGGGTGCGCCTGAAACCGTGCATGTGGAGCCCCACGAAGTCCTCGGGGGAGACGTTCTCGAAGCGGATGGTGACGGTGTTCTGCAGCATCTCCTGCACCAGCTGCTCCACGTGGACCGTCACGTCCATGGGCACCTGGAACCGTCCGTCGCTCACGGACACATTCAGGATGTACTTCCCGCTATCCAACCCTCCGAGGGCGATGATCTTCCCATCGTGGTGGTTGACCTTGAACAGACTCTTCTGCTCTGACTTCAGGCCGTATGTGAGAACGTCGTACATATCCTGGTCCGTTGCGTGAATCTTCCCGATCACGCCACCTGGGAAATCATCTTCCATAGTGACAATAAAGATCTCCAGAGGAATGGCTGTGGGCTTGTGGATGCTTTCTTCAATCACTCGGATCTGGATGTAGGTTTGGGAGGTCTGCTGAGGCTTCCCAGAATCCTTTGCCTGATGAAATATATCAGAGATTTGTTTTAGAGGCGGAAAAAAGCCCTCACTTCAAATACTGGCTGGACTTTAACTTAGCATCTCTTTGACGATTTCAGGATCTCTGTTCTTTAAACTCTAGATTCCCAAGATGCCCTTGTGTTAAGGGAGGGGACTTCCACTCACACAAGGAGGGATCTGAGATTTTTATGGATTTCTCAACTGAAGTTGCATCTCCTCCTTTCCCCACCATTGATGAGGGGGACTTCAGGACATTTTTTGGTAGCCTAGGAAGCTATAGAAGAGGGGTTCCCAATGTGGCCTCTGAAACCTGCCAACAGTTTTCCCAGCGCCCACCAAGAAGAAGAAGAAGAAGAGGAGGAGGAGGAGGAGGAGGAGGAGGAGGAGGAGGAGATTGGATTTATATCCCACCCTTCACTCAGAATCTCCTTTCCCTTCCCCTCCCCACAACAGACACCCTGTAAGGTAGGTGGGGCTCTTTCAAGAATTGCTCTTGAGAGAGCAGCTCCAAGAGGACTCGTAACTGACCCAAGGTCACCCAGCAGCTGCATGTGGAGGGGTGGGGGATCAAACCCGGTTCTCCCAGGTTAGAGTCCGCCGCTCTTAACCACTCCACCAAATTGGCTCTCAAGTGTTTTTAGAATGTGGGTGGGGCCAGGTGGGACTCTTTCCAGCAAGGCTTCTTATTGGCCACTGGAGATCTGATTGGCTATGTAGATTCAAATAATGTTTCAGAGGCAGCTGCCACCAGTTTTGGTTTTATTCTCTCACACACTCCTTTTTACCCAGTGTGGTTAAAAAAAAATCACCCTCTTCTTCTTTGGACTTGGGCTTTTTGTAATTTTTTTCCTTGCTACAGAGGTAGGCTTTTTCTGTATTCTTGTCCATTCATATGCAAAAAAGAAAAAAAGATAATCTTACAGCGTTAATGTCAGCTACTTCCAAAACTCCATTTCATGCAAATAATTTGGAAGGCAGCTGGTTATCCGATCATCTATATGGCATTCAGATATGCTAATATGGGTTGTATAAAAGAATGCAGGGAGATATATTATTATAAATAAGTGGCATAGATATATTGGTAAGATAATTCTCTGACGTAAGAATGACTTCTGGCCACTTCTTGCGGGGATGGGTATAAGTAACACAGTACCTGAACACTGAGCACATATTCGGTCGCTACCATGTGCTTGAACACCACTGCTGAACGCAAGACACCTTGTGGGTCTAGTGTGAACTCCTCCTCTTCGTTGCCCGCCAAGATGGAGAAGGTGAAAGGGGGCCCGTTGTGCAGGGAGTCTTTGTCTGTCACCACCAGCTGCAAAATGCTTGTTCCCACCGGTTTGTTTTCCTTTTGTGCAGACACACAATGTAGATGCGGGGGGGGGGGAAGAGAGGGGATTTTAATTACACATCTTGGCATGCTGCGGAGACAAACATGTTTCCTGCCTAGAATATGTAAGAATGTGGTGTTTCTGCACCAGAAGGGATTGTTTTGGGCAGAGCTTCCCATCCCATTCTCTTTGGTTTGGGTGTTTGAATGCTGCCTGAGATGGGCCTGTGGGTGTCAAGTTTACCGGCTTGTACAACACGAAAGGACTTGTAACTGGCTCACAAACTAGCTCTTAGAAGCTCAGGTTGCAGTCCTATGCACACTTACTTCAGAATAAGCCCATTGGTTTATTGCTGGATAATCATACCCAGGGACTTGTTACCCTGCAAGGAATCTAAAACTCTCTTATGGACTTGTGACTTAATAACTGGACTGTGCAATGAGTGTGCCAAGGGAAGTGGAATGTGCGGTGACCACGAGCTGATGCCAACTGCCTGGATTGTGAACACGCACCCAGATGAGGGAAGCCTCCCCCTGAGATGATGTGCCAGACCAAGGATGAATCCACGGGTTATCTGCCATGTCTCACCTGCAACGCAGCAGAGGTGAGCCAAGCACCCTGGCCGCGAACAGCACACAGAAACCAGTAAAAGCATGCTGTAGAGGAATGCCATGTAATGCAGGGAGACCTGAACATCTCCACAGAGACTCCATGAGCGGAAACACCTGTCAGCATGCAGGGACATCTCCCCACCACCACCTTTGCCAGATACAGCACTATGCTGCCCCCTATGGCAAAAGATCTACTTGCATAAAGGGATTAGCCGAATGACACATACCTGCCAAGCCCATCAGCCAGAGCGATCATCGGGCCATCAAGAATAATGACCCTGGCCGCTTCTGCTATTGTCCTCTAAAAGTGCCACTGTTAGTAGTAATGGAATCAGTATTGCCCAACCATTAAGCCCCACCATCCTCCTGCAACTAGTTTTTACCTAAGCAACTTCCTGGGGACGTGACAAGGGAAGTGGCCAGTGAGGCCCACCCCCAAGTCCAAATAATGTATAAAAAAGAGCAGGATTCACCATGTTCTCTCTCTCACTTCCTCTCTACCTGACCCATCCTATCTCACAGATTCTGGGTTTTAGTGCTGCCCAGATTTTCTCCATGTCTTCTGCCGGTTCAGAACACGATCCCTTTCCCTTATAGTCTCCCTTATTTTTCTGCTGTGAGGATCGCTTCATCACGTCAGGACGGGTCAGTATTGCCCAACCAATGAACTCCTGCTAACGCGAATGCCTCTGTACCCTTTCAGTCTATTTTCCCTAGTACTGTATTGGTTGTGTGATTGCATTTATTTGCATGTGTGCATACTCCCCAGTAAAGAAACCATTTCACTAAGATGTGGTCTTTGTGTCTATTTCTGGGATTACTGGAATAAATGGGACTCCTGTATAAATAGGTTATTGTTCCCTTATATGCCTATTGACATTTTAAGATTCAAATCCCGCATATTTAATATTAAATCAGGGCAATTTGGCTAACAGCCTGACGGCATAAGAGTGTACCATGCAAGTCTCCCCGCAACTCTTACCAGAGCCATGAACTCACGAAGGTGGCTAGCTGTGAAGCCCCTGTTTCTCAGCTTCCACCCATCCATTTGCAAGATGGGAAGAACAACACTGTCCTACCTTGCAAGACTGTTGCATGGATGAAGGAGATAACATAAAAGGTGGTGTCCTGAATGCTCTAATGCACTATTTAAAGGCTTGGTAGTAGCATTAGTTTCCCACTTAGCCCTGCAGCCCTATTCCACACAAGCTGGATTCACTTCCGTGTAAGTACGTATGCACAGGATTACAGTCTTCATCTTTTAAGAATGCAGAATGCAGCTACAGTTGCCGCTTCTGAAAGCAGAAACAATTCCCGAACAATTTGTTTTTATCAAGAGCAAATCCTGTAGTGACGTTCCGTGCTGGGTTATCTCAGCAAATACAGAACATGTCGGGGAACTGAAGAACAACATTCTTATCCTTTCCTTGGACAAAGAGAGGTAATTTAACACACCGCGGGCTGATAAATCATCAAATGCCTCTAAAACACAAACGTCTTCATATTTTAAAGGTCAGATTAATGGGGTGGGGGTGGGCGGGAATGATGCCGCTCAGGATAAACCTACTTGAATCACAGCTGTGTAGTTGGCAGGTGTAAATATGGGGCTGTTATCGTTCACGTCCGAAATGTCGACGTTAACTGTTACCGATGCCGATAAAGAAGGAAGGCCACTGTCTCTTGCTTGAATGATTAAAGAATACCCAGACACCTGAAAAGGTAAAAAAAAGAAAGAAAGAAACCTTAAACCATCCTGAAAAAAGGTTCAAAATCCTTCTCTCTGTGTATGCATGGACAGTGCAGGAGAACTGGAAAAGCCCTGCCGGAGGAGAACGAATTACCGGTGGCCATGTTTGTGGTCTGGGCCTTGGAGAGAGCAGGGAAGGTGGCTTCTCGCTTTCAACTGACCACTTTGTGTTCAGGGTGTGGATTCCTGGCAGCGAAACTGTTAAATACTGGGTGCAAAATGCATTGCAGTGAAACTGCTCTACTTTATTAAGTGATTTCAAGAATGAGACTAAAACCCCAGGGCAACGGCCCTGTTTAAATAGCATGCAAAACCCACACCCAAACACACCCAATTGCCAACAATAGGCTATTTACATAACATTAATTCCTCATTGGTCATTTCCAGAGTCCTGGTGGGCTATTGTTCTAGAGCTCCAAGCTCAATCAGTCTCTGGTAGATAGTCCTGGAATGTTCCTGACCTAATACATAACAGTAACCAAGTCTGGCCAATTTCATCATCCTGGGCCAGCCTGGGAGAGGCGGAGGGATTGGGAGAGCTTGCTGCCTTGGGACCCTTCCCCTGTTCCACTGCTGAGGTGTCTGCCCTCAGTTTCTCTTCAGTTCAAAATACAAAGTTCAAAATCCTTTTATTTGTGTATGAATGGACAGTGCAGGAGAACTGGAAGAACCCTGGTGGAGGAGAATGGATTCAACCACTTCAGACGGTACTTTAAAGTTCTCTGTGAAGTCGCCTAAGGGTTGGCCTAAAAGTAGGGTTCATCTGAGAATGGTGGGGGAGGGAGATTCTTCCCTAAATGCCTGGTCAGCTATGATTCTTCAGTTGGAAGGACTGTGAAAAGAGGGTAAAAGCATTGGCTCTTGCTCCGAAATGGCTTTGGGGCACAGTAAAACAGCCAGAAATGATTGGCTACTTGATACCGTGATGTTTAACTACACAATTCTGATTGGCTGGGATCCCATTTATGGGAACGAATATTGGTTTATTTAAAGTCAGGTGCCAATCAGGCAGCAACAAGCCTTCTAATGACTGTTAAAAACAGTGAACATCCCTCCCCCAAAACATCCTGCCTCCACCCAAAGAACTGTTTAAACGTTTAAAGTATTTGTGGGTGAACATTTGGCCCAATCCTAGATAGAAACTCCCATACCAATAAACTAGATTTCTCTTGCAGGGTTTATTTAAGGGAACCTTCCCCCCTGCAGACTGAAGTGGTACAATCCACCTTGTGCCCCCTTGTGCCAACGTATGTACAGACCCAGGCCTTACGCTGTGTGTTCTAAGAAAAGGCCACTGGTCTCTTTGCTCTCCCTGGCCTATGTATAACACTATTTCCCCATTTATTGCCACGATGTGTCTCAGGTGCTGTTTTTTTTTTTAATAAGGCAATTCGTATTCATAATGGCTTCTCGACATTAAAACTGCTATATTGGATGATCCGAGCCATAGATAATGGGTCACTTTTTAAAAAAATAAACACCTTCAGTGCTTTGCATGGGAAACCCAGCCTCAGCAGTTATAATTTGGACAAACGCACAGGTGCAAGTAATGCAGATCTCAGTTATAACCAACCAGTGTTCCCTCTAAGCTGAGTTAGTATGAGCTAGCTCACAGTTTTTTAGCCTTTGGCTCACACATTTTTGCCTTAGCTCAGATAGGATGGCTCCAGAGTGAACTAATTTATGCAGTAGCTGAGTCACTTGCTCACAACTTTAATGCCGGTAGCTCACAAAGAAGAATTTTTGCTCAGAAGACTCCACAGCTCAGAGGGAGCATTGGTTACAACCTTCTGGCATCACACTGACAACTGAATTACGGGAACAGATCCTGAAGGATGTGAAAAAGTTAAGAACAGTTTAAGAGTTCACCCGCTGATAGTAACCTGGCCATCTGTTTTGGTATTTCAGTGGAAGCAGAACTCTTAAATCCAGTCTCCTAAGGAGCTACAGCCAAGCAGAGGACCTCCGTTCCATTCAAAGCTAGATAATTCCAAAGGGTGGCTGCCTTGGTCTGCAGCCAAGTGCAGTTAACACCTTTGTGACCAACAAGATTTTCAGCGGATGAGCTTTCAAGAGTCAATGTTCCCTTTGTCAGATATGACAGCTTATACCTAGAGACCCTTGTTGGTCTCTAAGGTGCCACTGGATTTAAACTGAGCTTTTTTAAAGGCCAGAACAGATGTTATATTCACCTCCTCACTCCCACAATAGCCAGCAATCCCTTTCCCCCGCAAAATCTTACCCATCGGAGACATGGGACACCCCCCCCTCGGAAGGTTCAGAATTTGATGGTTTTGGTTGGTTGAAGTTATTGCTGTTGTTATTATTTATAGTCCACCTTCTCACTGAGGCACAGTGTGGATTACACAGTGTGACAGAAGAAGAAGAAGAAGAAGAAGAAGAAGAAGAAGAAGAAAAGGAGATTGGATTTATACCCCGCCCTTCAGTACCCAAAGGAGTCTCAGAGTGGCTCACAAACTCCTTTCCCTTCCCCTCCCCACAACAGACACCCTGTGGGGTAGCTGGGGCTGAGAGAGCTCTGAGAGAAACTGCTCTTTTTCAAGAACAGCTGTGCCAGGACTATGGCTTGCCCAAGGTCATCCAGCAGGTGCAAGTGGAGGAGTGGGGAATCAAACCTGGTTCTCCCAGATTAGAGTCTGCGCACTTGACCACTACATCAAACTGGCTCTCATACAAAGAGACATCGAATAAGCACAGTGTTAAGTTGATAACAACTGATATGAGAAGACATTGAATGCGCAATGGACTAGGGCTAGGGTTAGTGCAATCAAAGTGAGTATAACATTAGACATGATACAGAGTGTGGATATAATGACAAAAAATGGTTTTACATCGTAGAAAACAACAATAGGGCGACGTGTGGAAAATTAGCTTCTGTAGAAAAAAGCAAGAGTCCATTGGCACCTTAAAGGCTAACAAAATATGTGGCAGGGGATGAGCTTTCATGACTCACTGCTCATTTCTTCAGGTTCTGAATCTAACGAATTGAGCAGTGACTCACAAAAGCTGATATCCTGCCACATATTTTGTCAGTCTTTAAGGTGCCAATGGACTCTTGTTCTTTTCTACTACTACAGACTAACAGGGCTGCCCATCTTGATCTAGCTTCTGTAGTGAGGTAAGAATCCTCAGTCCCTATTCCATCTGGTGTGTGTGTATGTGTATGTGTGTTCCATTGTTTTGAACCTGTGAATGAGCTCTCCCCCTAAAGCATTTCTGTTTGAGGACTGCCACTCTTAGGTCAGCAAAGTCTCATTAGCTTTGTGGACACTTAGATCCAAACTTTATAAATTTTTGCAGGGCTATTTTTGAGCAGGAACGCACAGGAACAGAGTTCCGGCTGGCTCCCGAGTTGGTCATGCCCAGCAGGACTCATTAGCATAACAGGCCACACCCAACAGCACAAACTCATTAGGACTGGCTACATTAGGGGTGTGTGGCCTAACACGCAAAAGAGTTCCTGCTACCAAAAAAGCCCTGGGTTTTGACAACAAACAAAGTAAATAGAATAAGGAGCAAAAAGTGGGTGTGGCTGGATGACCACACTTCTGGTAACATGGGGGAGTGGCCTAATATGAGCTGTGCTGTCAGGGTGTGGCCTAATATGCTAGTGAGTTTCTGCTGCTGGGTGTGGCCTATTATGCTAATGAGTTCCTGCTGGGCTTTTTCTACAAAAAGTCCTGAATTTTTGTATCGAAGTTTGAGTCCAGTGGCACCTTTAAAACCAACAAAGTTTTATTCTATGTGCACAGGAAAGCTTATACCCAGAATAACACTTTGTTGGTCTTAAAGGTGCCACTGGGCTCAAACTTTGTTCTGTTGCTTCAGGCCAACACAACTACCCACCTGAAACTATCCAAATTTCATGTTAGAGGAAGCCTCACGGGCCCTGCCGGGGATCCACAAACAGTGGCAGGATGGCTTGGTAGCTGTTCTGCTGCATTTATTATCCCTTGCTTTTTACCTGAAATCTCTAACAAGGTTATGGGCCCAGCACGCTGGACAACAGTAGCCAGCCAAATTATTCTCTACTAGCCGGCTGTAAAGTACAATCCAACTACAATATAACAATGACATGCATGCCAAGATCAATTAGACCTTGCACAATTCTTTAAACTTGTTTTCATTTTGCTTTGTGTGAACAACAGGAGTTTGGACTCCACATTATAGGAGCAGTCTCTGGCCTCCCCCTGACCTGGATGGCCCAGGCCAGCCCAATCTCATCAGACCTCGGAAGCTAAGCAGGGTTAGCCCTGGTTAGTACTTGGATGGGAGACCACCTAGGAAGCCCAGGGTAGCTACGCAGAGGCAGGCAATGGCAAACCAGCCCTGAACATCTCTTGCCTTGAAGCCCTACAGGATTGCCACAAATGGGCTGTGACTTGATGGCACATTCCACCATCATCTAGGCCCACGGTAGTTATTCATCAGGATGAAAAATATTCTTGTCACTGGCAGGTAGGCTACTGCTGTTGGGGAAGATTATGCCATGCTGGCCTGTACCTCCCTGGTCACGTGACCTCCTAATCACAAGAGCCATGTATCAGCCAATGAACAGAGTGGTGGCCCGAAATGCTAACTGGATGACTGATTGCCACTTCCCCCATCTTCAACTTGGTATTACTAGAGAAAAGGTGGGCACGCAGCTCCCTGCCTGATTCTTTGTAACGTGCGCTTTCAACCTCACTTCCAGGTAGACAGGACTGCAGCCTCTAATCCCATCCCGATCAATAGAACATGAGCTTCCTCGGCGTTTCCTGATTGCACTACTTATTCTAATGGAGCCTAACTGTGCCTAATTCTTGCTCAAGATTTTCCCCCTGATGGTCTGCAGATGGCAATAAATCCGCACCGCCTCAGCTTCTCCCGCGTTCTGCTGGAAAACTGTTTGCAATGGTGATTCCAAATATTGACAGCTTTATCCTGCTGTCATGTTAATACAGACAGGATGCTTACTTTTGCAGCCTTGAGGCAAACGGAGCTGCTGCTCTCTGGCTCGGGGTTTTTGGTACAGGCTTGCTTGTTTCGCTTGATGCCCTTTACGTTACCTTGCTTGTTTGGAGACCTCAGGTAGGATTTAGTTCTATGTCCCAGGTTTAATAAAACAACGCAATTTTTAAGAACTGTTTGGGATACTGTGTTCATAGTCTGATTTCTAGGGGCTAGACTAAGTTTTTCATTCAGATAGCGAGAGCCAGTTCTCATGCCTATAGCAGCAATCCTCAAAGACACACCCGCTTGTGTCTTGAGCCTTGGGGATAAAATCCAAAATGGGACAGAATGAAACAGGGGTTTTGGGGCACCCCCCTACCAGCTGACTGACAAGCAAAGCAGTGAGCTCTTCCCAGACAGGCGCGTCACATAGACAAAGCCTTCTTTACGGCTTCAGGCTTGGCAGACTCTCCCTATTTTTATTTAGTTATTCTATTTACTTAATTTCTCGTGGAGACTCAAGATGGATTATGGACACATGTAAGTGTTGTCAAGACTTATGGCGACCACAGCAAGGGGCTTCCAGAGCCAGTGAGAAACCGAGGTGGCTTGTCGTTGCCTTCCTCTGCAGAGTCTTGCTTGGTGGTTCCTCGTCCAAGCACTGACCCTGCTTAACTTCTGAGAGGTGATGAGACTGGGCTAGATCACGCTGCCATCCCTCCCCAAAACAGATTACAAAATATACCAAAAAAACCAAAACCAGCATCAAAAATGATTCAACCAGGCAGCGTTAAGACATCCGATAAACAGTGCAACAGTACTAGGGTAACACAGGTCTATGCCACAAAATAATGCCCATTTCTTCTCTCCAAATTAAGAGACACTCCTTGTTCCCAATCCACATTATCCCCAGATTATGGTACTCAGTTCCATGGTCTGTGGACATATAGTGCCCAGACATGGGAATTTTGAGGAGTGCATGCCGCTTATATTGAACATGGGGACTAATTTTTGTGTCAATGTTTTCCCCCTGAAAACCTGTCAACTCTGAACTTCCAAACACCATTGCAACAAAATGTGTTGGAGCTTGTTAAATGTTTCAAAATGGCACCTGCACAGGCCAGGCCAAACAAAAACAGGATCTAGAAATGCCAGATTGTAAAAATGGCATGTCAGCATTCACGTCAGCTAAAGTGATGTGTTTTTTGGGGGTATTTTTTGATATTTTTAATGTGCATGTGTGTGTGTGCACACACCTGGAAGTCATGGCGACCTCTGGTGACTGACCCCTACTGGGGGCATGGAGTCTATTCAGGGAGGTGGCTGAATAAAGGCCACCCCCACTTCCTGGCCCTGGTATTTCGAGGCAGTCTCCCATCCGAGGACTTGCCAGAGTCGACCCTGCTTAGCTTCCGAGATCATCTGAGATGGGGCTTGTCTAGGCTATCCAGCTCAGGGCGCCAGCTAAAGTAATGTTGAGGACGACACGGTTTTCTAACAAGGCAGAGAAGCAAATCAACCCAATGTGGTCTTACCCGTTCTCGGTCCAATCTCCTTTTAACCTTTATAAGTCCTAAGCTGGGGTCAATTGAGAATTCATTGTCCCGATCTCCATTGACGATAGAAAAATGAATCTGGCCATTGGGAGGACTGTCCAGGTCTTCAGCTATCAGCTTTGGAGGATTTGAAGAGAAACAGAAGTTATGGAGGTGGATGAATGCACAAACAGATTCCATGACATTCCAATCATCCAGTCTGTGCGAAACCCTTTATTAAACTGCATCAATAAAACAAACAAAAGAGCTTGCACTTTCCCTAATGTGACTACAGAGGAAGGAGGATGTTGTTTCTGGATGGGGAGGGGATCCTGGCGAAGGTGCCACTTCCTGGGTAGGAGACAGATCTGCACTCCCTCCCCCTGCCTCCTTTCTAACTCTTCTCTTCTTCCTGCCCTCATTAACCTTTGAAATAGACTAGAAACAGATGAAGCTGCCTGATACTGAATCAGACCATCTGTCCATCAGAGTTAGTACTGTCTATGCAGACCGGGAGTGGCTCTCCCAGGTATCCGGCTGAGGTCTTTCATCTTTCACATCACCTTCTACCAGATCCTTTCAACTGGAGATGCTGGGGATTGAACCTGGGACCTTCTGTGTCCAAAGCAGATGCTCTACCGCTGGCCACAGCCACCAACCTGGTTTGGGGATTTTCCTATAACTGGGGAAGGGCACAGGCTCATAAAAAGTAAAGGTTTCCCTTGCTTGAAAGCCAGTCGAATCCAACTCTAGGGGGCGGTGGTCATCTCTGTTCCAAGCCGAAGAGCCAGTGCTGTCTGAAGATGTTTCCGTGGTCATGTGGCTGGCATGACTAAACGCTGAGGTGCACGGAATGCTGTTACCTTCCCACCGAAGCAGTACCTATTTATCTACTTGCAATTTCTTGCTTTCAAACTGCTAGGTTGGCAAGAGTTGGCAAGCACAGGCTCACCACCCTCTAATTCTCTGGGCAGCACCTCCTTTCAGAAGGGGCGGTAGATATACAACTGGGCTTGGGATGTAAGAACCTCAGCAGAATGTTTAAAAAAAGATTTATTGAAGGATTATATTTAGCAGAAAGACAAAGAAGGTTGGAAATACTTGTGAATAGTTCTCAGTTCTCAAAACAAGGAACCACTTACCTAAATTGTGGTTGAATTCCTGAACTGGTCCCTAGTTCACCTACTTTTTCTTGCTCTAGAGAGACCTTGGATCAAGTCAACATACCCACCCACCCACCCTCTCTGTGTGGGGGCACACTGTTCCCATACCAAGCTGCTACCTTTCGGAGCAGCTCCAGGGAATGCAACCTGAATTCTTGGGAAGGGCTCAGTCCCTGCCCTCTTATTTGGCTGGTTATCTTTTCCCCTCCAGATTGGGCAAAGAACAGTTCTGAGTTTGGGATTTCCCCTGGAAGCTCAAGGGAGGAAAAGATGGACCAGACCCTCCACTCCACAGAGAAAAGTTCTCCATTAAGCACATGGACCCTATTAAAAAGTCCAAACGGCAAAGAGGTTGACCTGACAATGAGGAAGGGCACAGAGATCAGAAAACCAGGCGAAACAGGCCTCTGAGCCCAAGGCTCCTTAGAGAGAATTATACCCAGTGGTCCTACTCACATGTTCTATGCGTCATCGACCCTGAGACTGGACTTGCCTCAGTGATTGAAAATGCCTCACATGATCTGAGTGCCAACAATGTAATCCTTTGTCAGTGCCAAAGGATGGGCAGCCAGGAATGCAGGAAGCACAAATCCCAGCAGAATTAGTCTGGAGTTTAGAGGGAAATGCTACGGTGGCACTTGAGGGACTGGGGAAGGAGGCAAATGGAGAGAACAGGGAGCTGGCTGGAAAGCCAGAAGGAGAAGAGTTGGTTTTTCTACCATGCTTCTCTCTACCGTACAGAGTCTCAGAGCAGCTTACAATCGCCTTCCCTTCCCCTCCCACAACAAGCACCTTGGGAGGCAGGTGGGGCTGAGGGAGTTCTCAGAGAACGGTGACTGGCCCAAGGTCACCCAGCAGGCTTCATATGGAAGAGTGGGGAATCAAACTCAGAGGTGCAGATACTCCTTTGGGGAAAAAAAATCTAGAGAGCCTTACAGACAAGAACGTGGCCTCTGTCAAAGTTACACCACTAGAAACCTAGAAAGCTTTATAGCCAGGTAGGTCAGTTCAGTCAGGAAAGAACCAATGAGTGGAGCTATGCCGGTAGCTGGGAGGGACACATGAACTGTTTTAGCACTCTTCCTGCGGTTGCTGGCCAGGGGTTGCTTTTCCTGGTATCTCCTGACAATGCGGCACAGAATTAAAAATACATAGTCCTCACCTGCTGCTGAAGTTCCTGAAAGTCTCTGTCAATAAAAGTGAATTGGTCCAGGGAGCCTAACCAAAGATTCAGCAATACTTGGAGGTTCCAAACTAAGGGCTGTCCCTCCAAATTAAGTGACTCTTCCATTGGAGGAAAGGCCACTTTGTTTATTTAAACCCTGTTGTTCTCCCTAATAGGCACCCAAAGCAGCTTACAACATCATTCTCCCCCTCCCTCTCCTTTATCCTCATAACAACAACCAGGTTCAGCCAAAAGAAAGGGAATGGCCCAAGATCATTCACTGAACTTCCATTGCAGAGTATGAATCTGAACCTGGGACTCCTAGATCCTAGTCTGAGATAGTATGATGTAGTGGTGAGAGTACTGGCCCAGGATCTGGGAGACACAGGTTCGAGTCCCCACATGGACACTTGCTGGGTGACCTTGGGCTAGTCATATATTTGTTGCTGTTGTTGTTCAGTTGCACAGTCGAGTCCGACTCTTTGCAACCTCATGGACCAAATCACTCCAGGCCCTTCTGTCTTCTACCGTCCTCTAGAGTTTGCTCAATTTCATGTTTGTTGCATTGGTAACATTGTCTAACCATCTCATCCTCTGCCGTCCCCTTCTTCTGTTACCTTCAATCATATATGTTGTTGTTGTTCAGTCGCACAGTCGAGCCCGACTCTTTGCGACCCCATGGACCACATCATACCAGGCCCTTGTGTTTTCCATCGTGCTCCCGAGTTTGCTTAATTTTATGTTTGTTGCATCAATAACACTGTCTAATCATCTCATCTTTTGCCGTCCCCTTCTTCTTTTACCTTCAGTCTTTCACAGCATCAGGGTCTTCTCCAGTGAGTGCTCCCTTCTTATTTGGTGGCCAAAGTATTTGAGTTTCAGCTTCAGTATCTGGCCTTCGAGGGAACAGTCAGGGTTGATTTCTTTTAGGATTGACTGATTCAATTCAGTCATATATGCTTTCCATCTAATCTACCCCAGAAGGTTGTTGTGGGCATAAAATGGAGCAGGGGGGAATATTATAGGCTATTTTGGGTTTCCATTGGGGAGAAAAGTGAGGTATAAATGATGCAAAATAAATAAACACCCCAGCACACTGGCTTTCACTTAAGCTGAAGGAAGTCTCTGTAGGCTAGAAGGCGGCTTCGGACTGCTTAGGGGTAGGACAGAGGCAGCTGAAAACATATCTGGCAATGTGTACACGGTGAAGGTTTCAGTACTCACTGTGATCACTGAATCGCCGACTGAAGCATCTTCACTGATGACGGCACTGTAGACTTCTTGGCTGAACCTCGGTGCATTGTCATTAACGTCTGTCACATTGATATTCACGGTTGTCACTGCACTTAGTGCTGGGCTGCCCCCATCTTTGGCTTCCACAACGAGGTAGAAATCCTTACACATCTCATAGTCCAGAGCTTCGACGACAGATATGGACCCTTGAGAATGGAAACAGGCATTTAATGTAGGACAAACACAAGGATGACAGCAATTCCTTGAATATCAACATTAGCGATGATAGCTGGAGAACGCCGAACCCCCACTTTTAAGATTTTGCGGGAAGAGGGTGCATTCCAGTCAATGAAGCAACAAGCTCTCAGACAGCTGTGGCAAAGTTCTCTAAGACTTGATGGTTGTACATACATAGAGACTCTTGAGAAAGACGACGTTGAAATAGAAGAACATCCGCGGTTATCGGTTGTATTGCTGGATCACCATGAAGCAGTTTTTGGATTGCCATAAGCAGTTTATAAGGACTTTTCGCTTAACCACTGAGAATAATTGTTCTAATGATCTCGTCACAAAGACTACAAAAAAAGAAAGTTTTTTCAAATATAATATGGTTGTTAAAGATGGTGATACCTTGTTGAAGTTATTCTAAGTGTTTGAGAATCCTTCATGTTAGTAGAAAGATACTGACATTATTGATGTGTATACCTTTAAACAGGCACAGTTGAGATTGCAATATTACTTGTACAGCACAGCATACGGTTATATGTGAGTGTCACCTGTTAGAATGATTTCAATATAGAATACAACATGTTGTTTCAAAAAACACACACACACATTAGCAATGATAGCCAAGAGTCATTCTATATGACCAGGGCTGTTTTTTGTTTCGTTTTGCTATTCTGCACTTAACCAAGTAGGGGGAAATGAGACTGAAATCCCCATGATGTTGGAAAAGCCAGATTTGAAATGCACAGAAGTTGCAGCTAGATTCAAGCCCAGTAGCACCTTAGAGACTTATGAGATTTTGGGGGTATAACTTTTTGAGAGTCAAAGTTACCTTCACCAGATACTTCTAGCTTATTCCCCGAAAATGTCATCAGTCTCTAAGGTGCTACAGGACTCGAGTCTAGATATTCTACAGCAAACCAACATGGCTACTCTTCTCTGAAACAGAAGTTGAAAAAGCTGAATTTTTGTAAGCTGGTCTTAAAACCAAAACAAAATGTAGGTTCTTTCCATATTTGCCTGCCGCTCTGGATTTTCTCAGTGTTCCGAGTCAAGGCAATGTAAGTCTGTGGCAAAACAGCTTCCAAAAACCCTGGGGCAACAGTAGGTTGAAACCAGGCCAACCACTGAAGGAAGGGAACATAATGTAGAACAGGAAAAAAATTGGAATAAAAAGAAGGCTGAATTCGGTTTTACTGCAGAACTGGGGGAAAACCCAGAATAAAAAGAAGGTTGAATTCTTCTTTAGTGCAGAACTGGGGGGTGGGATTAAAAAGGTTGAATTTGATTTTAGTGCAGAATTGCTTGGATGAACCATGATGAACAGGCAGTGGGCCACTGCTAGCTAAACCCACCCCCATGCACCCCCCAGCCATGGATATGTGGTTTTGAGAGTTCTGGATCCCCTCCACGAGCATATGCAACCCCCCCTCCGACATGTGCTGTGTGTGCAGCCATCCACCAGCACAAAATATCCATTTGTCTGCGGTCCACAGAGAAGAAGATTTTCTTTCAAAGCCTTGATCGAGAATTTCACATAATTACAGGATGGCTTGAAATTTTCAGCTCCTGCTACCCAAGCTCTCGATAAGGGAGCTGCCACATGTTAATGCATAATGAATGCCCTTTTCGTCCTCTTTGGTGATTAAACGTCACTGAGGCTTTCTTAATGATTTATCTCCTCGCTTTCATTGTAAAATACAGCTTTAACACCATTATTTTCCCTACCTTCTTCCGGAGGTGTTGTTGAGATGCTGATGTCATTTCAGCCCCCCCAAACTATAAAGCTTAAAAAAATGTACTTGGATAGTTTATATATATATATCCCTTTTGACTAGGTTTTATTAAGCAGGGGGAGAAGGAAAATGAGAGGAATGATGGCCACCCAGAGTAGCGTGGAAAATCATTAACTCATCATTCTTCTAGGCCAATCATTTTTGAAAAGAAAAAACGAGGGCCTCTCTGGGTTGGTGAAGATCAAGGGTCCAAAGAAGTCTTTTCTTTTCCTCCTCTTTGTTATGTCCAGCAGCCACAACAATGTACAGATAGGTCAGCATGCTAAACTAGGCCTGGAGGGGATCCAGATTAAAATCCATGATTAGCCAGGAAGTTCACTCGGTGAACTGGTTTCTCCCGGCTTTTCGGTTGCGCGTTCAGACTTCCCGGAAGCGGAGAAACGTGCGACACACGCGTGCTTTCGGATTTGCTACAGGTTTCAACAGGTATCTTTTTAACGCGGCAGTGAAGTGGAACTGTGCCAGTTGGCTACGGGTGGGGGACGCCAGGCGGATGTGCCTGTGTGAATGCCCTGTTTACTGCGGGTTTGAAGCGTCGCTGAAACGGATCCCTACCGGGGCAAATTGCCAGTCTGAACTTAGCCTTTGTAATCTCAGGTGGTAACATCATGGCCCGAAAAATCTGTTTCCCACCCCGCTGTCTTCCTAAATTCTGTAACAGCCAGCCCAATGAAGAGTTCTAGTGAGCTCAAATGCTCCTTTTGTGACAGTTTGGTTGGTTCTAATATACGATATGATGTAGCTTTGATTCTTGGTTTTGAAATCTGGGCAGACCAGTTTGCTGACTCTGGACAACTTTTTCCTTAATCCTAGACCTGCCATTCTCTTATAGCCTAACCTGCCTTTAAAGATTGCTGAGCATAAAGTGAAGGAGAGGAAAACCAAGCATGGTGCTCCGAGCTCCTTGGAGGCAGTCATTTCTATGATTTCCCCCTGCTCTGTGTTTAAATGGGAAAAAAAATGAGAGAGCAAGCGAGAGAGCGCAATCTAGGGGATATTGAAATCAGGAGTAACTTTATGTACTTCAATGGGCTTTAAAAGGAGGTTAGACAAGTGAATAGAAGATGGGTCTATCAACATCTGTTAGGCATGGCAGCTAAACAAAATCTCCATCTTCAGAAGCCATACCTCTCTGGATATGTGGGGTCCTATTAAAGGAGAGTGCTGTTATCTTTCTGTCTAGCTTGCAAGCTTCCCAGAGTCATCTCTTTGTCAGCGCTGAAAAGAGGATGCAGTAAGTCTGGTGCAGCAAGAATGTCCACATAGTGGTCCATGCAGGGTAGAGTCAGAAGGCATGCTGGGAACGATGGCCTTTCATAGGACTATGAACATTTTATGGGATGCCAAAGGAGAAGAGCCCACCAGATACGTGAGGCTGCTGTATTATGGAGTCGGGCCATGATCTGTAAAGGTCAGCACTGCCTCTTCTGACTGGCAGCAACTGTCTAGGCCAGGGTCATGGGTAGAGGTCTTTCTCATTACCTATGATCTGACCCTTTTTAACTGGGTATAATGGGGACTGAACCTGGTACCTTCTGCACAAAATGCAGGTGCCGTACCACTAAGCTACAGCCTTGCCCTTGGCAACTGGAACTTTGAGAGCCAGTTTGGGGTAGTGGTTAAGTGCACGGACTCTTATCTGGGAGAACCGGGTTTGATTCCCCACTCCTCCACTTACACTTGCTGATGTGACCTTGGGTCAGTCACAAGCTCTGCCACAGCTGTTCTCTCAAGGACAGTTTCTGTCAGAAGTTCTCTCAGCCCCACCTACCTCACAGGGTGTCTGTTGTGGGGAGGGGAAGGGAAAGGAGTTTGTAAGCCGCTCTGAGATGCCTTTGGGCAGTGAAGGGCGGGGTATAAATCCAATCTCTTCTTCTTGATAAAGTGCACAGAGCCAACCCAATGAAGGACACTCTAGCTCTTTCACTGGCATATGAAGAAGAAGAAGAGTTGGATTTATACCCTGCCCTTCACTTGGCGTCTCAGAGAGGCTTACAATCTCCTTCTCTTCCTCTCCCCACAACAGACACCCTGTGAGGCAGGTGGGGCTGAGAAAGCTCTGAGAGAACTGCTCTTGAGAGAACAGCTCTGAGAGAACTCACCCAAGGTCACCCAGCTGGCTGCATGTGGAGGAGTGGGGAATCAAACCCGGTTCTCCAGATTAGAGTCCGCGGCTCTTACGCACTACACCAAACTGGTTCTCAAGGAAAGTGTGTGGGATGAAGGAGAGGGGGTGGGATGACAGAGCTTGCGGTAGGAAGGCTCTGATTGGAAAGACACTGGGGTAGGGGATCCTTCATCATATATCTTTTTGTCTACTATCAGTGTTAGAAAGTAACGAAATCAGGTTTATTTCTGAATTTCTAATGTCTGCTTTTCAGAACCCTTCAAATACTCTTTTCAAATTCAGTTCCTCCTTGTGTAGACTGGAGCCTATTTTTGCACCCCTTTCTAGATGTGCGCCTGGAAGCTCTGCACAGCCCAGCAAGATTTTTTGGGGTATGCGCTTTCCAGAGTCAAATCTCCCTTTGTCATACACAGGTAGGAATGGACATCCCAGAGTCTTTATATACTGGTTTGAAGGTGGAATCTCTGTTCCTACTTGTATCTAACGAAGGGAGCTTTGAGTCTTGAAAGAAGAAGAGAAGAAGAGATTGGGTTTATACCCCGCCCTTCACTCGGAGTCTCAGAGCGGCTTACAAACTGCTTACTCTTCCCCTTCCCACAACAGATACCCTGTGAGGTAGGTGGGGCTGAGAGAGCTCTCAGAGAACTGCCAGTGAGAGAACAGCTCTGAAAGAATTTGTGACTGACCCAAGGTCACACCAGTAGGTGCATGTGGAGAAGTGGGGGATCAAACCTGATTCCCCCATGTTGGAGTCCCTGTACTTAACCACTACACCAAACCACTACACCAAGTTTATGCCCCCCAGATCTTGTGGGTCTCTAAGGTGAGACTGGGCTCAAATCCAGCTGTTCTGCTGCAGACCCTCTGAAACTGTGCCATTTTCTGTTTCCTTTCACTGATATTTTCCTGTAGGCATTTATGCTTCAATAAGCCAGCATTATACATTATACATGCATTTTATGCATACACGATATAGACTGAATGTATAAATACGTTAGAAAAATTGCGCATTAAAAGAGAATCATACAACATGCATGGAAATGAACCTGCAAAAAAAAAGCCAAAAGCAAGGAATGGAAAACGTTGACAAAACACAAATATTACGGGAAACGAAACAGGGAATATTAATTCATTCCTATTACAGATTAACTCCCTCTCTCGCTCTCTTTTTTATAGGCCTTCCAAAAGATGTTGCCTCGGGCATTCTAAAGGATGCTTGGAGCCCACAGCAATTGCTCATTTTCTCTCTCTCTCTCTCTCTCTCTCTCTGTGATAGGGAAAAATTGAG
Organism: Gekko gecko; assembly: GCA_029375565.1. Classification (NCBI taxonomy): domain Eukaryota; kingdom Metazoa; phylum Chordata; class Lepidosauria; order Squamata; family Gekkonidae; genus Gekko; species Gekko gecko. The sequence goes on along the minus strand of JAPDNY010000004.1, from coordinate 21,017,153 downwards.
AGAAGGGGGCCATTTTGCTGGGTGGGGAGGGAAGAGGACCCCATCCACAAACTTAAATTGTGCAGAGGCTGCGGTAAGGAAAGGTAATGCAGGAAGTTAAGTGTTGGTTGGGAGCAGCAGAAGATGAAATCCTGACAGCCTTTCTGAATGCATTTTCTGGTTGGTTTAAGCCACTGCAATCTGCTGATTTCAATATAGGATTAAGCGATAAATCCACGTGTATTTTTTGCTGTTCAACTTGAGGGAATTCCAAACATGGTGGGTATGACAGAGTTGCTGATAGCTCACTGGATTTCCAAAGCTGGGATAAAGGAAAGTCCATCATAATAAGGGAAACTGAAGCAGTAATATCTATATAGACTTAACGTTTAATGTACCCGAATATTTCAGAGACGAAGTTGTGTCCACGAATACAAATCTATAAGCAGGTTCAGCACTGGTAATGGTAAGCTGATGGTAAACTGATGGTAAACTGATGGACAAACCTGCACACAGGAGTCAAAATCAACTCCGTAACATCGCAGTTTTCCATATAACACAAATACAAGCATTCATAAGGCTAGCGGTAAATCAGCTCAACAACATAGGCATGGAGAATAATATTAAGTGGTAGAATATTATAGATGAGCATAATTTATGCCAATAGCAATTCCAAGAGTTTTAGCACTTTGTCAAAAGAGTAGGCTGGCACAGGCTTTGCAGGAAGGAAGGGAATGCATGAGGCAGTAAAGGGATGTTGCTGGGGAATGTGGGGATGGGAGCCAGTCACGGACTAGGGATCTTTCCATGAGAAAGACCCACTGGGCCTTGGGCCACCCAAAGTCATGCTTGTAGCTACCAATCATGTTCGAAGAAGCCCTGGAGGCTAGGAACCAGGAAGAGGAGAAATGAACAGACAAAACGGCCCCTTGAACACACAAAATGACCTCATACTATACATCCATCTAGCTTTATATTACCTACTTCTCCAAGAAGTCCACTGATATGTTCTTGGTCTATCTTAGACTACTCTACCCCAGGCCGTAGCCAGGAATTTCTAACTCAGAGGGCACTTTAATTCTTCAGGGGGCACTGGCTAAATCAATTAAAGGTAACTCACATGCTTCAGCCGGCCCCAGAGAGGTGCAATGCAGAGGGAAGGCAAGGAGAAGTGGTGGTGCAGGGGGAATTTGTGGCAGCCACTGCATCTTGCCAGAGAGTTGGGGGAGCTGCGCTGAAAGGAAGGTGGGGGGCCGGGCTCCGAAATGCCCACTGTAGCTACGAGCCTGCTCTACCCTACCCAACATAATTTCTGTGATGATAAAAGGGAAAGGGGAACAGTACCTAATTCACCAATCTCAGTTATTTGAAGAAGAAGAAGAAGAGAAGAGATTGGATTTATACCCTGCCCTTCACTGCCCAAAGGCGTCTCAGAGCGGCTTACAAACTCCTTTCCCTTCCCCTCCCCACAACAGACACCCTGTGAGGTAGGTGGGGCTGAGAGAACTTCTGACAGAAACTGTCCTTGAGAGAACAGCTGTGCCAGAGCTTGTGACTGACCCAAGGTCACATCAGCAGGTGCAAGTGGAGGAGTGGGGAATCAAACGTGGTTCTCGCAGATAAGAGTCTGCACACTTAACCACTACACCAAACTGGAAGGAAGGGATAAAGATTCAATAAATACCTCCAGTCATGGACCTGTACATTTCTAGAGAGAAGGACACCATCGTTATCCCACTGTTCATGGCGCATCAATATTCCATATGGGCCCTATTTCAACTGCCAGTGGACCTTGAAATATCTCTCACCTATACAGGTGATAGCAAGATATTAAAACTGTCCCTCTTAACAGGGGTGTTGTGGTGCTCCTGCAGTTTTCTGGACTGGACCCTACATCTCGTCTGTTTTTCAAAACCCCTGTGAGCTCTCTGAACCTTGAGGTCACACAGTTTGAACTAGGAGATTAAGAAGTTTCCTGTTTTGTTTTTATGGGCATGGTTTTACATACCTGTTGTTGAATTGATCCTGAATTTCACCTTTTCATTCCCGGACCGGATGAGGTAGGTGATCTCTGCATTGGTGCCAATGTCTTTGCTTGTGGCAAAGACAGAAAGAATCTCGGCGCTGGGTGAGGTGTCCTCAGGCACAGTAACAAGGTAATCTCTTCTTTCAAACACTGGAGGGTTGTCATTAATGTCTAGGACTGTGATGGTAACTGTGGCGAATGAGGACAGGGTCTGCACGATGCCCTGGTCAGAGGCCTTCACAGTGATGTTGTAGGAAGGCTGAAGTTCTCTGTCCAGGGGATGCTCCAAAATGATGATCCCTGAGGACCTGTCCACAGAGAAAAAACCTTCTGAAGAGTCTGCGAGGGAATAGACAATCTTTCTGTTCACGCCTGTGGGGAAAAGAAAACAAAGCACCGTTATCTCATTGATTTAGCAATTTAGATACATATTCTCTGCATTTCTCCCTAAGGACGCCTGACATGGCATCATTGTCCCTTCCTTCATTTTATACTCACAACAAAGGCTGAGAGAGAAGTCAACCAGTAAGCCTCCATGGTAGAGCAGGGATTCAAACCTGGATCTTCCCAATCCCAGTCAAGCACTAACCACTCCTCAACACTTGAGGACAAAAAGAAGTGGACAGAAGCACCACAGAGCTGAGCATATTTACATCTCAAGAGAGCTCTTTTCAGACATTCCACATGGGAAGAATGAAGAAGGGAATGGGGCCACGGTGGCATGTTCCAGCCTCCAATCATGGGGGTTCACTGGAGCACATATATGGAATATGACTCCATGCAATCAGCAAGCCTGTTTTTCCCCATGATCCCTGATTGCATGGAGAAAGCCCTATGCATCTACACATGTACATGCACAGGCACTGTCTATAGACGCCAATGAAAATTCATAGGTCAGGCATAGCTTGCTGCTGAAATCCTGCTCTGCCCTATGCTTTCCTTCTTTTTTTTTAAAGCGCCCCTAAAAGAGGTATTTTTATTATTTTTAAGACAATGACATAACAACAAAATGAAACAAAACACAAAATACAATCACACACAATACAATACACAATACAAAACCTTAACACTACACAACACCCACAAAATACAACATTCAACATTCACGGGGGGTAAACTTCCCAAAGCAAATCACCCAATTAGATTCCCTCCCCCTTACCGACATAAGTGTTACCTTCTTTTACTTCTGTATCCACCAATTCTATCATTCTATCTTATCCACTTCTAATTTAACACAAAGCTAATAATATTCAATATTCAAACCATTATTGTTTCTCTCCATCCTTCTCTCTCTGGTCATACCAGTTATAAAAGCATTGCCACGTATTTATAAAGGCTGATTCATCATGCCCTTTCAACATCAAAGTCAGTTTGTCCATTTCTGCTGCTTCCATAATCTTCTCAATCAGTTCTTGTTTTGTTGGAACCACTGTAGACCGCCAATACTTCGCATACAGAATCCTAGCCGCAGTTGTTAATATATATCTCTCCTCTCTCTGCACCTCCTTTGGCACCCTATGCTTTCCTTCTTGACGTGCGGTACATCTCAAAAGGGCTAAGATCAAGTCGGATGTGCTTTAAGTTCTTTGGAAGGGGCTATAACCAGAATACATTCTTCCCATACTGCAGTTGTGTCAGGTGCCTAGAGTTTTGAACCGGGACTTTGGGTAGTCACTCTCCCGTGGCATTGAGGAAAAAGGATGTGGACAGAATGGAGCGGGTGCAGAGGAGACCAACGAGGATGATTGGGGGCCTGGAGACCAAGCCCTGTGAGGGAAGGCTGTGGGACTTGGGAATGTTCAGTCTGGAGAAGAGGAGGTTGAGCGGGGACATGATTACTCTCTTTAAGTGTTTGAAGGGCTGTCACATAGAGGAGGGCAGGGAGCGGTTCCTGTAGGCAGCAGAGGAGAGGACTCACAATCATGGGTTTTATTTAAGGGCGGGAAGGTATCGGCTGGATCTCAGGAAAAACTTTTTTATGGTAAGACTTGTGCAACAGTGGAATCAGCTGCCTAAGGAGATGGTGAGCTCCCTTCCCACTGGCAGTCTTTAAGCAGCAGCTGGACAAACTGTTGTCAGGGATGCTCAAGGCTGATCCTGCTCTGAGCAGGGGGTTGGTCGAGATGGCCTATATGGCCTCTTCCAGCTCTGTGATTCTAAGCCTGAAACTGCAAGTGACATGAAGGATTTCACGGTAACTGAAGTGCCACTTAGGAAGCATTACAAACTCCACTGGCTGATTCAACACCCAGTCTGGTGCCACAGGCTGCCAATGCATACTTGGCCACATGCAGCCTCAGCACTGGGGGGGGCCTACCCTTCAAAGTGAGGGACTCATCTCCTTGCTTTATGAGACGCTTCTGCTCATCACCCTTCTCTTCACTCTGCCTCTGGAACCAGCCCTTCCAGGTAGCCAGACCTTGGAAACAAAGCAGGGCCAGCTCTGGTTAGTACTTGGACGGGAGACCACTGAGGAAGTACAAGGTTGCTAAGCAGAGGCAGGCAGTGGCAAACCAACCCTGTTTGTCTCTTGCCTTGAAAACCCTGTGGGGTCACCACAATTTGGTTGCGACTTGATGGCACTTTCCACCAACAGTCTCTGGCCCCCTCACCTGGCTGACATTTTGTTCTATCTTGCCCTAAAAGCTACGTAACCACTTGGGTTACAGAGGCTGATCTGCAGTGACCCCCTGACATTGCGGCTGTGGCAACGGAAGTCAGACAACCAGCTAGGTTATTGTGGTCAGAGCTGGCTTCGCCATTAGGCAGGAGGTCTCCACCAGGCGGTAGGTTGTGGGATCCTATGGAAGAGCAGCCAATGGTCAATTATTTAGTTCATTATTTTTACTGCAATTAGGGAACGGTGAAATCTGGCACCAAAATGTGGTCGCTCCATTCTGACAATGGCTATTAACATTTTAATTATAAACTCAGCAGGAGGAAGGAGGACAAGCAGAATATACAACGTCAGTGGCCCAAGATGTCTTGAGCCAAAGAAAAGGTGTGACTGATGAACTCTCTGGGGAACAAGGCTGCATTAGACAAAGCATAACCAATTTACACTCCTATCAGTTACGAATGACTGACTTTGCAGGCCCTGAGCATCTCCATAGATGACGCTGAATGGACTGAGAAGGACCAACACAGGTAGCAAAGCTCACAAATGCTAGAAAGTACTCATTTGGGCTAGTCTAGATGATATGCTGATCATGGAGAGATTTCCATTTTCAGGTGACATACTTGTTTGTTTAGAAGAGATACCATGTGCATTTGGTATGTTGAATTAGTAGCTTGCTACCTCAGTAATCCACCTCAAGAAGTCGGTAAGGAGTTTATATATATATTTTTTTTACACCATAGCATCCTAAGTATTGAAGTTTTGCCCATAGGGACTGGAGCTTTTAGTATCATCCATCACAGGTTTCTGATTCCAAACCACCAGAGAATGGGATCTGTCTGTGGTTCTCCATTTAAAACGCTGTCCTCTACAACTTCCTGTAAAGATCTTAGCACTGTCTTGTGGGAAAAGAGGCCTCCAGAGCAGCAGGAGAAAGGGGGGGGGGGAATCCAGAACAAAAAAGGCTTGGGCTTTTTTTTACACTAAACAATTAACACTTACAGCAAACACCCTATGGGGCAAGTACCCATGCCAGACATCACCTCTCAACCAGCAGTGGGGTAAGTGGTATCGTTTGGACTTAGCCTTCTTTGAGACACTTTCAGTGTGGAACTGCCACAAGTGGAAACCTAACCACCAATAAGAACCCTTATTTCAAAGGTTAGCCTCGTTGGATGTCCTTCACCTAGGGTGCTCGTTCCTCGATTACAACATCCAAGAGTTGAGAGGTTTGAGAAATCGCCGGAGACCCAACCTCGGCCGGCTGCTGCGTTCTAGTTTAGTACGACGAGGTTGACTGTACGCCTAAACAGAGAGCATGCTACAGTTGCCAACTCTCCTTCCACTGCCGTGGGACAACTACTCGAAACCTAATTAAGCGCAAATGCCAAAACAAAGCTCACGTACGTTCCCATGTCGTTTTCATCTGTGCAGCCCGGCAGTGGGAACGGTGAACAAAGACTGTTGCCGCAAAGAGAACGATGCTTTGAAGCCAGCGATTCCCTGCTCTCCGTGGCGATTTGCAGTATCTGTGGCCCTATTGTTTGAAAGCAGAAGCTACAAGCCTGACATTAATCAGACACGCCAGAGCTACTGATCTCCCTTCCAGGCATGCTCAGTTAATTTAAAAAATTTGTGACAGTACTTCAGGGTTGTTTTTTTTTTATGAAGGCAGAGAAACGTTGTTCAAAAAGACTGATCAAAAGCCAAGCAAATTGCACTTGTTTTTGGCTTGACGTAGTACACGTATAATAGCCGCACCAGGGGGAACTGGGGGACTCCCTTGTCTGCGGCCACATTTATAAAGAGCCGCCGCAAGATGAAAACGTGGAGCCTTCTTCTAATTGTGTTACGAAAGATCAGCCGATTCTCCGAGGAAGGGAGATTTTTTTTTTCTTAAATACTTCTCCGTGATACACCCAAGATAATATCATCGAGCCTTGAAAAAGTCATTATGGATTAAATGGTATTTAAATGATGATGTTACCATTTACGGTGCTGATACACCTAGGATGTGTTTCTGACATCCCACAGTCGTTAAAGTACGTGGCATTTAAATGATGATTTCATTATTCACTAATTTGATACATCTAGGACAGATTTCCAGCCATTCAGAACCCATTACTAATGAAAGGCATTTTAACGATGGCTTTATCAGTCATCAATACTATTATTTATTTGTACAGCGGTGGTTCCTAGTGGCCCCCATGTGAGATGAGGCACTGGCATGTCATAAATCTGGGGTAGCTCTAACTTTTATTGGTCTTGGAGGATTTAGAAGGACTCATTTTAGCTCCTTTTCAATATGGGCTTGCTGTAAGGGATACTCATTAATACTAGTTTGAGATGTAGCAAGGAGAAAGATTTGGTTGGATCTTGCACGATCATTCACCTAATCCCATTAAGAGGCACCTCTTAAGTCACTGGAGGGCTCCTTGCACCGCAATAAAAAGGGATATGTAGGATCACACCCACTGAACGCGCTGCATTATGGGTTTGGGATACTTTGTAAACTTGGAATATTTTCTCTTGGTGTTGATGGAGAGAGTACACCTCAGACTGCCACCATGTCCTGCTTATCTGCTTTCCAGAGGCATCACACTGGACCTTTTTGGAGCCTTAATGCCGGACCCACCCAATGAAGCAATGCTTAAATCAGCTTCACTTAGACTAGGTGCCTTCTGATACCTTTTAATTATCCTATTGTGCTCAAAAAACATAGTGATTAATGCGAGCCTCCACCTGCAGTATAAATTGGTACAACACATCAGCACATGCAAGTTTACCAGCCTTGTACATCACAGATGAAGTGGGACAGAGTACGAAACAAAAGACGTACTTTGCATACGGGGAAACACAACCCATACTCCCTCTTCCTCTGGCACACTGTCTTCTCTCTTTCGCACACAGATCTCTCTCCCTCCCCAGTCCAACCCACCAATCCCATTTTATCTAACGATGACCCCGAATGGTAGATTAGTTTAAGAAACACGTCTCCTTCACAGGTATGCTGGCTGTGTGGTTTCTACCAAAACAACAAGAATCACGGATGCTGAAATTCTGCGACCAACCACTGCTGGAAAAGCTAGAGTTGAGTCTGGTAGTACCTTAGAGACCAACAAGATTTTCGGGGTATGAGGTTTTGAGAATTAAAGCTCCCTTCGTCAGATAGCTCTTTTACCTCAGACCAACATGGCTACCCTCTCAACTCATAACTAAGACTGATTATGGGCTGATCCTCATCACAGCTGGTTTGAACCACACAGTTGCTGTTTCACAGAAACCTTGCATCCGTGCCACTCCTGTATCTTGTATATTGGAGCATTTTGACCCACTAGGGATGGGTATGCCATACCGTGACACTGTTGTTATCCACACACATTTGTGCTAGAAATGGGCTGTTACCAGCAGAAGCCATGTGTCAGAAGCATAGTGGCACAAATACACCAGTTCCTGGATTCGGTATCATCTCTCATTTAAAATTGTCTGAACCAGAATTGCCAAGAGCCATCATGGACCCTGAGACATAGACTCCTTGTGGGGCCACACGTAGACAAAGCTCCAAAAAACAGCCCCCAAACAAAAGCAAATCACGTGACTTGCCAGGTTTCATGGACACCTGCAGGGTGACCGCAGCCCCAAAATGTTTCCCCCCCAGTTCCTCTCTCTTGACAGTGCTGGTCTGAACAAGCATTTTTTTCTTCTGGCCCTCCAGTCACAGCCGAGTTATGGTGACCCAGTGGAGTTTCCAAGGCAAGGGACATTCAGAGGTGGTTTGCCATTGCCTGCCTCTGCATAACAACCCTGGACTTCCTTGGTGGCCTCCCATCCAAATACTAACCAGGGCCTGCCCTGCTTTTTTTCCAAGATCTAACAAGATCGGACTAGCTTGGGCTATCCCGGTCAGGGCAACAAGTGCTTTAGATCTCTTCATAATTACATTTGTTCTTTCTACGCAGGAGAAATATTTAAAGTCATGTACGAGTTTGCTGCAGCTTCATGAATCAGCATCAGCTAGGCCGATTTATGCATCTTTGGCAAAACAAGCACCCCCAATGGAACAGCCAGAAAAGTATTTTCCCCAATCTCTACACTTCAGGCTTTCAAGAAAAAAAAAATCTATTAACTTTTCCAAACTAATCCTTCGAAGCTGCCAACTGTACCCCAACTCTGCTTCCTCCCCACTGCTCTGTAATAAACATAACCTTTTAAAGCAGATAATAAAACTAAGTATAGGGCATGTTTGCAAATTGTAGGAGTGGGTGACAGCTTCATGTCTTTGGTACAGAAAGATTTATGGCTGTATTAAGAGAGTGCTGAATCAAGAGATCTCTCTTTTAATATCTGCATATCAATACTGTCATGTTTCATTACCAGCATCTGGCATTACTGGCGTTTGACCCTAATAGCTAATCAGCATGGAGAACTGCAGATCGGCAGGTCGAAAATTATAGAATGAAAGCTGCGATTCATGCCTGTATTACTAATCATTACCATAAAAGCCTCTGATGCTAGCTTTTCCCTGCCCATGGGCATAATGGTTTCATTCTGAATGCTATGTGGGATCAGAAGCAGAAGAGAACTGTAAAAAATAATAACAATATTTTGCATCTCATTTGTATTTCAAAATCTGAGAAAGTCTGAACCTGAGAGCTGGATTTCAGATGAAATTAAATAATAGGGTTTTTTTTTAAAAAAAGGTCACATTAGCTTTACACAGCTGTCACACTAAGCTGGAATTAAACTCCAGTTGGCTACGATGGCCATGAATGTCGTTTGTTTGTTCTGCCGTAAGAACATATGAAGAACCCTGCTGGATCAGACCAGTGGTTCATCTGGTCCAGCATTCTGTCTCACACGGTGGCCAACCAGTTCCTCTGGAGGTCCTCTGTCCTTTCCCTTGTCTTCTCTTCAAACTCAAAAGTGTCTGCAACGTTTGAATTTAGGCCTGGGTGAACTGGGATTGATTTGACCCAGGGGCGGATTAAAGCTCACTGGTGCCCTAAGCACTGACCCGTCTTGGTGCCCCCTCCTTTCCACACTGACCCCCAGTCCGTTTTAGTTGTTGACCTGTCTGACCAGTTACACAACGAAGGTTGCAGCAATACAGAAATTTATTCATATGGTAACACAGTATACTGTACAAACTAAGCCAAGCTTTGGCTACATAGAGTTCTACAAAAATGCAACACAACATCTATTTTAATATTTCACATGTTAAATGCATCAAAGTTCCAATATTCATGACCTGAAAGGCATTTTTCAACATTTTTTCACCCTTTCCCCAACTTTGTGGTGCCCCCTTTGGCTTAGTCTGCTTAATGGTTAATCTGCCACCGATTTGACCCCATAAACCGGCCTTCTAAGCCAGAGATGACTCCTGACTTAGAAACCCAGTTTACAGAGGGCAAGAAACCTCCAGCTAGACTAGATGCCTGCATTACGACCTCACGGGAAACAGTGGGTTATCTCCATACTTGATACAAGAAAGGAAAGGGGAGGGTGGAGAACTAAGGGTCTGTTGTTATGACAAAGAAACCAATGTTCATGTTTACTGTGTCAAGCAGAAATTTAATTCCAGTGTATGGTAATGTCTGAAAGTAGCTGTCGTTAGTATTCCAGAAGCTAAGATTTCTACATATGAACCACATCTGCATTCACAAGTTTCACATTCACCTCCAGGTTTGGATAATCACCTTTGTTTCAGTAGGAAAGGCCACAGAAACTAGAAGGGAAAATGAAAGGAGAAAGGAAGGGAAGAATGGATCCTGCCCAATTCCATCTGCTTAAGAAGCATTCGCAGTTAACGATTCTTAGCAGTCTTATCGACTTACCAACATCAGGGTCATTGGCTTGGACTCTTGTTAGCAGGGCTTTGGTGGCTGTGTTCTCATAGACGCATGCCGTGTAGTGATCGGAGGAAAAGGCTGGGGGATTATCGTTGACGTCCTCCAGGATGAGACGAAGCTCGGACTGGCAGAATCTGCCTCCTCCATCAGTTGCCCTGGAGATCAGGTTGTAAACAGGGATCTTCTCACGGTCTAGTGGAGCTGAAGTTTTCAGCTCCCCTAAAATATATTAAATGGGGAAAGTGGGGAGGGAGACATATTGAAATTATTATCCATTTGGATGGGCAATGAATACTGCAAAATCAGGCTCCCAATAGACAAAGTAGGTGTCTTTGCCTACTTGGGGGACTCGTCATGGATGGAGAAAAATATAATTTATAGAAAAATCTCTCCCTCAAAACAACAACAACAAAAAAACACCAGCCTGAGGAGGGCTGAAAATGCTCCAGGACAGCAGTTCTCCGCCTTTTCAATATGGTGACTGGTAAGTCCAAAATTACTGGGTATGGTGACCCACCTGAGGCTGGCCCAAGTTTTTTTTGGCACCCTAGGCAAACTATGTCCTTGGCACCCTTCTGGTTCAGCATTCCATTTCCCATAGTGGCTAACCAGATGTTTCGGAAAAACCAACGAGCACTGCACAAAGAGCATGGCTGCCCCTACTATGAATCCCAAGTAAGCAGCATTCTGACATACACTGCCTTTGCATATGGAAATTACATTCCAGCCTTTGGACCACCCTCTCCTTCTCCATTACTCCATCTAGAAGAGGAGACTGGATTTATAACCTGCCCTTTACTACCCATAGGAGTCTCAGAGTGGCTTACAATCCCTTTCCCTTCCCTTCCCCTCCCCTGCCCATAACAGACACCCTGTGAGGCAAGTGGGGCTGAGAGAGCTCTCCCAAGAACTGTCCTTGAGAGAACAGCTCTGAGAGAACTTGTGACTGACCCAAGGTCACACCAGCAGCTGCCTGTGGAGGAGTGGGGAATCAAACTTGGTTCTAGAGTCTGTGCAGGGCCGGCTCGCCCACTAGGCGAGCTAGGCGCTCGTCTAGAGCGCACCGGCCCTCAGGGGCCCTGAGTCTGCGCTCCTAACCACTACACCAAATGGGCTCTCTATTCCCCCCCTAAGATTCTAAGAATCTCACTCTAGTAACCATCAGGACACATTTATTTGATCGACATGTATATGCAGTGAAGGAAAAAATGCCAACTAAAGTATGACATGGATGGTACTGTTTCCAGGGTCAGATCTTGGTTTTCAAAATACGAAGAGAGTAGTGGAAAGTAAAGGGGCAGCTATTGGGGAGGCCTGGCCTGGGACCCTCTTTCAGAGGCTTCATGACCCACTTTTGGGTCCCAATCCACAGGTTGGGAAACACTGTTCTAGGAGGGAGAGAACGTTAAGGACAGATGAGCATCAACTAAAATAATTTTTAAGGGGAGATATAGATATCATAATAAACTATAACTTATTCATAACAAGGACGATCAACATCAGAGTAAATATAGAGCATTTAAACATTTAAAATACATAGTATTAGGAAGATTTTTATATACTGTGTACATTATTAAAGCCTAGCCTATATTACCATTCATTACTATTAATATTAACTATTAAGACATTTATTATTATTTATTTTTTATTTATTTAATAATAAAATGATTTTTAAAAGTCATTCATAATCTTGCCTGTTTTCCGAAAAGGGGGACCCAAAGGGAGTAACAGCAAAAGTTTCAACAATAAATAACAATACACATGTAACCAGAAGCCAGAAAAGAACTGATAGCTCCCATTAAAATTCAAGATTCATCCATTCAGAATAGCTTCAGGAAAGCCTGCAAGGGAGTCATGGATTTTCCTCACTTGCTTACAAGATGGAATAGAAAGCAGCAGCCTTTGGAATGACTGGAGCAGCTACACAGGTGCATACAGTGAAAAGCAGTCATAGAATCATTGAGTTGGAAGGGAACTCCAGGGTCATCTTGTCCAACCCACTGCACAATGCAGGAAATTCACAAGTACCACCCCACCCCCACGGACCCCTGTTCCATGCCCAGAAGATGGCAAAAAACCTCCAGGACCAATGGCCAAACTGGCCTGCAGAAAAATTGCTGCCTGACCCCGAAGTGGCAATCAACATTTCTGTGGGTGTGTAAGAAAGGGCCACGAGAACTAAGCACTGGCGTAATGCTTCCTGCCCTCCCTGTAAACTCTCTACACGGGGCTCCCAAAAACCTGTAACTGGCCCTGGTCCCTGGCAACCAAGGCCCCACACCTTGTCTTCAAGATTCTTCAACCGGAGATATCAGGGGCCTTCTGTATACAAAATATGTGCTCTACCACTAAGCCACAGCCTCTGCTGAGTAGTCCGTTTCCTTCATCCTGTCTAATGGTTATCTCATTTTCTCTTCAACTTAATACAGAAGTGTAGAGGATACTGCCTTGAAAAGAGCATTACCCTGGACTTTTCCTTTCCTTAGAAGAAAGATGTAGCTGTATTCTAGTCCAGAACTATTCGTGTTGCCTCTTGCGTGGGTCTCATGAGAACTAGCAGTAAATTATTTCTGTGTTACAAAACAATTTAACACTGAACTCCTGTGGGACACATGACACTGTACAGAGTCAGCCATCGTTCCACTGCGAATGTACTGCTCTGTGAAAAGTCCTTGTGATCTTACCGGTTTCTGGATCTAAGAAGAACTTGCTGTTCCCAGGGCCGTACAGTGAATACCGAATTTCACCGCTGGATCCAATGTCCGCGTCTTTGGCACCGAATTTAAGAATGACTTTATTTGGTGGGATATCTTCAGGGAACACTGCCATGTATGTAACCTTAGCGGAGGGGGAAAAAATGACAGAAGTAGCTGCAGTTGACAAGGGATTTGTATTTTTTTCTTCACAAAAGTCGCAAATGCAATTCCTCATCATTACTGTTAGGTGAGCACAATGCTCCACTGAAAACTGGAACTTGCAAGCACAGTGGAAGAAAATTCCAGCTGCATTCCACTATTAAGATTAAGTAGAATCTGGAAAAGGACATGCAAATGTGTGAATGGCATCACTTAGAAACACAAAAAACATAGGAGTTGGAAAGGGTCCCAAGGGTCATCTAGTCCAATCCCCTACACAATGCTGGAAATTCACAGCTGCCTCCCCACTGCACTTCCCCAGTGACCCCTGCTCTATGCCTAGTAAAGGCAAAGGCTCCCCTTGCCCGAAAGCCAGTCGAATCTGACTCTAAGGGGCGGTGCTCATCTCTGTTTCCAAGCCGAAGAGCCAGTGTTGTCCGAAGACATCTCTGTGATCGTGTGGCTGGCAAGACTAAACACCAAGGTGCATGGAATGCTGTTACCTTCCCACCAAAGCGGTACCTATTTATCTACCACCGCAGTCTGCTCTATGCCTAGAGGAAGGCAAAAAACTTCCAGGATCCCTGGGCCAATCTGGCCTGGAGGAAAATTCCTTCCTGACCCCAACGTGGCAACCTGCATTCCCCTGGGCATATAAGAAGGGGTCATAAGAGTAGAGCACTGGCTCATCCCTTCCTGTCCTCCCTCTCACAATCTGCCAAAATTCATAGAGAATCAAACTTATATAATATAAGGATGGGATACAGCAGCAGAAACAGGGGAAAACAGAGCCCTCCATTGTCCATCACAGAGAAAGCTTTTTCAAATTCTTTCTTTCTAAAGACAGACAGAAAGAGAGAACACGGGGACGGGACTTAAAATCCAGCAACTAAGTAAGATTAAAAAAAGAAAAGAAAATATACATGAATACAAGACAAAATTAAAAACAACAGTGGTGGCGGATCTACACACAGTTTTCTATAAATGATTTTCACATATCTAAAAATCAGTCCCTATGCAATTGCCATATATATGCCATGTGTTCAAATACTGATAAAGTTCTAAGGTCGTAAATCCATTGATTTACCAGAAGTGGGCTGTTATCTTTTCAGTGAGGCTAAGTTCCATCACAGAGAAAGCCGATGAAAACTTTCTAAAACGGCTGCTGCTGCCTTTAACTGACTCCCGACCAATAGAGGAGCCAAAATCCAGCATTGACAATCACCTGTTGTATGATCACCCTTATGCCCAGCATTGTTGTGGGAACACAACAGAGGCCAGGAGAGCAATGTATACTACAATCTTGTACTGAACTACTGACATTTTTTTGTAATGATAATTTTATTAGCTGCTCTGAATGCGCCAACGAAAAAAGGTGGGACAGGGATTTTAACACACGAATAAATAATATATGAATATGCCTTGCCAGCTAACCTGATCACAGACAGGGCTGTTGTCATTAACATCTGTGACTATCACTTCTACTGCAGTCTGAGTTACAAACAGCCCATCGGTGGCGGTAATGTTCAGAAGATAGATGTCTTGCTCTTCTCGATCTAGTGGCCTCTTGACGTAAACCTTCCATTCGTTTTGGACCAGGCCGAGAGCAAACTTCCCTTTGGGGTTCCCTCCTGTGGAAAGAGCAGGCAAGAGGCAATGGCAAACTTTTGGAGGGGTTTCCGTGTTAATGAATGAAATATTTCTTCCCACTACGGTTGTTCTTACTGTTTTGTAAATCCCAATATGGTCGCTCTTACTATTTTGTAAAGAAACCTGAACACAGGACAAGCATATAAACTGACAAAATAAATCGATACACTTCCATAAAACGATCCTGTCCATTTTTTGTATACGATCTATAAAGAAAGGAGAAAGATGGACATTTATATTAAAAAAAATCAAAGTGCGTTGTACTTTGAGGTTCAAAGTCGGTATGAAAAGGCTCAACACAGTTTTAATCTCAATAGTCATTTTATGGTAACAACCAGGGCTATTTTTGGGCAGGAACGCACAGGAATGGAGTTCCGGCTGGCTCCCAAGTTGGCCATGCCCAGCAGGAACTAATTAGCATAACAGGCCACACCCAACAGCAAAAACTCATTAGGATTGGCTACATTAGGGGTGTGTGGCCTAACATGAAAAGAAGTTCCTGCTACAAAAAAAGCCCTGGGTTTTGACAACAAACAAGGTAAACAGAATAGGAAGCAAAAGGTGGATGTGGCTGGACAACCACATGTCTGGTAACATGGGGGTGTGGCCTAATAAGCTAATGAGTTCCTGCTGGGCTTTTTCTACCATAAAAGCCCTGTTAACAACTAAAAGAATAGGTGATAAAGGATAAGCGCTTTGGAAAATGTCCTTAAGATATTGTCTGTCAACTTATCCTCCTCACTTGTGGATATCCTGTTCGACAAGTACGGTGCAGAAACAGTACTAGTTTCCTCACTGTGGTTAGTGGATTAAGCAGGTGCCACAAGTTTGTGTCCTTCCACCTGCCTCGTGTACAGTCTACCCCTTTCCTCGCAGAAAACTGTAGTTAGGAGTTCCTGTTTACCAATCTTCATGCTAACCATGCTTAGTTCAGGTCAGAGTATGCAAACCCTGATCTAACCACGGTTACAGCTCATGTTCTGTAGTTCACCATGGCTAGCATTAAGGCTAATTCACATACTAATTCACATAGCTAGCTCAGAAAAAGAAAACGTGGGCTCTTATCTGCATGAGGGGAGAGTGTATGAAATCTGTAGGACAATCTTCATCTCACATTTATTTATTTTATTTATCCAAAATATTTATTGTTGTGTTTCTTCCTTACAGAACTCAAGGCAGCTTACAATATTAACAAAATGCATAAAATAGATTACATAAAGGCATCAAACCAAAATTTAAAATTATATGTTAGGACTGCTTTAATCAAGAAGAAGAAGAAGAAGAAGAAGAAAAGAGATTGGATTTATACCCTGCCCTTCACTACCCAAGGGAGTCTCAGAGCGGCTTACAATCTCCTCTTCCTTCCTCTCCCCACAACAGACACCCTGTGAGGTAGGTGGGGCTGAGAGAGCTCTGACAGGAACTGCTCTTTTTCAAGAACAGCTCTGACAGAGGTATGGCTTGCCCAAGGTCATCCAGCAGGTGCAAGTGGAGGAGTGGGGAATCAAACCCAGTTCTCCCAGATTAGAGTCTGCGCACTTAACCACTACACCAAACTGGCTCTCAAGTGCAGTCCTAAATAAAACAGCTGCCTCTTAAAGACTGAAAGTGAAGGGACAGGCGCAACTCCCCGGGGAGGCCGTTCCACAATTGTGGGGCTGCCACTGAAAAGGCCCTTTCTCATGTACCCACCAAATGAGCTTCTCTGATTGATGGGACGGTCAGGAGGACCCCTCCCTGTGACCTTAATTCCTGGAGAAGAACGTATGGGAGAAGGCAGCCCTTCAGATACCCTGACCCCAAGGCACGTAGGGCTTTAATCCATGTCATGCCATACTGTGGTTAAGATAATGAGCATCTACCCCAGGCTACAACTGAGTGATGCAAACACGTTCCCCTTTGGTTTTTTCTAAACAGTTCCTCAAAAGACTGTGCTTCTCTAGATCCTTTTAGTTAGTTTCTCCTTTCATCCTTTCCCAGTTTCACAGAATCCTTTCAGTATTAGCATCTGCAAAACATTATGAATTGGTGACTTCATGTTAGTTTGACAACAGCTGTTTGGCCAAATGTGGTCATCTCTCTCCTGAGACTACACTGAGGTGACAGCTTGAAATACCCGCATCTCCCTTTTTTTTGCCACCAAGTTGCAGCTGAATCACGGAGACACAGTAGGGTTTTCAAAACAAGAGGCATTCAGAGGGGGTTTGCCATTGCCTGCCTCTGCATAGCAACCCTGCACTACCTTGAAGAAGAAGAAGAGATTGAATTTATACCCTGCCCTTCACTTGGCGTCTCAGAGCAGCTTACAAACTCCTTTCCCTTCCCCTCCCCACAACGGACACCCTGCGAGGTAGGTGGGGCCGAGGGAGCTCCTTCCAGAATTGTCCTTGAGAGAACAGCTCTGACAGAACTGTGGCTTGCCCAAAGTCATCCAGCAGCTGCAAGTGGAGGAGTGGGGAATCAAAGCCAGTTCTCCCAGATTAGCGTCTGCACAGTTAATCACTACACCAAACCACTACACCCTACCCCACAGCCAATTAAATCAATGTTAATTACACCAATTCAATTTGGGGCCAGCCCAGGAGGAAGATGGCCCTGAAGAAATGCTAGGGGGCCAGGTCCCGTGGGCCCCATGTTAGCTACGTAGGTACTCTCCCATCCAATTACCAACCAGGGCCAACCCTGCTTAGATCCTGAGATCTGATGAGATCGAGCCAGCCTGGGCTATTCTAGGTCAGGGTGCATCTCCTATACAAGAGCCAAAATGGTAACTTTCCAAGACAACAGAAGCATTTAAAGACAAGTTGGAGATGGTCCCCTTGTTTAGCTCCCCGTACGGGCAATCAGATGCAAACTGTGAACAATCAATGGCCTCCCCTCCTTGCGATGAGACAGTCGTCTTCCCACTTCGGTCTCAAGAGAGGATGTACGACAACCCCCGTCGCTCTTGTTACCAAGACAATTTCATTAGCTGTTGATTATGCAATCAAGGGAGTGCAGCAGGTTCCATTAAGGAATCCTTTAATGAAAGCTTTATCACACCACAGTATTGTTTTTGTATTCATTATGAGTCTTGTTCGGGTGGCGCGGGTGTGCAGTCTGCATAACGGGTGAGGATGTGCCGGTCTTAAGTAGACCTAACGAGAGGTCGTTTAAGGAGCAGCTTAAAGATAAGACCACCAATTAGATCAAATTTATACAAGAGGGAAAACCAGGGAGGAAGAGAGGAGAGGAAGCCAATTGGCTTTCTGTTACAGCGAAACTGTGACACCGAAGCAGGCAGTTTTGCTTTTCTACACCATTAAACCACGTGGTGACAAAAGGAACTTGGAATTCTTCTCTTCAGAGAGGGATATAAGACCGTTTCACACACCAGGGGATAGAGGGAATTAAACACTGTGCCAAAACAGTGCCGATAGTTAGTGTTCCCAGTGCTTATTTATACCTTCACTTAAAATGTTATATTTGCCTGCCTGCTCCATACCATAATCACCTTTTGCATGGCTATCCCATGATTATCAGCATCTCGTGGCATTTGGCTGGCCGTTCTCAGAGACCAGATAGGCCACTGGTCTTAATTCTTACATCATGGTGGCTACTTTTACAAATGTTTGAATTCAGCCATGGGGGTATCTTCCCATTACACCAAAGTCACTTCCGGTTTCTCAGTTGGTGCAGTCTCATGAACAGCAAATTAGATCTCCCGGAAAAGTATACCTCAGCTATCACATGTGTTTGCTGAATCCATACATTATATTTTTCAGGCAGATGTCTACAACACCTCTGTGTACTTCTGTAAAAACATTGACATACCCAGAATATTGGTCCTCATCCCCAACTGTTAAGACTCTGAGAAAGACTTTAATAATCCCCCCCACACACCACAGTCTACATGTATTTCACCTTCTGCCAAACTAACCAGACAAAATGAAAAATGGTAACTGGTACCCAAATGTCCTGCACTTGAGGGCTGATTCATACATTGTGGTCTATAAAGGTTGTGCCTGAGTTAGTCAGAAACAAGCAAGAGACTCCACAAGGACTTCGGGGAGGGGGGGGCCTCTCATTTCCTTCCCCCACTATTTCTTCTTCCCTTTCCGGAAAGCCCTTGTAGCCTGTCCCCTGGAGAGATCAATTCCCCGGGAAAAAATGGCAGCTTCTGAGGGCGGGCTCTGTGACATCACATTCCTGATGAGTCCTCCCCCCCCACTCCCCAAACTCAGTCCTCCTCAGGTTCTGCTCCCAAGTCTCCAGGAATTTCCCTACCCAGAGTTTGCAGCCCTATGAATCACAAAGATAGGTCTGGCTCCAAAGGTCCCAACCTCCTTTTAAAAATGGCCTTCCTTACAGGCAGAACAAGTCTCACTGCCAACTATGAAAGGGGAGATCCCGCCACTGGGGGCTGGTGCATTCAAACAAGTGAGCCCCTATTTGAATTTGAGAGATACTGTGAGATCCTCCCTAATGTATGACTCACATTTGACAAGAGATAATACTAATAATGAGATTAAAAACAGTGCAATATGGTTTGGAGAGTAAATGTGACATTTCGAGATCTATTTTTTTTAAAAAAAAAAAATGGTGCCCTCCCGCAGACCTCATTTTGCACTGATAAATTAAATTTTCCATCAATGTATCCAAGCTGGTTCTGTTTCCCAAGGGTATTCTAATTAATTCATTTTCAACTGTAGCTTTTAAAAATGGAAGCTTCCTGACTGTACATATTAATGGATTCTTTAAAATCTGTCGGCAGTATTCTTTTTACATTCTGTTGGAGCATTACAAGATCCAAGCATTACCTCTGAAAACAACATTCCCAGAAGGCATTAAGGCTAAAAAAAATAAAAATCTGTGTTTCTGTTTTGTTGTTGTTTATTTGGTGCTTGAATAACGTCCCGCATCCAACCGCCCTCTCAGCCAATGTTTCAAAACTAATTTGAGCTTTAGTAAATGAAGGGGAACTGAGATCTCAACTATTTTAAACACACTTTAGCAAAGCACATATAAAACAAATTATAATGAAGAGATTTTCGTGAAAATAAATGTCTGCTGGGACTCTATCTCCACTTAACAGTGGCTGGGGTCTTATAGTGACTGCAACACAAGGCAATGCCCGCCCTTCCATGATGTGTGGACAATCAGGAAAACATCTGTCAAGGGCCCAGTTCTTAGCAAGGGCCATTACATGTTATGCTGTTTCTGGGTCCACTCAGATCCTGTCAAACCAGATACGTGCTGGGAGTTCCATGCTGAAATGTAGCTCTCAAGCGCATGGGGCACCCACTTTGAATTGTGATCGTGGCACAACGGTGGCCCTGGGGAGCAGCCATTTGCCCCATGGTGGAAACTTATATGTCAGTATGCATGTTTTCCCAGTGGGACAAATAATGGCTCCTCAGGGCCATTTCAGCTCGGGAAGATCCGAATGCACACCCCTAGGTTTAAGCTCTTTCTCCCCACAGTCTTGATCCAAATTGGGCCCACGCACACCTGAGAATTAAACTCCAGAAATCACTGGGAGCTCCAAACATTCTGGTTTGACAGGACTTGGGGCAGGCCCAGAAACAGTGTAATGTGTGATCAGGCCCTAAGGTGATACACTTGTGCCTGGGTGGTATCACATGACAGAACTGTCCCTTATGAGAAATGACTCGTTCAAATAGAACACTACTATGTTAGGGCACAGGCTAGGCTCAAACCCTACTCTCTGACATGCCTATTAGCTATGCAAAGTTTGGGTTTGGAGGAACATTCTAGGATGAGGGTCTCCACCTGATGTTATTGACTGAGTAGGCAGAATCGGAGACAGGTGGGAAAAGAGCCAGGAGTGTTGGGTGCAGAAGCAGCCTGGTTTCTACCCTAAAAAACAAATAGTTCAGACTGAGGAGATACGCTAAAACTTGAAGAGTTGCAAAATCTGGTAAAACCTCACTGGTCTTTGGGTCACCCCAAAACTGCTAAGTCAACACACTACATTATCTCTTTCCAGCCAGCTGCCTTGGTGGTGTTCATGTACAACAGATAAGAAACAGCCCCCTCTCCTCTCGTATAGGTATGCCTACAAGGTTCTGCTATTGTGTATTTGTTGCTGATCCCTGCTGCACTGATATTGTGAGGTCCACGGGAGCATAAATCTCTTTCAATCACGTGATCATCCTACTCTCTGTCTTATTGTTTCACACGATTGAGACTTATGCTGCCAAGGAAGTCACAATATCAATGCAGCAGGGATCAGCAACAAATGCACAATATCAGAACCATACAAGCGTACTGTAAGATGATAAAAGCAGTGATCTATGGAGGTATCTTCTCTCCTGCTTGCTCTGCCACCCTTCTGTGGTCGCTTTTTCTCTTCCACCTCTCTGGTTGTTGTTTCCTCTCCAATCTCCTTTTTTAAAAAGTCCCTCCCCCTCCAATCAAGTCAAACTGACTTCTGGCAACCCCTAAGAGGCTTGAAGGAAAAGGGACATTCAGAGGTCGCTTGCCATCACCTGCCTCTGCATCACGACCCTGGTATTCCTTAGAGGTCACCCTTCCAAATACTAGCCAGGGCCAGCCCTGCTTAGCTTCTGAGATCTGATGGGATCGGACTTGCCAGGGCTATTCAGGCCAGGTCACTTTCTCTTCAGTCTTCTTGTCTCTGCTTTTTATCCCCAGACAGTTGGTGTTTGTCCTTTTGGTTCAGCCCCCCCTTCTTTAAAAATGTCTTGTTCATGGCGTTGCTAGGTATACTCGATAATGCTGATGATAATCACATGAGATCTCAGTCGGCATTTTCTTTTAAAGTTGCAATGTGTGTGCTTTTCTTCAATTCAACTCCTCCCTCATTTTTTCTTGCTTTAGTTTTGTCATTTTTCTGCAAACCAGTTCCCCCAGGTTTGTAGAAACATCTGTGCTTTCCAAACCCTGCCCCACTGTGTACATTTTTAGATCCTAACTCTGAGGCCAAATGCGGGATTAGATATACGACGTTCTCTCCTCAAGACGGATTTTCCACATCTCGTACGTAATGGTTACTCTCCTTGGAGAACAGATATTAAACTCTGCTCAGAATACCCCAAACTCCATTCTCATTAATTATCCCTCCTCACTCGCCTTTTAATTCAGTGATCTGTTTCCTCACTCAGACTCTGCTAAGCAAAGGGTTCATGCATTTACAGTCTGAAAATGACAGACGGGCTTTGGCAAAGGGAAGCCAAACAACTGAATTGATCCTAGAGGAATACTCAAGCCTGCACACTGACCTCATTTGGGGGCAATCTATGGTTCGGATGTTCCACTGGTGGGAAGAAAACCCCTGCAAGTTAGACTGTTTTAAAATCTTAGAAAAAATATAGTAACATGACTATGCTCTTACTCTCTCCAACATATACTTCAATAGACAACAACATTCTCTCTTGTCCCTTCACATTGCTTGGCTTTTCCTTATGAAAATGTAGTTTTGTTACTTCTGATACGGTGCATTCATGGCACAGGCTGTAAATCGAGGGGATACCAGTAGACAGGTTATGTATGCACAAATCTTCACAAGATGTAGACCCTTTCATTTGAAAGTCCTTAAATCATTTATTTAAATGGATGGTTCCTAGGTTGCGAAGAGATACGCCTTGAGTAAGTCTTATAATGGTGTTTTACCTTCATACTGGTAGCAGTTTTTTAATGCTGTTTGCTGCTATGCTCCCACATGCCCCAGTTTCTCCCTCCTCCTGCTTGAATGGTCAAAAACTTCCTGTCGCAATTGTCTGAGATGTCTGAATGCAGGGACCTCACGCTGAAAAATTTCAATCAAGCTCCACCCACTAGAGGAGTAGGTAAAAGGGAGGGGTTAAAGGTGGGTACGGCAGAAAGCTGCCTTTGTTCCTGATCAGAGTCGGATGTCAGAATGCAGCTCTGGTCAGAAGGGATTGGAACACAATGTCACATGCAGCTGTGGTACATGGATGCACACCTCCTTCGTGACAAAAGGCTTTCAGGAACCGAGCCATACATAGTAGCAGTTATCACAGAGATATCTGCTGGCTCTCCCAAACATCATCATCATCATCATCATCATCATCATCATCATCATCATCATCATCATCATCATCATCATCATCATCATCATCATATTATTATTACCACCACCACCACCTGGGACCACCTTGTCATGTGTGACCCCATCTGTTATTTGTGACATCTAGAGCACTTGTATTTTTTATATGAATGACTGTTTTATTGCTTGTTTTATCTTGTTTTTACCTGTTTTAACCTTGGCATATGTGCCTCATTTGTTAGCCGCCCTAAGCCTATCCGGGGAGGGCGGGGTATAAATTTAACAATAAGTAAAAATAAAATTATTATTATCATTATCATTATTATCAGGGCTCTTTTTGTAGCAGGAACTCCTTTGCATATTAAGCCACAGACTCCTGATGTAGCCAATCCTCCAAGAGCTTACTGTAGCCCCTGTAGGAAGAGCTCTGTAAGCTCTTGGAGGATTGGCTATATTCGGGGTGTGTTGCCTAATATGCAAAGAAGCTCCTGCTACAAAAAGAGCCCTGATTATTATTATTATTATTATTATTATTATTATTATTATTATTATTATTATTATTATTATTATTATTATTATTATTATTTTGATTTATTAATCACCCTATCCCTGCTAAGCAGGGCTCTGGGTGATATACCACAAAAGACATATAGCCATAAGACAAATGTAGAGACCATTAAAATTCTAATCACAAACAGAATTAAAATAAAAAGTTAAAAACCATATTTAAAAAGTCCAAGATGGCATCTCTAGAATTGATATCCCAGTTCTGGACTGTCTGGCCACTTCTGGGCAGGGGAAAGGAAGCATGAGCTCAGAATGGGAGGGGGGAGGAGAGAAGAGGGGGCCACCCATGATGGAAAACCATTGCTGCCCTCAACCAAAAGCCTGGCAGAACATCTCTGTCTTACAGGCCCTGCAGAATTGCATCAGATCTGCAGAGCTCTGATGTTTTAGGCACAGAGTTCTACCATATAACCCAGTTCATGCAAGCCTTTGTTTATAAGGGTGCATCTATGCACCCACAATTGCATGTAGGAATTTTACAGTGTGAACTGCCCAAAGATCATTGCTGAAAATTATTGGACTGGATAAATTACCCATGCTGTGTGTTTGAACCACTGCCTTAACACCCCAGTACAATTTAAGGGAAAAATAATATATCCAAGTACATTAAATTAATCCAGGTGAAGGACTACCCTCTTCTTATATGAGTCTCTGTGTGGTATTGGAGGTGAGTACGCACTACACATTGGCAGTGTCCAGCGCTGGTTCCCCAAGTGGCCAATACCACCCCCAAGGGGTGCTGGAAAGATCCAGGTAGGCGATACGAGCCTTGGGTGCAAATTTGTCACTGCATCTTTTTGTCCACTTCTTGAAGGTAAATTTCCAGGGAGGCATTGAGTAATTTTTTTTTTTCTGAAAAGGGATGGTAGGCCAAATAAGTTAGGGAACCTCTGGACTGTCCAGGAACAAGCCAAGAGATGGGCAGCACAGCAAGATCAAGGGGAAAGCTAAGGGTAACCAGGGAGGGAACAGGCAAATGTACCAGGCAGGAGGAGTCAGGGCCAGGATGAAAAGGAAACAAGGGGCCACTAGCAGAAATGCACTAGGTTGGATCCGGCACAAAACTTCCTCTAGCGCAAGTGGAAATGTAAGAAAAAAAGACAGTTTGAGCTACCAATTTCTGGGTACTAAAGTATATATGGAGGAAAGCGCCAAGTGATGCTCAAAATCTTACGCAAGCTGAATTGTGCTGTTTCCACTTCCACATCGTCTCTAGTTGCCACCTGCCTCGTATCTGTAGGTGGCGGCACAGAAAAGAAGGCTTGGGAGGCAGATCTTAACTTGCAGGCAGGACAGTATGGGAGTAAGCGGTCCCTCCAAGTTGAACTCTCAGTGAAAATGCTTCCATTGTCAGAGTAGCCCACACTTCCTCTAAACCCCATTGGACTTGCAAGATACTGAATATTATTACCAGAGTGGGAAACGGAGTCTGGCCATCTCAGGCTCAGAACTCCCAGCTCTCAAAAGACAATGCTTTTGTCACAGCCGGACTCGCCCTCCTTCCCTCCAGTCAGAAAATTAAACGTTAATTGTGTGAGAATAATAATTGGACTTAATAGGCATGGAGGATTTTACTTTCAAGCCCAATATGGTTTTACTTCTCCGAAAGCTGATCACAAATGAATTAACTCCCTTGAAGACGGAACCACTTTGAACGTGCACTGTAGCAAATGCATGCCTGACGGTGCTTCAAGATTGCTGACACACTACGTGACACAGATGTTTGGAAATATGAATTCATCATCAGCAAATGAGAGTTGGAGCTGGCCACACCACCACCCTACCTAAATGAGACCTGGAGCCAAATCCTGCATCTGTGTGCTTGGAACCAAGTCCCACTGACTTCAGCAGGACTTAGAGTAGATCCATACATTACTGCAGGAAACACCTGTGTTAATACCATTATACACACAAAAACCTGCCTTGTGGATCCATTTTAAAATGGAAGGGGTGGATAGATAGTCCCCTGCAAAATAAACACCAAAGAAACATATCTTTAAACATTTCCTAGGAAATGTGATTCGGTCAGAGTTCCCAGACATGGCTGTATATGTGTTTATGATGTCTACACATTCAGTGCTTGCTAAAGTGGAGAGTAAGTCTGTCAAGGGCTGCTAGCCATGGTAACTAAAGGGAACTTCCACATCCAGAGTCAACTAACCTCTCAATACTAGTTCTGGAAGGAGAAGGCCTCTATGCCCTGTTGTTGGACTTCCAGAGGAACTGGCTGGCCACTGTGTGAGGCAGGATACCGGAGCAGATAGACCACTGGTCTGATCCAGCAGGGCTCTTCTTATGTTCTTATGAAGGCCTCGGCCTCTATGCCCTGTTGCTGGACCTGAGGAGGAAGTGGTTACCCATTGTATGAGAGAGGACGCTGGACTAGATGGACCACTGGTCTGATCCAGCAGGGCTTTTCTTGTGTTCTTACGAAGGCCTCAGCTTCTATGTTCTGTTGTTGGACCTCCAGAGGAACTGGTTAGCCATTATGTGAGATAGGATGCTGAATTAGATAGACCACTGGTCTGATCCAGCCTTATATTCTTAAGGGGTAACCCTAGTTCTTCCTGTATTAACTATAATATGCAGAGCTGGCCTTTCTTCCAAATAGGATTGCATTTTCTTGGTATCTACTTCTGTAGTGGAAGGCACTGAATTCTCTCCTGCTTCATTTAGCACATAATTGATGTCATGAACAACACAATATTTTTTCCATTTGGAGATGCTCAGGAGAAAGGAAGGCATATCTACCTCTACCTCTACTTGTCTGTCTGTCTGTCTGTCTGCCTGCCTCCAGCCTCTATAGGAGAACCCCACTGCTTTCCTCAAATGCTAGCCTATGATGCACTGGGATTAGGAGAGGTTAAAATGTTATAAAAGTCTTCCTCAAAGCATTCTATGCTGTGGAGGGAAAATGTGCATCAAACTAAACACCTCTGCTTTACAGGAAACATATAAATTGCATGAAGGTGACTGTAAGCCAACGTTCCTGCATGGGCATCAGATGATGATACAGAAACTGGAGACAAGTGTGTTTCATAGTAAATTCCTCTCTTTCACATGTGCACTATCAGTGTGGGAGAGAAGCTTAAAACTCCTTCAAGCAGCAAGTGGAAATTCGGTATTCAGCTCAACTTTGGTATCTCTAGTTCAGAAACGAATCTTAAGTATTAGGAAAGAATCGAGACTATGGGGAATTGCTTCCTGTTAATAGCAGACAGTTAAGGATTACATGGCCTTAGGAGAAAATGACACAGGTTGACGACCACCCAATGATTTTGTTGTCTGACCTGGGATTCACACCTGCTGCTGTCTACCATATCACACTTACTACTTTCTTTCCAGAGGTACAGCACCTGCGAGCTTGCAACAACAGGCACTGTGCCTCCCAGGCCTACACAACATGTGATCTACAAAGTCAAACTTGGCTCACCAGTCAGATACGGTAACCAGCCAGGATTTCAATAAACCCCTTTACATTTCTGACCTGGAAAACAAGAAGCATCTGACAGACCGCAGTACCTAGCAGGGAGGTTGGGTCCAGCCTGGAGTGTCACAGCTCACCTGCTTTCCATTTTACCATCCACCACAACCCTAAGACGAGTTTTCAGCTCAAGGGGGAGACAATAAATCCATCAGGAGCAGAACTGCTCATGAGCTGTTTGCTAAAAGGGTCCACACAGTGTACAGCATCATTATTATCATTGTTTATAGCACAGTCTGGATCTCCTCTGCATTTAAAACGAGTGTT
This sequence comes from Gekko gecko, assembly GCA_029375565.1. Classification (NCBI taxonomy): domain Eukaryota; kingdom Metazoa; phylum Chordata; class Lepidosauria; order Squamata; family Gekkonidae; genus Gekko; species Gekko gecko. The sequence goes on along the minus strand of JAPDNY010000004.1, from coordinate 20,989,827 downwards.
TTCAATGAGAGTTCCGATCAAGGAATTGAAAGGATGCTTTTAATTAAATAAAACAAGGCAGTTATAAACTAATGGCTTCCCTCCCCCACCGCAATCAGGAAGAATGAATGTTGCCCATTCTCTCTGCCCGACGCACAATGCTGTAGTCCTGCCTATGCCGATACATCAATCACAAGGTGTTATAGACTGTGATATAAGAATACGCTGCCAAATATCAAATACAGCAAATTAAAAAGACCTATACAGTTTTCTTCCACTTTCCCCTGTTTCCTTTAGCTGCTTTGAACGCTAAGGGGTGGGGGGTGGGGATCCGTATAACCAAAGCTCAGAATAAAAAGTAGTTTTTGTGGATCTGCACTGCAAGGCACCAGATGGCAGAGGGCTCAAGGTGCCTTACCTGATGCAGCTTGCCCAAAGAGGGGACTGTTTTCCTACTCTCAGCTGTCTATCAAACCCACCAGTGGAGATGGCCAGAGGAGAGCAGAGCACCAGCTCAAACAATGGGCCAATGCCTTTCACCCAGGACTCCGGTCTGGTTTCTCAGCCTGAGTGGTAAACACCCAGCTATTATCGGTCTGTCCTTACCTACTTCTCTGCCTCCCTTCCATCCTCCCTTTCAGCTCTCCCCTGCTCATTTACCAGCTCCCCTGCCCAACTACCTGCAAGCTTTCAATGCACACCAAGTCCATTTATCTGCCTCGCTTCACCTCCTTTGGACCTCCACTCTCCGCAGGGATCTTACCTGTAATATGGTAGCTAACTTGACGGTTGACATCAGATGTATCCTCATCCCAAGTGCTGAGAACAGCCACGACTTCACCAGGTGAGTCACTCTCTTTCACAGATCCACGGTATATCTCGTGCTCAAATACAGGAGCATTGTCGTTGATGTCTGTCACTGTGACAGAGATCAAGGTGGTCGATGACAGGGACAGGGCTTCTCCCAGGTCTGAAGCCACCACTGTGAAGGTGAAAGTTGGGTTTTTCTCATGGTCCAGGTCTTTCAGTGTGCTGATCCAGCCGCTGTTACTATCAATGGTGAATGTCTCTGTGATTTTGTCAGCCTCTGATTCTGCTAAGAGAGAATATGTCACTTGACCATTTGCCCCCCAATCGGCATCGACTGCTTTGACCTGGAGAAGCTTCGTCCCTATTGGCATCCCTTCCATTATAATGGCCTCATAACTGGCTGTGTCAAACACAGGTTTGTTGTCATTGATGTCCAAAATTTTAATGTCCACATCCACGGTTAACACTACATCCACTTTACCTAGCTGTATAGTTGCTGCAACTTTGAAGTGGAAGACGGGAGTTGCCTCATGGTCAAGTCTCTTGTCCAGTTTTATGACACCCGTGTCTCGCTCTATAAGGAAGACACCGTCCTTATTGTTTTCAGTCAGTTCACCATTCACTGTACTATAGGTGGCACCTTCATTAGGCAAAACATGCAGAACATCAATAGTACTGCCTATCAGCGTGTCCTCTGATACTGTGAAGGAATACTGCGGCTGGGAAAATGAAGGCAAGATTGTTTCGGGAGGTAACACATGAATGTACACAGGGATAAGGGAATGCCTTACAGGAATGCCCCCATCAACAGCTTTGACAAAGAAGGAGAGCACTGTGTTTTTTAGCTGGTTAAAATTCCCCTTGGTGACCATCCACCCGTTGTCGGGATCAATTTCCAGCAGATCTGCGACGGAAACTGAGGCTTCGCTGTATAACGAATAGGCAATCCGTGCATTTGCACCATCATCTAAGTCGACTGCTTGCACTTGAGTGACCAGGTGACCTCTCCCAACGTCTGCTTTGACACTTGCCCTGTATTCCACCGTCATAAACTGGGGGGCATTGTCGTTCTCATCCACCACAATGACATGCACAGTACAGAAGGTCACTCTCCCCCCACCATCGAGGGCTCTCAACGATATGGTGATATCGCCTTCTAAAGGGATCTCCCGATCAAGTTTCTCAGTGGTGATAATCTGTCCATTGTTATCAATTAAAAAGCGATCCTTGGCAAAATCATTCATAATCGAGTAGCTTATTTGTCCATATATGCCTGAATCTCCATCAGTTGCTTTTACGTGGATTACTTTGGTTCCAGGGGGAGCATTTTCTCGAACCTCTGCCACATAAATACTCTGCGTGAAGACAGGACTGTATAAATTAGCTCCAAGAATGTAGATATGAACTTGGGCTGTGCTCGTGAACAAACCATCAGAGACGGAGACATTCAAACTGTACATAGTTTCCATTCTCTGCTTCCGATGGTTAGACAGGGTGATCACTCCACTCTTACTGTCCATTACAAAACCTGTACGGTCATTTCCAGACAAGATACTGTACTCCAATCGGTCAAAATCAGAGCTGTCTGCGTCAGAGGCTTGGACGCAAGTCACAAAATGACCCCGTGGAGCTAGCTCACTGACATACGATTCATAAATCAATTGGTTGAAAACTGGAGGGTTGTCATTCATGTCAGTCACAAAAATGCTGACTAGAACTTCACTGCTCAGAGGTGGGAATCCATTATCCGTTGCCCTGACTTTCAAACTGCATTGCTGCATCACTTCGTGGTCCAGTAAGCGGGCTGTTAGGATCAGCCCACTTGTGCCATCTATGTGAAAATAATCTGTGCTGTTGAAAGTGTCCTGAACTATTTGATATTGAATGATTTTGTTATTCTCAGAATCTGCATCTGTGGCAACAACATGAAGGACGGGAGTGCCGATCAAAGAAGCTTCCGTCAAGGTGGCATTATATGCAAAGTGGTCAAAGATGGGAGCGTTGTCATTGACATCATTAATAATTAAGTCCACTGTGACCTCAGCTCGGGCACCAGTGAGGGCATCGCTGGCTCTCACCATGAGCTTGAAAATAGGGTTGACTTCATAGTCTAATGAACTGATGACGCTGAGGACTCCAGTATCAAAATCAATGTTGAACTGATTATAGGGATCTCCGTCGACAATGATATAAATGATCCCTTGGCCTTCTGGGCTGGTGGCATTGATGCTCAGGATTGGGGTATGCATTTCTATGTCTTCATTTACAGAGGCTGTATAGAAGGGCTTGTCAAAAACAGGCATCGCTTTGTTAACTATTGTAATAGGCAATTCTACAGAAGCAGACAGTGATGGATTGCCTCCATCTTTAGCGATGACGATAATTAAATACTCTATGTTAGATAAGTCAGAGTTAAAGGCCGCTTTTAAGGTGACACTGCCAGTACGCCTGTCAATTTCAAAGTGCCCATAGTCCTCCTTCAGCAGGTAAGATACATCGCCGTTTGCACCCTTATCTTTATCAATGGCCGTGACTCGGTATATCAGGGTGCCTGGATCAGCCTCAACTTGTACGGCAGCATAATATGGAAGCCCTATAAACACAGGGGCATTGTCATTGATGTCTTCAATGTGAACTCTGACAACCACCCTGGCAACCCGTAGATGGTCCAGTTCACGGCTAGCCTCTACCACCAGCTCATATAATTCCTGTTCTTCTCTGTCAAATGGGATGCCGGTAGTTTGAATAACACCCAAGGTGGGTTTGATCTTGAATTTGTTCCCTGGGTTTAATATGCTGTACTTTAAGGGCTCATTAAGGCGGTTTCCAACAGCGTTGACCACTGCTACTTGTGTGATATTGGTGCTGTTTTCTGAGATGGATGTGGAATAAAGGCTTTGGGTAAAGTGGAGTCCACTGTCCATGGCTTCTTTGACCATTATGGTCACTACAGCAGTACTATAGAACTTCCCATCAGACACTTTTGCTATGAGCATATAATGGTCTTTGGAAAGGCTGTTGTTTTTTATAGTCAGTACCCCGGAAGTAGAATCAATTACAAAGTGTTCCATGTTACCTTCAATTAGGCTATAAGTCATTTCAGGTGGGACTTCTGAATCTGGGTCAGCAGCCTTGACTTTGAGAACCTCAACCCCAATGTAAGTTGGTAGAAGTAAGACGGTCTCAAACATAGCCTGACTGAAAACTGGAGGGTTATCATTGACATCTGTTACATCAATAGTAACCTCAACTGGACTTTCAGCAGTGAGCTGTGGGCTGCCACTGTCTCGAACGTGTACGTGAAAATGGAAATGAGCAATAGTTTCATGATCTAAGTCAGCAATGGTTCTAATGGCGCCCGTGCTGGAGTCTACCGTGAAATACTTCTTAGCAGTGGACTCAACAATCTGGTAAACAAGCAAGGCATTCTGATTGCTATCAGCATCTGTGGCTCGTATCACAAGGGGATTATTTCCTAAACTCCGGACAATGCTGTTTACTGGAGCAGCTTCACTGATGGTACCCCTATACTGTGAGAAGAGAAAGACAGGAGGGTTGTCGTTTTCATCTACAACCTGGATGTTCACAGTGACATTTGATGCCATTCCCGCCATGTTCATGGCTTGCACAGTGAGCTGGTAAGAAGACATGCGCTCATAATCAAGTGGCTTTTGAGTAGTGATGACTCCTGAGTAAGGGTTTATCACAAAGGCTCCATCGATGTTACCATCTTTCACCTCATAAACTAGTGTGGATTGGCTGATTGCAGAGACCATGATGACTGAAGTTCCAAAGTCAACATTTTCATTCACTTCGGCTTGCCATTCCTTGTGAATGAATTTGGGGTGAGAGTTGTCTGACATGGTTACAGATATGCGGACGATTGCTGTGGCTGATAGCGGTGGGGAACCCTGGTCAGTCACTTTGACTGACAAAACAAATTGGCCCATTGTGGTCAGATCTGGTTCTTTCAACACTGTGATGATGCCAAGAACTGGTTCAATCTTGAATGTATTCCCAGTGTTCCCTGAAACAGCAAAACAGGAAGGCATGTTAAAGGTGAAATTTAAAAATGCAATCAAACTGTAATATGGGGGCCCTTGTGGTCCACTAAGTTGAAGACAAATCACCAGACTTACATTGTGGACCTCAAGGTAAATGTCAACCTAGCCACCCATTTTTGCAGTCCATAGGGAGGCAGCAAAACCAGGAACTTCAAGATGCATTTGGTGGACCACAATATATGACTTAGACTGCTTAGTGGAGCACAGCTAACTAGAACTTGACCCATGTAGTGCCTGGAAAGGAAATTGTCTAGTATCCCTATACAAGTTGCTTAGAATTCCCTGCAGGATGGGTGGGAAATCTGCAGAAACAAATAACTATAGAGTTGAAAATACTCTTTTAAGATCCATTCACAGGCAGTAAATTAATCCACAGGAATATATGGCACAAGTTATATGATTCAAGTTTTTAAAAACCAAATGGTTACATGGAAACTGTTAAAAAGTTCTATTAGTGACAGATGTCATGAGTCAGTTTCAAAATGCATTCAATAGCCATGGCTTTCCCTGAAGAACCATGGAAACTGAAGCTTAAAGAAAGTTCTGAGAATTGTGTTACATGCCCCAATTCTGCTCACAGAGCTACAACTCCCAATGTTCCTCAGAGACAAGTCACAACGGTTTCAGTTTCATAGGGCAGGCACAAAGCAAAACCGTAAAGCAATTCTTCTGCAGTAGACTTGGTATTGTGCCATCAACTTCAAACAGGGGATCACTCCCCAGCGCATATGTAGAAAACAATGGCTAAACTCTGGAGCTTGCTTGTCAAAGAACTATGTAGCTAGGGCTGTGATTCTGCACAGCTTTATTACAAAGGGTATTCTGCAGACAGCAATAGAATTTAAATTCAAGTTAACCAGTTTAGGATTATGGAATATGGACAAAATAGGCATGAAAAACTAGCCACTAAATAATTCAGTATATGACCAAACCATGAGGACGATTATGAATAATTTCAAAATACTGATTCAATGCCTCAACCGGACAGTATGTGAAGTATGAACGTGGGAGTTTAAAACAAAAACTTACACACACAATAGGGATAAAAGTCCAGGAAACAGAGAACAGAAACTCGTGGCAGCAATATTTGTTTTTTGATCTGAATAGATAGGGACAAATCAAGTTGAATCAGTGTTTGAAGAGGACATAAATAGGATGCTATGAAGTACTGTTGACTACACGAAGAACAAAAGAATTAGGATTTATTGATGGGCTTTCCCCATCAAAAGCATACAATGAAGATGGGACTACAGGTATGAGAAACACAGAGCTGCCACTGAAAACAGCAGCATTATGTTGAATTCTCCACCTCCATAAAGGGCGGTAAAACTTATCCCATCATCACGCAGTATGTCTCTCTGCTCCACTGCCCATAACGTTGTCTACTGCCCGGTGATGAGGTCAGTGTGACTCTAACTATGTTACAGAGGAAAAGAGGAGAGAACTCAACACAGGGTTGCCATTTTCAGTAGCAGGACCATGTTGTTCATGATGTGTAGCTCTGGATTCCATGTTCCTTCCCATTAAGGGCTGAGTTCCTGGGTGACAGAGAACTGTGTCGCACGTGGCCCATGTTGGAAACACCTTACACGTGAGTCAACATTGGCCTCTCTGTCACCGGTGACGTATTTTTTGAAATGGAACATCTGCGAGTTGGCCATGTGTTCATCACAGATGGGCCCTCTTTTCCAGATCAGATATTATTAAAGCATGATATTATTGGTTTCTGTTCTTCAGTGCTGTGGATGACCTAGCTGAATTTCCTGCGAAGTAAGGAACCTTGTATATAAGCTGAATCCATCAGTTAAAATTAACATCCTGGCTGCACATTCTTTCATGGGTCACAGGAACTACAGCCTATGAAAGCTGTATTATGCTGCAACTAGAGGCACTGGTGTGGATAATGGAACAGGGGGTATTTGCAGCTTTATCTGAAACAGAAGCTTGAAGCCTCAAATTGCAGGCAGAGAGATGGATGGTAAAGAAACCAGAGGCGGTCATGGGGAGATAAAAGTCTCATTAACGGATTTCAAGCTTTTGTACAATCAGTCTGGACAGAAGCCTCATGCTGTTCCACTTCCTGGTCATGGCCCCATCTCGCCTCCTTCATTGTTGGAGCTGTAATACTTCCCCCCTAATGTTGAATTTATGCTACTGCAACAGAATCTCCTGTCACCATAGGGCTGAACTGCATATCTGGGGGCAGATCCAAAAAGGCAAAAGTGAAAGAGACAGGTTTTCATTGGAAAAGCAAGAAAGGGATGCTTAACCCTTTTCCTGTGTGCCACTTTTCACCTGTGGTCCCGTACCCCAAGTTTCAGTTTCCTCCATTTGGGAGTTCCATATTAAAAGAGACTGGAGACTAAGAACTGCAGGTGAGAAGAGGAAGGCAGGGAATATTTAAAGCACTGTACTCTTGACTATGTGCCCCCTTGCTGGAGGCATAGGAACCCCCACTTTTTTTTTTGGGGGGGCACTTCTCTGCCATTGGCCAACTCGCCGGTGGAGGCAAATCCCACCAACTGCCCCCAAAAGAGACATGATGATGTCACCTGGAAGTGATGTCATCACATCGTCAGTGTTGGAGGGGGCGACACTCTAGTTTTTGGGCAAAACTCTATGGTAAAATAGCCAACAAACCACAGAGTTTTGCCCAAGACCCAGAGCATCACTTCGCCAATGGGAGCAATGTGATGACATCACTTCTGGGGGATGTCACTGCACTGTGCACACAAAGCACGCATGGCAGAAGATCCTGGGAAGGAGCCTGGATTCCCCCTGATGGCTGCCAGGTAGGACCTGGAAACCCTACTCTTGACCTCTGATTCTCTGCTATGGTTTGCTGCCATGCATCTGATTCAACACATAAGTCATTTTGCTAATTACCTCATCCAGGTTTGTTCAACAGACCAGAAACCTTACATCAGGATCACAGCAAGACATGAAGCTGCCTCATCCTGAGTCAGACCCGTGGTCTAACCAAGTTAGAATTGCCTTCTCTGACTAGCAGCACCTGTCCAGGGTCTCAAGCAGAGATCTTTCACATCACCTACTACCTGATCCTTTTAATTTATAAATAGCTTTAAAGGGGGATTAGATACATTCATGGAGGGTAAGTCTATCAATGGCTACTAGCCATGGAGACTGAGGGGAACCTCCATATTCAGAGTGACTTAGAGCCAGGAGGCAACATCAGGGGAAGGCCTTGGCCTCTACACTCTGTTGTTGGCCCTCCAGAGGAACTGCTGGGCCAATGTTTGAGACAGGATGCTGGACTAGATGGACCACTGGTATGATCCTGCAGGGCCCATCTTATGTCCTTCTGAAGGCCCTGTTCTTGTTTGTTCAGAGGAACTTCTTGGCCACTGTGTGAGAAAGGATGCTGGATTAGATGGATCACTGGTCTGATCCAGCAGGGCTCTGCTTATGTTTTTAACTGGAGATGCCCAGAACTGAACCTGGGATCTTCTGCATGCAAAGCAAATGCCCTATCACTGGGCCATGGCACCTCCCATCTTTAGCACCCTGAGACATTATTGAATGGGAAGCACATGGTTTATGTGGATGAATGCACAAACACAAACAAGCCTGCAATTCTAACAAGTAGCAGCATGTATGTATGAAAAACCTGTGACTGTACTGGAAAACTGGGGGGTGAAACAGAAATCTAGTAAGATGCAGTATGAGGATGAGAGGATGTACTTTTTTACTTGAAGAGTAATTAACTTAATTGCTTTTAGGATATAGAGATGGCCGCTACTTTAGCTGGCTTTTAGATGGGACCAGACAGACTTATGGAGAATAGCTATATCCACGGCTATTAGATACAATGTCTCAAAGGAATCACAATGTTCAAAGATGGGACATTCTGAATATCAGTGCATGCAGGACAGAACATGGGAAGGCTTTGGCCTTGTACAAAGCTTGTAGGCCTGCTGGGATCATCTGGTTGGCCACTGTGTGAAACAAGATGCTCCAATGGTCTGATTCAGAAGAGCTCTTCTTATGTTCTACCCTGAACACAGCCTCAGACATGAGTACGTGGCCTCAGAAATGAGTACCCCTCTCCTCATATGCGCCCTGGAGAGCTTTGCGGATCAAGACCTGCTGGTGGTCTCTGGCCCAAGCCTTTACCAGGGCCAGGGCATTTTCTGCTTGAGATCAGGGCCCTACGGGACTTGTTACCATTCCACAGGGCCTGCAAAATGGAGCTGTTCCACCAGGCCTTTGGCTGAGGCAGTGAGTGTCCAATAAAATCTCTGCCTCCCCTGCTGAAGCTACTATCTCCACATGGCCCAGGCTAAGAAGATCTAGAGCCAATAGCGCCAGCTGGAAATCTCTGTATAAGGATAAATAGTGCGTCCTGATTTAATTTATGCTGTTCTAAATTGTCTTTTATTGTTGCTGTTCAGTCGCACAGTCGAGTCCGACTCTTCGCGACCCCATGGACCAGATTACGCCAGGCCCTCCTGTCTTCCACTGTCCGCTGAAGTCTGCTCAATTTCATGTTCGTTGCATCGATGACACTGTCTAACCATCTCATCCTTTGCCGTCCCCTTTATATCTATATTTTATATGTATTGAAATTCTTATATGTTTTAGATGTTATGTTTGCAATCCACTCTAAGCCCGCTTGCGGGGAGGCCGGAATATAAATTTGAATAAGTAAAAAAAAATGAATAAATAGATCTGGCCCTTCCAACATCACACGAAGACTAAGTGCACATTTAGCAAACTGGATAAATGTACAATGGGCCAAACTCATCCTGCCTAGGCAGCCCTCTTGCTGCCACACAGAGTATGTGTCTACTCCTGTTAATACATGATCCATACCAGACAGTGCATTATCAGGCAAATGTGCATGATTTTACTAATTTGAACATACAAAACTTTCCATGTGCATGTGTCAAGTAGAACATGTGGGCCAAGACTTCTAATTGCAAAGCATTGGAAAGATACCAAGGTGCCTAGCATAACACAATGGTGGTATAAAGTATGGGACCTATTTATGCTAGACAATTTTTCAATTTATCACTCCAATACTCAAAACGAGAGTGACTTCTCTAACCCTCTAAGTATCTGGTACCCTATCCTAGAGAAAATAGACATTGACACCTTTGATTGGGAAACTATTTCTAAGGCCAAATACAAGTTACTGTTATTCAGATAGTCTATGTTTGATATGCGAGGTTTTATAATTTTTTATGCTTTTATATATTATGTAATTGATGTTAAGTAATTTAAAAAAAATTTTTTTAAAAAAAATTGTGTGCAGGTTTTCCACACTGCATCACCCATGAAACTGAGCAATGTGTATTTACATAGCAAAAGTTCATATTTTTGCATGTAATGTTTTGGTTTTCCGTTTCTGATCTCCCACTCTTTTTATGTGTATATAAAGCAATTAAAGATTTTATTAAAAAAAAAAAAATGTGGGCCAAGACCACACACAGGCATTAAGCACGGGGGCATGAGTGGGAAGATGTAAACGTTTCCCCACTTTGTGTTTACTTGAGGACTTTGGGACCAATTCTGTTTGTTTTGTTTTTTTAATGAAAGGAGGAAAATGCAACCAAGACGTAGCCTGCAGTGTTTTTAGCATTGCTCCCCAAATAACTGACACCATTTTGGGAAGCAAAATATACAGCTGATAAACGCACTTGCTCTTTAAGTCATGTCATCTAGAAGACAAATGTAAAGGCCAACGAAGCCAATATTAGGTCAAATTAGGTGCTTAAATCTCCATTGATTTTTATGGGACTTGAGCACACTTCTGTCTTCCTCACTGCCTTTTGGATTGTGCTTCTCTGGCTTCTGACTCTATCAGGGAATTACATCATGCAGCGTCTTGTATGGGGCTCTACAGCAGGCATTCTAGTCCTCGCATGCCAACCTGATTCTATCGAGTAGATCAGCTCCGCGTTTTCTCCTTTATCTTTGTCCAGTGCGGTGACCTGTAAAACCGCAGACCCGATGGCCGCTGACTCAAACACAGAGGCTTCATACAAAGGGCTGGTAAAGTAGGGGCTGTGATCGTTGGAATCCTCCACGTTGACAATGACCCTGGCCAAGTTCCGTCGGTAAGGAAACTCCTGGTCACGAACCTGGACAGGAGACACAAGAGTGAAGTTTATGCGAAAGCAGGGAAAGGGTTTTGCTGAAAGCACAATTTTGGAAGAATCCATTGGTTCCCGCTTGAGTGAGGAATGGAAGGAACTCTGAAGGAAGATAAAAGACTTTAGCGCAATTTCTCAGGAGCTTTTTCACCCTAGATGAAATTTAAGACAAGTTTTATACAGACAAACCCCCCCACACACCTGATTCCTGCTCCTTAACATGCAGCAACCACTTCACTGCAGGACAATTTTTGCTCCGTAATTTAGGCATACAAACCAGTATCTCCTACCTGCAGGAGCACATGATAAACCAGTCCGCTTTGCTTTCAAGAGCTGAGTGTGGCAAAGAAGAGATAATCGCCCTGTTTAGCGGCTTCCCGAAGTACTTTAAAACTTCCCCTTTTGAAAACTCTTTATGAAAATCACCTCAGATTAAAAAAGAAGAACAGGGCACGGAGAGATTGTAACATTGTTCCCGTGTTCTCCCTCAAGATGGCAAAAACCGCTTTGCAAGATTTAAAAAAAAACGCCTTTTGTGGTACACCTCCCAAAGCCGCGGCAATAAATTAATGAATGAACATATAAAGAAAAATAAATAGTCCAGAGCACAAGGAAGAAAATTAATTACTACTTACTTGCTAAATTTTAAAGCCTATTTGCTTATCAGAAGACTAGGGAATACAGGCACCTATAAAAGGCACCCGCGGCGCCAGAGCACCGAGTTAATATTCTGCTCTTACCATTACATTCAGGATGTGCTTATCTTGAGCTTCGTGGTCTAAACGCTCGGCAGTGTACAGCACTCCTGTATTGGGATCCATTCTGAACTTCCTCATGCTGACTGAGTCGATGCTGCTGTGGATGATGTAGCTGAGCTTATGTTTCTCATCTCTGTCGATGGCTTCCACTTGCAGTATCTCAGTATCTGGGAGGATGTCTTCGGAAATCGTCACGTCATAATTCGGATGGGAAAATTCTGGACCATTATCGTTATTGTCCAACACTTTTATCAGCACCTGCAGTTAAGGATGGTGGGGGGAAAGGATGAGAAAACAAACATGCCAAGTCATCCCAAAATGATATATGACAAAATCATGACATTTTGTTAACCACATGTGTAATTTTAGATGATGTACACGGGGTCACCAGTTTTCTCTTCAAAACCCCCTGTGAAACAGGTTAGGCTTGGAAAGACTGGATCCGGATTTTCTGAGATCATCATAGTCAAGTTTTGTATGTTCTCAATTGTGTTGGATAACAGGAGTCGGACTAATGGATATGAACTACAGCCAGGGAGGTTTTGTTTAAATTTTAGGAAGAATTTCCTGAAAGTGTGGTGTGGTTGACATTGGTCCAGTCTCACTTGTGAGGTGGTTGATTCTTTGTCATTGAGGTATCATATTTGTCAGGGATATCATATATGTAGTTCCTGCGAGGGCAGAGAGTTGGACTAGATGACCCTGGTGGTCCCTTCCAACTCTGAGATGAAATAAATAAAGTCCCCTTCATTCCAGCCCAACAAACTATCCATCAATCCACATGAGCTGTTGCCATCATCTGTGAATCATCTGCAAGACTGTCATTCCAGATTCCCTGTACAGTAGCACTGTTTGACCACAAGGAATATCGAGGCTTTACTTTGACTACCCCTAAATAAAGGGATCATGTCCTCCTCTACCCTTTTTGACCATCCATCAGTCCATCAAACAACTAGTTGACAGGTGACATTCAGGAGGTCTTGCCCTTGAGGTAAACGGCCTGGTCTTGATGAAGCATGCTCATATCAGTGACGGAAAGGACAGGAAGGAGAAGGTTCTGCTGGATTCCTAGAAGGAGGCTCTCTTCAACTTGCTCTCAACACAAGCACATGTGCCAGGCGAGAGAGACAAACTGCGGCCTAAATGGCTCATCATGCTCTGTTGGATAGCTAAAGTTGAAAGTCTTGGACTGACTCACATTTGTTTGTTTTGAAAATTAACTGTGTGCCCTCGATGTAATTAATCCTCCATTTATGCATTGCAACCACCTTTAAAAGACAGCAAGGCTTGAACAGGGAACCTCAACAGTGATACCAGCAACTGAGAATTTCTCACCCGTGCAGTTTCAACCAGAAAATCCATTTATTTGGGTTTATTTCTCTCATGTGAATTCTTTACTTCTGCACTGTTTTCTGCTTCCTTGTACTATTTTTTTCCCTTTAAAATGCACCATTTTTTTCCTGTGCTATTTGTGAATCAATAAATCAGTGTCATGCATTATAAAGTGAGGGACTCTCAAGGCCTTATGGGGGGGAATCTCATCCCCTGTCCTGTGGTCCTTTTCCGCACACTATCACCTTTCTCTCCCACCACAGCCCGTGCAGCTTCTCTACTATTTATGCCCCCCCCCCGTCAACCTACCCTTCACAGTTCTCCAGTCTGCCAATTTAACCACTGGTACTTCCATCCCCCTTGTTGTTTCTCCCCTTTCTTTCCTTCCTTCCTTCCCCACCTCCATCTCCTATTTCCTTTTATTTTGCTCCAATCCCCCCCCCTTGCTCCCACTATCCTAGCTTCATTCCCCCATCCTTCTTAAATTTTCTGCCTGGCCACTTCTCCCCCACCCCCAACCACCTCCATTTCCAAGTTTAACTGGCAGCCATTGTGGATTACCTAGACAACCACAACTGCTTAGGCAATGCAAAATGTCTGTCGAGATCTCGTCAGAAAATCGTGCAAGATCACATGTAAAAAAAAACGTTCTAACCACCCCCTCCATTTTTTTAAATTAATATTTTCCTGTAAACTTAGGGGTTCCTCCAGGTTGGCAGAAGCACTTCCTCAGGCTCCCCCAGGTTTGCAGGAACATCTCCCATCCGTCCCTGGCTCTACTACGTGGAGTTTTTGACCCACACTCTGGGGCCAGGTTCAGTATTAGATATATAGATATGTACAAACGCTCTGTGATTTATGTATAAATATTAGGGGCAATTGGATTCCTCCAACTCCATCCACACAAGATTCATTTTGCACACACAAGACCAATTTTGAAAGCAGTTTCTATGGCTGCGATCACACACACTAAATAATCCACTTTCAATTCACTTTCAGTGCACTTTTGAATTGGATTTTGCCAGTTCACATAGTAAGAATCCAGGAAAGTGCATTGAAAGTGAACTGGAAGTGGATTATTTAGTGTGTGTGATCGCAGCCAAAGTTTTGTTTCGGTCTTAAAGAAGTACATGGCTGCATTCTTTAGTATCAGAGAAAAAACAGAAATTCCTTCTAGACTTGCCAGGTCTGATTGTTGCACCAGCGGGGGATAGACTTTCTGGGAGTGGGGAGGAGTGTCGCAACATGCCTATGTAAACCAGAAGTGACACGGGCACATCAGGGACATGGGGGGGAGGGGGAATGCTCTAGTTTCTGGGCAAAACTCTATGGCAGATTTCACTTCAAATCATAGAGTTTTGCCCCCAAACCAGACTGTCACCTCCTTGACATGCCTACATCATTTCCGGTTTTCGTAGGCACATCACAAGGATTTCCGGGTTCCTGCCCATACAAGGGGGTGATTGGGGGGGGGAATGCTTGAAACTGGGAGACACCCCCCCTTGCACTGAGGGGTCTGGCAACACTAATTCCTTCTAGTCTAGTCTATTACCTCCCCACTTTTCAACAAGTAAGGAATTAGTTGTTACGACCAGCAGAATATATGAAGGCAGAGGAGGAACCTGATCCCCTGCCAGCTCTAGGTCTGCTGTATTTCACGATGCAGCAACTCGCCCTTGAGCTATGGTCTGGAGAACATCCCCGTACCTATCTTTTCCATTCAATATGGCAGCACTAAGCATGCAATAGGTCTACTGAGTGTTAAGCCATGAAGCAATTGCCATAGCATCTGTACAAAGTAATGGCTGTTTTGTACCATAAGATGCTGGTTGATCTGTAAGCAATCAGTGGAATCCATGCATGGTGGCCATCATCACGGCTTTCACCATCTGTGGCAACCATTTTAAAGCAGAAGAAAGCTACTGACAGCCAGCAGCTGTTTCCCCTAAGTAAGTTTATTGAGTGTGTGGTGAGCATGGGCTCTGAAAAACCCCGGAGGAAGGGTGAAGGTAATAAAAAACCCTCCCCACACTTTTAAAATCTGTGTATGTTTGTGTGTGTGTGGGGGGGGGGGAAGGATGCATACCAGAATGTGTTTACAGGGCTCTGTTTGAGCCCAATCTCTTACACCCACACTTTGTGCTGTTAATGGAGGAAAAGATTTACTTATATGCTATTATAACACTGTTTTATGAAAAGAGCTTGCCCTCAGAGAGGCATGAAACATTAGCTTTCCATGATGTTAGTAAGACATTTGTTGAATACTTTACCAGAAAATGCATAAACAATCTCCCTCCCTGCCCCCCCCCTTGCCTGTAATGACCCGACCTGGGAACAGTAGAAGGCAGTTGCAATAAAATTCTGTGTAAGCTAAGACTGTGATGTGTTGTTTAGGAAGTTGGAGTTGCCTTGGGAAGGAGTCAGTTTGTGGGACTTGGTGGGGCCCTGGAATGTGAAGGAGAGAAGCGAGTGGTACCCAGATTTGCTGAGGAGGGGGGCAAATGTACAGCTGAGGGATAGATATCCGATTCAATCCATTGTGCTAACGGTGATAAATATCTGCATCCCCATTGGGGTACTCTTACTCCAAAGCCCCTCCCAAAACAAAATATTGAATTGTACAATCACTGAAAGTGAAGTGCACATTTAGGGCTTTGGGTTGCTATGCTGTAGGAAATGTGTGTGTTTTCCAGGACATCTGTGTGTCTGAAGTCTCACTGGACACGCTTGTTTACTTGATTTCTACTTCATCTTTCAGTCCAGAAGGATCCTCAAATAGCCTTATAGGGACTGATAAAACACAATTAATTTGGGGATGCTTCCATCTCCTCTGCCATAGTAATACTCTGGAATGGTATCCTACCCCAAGTCTGTCTGATGCATTTTCATCTCGCCCTTTCTCCATGAAGCTCCGGGTGGCTTACATGGCTCTCCCTTTCCCATTTTATCCTTGCAACAATCTTGTGAAACAGGCTAGGCTAAGACAGTGTGGCCAGCCCAAGGTTGCCAATGGAACTTTACGGCTGAGTGGAGACTTGAACCTGGGAGGGGACTTGGCTCAGTGGTAGAGCATCTGCTTGGCAGGCAGAAGGTTCAGTCCCCAAATTCAATCCCTGACATCTCCAGTTTTATTTAAAAAATACCCCACAACAAGTAGTAGGTGATGGGAAAGACATCTAGCTCATGCTCCGGAGAGCTGCTGTCAATATGGACCTTGACGGACCAATGCTTCTGATTCAGTATAAGGCAGTTAGATGTGTGTCCATGTGTGTATCTTTATAATCCTAGTTTAACCATTATGCATAAGGGTGTGTCTATATGAGGGGGGAGACCAAATTGTTCCACCATTCCTGTATTATGAGAAATTACAATATACAGCTCTTAAAACTCTGATATAAAGAGGACTAGACAAACAGAACAGTGTCCAGTTTCAACTTGTTTCACCGAGAGTTAGTCTGAGATCCAAAGGGTCTTCCTTTATTATTTGCCTACTCACACATTTAGGCTTCTGGGGTAGTTTCCAAATTTAATCCTTGCTGGATCACAAATGTAAATAATTTGGTAAATAAAACAATTATTAAATACAGCAAACCAACTGATATACCCATTAGCCAGCCACATTAAGTGCCCGGGCACACACATACATACATACAAAGGTTCTTTTTTTGCAGATTAGAAAGTCATTTTGAAGACACTCTGATGCTTGAGGTGCATATATTCATCTGATTTTAACTTTGGGTGAACACGTTGTGCAGGCTCTGTGTCATCTTTATTGATACAAATCCTGAATATCAACTTAATGCCTACTTATTGGACGTCCCATCCTGTTGATGACATTGAATTTTGGTTTTCAAGTCACAACTAACTTATGGCAACCCCGTGGGCAAGAGACATTCAGAGGCGGTTTGCCATTGCCTGCCTCTGCATAGCGACCCTGGATTTCCTTGGTGGTCTCCCATCTAAATGCTAACCGGGGTCGACCCTGCTTAGCTTCCGTGATCTGATGAGATGGGTCTAGCCAGGTCAGGACAGACATTCCAAGGTGGTTTGCCATTGCCTGCCTCTGCACAGCGGTTCTGGCCTCCCTTGGTGGTCTCCCATCCTAATACTAACCATGGCTGACCCTGCTTAGCTTCCGTGATCTGATGAGATGGGGCTAGCCAGGTCAGGACAGACGTTCCAAGGTGGTTTGCCATTGCCTGTCTCTGCACAGCAGTCCTGGCCTTCCTTGGTGGTCTCCCATCCTAATACTAACCATGGCTGACCCTGCTTAGCTTCCATGATCTGATGAGATGGGGCTAGCCCATTATCTTTATTTTTATTTTTATTATCATTATCATCATCATCATTATTATTATCATTATCATCATCATCATCATCATTATTATTATTATATAAAACATCTAGCGGATTGAATCCACACAGGCGATAAAACATTTACCTGACTCGCAAGCATGCACACCAGTAGAGATGAAAAGTGCCGTCGAGTCACACTGACGGCGACCCCGTTAGATTTTCAAGGCAAGAGACGAATAGAGGCGGTTTCCCATGACCTGCCTCTGTGGAGCAATCCTAGACTTCCTTGATGGACCCCCTTCCCCCACCCCGTCTAACTACTAACCAGGACCGACTCTACTTCGCTTCTGAGGTGTGGCCAGATTGGGCTAGCCCAGGCCATTCTGGTCAGAACGCATCAGAGTGCATCTATTTTTAACTCAAGCAGTCTCTCTTCTTACTGGAATGGACTCTGGGTTGCAGTCTGTGTACTCTCTGGTTTAACAGTGTTATCTCCCCCCGCCCCCCCCCAAAGAAAGGAGCCTCTTGTACCAGTTTCCTTCCATCAGAGGAAGATGCTGCCATTAGCGCAAACGGATCCACAAGATCTAACACACTGTTTCCGAAGTTCCCCAAGGGAGGACCTTGTTAGGCAGCACAGGCGGCCGCTTCGAGAACGGAAGAACTTACGAGCACCGCCGCGCAAATAGAAGTTAACACGCACCATAGTCAGTCTAGAGAGTCTATTAATTTTTCTTTGTAACGGCATACTCCTCCAATATTTTCCTATCCTCCATTTATAGACCCAAGTCTCTGATGCAAAAGGCCTTAAAATTTTAAGTGGCCTACTGCTCCTATTTTTACAGGAATTTAGTACTAATTCCACGGAAATGGCCCTGCAGGAAAGAAGAAAGGGGTGGGGGGGAGCTCTCAGATTGAGAAGATTAATTATAGGTCTACAGGGGAAAACAAAACAAGCCTGTATTCGCTTTGTGTCGTTTGCTGCCAAATGGTTACAAGAATCTGCGGTGCAATATGCCATCCAGGATCACCACTCCATCAGGCAAACTATCAGTTGGAAACATAAGCACCTTTCCACACATCATCTCAGGACCACCAGGTCTCAAAAGAGGAATAACGCTTTCAATAGACCGCTACACATCCAGAAGGGAGCTGCTGGGCTCGGTGATACCAATCATTTGTAAAGTGCTCTGGAGCTGTCGTTATGAAATGTGCTGCCACAAGACATGGTGACGGCTGCTAGCTTAGACGGCTCTAAAAGGACAGTAGACAAATTCATCGGAAATGGGTGTATCGGTTACACATGAAGCTGCCTTATGGTCATCTATCAAGGTCTCTAATGTTTACTTTCAGAGACAGTAGTTCTCCAGGGTCTCAGGTAAAGGTATTTCATAGCTACTGCCTGATTGGGGCCCAGGCTAGCTAAAAGGAAGTACTTCTTCACCCAAAGAGTGATTAACACGTGGAATTCACTGCCACAGGAGGTGGTGGCTATAAGCATGGATAGCGTCAAGAGGGAATTGGATAAACAATATGGAGCAGAGGTCCATCAGTGGCTATTAGACACAAGGTATAGATAGGGGCTCTCAGGCTGGGGCAAGTGATGCTCTGTATTCTTGGTACTTGGGTGGGGGCGACAGTGGGAGGGCTTCTGGTGTCCTGGCTACGCCCCTGTCTGTGACACCAGCACTTCTCGATATAACACCAGGTGGCATCCTACCACAGGCTACAGGAACTTCCTCCAGCTTAAGGAGCCTTCCTCCGGTCTTACAGAGCCTTCCTTGAACTTTCTGCCGGCCATCCTACGACTTGAATGTCTCCTCCATTGGAGGAAGAGCCACTGCAGTGGAAGGAGGTCTCCTTTAGACTATGGTGGTGGAAAGTGCTGTCAATGTGCAGCCTACTTATGGTGACCCCGTACAGCTTCCAAGGTAAGAGAGGAACATAGGAGGCCTGCTGTTGCCTGACAGCAACCCTGGTATTCCTTGGTGGTCTCCCATCTGAATACTAACCAAGGCTGACTCTGCTTAGCTTCTGAGATCTGACAAGAGTGGGCTTGCCTGGGCCATCCAGGTAAGGGCCCTTTAGGCTATAGGAAGGGTTCAAAACTTTGCTTAGCGGAGTATCACAAAAGTTGCAGATTGTTGTTGTTGATCGTGGGACTGGGAGCACAGGGTCTGTTGATGAGTAGACAGTTGTGCTGCTGCAATACAGCTGAACTTTTCAGTAATGCACCGTCGTTCTGTTCTTGCATGCAGATGTTTGAGAAAATGTCAGGGGGAAAATGAATACTTGTGTTCTGCCAAATACCGATGTGCTCTGAAAATTACTTTGCGTTGCAGAATTCCTCCTTAACGCGGTTTATGCAAGGCTAGCCCCCGCAGTACAGCCTCATCTATCAAAACACACTGGAGAACATGAGATCTGGTCTACGCAATGACAAGGTGTCTGGGACTGAAGATGGCATAAAATCCATAATACTTGGAGGACAGACTCTCTAAGGAAGCCTAGTTTCAGCTCTGGCTGGGTGGAGATAGCAAGGCAGAAGCCATCTTAGTGTGGCAGGCCAACTCGGGGTGGTAAAGGTTAACACGGAATAGAAGGAGCATAAGAATGTAACAGGAGCTCTGCTGGATCAGACCAGTGGCCCATCTAGTTCCGGCATCCTGTCTCACACAGAGGGCAACCAGTTAACCAGCAACAGCAACAGAGTTATCTTGTCACTTGGACTAGCGAGTAATCCTGATCTAGATGCTTTGGGCAACCATCATATGATTGGACGATTCTGCACCTAGCATTCGCTCCACATTTTCTCAACTGGGAGGAAAAAATGCAGCTCAAAACCACATTCAAATACCCCGGGGCAATGCCATACTGACTGCAAAGTCACCCCTGAATGGCCATAAATCTATGCAGAAGGTACCGTAAAATCTGATGATCAAAGAAAGTGAAAGTGGCATGGAGTGTGGAGGGTACCATAAAATCCGATGAGCAAAGGAAGTGAAAGCAGCGTGCAATGCAGAGGGGAATTTCTGTTCCAACGTGGGTTTCATAAAACAATGGAGGGAAAAGCCAGTGCAGAATCAGTCATTAGTTCTGTCCCACTGCTGCAAAGAAGTTTCTGTGGCCGGTCTGTTTGGGTCTCCTTGCAGTAGTTTCACATGGCCGGAGCTGGGCAGTGGTGCATTAAGGACGTACTGTGGATTCGACTCCAGAAGTATAATTCTATGTTGTCTGCACATGCTTTCCACGCACTGCCTCTTTCACTTTTTGAAGCATGCTGAATTTGGATGTCAAGAGTTAAGACAGCAGGTACGAGCTCACAGAACCAACTGAAGCTCTATAAAAAAAAAAGTCTTGCACACAGAAAACCTGAAGTCAAAGAGACTGTGGAGGAAACACAGAGCTGGAAGGGACCCCAAGAGTCATCTAGCCCACCCCCTGGACAATGCAGGAAATCCACAGCTACTTTCCCCCTCCCCCAGTGATCCCAGCTCTATGCCCAGAGCCATCAGTCTAACATGCTAGTTATCTATGGAAAACCTCTACTGACGGAAGGGATTTCCGTCAGAGGAACGGGACTTCTTGGCTTCCTCTCTCCTGCAGTTGTCCCAAATGCCCCCTGAAATACTGATCCTGGGAGAAAGGGGAAACTCGGGAATAGCATGAGGGGGAAGGTCTGCAGATGGCCAGGGAAACTGGCAAAAATCACACTCCATTCCATTGGTGGAAGTTTCCACTGGCTCCAACCCTAGGCAGAGGCCCAATGGGAACCTGCAGTCACAAGTACTACAGTTCAAGACCCAGTTTTCCCACCTCATCTGGTGTTTCTGAGAAATAGCCGAAGAGGCCTTATTTACAGTCCGGAGGTGCTGCCTCGGTATAAAAGATTCCCTTCTCACTGCTCACTTCCTATTTCCCACAGTTAAAGCAGTCTGAAATAAAGGCTCTTTGAGTCCTTCAAGCTTATAAATTAGGCAAAGTAACACTTGGAGCATTAGAAAAGACATTGCCCTCAGAGGAAGGGAAAAAAACCCTCACCAAAAACCCTGCAACTGAAAAGGACCTGAAGGAATACAATTAAATCAAAGCAGGTAAAGAATCCAGGGCTGGTCCCAATGTTGCTCATCAAAAATACCTTTGGTTTGGGCCCAACTTCAACGTGGTTGAGTGCCAAGAACTGACCTCTGAAGTTAAAATAATTCTCTTGGCTAATTTCTTGGTCAGGCCATGGTGTAGTAATACGATCTTTTAAGAATGCAGATTCATTTTGAAAGTAGGAGGGGGGGAGACCTACTGATTTATGATTTGAGAAGAAGAAGAGGAGGAGGAGGAGGAGATTGAATTTATACCCTGTCCTTCACTACCCAAAGGAGTCTCAGAGTGGCTTACAATCTCCTTTCCCTTCCCCTCCCCACAACAGACACCCTGTGAGGTAGGTGGGGCTGAGAGAGCTCTTTCAAGAACTGCTCTTGAGAGAACAGCTCTGGGAGAGGAACGACTGGCCCAAGGTCACAACAGCAGCTGCATGTGGAGGAGTGAGGAATCAAACCTGGTTCTCTCAGATTAGAGTCCACACTCCTAACCACTACACCAAACTGGCTCTCTATTTGCTACAGTCTTCGTTATGGCACAAACATGGCATTGTATGGTTGCCAACTTCCAGGTGGGGCCTGGAGTTCTCATGGAATTACAACTGGTTTCCAGGTGACAGAGATCAGTTCCTTTGGAGAAAATGGCTATTTTGGGAGGTGGACTCTACAGCGTGATACCCCGCCCAGGACCCCCCTCTAAATCTGGTTCTCCTCAGTCTCCACCCCTAAATCTTCAGGGATTTTCCAACCTGGAGTTAGCAACCCTACATAAGATTTTCATTTTAAAAGAACTGCTGTTTAAATGCAGAAAATTCTTGCTTTATCATTCTTTGTAATACATATCCATTTGGTAGAATAAAGATCCAAACTGGCAGTGCAACACTTGCAACACAGAAGTCTGTTATTTCCAGAACATGGTCACCTCCATGCAGGCTTGCCAAGAACTTACCGTACGCCGGCGGGGGACGGATACATCCTGGCAGGACCATCCCCGGGAGAAGGAAAGATGCGTGCACGCTGCCATCGCCAGGAAGTGACACCAGGCGACGCTCTAGCAATGGGGATGGAAACTTGTTGGTACCATCGAGTTTCCAGCCCCATTGCCAGAGCGTCACACGGCATCACTTCCTGGCAATGGCATCATGCGGCGTGGGTGTTGCCCGGGGGAATGTTCTGGCCGGGGACTGTACATCCCCCACCGAAATACGGTAAGTACTTGGGAACCCTACCTCCATGATGTCATCACCCTGTGCCCCAGTATAAAGACTCTTGGGCAAATCTAGCGGTTCCATTCTGTACCTCATTCCTGTTCGGATTAATTTTTCAGAAACTGTGAAATGGATTGACTTGATTTTATACTGTTTCCCCAATCAGATTCTATGGAGTCCGTCTGTCTCTAGCAGCCTTCATTTTCACAGAAGAAGCCAGTTCCATCTCTTTGGGTAAATATCACTCTAAGTTATCTCATTTTGTCAACCGTGAGTGAAGGATTGCGGTTAAACTTAACATGGACAGTCTAAAGATTTATTTGCAAACAGAAAAGAAAGGGTTTCACTCTGCAGAGAACGAGGAAGATGTCCAAGACGAACAGCTGTAGTTTTTTAGCCCAAGCAGGAAGCAACTTAACTGACCTGGGGCCACTGGAGTTTGAATGATTCTGACACTGACTGTACTTGTATTGTGAATAGTAATCATTTGAAAGCCTGCCCCTGTTAGAGAAAATAATATTTAGAAAATCCAGTTACACCTTTTTACTTACAAGGCAATTAAACAGAAGTCTTGAGGCAATCTAAAGAATAATCAATATATATCAGCATAAGCTTTTATGAGTCAGGCCTCACTTCATCAGATGCACTGATGGTACCTGGATCAGACAAAAACTTCTGCTGGAATAAATGCTGTGGTCTTTAAAGTCCCACTAGAATCCTGTTTAATTTTGTTGCAACAGACTTAACAAAGCTACTCCTCTGGATTTATTTACAGGGCAAGAGCTTTCATAGGCTTTCTTCAAAGGATGAAGACAGTCAGCATCAGGTCTGGGAAATCAGCAGAATGCTCATGCAGAACTTTAAAGAGACGCTCAACAAAAAGGATTATACTTGAAGAGGACACTGGTATAAAAACAATGTTACGCTCAGCTCTTTACATCGTGAGAAGGAATCGTAATTGCTGTTTAGGTTGTGAGTGACAAGGTCAAAGCACAGCATAGGAAGAAGTAAACAGCAAGGAAACAAGCTGTTTCTCATCTTTTAACCCCTTCTGTGTGCTTTGGGGGGGGGAGGTCGTACATTGTAGAAATAACAAAATTACAAAGGTGCAGGTATGCAAAGCAAAAAAAAAAAGGGGGAACCCCCCCCCAGACCTATAACTAAGGGTTATCCACTGATGCAGGTAAAATATTTCCATTTATTTGCACAGCTACTTCTGCCATCTTGAATATCAGTACTGCATATTCTGGACAGTTACCTGAAAAGCATATAGGTATTATTTGTACTATAAGATTTTAATGAGTCCCAGAGTTGTACCTTTTGAAAGTGGACTTAGTTACACCCGCGGTCTTAGAGGGGTGTACCACCGCTTAGGATTGCACTGAAAATTCACTGTAGCGTATAATTCCCCATTAAAAAACTACCTGTCATCGTGCTTCTTCAAGAGCTCAGGCTGTAAATCTTGGATACTGTACCAGCTCTCAAATTCCTGTCTACCCTCCTCTCTTGCATATCCAATAATCTTGCCAGCTTATTTCCGCAGTAAGCATGACCCAGCTTCACTCTATCCTGATATCCCGTCCATTGGCACACCAGCCCTTTTTGAGCTGTTGATCTTTTCTACCCAACCCACATTAGGTAAGGAATATCCTTTATGTGTGTGACTGCCAGCACAGGATCTTCCTATGTTTGGTAAAGTTAGATCAAAGCGCACGACCTTCATAACTTTGGGACCACCTCTCCTGGCATGATCCTCCCTGTTTTCTCTGATCATCACCTCGGAATTTACTGAAGGTCTCTGGTCCACGAATTGCCCACCTGGTGTCAACAAGGGTAAGTGCCTTCTCATTAGTGGCCTCTGTCCAGTGGAACCAGCTGTCTGAAGGGATGTGTGCCTTATGGGACCGCCACAGGGTGTGCAAGGTCACTCTTTTACGGGCGGCCTTTGGGTGACTTGGATCCACCACACAGCTGGTGAATGGTGCTCCAGCGGTGTCTCCAGAATCCACACATCCTACCCTGCTTGTTAGTTGACAGATATTAACTGTGAAAGATTTTTAATTGTTTTATATTTTAAAATTTTATTTATTGCATTTTTTGTATTGTTTTGTCTAGTGTATTTCTATATTGTTTGCCACCTCAAGTCCCATTCAGGGGAGAGAGATATAAATTTGATAAATAAGTAAGTAATTAAGCACTGGGGGGAAGAGTGCTGGAAAAACGGGTAGGGCACTGTGCAGTTTTCCCTGATGTCGACTGTGCAATCAATGCAGATCCAGCAATTCCCTTGGTCCAAACTACTGGGAGATCAGCATAGGTGTCACAGGGTAGGTTTACACAGATAACCCAACGGTATGGGCTGGATGGATGATAGATAGCAAGGAGGACTCTAAAAATAGCCTCTAAAAAAAATTCCAGATTTCAGTCCAGGAGCATCTTAGTGACCAAACAAGGTTTTCAGCGTGTGAGGTTTCCAGAGTTAAAGCTCCCTTTGTCAGACATCCCTTTGTGTATGAGCTTTCAACTCTTGAAAGATCGTATCCTGAAAATCTTGTTGGCCTCTAAAGTGCTGCTGGACTTGAATCGAGCTGTTCTACTGCAGACCAATACGGCTACCCTCGGAAACTAAAAATATTCCATTGTAGGCAAGCCCAAGCTGTGTACATGCAACACTGTGTTGTCTGTGCAACCCTAGAAGATACCTATCCATATGCGAAACCCAGAAGCCCAGCAAGCAAAATCAGCTAGGATTTTCGTGACCTTAGGCTACATTCACCAGAATCAAGTGGTAAAGCTTGTTTCTGGAATTACCACTTAAGGTTGCAAGTAAATGTTTGCAAGTTTAAATGCGTCCCCAAGGGGGAAAAAACATCACTGCGCATAGAAAAATAGCATCCCAGGGAAAGGACAGACAGAATCCATAACTAACTAGTTTTCTGCTTACAGAGGTGGTGAGTGTGTGTTTTTTTAAATGAGCATTCAAATATGTGGCCATCCACTGCAGCTTGAAGTGACAGATCCCAGGGCAAAATTTATTTTGTGGGGTGTATAAACCCTCCCCCAGCATATATGACTTGCAAAATCCTTGAATCAGCGATATTAAATCATGACCACTGGGAAGGAAATCCTATTATCAAGAAGAGGTTTCCTAGTTTTAATCATCTGCTCTCATTTTAGCTGTGCTTCTAATACATAGTGTACATTCACAGTCTTCATCCCAAATGGTCATATATCTGCACTAGCCCGAACCTGCAATGTGGGGATGAGTCAATGCACAACCACATTGTGCTGCGTGCAAGTTTTACACCGGACATGTAAACCACCATAGGTGTGCAGTGAGAGCCGAATTTTTTGTTGCGCGAACCAGCTTTTTGTCACATTCGAACAAAAGGAGAAAGCTGTCCCTTTACCCACCGTTTCCGGGGGAGAGAAAGTTAAAGCCAAACATCCCGAGGCAATTATATAAAAAAAGCATGTACAAATCCAGCCTTCCGTAAATTACCGCATGGCCTCGAGCGCTGATGAATTGAGCGGAGACAAAAACACACGCCGCCCCCTCGCTGGCTCGGTCCTCCTGGCTCAGTCTTTGTCGAAGTTAATCAATCTGACAGGTACCTTCATATTCGCACTCCGACGATAAATCAAGTAAATCAACATTCTCCCTGCCACCGCCACCGTCCCGCCTGGAGTCCCAGCAAAGCCGCATTAAGATGGATCTTTGTTGGCGTTGAAGCATCGGTGGCGGCTGCCTGGCCACAAACAGAGCATGAAGGCCCAGGACAGCTGATTAATACAAACTTAATCTTTCAAAGTATTCGCTTTGGAAGTCGTGTTGTTGTTGTTTTGCTTGACATTTCTCCCACCAACCCCTCCTTGTACTTAAAGGGCAGGAGGGAGGTATAGTGTCTCCAAACATGTCTTAAGCTTATACAGCGGGTTGCTACCAAAGCAGACAAATCAGTAACATAAGCCCTGTGTGAAGTTTACACCGTTGTCGTTTGATTCCCTCTGCTAAGGTATCGATGCACAATATGTCGGTGGAAAGGAACCCCTGATGGCTGTTAGGGAAGTGAAAAACACCTTGCAATAAAAGGGGTAATGGGGTTATTGCTGAAGAGACTTAAAGCTGTTCGGCAGATCCACACTTCTGATCCCCTTACTGAAACAAAATATCTCTGATGGTTTCACTGTGTCTTTTACCACCTCCAACGGCCCAGTGGACACAATGGAGGATAAAAAAGAAATAAATTAAAGGACAAGCAGGTGCTCTGGAATCGAATGAAATGCTGCTTAATTCGAGGGTTGGAGGCTCAGCTGTCTGGTGGTAAAACCGAGCTGTGTTTCAAGAGGGGAATTTAGGGCTTTTCAAGGAAGCCAACGGACTCTTTGGATGATTTCATACCGCCACCCACCTCTTTCGAAATTATCACTTTTTTTTTTTTTTTTGGCAACTGTCGTTACAACTGCAGGTGCTTTTATGAATCATAGGCAAAAAAAGGGGAGGGGGGAGCTTGATCCTGCTGAGATGGAGAATGAGACATTTAAAGATCATCAGGAGATCTGTTATTGATACTTCCTCAGGACAGCACATCATCGTAGCATATGGCCTTTTGAAAAACGTTTCAGAAAGACGAAATGGATTATTTTACCACTACATTAAGAAAACAAAGTGAACATAGTAAAAAAATGGATAGAGGTTCACACTTCATCGTGTCTGGGAAATGTCTGATATCAGACGGAGAGGGACTGGGAAAGACAGGTGGCACTTCTGCAGTAGAAAGAGGCCATGGGATCGTGCAGCTTATGAGCGGTGCTCTCCAGTGTGGTTGCAGAGGCTGGGGGGTTAGACTGTGACTGGGAGAACTTAATTCCCGACTCAGGGCAAATCCAGATTAGAAGTGAAAGACCTGATGCCTTGTGTCTTCTGCATTTTTTTACATGTCAATTTGTAGTCCCAGGCAGCTGCTCTGAGTATCAGGGAAGAGGAAAGAGAGCCTTTAACCCTTTCCTCCCAAGCCTCTTCCCTTATTTAAAACATCTCTCCAAATCTGCAACTGGCTTTTTTGTGAAGGTGCCTGAATGCAAGTATTTCCCCACAGGAGCTAACTGCAGCTATTAAGCGGCTGGGGGGGGATGTTGCTTTTAAATGTTCCCTGCAAATAGTAAAGTGGCCAGTGGCACTTATAATTCAATAACAATTACAAAATAAGACTTGGGAAAGAAGTCTGCAAACCAAAAACATCCCCACAATAGCAATAATCATGGTGCAAATGTAAGAAGGATGTGAGAAGAGCCCTGCTGGATCAGGCCAATGAGGGTCCATCTAGTCCAGCATCCTGCCTCAGACAGTGGCCAAACGGTTCCTCTGGAGGGCTGTCAACAGGGCACAGAGGCCGAGGCCTTCCTCTAATGTTGCCTCCCAGTTCTGGGATTTAGAAGGTTAGTATCTCTGAACGTGGAGGTTCCCTTCACTTTTTGTAGCAGGAACTCCTTTGCGTATTAGGCGACACACCCCTAATGTAGCCCCTGTAAGAAGAGCTCTGTAAGCTCTTGGAGGATTGGCTACATTAGGGATGTGTCGCCTAATATGCAAAGGAGTTCCTGCTACAAAAAGAGCCCTGCCCCTCAGTCACCATGGTTAGTAGCTATTGATAGTCTTATCCTCTGTCAATCTATCTAATCCCCTTTCAATGCTGCCTATGCCTATGGATATCACTACATAAAATTAACATGAAATTAACATGAAATTAAGCAAATTCTGGAGCACGACGGAAGACAGGAGGGCCTAGCGTGATGTGGTCCATGGGGTCGGACTCAACTGTGTGACTGAACAACAACAATCGTAAAGTCCAACATGATGGAAAGGGGCCTGGTCGCTGCCTTCCTTTGCTGTAATGGCTTCAGCAACAGCAGCTGGGAACAGGGCGCCCTCCACATTCTGCCCTTTCCTGCCCACAGATAAATATTCCTCATGGCTGATGAAATGAGTCTAACAGAGGAAACTGACAACTCCACAAAGAAATATTGCATTTTGTCTTTCTAATTTTCAGATCATGGAGATCACTGGGTGCCTTTAAGCCAGCCATTAGCTTCACCTTCCTCACAGGACTGTAATGGGGAGGAGGGGGTAGAATGAGATCACCCCATCCATGTGTGCCACTCTGGACTCCTCAGAAGAATGGTATCTAATAAAGATGAGGGATTCATATTTGAGATATGGTAGTTCTTATGTAAATACTGATCTTCACTGCTAATTAACCATGAATAGCCTGGAAAGCACTCCAAGCAAGGATGTCTGAGCCCCTATTGGTTCAGCTCCCATCCTGCTCATGAGTCATGATCAGGGAATGACTATTCAGTGGACAAAAAAACAACGGGATATGAATGATGGAATTCAGAGGTGTCTGTTTTGTACAATTACACTGTTTTCTCATACAGTTCAGGTGCTTTCTCACAACTGCCACCTGTCTGTTGCCACCTTCAATTGTTAAAGTAACAAGGGGAAAAAAATCTGTGAGAACTTTGCTTTTAGACTTACTATTTAGTTTCCCTGTGTGTCATTGGTGTCTGCCCATGAACCTAGCTAATCTTTCAATCAGTTCTTCCAAACACTTCTCAAATACATGCTGCTGACTGCACGGCCACAAAATGCAAGTATTGGAATCTAGCAGAGGCGGGATGTGTGAAGGAGGCATCTGCCTGCACAGGAGCAAAGAAGGGATGAACTGCAGATGATTCCGTGCTTTCAGTACAACTTGGTCACTTTGACTCAACCATGATCCCGAGGGTATGTTCCTCTTTTCTGTTCATCAACATTTAATTTGCAAAGTGGGCAAAAGCAGCTGCAAACGTGGCTACTGTGCAGGTGAAAAGCTCCTGTAGACAAACAGTGACAACGATCATCGCAATGTGTAACCAAGGGAGTTTGTGGCAGCTTTTGCCTGATGAATATGAATATGTTTGTGTTGAAGTCTATCGTTAGTTCCAGGAGCATATCAATCAGTGTGATTTCAGGTAGCAGAGGCTGGGAATAGCTTTTTTTTTGCTCTTGGAGAGTCACTGCTGGTCAGAGCAGACAGTCCTAAGCTAGGTAGAGCAATGATCTGACCTGTGGACCTTTTGGGCGGTCTTGTCTTTTCTCCCTGTGTTTGCATACTTAATGGGCAGGTACTCTTGGCTCTCAGGACCCCTTGATCATTGCACAAAGCAATTTCATAAGGCATGGTAGCAGTTCTGCTGTTGCACGTTAATAAGCCTCAGTTCAGAATCTGAGAATTACCACTGTTACGTTTATACCTCAAAAGCCCTGTAATATACGAATGGCCTGAGACCCTTGAAGAGAACTCTTGATTCAGCGCAGACAATATAATTCACAACTCCCATACAAATGCCAATGTGTTTGGAGTGGGGAAGTAATATTGTCCTACCTGGGTGCTTGCCACATTTGTTCCGTCGGTGACCTCCACAGTCATGTTGTATACTGATCTCTGCTCCGCATCCAATGGCTTGGCGATGACAATGGTCCCGACGCCTTTATCCGCGTCAAAAGAGCTATCAAAGTTCCCGCCTAGTTGTTACAACAAAAGGTACAGTTACATTTCCGGAATGTTTTCCTTAAAAAAACCCCAACAACCCGACAACGATGAGTACAGGCCAAGGTATGGTAATTTACAGAGAAGCGCTGCACGTAAAAAGCACTGCACATTTAGCCATCTTTCTTTGGAGTTAATTTTTCTTTTCAAGCACCGTTTGTATATTGTAAAACAGATGTCATAAGGGTGGGAGGGAGAAACAACTTGTGCGACAGACAAAAGATTCTGTAGCGCGTCCAGGCAAGGCATAATTGATTCCGTAAAAGGGCTTTACGAAGCTATTAACCTGTACTGACTTATCCTCTGGTTAGTGTGAACAAGGACTTCTCTCCTTTATGAGAAATTCATTTGGGAGCAAGATTTGTGCGTTGTTTATGTGACAGTTCCTCAGAACTCAATAGCCACCACCAAGGGCTGCTGGCATAGCTTTCAAATCAATGTGAGTACTTCAGTTATGGGGAGGGGACTAAAAGGAGGACTCACCTATCTGGTTTGAGGATAACTGTATAGGCCAGGCCCCAAGGTTCTGTCACACTGTAGCGTGACCACGAAACAAAACCCGGATAGGGCTATGCAGATGAGGGGGAGGGTCCATGCAAATACAGGCTGGTTTCACTGTGTGGGCACAAAGTTGGGTTATCCCTCATTTTGTTGGGGTTCTTCACGTGCCATGCTTCATTTTTCCCATGTAAGGAAATGGTTGCTGAATACTTTGCTGGTAGGGGGAGGATGAAACCTGTCTTCCTGCCTGCACTAACAAGGACACCACATGTCATGCATTGTGTGTATTTATGTGTCCTGAATTTCTGTGCCCAGAATGCACTGGACCTGCCTAGCAATCCTTGCACTCTGGAAGCTCTCCTGACTCACACGTCACCTGTTATATAATGAGCTGCATTTTGCTAGTCAGAAATACTGGGCAGCGAGGCTGCGATTACAAGGCTCTCAGGAAGGACTTGAGACCAATCACTGGGAAATTATCCTCTGGATTCTTTTTCAAAAAAAATATTTGGACCCAAGCTCCCTGATTTCATTTCGCACCTTGGCTAAATTAAATACTCCTACATCAGTGATTTTTTTAACTGACAATACTGATTTTGTGAAACTTGCCATATGGAATGAGAAAGTAATAACTTGGGGCTACAGAGGGAAGGCAGCATGGTATAACCCGATCTTGACAGGTCTCAGAAGCTAAGCAGGCTCAATACTTATATGGGGAGATTCTGCAGAGGAAGGCAATGGCAAGCCACGCCCACTTCTCAACTGTCTTGAAAGCCCCTTGATGAGGTCTCCATAAGTCAGTTGCAACTTGATGGTACTTATGTATGTACAGAATTACAGCACAGAACCGCTCAACATATTAATAAATACAACTGTTCATAGGGATCCCAGCCCCCCGGTCTGGGAGGGGGATCCTTCGATTTGGAGTAGGCTTCCTCGCTGCAGGCCAGCTGGCTGGCGGGGGCAATTCCACCTCCAAATGACATTTTGGGCCACTTCTGATCAAACTGGAAGTACCACTCCTGAAGTGATGACATGTCAGAAATGTCACGCAGGGGATGCTCTGGTGTTTGCTTAGCCACCTGCCATCGCACCACTGTTGTCATTAAGTGCAGGGCGGCCCTGGTAGGAGAGGGGATGACGAGCTAGTGTTCGGCTACCGGGGGTTCAATTCTGCCGGGGGTTACGATCTGCCCCATCTTGTTTTTATTTGCTTGTTCTAATAATGCTTGGATGCTGTTTTATATGTTTTTTGGTTTTACATTGTTTGAATCTGTTTTAAAGTTGGCATGTGTGCCTCGCTGTTAGCCACCCCGAGCCTCTGGGGAGGGCGGGATATAAATCCAAATAAATAAATAAATAAATAAATAAATAAAATTTGGGCAAACTCTATGGTTTTGAGGGCAAAAAGCCCACAGAGTTTTGCCCAAATACCAGAGCGTCCCCACGTGATGGTTCTGGCGCAATAACATCACTTCCGGGTGACGGCATTGCACTGGGGATGTTGCAAGACATCCCCCCACTCCCCTAACACCACCACCCCCGGCAAAGGTAAAGGACCTGGCAACCCTAACTGTTCAAAATGAACAAGTATTTCATTTTGTCTGCTTTTCTTTCAGATTTATACAGTGGGGAACACTGCAATTGGAATGTAGAAAAGAGCCGGCATGCATCTGGGAGGTGCAAAACTACCATCATGCTTCTGATACAAAATCCTGGCATTGCTTCCCAACAAACACAAGGGCTTGGTCACATGGGGACTGGTCTTGAGAAGCTCAGAGAAGCCTGCATGGGTGGGGGAGTTTCCAGGTCCTTTTGTATACACAAGAGTCTCGTAGCACCTTAGAGACTAGCAAAGTTTGTGGCAGGGAATGAGCTTTCGTGAGTCACTGCTTACTTCTTCTGATACAGCTAGCTGTATCTGAAGAAGTGAGCCGTGACTCACAAAAGCTCATGCCCTGACACAATTCTGTTAGACTTTAAGGCGCTAGTGGACTCTTGCTAATTTTCTACTGCTACAGACAGACTAACATGGCTACCCATCTTGTTACATACACAAGTGCTAGTTAGGCCTGGCATGCATGCTCAACTCAGAATACACTGAGGATTCAGTAAGAACCACAAGATCCTTCAATACTGAGAAACATTTTTTATAATCTTTAATTCCAAGCATGACTAATGCTATTGGTGTTTGGGTGTTTCCAGAAGGCTCAGAGTAATAAGAAGAAGTTCACTGTTCCTGTGGAGGCCACCCAAAAACTCTACTGAAATTTAAGAAGAGAAATTGAGCTTCTCCTTTTTCACTACCTGGGACCAAGGGGGCAGAAATCTGCTAAGAAGCCAGATAAGAGGGGTGTAGTTAAGGAAATACACCTGCGTTCTGTAAGACAGAAGGAGTCTCCTGATGCTGAGTCAGACCCCTGCTTCCTGTAGCCTAGAGCTCTCTAGCTGAACTGGCAGCAGCTCTCCTGGGTCTCGGGTGGGAATCCTTCACAGCCGCTGTTATCTTTATTCAGTTGAGATGCTAGGGTTTGAATGGGGAAATCCAGGAATGAGAAGTGGATGTTCTAACACGAAACCACGGCCTCGTTCCCGTCCTAGGAAGACACTCCTTAGTACCTAGTATAATTCTCCCCTTGTATCTTCCTCTCCCCATAACTGAATGCTGCACTGAGAACCTCATGCTCATGCGACATCTTGCCAAAAGCACATCTATTCTATTCCCCACATCCTTCTATGCATGCCTAAGTGACTTCTCTCGCCTCAGCTGTGCTGTACACTGAACACCATTTAATTGTAAGCGAATACATAATTGTTCTTGACATTTAATTAAAATTCTGAAGATACCACGGTATTAAAACATTTCTATTGGATTATATGCTTTTCATTATTTGTTTGAAGCCAAACTCTTCCTTTCCTTTCAACAGGATAAAAAAAAAAATAGACCATCTCTCAATCCACTTGAGGGGGGAAAAAAAATCTTTTTGGAGACAAGATTTGCCAATCTTTTAATGCAGAAATTTGTGATGAAATGAGGCTTGCCTTGGGACAGGCAGAATTTTTTTTTAAAGGAATGTTTTTTACTGATAACTCATGGGGGAGAGAGACTATTATATTACTTACTTTGTAGCCATCTTAATGAGCAATCAGAAAACCAGGCTCTTATCACATCACACTTCTAAGAAAACGTTGCGCTTATAAGTTAAAAGGAATTAGAATGGAAAGATATTATGATACAGGACTTCCAAATGCTCCTTCTTTTGTCCATAAAATGAGGATTAGAACAGGGGGTGGGGAGGCGGGAAGCCCCGAGTTTGATGAATGGTGTATGACGGGGTGCCCAACCCTTTTGGAGCCTGTAGGCACCTTTGGAATTCTGACACAGGGTGGTGGTGGGCACAAGATGGCTCCTATAGGAGTTGGAGCCGTACACATACACACACTGAGAGGAAGTCCAACAGCACGAGAGAGGAGGGGTACTTTATTGTAATCTGTACAGTCAATCAGATCACCAGTGGCCTATCAGAAGCTGTGCTGGGCAAAAGCTATCACCTAGCTCCACCCCCCGAAAAGTGTTATGCTCGGGAGATCAGAATTTATTGGTGGTCCCCGACCCCAGGGAGGTCGGGCTGTCCTCGACCAGAGCTATGGCTTTCTCTGCCCTAGCTTCAACCTGGTGGAACTCTCTGCCGAGTGACATCTACACCCCTGTGGGATAGACTACAATTCCGCTGGGCGCGCAAGGCAAAGATGCTACGCCAGGCATTTGGTTGAGGACAGCAACGGCCCCGTCTTGGCACTCCCGTCCTCCCCCCCACCCCTTCCCCCAAGAGACAGTGGCACTGTTAGGATTGTAGTGCCATCTACAGCTAATTAGATTACCGTATTGAGCAGACTGGTTATGATGTTTTACTATTTTAACCTGAGCTTAAATTGTTTTATGCAATATTTCATCTGATTGTGTTGTACACCACCCTAAGCCCAGTCCTACTTGGGAGGGTGTTAATAAATTCAATAAATAAATAAATAAAACACTTGGTAGGCCCCAGGCTGGGGACCCCTTGTGTATGTAAAGGAGATATACCACATACATATACCCCACTACTATTTCTTTCTTTCCCTCGTACAAAAAAATCTTTATTTAACAATTGGGTAGTTGTGGTAGGAGCACCCGGAAATCCTGAAAAGAGCAGCTCCTTCTCCACGTACTGGTGGTCATGAACACCTTATTGCCATCAGCTGTCAGAACAACATCTATGAACGTTGCTTTCCCCACTGTTTGCCACTGCCAGTTGAGTGCTGCCCATTCTGACAGCCTGGGACGGGCAAACACCAGGTTGCCTGGGAGGGGAGGGGGAGTGGCTTGGTAGGAATCTGAAGAGGAGAAGCTGAGTTTGGAGGGAAATGTTAAATTTGGCCTCTCTACCAGCTTCTCCTCTCCAAATTCTGCCTTCTGAAATCTTCTCCCTCTCTGTGTCCTTAAATCAAGGGTCTGCCACATTACTTTCGTGTAGCTTGTCCCTCAGAGGTTCTTCCCAAGGCAACTTCAGCCTCACATTCTGAGCCCCAGGTAAACTTCAGTTCCTAGAAGTCAGTAATGCATTTTCCCATGCACAGTTAACAGGGTTGTTTTGCATCATCGTGCTCAGTGCAGAGCTGGTTTTACGGCCTTGCCCCTCCTTTGCTGAACTTCTTGCAAGTCCCCAGTCCTGTGCCCCCATTGCTCCATCTGACAGATTTCGGGGCAGACCTCCTCTCGGCATCCATTGCACACCTCTGTTTCATCAACAAAGCAGCTTAGCCAGGAACACACATATGGAATGGCCCATGAATGCTTTTCTGTTTGCCACTCTGCCTGAAAAGGCTCTGATACTATGCAGAGGTGGGAAAGCCCTTTACAACATGACAAGAGTGACTTTGAGGTGATTACGACATTTCTGCTCTACCCCCTTGCTCGATATGGGCTGTTCTTGTCTCAAGATGGCAACCATTTAGAGATTCATTTTGTCCCCCAGCTTTTGCTCCGTCCTTTTAGAGGATGAAGCAATGATGATCTGGAACCTTCCTGGCTCTGGCCCCCATCTGGTGGAACTCTCTGTCGGAGAACATCCGTGCCCTATGGGATTTATTACCTTTCCGTAGGGCATGTAAGGCAGAGATGTTCCCCCATAACAACGTAAGAGAAGCCAATGTTGGATCAGGCCAGTGGCCCATCCAGTCCAACACTCTGTCACACAGTGGCCAAAAATACCAGGTGCCATCAGGATGTCCACCAGGACACTAGAAGCCCTCCCACTGTTCCCCCCACCACAAGCACCAAGAATACAGAGCATAACTTCCCTCAGAGTCCCTATCTATACCTTGTGGCTAATAGCTACTGATGGACCTCTGCTCCATATGTTTATCTAATTCCCTTTTGAAGCCGTCCATGCTTGCAGCTACCACCACCTCCTGTGGCAGTGAATTCCATGTGTTAATCACCCCAGGCATCTGGTTGAGGACAGTGACGGTCTGGCACTCTCATACTTCAATCTCCCCTTTTATTCTTGCATGTCCCCTCTACCCAGAGGGCTGGTGGAAATTACCATCATCATGGAGTTAGTGTTGTTTTTCTGACTGTTTTTAAGTATTTTGATGTTGTTTTTAATTCAATTATATTGTATTTATTTCTGATGTAAGAGCCCTGCTCACAGGGAAGGGTGGCTGATAAATTGAATATAATAAATAAATAAATACAAGAGAAAGTTGCCATCTCAAGGTCTTTCTCCTTAGGCATAAATGACATGTGCTGGATTGTGAGGTTCTTGGCATGTTCGTCTCATTCAAAAATTGGGTTATGCCGAACAGTTAACTTCATTACCCAGATTTTCAAAAAATAAAAGATCAGCCATCTTATTTTTTTAAAGATTCCTGTACCATCTCTTTTCCTGCAGTCAAGAAGGCAGACGGAGGATGAAACGGGCCTAACAATGGACTCCGTCTACCTTTTTGTTCAATCGATTTCTTTGTAGTCGGGCTTAATGTGAGGCAGGCCAGAGGAATCTAAATGTGTGTAAGGCAGGATAGATTAATATGTGAAAAAAAAACACCATTGATTTCCTTTCTTCTTCTGGCTTTGGAATCTTCCCCCTTCCTCCTTTGGATTGTAACAGGAGGTAAATCTTGCTACACCTCCAGTAATCCCTCTTTAGATGAATGCTTTCGAAAGGGAACTACAAACAATAAAGACTCAAGACCATAAAAGCACAACAGCTTCCCTCCAGGGTGCAGCAGAACTTTTGAACATACAATGAAAGAAGAATCACTGCCAGAGAGGAACAAGAGGAAGAGTTTTGTCAGCAGGCACAAAACTTTAGCTAGTTTTGGTATCCAGCCAAGATCAGTGGTTGCTATCAAACCTGACCCTTCCCCTCCAAAGATCAGAATGACCATGAAGACAAGTCAAGTCTCCCAAGCTTTGAAGAAGAGAGGGGAGTTGGTCATCCAGTCTTACTGGACTTTGTCACTCCTCTGAAGCTGCGACATCGAAGTCTAGTAAGCTGGCAGGGACTTGCCCCCTACCCTTCTCCTGATCTTTGAAGAAGAGTATGTGCATATACACCCTACGTCAGGGGTCCCCAATCTTTTAGAGCTTGGGAGCACCTTTGGAATTTTGACACCATGGGGTGGGCACGGCCACAAAACGGCTGCCAAAAAATGATTGCTGCAGGAGGTGAAGCCAGCCACAAAATTAGGTTTGCCAGTCCCCAGGTAAGGGGGGATCCCCCCAATTTTGTGGGCTCTGGCCCACTACTGGCCAACTGGCCTGCAGGGGAAACCCCACCTCCAAACAGCCACCCCCGTGCATTGTCGGTGATATGCTGACATCACTTCTGGAAGTGATGTCATCATGTCAGTGACATCGGGGCCGACACCCTATCTTTTGGGCAAAACTCTATATTTTGTAGCTGTTTTTACCACAGAGTTTTGCCTAAGAAGTAGAGCGTCGCTCCAATGTTGCTGACGAGATAACGTCACTTCCAGAAGTGATGTCAGCACAGCACCAACATCCCTGCCCATCCCTGGAACATCCCCCAAATCTCCCCACTGGCAGGCTGAAGACACCTGGCGACTCTACACAAAATTGTTGCTGTGGCTTACCTTCAGTCACACAGTGAAGACCCTTGTGCTATGCTGACAGCTGCCCTACACACATAAACGGTAGTGAACACACTACAATCCATGTACAGTGCATACTTGATTTTTCTTTATATGTGCATTGAGTAATTCTTGAGTTACATTCAATGCATGTAGAGCTGAATGTGTGATTGAAACCCAACATTTATCCAGGTACCTGTTTCTGGTTTCATTTGTAAAGTGTTTGTGTGTCAGCTCTTTCTTACAAACAGGTGTATGTATGTACATGCAGGATGTATGGGTGTTCACTGTTAAATGTGAGCAGCGCTGCTTGCACTGAGCTTTGGAGGTGCTTGGAAGCAGTGGCTTCCATGAAAAATCCATGGGGACTGCAACAGTGAACCCGGGAGAAGGGAAGAGGCATTTCTCTGCAGTTGCGTGCCGTTTCAGAAGGGTTCAGAAAAACGAAAAAAATCTTTAGACCCCCACCATGAAGCTAGTGACAAGCCCGTGCCCGTCTCTCACTTTGGACTCGCCACAGAAGTGCTCACCAGGAAAAACAACATGCTCGCCACAGGCAAGGTGGAGAGTGTGCCTGCGGACCCCTAGTGATGGCGTTATGCTCATTCTAGAACCATGCAAACTCATTTCCCTTTCTGGCAATCGACTGGCAATGGTTTCTGGGATGTCTGTTTCACAGAGACCAAAAAGTCAACATATGAAAGTATCTGTTGGAGGAATGATCTGCGGCAACTGGCAGACAAAGATCTGAAAACGGGGTTCAGCTCTGCTGTGTTTTGCAGGCTGTCTAGCTTGCCAGGACAGGAACTCAAGACACAAAAAAGAATTCCTTTTTGATTGCTGCTGTTGTTTTATCCCTTGTGTATCCCATTAATCTCTAGGAGGGAATGGGACAGAACCCTAACATTCAATGTAGGCAGGCACTCGGAAAAGGCCCTCACCTGGATGGCCCCAACTAGCCCAATCTGACCAGACCTCATAAACTAAGCAGGGTGGGGAAGAAGAAGAAGAAGAAGAAGAAGAAGAAGAAGAAGAAGAAGAAGAAGAAGAAGAAGAAGAAGAAGAAGAAGAAGAAGAAGAAGAAGAAGAAGAAGAAGAAGAAGAAGAAGAAGAAGAAGAAGAAGAAGAAGAAGAGGAGGAGGAGGAGGAGGAGGAGGAGGAGGAGGAGGAGGAGGAGGAGGAGGAGGAGGAGGAGGAGGAGGAGGAGGAGGAGGAGATTGGATTTATACTCCACCCTTTACTTGGAGTCTCAGAGCATCTTGCAATCTCCTTTCCCTTCCTTTCGCCACAACAGACACACCCTGTGAGGTAGGCGGGGCTGAGAGAGCTCTTTTGAGAACTGCCCTTGAGAGAACAGCTCTGAGAGAACTTGTGACTGACCCAAGGTCACACCAGCAGCTGCACGGGGAGGAGTGGGGAATTAAACCCGGTTCTCCCAGATTAGAGTCCGCGCTCCTAACCACTACACTGAACTGGCTCTCCTACTTGGACAGGAGACCAACAAGGAAGTCCAGGATCACTACGCACAGAGGCAGGCAATGGGAAACCACCTCTGAATCTCTCTTGCCTTGAAAACCTTGTGGGTGTCACCATAAGTCAGCTGTGACTTGAGGACACTTTACACACATGCACATACACACACACTGGGAAAAGAAGTGGAAGCGCGTGACTGGTTAAGACTGAAAGGGACTCATGTGCAGACATTTTAAATGTTGAAAATTCTCATAGTTTTAGTTTTTAATTATTATTATTTAGCAGTCAGAGGAATAGTTTTATTATTTTGCTGTTGCTGTTCCAACATCCCAGAACCTCTGATTCCTTGGAGCTGAGGAAGTACATACCCACAGGATTTCAGAATGCCCTCCCTTCTGTGGATACGGGGGGACTAGGAGGAGCATTTTCTCTTTAATACTTGGATTTGAATGTTCAAAGATCTGAGAAACTGGATAGAAAATTGTCACTGTGAAATGCCTTGAATTAAAGACGGAATAAATCTCATTCAGGACTTATCCCACTGCTGCAAAAAGGAAGGCTTGGGTTTGCATGTCCAGGCTTGCCAAGAACTTACCGTACACTGGCGGGGGATGAATATGTCCTGGCAGGACCATCCCTGGGGGAAGGAAAGATGTGGCGCACGATGCCGTCACCAGAAAGTGGTACCATCGAGTTTCCATCCCCATTCCCAGAGCGTCGCCCGGCGTCACTTCCTGGCGACCGCATCATGCGACGTGGGTGTTGCCCGGGGGAATGTTCTGGCTGGGGACTATGTGTCCCCCGCTGGCGTACAGTAAGTACTTGGGAACCCTATGCATGTCAGAAATCTGAGCTCATTTCTAGTGAACTCCTTTAAATCAGGGCCCCCCAGCCTTTTTGAACCTGTGAGCACCTTGGGAATTCTGCCATAGCATGGTGGATGCAACCACAAAATGGCTGCTCCAGGAGGCAGAGCCATACATACACACCAGAGGAAGTTCAAGTGCAGGCGAGAAGAGGAGTAATGAAGCCATGGTAGGCAACTGCTCCACCTGGTCCCAGCCACTTTCTGAAAACACTTGGTGAGCACCAGGTAAGGTGTCAGTTGGGCACATGGTCACTGCGT
Organism: Gekko gecko; assembly: GCA_029375565.1. NCBI lineage: Eukaryota > Metazoa > Chordata > Lepidosauria > Squamata > Gekkonidae > Gekko > Gekko gecko. Next base: position 20,949,341 of record JAPDNY010000004.1, on the reverse strand, counting down.
TGGGGACCCCCGTTCTAGATTAATGGATCACCATGTGGAGCAGGCTACTTGTTTACTCTGAAGCTCCATGCACATGTGGACTGCAGTTCTCTTGCTCTCCAGAGAGGCTTCCAGATGTCAGCTTCTCCACTGACACTTGTGCCAAATAGGTAAGTGAATTAGGAAGCAATTCATAAAAGAGACTCCATTAGCAGCCCTTCCATCTTGCAGCTGTCATTAGGAGAAGTGAACATTACTGAATTCTGGAAATTGCCATGTTTCGTTCTTCCCTTGCTCATTCCTTCTGCATGATGCCTATTTGACTTTAAGTCAGTCTTAACAGCGTCCTATTTTCTTTGTTCTTAACAGTGCTTAGTAGAATTTTTAAAATGCTTAATAAGTAATAAAAGAGAGAGCCGTTATCCTAGGAGTTTGGAGTGGCTGTGACTGATTTTGCATGAGAGCTGCTACTTCCCTGTGGGTCGAACCTGCTAGGATTGTATGTCTGTCCTAGCAGAGATCAGCACAGGACCAGCAAGGCTGACATCAGGCTTGTGGGTGGCCTGTAAAAGACCAGTGATTCAGGGTGAAAGTTGGCATTGGGAAGCCTCCTGATTTTGCACTGCTCTTATCCCCGACTTCCTTTTTCCTAACTCAGCTAGTCTGACATCCAGAAGTTACATAGAGAAGAACCACCTGGATGGCAACCTTATTTATCTGATTCAGCATGCGTCCAAGGGGAGACAAATTTAGTAATATCAGCTGCAGCAGCAAAGACGCTGACAACTCTCATGGTCATCAGTGGGATTTAAGGACAGGCAAACAGTTTCAAAGCAACAACCTTCAGCTGTAACACACCTTCAGCTGTAACCTATCCTGTAACTGGACTCCCATTTCTTCCCAATTATCTCTTCTCTCTGTCTTTTTTTAAAGTGACACTAACACTTTAAACCAAAGGTGTTGAACTCATTTGTTAGGAGGGCCGGATCTGACATAAATGTCACTTTGCTGGGCTGAACCATGTGTGCCATAAAACGTAATGGCAGGTACAGGATATATAAACTGTAAGGACAGCAGCTGGTAAGCTCCGAGTTGGTGTATCCTCACTGCAAGCCCTCATGTGCTGGGAGGGAGGTGCAAAGGAAAACCCACATGGGTGGACTGGACAACCAGCGGTGCAGCACTGGGCAGATGCTCCTACACTGCTTGACTTCTGCAGACAAACTTGTTCCGCTGTGCTGAAGCCACAATTGGGGTGGCTCTGCCCACTCCCCCCTGAGCAGTCTCCTGTTACCTCCTTTACACTAGATGCTTGCGGGCCACATAAAAGCCCTGGATGGGTCAGATCCAGCCCACAGGCCTTATGTTTGACACCCCTGCTTTAAACCAGGGTTCTATCCAGACACATACTTAAGCACTAGAAGTGTGTAACCACTGCCTTCAGGTGATCAAACAAGGGGGTGGTGACTGTGGTGGAAACCTGATTTTCTGCCCAGTAAGCAAAAGAAACAAGCCACATGGATTGCACGCTTGGTTATTTTGCCCCTTTCTTTCTCACAGTTGATGCCTGATACACTAAATAAGTTATGCAATATTAGATGGGCTACTTATAATATTTATGGGCTAGTGTGGTGAACCCCAAAGCAGCCTGGCCTGAAGGTGGGATGAGAGGCATTTACCAAAGGGGCCTATGCTCCGAAGGGATGGCATGAGGAAGCCTGAAGAGGTGACGGAGGCAGAACTGTGGGTGGGGTCAGATTCCCACCTGTCTTGAGTGGGGTACAGCTTCTGCCCCCCGAGGGAATATTGGAGAGACATACAATTGCCCAAGGATGGGCCAAGCCACTGGGAACACAAGGAGCATGGGAGAAGCCTTGAGGCATGTGGCTGTGAGGACAATGTCAGGTTCTGACAGGCCATAAGAAGGTCATGTGGGAAGATGTGAGGGACAGGTTAGGTTCTGTCTCTCCCTCAGAGCAACAAATGGGAGCTGATAGAATGTTAGTGAGAGGGACAGTTGAAAACAGTAGTTAATGCAGTTGAAGGCAGCCGTTGGGGAGTTATGAGAGAATCTGGCTGAGTGAAGCTGTGGAGAAAAACAGCTTGAAGCTGACTGGAAAGGGTCAGTTTGTAACAAAGGACCTCAAATGCTGGAATAAGGCAACAATTCAAAAGTTCAATTGAAAAGAAACTCTGCAACCTCTACCAGATCTACTCCAATGTTCTGTTCAAAATATAAATAAATGTTAAATCCTTGTTTGCTTAACCCTGTGGTTTCGTTGTTCTCAGGGAAAGAAATGTACACACACAATCTAAGGTCTCAGTCTATATATATTTTAGGATATGAATAAATGGTGGCAGTGTTTGAATCCCCAACCCCAATAGCTCTGTGCAGTGTCTGAGTGAGGGGCAATTATTAAAGAGGGCTGGGTTACTCTGTCTAGTGATGTCTGTGGGAGTAAGAGAGAGGACCTGGGATGTGAAATGGTCATGGCTCTCTCTTTATTTTAAAAGAAGCAAGGTGCATAGAGACATGCGACTGCCTGACCTACTTGTAACCCTGAACTGGTGGAAGACAGGTTGTGGAGGATGGCAGGCACTCTATGTGAGTGAGAAAGGTCACCACAGAAGAGTTGGGCTGGTCCTTGGGAAGGGGACCAGAGACAGAAGAGAAGGCAGGAAGAGAGAAAGGGTGAGGGAAACTGACTCAGAAGGCAGAAGATGGGGAAGGAAGGCGAAAGAGAAACAGGTGGAGCACGATAGGAGAAGGACAGCTGCCCATGCCAGGGGACTAAGCAGGAAGGTCAGCTCTCAAGGGGAGGGACTTAAGGGACACCCATCAGGGAAGCAGGTTGGCAAAAAGACCAAAACAGCAGCCAAGCTCTCATGAAGTTAACCACAGGACAATGTATTGCAAGTGCCACCAATAAAGGAGAATAAGCAGAGAACTTGGTCTGTGAACTTGTTTGTTCAACTATGGAAAAGAGCCTTTGATGTGCCCCTCCCCCCAGTTTAGTACCAACATCTACAGTCTAGTCGCTTCCATTGACACATTTGCAAGTTTGTTCCAAATGATATTTTGAAAGGCAAAACTTTTGACGATCCACGAGGAAGACAGCAATTCGGTGCAAATATGCAAAATGCTGAGAAACAGATGTGTAATGTCCACGTATTGTGTCCCAAGCAGCTAGAAAAGATGCAAGTACAACCAGCTTCAGAGAACACTTAAAAATATTAATAATACCAAAATAAACCAGAAAAGAAAAGCAGTTTAGAAAGTGTACTGTAGCAAATGTGTTTGCACTGAAGGTACCTTCTGTTGAACAGTTCTGCCCACAAGCTGTCTGTAGGATATAGAACATCTCTCGTGCATGCTTGCCACCTTGAAGCAGAGCAGTCGGAAGCGGAAAGAAAACAAAACGAGAGAACAGAATGCAAAAGAAATAAACAAAAAAGCGTGAAGAGAAAAGAGAGAGAGAGAAATGAGGGACAGCCGATCTAAGTTAACCATCAAAATACATTTAGAAATGAGATTAGCAAAACTATGGCCAGAGATTTTAAATGACAGACAACATTAGGATCGCAAGTCAATCACATATTATGGAAGAGAAAGAAACAAATCCAGCCATACAGCTTAGCTAAGGCATCATAACCAAAGCGTGAGAGGTAGTATAGTAGTATATTAAAAAGCCATTTCCTTTTCCAGCATCACAAATGCAGTTTCAGTCCCAGGGAGCTGATTTCCTTGTTAGTTTTCCCTTTCTCACAAACCACACAGTACTTTTGCTGCTTATTTCCCCGTGGCCGGGCTTACCGACGATGTCAAACCACAGAGGGATGTTGGCTGGCTGCACCGAGACCACGCCGACAATTTCTGTCACTCTGTCGCTTTCCATGACGGTGAAGTTGTAGAAGGGCTCGTCGAAAGTCAGTGGGATTGGCGACGGCGGCGGTTTCTTTATCCACTCAATGTGTAATCGTGCGGTTGAAGACTTCTGCGGCCGGCCATTGTCAACTGCTTTTATCTGGAGAGGATACAGAAGGAGATATTAGTGTCCTCCTCGGTGAAAGGGTTTTAGGGCTTAGTTCTGTCTCTAAGAGAGTACTGTCAGTTCCAACATGGACAGCTCTTTGCATGACATCTGAAAAAGGATGTTTCTCTAAGAGGCATCGCTGAATAGTCATCTGCCTGTATCAAGAGCCAACCCTGGGCGTCTTTGGATAAAGCAACCAAACAAAGTTTGAGTCCAGTGGCACCTTTAAGACCAACAAAGTTTAATTCTGGGTATAAGCTTTTGGGTGCATGTGCACAGCCACATATGTAACTACCACCAGCCAAAATAGCCACATTTACTTCCACCCCTGGCAAGAGGCCTCTGCCTCCCAGAATCAAATGCCAATCACAAGCCCTTCTGGGTACGGATCTTGGCCCCTTTGCTGAAACATGAAGCAGGTGCCACATTGGGAAATGAAGAGCCACAGGTGGCATGTCAAAGAGCCACTCAGGAGTATCACTGGGTTACAGCGACTCAGGGTGTAGGGCTGGCAGAGCCTGAGACTTGCAGAATGGCTGCCAGCCATAATAAGGAATTCCAAGCTACAATGCTGTAACTGCACATAAGGCAGATCCAAGTAGGGTAGCCGTGCTGGTCTGAAGCAGCAGAACAAAGTCTGGGTCCAGTGGCACCTTTATGTCAGGTAGCCCTGCCATGATGGAAGGGTGGGAGGTGGGCTATGATGGATGACGGGAGGGAGGTGGGCTTTTGGCGCCTTAGTGGCGGAACAGACGGGAGGTTGGAATCCGGGGAGTTGTTGATTTACACCTCGGGTGTGAGAATGGAATGTGGCTTTTATTTTTTCTATCTCTTCGCAGCCTGGACGTTCTGACCTTGGCAAGTCGGGGTTGCGAGCTTCTCTATCGCTGGCATAGATGTAGCAGCTGTGGTTAATGGGGGCGGTGGGAAATTCATTTGCTTAGTAACTTTCGATTTCCCAGTCGCATGTTTATTCATTGTATGGAAGAAGGGGGGGTCCCCATTCACCCCCTTCCCCTGTATAACCGCTTGCTTTCTGTAACCAAGTCATTCTGAACAAGAAACCTGTTTCAGTGATCTATCTATTGCAGCTTAATAAACGCTAACCTTGCTTGCATAAAAAAGGTCTGGTGTTTGCTGACTAAGTTAGGACTTCTGACAGTTTGTTCAGAATCATCATTTACTTTCGGGACTGGTCCTAAACCCACCACTCCAAAATGAGTGATGGAGAAGAAGACACTCTCCCGATTGAAGAAGAAGAAAAGGACAAGAAGCCTCCTGGGAAAGACGTACCCAAAGAAACCCCTGACACATACGTGCCGGGACAATGGGGTTTGGAGTACGACTTTGGAGGGCCCTACGGCGATCCGTATGGGGCAGCCTATGGAGGGGTGACCCACCGAGCGGGACGCAGACGGGACTGGGTGAAACCCCTGACCGAGACCCACGAGGCGTGGTTCGGGACCCCGAGAGCATCCATGGGGATGAGCCACCCCGAGAGGTCGGTACGCAAGTTGGCTACCGCCGAAACCATGGAAGACACCGGTAGGGACTCTGAGCCCCGAGAGTGTGTCGTGGTGAGGCGGAGATGGAGCGGAGAACCAAGCCAAGACCGCCTGATGCGCTTCCTGGATAAGTCCCTCGCTCGCATCCCACAGATGATTGCGGAGGGCATTCGGGAGGAGCGGGAACGACAGAGACGGGAAGAGCCGCCGGCACAAGCCCCTCCAGATCAACGCCCAGCACCGGACCAGGGCCCGGGGAACGTGCCAGCCGGACCACCGGATCAACCAGCGGGCCCAGCGCCACGGGGGCCGCCGGGGCAACAACCCCCTCGTCCTTGGGGGTTCCTGCCCCCTAAGCCTACGGAGCTCCTGGACGCGGATTTTGACGGAGACCCCGAGAAGTTCCCGTTCTTCCTGGTGCGAGCCGAGAAGTTCATCGAAACTTGGGGCCACCTGTTCCAGAGGGAAGAGCGGATGGTCGACGTCATAGCGGCTCACCTGAAGGGAGCAGCAGCTGACTGGTACGTGGGGCTCCACCAAGCCGATGGGCGCGAGCTAAGAGAGATTGATTCTTTCATGTGGGCTATGAAAGAACAATTTGAAGACGTGCACTCAACTAAAGCAGCAAAAGCAACGATCCGGAGCCTCAAGCAGGGCGCGAGGTCGGTGAGAGATTACACCGCGGAGTTCCGCAGATGTGCCGCCAAGCTGCGAGGAGAAGGAAATCTCCTGGAGTTTTACAAATGGGGGCTGAATCCGGAGGTTCGCCGTGAGGTCACCCTGAACCAAGATCCGAACACCCTCACCGGATGGATCCAGGCCGCAGTCACGATGGAAAACCGGCTGAAGACCATCAAACTAGACGATGCCGCAGCGATGGCAACCCGAGGGAACGCACCGACTGCGAGAGGAAAGGCTCCCATCCAGAACCCAAAGCAGAAGGACGGAACAAGAGAACTCCGGATGAAGCAAGGTCTGTGCCTCAAATGCGGAGAAGGGGGCCATTTCGCCGTGAACTGCCCGACCTCGCCTGCATCGACCGGGGCGCAAAAGGGAACCAAGAAGAAGTTCGACACATCCACGCCAAAACAGGTGGCGAGACCGAAGGGGGCAAAAGCTTTGCAAGCTAAACCACTCAGCGAGCCATCCGACTCCTCCGATGGCGAGGTCGTGCCGCAGGGAAACGAGGCGGACCTGCTGTGAACAGCGCTGAACAGCAGGTCCCACAACCCCAGGCGCAACTCCCGGTGAGCAAAACCCCCTCTCTTTTTTTTCTTACCGTGACTTTAATGGACCCGGGTCTATTGACCCATGTGAGAGTACGGGCTCTCATTGACTCAGGGTGTGGGAGAGACCTTATCAACCCCACCCTACTGACGGGACTCGGGGCGAAAGTCCTTAAACTAAAAGACCCCTTGATTTTTACCCAAATGGACGGGTCCACAATGAAAGAACCTTGCAAATACGAGACTGTACCATTGCGGGTGGGACTGGGGCAGCACTGGGAAGAGAGATCTTTTGTAGTTACCCCGTCCGCCCGGTTCCCCCTGGTTTTAGGAAGTCCGTGGTTCTTTGATCACGATCCTCACGTACTATGGGGGAGGGAAGGGTAGATTTCATCTCCGAGAAATGCCGGTCCCACGTCTGGAAGACAGAGTGGGGACCCATAATCGAGGGAAAACTCTCGGTGCCGGCTGGAGTAGCCGATGCAGAACTAGAAAGCATTCCCCCCGAATACCGAGACTTAGCCCCTGTGTTTGGGGAGGAGGAAGCAGATGAACTACCCCCCCACAGAAACTCTGATTGTGCAATCGAAATTCTGCCCAACCAAAAACTACCTAAAGGGAAACTATATTCTATGAGCCCCTCGGAAAAGGTAGAACTGAGAAAGTTCATTGACAAAAACCTCAGCAGGGGCTTCATACGGCCAGCGTCCTCCCCGTTTGCAGCCCCCGTGCTCTTTAGGAAGAAGAAGGACGGAGGGTTACGACTTTGCACGGATTATCGGGGCTTGAATGCGGTGTCCAACACTAACGCTTACCCCATGCCCCTCATAAAAGACTTGTTGGCAGCAGTTGCTGGAGGGAAAATTTTCTCAAAACTTGACCTCCGAGATGCCTATTTCCGAGTCCGGATTCGGGAGGGGGACGAGTTTAAGACGGCGTTTAACACACCCCTCGGCCAGTTTGAATACTTAGTTATGCCGTTCGGACTCCAGGGGGCCCCTGGGGTCTTCATGAATTTGATTAACGAGGTGTTACACAAGTACCTGTTCAAGGGGGTCCTTGTTTACCTTGATGACATTCTTTTGTATTCCCCCGACCTTACATCTCATGTGAAACTGGTGAGGGAAGTACTCCAAACGTTGCATAAGCATAAACTGTTTGCCAAGCTGTCCAAGTGTGAATTTCACAAAACGGAGATCCCTTTCCTGGGCTACCGCATATCTCAAAGGGGAATTGAGATGGACCCTGACAAAATCAAGGATGTGGTGGGGTGGGAACCTCCCAAAACACGGAGGCAACTCCAGGGTTTCCTCGGATTCGCGAACTTTTATAGGTCATTCCTCTCGAACTTTGCCCAGGTGGCTCTCCCCTTAACAGATTTACTGAAAACCAAAGGGAAGCCACCCGAATGCACTCGACCGGGCGCTAAACTAGTATGGTCACCAGAGTGCCAACGGGCTTTTGACGAGTTGAAAACCCTCTTCACCTCAGAACCGGTGTTGGCCCACCCCAATGAACTTAAAAAATTCATTGTCCAGGTTGACGCCTCGGACGTCGCTATGGGGGGGCGATCCTCCAGGAGGGGGAGGACGGTAAATTGCACCCCCTTGCCTATGTGTCTAGAAAATTCAATGATACTGAACGGAATTGGTCCATTTGGGAGAAAGAAGCGGGGTCGATCCGTTTGGCGTTGTCTACTTGGCGCCATTGGTTAGAAGGAGCGCGAGTCCCATTCGAGGTCTGGACTGACCACAAGAACCTCGAGCTGCTCCGCTCCCCCCGTTCTTTGAACGCCAAACAGCTCCGCTGGGCAGATTTCTTCTCCAAATTCAATTTCACACTGCACCATTTCCCGGGGACGTCAAATTCGCTGGCCGATGCTCTGTCACGCCTCCCCCAACACGACAGCAAAAGGGAGGAGGTTCGTGACTCTGTATTCACTCCTTCCCAGTTGGGAGGAGCGGTAACCACGAGGAGGCAGGCCAAACGTTCCCCCCCTCCGCCAGACCCTCCTCCAAGTGACTGGGCGGTACGATTTTCCACTGAAATGTCTGATGCGGACAGGGAGGAGGTGGAGGGGGACGAAGGGTTGTCCCGCGATGCGCATGGCTGCTGGACTAAAAATGGCAAGCTCTTTGTTCCCCGGTCTCTCCGGGGGAGGTGATGGGTTGGGCACACGGATCAAAGCTAGCTGGACACACAGGGTTTGTGAAGTCTCTCCAGCTCTTACAGCGGCAATTTTGGTGGCCAGGGCTACGTAAAGATGTTTCACTCTTCACTTCTGCTTGTCAAACCTGCTTGATGAGTAAACCTCGCCCTGGGAAACCCCCTGGTGCCCTGCAACCCCTCCCTACGCCGGCTCGGCCCTGGGAAGTGATCTCTATGGACTTTATTACGGATTTACCCCCTAGTGGGGGGAAAACTGTTATTTGGGTGATCGTAGATCTGTTTACTAAACAGGCGCATTTTGTTCCTTTTGCAACCATCCCCTCTGCCAGGAAATTGGCTTCTGCGTTCTTACAACACGTTGTGAGACTCCACACTTTACCTGCTAAGGTGATCTCCGACAGGGGGCTCAGTTCGTTTCAAAGTTCTGGAGCGAACTAATGTCGCTGCTTGGAGTAGAGAGGGGTGTGAGCAGTGCATACCATCCTGAATCGGATGGGCAAACTGAACGTGTGAATCAGACCCTGGAACAATACTTGCGCTGTTTTTCTAATTTCCAGCAGGACAATTGGCATTCTCTTTTACCTTTGGCTGAGTTTTGTTACAATAATACTCAGCACTCGTCGACGGGGATGTCTCCATTTAAAGCGGTTCATGGTTATGACGCCCCGCCTCTGCCATTTTTGTCTTCTCCCGACCTCCCGGCGGGAGATGCTGGTGACTGGTGCAAACAACTGCAGGAGGCGTGGGGCTCATTAGCAGAGACTCTGGAAGAGGCTAAGACTGCCTACAAAATCCAGGCCGATAAGAAACGTAACCTGGCCTGGGTTCCCAAGTGTGGAGAGTTTGCTTACTTGTCTACCCAACATTTGCGTCGCATTCAGCCGAGCCGCAAACTTGGTTGGAAATTTATTGGTCCTTTTGAGATTGTGAGAGTGATTAACAATGTAACTGTTGAACTTGCGTTGCCTAAGTCTCTAAAGTCTGTGCATCCTGTTTTTCATGTGCGGCTTCTTCGCCCAGCGCCTGAAGGGAACAAATGGCGACCGCAACGGCCCACCCCACCTCCGCTGCTGGTGGGGGGAACCTCACTACGAAGTCTCGCAAATTCTGGACTCTAAACTCTCTCGCAATCGCTTGTTTTACCTGGTTGAATGGATTGACTTTGGGCCGGAGCAGAGGGAGTGGGTACGGGCGGAAAATGTTCTGGCCCCCGGCTAGTTAAAGCCTTTCACAAATTGTCAGAAGTCCTAACTTAGTCAGCAAACACCAGACCTTTTTTATGCAAGCAAGGTTAGCGTTTATTAAGCTGCAATAGATAGATCACTGAAACAGGTTTCTTGTTCAGAATGACTTGGTTACAGAAAGCAAGCGGTTATACAGGGGAAGGGGGTGAATGGGGACCCCCCTTCTTCCATACAATGAATAAACATGCGACTGGGAAATCGAAAGTTACTAAGCAAATGAATTTCCCACCGCCCCCATTAACCACAGCTGCTACATCTATGCCAGCGATAGAGAAGCTCGCAACCCCGACTTGCCAAGGTCAGAACGTCCAGGCTGCGAAGAGATAGGAAAAATAAAAGCCACATTCCATTCTCACACCCGAGGTGTAAATCAACAACTCCCCGGATTCCAACCTCCCGTCTGTTCCGCCACTAAGGCGCCAAAAGCCCACCTCCCTCCCGTCATCCATCATAGCCCACCTCCCACCCTTCCATCATGGCAGGGCTACCTGACACTTTAAGACCAACAAAGTTTTATTCAATATATAAGGCAGTTCCTTATTTCCTCTGCCAAAGAGACAGATCTGAACACTATGTTGCAATAGGACCAGTATTTTAAGCAAGGGTCCAGAATTACCATAACTGGACCTGGAGGGACCTAAAAATATTTGTCCAACTGATTTTCATTCTCCTAAAGATCTTCCCAAAACTCCTGGTCATAGAAATTACTGGCAGAAACACCCTTCCCACCGATGGAAAATGGTAAAGGAAGAACAGACAACTGGCGACATGGGGCAGAGACCGGATCTGGAGGGAAGATCTTTATTGCAGATCTGGAGGTCAAAAGATCTTTATTGCGGAACACACTACAGGAGCATTTCAATTTGATCACCATTCCTGAAGGGCTCGAGTCCTTTGGTCAGATACCAAGTCTCATGTGATACAAGTATGGGCTTATGTGTGTATGTTAGGCAGGGCTTTTTTTGTAGAAAAAGCCAGCCAGAACTCATTAGCATATTAGGCCACACCCCTGACAGCACAACTCCTTAGCATACTAGGCCACACCCCCATGTTACCAGAAGTGTGGTCATCCAGCCATACCTACTTTTGCTTCTTATTCTGTTTACCTTGCTTGTTGTCAAAACCTAGGGCTTTTTTTGTAGCAGGAACTCCTTTGCATATTAGGCCACACCCCCTAATGTAGTTAATCCTAATAAGTTTCTGGTGTTTGGTGTGGCCTGTTATGCTAATGAGTTCCTGCTGGGTGTGGCCAACTTGGGAGCCAGCCGGAACTCCATTCCTGTGCGTTCCTGCCCAAAAATTGCCCTGGTGTTAGGCCAAAATGTGTGATTTCTCTCCTTTGTAACAAAGGGCGTGGGACTGACATTAGATGGTAGTGTGATGTAGCAAGGTCACCAGCCTTTCTAGCTTCTCAGTGAGTCAGCTATACAACTACTCTAGTGGAATACCTATTTCAGCTTGAGATCCCAAGCCCGTGGAGGGCGTTCACTCTCGCTAGATGTTAAGCTCTCCCAACAGTGGTGGTAGTGGGGCGACATAAAAAGATTCCTTTGAATGAAAGACTATGTCCCTGTGGCAGTGGTGAGATGGAAACAACAGAACATGTCCTCCTTCACTGCCCTTTTATCAAATGAATTGCTCGAAGTGTATCTCCCCGCTGCTCAATAGAAACCCTGGGTGTTCAAATCCGGGATAGGTTAAAATGTTGCTCCTGGGAGAAAACCTGCAGGTGAATCGACTGAACATTCAAGAAAGTAAGGAAACATGCAGTATGACGTAAGCCAATATAATATATATAATTTCATAAATTTTAAGTCTTAAAGGTTAAAACCCTTCTCTCACAATATATCCTTATGTATTATTGGAATGTTTTTTACAATTTCTTATACAAAGTTTATTATATGTTTTCGAAGGTTAAAGTTTATTATAGCTTTAACTGAAACTTTTACCAATTTTGGGCGATGACTATGGTATATTTTATTCTGTGTTTCATGCTGGTATAATACCATAATAAATCTTTGAACTTTGATTGACCATATAAAACAAACACAGGGAGTCGCTGATTGACATGTTGTATTCGATGGGGAGGGGCTACACTGCCCTGATGAAAGAAACCTTGGCCTGTACTAATCTGTTTCTATAAAAGAGATGCTTTTCCCTGTTTGCCACAACCATTCTAAGACTGTTCTCTCCACAGATGCCATGTCTGTTTTGAAAGTTAAGGGGACTAACATCTGACATTTTCCTTGCGTTCTCCCTGGGTCTATATGATCAGACATGCACTGGGAGTTCTATAGTAGAAACCTAATTCCCAGGCATCTGATGGTTCTGGAAGTACACCGCCAAGAAGAGGAGCACTTAAGCCTCCCCCTCTTTGACCTGGGGAACAGCTATTTGCCCAGTTGGGGAGTCCATGTATAGTGACGGGCTATGTCTAAGTGTAGTTAGGCCATTTCAAAAAAGAAATTGTTGCTATGCACCAGCCACTGAAAAATATTTTGGGGTGCAAACCTCACCCACTCTTTTTTAGCAAATATTGTTCTCTCTAAAGAAGCCGCTATTTGAGGTAGGCAGCTCTGGAGTTCAGAAATCCAGATGGCGAGGTTTTACCAGCAGGAACTAAGCCTGGGAGACAGAGCCGCACTACACTTTGTGTCAAGAGGGTGCTGTTGTTCGTTGGACCAGGTGTCGGCGACTGTGTCGGAGAGAGCTTCCCAGCGTGAGCTGTGATAAAGCCCCTACTTGCATTGTTATTTGTTCTCAACTTGGAAATCACCAATGAATCTTTTAAACAAGATGGGATTGGGTTGGGGGGGGGAAGAACTATTGATCTGCGTGGCATGACACCAGACACCTGTGCCCACTCAATACTTTTCTGTTTACCATTCATTTAAGTCCCTCCTCCATCTAACCGTTACCAAGCCCACGGAAAATTGTTCCAGTAAAAACGGATTCCAATTAATGTTCAGTGTTATGAGGAGTCTGCCAAGTCCTCTTAATGTTCATTTAAGACACAGGCGATAACAATTCTTCCCCATATTTGACAAGCCGGTGAGGAGAGCTGTTTGAGCAGAATGGGGATTCTTCAGTTCAACTGAATGAATAGGGGAGCTAATATCCAGCTCTAACTATGAGGCCTGATGGCAAAGCAGACCCTTGCCTCTGAAAGGATGTGCTGTGGCAAACTTGTTCATCTTTAAAGGAGCCAGGGGACTTCAAATATGACTCACTCAAAGAGTCCAATTTGTTCCACTAGGAGGCTGGGAAACAGAGGAAAGGAGCTAATGGGGTCCACTGGCTTTGGGATCCAGAGATCACTGTTGTCTTAAGAGCTCCAAATGGCAGAGAGACACAGTGCTGGATGAACATTCGGATTAAATTTCCCCTTCCCACTAAATCCCTGGGATCAAATAAGTTCCCTTCCAGAGAGTAGGAGAACTTGTAGTCTCTAGGGGCAGAAAAGTTGGACAAAGTCCCCAGATGTGGAATTGATCAGCCATCCATGCCGATCCTATGTCAGCTTAAAAAGGTGACAGAATGAAGTTTTTAAAAAGAAAACCAATAACTGAAAGTTGAAAATGGACAACAACTTTTGTTTTGTCCTGGTATTAAATGCTTACGGTTAATATATCATAGCTCCCTGCTGTGAATTGCTTCCTGGAAGACACCATTCCAGTCTTTGGATCAATGAAAAACTTCCCATCATCGTTTCCGTCCACAATGCTGTAGGAGATTTCTGCATTAGGACCATCATCCTTGTCAAAGGCAAAGGCTCGGTAAATGGGCTCCCCTCTCTTTTTCCGGTCTCTCTCGGGCAACTTGATCTGATATACTTTCTCAGGGAACTGGGGCTTGTTGTCATTTTCATCCAGAACCTGAACAACCAGCCAGACTGTAGACTGCCGGGGGGAGACACCTCCATCTGTGACTGTGACCTGGAGAGGGGAGATGATAACGACAAGAGATAAGAATCATGCAAAACATACTGTGTGAGGGATGGTTCAACATGGAGGATAGGTCTTTCCAGGGGTCATTTCGTAGAAAATGAGGTGCAGGAGCTCATTAGCATAACTCATCAGCATATCTTATTTGCATATGCCACACCCCCTGACATCACTGGAAGTGTGTCAGAAGGCAACACCCACCACTCAGGCTCCACCCCTAGGGACTGTCTTTCCACTCTGGGGGCTGTCATTCCACTCCCAGAGTAGCCTATCTGGGCCCAAGAGGAATGCTACATGTGCTGCTTGGTGCTCCTGCTGGGAGCTGGGGGTGGGGCTTGCCGCCATCTGTGCTTCTAACTGCTGGAGCTCTGCTCCTGTGCGCTCCTGCTCCAAATGACCCCTGGGTCTTTCACTGGTTACAAGCCATGGTGACTAAAGGGAACCAGAAAATAAGAAGTAGCAGAAAAACAATATTAACAATGTCCACCGCTTGTGCAAGTGGAACTGTGTTCCTTTCCACTCTGGATCCAACCCAGTCTTTCTGGATCAGAAAAGCAGTCTCATTCGCCATGGTACACAGTTCCTACTAGTCATCTTGTAGTCATTTGTAACTCTGGCCAGTTCATAGTTCACTTTGCATATCTTAAACATCATCATGTTACATGTTAATTTGCTGTTAAATCCCTGTCTAGAACCTCGTCTTCCATTCCAATGTATTTGAAAAAGTGTGCATGCACATGAAAGCTCATACCTTGAATAAACCTTGATTGGTCTTGAAGGTACCACTGGACTCTAAATTTGTTCTACTGCTTCAGACCAACATGGCTGACTACCTGGCTCTACCTGGCTAGTTCAGTGCCGAAACATTTTTAGGTATCAGGTCCTGTCACAACAGGCCACAAAGGGATGAGTTACACATTTGCTATTGGGAACTGTTTACTGCAAGATTTGGCAGCTCTAAGCAGGATGCACAGTTGACTTCTAAAAACGTTCCTTGTCATCCAGTCCTAATGTGCAACCCTTTCCCCATCTTGCCTGCCAAAAGCTCTTCTCATGTCCAGTCTCTTTCCAGTTTCCTGCCTCCAATCGCTGAGTGGCTCCCTAATCATCCAAGCTCCCCCCTTCCTGTGCCATCACTTGCCCTTAAAACACTTTCCCATGCCAAAAACTCTTCTGCCTGCCTAAGAAACCCTATAATCAACATGTCCTACTTCACTGGCCACAGGCCATCACGGCCTGTTCCATATCTTTCCCTCTGGCAACTGCAAACTACTGACAATTGCGAAATTGTATGCTTTTGGAAACATGCGCTGCTAACTTAAATGGCCTGTGCTTTTATCCTATCAAAACTGTTGCTCCTTGGGTGTGAAGACAGTTCAGTACTTTGAATGGAATTATGTTTGTCTTGATACTCAGAGATACTTTCCTCTTATCACAATCTGAGATTCATAGAATCATAGAGTTGGAAGGGACCTCCAGGGCCATCTAGTCTAACCCCCTGCACAATGCAGGAAATTAACGAATACCTCCCCCCCAGTGACTGCTGTTCTACACCCAGAAGATGGCAAAAAACTTCCAGGATCTCCAGCCAAACTGGCCTGGAGAAAAACTGCTTCATGACCCCAAAGTGGCAATCAGCATTTCCCTGGGCGTGTAAGAAAGGGCCACAAGAACGAAGCACTGAGGCAACCCTTCCTACCCTCCCTCTCATGATCTGCCCAAGTTCACAGAATCCTCATTGCTGTTAGATGGCCATCTAGCCTCTGTTTGAAAACCTCCAAGGAAGGAAAACCCACCACCTGCCGAGGAAGCCTGTTCCACTGAGGAACTGCTCTGACTGTCCAGAAGTTCTTCTTCATGTTTAACCAAAAACTCTGCTGATTTAATTTCAACCCGTTGGTTCTGGTCCAACCTTCTGGGGCAACAGAAAACAACTCTGCGCCATCCTCTATAGGACAGCACTTCAAGTACTTGAAGATGGTTATCATATCACCTCTCAGTCGTCTCCTCTCCAGGCTAAACATACCCAGCTCCTTCAACCTTTTCTCATAGGACTTGGTGTCCAGACCCCTCACCATCTTTGTTGCCCTCCTCTGGATATGTTCCAGCATCTATATTCTTCTTAAATTGTGGTGCCCAAAACTGAACACAATACCCTGGGTGAGGTCTAATCAGAGCAGAGCAAAGTGGTACCATCAGTTCACGTGATCTGGACATTATACTTTTGTTGATAACAGACCCAAATCGCATTTGCCTTTTTAGCTTTTGCATCACACTGCTGACTCTTGTTCAGTGTATGGTCTACTAAGACCCCTAGATCCTTTTCATACATACTACTGCCAAGAAAAGTGTCCCCCATACTATAATTATGCATTAGATTTTCCCTACCTAAGTGCAGAACTTCACATTTATCCCCACTGAAATTCATTTTATTTGTTTTAGCCCAGTTGTCCAGCCTGTCGAGATCATCCTGTATCCTAACTTTGTCTTCTACTGTATTTGTTACCCCTCCCAATTTAGTATCATCTGCAAATTTAATAAGCATTCCCTCTATCCCTTCATCCAAATAATTGATCAGGATGTTGAACGAAACAGGTCCCAGGACAAATCCTTGAGGCACTCCACTTGTCACTCCTCTCCAAGAGGATGAGGAACCATTCACAAGCACTCTTTGGGTGTGATCTGTCAACCAGTTACAGATCTACCTAACAGTCATAGCATCCAAACCACATTTTATCAATTTGTCAACAAGAATATTATGTGGAACCTTATCAAAAACTGTACTGTAATCAAGATAAACTATGTCTACAGCGTTCCTCTGATCCACCAAAAGATTCCCTGGATACCAATTTGGTATAGTGGTTAAGTGTGCGGACTCTAATCTGGGAGAACCGGGTTTGATTGCTCACTCCTCCACACGCAGCTGCCGGATGACCTTGGGCAAGCCATAGTTCTGCCAGAGCTGTTCTTGAAAAAGAGCAGTTTCTGTCAGAGCTCTCTCAGCCCCACCTACCTCACAGGGTGTCTGTTGTGGGGAGAGGAAGGGAAAGGAGATTGTAAGCTGCTCTGAGACTCCAGGTGAAGAGCGGGGTATAAATCCAATCTCCTCCTCCTCTTCTTCTTTGTAGTCAGTTCAGATAATAAGGGTGTGCTTGTGCATGGACTTCCTGATGCATGTTTAATATTAAAAGCACCAGCAGGGTGTGAGTGATTTGGACCACACTCATAGTGCTGGGTCACAGGTTGGGTGGGTCTGACCATTCTCCCGTGCTCCTTTCCTAACAGCCCCCCTCCCGGCAAGCTGTTATAAACCCCTTCACTCTGGCTCTGCAACATTCACCTCAATTACGTTCTCAGACTGCTCTGTAGTATCTTAAAATATGTGTTGGAAGATTTGAATGTGTTCTTCTGACATAATGAGTAGTCTGATCCTCAACACATTTGGCTAAACAACTATAAGAACAAAAGAGAAGCCAGTGTTGGATCAGGCCAATGGCCCATCCAGTCCAACACACTGTCACACAGTGGCCAAAAATACCAGGTGCCATCAGGAGAGCCACCAACTGGGGCCAGGACACTAGAAGACCTCCCACTGCTGCCCCCCCCCCAGCACCAAGAATATACAGAGCATCACCTGCCCCAGACTGAGCGTTCCTATCTAAACCTTGTGGCTAATAGCCACCGATGGACCTCTGCTTCATACATTTATCCAATTCCTTCTTGAAGCCGTCCATGCTTGTAGCTGCCACCACCTCCTGTGGCAGTGAATTCCATATGTTAATCACTCTTTATCTGTTCTAACCTGACTGCTCAGCAATTTCATGGAGTGACCACAAGTTCTTGTATTGGGAGAAAGGGAAAAAAGTACTTCTTTCTCGACCTGCTCTATCCCATGCATAATCTTATAAACCTCGATCATGTCACCCCTCAGCCGTCGTTTCTCCAAGCTAAAGAGCCCCAAACGCTTTAACTTTTCTTCATAAGGAAAGTGTTCCAACCCATTTATCATTCTAGTTACCCTTTTCTGCACTTTTCCGATTGCTATAATATCCTTTTTGATGTGTAGTGACCAGAACTGTACACAGTATTCCAAATGAAAACTATGTTCAGTGGTGAGGAGTTGTTTATTTCGCAGGGAGGGGGATATAGAGGCTAACAAACCTAAATAAATGAATATATATTCCAAACTTCGCAGGGATATTTCTTAGCATGGTGCTGCAGAGATACCAGTTTGTATTTTTGATGAAGAAAAAAAACCCAGAGCTAAATAAATATGCAGCAGTTAACCAGGAAAGTAATCAATGTGAGACTCGAGGTCAGCTCCGCTAGACGGAGGAAAATGCAAGATGTTGGCTTGAAACCATAAAATTCTGCCACTGTGGGAACTGGCATGTTAGCAGCTATTTGTGAAAGCAGACTCCAAACCACTTTAAAGGCAGCAAAAATCCATTTCTGCCTCGCTGCTCTAATGTTATAAAAGTTATCGTCGAAATGGGGAGGATAATGTTGAAATATATATGGATTTTATTTTTTTTTAAGGATACACATTACTTTTATCTCCCAGTAGCTGTCTGATCTTGCATTATTTATTTCTGTGATATCTCACCATTATTATGAGCCATTCCACTTAAGGCTGCAGTCCAGTAGGTAGTTTAACCCCTTCCCTTCCCCACCAGCCACCTTCCAATGAACTGTCCTTTGAACTGCAGCACGAGCCAAGATCTCGTCCATCTAGCTATAGAACAGGCATTTCCACAGTATTTGCAGTCACACAACAGAGTTATGCATATACCATTTCGTCCTATGTATACAGCAGTTAGAGCTAAATTTCTTGATAATCTGCTAATAGTAAAAAAAATTTTCCTGACATTGACAAGTTGGTCTTTCTGTTATCTGACACTGATCCACTCATCAGTCATAAAGTGTCTCTTTTCGACTTGGCCGCCAAAAAAATCAGGGCTAAGACTGCAGCTTCAGAAAATTAACCTTTTTATGCCTAACTGGATTTATTATTTTACAATTTTACTGTTTATAACTCATCCGTATTTACTTGTGCGAAGATTCTTTTTAATCGCTGTTTTACCTACGTACGATTAGAATTTTTTTATTATTATTATCCTGTATTGTGACGGCCTTTGGCTATATGCACGATAAATATTCTGGTATCTGGTATCAATAGAGTTATGCGATTAAAAAGCGGTCAGATTCCAAGCAAACAAGCCAGAGATCTTTTTGGAACATAAGGAAAAAATGAACACCTACACATTTCTTGGTCTTCTGATTCTCTGAATTATAAACACACACACATTCCAGTATGCTGTTGCTGAGGGCCCTAGTGTGGTATGTGTTTTCGTCTGTGTCTGCAATCTTCCTTTTGCAACACTTTCCTGGTAGAAATTGCCTCTTCTGAGCTCTTAATTAGCTCTGATAAACAACCAAGACAGGTATGTAATACAAGTCTCTTGTCCTGCTTTCCCTACTAGAGCTAACAGCATCAGGGAGCTGGGGTCCAACTGGGAAATAGATGCCAAGGAAAGTGCCATGGAATACCCACCAGCGGATCCAAACCAGAGCCCCCTGAGGCTACTTTTTAACCTTAAAAATGTTGCAGCCTATTCAACCACAAGCCCTGACCCAAATTCCCCAGGCTAGCCTGATCTTGTCAGATCTCAGAAGCTAAGCAAGGTCAGCCTTGGTTAGTATTTGGATGGGAGACCACCAAGGAATACCACGGCCATGTCACAGAGGCAGGCAATGGCAAACCACCTCTGATACCGGGATTCAGGGGTTTGCCTTGCAGTGGCTCTCCTCGTTCCTCCAGGGTCGGGGACAAAGAGTAGCAGTTGAGGAACAGTTGTCCTGAAGGCACCCGCTAAATTGCGGAGTGCCCCAAGGAGCGGTGCTTTCTCTAATGCCATTTAACATCTATATGTGCCCCCTTGCCCAGATTGCCCGGAGACGTGGACTGGGTTGTCACCAATCTGTGGATGACACCCAGCTCTATCTGTTGTTGGACGGCCAGTCAGACTCTAAGTCCAGGAGATCTGGACCTGGCGTTGAACGCTGTGGCTGGTTGGCTTAGACTGAGTCGAGTGAAATTGAAACCGACAAAGACGGAGATCCTATGTCTGAGTCAGAACGGGCCAAGTTAGGGATCCCTCTCCCAGCCTTCGATGGGGTACCGTTGGTGCCAGCGCCAGAGGTTAGGATTTTGGGAGTGCTCCTGGACATGTCCTTAACGATAAGGTAGCAGCCACTGCAAAGTATGCCTTTTACCACCTACGGCTGATTAGGCAGTTGGTTCCCTTCCTAGAATGGCAACAGTGATCCATGCAATGGTCACCTCAAGACTGGATTACTGCAATGCTCTCTACATGGGTTTGCCCTTGTCCCAGATCTGGAAGCTGCAGCTGGTGCAGAATGTAGCAGCGAGGCTGGAACACATCCAGCCCACCCTAAAATCACTGCACTGGCTGCTTATAGCATAGTGGATTCGGTTCAAGGTTCTGGTTCTTACCTTTAAAGCCCTATATGGCCAGGGACCTACTTACCTAAGGAACTGCGTTTCTCCATACGTCCCCTGGAGAGCACTAATATCAGGACCCAAAAATTGCCTGGTTCTTCCAGGCCCTAAAGAAGCCAGGCTGGGGGGTTTCGGTTTCGGCGTTGCGAATGGCGGCCGCATCTCGGGACGCTCCCGGAGGCGGCTAGCCCACACGCAGTTAGGGGGGGTCTTCGCATGTGCGAAAGACCCTAGTGAGCCTTAGGCAAAGGCTCCGAACCGGGGGCGCTTGGGGAGTAGCCTCTTTGCCAACAGACAGCCGGGAAATTGAGGCTTTCTCCCCGCCCCAATCGGCCCCGCTGCGTCATGCCCGTCATGGGACTTAGCAGCGCCACCGACTTCCAGGAGTGAAGACAGCGATATGATTTAATATTAAAAGAAGTGGCATCGAATCGTGAGTGGAAGGTCTATTTTGAAGCGTGAATTTGAACCCCCCCGCAAGCGGCTAAGCGTATGGGAGGAGGGAGGGTTCCCCACCCCTTTTGAGAAGTAAGATCTACAAAGGGAGCGCGGAGGGGGGAAGAGAGTAAGAACTGTTGGTGAAAGTACCGTTGGGGTTGTATAAAAGAATACGACCGTAGTAGCTTCCTGGGGGATGCGGCACGAACTTTTTGGAAGTAAATAATAAAACAAAATGTCGACTACGGGGAGAGTCCTGCAGAAACCGGAAAAGAAGAGAGGTGGGACTTCCGGTCCGGGTAGCCCCCCCCCAGAGCTTGCTGTCAATCAACAGGAAAATGAGATTCTGCGCCCTCTGCTGGAGCAAATGCAGAAAATCAATGAAACTTTGCTTAAAGTGGAAAGTGTCTTCATCAGTCGACAGGAATTGATATTGGAAACATCAAGGAAGATGGCGGAAATTGAACAGAAAGCGTGGATTTTAAGTTCTCAGGGCGTAAAAGAAGAAGAGAAAGAGGATCTCGGATTTAGTTTGACGAATGTATTGGCACCCCTGACTGGCAGTGAAGCGAAAGATTTAAAAGAAGAGGTGGATATGGCTTCCAAAGCCAATTCCGCTTTTATAAAAGAAATTACTCTGCCAGTAGAAGGGGAGGTCGAGCAAAGCAAACAAGACACCAGAGATCTAACTCTTTGCGAAGTGGTTATGGCGCCCGGGAAATCTGAAGCCCAAAAAAGAAAGAAGAAAGACTACATCTGTGAAATGCAAAGATTTCTGAAGAGACACACCAGCGTGAGAGAAGATGCAGTACTCAAAATCATGAGAAGCAGCGAGGAAGACAGCAGCCCAGGGGAAGGAGGTGAAGGAGAGGAAGCCATCAAGGTTAAAAAGGACTTAGTTCATAACTGGAAGAGATTTAAAAAGAAGATACCATGAGGACTGTTTGTGTCGCATCTGTAAGGAGCTGTTTAACTACTAACCCCAATGGACTTTACTAACTGTATTAACAGAGTGTTTCTGGACGTTGCAAAGTTAAAAAGAAGACCTTCTAACCATGATGGATGCCGAAAAACGGTATTAATTACTAACTAAAACTAACCCATTTTAACAGAGAAAACTTCACTCCACCCTTTTTTCTTTCTCCATCCGTCTACCCTTTCCTTTTCTGATAAAAAGAATAAAATTCTCTCCTTTTCAGGAGAGTTTTGCATTAAAAAAAAAAAAAAAAAAAGAAGCCAGGCTGGCCGCAACAAGGGCCAGGGCCTTTTCCGTGGCGTCCCCTTAGTGGTGGAATGAGCTCCCGGATGACATCAGGGCCTTGTGGGACCTTTTGTAGTTCTGCAGGGCCTGTAAAATGGAGCTCTTTCACCAGGCTTTCAATTAGGGTGCCGCCTTTAACATCATGGCCCTGGCCCGAACACCAACATCATCACCAACGTGGCAACCAACAGCCTGGCAGGAGCCTAGACTAAGAGGTAGGCGATCATTCAAATGTTGAGAGAACGCCGCCATCTTTCATGTTCTGAGTAGTTATGGTTTTATGTACTTTTAACTTAACTCTGTTCTTAACATATTTTGGAGTTTTAATGTATACATTTATATGTATGCTCTGTAAGCCACCATGAGCCTGCTACGGCAGGGAGGGTGGGATAAAAATTTAATAAAGTAAAAGTAAAATAAATAAAAATATTTCTTTCCTTGAAAATCCTACAGGGTCACCGAAATTCGGCTGCAATTTGAAGGCACTTTACATACGTTCAACCACGGACTTTCCTTGGCAACCGTGTATCTAGACTGTACCATTTATTTCTTTTATTTGGCTTTTATAGCATCCATTCCCCAGTAGGGCTCAGATGTGTATTTTGGACTGCAGATGTGTGTTCAGGGGACTGGAATGCTCTTTTGCACAAGAAAATTCCGTCTGGCAGAATGGGCACTTTCACACACACTAAATAAAGCACTTCCAATCCACTTTCAATGCACTTTGCGACTGGATTTTACTGTGTGAAACGGCAAAATCCTCTTGCAAATGGCCGCTGGAGTGGATTGGAACTGGATTATTTAGCGTGCGTGAAACTGCCCTAGGACATGAGGAGGAGGACAGGACTTTCCTACTGTACACTTTGTGGTATAGTAATCTCTCTTTTAAATGCATTCTTTGGAAAAAGCTGAAATAATTGTGAAAACCTATTCTCTAAAGATTTTCCTTGACACACTAGGCTACAGATGAAATTGTGCACAGCCTTCTTGTGCACAACTTTGTTCATTTCTGTCACTGTATCTATATGCCCCTTCTGTTATGTCATGGGGTGTAGTGGTCCAAGAGCTGGATTGGGATCTGGGTGACCCAGGTTCGAATCCCCAATCTGTTATGGAAGGTTAGCATCTGATCACACACTCTCAGACTAACCTACTTCACAGGGGTGTAGTGAGCAGAAAATGGAGGAAAGGAGAACATTGCAAACTGCTCTGGATAAAATTTGGGGAGAAAAGTAAGATAAAAATGAAGCAAAGAAAGGCCCTTTCTGCACCAGACCTTTAATCCTGGTTCAGTGCTGTCTCCTACTGGCTACTCTGCACTACACTCGAGTTTACCCCTCTTTTTATCCTGTTTTTTTTTTTTTGTCGATTCTGCATTACATTGTGGTCACCCTGGATTTGGACCGCCATTGCTCCAAGGTATATGGATCCTGTTTTGCCGCAGGCTTTCCCTCGATCCGGAGTGGCCCTGGTGCAGATTTAAGTGTACAATTTTAAACTCAGTCTCGATCCTCCCTGCCCCTTTCCCGCCATACCTAGGACAATAAACCCTGGTTTACTGTCCACAAGTTTGTAAAACCATTTTGTACAGTGCAACCCTATCACCTGAGCAGAAAAGCCCTCTTGAATAGTTCAGTTTTGCATAGTTTGTGGAAGGCCAGGGGACTGGAAGCTTTCCTGACCTCCTCAGGCAAACCGTTCCACAAAGTGGGAGCCACAACGGAGAAAGCACATGTATGGGCATTTGTTGATTTTGACCATTTGCAGGTTGGCACCTGCAGAAGCCCCTACCAACTTGAGCCAAGTTGTCATGGTGGAGTATAGGAAGCAGGCCTGTAGCCACAGTGGGGCATATTGGGGCCACGCCCCCTTAATTACCAGTCATGCCCCACCAAACTCTTTCCTTAAACTTAGATTTAAAAAAAAACACACCACTTTAAATTTAGCTGCGGTCTTGTGGCGGGGGGGGGGAGAATAAGCAGCAAGGCAAACAAATAAGCACACCACAAGTGTCTCCCCACCCCAGTTGTTACATTTCTTTAACCAAGTCTGGCCTCTCCCCCTCTAAAGACGAGAGACACTACCCAGGTAATTTAATTAACTTTAATTTAACTGCCCCCTTAAAAATTTAAATGCCCCCCAAACAAAAAGATCCTGGCTACAGGCCTGATAGGGAGAGATGGGGTCCCACAAATAGAGAATAGAGTCCCACAAATAGGACTTTAATAGGGAAGGATGCTCCTTCACTGGACGTTTTCAAGCAGAGGCTGGACAACCATCTTTCAGGTATGTTGTAGGGCTATCTTTCGGCTATGCTCCTGCAGAGTGCAGGGGGTTGGACTAGATGACCTGCAAGGTCCCTTCCAACTCTAACATTCTATGACTCTAGGGAAACAAAGGTTTACACAGTTCTTTTGGAGATGCCTGCTTTATCACAACTGTAGAAGACTTTTTCCAGCAGTGACTGATTTGGGATTTTTACAAGAGGTTATTTCCTAAAACTTTCATACGGGGGCGTCTATTAGCTTCACATCCTTCGTAAAGCACAATATGATATGCAAGGCAGAGCTGGTAAACTGCGTGAGGTTCACCCTCTTAAAAAACAGGAAACGCTCAGCAGTTTTGTGTCAGGGGAAGAAGGAAATTTCTTGCAATTCTCATCTCTTTTCAGATTGTCCTTATTAATCAGCAGTGTGCTGAGGTAGCAGCATCATCTGAAAATGAATGAACTTCAAGATTTTGAAGGATGTGACACTGCAGGGGGGGGAATGTGATTCCACACCTGCGAGTCAGAATTAGTTTGCAGGGAGAAACTGCTGCAGAAGACTAATACTGCTCAAGATGTTTAACTCTGAAGCACAGATGATAAAAAGACAGCACCAAAGCGAGAAGAATAAAAGAAAAGAAACAGCAAAGGCAAACAAAAATCTGCACTGTTTACAAAGCTGTCTTTTCCTCCATTCCTCTGAACATCCATCCATCCATCCATCCATCCATCCATCCATCCATCCATCCATCCATCCATCCATCCACTCACCCATCCACTCACCCATCCACTCACCCATCCATCCATCCATCCATCCATCCATCCACTCACCCATCCACTCACCCATCCACTCACCCATCCATCCACTCACCCATCCACTCACCCATCCATCCATCCATCCATCTATCCATCCACTCACCCATCCACTCACCCATCCATCCATCCATCCATCTATCCATCCACTCACCCATCCACTCACCCATCCATCCATCCATCCATCCATCCATCCATCCATCCATCCATCCATCCATCCAATTCTGTTCTACTCTAAGTCCCAAATCCAATTTCTTATGGAATGTAAAATATACCGAAAAGGAATATTCTGTAACATACATGAATTTTGAAGGATTGCCCTCGTCATCCAGCGAAGACATGATACCCTCACTCAGCATGATTACATCCACGTTTTCCGTGGACCCCCCTGAAGCTGCAGAACCCCGCTGATACATTTTGCTAGTCAAATACCAAACTCTGAGTAGCTCACAGGGATGTAAATAGCTCTCCCTTCGCCTGCGTAAATAACTCTCCCTTCCTTCATGTTCTCCTTAATGCAGCCCGGTGAGATAAGCGGCTGATCCTAGGTCCTTGGAGTGAATGATTTCAAGAGGTTTTGGAGTGTTCATTACACCAATACTTCCCCTATGCTTCCTAATTATTATTTCTACTGATAATAAATCCTATTTCTATTAATAACATTTCAATGGCTGAGTTTCATTTTGACTCAGCGTTTAAACCCAACAGGCAGAAGTATGACACATTCAAATTTGATAGTGATTTCCTTGGAAACCTGCGCTTACATCATTCTGAAATTTTGCCATGTGAGCTCTTGTATTTCTAGGGACCTTTGGTGCCAAGTGGTCAGAAAACAAAACAATTAGAAATTAGGCTTAATGCTGTTTTAAGGAAGAGAACGTGGCATGGTGCAGAGCTTGATCTTGTCAGATCTTGGAAGCTAAGCAGGGTCAGTACTAGGATGGGAGACCACCAAGGAAGACTCTGCAGAGGAAGGCCATGGCAAACCACCTCTGCTTCTCACTTGCCCGAAAACCCAAGTGACTTGAGTCAGGCATGGAAGACAGCAAAATGTCAAAATGAGCCACACCACAGTGTTCCTATGCAGGAAACATCCAGTACTGACTTGGGCTGGTGTCACCAGAAGTCAGTTGTGACCTGACAGCAGTTGTTTATGTAACACCGATTTTATGAATAATTTCTGCTCTTACCAATATGAAAACTTGCATGGATCTTCAGCAAAGTACACCTCTAGATTCTAACTGGGTTTTATGCAGTTAACCACAAAATCACATGGCAGGATCAGCAGAACCATTTTTAAATGATCAAATTTAATTGCCCCAGAATACCCATTCCCCCAATCAATTTGGATGAAATTTAGCAGGCATTCCCTTGGATTCTGCACAGAATTTCTACTGATGGAAGGACTTTCTGTCAGTGGAGCCAGACTTTCTCACCTCCTCCTCCTACCGTGGCCCATGATGCCCCCTGATAATCTGCTCCTGGGGGGGGGACAGAAACCCCAGGAACAGCATGAGGGGGAGCTGGAGGTCTGTAACACCAGGGGAGGAGGAATTGGGAGACATCACTCCTTCCATTAGTAGAAATTTTCTGCTGGTTCCCATCCACTGTTCCTTCATGGAGGGCTTCCATCCCTTCAAATTTCATCTGGTTCTGGGTATCCCAGGATAGCCTGATCTTGTCAGATCTTGGAAGCTAAGTAGGGTTGGCCTTGGCTAGTATTTGGAAGGGCAACCTCTAAGGAACACCAGGGTCGTGTCGCAGAGGCAGGCAATGGCAAACCACCTCTGAAATGTCTCTTGCCTTAAAAAACGAGTCTAGCTCACCACCTAGTGGTGCTAAAACTTCTGGCTGCCAGACAATCTACGGATCTCCTGGCTATACTACACACAATGCTATACGGTAATAATAGTAAACATCTGATTCTGATGAGTATTTTTAAAAGTTACAACAAATTGAAACTTCCCATTTCAAATCAATGGGAAACAATTCCAAAATTAATAAAAACAGAAACCAAGCGACAGCTGTTAAGTCAAGGATAAAGCAAAGCAAAATGTCAAAATGAGCCACACCGCAGCGTTTTTCCTCAGGAAACATCCAGTGATCACTCTCCATTGGTTATATTCCAGGAGTTAACTTCTCACTCTGTATTTACTCTCCCATCTGCTTTCTCAATATGTTTATTAGTTACGCATTCCTCTCTGCATATGAGAGGGGAAAAAAAACCTTATGGTCCCCCAGAGGGGAAAAAAGTTCCATTCTCTTCATGTTCTATAAAGGTTTCCCTTGCTTGAAAGCCAGTCAAATCTGACTCTAGGGGGCGGAGCTCATCTCCGTTTCCAAGCCAAAGAGCCAGCACTGTCCGAAGACTTCTCCATGGTCATGTGGCCGGCATGACTAACTGCCAAGGTGCACGGAATACTGTTACCTTCCCATCGAAGTGGTACCTACTTATCTGCTTGCAGTTAACTAGGAACTTCTTCCCAAGCAACAAACGGTTATTAGTTTTTTACTCAGTTAAGAGGTATCTACAAGCCATTTTCGGATCGCGCCTTAAAATAGAAATTCCACCTGCATTTAGCTGCCTGTGTCGCTTCCTGCTATGGGGCCCTAAGAAGCTTTTACATCGAGTATCGATAGGAAGAGACGTTCTTCTCTAACTTTGACTGACTCCACTTTGGTGGATAATAGTTGTTCAAAACCTCTTGTCTGTGCACTTCAGGGGATAAAGTATCTCCCAGCCTGACTCCTCTCAGAGTCCTCGCGCCTGCTGAGAAGTGCGCACAGACTACAAAGCTCATCACATTACCATCTTCTCGCAGGCTCATCTGCTCCTCATTTGCTATTCACGTACATTGCTTGATTCCAATCTCCACAGCCAGCGGGAACTAAACACCTTCCTTCAAAGTTTCCTTCAATTTATGGTGATTGCTATAGAATTCTAATCTCCTCCCTTTCAGACAGGCAGGTCCAAATTTATGGAATTGTCCATGGGACCTTGAGCGGCGTTTCTTCCAGGAGCAAAGGCAATTTCGATTTTACAGGCTTCTTTTACTTCAGAAACACAGGGCAGTAGCCCTCCCTGCAAACAGCCCTACTTCTGTTGCCTATCCTTTTTTTGCATATTTGTGAAAAGCTTTGTTATTCTGCAAACTGGGGAACTATACAGTTTTACACAGAAGCAGGGTTCCCTACCTGCTCTGTGAAGTCTAAGCGTATTTACTCAGAAGTCAGCACCACTGGTTTCAATGCAACTTACTCTTAAGAAAGCATGTGCCGGGATGAAGCTGTAGTGTGTACGGACAGAAGAAGAAGAAGAAGAGATTGGATTTATACTCCGCCCTTCACTCGGAGTCTCAGAGCGGCTTATAAACTCCTTTCCCTTCCCCTCCCTACAATAGACACCCTGTGAGGTAAGTGGGGCTGAGAGAGCTCTTTCAAGAACTGCCCTTTCAAGGACAGCTCTGACAAAACTATGACTTGCCCAAGGTCATCCAGCAGTTGCAAGTGGGGGAGTGGGGAATCAAACCCAGTTCTCCCAGATTAGACTCAGCGCACAACCACTACACCAAATAAAACAATGCTCACTTACTCAGGAGTAATCCTCACTGAAATCAGTAGGACATGCTGGAAGTAAAAATACTTAGGATGGTGCTGTTTATTTACAGTCCTATCAGCGAATGTGCAGGTGAATCCAACACGTGCATACATGGCAGAAAGTGCTATCAGAACTGCTAAGAGCCAACTTGGGCCCCCAGACAAAAGGGAATTTCACATTACCGAGATTCTGCCGGATTGAAGCCGTTTCTGATTCGTCTTGAAGTAAACCGGTACAGGGCTGCCATTTCACACATGGCTTTCTCTGACCGGAAAAGAGCCGAATCAGAAGCGGTTTGGCAATTCAGACTGCACCGCTTTGTTTTCCCGCCGTTTCCCGCCGTGCCTTTTTTTTTAAAAAATGTTCGCTTTAGAGCACTATAGCACCATAGTGCTATAAAACAACACTGCAGGCATTCCAATGGGGTTGCTATGATGCTATTGTGCTATAGCGGGCGAAAAAAGGCGGGAAAACAGCGTATTGGATCCGGGAGAAGAAACTGACGACTACTTGGAAGCGGTTGACAGGTAAAACGCTTCAGCCCCGTTTCCTGAACGGGACAGAAGCGATTCTGTGTGAAATTACAAATATATTCCGGTAGGGAACCAGTTCTAAAACGGTTCTGTCTGAAATGCCAGACCAGAAACCGTTTGGGAACCGTTCCTCTTCCGGATTATATCATCTGTCTGAAATTCCCTAAAGACTTCCACTGCCCCTTGCCTTCAGAAGATGCTTGATAAGAAATGGCATATTGTTATTAACTTTCAGGAGCATTTTCTTGGTTGCCTAGGCTTGCCAGTCCCCAGGTTGGGGCAGGGGTTCCCCCGGTTTTTGGGGCTTGTCCCCGCCACCAGTCAGTCCTCAAACCCTGCCCTCCAAAGCCACGTCCCCGTGTGACTTCCCTGACCTGATGACATCACCTGGAAGTGATGTCATCACGCTGAGGGCATCATGTGGGGAAGCTCTGGTTTAAGGGCAAAAACTCTATGGTTTTAAGCTTGTTTTACCATAGAGTTTTACCCTTAAACTAGAGCATCCCCACACAATGTCCTTGGTGCGATGGCGTCACCCAGAAGTCAGGGACGTCCCAGAATGCCCCCCAAATCCCCCCACCGGAGCAATGAGGGGACCTGGCAACCCTACCCCAGCCCCCCGGGTGACATTGCCTCCTGGAATTTTCTAACCCTGGTTCTGCATCTGCTGTGACCTGGCTGGCACAGGCTGGCTTGCTCTTGTCAGATTTTGGAAGCTCAGCAGGATTGGCCCTGGTTGGTACTTGGATGGGCAACCAACAAGGAAGACCAGGTCTGCTATGTAGCAGTAGGCAATGGATACCACCACTGTTTGTCTCCTACCTTGAAAACTCTGTTGTTGTTGTACTTGTTCAGTTGCACAGTCGAGTCCGACTCTTTGCAACTCCATGGACCGTATCACGCCAGGCCCTCCTGTCCTCTGCCGTCCCCTGGAGTGTGCTCAACCTCATGTTTGTTGCATCAATAACACTGTCTACAGGGTCACTATAGCACCAATAACACCGTCTATAGGGTCACTATAAAACTCTACAGGGTCACTACAAGTTGGCTGCGACTTGATGGCACTTTCCACTACCACAGCCACTCACCCTCTTAGTAGCCCTGACGCCCACTGAAATCTCGGTAGAACTAAAACATGCAGCATATTGTGTTTGAAGGATTCAGTCACTTGAACTGTGTTGCAGGAACAACAACACTGGATCAAAATTCTGGTCTGAGCTCTGTTGCTTTTACAGAGCAAGGAAGAGTCTGTAACCATCCCCATATTTTTTCTTTACAGTGATGGCTTTACAGTTTCTCTAAGGAGGCTTCAGCAGTGGCCATTTAGAAAGCACAATGGAATTGGGCAGAAGAGATCTCTGAGCAGGAGTTCAGAGGAGAACAGGGAAATGGCTGTGAGCTCTTATGGACAGGAAGCAAGAGGTAAAGATGAAGGCAGGAGGTAGCAGAAATCAGCCTGATGCAGGTGCCGGGACTGCCGGAGGACTGGCTAGGGGCAAAATGGCAGGTGCCTTGGTGACCCTGGGCGACCACAGAGGTAGGTAAGTCATGTGAGTTGCTTCCACATGAGGTTCGAGTTGAGCATTGATGGAGGGGACAAAAGGGAACCTTCGTTTGGGGTCCCACAGCAGTTCTTGGAAGCCCGTGGCAGGCTGCTCAGTGGAAAGCAAAACACCTTCAGTCCTAAGAAAGGAAGGTATCTCACAGTTGTGGTAGTGGGGAGATGCGGCATGTGCAAAGCAGATATACATACAGCGGGGTGCTTCTACAATACAATATTGCTTGGGAGCATCTAGATTAACACTAAACGCTCCATACAGCTTCTACCACAGATGTCCTTTAAAAAATCCCAAGGCTACCCCGGGAACTTTAACTCTATCTATCTATCCTTCCATCCATCCATCCATCCATCCATCCATCCATCCATCCATCCATCCATCCATCCATCCATCCATCATCTTCATCCTATCATCCATCCATCCA
Organism: Gekko gecko; assembly: GCA_029375565.1. Taxonomy (NCBI): domain Eukaryota; kingdom Metazoa; phylum Chordata; class Lepidosauria; order Squamata; family Gekkonidae; genus Gekko; species Gekko gecko. The sequence continues at coordinate 20,917,825 of JAPDNY010000004.1, read as the reverse complement.
CCCATCTATCTATCTTTATATTATTTATTAATTATTTCTAAATCAACATTTATATTGTTTATACAGCATAACTACTGTGCTTGGCTGCCTTATATAAGCAAAAGATGGCATAGCTTGGGCAAGGGCATAGTCTAAATTTCAAGAACAGATACCCAACATTGTGTGTCTCTGTGTGCAAGCAAAACACAAAGATAATGGGGGATAAATATGCTCCATGCAGTCATGGACAAGTGCAGAGTTCTAATACAACGTGGCCCAGTTGGCAATGGGAGGTAATATGTTAAGCCAAAAGAACCTTCCCCATTTATTGGTACAGTGTCCAGTATCTTCTATGAACAGGGGTGACAGGAAAGCTCTTAAAAAAGCTCTGTTCAGGATGAAGTTACCCCCCACAATAGATCGCCGCAGTGACTGGAATATTGAGGTAGCACTGATGTCCTTTGCTGCTTAACTAAAATGGGAGAGTCACCTTTGATGATGCACAATTTATTTTCCAAGTAATCTCCTTCTGATGAGTATCGTTAAGAGTTTTGTTAACACGGCGATCGAAGACTGATGAAATGTTGCTGTGCTGAACTCTAAAGACGATTGTTGAAGAGAAGAGGATCATCCACTGTCCTCCTCGAGCAGCTCTAGGAGTTATATCAAAATCTACAGATGTAATACTGCCTATTTGTAAGGAAGGTGTATATAAAAAAGGATACCCTGGACTAGGAGAATGAAAACAGGGGTGCTGGCGGACAGCCAGTGTGATGCAGCAGCTATCTTGCCACACTAAAAATAGGAGTCTTGGGTTCACATCACTGCTCACATTGGGTGACCTTAGGTCAATCAGCCTAACCAAATGACAATAAAGAGGAAGGCTGCGTCCACATACAACCAGATACTGCATTATCACTGCCCTATAGCAATCATTCTAGGGTTGCCAGGCAGGGCCTAACAACCACCGCTTGGAGGAGGAGACTTCGTGGCGGTGGTGGGGAGGCTCCACTGTGGGGGGAACCTCTCTGGTGACATAACAACATTGCTGACAAGATGCTGCCGTTACTCCCTGTGAGCCCAGAAGTGACATCAGTGTGTCACCAGGCGATGTAGAGAATGCTCTGGCATTTGGGCAAAACTCTATGGTATTTTGCCCAAATACTAGAGCGTCCCCAGTGTCATGTTGATGTAACTTCTGGGAGCATGCTGGAGTTTGTCCCCCATTTGCTGCCATTTTCCCTTGGCGAGCCAGCTGAGCAGCGGTAGGGAAGTGCTTGCTGGGGGGCAGGGGCACGGCAAGCCTAGATCATTTATGACTGGATTGTTCTGTGTGGATGAGACAATCCAGGAAGTGAATTATTGTTATTACTCCATGACAGCACGATATCCTATGGGTGCAACCAAGAAGCGGAGAACAATGGATGCCCCTCTCTCAACTTCCTGAATGACGAGCAGGATAAAAAATTGATAAGACATCTTCATAATGTGCGAATGGCCACTGATATCAGAACGGGCTCCTGCCCCTGTCTCTATGAGGTGAGGAACGCAAGGTCTGAGGAGGATGAGAGTAAGGTGAGGCAGGGCACCATTAAAGAACGGGTGGGACAAGGTGCAGGCTGGGTGGGGGATTTCTGTGGCAGGAAGCAGTAACAAGTTAAGAAGTAGGCCTGGTTACATTCTCTGCACTGACTTATTAGTGTTTGGAATACTCCAGAAGGACCTCCCCAAACTCCATCCCCCCAAAAAAGAAAAGGCATGGAAAGCAGGGATAGGATGAGACCTCTATTAGAAATATCCTAGTATTACTTCTCTCCTGGCCATTCCCCAAAGGAAGGGACACATTAATTCAACATTGATATTTTTATTATTTTGGATGCCTTTGTCCACTGTTTCTCACAGGAGTGCTAAGAAGAGAGAAGAAGAGATTGAATTTATGCCCCGCCCTTTGCTTCCCGAAGGAGTCTCAGAGCGGCTTACACGCTCCTTTCCCTTCCTCTCCCCACAACAGACACCCTGTGAGGTAGGTGGGGCTGAGAGAGCTCCTTTGAGAACTGCCCTTGAGAGAACAGCTGTGAAAGAACTCATGACTGACCCAAGGTCACACCAGCAGCTTACGTGTGGAGGAGTGGGGAATCAAACCCGGTTCTCTCAGATTAGAGTTCGCACTCTTAACTACTACACCAAACTAGCTGAGGAGGAAGAAACAAAGAAAGGAAGGAATGGGGAGGGGAGGGGAAGAGTAATGTACTATCTTACAAACTATCTTGGTAATGCGACAGGTCAGAGAGTGATATTATGGTTTGTAATATTCCTCTGTTTCTGAGCATCTTGAATTCCTCAGGCTAGGAGAAAGAAATTGCTTTTCGAGGGCAGACTTCACTGAGCTTGACACGTTAGGACTTCAGTTACTTTTGCTTCTGAAGTTATGCCCTGGTGAATACCTGAAATATTAGGTCTATTGATGACAAAGGTAAGTAATACTTTACTGTCAGAAGCAATTGGTTATAACAGGAGGAAAATCCCTATTTATAAGCAACCAAACAACGTAAGAGCGAAAGGTGGCAGCTCTCTGCAAAAATCAACAACCTTAAGTTATCATTGTCCTGACGGCAAGTTGGCATGTTTCCCTCTACTGCATTTCAGTGTACACTTATGGCAGTGTTAAAAAAGCACCTGCCTTAACACTTAAGAACATAAGAAAAGTCAATGTTGGATCAAGCCAATGGCCCATCCAGTCCAACACTCTGTCACACAGTGGCCAAAAACACCAGGTGCCATCAGGAGGTCCAGCAGTGGGGCCAGGACACTACAAACCCTCCCACTGTTGCCCCCCCCGCCCGCAAGCACCAAGAATACAGTGCATCACTTGCCCTTCTAGTTGCAATGAGGTCTTTAGCTTACTGTTTGAGAACAGCACTGAACTACTTCAGCCAGCACCTGTGTTTAAGTGCTGTATGCATTCTATAAGTAAGCACAAGACCCTCTCAGTCTTTGTCACTGCAGACTTCCACTGCGAAAGGCATTGTTTTGAATCAACGTTCTAAGCCTCAAGTGAGACCTAAGTGGACTGTAAGCTTCTTGTGTTACAATTACAAAGAAACTTGAAAATCTTCCCGCGCACGTGATGAATGGTTGTTACAAGTTAGTGGTTCCCAAACTTTTTCGAGCCACCCCCCCCCCGGTTCCACAAACTCATCTCCAGTGCCCCCTATCGTCCCATATAAAAAACATTGTTCAGAATAGCGGTTTGCACGATCCACTAAAGAAGGTAATAACAACAAAATTCAAAAACAGTAACAATTAATTGTACGTTTATTCAAAATCCAATTTAAACTTTTTAGTTTGATTTATTCAGTAAAATTGATGACACTGATCCAGTGATACCAGCTTTTCAAAACCTGATAGTTTCCCCAAACAGGTATACTGGTCTGGTGGAGTATTGACTAAAAACTCCGATAGTTTCCATGAGATTTCAGCACTATGGAGAGGCAGAAACCTGGAATGCCATTGCCAGCTTCTAGCCTCTAGCCTGGTCAATCATAAATAAGTGAACAATGTGGTCAAAGAGGCCAACCTCCAATGCCCCCAACATCCCCTTGCCTCTTGGCACTTCCTAAGTAATCTCCCCCCAGGGTGAGGTACCACTCACTTTGGGAACCACTGTTATAAGTGTGTGCCAAGCTTAATTATTCTATAACTCTGAATACAGTTTTCAAGATCTCACTATGTAGCTGATCTTGTGTCACAATTGCTCTGGCAGGCTAGGCAAAGCATGGAAAATCCCAAAACACAGGCGGAGGTCGAGGCACCAGATCAGGCAGAAAGACAAGAACGGAGTCCCACAATATTTGGTCAGTACATAGTCTAAGGTTACCAGCGGTTTGCAGTCAGAGTCTCAGAAGCCATAGTCAGGAGTCAGGTTACACAAAGCCGAAGTCGGGGAACCAGGGAGGACGTCACGCAATCCGAGGTCAAGAGCTGGGAGAGTCAGGAAGCAAATCAGGAGACAGGAACGCAGGGTCCGAGGTGCAGCGATTCGTCTAAACGACTAGTTGCCAGCACGAGTTGGGGATTCAAGAGAGCCGCCTTAAAAGCTGCTTGTTAACTAATTACCGGCTGCTCCCAGAGTCCTGGCTTCTGTCAGTACTCTGGGCTGAGAGAACGCCGACCTCGCATGCGTGCTTCTTTGCGTCGAGTTGCCAGGTCTCGTCGTCTTTGATCTCTCAACCGATTCACAGCTGGAGGAGAATCAGGAGGCGTGGTGCTCGTGCTTGGCTCTGCAGGAGCGGCTCCAGGTGTGAATTCTCCTGTTAACGGGTGCTCATCCTCTGCAGGACTTAGGCTGGTTCCTTCCAAGGGTGCAGGGAGCTCATTCTCAGGCATTAAAGGTACAGAATCCCCAGGATCAGGGTCCACAGAATCGGGCAGCACGGTGGGCATGACACCTTGTTTTTAGTTATGACCCTCCTACCTATGTTAGTGAAGCAAAGTCTTTTGGTTTCCCCTGCCTTTGAAAAATGAGTTCAAGGGAAGACAAAATTGAAGGGTACCGTATTTATTACACATAATCCCAGTGGGAATCAGAGGGCTTCCGAGGGATATATTTTATGACAATTCTGACAATTTTATGACAATACAAATACGATTTCGTGGCGATACAAATTATGACAATTCTGGAGCCTTGCTTCCATGGCTGCCAGTGTAGAACAGACATTTTTGTCGAAATGATATGTTATTTGTTAAACTCGAGGGAGAAGAGTGTCAGCGGGATCCTAAATTTTTGCTGTGTTGTCTATATTTGCGGCTCGGTATTCATTTTAGACTCTTGAGTACTGAAGCCCATTTTGGCTGGATGGGTAAGGAGATATCCCAACAGGACAGAAATCTCTGTCCTTCAGCACACACAGAAAAACACACACACACACACATCAGTCTTGTCATCCATGGCCTGGTTAGCTGGGTCAGCCCATGCCCAGGGTGGCGATAACAGCCACAGAAAGAAAGCCCACAGTGCCTCTATTACATAAATGGAAACAATGCAGCTTTAGCAAATTAGGAGAGTGTGGCCCACGCTCAGGGACCTCAAATGTTGTAAAAACACCATAACGCAGCGCTAAAGATACACTTCAGATAACACGGAAAGCTTGTAAAGGCAAGCCGCGAAAGACACCCTGCTGGCTGTGAATCTTTGAAAGGCTACAACATTTATGGGGGGGGAGGGGAAGACAAATGCGGAGATTTAATAAATCAGAAGGCCCTTATGGATGTCTCTTTGTCTGGGAAGGCACAGAGCATGGCAAATGCCCTGGGGGGAGATGCAATAAAAAGGAGAGGACTGTTGTATCAGCCTTATTTGTGCTGGTGGGTGGGTACGAAATGGCCGAGCCACAGAGCTTAACAAGTAAGCGGCAAAGTAAGAAAAATCCATGAACCCTAACTAATCTCTGGGTATATTAATCGAAAGGAAACAGCACCACAGACAGTGAGATATAACAGAGAGTTCTAGACTTTGTCAACTGCTAACCCCCCCCAACAATCTCAAATAACATTCTACTAGCTTATTTTAACCAGTGTCTTTGCTATCTTACTGTAGTCTAGAATTCTTGTTACTTTTTTTCCACCTTACCATTATATTATATACTTTTTATTAATAATTACATTGATGATTCTTAATTTCTTATTTCCCTTTTGTTTTGGTTAGAAGTCCAGGCATTTTAGTTAGTATTTTCTTCTATCCAATCATAAATCTTGACCTCTTAGTATCATAGTCAGTTTATCCATCTCGGCAGTTTCCAATATTTTGGCTATAACTTCTTCTTTTGTAGTACTTCCAATCTCCCTTTTATGTGTATGTTTGTTGTTGTTGTTTATCTGTTTATCTTATAAAATTGAAATACAAATACTTGAAAACAACAACAACATTCTACTAGCTCCACCATTCCTATTTGATACCGGCCAGAGCAAGATCCCGCTTACCTAATTTAGAGTAAATTAATTATATTTGCCTGTGAGATAATTAACTGTTGCTAGAACAAGGCAACAGGTAGGATGATTCATTTTAAATTAAAATGTAACAAGCGCTCACCTTGCCACAGTTTGCTTCTATTAACCTCTCTGACCAACGGAAAATGGGCAAGGAAGTCTTACACTGTATTAACTAGTCAACAACTAGCAAAATTAGGGGAGCAGGAAAGACATTCCGAGATAGCACGGCCTAACAGTTCTCTTCTCAGCTGCTACTACAAAAAGCAAGAAGGGGGACAGTAAGGGTGCCCATTTCTGCTTGGGAAACGCCAGGAGATTTGGGAGTGGAACCTTTGGAGGATGGCGTTTAGGAAGGGGAGGGATCTCAGTGGGATGGAATGCCATAGAGTTCACCTTCCAGAGCGGCCATTTTCAATAAGTCTTTGTCGTCTGGCCATCAGCTGTAATGCTGGGAGATCTCCAGCCAGCTTGGTGTAGTGGTTAAGAGCGGTGGACTCTAATCTGGAGAAGCAGGTTTGATTCCCTGCTCCTCCACACAAACCCTTCTGGGTGACCTTGGACCAGTCACTGTTCTCTCAGAACGCTCTCAGCCCCACCTGCCTCACAAGGTGCCTGTTGCAGGGAGAGGAGGGGAAGGCGATTGTCAGCTGCTTTAAGACACATAAGGCCTGCTGGGTGACATTGGGCCAGTCACAGTTCTCTCAGAACGCTCTCAGCCCCACCTGCCTCATAAGGTGCCCGTTGCGGGGAGCAGAAGGGAAGGAAATTGAAAGCTGCTCCAAGAGTCCTTTGGGTAGTGAAGGGCGGGGTCTAAAACCAACTCCTCCTCCCACCTCCCACTCATCCTCCCCTCTCCTCCTCCCTCTACCTGTAGGCTGCCAACCCTAGGTGAACTGAACCCCACGCTACTCGTTCTCCACTCCTCACAACAGGAGTACCCATGGAGCACCAATCACCTACTTGACTGGAGAAATGTACCTTCTGAGTTGTTGTCCCCATGCAGAAACCAGCTGGCGCTTAGTGCTATAGAATGACAAAGCTCAAGCAAATCTTATGTTGTGCACGGGCAAATTATTTCCCATGTCTTGTCCTATGAAATCCTGGTTTTGGTTTCTTCCTCCTCTTTAATGTTTTATATTTTCACCTCATTGATCTGAAATAGTCTCCCTCCCCACAAGGTTGCCAGGAACCCCTGGCAACTGGCAAGGAGGTGGAGGGGAAGGAACTTATGGCCGGAAAACTAGGCCTATACCTGTGTCACCAGCAATGCAGTGACATCAATTCTGGCATGCACAGAAAGTGACGTTATCACATCTCTGGCAACGTTCTGGTAATTGGGCAAAAACTCCATGATAGTAGTCATTTTTACCATAGAGTTTTTGCCCGAATACCAGAGCGGCCTTGCGTTACCAGTGACATGCTGATGTTACTTCCAGTACATGCTGGAAGTGATGCTGCTGTGTTGCTGGAGACCCAGGCTGAGACCTAATTTTCCTGTCAGTAAGTACCCTTCTAGCCAGCTGATTGGCATCAGGGGGAGCAGCTCCAGAGTGGGGGATCCCCTGCCCCTGACGGGGGACTAGCAGTCCCCCCCCCAATCTCAACCCCAGTTTCAGAAACCATCTTACACCTGCTCCAACAGTCCCTATTGACCAAGAATAGCCCCTGTGCTCTGATTCCTGTTAGTTGTCATCTCTATTTTAAGGAAGCGCTTCTAAAAATGCTTGCTAGTGTGTGTATGCTAGAGTTAGAAAGGGACTTAGAGGCCATCTGCTACAACCTCCTGCTCAATGCAGGACATCCAAAGATACAGCATCCCTGACAGATGGCTATCCAGACCCTGCTTGAAGTTCTCCGGAAGGGATTGTTTCAGTAGTGGAACTCCTCTTACCATTTGGAATTTTCTACTCAGATTCAACTGATCTCTAACCCCCCTGAAACTGAAGCTGAGAGTGTAATCATAATTAAGTCCAGGCTTAAGTAGACTGCCATTTTTCACATTCTAGCTCCATTCCCAATGACATCTGTTGAATGACTGCAGACTGGTGTATATGCCCATTAGTGTGCACTAAAAGGCAGACATTTATTTCACACATTTTTAGCTTGCCCTTCCTACAGGAAGACATACATGATTCTCTCCCCCTCCAGTTTATATTCACAACAAGCCTTAGGGTTAGACTAATAATAACTGACCCGAGGTCACACAATTTGTTTTATACTGAGGAGAACTTTGAACTTAGGTCTCCTCAGGCCGAGCCTGACCTTCTGATTATTACACAACCCTAGTTCTTTGGGCAGTGTACAACCTGCTGTCAAGCTCAGGGAGTGACCCTGGATGTGAGATGAGAGATATTTTAAATGCACAAGAATATCTGTCTTTTCATCCATGCAGTATTGGAGGGTATACTCTCACAGGGGCCCACAGCTCACTTGAAGAGCACGTTCTGAATGTGTACAGAACATCCCAAGTTCAATACCTGGCATCTTTAGTTAAAGTTATCAGGTGGGTAAGATGACTGCTGGAAACTCTGGAGAGGTGCTGTCAAACAATACTGGACAAAGCAGGCCAATGGTCTTTATTAGTATAGCACAGCTTCGTGTGTTCAGAGAAGGATTTCTAGAGGCAAGAAGTACTGTTCTCCATTACTTTGCCTGCCATGAATCCTGTCCCCTGAAAAATTCCAATCCACTCAGTTTCTGAAGAGCTGAGGGCGTATGAAAACATCCAAGTTGGTGTTTCCATAGTGATATATACATTATCCAGTCAGGATCACTTAATGAAGAACCAATGGGTATTTAGTCATTTGACAGAGCTAACCTTTTCCTCAGCTTTGTCAACCAAAAGATCTTGCACCGTTAATAATGGCACTGTTATTCGTATATCTTTTTGCCTCCAGCTCTTTCTGGCTCAGCAGTTCCTTGCCCAGGTGAGGGAAAGGGCTCCAAATCCCTCTTTTCTTTTTCCTGACAGAGAACCACACACTTTTATTATTTGGATATTCTATTCTACTGCTCACCCTTGCCCCAAAGGTCTATTCTCTTTACTTGAATGATGGCCTCACACTGCTCTTGCATTATGATAGATTTCCTCTCACTACATTATCCTCATATCCTCCCCAGGTAATTTATATTTCTCTCATGTGGCAAACAGTAGGTCCTTGGAGGTGGTTCAGGTTGGGGAAACAGTAGAGAGGAGAAAACCTGAAGCTCCTCTCCCCATATGGCCATTGTCCATCCAGACTTGTGAGTACTGGGAACTGAGGTCCAATACAGAACTCACAGCATGTGCCTTATAAGGACCTGAGGTGGACATAAGGATAATGTAGTATATGATTAGGCCCTAAATCACAGGGTAAGACAGGTTAAAAATTTAACTCACAAACGGTGGCCAGAATTTTTCAGGTAACTTAGGGCACTGTGAAATAACCATCAGGGCCTGTGGTACGCATAGCCATTTTCCCTGTCCTGTGATCTCTCTGGTTTTCAGAGTCCTGAAGTGGGACAGCAAAAATGAATGTATTTTTCCTCTGGCTAAGGTTGCCAGTTCCAGGTTAGGAAATGCCTGGAGATTGTGTGTGTGTGTGTGTTGATGCCTGGGGAGGGGAGGGTTTACAGAGGGGAGGGAGCTAAGCGGGGTACAATGCCATACATTCCACCATCCAAAGCGGCCATTTTCTGTCATGTGGAGATCAGTTGTAATTCCCGGAGAAGAAGAAGAGATTGGGTTTATATCCCACCCTTCACTACCAGAAGGAGTCCCAGAGCGGCTTACAATCCCTTCCCCTTCTCCTCCCCACAAAAGAAACCCTATGAGGTAAGTGGAGCTGAGAGAGCTCTGAGAGAACTGCTCCTGAGAGAACAGCCCTGAAAGAACTCATGACCGACCCAAGGTCACACCAGCGACTGCATGCAGAGGAGTGGGGAATCGAACCGAGTTCTCCCAGATTAGAGACCGTGCTCCTAACCACTGCACCAGACTGGCTGTAGAGATCTCCAGGCCCCACTGGGAGGCTGGCAATTCTATCTTTGCCCTACTTTTTTTTTTTTTTTTACCAGAGACCAAGAAAACCAACATTTGTGTCATGGACAGTGAAGGCACTGTCATTCCACTTTCAGTTCTCTGACTGTAGACAGCCTTAAATATACTGTACAACAGACTGGGGTGTTTTTTTTTTTGTTTTGTTCACACTCCGATCAGTTTGAGCAGACGTGTTAAAGCCACTAACTACAGGCCTTTCCTCTGGTTTTCCTGCTGTTCTCAAACAGCCCTGCTTCTCTAGCAGCCTTCCTAAAATAATGGAATAGTCGCAGGCCTCCAAAGCTGTGGTAATTGAAGGCGGGCTGAGGGAAGACAGCGGTATCTGCAACCTTGCCATTAAACCGTTTCACAGGATCTCAACGCTCAGCCTGCATGCAAAGAGAGCTACTGGGCCTGAAAATGAAACGGCGGCGCACTCAGTGATGCAGCTGACAATCTTTCATCTCGGCGGATCCTATCAATTAGGAGCAGCGCTACAAGCCACGAAACTACTTATTGGTACAGACAATCGTAACAGCAGCCAGACTGCAGAGGCAGGATTCTTATATGTGGATGAACAGTGACGAGCCGCGCACAGAGAGCTAAGTTCATATAGAGTATGTGTTTTCCTCTGCTCTGTATCTCCATGTAGGGCCGTGGACAAATGTAATGTGTAAATTGGGGGACTCATCAGTCCACTCATGACATTACACCCAAAGAGTGATTAACATATGGAATTCACTGCCACAGGAGGTGGTGGCAGCTATAAGCATGGGCAATTTCAAGAGGGAATTAGATAAACATATGGAGCAGAAGTCCATCAGTGGCTATTAGCCACAGGGTATAGATAGGAACTCTCAGTCTGGGGCAGGTGATGCACTCTGTTCTTGGTGCTGGGGGGAGGCAGCAGTGGAAGGGCTTCTAGTGTCCTGGCCCCACAGCTGGCACCTGGTATATTTTGGCCACTGTGTGACACAGAGTGTTGGACTAGATGGGCCATTGGCCTGATTCAACATTGGTTTCTCTTATGTTCTTATGACATTCTCCCCCCCATTCCCCCCCTATATTACAGGACTTGCTTGTGGCCATATCATAAAATATAACCATCCCCCCACCATATGTATAGCTGGAGATGACTGGTCTACGTGGCTCATATGGAAGAAAACAAATGTATGGATTAGTTTGTAAGGGCACGGAACATGAACTAGAGACTATTATAACAGGACCCATCTCTCTCTCTCTCTCTTGTACCATGGTAATTTTCAGAGGAGAGAATTGCTGGCCAGCTCTCTACTTACTTTATTGCCAACAAAGCAAATGGTCAGAAGCAACGCTCCCTCTAAGCTGTAGAGTCTTGTGAGCAAAAATTCTACTTTGTGAGCTACTGGCATTAAAGTTGTGAGCGAGCGATTTGGCTACTGCATAAGTTAGTCTGCTCTGAAGCCATCCTTCCTGAGCTAAGAGACAAATGTGTGAGCTGGAGGCTAAAAAACTATGAGCTAGCTCACACTAACTCAGCTTGGAGGAGACACTGGTCAGAAGGTGGTACTGCAGCCCAAAGCAGAGTCTACAAAGCTTACATAAGAACATAAGAGAAACCAATAGTGCATTCAGTCCAATACTCTGTGTCACAAAGTAGCCAAAAACCAGTTGCCATCAGGAGGTCCACCAGTGGGTCCACAATTCCAGAAGCCCTCCCACTGTTGCCCCCCGAGCACCAAGAATACAGAACATCACTGTCCCAGACATAGTGTTCCCGGTGCACCTTGTGGCTAGTAGGCACTGAGGGACCTCTGCTCCATATGTTTATCCAATTCCCTCTTAAAGCTGTCTATGCTTGTAGCTGCCACTGCCTCCTGTGGCAGTGAATTCCATGTGTTAATCACTCTTTGGACGAAGAAGTACTTCTTTTTAATCTGTTCTAAGCTTACTGCTCATCGATTTCATTGAGTGGCCACGAGTTCCTGTATTGTGAGAAAGGGAGAAAAGTACTTCTTTCTCTTCCTTCTCTGTCCCATGCATAATTTTGTCAGTCTCTATCTTGTCACCCCTTAATTGTCGTTTCTCCAAGCTAAAGAGCCCCTGACCTTCTGACTTAGTCTTGGTTTTCCAGGGCCAAAGCACATGTGTTAAAGCATAGCATTGCCACAGATCCTACAAACAGATCTCCCTGTATACCCAATACCTTGGACAGCACCTCTGTGTGTATGGTTTATAGGAGTGGAGACTCTGTGCTGATATTAGGCTGAACACACATGCAGTAGGTATACTGTGAGTTTCTCAGCAAACCTGTTGGGTACTTGTAACTACCTCGTTTGACACTCATGATCAGACTGTGAGCAGATCAGGGGTATGTTCGGATTGCATCAAATAACTCTAACAGCTACCAAACAAATTTGCAGATGCCCGCTGGTCAGAAACTGACTTACAGCTGATGGGGGAATCAGTGAAATAACTACCCAATGAAGGTGCAAAAGAGAGAGGAGAAAAAGCCCGCCCAGTGGGTCTGAAATAGATGTAATTCTTCTGAGCCACCCACTGTAAAATGGAGAGGAGAAAGAGCTAGTTTATGTCCTCCCCCTCCCTCCCCCGCAACATAGAAACATAGAGCTGGAAGAGACCTCAAGAGTAATCTAATCTAAACTCCTGCACAACACAGGAAATTCAGAATTACCTCCCTCCCCTTCCTCAGTGACCCCTGCTCTATGCCCAGAGGAAAGCAAAAAACCTCCAGGATCCCTGGGCCAATCTCACCTGGAGGAAAATTCCTTCCTGACCCCAACGAGGCAATCGGCATTACCCCGGGCATCTAAGAAAGGGCCACGACAACCCAGCACTGACTCGTCCCTTCCTGACCTCCCTCTCGTGGTCTGCCTAAGTTCACAGAATCAGCATGGCTGTCAGATGGCCATCTAGCCTCTCCTTAAAAACCTGCAAAGAAGGAGAGCCCGCCACCTCCCGAGGAAGCCTGTTCCACTGAGGAACTGTGCTAACTGTTGGAAAGTTTTTCCTAAAGTTTAGGCGAAAAATCTTTTGGTTTAATTTCAATCCATTGTTTCTGGTCTGACCTTCTGGGGCAACAGAAAACAATTCCACTCCTCCCTCTATATGACAGTCCTTCAAACAGAAGCCAACAGCCGGGGCGGGGAGAAGAGAAGGGAAATCAGCTGGGCTCCTGACACCCCCCCCCCAAAAAAAACCCCACAACTGCTGCAGCTCAGGAAGCCTGGGAGGCAGCAACATTTCCAGAATGGGAGTTCACAAGAACCCAACTTCCCTCTGAACAGCTCGGAGGCCACTCCGGATCTCTCCCCCTCCAAAAAAAAAAAAGACACACACTTTGTTAGGTACAGAGCAAAATTTTATCAGCAGATCAGAAGCTGACTCCCAGCTGATCCCTCATGCGAGAAGCCTGTTCCTGCGAATCCACACAAACAGGCTGCAAACAGCCAAACAACCCTTGACACAGAGAGTACTCCATCTTTCTGTGTTATACCTCTGAGGATGCCAGTCACAGCTATTGGTGAAACGTCAGGTCTTACAATGCCAAGACCATGGCCACACAACCCAGAAAATCTACAGCAACTAACCCCACAATTAATTGGCTGCTTGAACACCACTGGCAAACAGGAAGTGAACTGAACTGATCGGTGTTCAAGTATCCCTAATGGACAGCAGGCACATGTTCCAGCTCTCTCTTCTGCGCATGCTGTCAGCTGTTTATGTGTATAGGGCTAGAGTAGCCTATAGTTTAGGACCTGGCTCAGCATATACTTCCAAAGCAGAAGCCTCCAGGTTGAATCCAGACCTTTCTCTGCTTGGATATCCTCTGCCAGTCAGAAGAAACAATAGTGAGTTAGAAGGTTAAATGAATATACTGCCAAATCCCTGCCACCAACCTGTAATTCCAATGGGGCTGGTTTGTGGGTGGCAAAAGCCTGCTAATCTCATGTGCTGATTGAAGCCTTCAAGCTGCTTTTTACCACCTCACAAATATATGAAGCAGCAGCAGCTACATTTGAACATGGCTGGGCCCCACTGAGTTTGAGGAGACATTGCCTGGGAGAGGTAAGTCTCTTTCCTTGACTTCTGATTTCCCAGTATCAGGGAGGGTGATCTTACTGGTTTAAAAGAGGTCCCACACAGGTCCCAGGTGGTTGTTGTGTTCTTTAATGCACATAATAGTCATGACGGGCATTTTTTTTTTGTGGTATTTTGTGGCATGTCAAAGAGAAGAAATTGTAAGCCGCTCTGAGACTCCTTCAGGTAGTGAAGGGCGAGGCATAAATCCAAACTCTTCTTCTACTTGTGGCATGTCAAAGACTATCTAATTACCATTGTGTGGACTCTCCTTGGGAGCTACTCTCCCATCTGCATACGAGCCAAATCTACTGCCTTTCTGGATGCTGAGTTATAAATACCAGGAGTTTCTTGCTGTTTTGTGAATAGCACTCATTTGCTCCTTTAAGTTTCTGTGATTTCCTAGCAGTGGACCATCATGAGAAGATAAAACTCACTGGAAAAGACGGTAATGCCAGGAAAAGCTAAAGGCAGTATGAAAAGAGGAAGACCACACCTAGGAGAGATTTGTTCAGTAAAGGAAGTCCTGGTTCTCAGTTTGTGAAACATGAACAAGGCTGCTGATAGGACACTTTGGAAGGCATTGGACCATAGAATTGTGGCTGATGGTGGGGCTCGGGACAATGCATCCACCTGGATTGGGTCAGAGCTGGGGTTTCCTGTCTCACTGCCAGTGTTGATTTCTCCGTGCCTGTTACCCCTCTGCATGTCTCAACAAAGTCCAGTCACACCTGCTAATATTGTCATCTGCCTGCTAGCATCATTCGGCACCTGAAATTACTCCACTTTCCAATGGATAGGATGGATGGACTCTCATACTGGCCTGTATCTGAAGAAATGAGCAGTGACTCCTGAAAGTTCATCCCCTGCCACATATTTTATTAGTCTTTAAAGTGCTACTGGACTCTTGGCTCTTTTCTACTGCTACAGACAGACTAACATGGCTTCCCATCTTGATCTGTCTCAAAGGATCACCGTAAGGTCAGTAGAGACTTGGTGGTGGTGGTGGTAATAGTAGTAGTAGTTTATTACAGTCTTTAGACCAGCACACAGTTTAATCAAACATAAAATACAATAATAATCCTCCCCTCCCGAATTTTAGAGCTTTAAAGGTGCAATTCCTGTAATTTGAAAATTAATGCGCAGAATTTAACAACGTGACATATAACCTTAGAATTATTATAAGATAAAAACCAATGGAAGCCTTGCTTTATTTGTGCTTACAGGGCCAGGGATCACATCAAGTAATGGAGTAATAATTCCAGGATGTACCGCCCTACAGAGTGGACAGCTGAAGAACATGTACTCTACAGACTCAGCCTCCCTTAGGGAGCAAGAGCATAACCTTTCTGGATAGGGGATTTTATTGACTTGATGGCACATAACACACACAATGGTATCTCTCTAAACAATGTGCCTAAGCATATCTTTAATAATTTGTCCAAGGAAAGGAACTGGCCAATCTTCTGCATAGCTTGATAATGTTTGGGGAACAACATAGACAAAGTTCCGCCTGAGGCTTAACGTCTCCCCAAGATGGCACCAGAGGAAGAGAAAATTGCATCTTATGGCTTGAACATTAATTAACTTAAACAGAAGTTCTCTGAAATAACTCCTGCATTTCCCAGAAATGAAACTACTATACAATTAAGGGTAAACTTGGGTTATTGGTCAAGTGACCCCCCCTCCTCCAATAACTTCGGCTCGCCATAAGCTTTGGGAAGCTCAAGAAGAATGTAAGCCATATGTGGTCAGTGCAGCCACAGCATCATGTATCTTTATCTTGCATACAGGAAATTCAACATAACCAGAGAATATTTCGGGATTAATCTGCAGGGGACTTGCAGCAAGAATTTTAGAACAGTCAGTTTTTCTACAACACAGTTAAGGCGTAAACAAGATTAAATTAACATACCAACACTGTGTGTACATTTATAAGACAAACAGAAAGGTTTCCACAATGTCTAAACACACTTATAGTTTTCATCTTCCAAGCTGCTTACAAGCAAATCAGGCCCCAGCTACACTGGGGTAACAGTTCAAGGGTTTTACAAATGTGCTTGAATACTACAGAAGCCTACAAAAGCTAAAAACCCAGCTGGCATTACAAAGAAGCAGCGTCCCAAAGTTGACGAGAACCTTCTGTATTTTTTGATGCCACATAGCTCACTGTAATGCCAAAAAACTGTCATTGTCGATCATATATTTCTAATTCTGAAACTGGCTCTAAGGTGCAGATCAGCAAATCTGCACAATGGGGCCACACAGGGATAGAGAAGGTGTTTCTGTAATTTTAAAAGTGTATTAACCCCTGCAATGTAGACATTCTGTCGCACAACCACAGAATTGCAGAATTCAATTCTGTAAAATGTAGCAACGGTCACTACTTTAGCTGGCATTAGACAAACCTATGGAAGAGAATGGTCATAAGCCACAAAAGTCTAAATGGAACCCCCGTATTTAGAGGCAGTAACCATCTGAATACAAGCGCTGGGGCCCAATGATGTATGCAAGCATATGACAGGAAGTCAGGTGACATCACATGACATAATGAGGGGAGGCAGGGTTACAACTTCATGGGTGTCATCGCTAAGGCTGTGGACAGCAGACTGAGAGATGCAGGGTCAGGAAATACAAGACGAGTAACCGGAGATGTGCCGTGGTGAGGAAACGAGCCAAGGGTCAGAACCATGAAGAATCCTCTCCACCCTGACCGACCTTGCCTGCTGTACCTCTCACATGCATGAAAAGGGAAACAAGAGACTTGGCACCCTTAACTCTCTATACGTAGTGGTAGGCATTTCCTAAAGGCAGCAATACAGCCCCCCCCCCAGCTCTAAATATGTTTGAATTGCAGCAGGTGAGGCTCTATGAACCATCTGAGGGTCTCAATCCATATGTTGAAGACCACTACTTTAAGGCATGTAGGGTGTAGTATGATTACCTTAAGTCATTTTGATCCACTCATGAATTCCTAGGTTGGGGGAATCATCGGGGCAGGAAGGAAATTATGCTCCTTAGGGAAGCCTCCTTTGCACTATGAGAACTCTTGGTGCTAATGTATTGCACGTACATGTATAAAAACGTTGTTCAGGAAACAAACTCACAATAATGATGGCATGTTGATAGAACAGCGTCAATTAGAACCCAAACCTTTCCTCTATTACCAGCTAGCACCCTCGTTGTGGAGAGCGAGGAAGTGCCTATGGCAAGACATTCTCAGAAATCTACGCTCATCAGGCACAAAATGGGCTTTTGAAAGCTAGATGTCTACCCATGATGACATGAACCCCACGTAGGCTATACTGCATTCCAAAAAAACCTCTCAGTTACGGGACTGAGAACAAAGGCTCGGGATTCTATTTTTCTTTTTTATGCACCAATGTGCAAGTCAATGAGCTGTAACTGGATTAAACATTTGAGTTCCATCAAACTGCACATGGATACTGGCAGAGCAGAACAGGCATACTTTACATTCTCTCTCTCTCTCTCTCTCTCTCTCTACGGTAAGCTGGTGGAGGGGAGGAAGGTGCTTGTATATTCATATCAGAGAGAGATTCGCTTTCAGCATATGTATCAGACAGCTGTCACTCCATGTGCTATCTGAACAAAACCAGACAACTGATTTCGATATATGAACAAGCAGCAAATAGGTGGGTGGAAAGAGGCACTCGGGAAATGTTTGTTGGGTGAAATGCTTACAGGGGCTGTTGTCAAAGAGGATCAGGCTGATCCCTGTATAGATTGAAAGTCCACATTTATCATTAACAGAAAACTGTAGCTGTGCGCCATGTCCCCCGTCCCCCCCGTTACAAGGAGACAATATGTTTTCAGTTGAGGGGAGCGGCGGTCATTGGAACATGTCAGGCGGGTCCACGGATTATAGCCCTGGCCCTTGCCTTGCTATCGACAGCCTGTGCCTGCTGATTATATCTGGGAAAGATCAGTGAGCTGAACATCTAGATAATCTATTGAATGCACTCAGATGGTACCGACATCGTTATGAGATTAAACCAACATGCTAGCACTTTATGATACTGGATTGTTTTATAATGAACAGTTTTTAGATGTTTCTATGGTCATTTAATTCTTATTTATGTATTTACTTTCATGTAAGCCACCCTGAGCCTGCCGTGGTGGGGAGGGTATAAATTGAAATAATAACAATAATAACAACAACAACAACAACAACAACAATAATAATAATAATAATAATAATAATAATAATAATAATAATAGATTGGATTTATACCCTGCCCTTCACTTGGAGTCTCAGAGCGGCTTACAAACTCCTTTCTCTTCCCCTCCTCACAACAGACACCCTGTGAGGTAGGTGGGGCTGAGAGAATTCTAACACAAACTGCTCTTTCAGGAACAGCTGTGCCAGAGCTTGTGACTGACTCAAGGTCACATCAGCAGGTGCAAGTGGAGGAGTGGGAAATCAAACCCGGTTCTCCCAGATTAGAGTCCACACATTTAACCATTACACTAAACTGGCTCTCAATAAATAGCCAAGATCATGGCCTAAAGGCAATGGACTCCAATGGTGGCATTGGGAGTGACTGGAATGAAATCTTTTGACAATTGTGATGATATGAACATAAAAGAATCCCTCCTCGGAGGAATTTATGCTCATGGTTTTGAGAGGCCTTTAGCTATTCAGCCACAGGCTATTATTCCATGAGGAGTAGTAGTAGTAGTAGTAGTAGTAGGAGGAGACTGGATTTATACCCCGCCCTTCACTCAGAGTCTCAGAGGGGCTTACAAACTCCTTTCCCTTTCCCTCCCCACAACAGACACCCTGTGAGGTAGGTGGGGCTGAGAGAGCTCTCAGAGAACCGCCCTTGAGAGAACAGCTGTGAGAGAACTTATGACTGACCCATGGTCACATCAGCAGCGGCATGCAAAGGAGTGGGGAATCAAACCCAGTTCTCCCAGTCCGCACTCTTAACCACTACACAAACTGGCTCTCTCTCAAAGAGTATGACGTGATCACTCAAGCTCAGTCAGGTACTGGCAAGACAGTCACATTTGCTATTTCCACCCTGCAACAGTTGGAGATTGAACTCAAAGTGACCCGAGCACTGGTAATGGGCCGTACCAGACAACGGGCTCAACAGATCCAAAAAGTTATTCTGGCTTTTGGTGATTATATGGGTGCAACTTGCCATGCCTGCGTTGGTTGCACAAACTTTGCAATGAGATGAAAAAGCTGCAGGCGGAGGCTCCCCATATTGTGATGGGAACACCCATATGGATAAGAACATAAGAACATCACAGAAGCCAATGTTGGATCAGGCCAATGGCCCAGCTAGTCCAACACTCTGTCACACACTGGCCAAAAATACCAGGTGCCATCAGGAGGTCCATCAGTGGGGCCAGGACACTAGAAGCCCTCCCACTGCTGCCCCCCTGCCCAAGCACCAAGAATACAGAGCATCCCTTGCCCCAGCCTGAGAGTTCCTATCTATACCTTGTGGCTAATAGCCAGTGATGGACCTCTGCTCTGGATCGAAATGTTTGTTTTTGATGAAGCTGATGAAATGTCGAGCCGGGGTTTTAAGGATCAAATCTATGAAATTTTTCAGAAGCCGAGCACAAACCTTCAGGTTGTGCTACTTTCTGCCGCTACGCCAATGGATGTATTGGAAGTTCCTATAGGGAAACTGATTCTGCTATCCTGATGTGTGTGTTTCCTCCGCCCTGTCAGCTGCAGGTAGTGAAGCAGATGCAGTGGGGTGGGGGAGATGCCCAATACAATGACATCAGGACCTGAGTCCAGTTGTGATATGAGTTGAGAAGGGACAGTGGAACTTCACTGGTGGCTGACATTTTCAGCGGGAGCTCTGTGTATCTTGAACTATGCATTGGTATGTTAAGGCAGCAGTGGGAGGGCTTCTGGTGCCCTGGCCCCACTGCTGGACCTCCTGATGGCACCTGGTATATTTTGGCCGGTGTGTGACAGAGTGTTGGACTAGATGGGCCATTGTCCTGATTCAACATTGGCTTCTCTTATGTTCTTATGTTCTTAAGTGCCATCAAGTCACTTCCAACTTACGGTGACCCTATGAATTAACAGCCTTGCTCAGGCCTTGCAAGCTGAGGACCATGGCTTCCTTGACTGAGTCAATCCATCTTATGTTGGGTCTTCCTCTCTTCCTGCTGCTTTCAACTTTTCTAGCATTGTTGTCTTTTCCTGTGAGGAGGGCTCTTTTTGTAGCAAGAGCTCCTTTGCATATTAGGCGACACGCCCCTAATGTAGCCAATCCTCCAAGAGCTTACAGAGCTCTTCTTACAGGGGCTACTGTAAGCTCTTGGAGGATTGGCTATATTAGGGGTGTGTCGCCTAATATGCAAAGGAGTTCCTGCTACAAAAAGAGCCCTGCCTGTGAGTCTAGTCTTCTCACAATGTGACCAAAGTACGATAGCCTCAGTTTAGTCATTTTAGCTTCTAGGGAGAGTTCAGGCTTGATTTGATCTAGAACTTTGTGATCCTGCTTAGAACGCCTTTTAAAATCTCCTGATCCTGATCATATTTTGGTAAAATGTACATGCATTAAAATTTCAAAATGTGATGACATGAATTAAAACTATTGTTGCATCCCCTCTATTCATACCCAACTTCAGCAAAGAGTAAGGCACACAGTATGTGGAAGTGGTATCCTTACACTTGATTTGGAATTATGGGCATGGTCTAGCTATTAATGGATGTTATCTGAGGAAAGGCAGGATACTAGGTAGAAAGGAGGAGAGGGTTCCTTCACAAGATATCATGAGAAAAGGATGAAAGTGT
This sequence comes from Gekko gecko, assembly GCA_029375565.1. Classification (NCBI taxonomy): domain Eukaryota; kingdom Metazoa; phylum Chordata; class Lepidosauria; order Squamata; family Gekkonidae; genus Gekko; species Gekko gecko. Next base: position 20,896,967 of record JAPDNY010000004.1, on the reverse strand, counting down.
TTGCTCATTTTTGTAAGGGGGTCTAGTTTTAAACAGATGCTTGAGGGGTAACCACTTCCCCATGCTCAGGGATTTGGATGAATGTTCTATATTGCCATACTGCATTGTAAGAAATGAAACATCTATAGCTCAGCAAAACAAAGAGCAATTGCTTCATGTGCACAGCAGGGATGCATTCAGCCCTCTACCCCATTCAATGGAATAGCAAAACAATTACTTTGATTTGCTGCAGGAAAGCATGATGTTGTCATGTTGTGACCAATGTCCCCTCTAAGCTGAGTCAGTGTGAGCTAGCTCTCAGTTTTTAGCCTCTGGCTCACGCATTTTTGTCTTCGCTCAGGAAGGACGGCTCCAGAGCAAACTTATTTATGCAGTAGCCAAAATCGCTCACTCACAACTTTAATGCCAGTAGCTCACAAAGTAGAATTTTTGCTCACAAGACTCCACGGCTTAGAGGGAGCACTGGCTGTGACATGATCTCTGATTAGCCTGTATCAGACTGTGAAGAAATAGACAAGACAGGTCCTACAATGCCAAGACCACAGCCATACAACCTGGAAAAGATACAACAGCTAATAGACAAGACGTTCAGAACAAAGAATGATGCTGAAATAGATACTGTGACGGGAGGCCTAGGTGTGTTTACAGGGAACTACTTTTCTTATTCCCTCAGGATCCTACTTCTGCACTGAATGCAAATATTTGACATGATCCTAATTGTAACGGCTGGTGTCCTTCCTTAGCCCTGACCTGGATGGCCCAGGCTGGCCCAATCTTGTCAGGTCCCAGATGCTAAACAGGGTTGACCGTGGTTAATACTTGGATGGGGGACCACCAAAGAAGGCCAGGGTTGCTATAAAGAAGCAGGCAATGCTCATCTCTTGCCTTGAAATCAATGGGGTCTGCTAAAGTCAGCTGCGATTTGAAAGAATTTTCCATCACCACCATCCTTCCTTAAGCTGGAGGAAGTTCCTCCAACATAAGTAGCTTGTCTGTTGGAGAAAGAGCCACTTAAAATGGAGGAAAGCTCCTTAGGTTGGGGGAAAGCTTCAAACGTTGCTTGATGGAGCGACAGGACACAGGCCAGCATTATTATTCATTCTTATTACACCAACCCCAAACAAAAGAATTCCCTGCCCTCCAGAAAAAGAAACAAACAAACACCTACACCATCCATTCGATGCCTTCTAAGCAGAAGGTAAACATTCTAAGAACATAAGAGAAGCCAATGTTGGATCAGGCCAATGGCCCGTCTAGTCCAACACTCTGTCACACAGTGGCCAAAAATACCAGGTGATATCAGGAAGTCCAGCAGCGGGGCCAGGACACTAGAAGCCCTTCCAGTGCTGCTCCCCCCCCAGCACCAAGAATTCAGAGCATCACTTGCCCCAGACCAAGAGTTCCTATCTGAGAGTTCCTATCTGAGAGTACTGAAGGCAGTTAAACATCTCCTTCTGCTTGGAAAAACTGAAGACTCCTTGTGAGCAACCACCCAAATTTTCAGTGTTATTCCTACTTCCCCCCTTCCCCCACGCCTTCTTATGGATGAATGACAATACAAGGTAATCGGAACTTTCTCTAAAAAAGGAAACAATAAAAACCACCTGTCATTTTCTCCCTCACACACACCTGACTGGGCAACCACAAGAGAAGGAAAGATAGACTTGCTATAATTGCTAGGTTGCCCCAGCATTGCAAGGAAATAAGTACATGTTTCCTGGATATTGCAATCACAGCTGACTTTACAGGAGGTAGCTATTTTCATTTATCAGGTTGCAGGAGATGGTGGCCCACCTGAATGTCATTTCTTTTACCACTTCTAATGTTCAAAGAACCACACACACCCCATCCCAGGCACTGGGATTTAAGGTATATTTTGTGGAATCACCGGAGAAACTGCATTCCGGTGGCTGAAGGTTATTAAGTAATGTAATGTTCAGGCAGTTCTCATCCAGTTAAATCTCACACCATTCCTAGGGAAAGAAAAAAACCACAGCCTGTGATCTGCCAAGTTTAGTTGGTACCCGGGAGAGATGATCGTAAGCTTCAAGGTGGCAAATTTATGTTGTAACATCCATGGCTGCTAAAATGTAAGAGTTCATAAAAGGAAACAGGGTGGCCATTCCAGAAGGATGTACTTCCATTATTGAAGCGAGTTATATAGGAGGACTTCACCACTGGTGTTCATGTAATGGTGGTTTACTGGCTGGTGTTAAGCCACTTTGGGAATTTCAAGAAACAAGAAGACCTCTGGTGTGTACACAAATAAAGAAAATGGTGACTTTGGACATAGGGGGTAAGATCTGTTGTAGAGTATTGATCAGGAGAGGGAGATAAGTGCTATAATGTCCCTGGTACAGATGCCACTACAGACACATTAGGTGGTCTTGGGTATGCTACTATGATTCTCCTTCCTGGCCATGTGCAATGTGGGGATAATGGCCATAGTCTTTCTTGATAAGTTCATTGTAAGGATTATTGTGGTGATGTAAATCAAGTGTTCTATATCCTTAAACAGGGATACACAAAGTCCCATCAATTTGCAGCTGACTTACAGCAAACCATTAGAGTTTTCAAGGCAAGAAAGGAACAGTGGTGGTTTGCCGTTTCCTACCGTTGAGTAGCAAGCAACCCTGGGCATCCTTGTTGGTCTCCCACCCAAGTACTAACGAGGGACAAGCCTGCTTAGCTTCCAAGATCGGACAAGATGGGGCTAGCATGGGCCATCCCAATACGGGCTGTAGAATGCTAAGCGTTATGAATTACTTCAGAGGCCAAAGCAAACGTACCTCAGTAGAATTTTGTTGAAATTATTTAATAGTTGAGATCATGCTTCGCCTTCTTCTTAAGTGGCCTAAGGCAACCACCAAGAGAGAGCCAGCATGACGCCAGGATGCTCCACTGGGACCAGGCAGTCCGTGGCTTCAAATCCCTTCTCAGCCATGAAGCCTACTAGGTAACCTTGGGTCAGCCATTCCCTGTCAGCATAAACTACCTTCCAGGGATGGTTGTGAAGACAAGATGGAGAAGGAGAGAAACTGGTCTCCTTCTCCATCTTGAACTCTTGGGAGGAAGGTCAGGGAAAATGGATAATTCCCAGACAGAAAGCCATTCCGGCAGACAGCAAAAGCATTAATTGTTGAGAAAGAATCAGGAAGTCTTCTATAAAAGTCTTGTATCATCAGCCTTTGAGAACTCTGTGAGACTGTCAGGAAGGATGTAGAAGGGTGAGGTGGTGGACATCTAGTGATTCCAAGAATCAAGTTAACAGGTCCTCTTAACTTCTTATTGGGTTTAAAAAAACACAATGCAAATCCCCAGGATCCTATCTTCATAAATAAATCCGCTGTAACTACCCAGGAAAGTGATTTTGAAGTCATAATGGAAAGTCCACGTCTGCATGTTAAAGCACCATATGAAAGGCAAATTCATTGTTCACCAATATCTCCTTTGCCCATAGAGCTCCAGTGCTTTCATACTATTCAAGCTTTGCATTGATTGGTTATGAATAGGGTAAAGAAAGACCTTTAAGGGTATTATGTGTCACAGTCAAAATTAGTGGAACTGAGGGGGGGGCAGGCTTATTTTGAGAAATAATTAAAAGACCTCCGTCCTCCCAGGGGTCCATCAATGCTCCTGTCCCTCTTCCCCGCTCTCCCACGCTTGCGCACACACCATGGAAGCGGAAAACGGAAGCTTTCAGGTCAACCTCCCGTCAGATAGCTTTTCACGGGGAGCCAATTTTATTCTCTCTTTATGTCAGTCAGACTCTAATGGGAGGAAGAGTATGAAATAAATCCGGAAGGCTGGAGTGGGATGACGGGAAGACCACGGTTATATTGGCAATTAAGGGTTCCCCCAGGAGGTTAATTAACCACATTAAGAGGCAACTGTTTCACAAAACGCTAAGCCAGTGTCATAAAAGGAACACTTCCCCTCCAGACAACTTTGCGCCGAACTGTCAACAGTATGTTTGTTTTTGGCATGGTGGAACGTACTGCCAAACAGACAAAACGTTAATGCATTATTAACATCTGAGAGTGGCCTATCAGGGGCTCTAATCTTTTGCACCTGCCGGTCTCTAATTTGGCTTCTTCTAGTCTAGAAGATCCCAAAGCAGTCGGACACTAAATCATTCTCCCTGATTGCTCACTGGTTCACACAGCCTGCTGTGGCAGGGTTTTGCATTCCTCTTCATCCTATTACTACAAAATGCGAGGTACTGGTTTCCCCATTAGAGGAACATGAGTCAATCTCGCTCAGACAGCTAAAGCCTAAATGGTAATAAATGATTTCCTCGCCCATTCCTTCTCCATTAAAATATATGACGCTTTTTTTATTTTAAGGAGAACTTGGTCTGTTTTGTTCTGTTTGTGCACCCGAGGCAGTAAAAAAGATACAGGCCCCCAAACTTCTCATTAGCGCACACATTTCCACTCTGAGTTAATTTCAGTTGGCTGCTTTTCTTCAGCAGTGAAAATGGTACCATTAAGGCAAGATGGCGCAGATTTACTGAGCCGTGGAACGTAGCACGGCCCACTTTCTTCTCCTTTGGCCCCATCTGCACTTTGCTCATCAGAAGCAGCAAGATCACTGAAGGATATTTTGGTTTAAGGGGGATTCAAAGTGAAATGGAGAGTTCTCCCTTAAATTAAACATCTGAAGAACTTCAAGGAAAATGGGAAGTTTTTGGGGAATAATAGAAGCGTTTCTTCCAGGATGCTGAATGACCATCTCGAGAATGTTATCTGACTTTGATAAAACCAAAATGTGAAGCGAATTTAGAGGGCACTCAGCAGAGATAGATAACTAGGGTACTCTTTGAAAAATGCATTTAGTGTGACCAATTTATTTTTGTTGCTGATTCTGAAACTGTATGTGTGTTAAGTGCCGTCAAGTCGCCTCCAACTCATGGTGACACGATGAATTAATGGCCTCCAAAAATGTCCTATCGTTTACAGCCTTGCTCAGGTCTTGTGAACTGAGGGCCGTGGCTTCCTTTACAGAGTCAAGCCGTCTCATTTTGGGTCTCCCTAATTATTGTTATAAACTTGCCTTTCAGAGCAGTCTTCTTCTCTCATCTTACCTCAAGAAAATGTTCTGCCTGCTGTTCTCGATCCAATTTTCTTGACGTCGTGGTTATGAGACCTGTAAGAAAGAGAAGAATGTTTGCTTTTCAGTAACTGTCAGACAAGTACAAGGTCTCCTATGGGTTGTATGAAGGAAAGCTGGAAAGGAAAAATTAAATGCTACATGAATCATACACAGAGTTCTTGTTCTCTTTTAAACAATGACAGCACTAAGATGTAAAAGGTCTTACAGTTATCCACTGCAGCAAGGAGGAAAAAGATAAAGCCCCCACCATTAAGGTTCCTAGTCCCCAGGTCCCAGTGGGGGCACCCCCAAATTTTGGGGCTTCTGCCTGCCATTGATGTAAGGACATAAGAGAAGCCAATGTTGAATCAGGCCAATGGCCCATCCAGTCCAACATTCTGTCACACAGTGGCCAAAAAGACCAGGTGCCATCAGGAGGTCCAGCAGTGGGGCCAGGACACTAGAAGTCCTCCCACTGCTGCCTCCCCAGCACCAAGAACAGACTGCATCAACTGCCACAGACTGAGAGTTCCCATCTATCCCCTGTGGCTAATAGCCATTGATGGACTTCTGCTCCATATGTTTATCTAATTCCCTCTTGAAACTGTCCATGCTTGTAGCTGCCACCACCTCCTGTGGCAGTGAATTCCATGTGTTAATCAGTGGGAGAAACCCCACGCCCAAACAGCCATGTCCCTGATGTGATGATGTCACCTGGAAGTGATGTCATCACGTCAGTGATGCTGCGGGGAATGCTCTGGTTTGTGGGCAAAACTCTGTGGTAAATTTGCCCTCCAACTATAGAGTTTTGCCCTCAAAACATTGTTGCCACATGATGTCATCGCTTCCAGATCACAATGGGGATGTCATGTGACATCCCCTCCCCGCACCGGAACCCCCCCCTCCCTGCTGGCGACAAGGTAGGAACTGGCAACCCTTCTTTACATAAAAAAGCAAAATTATGTACAGTTAAAATACATTTGGAAGCAATCTTACAATAGGGGTTACATTAGAACGTGGGGAGTGAGGTCCCAGTCTATTACATGAAGTTAACCACTTGCTCCAATGTAACTCCAAAGGCCTAAGCCATCTGTGGTTCCACAGAACACACTACAGTTGTCTTGCCTAGTAGATCCAAGGCTGGCTTGGAGAGCCCATAAGTATTGCCTTTTGGTCCTTGGTATGGATACAGGTGGGATGTAAGTTAAGATGCCCGCCAGATACTCTGCTCCTTTGCTTGGATTTTGTAGCCCAAATACAAAGCAAAGACAATTACGACCTGTACATTAAAAAAAGTAAATAAATCTTGATATCTTTTCCTTTTAACGACTGTCCTTCTACTAATGCATGGCCTCAGTGTGGTCCTTAAACAAAGAACCTAATACACTAAAGAGAGTCTCCTTGATTTGTAGTCCTGACTGACTCATTAAAGCAATTTTAACTTTCATTTTCCCTCTAACTGCAATTAGAGAGGACAAACCAAAGCATGCTTCTGTCTTTCACAACACGTTGCGATGAGCAGAAAAATCTACTACTTTCTGTCTTAACTGCTGGCAGTGACTGGCATCCAAAGACTTGGTTTCTTCCTTAATTGGGGGCATATCTTAACTTTCTGCCACATTCACAGTTTACACTTTCAGGTGTGCACTTTAAAAACATCAGTGTGGTTCAGGCATAATGCCAAAAGCACTCGCCACAGGAACAAGTCCTGGGTCGGGTTGCCAACCTCAAAGTGGGGCCTGGAAACCTCCCAGAATTACAGCTGGTCTCTAGACTGAAGAGATCAATTCCATTGTAGGAAATGGCAGCTTTGGAGGATGGACTCTGCAGCATTCTAGCCCCCCCCCAAAAAAAAAAAAAAAAAAAAAAGGTTCCTGCTCTCTGAGTCTCCACTCCCAAATCTCCTGGACTTTTCCAACCCAGAACTGGCAATCCCAATCCTGGGCTAGTGAGATTTCAGCACATGAAGCTGCCTTCTACAGAGTCAGCAAGGTCAATTTTGTCTACCTTGACCAACAGTGGCTCTCCGGGGTCTTAGGCTGAGGTCTTTCACATCAACTACTACAAGATCCTCTTACTGGGAGATGATGGGGACTGGAGCTGAGAACCAATTTGGTGTAGTGGTTAAGAGTGTGGACTCTAACTTGAGGGAACCAGGTTTGAGTCTCCACTCTTCCATATGCAGCTGCTGGTGTGACCTTGGGTCAGTCATAAGTTCTTTCAGAGCTGTTCTCTCAAGGACAGTTCTCGGGAGCACTCTGTCAGCCCCACCTACCTCACAGGGTGTCTGTTGTGGGGAGGGGAAGGGAAAAGAGACTGTAAGCCTCCTCCTCTTCCTCCTCCTTCTGCATGGAAAGCAGATAATCTGCCACTGAACCACCGTCCTTCACTAATAAGAGTCTGTCCCTCCCTTACTCCACTGATTTGTTCAGACTCAACCAGCAACTTCTGATTTCATACAAATCATGGCCTACCATTTCTTTTCATCATGGACTACAACCTTTGCTGGAAGATGCTCCTTCCCTTTTACAGGCCTTGGATCGTTGTCAACATAATCTACCCCCCAATCTGAAGAATCTACTGTTCCCAATGAAGACAGAAACCCAAGGACTACTCCCTGCAACAAACCTTGATGCCACCTCTGTCCATCATCTCCAGATAAAGGATCTCAGAGGTTTGAAGAAGAAGAGAAGACTGGATTTATACCCCGCCCTTCACTCGGAGTCTCAGAGCGGCTTACAAACTCCTTTCCCTTCCCCTCCCCACAACAGACACCCTGTGAGGTAGGTGGGGCTGAGAGAGCTCTGACAGAAACTGCTCTTTCAAGAACAGCTCTGACAGAACTATGGCTTGCTCAAGGTCATCCAGCAGCTGCAAGTGGAGAAGTGGGGAATCAAACCCAGTTCTCCCAGATCAGAGTCTGTGCACTTAACCACTACACCAAACTGGAAAGATTACAAGAGGGGGCAGGGAATAGGAGTTAAGGCAGAGTCATTACCTCTGTGTCACTCGCCATTCCTATAATTTTTCCCTGAAGTAGGACTCCCAAGTATGATTTCCTTTCACTTGTCTGGAGAAGTGAACTGTGACTCATCAAAGTTCGTATATAATTAAATGTTCTTAATCTTTAAAGACCTGTCACAGGACATGTTTTATTTCACTTTCCCAGACACCAGTCTGAGAAGGTGCAGACCTGCTAATTCACATATGCAAGCTGTTGTCTGATGACACTGTCAATCCAACGTGAGTCCATGCTGCCGAAGCTAATATCCATTGTGCAGTACTTCTAACTTCAGGGTTGGAGTCTATGACCTTCAGTCGGTCAACTTAATATACATTTATTATATTTCTATCTCACCCTTCCTCCAGGGAGCTGCTCAACACAGCATACATGGTTCTCCCCACCTCATTTTTACCATCACAACGTCCCTTTGGGGTGGGTTAAGCTGGGAAATAGCCCAAGATCAACCAGGGTGTTTTGTGGCCGAGTGGGCATTTGAACCTGGGCCCTCCTCTGACACCCCAGCTAAGGGTTCCCCAACATGGTGCCTGGGTGTGCCATGGCACCTGCAGACACCATTCCTGGTGCCCACCAAGTGTTTTTAGAAACTGGATGGGGCTGGGTTAGGCGGAGCTTCTGATCACCCATTGGAAGGCTTATGAAAGGGTCACTGCAGATCTGACTGGTAGTGCACTTGCTTTGGCAGCAGCTTCCACCACAGCTTGAGGATCATCACTGTATGACTGTAGATAAGCTGTGCGTATACAAAAAAAAATGTTTACACAATAGACTCATTTAGAAAGAGCCTCTACTTGAAATGTTGCAGAGTTTCTATTAGAATTATGCATGGCCTCACTCCCTGAGATTTTTGTGGTTGGCTCCGCCTCTTGTGGCAGCCATTTTGTAGTTGACTCCACCTCCCATGGCAGCCATTTTGTGGCTGTGTCCATCACCCAGTGTCAGAATTCCAAAGGTGCCCGCAGGCTCCAAAAAGGTTGGGGACCCCTGCCTCAGTTATGATTCGATATAACTTCAGATTGCTCGTTCAACTAAAAATTAGTTGATAGCTTTACACGTTTCTCAGGGTTTTTTTTAAAAAAAATGATAAACAGCATTTCCTTCTTTTCTTCTTATTTAAAGGAGACTCGTGATCAAAACCTGAAAAAAGTCTCCTCTAGCCTAATACATCAGAGGTCTTTTCAGCTCCACATGCAAGAGTCTCTAGTCTTCCTGACAGCGGGCGTGTGGAAAGGAGCCACAATAATACAGAGCAATTTTATTACCTACTGCGAATAAGATGTCTTTTAAACACTAACAGCGTATTCCTCTAGCTGGCACAGTGAATTAGAGATTGATATAATGAAACACTAAAAAAAATAAATCACAGAAAATAACTTAAATGTGACTTGGAGATATAAATAAACATATCATTTAATATAATTACCCCTGTAAGCCTGCAGTGTGAAACAGGATGTATTTTTATCTGGGATGAATGGGAATTTGTTAAATATGAAATAACAATAATAATAATTCCAAGGCCAAATGTGCAATTATCTTTAAAACTTGCATTTTTATTCTTTTTGTTGTCACTGCTGACAGGACAATGAGAGTGAAATGACCTCTCTCTGAGATAAACGAAAACAGAAATAATGCGGCTTGTTAAAAGGTAGAGTGCTTTCTGTGAAGAGTTTTTATTTTTAAAGGGATTGTTAAGCTAGGATAATTATGTTTCATGTATTTCTTCCATATATTTCCTCCCCTCCATCAGATAATCAGTATGGCTTTATTGCCAAACTTCTGTTCTAAAGCAGAACCTTCTTCAGCTGGAATGATATTTATTTCTAAATTTGGCTGGAATTAACTATATATAGAGGGGGGGGGGAGCGAGAGCGAGCAGATTTTATTCTGCAGTGACTTTCACTGGTAACACCAGTTACTTGGTTCTCATAAAATAACTTGTAAAATATAAAAGCCATGAGAGAAATGAAAGTTTATACATACATAGACGCGTGCACGTGCGCACACACACACAAGCAGGGAACTCACAATGATTTGCAGGAGCACATAATTTCCTCCTGTATCCCTCTCCCCACACTATTTCCTCTTTTTCTCCCCTTGCAGCCCTCATATCTTATCTGAAACTCTAACCACTATACCACACAGCTGAACTGTAGTGAGCAGCCAGGCCTGCCAACAGTTTCTGCTGTGCCTGCCCCCTATGAGTCTCCCTCAAAGGCCAAAAAAGCCCCGGAACACCCCCCCCCCACACTGCCTTTTACTGAAAGAACCCAGGTTTGAAAACTGACAATACTGTTGTGGCAGCGATCTCAAAGGGCAGCCATTTCTTAAAGGTACAAGCACTGCTTCTAAACTTGAGGGAGGCAGGCACAGGCTCAGTTCAGACGGAACACCCAGGGCTATTTTTGGGCAGGAACGCACATTAAAGGAGTTCCGGCTGGTTTCCAAGTTGGCCATGCCTACAGCAGCTGTGGGGTGCCTGGGGAAGCCGATCCAGAAACTGCCTTCCTTCCCGCGGGGCACCTGGGGAAGCCAATCCTGGGAGGGAGCTGCACTGTCAGGGGTGTGGCCTAATATGCTAATGAGCTTCTGCTATTGGGTGTGGCCTGTTATGCTAATGAGTTCCTGCTAGTTTTTTTTCTACAAAAAAAGCCCTGAGAACACCAAACCATGGTTTTTTTGTTACATATATGAGCCTCAGATCATGTGCTCTCTTTCCCCCCTCCCTTGGCTCCAGTTACCCGCCTCCCTTTTTGGTATGTGCCCGCAAGTAGAACTGGAAACCATGGTAAAACTACGGCTTGCTCACATGACACTGAACCCATGTTGTGGCTTTATGTCTCAGCTGGCTCATTGCCTCAGGAACTAGGAGTCTGGCATTCCAAGTCATTAGGCCTCAAGTTAGCTGCACTGTTGGCGAGTGCTTGCCTGAGCGATTCCGCTTTGGTCTATTCCAGTCAATGCTTTTATGGACCTATTGAGAGTCGAAGAGAGCATAAAAGACCTTATTTACAATTTTTGTAACACATATCCAACAACTGAACTGCCAGCAAAGGCTGAAGATATATTTGTTCCTCCCCAAAGAACACTAAAAACGAATCGGCACAAGCTCTTTATTTTTCTAATGCAACCAAGTGCCTTGCAGTGAATATATTAAGATTGCATATAAATCAAACATCACTATATAATTGCGCCTCCCAGATGTACTGTACCAAGCAGAAGGTCTTTTTATGCTAGACTCGTAACGAGGGGGAGACATAACAAGAGATAAGTGAGTGGCAAATGACTCTGTCTTGGATGATGGGTTATGGAGGGGAAAACCAATCCGGATAAAAGTTGAGGGACTGAGTACCTGGGGCACAGGTGACCAACCATGTGCTACAAGAAGCCAGGATGGTGTCACAGGTTGGCAGAATCTGGAGAATTGGTGGGCCTGCACTCGGGGCTGCCCTACTGCTTGTCTCTTCCATATCAGATTGCTTCCTGTTCTCTACCAAAGAAATTATGCGATGTACCCACGGTGGCTTAGAGGTTAAGACGCTGAGCTGCAGACTGGAAGGTCTGTAGTTCGGCCGTTTGAGACCTGAGTGCTGAATGACAGAGTGAGCTCCCGTCTCTGGCCCCAGCTCCTGCCAACCTAGCAGTTCAAAAGCAAGAAATTGCAAGTAGATAAATAGGTACCTCTTCATTGGGAAGATAACAGCATTCTGTGTGCCTTGGCATTTAGTCATGCCAGTCACATGACCACGGAAACATCTTCGGACAGCACTGGCTCTTCAGTTTGGGAATGGAGATGAGCACAGCCCCCTAGAGTTGGATTCGACTAGCTCTCGAGCAAGGGAAACATTTTACCCATGGAGAGAAAATGGGGAATAGATGGACTGGGTATTGGAACAAACAGGAACAAAAGTGTGACAAAGGGGAGGTTTTAGCTAAGCTTTCACAGAAGCATAACACTTTGTGGACTTTTCCCACATCAGATTCCCAGATTTTCCCACATCAGACAGTTGCCGCCAGTCCACTAAGCTACAACATGGTGCTTCCTTTCTGAGATCGGGAAAAGTTGGCAGGATTAAGAATGGGTCTGCCCCTAAAAGAAATCCTAAAAGAAATCAACCCTGACTGGACTGTTCCCTGGAAGTCCAGATACTGAAGCTGAAGCTCAAATACTTTGGCCACCAAATGAGAAGGGAGCACTCACTGGAGAAGACCTTGACGCTGGGAAAGACTGAAGGTCAAAGAAGAAGGGGACGACAAAGGATGAGATGGTCAAACAGTGTTATCGAGGCAACGAGCATGAAATTAGGCAAACTCTGGAAGACGGCAGAAGACAGGAGGGCCTGGCGTGATGTGGTCCATGGGGTCGCGAAGAGTCGGACTTGACTGTGCAACTGAACAACGACAACAACTGCCCCCTGTACTCCTGTATGCCTCAAAATGGTGCTTTCCAAGAAGGTGGTCAGCGTGCCTGAGAATGTCTAAGGAAGTCTGAGAGGCTCTTGGCAATGGAAGCTGGAGGCAGTGCAGTATAAGTAGATAAGGGGCAGATCAAAGGATAACGGAGCCATCTAAATAGAGAAACTGAGGAATCTGACTGTTTGGGTGTAGATATTTTTGCCAGTTGTAGAATAATAAAATAAACCTAGGTATATAAAACCTAGGGAGCAAACCCAACAGCAACAGTCTTAAAGGCTAATAGGGTGCATAAGTACAGAAACACCAAACGGAGGCAGTCGGATGGAACTCTTAGATAATCTTTTCTGATCACTTGAGACGTGGCAGATGTTTACAATTAAGGCCCTGTGAAAATCATAGTGATAAAATGCAGATGATACCAAGTAAATCTGCATACTTCACAGTAGGTTGTCTGATGCTCACCATAGCCGTATACAGTGGAATGGGCTGCCGTGGGAGGTGGTGAACTCCCCCTCCCTGGCAGTTTTTAAGCAGCAGCTGGACAAACCCTTGTCAGAGATGCTCTCGGCTGATCCTGCATTGAGCAGGGGGTTGGACTAAGTGGCCCCTAAGACCCCTTCCAACTCTGTGATTCTAGTATTCTACATCCTGGAGAAGAGAGTGTTAGATAGATTCATGGAGGATAAGTCTATCAGTGGCTACTAGGCATGATGGCTAAGGGGAACCTCTACAATCAGAGGCACTAAACCTCTGAATCCCAGAGCCTGGAGGCAACATCAGGGGAAGGTCTTGGCCTCCATGCTCTGTTGTTGGCCCTCCAGAAGAACCAGTTGGGCACTGTGTGAGACAGGGTGTTGGACTAGATGGACCACTGGTCTGATCCAGCGGGGCTCTTCTTATGTTCTTATGAAGGCCTCGGCCTCTATGCCCTGTTGTTGGCTGTCCAAGGGAACTGGTTGGCCACTGTGTGAGACAGGGTGTTGGACTAGATGGACCACTGGTCTGATCCAACAGGGCCCTTATGTTTTTATACACAAAAAGAGAAGAGAAGAGTTTGGATTTATACCCCGCCCTTCACTGCCCAAAGGCGTCTCAGAGCAGCTTACAAACTCCTTTCCCTTCCCCTCCCCACAACAGACACCCTGGGAGGTAGGCGGGGCTGAGAGAACTTCTGACAGAAACAGTCCTTGAGAGAACAGCTGTGCCAGAGCTTGTGACTGACCCAAGGTCACATCAGCAGGTGCAAGTAGAGGAGTGGGGGAATCAAACCCGGTTCTCCCAGATAAGAGTCCACGCACTTAACCACTACACCGAACCACTACACACAAACCAAAGCAAGACTGGGCACAAAAAAAGAGAGACTTCACCTTATGTGCCATTACACTGGTGTGGCCAAAACAGAGACATAAAAGAAGGACAGGCACCCCAAGAAAGACATTTTTTAGCCACAATGCTGATCCAGGCAATACTGTCTCACCCATATAAAAAGTTTCCCAGCTCGCATCAGGTGTAGGAAGCACTTGGATCACTGCTGCAGGTTGCCTTGACAGGACTGGGATCTGACTGCAGCACAGAACAGCTATTCTGTCAACGGAACTTCCCCGCTTGGCAGGGGGAATCACTAGAACGGGGCGCCTGTCCACAGCGAGTGCTCCATTCGTTTCTGAACCACGCGTGACAAATGAGCGGCGCCCAAACAAAAGTGGTCCAACCGACTCCCGCTAACGGCACAGCTGAACAATGGGACGGTTCCTCTAAGCGGCAGTCGGCTCTCCCAGCAGAAGCTTATTTCTGCTCCACAGCTAAAGAGGTTTCGAAATGTCCCCATTTGAAGACAAATGAAAACATAGATCGGCATAAAACAAAATTTGTGTCCTTTTTGTCTGCCTCTTTAGACAAAATTCAGTGTCTCCTAAACAGCTAATTGTTAATATGGAGCCTCCGCATGGATTTTAACAACTGTGTCACTCTCGTTTTTCAGCGAAAATTACGGTATTCTAGTCTGCTTGCAATTAGCATGTAATTAGTACTTGCAGCAGCAGCTATAAATACTTATCTAACTGCTGGCTAGTTTGGTATCCAGCGCACATGATCATTATACAATTTTCTTCAATTTTTCCACGCATAAATGCCAGGGGAAACTGGGTAAAACTTGGGAAGCCTCTGGGTATAATTTATGCTAATTGGTTTGGCCCTTTAGCAGAAAGCCAACTCGTGCCATGTTAACAGGGTGGGGAAGTGGAAGCCGTGGCACTCGGGGAGGCAGAGGGGCAGAAAAACAAGCTGTATGACAATCGGGTATTCTGCACTTTGAAGGAACTGCAAAACCATTGTTCTGTTTGGGTGATTCCGTATTAATATGGGAGAAGGAATGCAGAGAGTATCCCGTCTTTTCTTTCGCAAAACATATGCGCAGGTCACCACGGGGCAATGCCTTGAAATTCTCTTTTATCAAGTGCCGGGGAGGGGGCGGAGTGTTCAGCCCCTGGGAAGCAACAGCTGCAAGATTTGGTTCAGAATCTAGATGCTAAAAACAGAAGATTTTTGTAGAACAGCTGTCATATATGAACGTGCCTGTTTTCTCCTCTCCCAGTTGCGGTGGGCTGGATTCACTCAGCACACCAAGTGGAAGAGACTGGGGCCAGATCTTAGTTCAGCGTCGAAACCATGGTTTCTGGTCTCCCTTCCCCTCTCCAGAACCCCAATGGTGTGAGCCACGCGTCTCCTTGTTTCTTCCATTCTGTCAGCCTTCTGATCTCTATAAGCTATTGCATAAGAGAAGCAAAGCAATGGCT
This sequence comes from Gekko gecko, assembly GCA_029375565.1. NCBI lineage: Eukaryota > Metazoa > Chordata > Lepidosauria > Squamata > Gekkonidae > Gekko > Gekko gecko. Next base: position 20,881,643 of record JAPDNY010000004.1, on the reverse strand, counting down.
GGATCGGTTATTTCTCAATTGAGATGTCCCACCAAATCACAGCACAAACCATAGTTTACAAAACAACTTCAAATCCCAGTTTCGAATTCCAGCTTGCTGGCTGATTGTTTATCTCAGAGGTTCTCAACATGGTGCCTGCCAACACCTTTCTTGGGGCTCCCCAAGTGTTTTTAGAAAGAGGGTGGACCTCTTGCCCAGCAGGGCTTCTGATTTGGCAAGGAAGATTGGCTATCCAGGTTAAAATGGCAGCTGCCACTACAGTGTTTGTTTTATTCACCCTCACCTGTCTTTTCCCAATGTATTTTTGAATTACCCCTCTTCTCCTCTGCATTTGGGCTTCCTCTGTGTATTGGGCTCCACCTCCTGCAGAAGGCATTTTGTGGCTGGTTCTGCCTTCCATGGTAGCCATTTTTTGGCTGGCTCCGCCTCCCATGGTAGCCATTTTCTGGTTACACTCACACCCCTGCATCAGAATTCCAAAGGCACCCACAAGCTCTGACAGGTTGGGGACCCCTGGTTTACATAAGTGGATCTTCTGTTAAAACATAATGAAACTTCCTCAATCAAGGTTTTGACAAAGTATCTGCCTGGTTCTCTGGTCTCCAAAACAAGTACCTCTGAAAAGTTATATAGTATCCAAACACCTCCAAAAGGAGTGTTATGGAATTTGGATCAGAACAACAGTGTTGGGTGGGGAACATATTTCTTTCATCCCATGCTGCTTTATTGACCTCAACCATTTCTCTTTACCTATGAGTTAATAGTTGCCGCCACCACCCAATCAGAGGACACAAGAAGAAGAAAAGAAGAGTTGTTTTTTATACCCCACTCTTCATTACCTGAAGAAGTCTCGGAGCAATGTTACAATCACCTTCCCTTCCCCTCCCCACAACAGACACTCTGCGAGGTAGGTGGGGCTGAAAGAGCTCTGAGAGAACTGTTCTCGATAAAACAGCTCTGAAAGAACTGTGACTGACCCAAGGTCACCCAGCTGGCTTCACGTGGAGAAATGGAGAATCATACCCAGTTCTCCAGATTAGAGCCCGCTGCTCTTAACCACTACACCAAGATGGTAAGCAGCTTTATGGATCTGTTGGGTGTCATGTCTAGTTTGACACTGCACATTTTGGAAAAGTTCAGAACCAGAAAGAAGAAATTATGGCTAAAGCAGGATCACGTCTCCAAAGTCACCATTCAAAACAATGATACCCTTGCTTCATGATGGAAGAATTCTTTTTTTAATGGTCCCTTAAAGTTGAACAGAAAGACGGACAGAATATAAGAGAACATAAGAGAAGCCAATGTTGAATCAGGCCAATGGCCCATCTAGTCCAACACTCTGTCACACAGCGGCCAAAATATACCAAGTGCCATCAGGAGGTCCAGCAGTGGGGCCAGGGCACTACAAGCCCTCCCACTGCTGCCCCCTCCAGCACCAAGAATAGAGTGCATCACCTGCCCCAGACTGAGAGTTCTCATTCTATACCCCGTGGCTAATAGCCACTGGTGGACTTCTGCTCCATATGTTTATCTAATTTCCTCTTGAAACTGTCCATGCTTGCAGCTGCCACGACCTCCTGTGGCAGTGAATTCCATATGTTAATCACTCTTTGGGTGAAGAAGTATTTCCTTTTATCTGTTCTAACCCGACTGCTCAGCAATTTCATAGAGTGCCCACGAGTTCTTGTATTGTGAGAAAGGGAGAAAAGTACTTCTTTCTCAACCTGCTCAATCCCATTCATAATCTTATAAACCTCGATCATGTCACCCCTCAGCCGTCGTTTCTCCAAGCTAAAGAGCCCCAAGCATTTTAACCTTTCTCCATAGGGAAGGTGTTCCAACCCTTTTATCATTCTAGTTGCCCTTCTCTGCACTTTTTCCAATGCTATAATATCCTTTTTGAGATGTGGTGACCAGAACTGTACACAGTATTCCAAATGAGGTCGCACCAATGATTTATACAGGGGCATGATGATACTGGCTGATTTGTTATCAATTCCCTTCCTAATAATCCCCAGCATAGCGTTGGCCTTCTTTATTGCAGCTACACATTGTGTAGACATTTTCAGCGAGTTATCCACTACGACTCCAAGATCTCTCTCTTGGTCCGTCTCTGCCAGATCAGACCCCATCAATGTGTATTTATATTTAGGATTTTTGGCTCCAATGTGCATCACTTTGCACTTGGCCACATTGAACCCCATTTGCCACGTTGACGCCCACTCACCCATCCTCAACAGATCCCTTTGGAGTGCCTCACAATCCTCCCTGGTTTTCACCACCCTGAACAACTTCGTGTCATCTGCAAATTTAGCCACATCACTGCTTACTCCCAATTCCAAATCGTTAATAAACAAGTTAAAAAGCATGGGACCGAGTACTGATCCCTGTGGTACCCCACTGCTTACCACCCTCCACTGAGAAAGTTTCCCATTTATACTCACTCTCTGTTTCCTATTTATAAGCCAGTTTTTGATCCACAAGAGGACTTGTCCTTTTATCCCATGACTATTGAGCTTACTTAGGAGCCTTTGATGAGGAACTGTATCAAAAGCTTTCCGGAAGTCAAGGTAAATAATATCTATTGGGTCCCCCTTGTCCACATGTTTGTTCACTCCCTCAAAAAACACTAACAGGTTAGTGAGACAAGATCTTCCCTTACAGAACCCATGCTGAGTCTGCCTCAATAGTTTTTGTTCATCAATGTGCCTACTAATTCTTTCCTTAATAACAGTTTCCACCAACTTACCCGGTATCGATGTCAGACTGACTGGCCTGTAATTTCCTGGATCTCCCCTGGAGCCCTTTTTAAAGATGGGAGTGACATTAGCTACCTTCCAGTCATCAGGAATGGAGGCAGATTTTAAAGAAAGATTACATATTTTTGTCAGGAGATCCACAAGTTCACATTTGAGTTCTTTCAGAACTCTCGGATGAATGCCATCCGGGCCTGGTGATTTATTAGTTTTTAAATTGTCCATCAGTCGGAGGACTTCCTCTCTTGTCACCGCAATCTGATTCAGGTCTTTCAAACCCCTCCCGAAATCAGTGCTTCTGGAGTGGGCAAACACTTCTCCTCTTCCACAGTGAAGACAGAGGCAAAAAATGCATTCAGCTTCTCAGCCATTTCCCTATCATCCTTCACTACTCCTTTTACCCCTTGGTCATCCAAGGGCCCCACTGCCTCCCTGGCTGGCTTCCTACTTCTAATGTATTTGAAGAAAGTTTTATTGTTGGTCTTTATGTTTTTTGCGATATGCTCCTCATATTCCCTTTTTGCTTGCCTGATCACAGACTTGCATTTTATTTGCCATAGTCTGTGTTCCCTTTTATCAACCTCACTAAGACTAGCTTTCCACCGCTTAAAGGAATCCTTCTTACCTTTTACAGCTTCCATTACTTTATTTGTTAACCATGCAGGCTTTTTTCTATACCTATTTGTACCTTTCCTAGCCTGCGGTATATATTTTTTCTGAGCTTCTAGGATTGTCTTTTTAAATAGTCTCCAAGCTTCCCCAATGGTTTTGACCTTCTCCACTCTTCCTTTCAATTTCTTCCTCACATGTCCCCTCATACCAGAGAAGTTACCCCTTTTAAAGTTAAAAGTGGTTGCGTCAGTCTTTTTGGGCAACTCCCTATCTGTACAAATGTTAAACTCAATGACATTATGGTCACTGTTTCCAAGTGGTGCAATCACTTTTACATCTCTCACCAGGTCTTGGGTGTTACTTAGGACCAAATCCAGGATCGCCTCTCCCCTGGTAGGATCTGTGACCATCTGTTCCACAGCACAGTCATTGAGAGTGTCTAAGAACGCAATCTCTTTTTCCCGACTAGAACTCATATTGACCCAATCAATGTGTGGGTAGTTAAAGTCGCCTATTACAACACAGTTATTTCGTCTAGCCGCTATCTTTAATTCATTCATCATTTTATAATCCTCCTCTATCTTTTGATCTGGTGGGCGATAACAAACTCCCACTGTTAAGCCTCCTTTTGGACCCACTATTTCAACCCATAGCATTTCCAGAAGGGAATTCAATTCTCTTACCCTCTCAATCTTACTGGATGGTATACCCTCTCTGACATACAGAGCCACCCCACCTCCAACCCTTTCCCCCTATCCTTCCGATATAATTTATAACCAGGAATCACCGTATCCCACTGATTTTCCTCATCCCACCAAGTTTCTGAAATACCCACAATGTCTATTTCCCCCCCAACACCAAGCATTCCAACTCCCCGATTTTACCTCGGAGACTTCTAGCATTTGTGTATAAACACTTATAGTTTCCCACGTTTGTTAAGCCCACAGCCTTCCTCTTGCTGCCTCGAGACCTTGCCAGGCAGTTCCTATCATTAGCCACAGTCTCAGTGGACAATTGTAATCCATTTCCTTGTACAAAAGTAATAGCTACCCCTTCATCTCTTTGAGATGAGCCATCCCGAACCAGAGACTTTTCATCTCCTGTCGGCTTTCCCCCATTATTCAGTTTAAAAACTGCTCTGCCACCTTTTTGATTTTGAGCGCCAGCAGCCTGGTTCCTTCTCGGGACAAGTGGAGACCGTCCCTTTTGTACAGCTCCCTCTTGTCCCAAAAAGCATCCCAGTGCCTAACAAACTTGAACCCTTCCCCCTACACCACCGTCTCATCCACGCATTGAGACTCCTGATCTGTGCCTGTCTCTCCGGCCCTGCGCGTGGAACAGGTAGCACTTCCGAGAAGGCTACCTTGGAGGTCCTGGCCTTGAGTTTCCTGCCCAGCAGCCTAAATTTCTCCTCCAGGACCTCACGACTGCATTTCCCCACATCGTTGGTGCCGACGTGCACCACGACCACTGGCTCCTCCCCAGCACTATCTACCAGCCTATCTAAAACACGCGTAATGTCCGCTACCTTCGCACCAGGCAGGCAAGTCACCATACGGTCAGTACGCGGGTTCGCCACCCAGCTGTCTACCTGCCTAAGGATCGAATCACCAACTACCAAGAGCCCCCTCCCACCCTTCCCAGGGACGGTTCCTTGGTACGAAAGGATACCCTTTCATCCCTCCAAACCAGTCCCTGAAAAACATTACTAGTTGGCTAAGTGTGTGAATTCTTTGAGCTGGATGGTCCAGGCTAGCTCAATCTCATTAGATTTTGGAAGCAGGATCAGCCTTCTTTTGTTCTTGGATTGGAGACTTTCAAGGAACTCCGGGGTCACTACACAGAGGCAGGCAATAAGTCAGCCACGAGTTGATGGCACCAAGTGTCTGACCAGGGTGGTTTTCCAAAACATTTCATTTAGTACAATCCAAGATCAGCCAACATAAGGGGTGGCTTTCAAAAGCAGAAGAAGACAAGAAGAGATTGGATTTATACCCCACCCTTCACACAGAGTCTCAGAGCAGTTCACAATCTCCTTTCCTTCCTCTCCCCACAACAGACACCCTGTGAGGTACGTGGGGCTGAAAGGGCTCTTTCAAGAACTGCTCTCGAGAGAACAGCTCAGAGAGAACTTATGACTGACCCAAGGTCACACCAGCATCTGCGTGTGGAGGAACGGGGAATCAAACCCGGTTCTCCCCAATTAGAGTCCGTGCTCTTAACCACTACACCAAAGCAAGACTGAGCACAAACTTACGGAGAAAGTGTCCATCAACAGCTTATGGGCCAGGATAATTGGGATGAGGCTTGCTGGTAGAGGCAACGGAACTTCATTCTTCCCTGGTTGGAAACACCCCACTGCTGAACTTTGACGAACCTTGGCCTGATCCAGCAGAGCTCTTTATAACTCTGTGAGAGTAAAGCCGAGCTGTTCTTGTGTGGTTTTCTTTTTAATAAACAAAAGAGCTCAGTGGTGCCACTATGATAAGAGATATATCAACAGTTGCGTAAGTAGCCTAAGTAATTTCTGCCCTGTCTAGATATCCGTACTACCGGATACAGCCTCTCTGAAGCCAAGCGGCACACTCAGAGTGTACATTTGCATGTCAATAACCAGTGGAGTCGACCTCCTGGAGGTAGTTTCCTAGCAGAATAGCTGGCGGAGTGCTGGGAAGGAGCTGAAAAGATTTCAGCAGGCTTTCATTTTTTGCTGCTTTCCCTCTAAGTAATGAACGGGTTTTTTTGCACAGTGGTCAAATTGATCCCATTTTCCATGCCTAAAGTCTTCCCCCATGCAGTTCCCAGCTATCATGCGCAAACCTTGAACGAGAAATGAAATCGCAACCACGTGTGCTCCGCTGGGGGGCTCTGTCAGGCAAGCACTGAAATGAGAATTACGTTTTGTCTGCATTAAGTAATGGCTATGAGTCACACACCCACCATTAACACACACACACAGTTTACTTGACATTAATTTGTAAAGGAAGTGTTAAATTATTTTTTTTTAAATCTAATTCTGTTTTCGTCTGACTGCCAAGTCCATCTACAGGTTACTGACAACCAGAACCACAAATGCTCTGATTTTAATCTAATGTTGTGTTAATTGAACTATCTCATCTTCAGTTGTTGAACAAGGCTATTAACTGTAGGGGAGGGTGTGTGTGTGAAGTGCTGTCAAGTCGCAGCCGACATATGGTGACCCTGTAGGGTTTTCAAGGCAAGTGACATTCAGGGGTGGCTTGCTGTTGCCTTCCTTTGCATAGTGACCCTGGAATTCCTTCGTGGCCTTTCATCCAAATACTGACCAGGGCTGACCCTAAAGACTAATAAAATTTGTGGTAGGGTATGAGCTTTCGTGAGTCACTGCTTCCTTCTTCAGATACAGCTAGAATGGGAGTCCATCTGTCCTACACATTGGAAAGTGGAGTGATTTCAGATACCGAACAGCAATAGCAGGTGTGATTGGATTAGGTGTGATATGCAGAAGGTGTACAGAAATCAGCACTGGTAATGAGACAGGAAACCTAGGTCTTGATTCAGTCCAGGGGGGCGTATTGTCTTGAGCTTCATTATCAGTCACAATTCAGCAGTCTCTCTTTCTAATCTCCCTTTGAAATTCCTTTGTAAGAGAACTGCTACTTTTATGTCAGCAACTGAATGTCCTGGAAGGTTAAAATGTCCCCCCACTGTTTTTCTAATGTTCAGGTTCCTAATGTCAGACTTATGTCCGTGAATTCTTTGTCTAAGAGACTGGCCTGTTTGTCCTGTGTAGAGGGTGGAAGGGCATTGTTGACATGTGATAGCATGAATCAGTTTAGAGGAGTATGAACCTGAGATGATATGGCTGATGTTGCTGGGTCCACTGATGGTGTTACTAGGATCTAAATGAGAGCAAAGTTGGCATCTTGGTTTGTTGCAGGCCGTGGTACCAGAGTCCAAGTTACTGTTAAGTAGTTTATCATTGCAGATGAGAAGTTGTTTTAGGTTAGCAGGTTGTCTGTGTACAAGAAAAGGTTGGGACCCCAGTGCCTTTGTGAAGGAAGTGTGGTTTGTAGGTCATTCATAATATGCTGAACTGGTTTGAGTTGTGAGCACCAGTGGTGTTCTGTTGCCATTTTCTTTGGGCTTGTTTTGTAGCAAGCTGTCCTGGGTATCATTCTGGCCTTTCCAATCATCTTTCTCACCATATTAAGAGGATATTGTAGATGCAAAAATGCCTGTTACAGATCCTTCAAGTGAGTATCTTGGTCTGAGGGGTTGGAGCAGATGCGACTATAGTGCAGGGCTTGGCTATACACCATGGATTGTTTGATGTGGTTGGGGTGATAGCTGGAGGCATGTAGATATGTTTGCTGATCTATCGGTTTCCAGTATAATGTGGTACTTATGTGTCCCTTGTGTATCCATACTGTGGTGTCCAGGAAGTTTTTTTCTTGTGCAGAGTAATTCATAGTTTGATGGTGCAGTGGAAGTTGTAAAAAATCTGGTGAAATCTCTCAAGCGCTTCTCTGCCTTGGGTCCAGACAATAAAAAATGTCATCAATGAATCTCAAGTAACGGAGAGGTGCCAATGGGTAGGAGGTCAGAAAATGCTCTTCTAGATCCACTTTGAAACTGTTGACATACTGTGGAGCCATGCGGGTGCACATGGCCGTGCCATTGACTTGGAGGTATAAGTTCTCATCAAACCTGAAGTAGTTATGGGTGAGAACAAACATGCAGAGTTCAGTGGCAAGATCTGCTGAGGTGTTGTCAGGGATGTTTCTAATGTCTTGTAGTCCATCCTGATGGGGGATGTTGGTGTTCAGAGACTCAACATCTGTGATGGCTAGAATGCTGTTTTCTGGGAGATGGTCGATGGACTGCAGTTTCCTCAGGAAGTCTGTGGCATTACAGACATAGCTGGGGGTATTAATAATGTATGGTCTCAGGATGGAGTCCATATATCCTCATATTCCTACAGTGACGGTGCCTATGCTTAAGACAATGGTACATCCAGGGTTGCCAGGTTTATGTATCTTTGGCAGAAGGCAGAAACTGCCTGGTCGAGGATCTTAGGAGGTATCCATATACATTTGTTCCTGTATGTACGTTGGGATTGCTTCATGAATGCTACAAAATCATGAAGAAAGTCCCAGCATACATATAGGAACAAATTTAGAACTCAACAAAATCATGAAGAAAGTCCCAACATACACACAGAATCCAGCAAACAGTCACAGATACAAGTGCCTGAAGAGAGGCTTGGGCCTTTATTGTGGCATGTACTACCTTTGTTCAACTTTGACTGGCATGCTAGCTGCGGCCATTCCTTGACCAATATGATCTGGTAATGGTTATCAATGCTACAATGACATAGTGACTGGGGAAGGGCTATGGCTCAGTGGTAGAGCATCTGCTTGGCATGCAGAAGGTCCCAGGTTCAATCCTTGGCATCTCCAGGATGAGGTGCTAAGTGATGTGAAAGACTCCCACCTGGAAAGCCATTGTCAGTCTGAGTAGACATTACTGACCTTGATGAACCAATGTTCTGATTCAGTGTACTGTACTGTACTGTACTGTACTGTACTGTACTGTACTGTACTGTACTGTAATGCACTCCACAAGCAGCTGCCTCTGAAGATTGTTTGGGAGCTTCAGTTGATACAGTGTGTTGCAATAAAATGGCTGACTGGCCGTAGTTACCCATACTCCCCAATTTCCAAAGCACTACAATGCCTGCCTAGTTTCCAGGCACCATTAGGACTGTTTCTCCTCCCCTAATGTAGCCCCTGTAAGAAGAGTTCTGTAAGCTCTTGGAGCATTGACTACATTAGGGGTGTGTCACCTAATATGCAAAGGAGTTCCTGCTACAAAAAGAGCCCTGTGTAAAAGTGTTAGCTGCCTGGGACCAGGGCGCTTATACTCTGTTCTGAGGCTCTTCTGAGTATGTCTCCATCTTCAGATGTGAAGTGGGTGGTTACAAACGGCAGGCCCTTTTCTACAGTGGCACCTTGAATATGGAACTCTCTCCCCACAGACATCTGCCTACCATTGTATCTACTGGTTTCCAGGTATTAGCACAAAACCACTTAGGCAGACCATGAGAGGGGAGGGCAGGAAGGGTTGCATCAGCGCTTAGTTCTTGTGGCCCTTTCTTACACGCTCAGGGAAATGCTGATTGCCACTTTGGGGTCAGGAAGCCATTTTTCTCCAGGCCAGCTTGGCCAGGGATCCCTGGAGGGTTTTTTGTCACCTTCTGGGCATGGAACAGGGGTCACCGGGGTGGGAGGGGAGGTATTTGTGAATTTCCTGCATTGTGCAGGGGGTTGGACTAGATGACCCTGGAGGTCCCTTCCGACTCTATGATTCTAGGATTTGATTCACTCAGTTTTGGCGAATTTGGCTGTTTATATGGTGCATGCATATGCTTCCCCTGTTCCCTTTCATTCTTAAACTAATTGAGATAAAGCTTCGTTTCCCCCTGCAGGGATGATTGCTGCATTGTTAATGGGCATTTTTATTGGTATTGTATTATTAGTAAGACGTTGGGTTTTAATTGATGATTATTTTTTTATTATCCCTCTCCACGAGCCATATGGCTGAGACGTTGGATGAATGCATGAATGAATAAATAAATATCACCCTATGTAGAGGTTCTGCGTGGTGAAGGAAGTGTGATCGGAGAGGCTTAGTGATGGCAGCAAGCCAGGAAAGAGGTACCATTATTGCTTCTCATGGCCTCTGTCCACGCAGCCTAACACAGGAAGATACATTCAGAGGAGAAACTGGGAGACACATCAGTCTGGTTGGCGGCTGCTGCCTGGATATCAAGAGTCAGAAGATGTGTTTATTTTAGCAGTGTGGTGTCTGAATAGGGATCTGCATTCAGAGATTAACTCATCCACATCTGATCTAATCAATCTCTCCTCTAGAAATATCTGTAATATAATTCATTTTGAGCACAAAAAAGCCAACGTTTAGCAAAATCCTTGGGAAAGTTTTTGTTTTTTCTTGCAGTTGCTCAAGGCAAGAGAAGAAAAGTCTTAAAAAGAGACTAACAGTGCAATCCTAAAAAGAAGCCCACTTAGTCTTACTGGAAGGTCACAAACAAGGCACAAATGCAATAGCCCTCCCCTCTACTTAATCCCCAGCACATTTTCTTCAGAGCTACTCTGTCCCTGAATATGAAAGTTCCATCCTCTTTTTGTTGTTGTGCAGTTGAGTCTGACTCTTTGTGACCCCATGGACCACATCATGCCACGCCCTCCTGTCTTCCACTGTCCTCCGGAGTTTGCTCAATTTCATGTTCGTTGCATCGATAATACTGTCTAACTATCTCCTTCTTTGCCGTCCCTTCCCTCTTTTGCCTTCAATCATTCCCAGCATCAGGGTCTTCTCCAGTGAGCACTCCCATCTTCCACCATTTCCAAATTCTACCCTTTCAAATTTATCTCAAGTAGTGGCCATCACCACATATTCCAGCAGTGAACAGTATAAAATCTGAGCTAGTTTGGCGTAGTGGTTAAGAGTGTGGGCTCTAATATGGGAGAACCAGGTTTGATTTCCCTCCCACTTCTCCACATGCAGCTGCTGGTGGGACCTTGGGTCAGTCATAAGTTCTTTCACAGTAGTTCTCTCAAGGGCAGTCCTCGAAAGAGCTCTCTCAGCCCCACCTACCTCACAGGGGGTCCATTGTGGGGAGGGGAAGGGAAAGGAGTTTGTAACCCACTCTGAGACTCCTTTGGGTATTGAAGGGCGGGGTATAAATTCAATCTCTTCTTCTCTTCTTATGAGTTTTTTAAATGAATTGTGAGGAAAAGTACTTCCTTTCTTCTGTTCAGAATCTACAGCTGAGATGGTCCAATGGGTCACCCTTATCCACGATAGGTCTTTCTATGCACATTCTCTATTAACATTTATAATAATATAAATCTCTATGGTGTCCCCCACATAGGTATCTACGCCCATAAAGCCTAAAATCTGCAATTTTTTTCTTCTTCCAAGAAAAGGTACTCCAACTCTCCAGCTCACTTTGGTTCCTCTAATTCTGCATTTCCCTCCAAGTTTCTCCATAGCATCTGAACTAATTCCAAGGGTCTGGTAACAGGAAACATGCCTTCTCTGCATAATTCATCTCTCTGACACAGCTCTTGTCACTTTAAAGACCACTGAACTTCTTTCAAATGCTGTAACACCCAATTAAAAGTGTAGCATGTCAGACCGTACCTAGGTCTGCAGTTTCAGACACACCAAAGTGTGTCTGTGCTTCCCTTTGCAAGTCAGCAGTTATTAGAAGCCTGAAGTGCGTGGGACATTACTTTTACTTCTATTAGCATAAGACAGAGCAAAGCTCTCTCTCTGCACTGCCTTTGTTCTGGCGATATCTGATCAAATTTTGAAATGTAAAGAGAACTTCAGAGGCACTGAGTATCTGTTTGGCAAGGGTATGATGAGCTGAAAAGGAGACATTCAGAAGCCCCGTCATGCACCAAACACGCAAACTTTACGGGCCCAATTGCACGTAGCCAAGGAGGCGGCGTATTTTGTTCACCTGGTTTTCTTAGGGCTTTTACTCTTGATAGAACGAATGCTCATTTAACAGAGGTCACGAGAGGCTGCTTTTTGCATCTTCCGTTCTCTGACAGAATTTGGTCTTGCTCCCTTGGTAAAATAGATACAGTTTCTCATGTTTTATTGGGATGTCCTCTATATTCTAACTTAAGACATCATTTCATTCTACCGTGGTTGCTGAATTTCTATGATTCCAATCCATGCGGGGTGGTCCTCTTCCTACTTTCAGATCAAAATCCTAATATAACTTTGGATGTTGCAAGTTTTTAAAAATGTCTTTTGGAAAATAGAGACTATAAATGAGATTTCAGATTGCCGTACTGCTCAAGGTATTGAGCCAAAGAACTTTTATTGGATGAAGGGAAGGGACAAAACATTTCCCAACTTCAAGTATAGGCTAATGGGGTCTGAACTTGCTGAGACTGAGAGGGGGGGGAAAAGATCTTGGGGTCGTAGTGGATAGCTCACGGAAAGTGTCAACCCAGCGTGCTGCAACAGTGAAAAAGGCAAACTCTATGTTAGGGATTATTAGGAAAGGGACTGAGAATAAAACAGCCGATATTGTAATGCCCCTGTATAGATCCATGGTGCGGCCTCATTTGGAATACTGTGTACAGTTCTGGTCGCCGTACCTCAAAAAGGACATCATGGAGCTGGAAAAAGTATAGAGGGCAACCAAGATGTTTAGGGGGGTGGAGCATAAGAACATAAGAGAAGCCAGTGTTGAATCAGGCCAATGGCCCATCTAGTCCAACACTCTGTCACACAGCAGCCAAAAATACCAGGTGCCATCAGGAGGTCCAGCAGTGGGGCCAGGACACCAGAAGCCCTAAGAGGAAAGGCTGAAGAGTTGGGGACTTTTCAGTTTAAAAAATAAGACTACTAAGGGGAGACATGAGAGAGGTTTATAAAATTATGCATTGGGTGGAGAGAGTTAACAAAGATAATTTTTTCTCCCTCCCTTAAAATACTAGAACTTGGCATCCAATGAAACCGATGGGCAAGAGCTTCAGGACGGACAAAATGAAGTATTGCTTTACACAGAGGGTGGTGAAAATGTGGAATTTGCTGCCAGAGCATGTAGTGATGGCCGCAGGAAGAAACTGATCTAAAATGGGATTAGATCGATTCATGGAGGATAAGTCTATCAGTGGCTACTAGCCGTGAGGACTGAGGGGAGCCTCCACATTCAGAAGCACTGAACCTCTGAATCCCAGAGCCAGGTGGCCAAATCAGGGGAAGGCCTCAGCCTCTATGCCCTGTTGTTGGCCGTCCAGGGGAACTGGTTGGTCACTGTGTGAGACAGGATACTGGACTAGATGGGACTATTGGTCTGATCCAGCAGGGCTCTTCTTATGTTCTTAAAGAGGAAGTTTATGCGTGGGGGAGATTTTTTTACCCGTCCCCAAAGCAGGGGAACCCTCTAAAGTAGATTCGGAATGTTTCCCTGCCCTATTTTCCTGTGCTCTGTTACTTCAAGAACTTTTCGTCTCAACCCGTCTCACTCCCAGTATTAAAAGAGACTTGGAAGAAAGCAACTAGAGGTGAGGGTGCACAGAGTGGGGTGGGTGTCAGGATAAAACCTGCTCCAAGAAGAGCGGTCTTAAGTCATAATGGATTCCTGTAAAACTGACAAGCAGTGGAGTATAATCTTTAAGCTTCAGAGAGATTGTGTCTTCCTGTACAAACAAATGATCTCATCCGTGACGAATATGCACGTTCTTCCATACAATCAAAATATGGACAAGACAACCACCGAGATATCTATCCATTAAAAACAACATTTATGAGACACGGCTATTTGGACTGAAATGTGTCTGGCAACTCCTCCCACCCCTCCGCTTGTTAAAATATTCAGAGGATTTGCAAACATGCAGTAATTAACACCACTTCCACTGTTTCCATCACACTGTATATGCTCTGTTTTCATTATCTACAAATTTCACATTCACAGTGAAGCCAGTGGTAGCAGTACGGGAGAGGTCTCTAGAAAGAGAGAAATAGCAGCAGCTTGACTGGAGAATTTCTTGCCAGTAAGTAAAATCAGAATCACTGTGTACTTTCTCCCCCTTCCCTCTCCCAAAATACTAGAACCTGAGAGCATCCAATGAAGCTGATGGGCAGTTGATTCAGGACGGACAAAAGGAAACACTTCCTTACATAGACAGTGATTAAAATGTGGACTTTGCTACCAGAGATTGTAGAGATGGTCACTGGTGTAGACAGCTTTAAAAGGAAATCAGATAGATTCATGCAGGATTTGCCTCAGTGGCTACTAGCCATGAGGACTGAGGGGAACCTCCACATTCAGAGGCATTAAACCTCCCAGAGCCAGGCGACAATGTCAGGGAAAGGTCTTGGCCTCTATGCCCTGTTGTTGGCTCTCCAGAGGAACTGGTTGGCCACTGTGTGAGGCAGGATGCTGGACTAGATGGACTACTGGTCTGATCCAGCAGGGTACTTCTTATGTTCTTACCTTCATTTTTGGAGGACCAGAGAGAAATAGAGAGAGAATGTGCAGAGGGAACTCATGGTGGGAGATCTGTCATGTCCCACCACCCTGCAAAGGCTGGCTCATAAGGGACATCCTTGAAGGGGTGGACTGGCCCCCAGGCCTTTGCTTCCTAGTCTGGGTCCCAGCATCTTAGCTGTGAGAAGGACTCCTCTCTAGGCCTCAATAACAGCAGGCACCATGAGAAGTCAACAGCCACTGATGAAGACACCAGCCAGAGAAGATGCATCAGTCAAAGTGGCTGAATCCTGGGATCCAGTGAACGCACATCCAATGACCCGTGCTTCGACTTATCCTCCCCTCCCTCCAGTACAGGAGCTGCAGGAAGAAATGTAATGAGGAATGCAAGCCAAAGATAGTGCCTGCCTGGCAGCAAGGGCCTCCCTGCTCTCGGCACCACTTCTAAGGAAATGGCTTTTCTCCAAAGTATGACCAGTGCCCTGACCTGCCTGGCCCGACCCAGTCCAGCCTGATCTCATCTAGCTCTTGGAAGCCAAGCATAGTCAGCCCTGGTGAGTCCTTGGATGGGAGACCAGCAAGGAAGTCCAGGGATGCTGCACAGGGGCAGGCAATGGCAAACGGCCTCTGTTGGTCTCTTTGCTCTGAAAACCCACACAGTAGCCATAAGTCAACTGCAACTTTATGGCACTTTCCACCACCAGTGCACCAGTGGGATGTGTGTCTGTGGCTGCAGAATCAACTATAAAACATTCCAGCAGCTGCCCGGACCTGGCAGACGCAACACCTATTCTTCACCCGCTCCTCCTACCTTGCTTCCAGTTCTAGCAAGGATTCTCCCGCTGCTCTGTCTGGCTGATTTTCCATGCTGGACAGCTCCTCTGCTTCGCTGGTGGACCGAGAATCTGAATGTCAGCGCTGGCATTACTGAGAACAGCACAAGATCCTGAAGCTTGCGGGGAACTTGCAGTGGTCTAACAACTGGTGTTTCTTCACATTTATGTTCAGATTCCTTCCATTCCCATTTCACCTGTGCCTGGTGACATCTGGATGCACTTTTTGTCATCTAAGATCTCAGAATAGTTATCTGCCTTAAGTCCCAGTGAGAAAGGTGGGATACAAATAGAAGAAGAAGAAGAAGAAGAAGAAGAAGAAGAAGAAGAAGAAGAAGAAGAAGAAGAAGAAGAAGAAGAAGAAGAAGAAGAAGAAGAAGAAGAAGAAGAAGAGGAGGAGGAGGAGGAGGAGGAGGAGGAGGAGGAGGAGGAGGAGGAGGAGGAGGAGGAGGAGATTGGATTTATACCCTGCCCTTCACTCGGAGTCTCAGAGCGGCTTACAAACTCCTTTCCCTCCCCCTCCCCACAACAGGCACCCTGTGAGGTAGGTGGGGCTGAGAAAGCTCTTTTGAGGACTGCTCTTGAGAGAACAGCTCTGACAGAACTGTGGTTTGCCCAAGATCATCCAGCAAGTGGAGGCGTGGGGAATCATACCCAGTTCTCCCAGACTAGAGTCTGTGCTCTTAACCACTGCACCAAACAAACAAACATTAGACATATGAAGAAAATGAGGGACTAACCTGCATATGCTTTTTGTAAAAGTGTCCAGAAAATTGTACCTCTTCTAGCACTTTGAGGCTACAGACTTCTGTGTGTGTGTTTTAAGCGCCGTCAAGTTGCTTCTGAATTACGGCAACCCTATGAAGTAATGACCTCCAAATCGTCCTCTCGTTAACAGCTTTGCTCAGTTCTTGCAAACTGGGGGCCATGATGGCTTCCTTGATTGAGTCAACCCATCTCGTGTCTGGTCTTCCTCTTTTCCTGCTGCCTTCCACTTTCCCTAGCCTTGTTGTCTTTTCCGGGGACCCTTTTGTCTTCTCATAACCACTGTTCCCTCTAAGCTGAGCTAGTGTGAGCTAGCTCACCGTTTTTTAGCCTCTGGCTCACACATTTTTTGTCTTAGCTCAGGGAAGATGGCTCCAGAGCAAACTAATTTATGCAGCAGGCAAATTGCTCGCTCACCACTTTAATGCCGGTAGCTCACAAAGTAGGATTTTTGCTCACAGGACTCCACAGCTGAGAGGGAGCATTGCTCGTAACACGATTGAAACACGATGCCCTCAGTTGAGCCCAGGGAGAGTTCAGGTTTGATTTGATCTATAATTCACTTATTTGTCTTTTGGGCAGTCCATGGAAACCGTAAAACTCTCCTCGACCACCACTTTTCCAATGCAGCAACTTTCTTCCTCTCAGGGTTCTTCGTTGTCCAACTTTCACAGTAATAGAGAATACCATGGCATGAATTATCCTGATCTTGGTCTCCAGTGACACGACCTTACACTTAAGGATCTTTTCCAGCCCCTTCCTGGCTGCCCTTCTCAGCCTCAGCCTTCTTCTGATTTCTTCAGTCTCCCTTTGGGTTGATGACTGAGCCAAGGAATCAGTCTTGTCCTATGTACACTTGTCTGAATCCGTGTACACATAATTAGTCCTATGCATCCTATAGACCTCTGCACATTTAATTGGGGATAGGCCCCACTGAGCTCTCTAGAACCTGGGTAAGCAAGAATCCACACACTGACTAGTAACTGAAATAGCTTGGGTTCGAAACCATCCATTGAGTGTCAAATCAGAGACTCGGGACATGATCCACTGATTTACTCCCTGTGTTTGCATGTGAGAATCTCTGTTTGACTTTTCTTAGAAAGCTGGATTGGGTGGCCTACAAAGAGGTTCAAACTTGTTCACACTTAGATGCTTGCACATGAACTGTAATTACTTTCCCCTGGGAAAGCCAGTTTGGTGGCATGGTATAGTCCCACCTTGTCAGATCTTGGAAGCTAAACAGGGTGGGTAGTTGGATGGGAGACCACCAAGGAAGACTCAACAGAGGAAGGCGATGGCAAACCAGCTGTGCTTCTCATGTGCCTTGAAGACTCCTTGCTGGGGTTGCCATAAGTCCATTGCAACTTGGCAACACATGCATAAGCTCACAAGGTACAGGGGTATGGACAGTGTGAATTCAAATTCTGTACTGGACCCTGCTGGGGGAGAATTCAATGGAGTCTGGTACGGCCTAGGAATTTCAAAAAAACAACAATCCCAATTCTATTGTATTTACTCACTTAAGAAACCACCTCTGCGAAGCATTTAGGCTCCATACAAATGCACTTTATTTTTATTATTACTATTATTTCTTATCACTGTTATTACTAAAGTTATTCTGCACTGGCCCAGATGCCATGAATAGAAGCTGCATAGGAGCACAGAAGCTTCCCTGGTGGATTGTGCTCAGTGCATATATTATTATCTGTAATAATATATATTGTACAATTATACAAAACTACTACTATGGAATACATCCCTTACAGAGGCAAGAATATGCAACACTGTGAGATTCACTGAACAGACTCAACATTTATTCAATCATTCATGAGGCTCTGAGGAACAGCAAATTAATTTGGCGTCCTGTAGGCGGTTGTAAAGGAAGGGAAGGCAACGTGGTATAGCCCGATTCCATCAGATCTCGGAAGCTAAGCAGGGTCAGTACTTGGATGAGAGACCACCAAGGAAGGCTCTGCAGAGGAAGGCAATGGCCAACCATCTCTGCTTCTCACTGGCCTTGAAAGCCCCTTGCTGGGGTCACCATAAGTTGACTGTGACTTGATGGCATTTTACACACAAACATGCACGTGCGCATGCACAGACACACACACACACACACACACACACAAAGAGTCAATTATAAATTTACTAAAAGGAAAGAATGCACATAAAGTTCATCCATGACTATACTGTATTTCAATCTATTGCCCTTTGCTTCATGGAAATGTAACAAGGAACTGGAAACCATGCAGCCCCCCGCCCCCCCCAAAAAAACCCAGCTACCAACTCCATTCCCCCATAAATTCCAGAGGGGTAGTTCTGTTACATGGTGACCTGGATGTCCCAGGCTAGAGTGACTTCATCAGATTTCTGAGGCTATGTGGAGTCAACTCCACTTAGTACTTGGATGGGAACTCACAGAGGCAGGCAATGGCAAACCTCCTCTGTTCGTCTCTTGCCTGGAAACCGCCATAGGGTCTCCATAAGCTGGCTGAGACTTGATGGCACCTTCCATCAGAATGAATGAAGGCCAATTCACTTACTATGGAGGAGGAAGAGGAGATTGGATTTATACTCCACCCTTCACTGGGAGTCTCAGAGTGGCTTACAAACTCCTTTCCCTTCCCCTCCCCATAACAGACAACCTGTGAGGTAGGTGGGGCTGAGAGAACTCTGGACACAAACTGCTCTTTCAGGAACAGCTGTGCCAGAGCTTGTGACTGACCCAAGGTCACATCAGCAGGTGCAAGTGGAGGAGTGGGGAATCAAACCTGGTTCTCCCAGATTAGAGTCCGCACACTTAACCACTACACCAAACTGGCTATGGTTAGTTAGACTCTATCAGAACAGATCATAGTCTGAAATTGGTGGATTAATCATAGTTACTCTTAAGGATGGTTTCATGTGATGCAGAAATTAAGGTTTAATCCTAGATCACAGCACTTACCTCCTGTCCCCACATAAACCCCAGCTACAGAGATGCCTGATCAGCATTTCCTAAGGCAAACCAGAATGTGAGTAACTGTCCTCTAGATGAACCCTAGTTTCACCAGCTAACCATAGTTAAAAAAAACCATGGTTTCCTGTTATGTCTGAACTAGGGTAGTGTGCTCGGTATATACTGAGCCGAATAAATACACACAAAAAACCCCCTTATCGGTGTATCTGTATTCGGCTACCAAAGTAGCTTCACTTGAATAAAAGCCAATATTATTCAGCTTTTATTCGGGCCTCCAGAGTGAAGGGAAGGAGTTTAAAGTTTAAACCCCTCTCTGCCCCTCCTGGAGTCGGGTCGTACCTGCGCCCTGACTCCAGATGTGGGTTTAAACTTCAACCCCCCTTCCCTTCTCTCTTAAGTCACACTGCACTGCAGCCCGACACTGCAGCCCGACTCCAGGAGGAGGTTTAAAGTTTAAACCCTCTTCCCTTCTCTCTGGAGTCGGGCCACACTTGTGGCCTGACTCTGAGAGGGGAGGGAAGGGAGTTTAGATTTTAAACCCCTTCACTTGCCGAGTCCGCTCTGCACGACTTGGTCAGTGAAATTCTCCATTATACCCTATGGGGATGGTCCCCATAGGGAATAATGGAACCAAATATATTCAGGTTTCTTGAATACTAACTTGAATACTAGTACAATACCAATACTGGTATTTGGGGATATTTGGGAATACCAAACATTTTTGGATCCCAAACACCTGAATCCCAGTAAAGCCGGATTTGTTTTTCCCTTGCACACCCCTAGTCTGAATACAGCTTTAGAAATCAAAACCATCATAGGCGTTCAAAGCTAAGGTCAGTGTGAAACAGAATTTGATGTGATGCCCTACTGCAGCCTTAACAGTACGCATGCACAGTGGAACACAATCCTGAGGCCTGAACTTGCATACATAGTGCAGGACATACATGCACATACAGAGAAAAATGTGCATACAGACCCCCTCACATGAGCCCCATTTCAAGAGGCAGACTGTTTGACTTTGGAGTTTTGCCTCACAACTCCCTCCCCCCTTTTCTGAAGGCAATTAACAGAGCCTTTTTGAAGGAACCAATGTTATGCAACAGGCAACTGACCCATAACAATCAAATGGTGCTCTCCAGGGCCTTTACAAAATAACTGTGGTTCCCAACTGGTTCTGACAGGAAGCCTGATGACGCCACACCCTGTCCTTTTCGTTTTTATTCTCTTTTGTTTCCAATTTGCTTTGTGCCAAGTCCTAAAAGAGCCAGAAGTTGCTTGTGACCACTTTTATATTTTATCTCTGGGGCCGAAGAGCCAAAAAGAAAAGAGAGAAAGAAGGAAAAGGGGGGGGGAGGCCGGGGAGGAGAGAGAGAGAGAGAGCTCGCCAGCCAGCAATTCAGCAAATGACGTTTCCATGGGGAAAGTGCTGAGACAGCATAAAAGGAGCAGATAAAAGTGGCAGTTAACCCAGCGGTAGCCTTATTGCCGCATACATTCACAGGCACTGACACTTGAGCAATGCTAGGAAAGCCGGGAGGGGAGGCATCTGGCCATCTGTTGCTAGGGATGACATCACCCCCCTCAGTCACTCAGGCCTTTCTCTCCAGGACGGTGTTTGCCTCATTAATCAGCGCCGCCACTGTGAGAGTCCATTCGGGGAGGGTTCCCCTGCCAGGACTTGACAGCCAAGGTTCAGCAGGGACAAGCCCGAGGAGGGCTGGCTGCAGTTCTTAAAAAGAGATTTGGGAACGACTTCCAGATCTCCTTGGATGGAGCGCTGGCTATTTTATGTTTCTGGATCCACGTTTCCCAAAGACGTTAACATTTTACAAGAACCAAAAGGAAGTAGCACTTGGCGCCGCCGCTTGATTTCAGGGTGTATTCTGATGAGGAATCAAAGCTGGTTTCGCGCCTGCTTAACTAAGGAGACTCCAACCGAGGAACTGTGGGAGCTGTAGTTTTATGACGGACAAGGTCTTATAAATATAGGACATGGAGTCACAATGGAAAAAAAAGAAAGAAAATCCAGAACTTTGCTAGTCTGTTATGAAGCCAGAATAAACAGGAGACTTGTGGCACCTGAAGGACTAACAAAACATTATTCCAGAGTAAACCTCTGTTAGAATCTGAAGAAGCGGGCTCGAAGCCTGTAGGAGCTTGTGCTGGAATAAAAAGTCTTTAAGGCCTTCAGTTTGCCACACACCTGAGCAAGGCCGTTAACGATGGGATGCCTTGGAGGTCGTTAATTCCTAGGGTCACTATAAGTTGGAAGTGCCTTGATGGCACTTAACACACATGCACACATGAGAACATAAGAAAAGCCAATGTTGAATCAGGCCAATGGCCCATCTAGTCCCACACTCTGTCACACAGTGGCCAAAAATACCAGGTGCCCTCAGGAGGTCCAGCAGTGCTGCCATGGTCCATCAAGGTCAGTATTGCCTGCTCTGATTGGCAGCGGCTTTCCAGGATCTCAGGTGGAGCCTTTCACATCACCCACCACCTGATCTTTTTAAACTGGGGATTGAACCTGGGACCTTCTGCCTGCCAAGCAGATGCTCTACCAATGAGCCAAGGCCCCTCCATAGTCATTAAGGTGCCGCAAAGCTCCTGTTATTTTTGCCTAGACTGTAGACCAGGGCTGCCGGACCTTCTGCTATGGGGGAAGGACTCCTGCTTGGAAGCCCTTGTTGCCAAGGGAGAAGGAAAACCAAAACCGAAACAGCAATGTTGGCTGTGTTGCTCTGTCACTTCCAACGAAAACCCAGATGTGACGTAGGGTTGCTCTATGAATTGCCAGACCTACCGGTGATTTCTAGAGCTACCCTCTCTCACTTGTGGGTTTTCCCCACAAGTGCCATAGTGACATAACTGATGTCAAATGCCTCGACTGTCTCCGCCCCCAACCCGCCCACTGCTTGCCAAGACAGGCCTGCATCTCGGAGGAAGCCCTGCCTTCTTACCCAGCAGGGGAGGAAGGAGCAGAATGGAGGAGGTGCAATGGAACAGCAATCAGTGACTGTGCCAGGCATCAACATAGCATCTGCCTGTACATTACCCACACACAGTATGAGAGTTCAAAGCACGTTCACACCGCTGGGAACCTCTCAGTGCGCCTCTTTAACAACCAAAAAGCTGAGAATCCAGTTCTGCATTGACCATCAAATTCTAAGTGTAGCCCCATGTGCAAGGAGTCATGGACTACGCACAGGTTCCCCCACCCCCCTTTGTCCCCAAATGTTGTTCTACTCAAACCTCCTGATATTCTCAGCACAGCCTACAGCTTTATCGGCTAGCTGGGAAGCTGGAACAAATGGCAAGAGCACTTTGGCACACCGAAGGCATTAAACTTTCAGGGAGATGAAATGAAACATGACAAATTACTTAGCGAGTCCACAAAACTGTACAGACCAGAACACACTGGGGTCCTATTATTCATTCCTCTCCAGTTTAAAAGAGACGGAAAGAGCATGCGTGCGCGTGTGTGTGTGAGAGAGAGAGCACATAGCCCAGCTTTCATTCGGTGACTGCAGGTGTTTTTTTTGTAAAGCTTTATTGCCTGTATCATCAGATCTTTTTTAATCACTAGGCATACTTGTAATGAAAGACATGCATCTGTGCTTCTGATTAGGACTAAATTCACACTGCAGACTCAGCTCCACGTATCTTCAAAATCCACATTAAAAAACCCCCAATCTCTTATTTTTAATTTATCAGATTTCTTAGGATGGAAATGACAAGAGACGCAGGGCTGCTGCTGATAGTGGCAGCCGCGCGCCTCTTTCTTCTCCGCTCTCCTGCTTAACGTGCTTTAACAGTCAGTAAGTAAAATATACGGTGGGCCACCAACAAACTTCAAATATACCGGGTCCTATAAGCGGCAGCCCTGACCTGAATGTCCCAAGTTAGCCTGATTGTGTCAGAACGCAGAAGCTGAGCAGGGTTGACCTTGGTTAGTACGTAGATGGGAGACCGTCAAGGTTCGTATTACAGAGGCAGGCAAGGACAAACCGCCTCCGAACGTCTCTTGCCTTGAAAACCCTATAGGGTTCGCCATAAGTCAGCTGTGACTTGACAGTGTTTTCCACCACCACCACCACCACCACAAGTGACGGCCAATGAAATGAAGATGAGGGTGGGGAAATTTGAAGCATGTTTGTATCATGTGGTATTGCTTTTATTGCTTCTATATTACCGGGGCGAGGAAAGCAAAGGGAATCGCAAGCTCTTGTTTCTGCGGCAGCCACGTTCCTCTTATCCTAATAAATCCCGCTCGGACAAATTAACCGGTTTTCTTCTCAACATGCACACTGAGGCAAACATAAAAAAATGAAACAAACAAAATAAAGGAAAGCGCTGCAACAGGAAACCCAGGCCATCAACAAATAGCCCCTAAGTCAAGGATAGTGCTGTGGGGATTTTGTGGTTTGTGGGGGCAAATTTCTTTCTGGTGGGGCTACTGTTATTTGCCATAATGAAGGGGGTGGCATGCACCCCCTCCCTCCCCTCATGTAAGATTTAAAGAGCCATTCAGCTGATTGGCGGGGAGCATGCGGCCTGCCGATCAGCTGGAGGGCCCTTTATAGCTAGCAGGAGGGAGGGGGGCGCGCACCCCCCACTTCTTTTCAAAAGCATTGAAAGGGATCCTTTGGGAAGAAGTGGGGGCCCTTTAAGGAAGGGGGCAGAGCCCCCAATGCCCCCACCATAGCTGTGGGCCAGGGAAGCTGTGATCTGAGAAGCCACAAATATGCCAGAGGGGCTTAAGCAAGTTATTCATCCTGTCTCACCTTCCCATCCACAATATGGGGATGAGCATAATACAGGGCTGTGGTAGGCACTGCAATGATGTAATGTGGTGTAGTGGTTAAGTGCGTGGACTCTAATCTGGGAAAACCGGGTTTGATTCCCCACTCCTCCACTCGCAGCTGCTGGATGACTTTGGGCAAGCCATAGTTCTGACAAGAGCTGTCCTTGAAAGGGCAGTTCTCTCAGAGCCCTCTCAGCCCCACCTACTTCACAGGGTATCTGTTGTGGGGAGGGGAAGGGAAAGGAGATTGTAAGCCGCTCTGAGACTCTGAGTGAAGGGCAGGGAATAAATCCAATCTCTTCTTCTCTTCTCTTCTTCTTCTTCTTAAGTGACGTATAAGTACAAATAACAGTATCAAATTATTTTAATGTAAATATTAAATACTTAAGATAGATCATATTCTGAGTTAGTCACGTTTCAGAGGGTAGCTGTGCTGGTCTGTGGTAGAACAGCTGGGTTTGAGTCCAGATATCTGACAAAGGGAGCTTTGTCTCTCAGAAGCTTATACCCCCCCTCCCAAATTGTGTTAGTCTCTAAGGTGCTGCTGGACTTGAATGTAGCAGAGTTGGTCAAATAATACATATTCACTGCTGGAATGGCTGATTTCAAAAGAGAAGCAAGAGAACGACTTTCCAGATCGTAACTCTCTAATAAGTACTCTCTAATAAGCACTAATAAGACCTGGCGTGATCTGGTCCATGGGGTCGCGAAGAGTCGGACTCGACTGTGCGACTGAACAACAACAATAAGCACTACCACTGGAAGGTTGGTAATTCAGCAGTTCGAGACTCGAGTGCCGCATGACGGAGTGAGCTCCCATCTCTGGTCCCAGCTCCTGCCAGCCTAGCAGTTTGAAAGCAAGAAATGGCAAGTAGATAAATAGGTACCACTTCGGTGGGAAGGTAACAGTGTTCCGTGCACTTCGGCGTCTAGTCATGCCGGCCACACGATCACAGAGATGTCTTCGGACAGCACTGGCTCTTCGGCTTGGGAATGGAGATGAGCACCACCCCCTAGAGTCGAATTCACCCAGCTTTCGAGCAAGGAAAACCTTTACCTTAATAAGTATTACAGGTTTCTAGTTCTTACACTTCCGATGCAATGCTCAAAAGTGTGTGTATAATACCAGCTGAAATCTCTGAAGCCAGAGGAGCTGAACAATATCCCCCTTGGCTGGGATGGGGCTTTTGTGCTCGGGAAGCTCTGTGCCTCTCTGCAAAACCACAAAAGCGGTTAAAAAAAGAACAAATTGCAACAAAAGCAGAACATATGCACAGTTGCTTGAATTATCGGGCTGGATAGCTCTGGTGCACAATTTCACTTTTTTTTTTAAAAAAAAAAATCACACTGTACAGAAAGCCACATCTATATTGATCTTCAAATACTGAAAGAAAAATTGCTTTTTTAAAAGAACCCCCCCAAAAAACACACACAAAAACGTGGCATTCTTTGGGAGCTTTCTGAAGAAAGAGCACCTTCATTGCAATTCCTCTCCACCGTCTGAAAAGTGTACCAAAGCTGCAATAACAGGAAAATTCTCTTCTCGGTCACCTCGCAGGTTAAGCGTGCCACTTATCGAGCCTGTCATCACACTGGCTCCTGTTCCAAATAATAGCTCCTGGCACATAATGCACGTACATTGTAAACGTATTAACAGCAAGCTGTGAGGAGCTGGCAAGTCAGAGGCAAATGGCTGGCGTGGATTTGTACTGGGATGGGGGGGAAGAGAATAATCTCATTAGTTCTGGTTCAATAATTGGAATATACAGTGGGGAAAAGGAGAAAGAAAGAAAGAAAGAAAGAAAGAAAGAGAGAGAGAGAGAGAGAGAGAGAGAGAGAGAGAGAGAGAGAGAGAGAGAGAGAGAAAGAAAGAAAGAAAGAAAGAAAGAAAGAAAGAAAGAAAGAAAGAAAGAAAGAAAGAAAGAAAGAAAGAAAGAAAGAAAGAAAGAAAGAAAGAAAGAAAGAAAGAAAGAAAGAAAGAAAGAAAGAAAGAAAGAAAGAAAGAAAGTATAAAGTACGAGGTATAACTGTTGGTGTCTCCAGAGTCAAGAATCTCAGGTGGCAGAGCTGTGAAAGCCCTCTGTGAGATCTTAGAGAGCTTCTGCTACTGATTCATGACCCTTTCTCAATTTCTTCTTTTTTTTAATGGTAGAGGAATTTAGTATTATTAATGTACAAGACCATGAGAATCCTGAAAGCCATTTAGATCAATAGTCCTCAGCCTGTGGGATGTGACCTTCATCTGAGTCATGGAAACTTTGCTGGCTACATTTCCCAGGTCTCCTTTGGGACCCTATAATGGTCAGCAGGGGATTTAGAGGGGAAGCTTGCACCAGTAGAGGAGTAGAGGGTGGTGCCTGGCAAGAAGGAATAAAAGGCCTTGCCCAAAATGGGAGGGTGTTCACTCCTAGGGAGCAGAGCTGAGGAGAGGCTGCTGCAGACCGAGAGATCCGTCATCCATGAAGGGAAATCAGCTTGAAGCAAATCACCAAGAGGTATCTAGGGACAGTCTAGATCAGAGATGCCAAGCATAAGGCCCGGGGGCCCTATCCGGCCCATCTAGGGACCTTATGCAGCCCTCAAACAACTAGTGCAAGGGAGGCTGCTCGGGGGAGAGTGGGTGGAGCCACTGCAATTGTGGCTTCATCATGGCGCAACATCTCTACCTGCTGCAGTCAAGCAGCGTAGAGTGCTGTCTACCCAGTGCTGCACCGCTGGCTCTCCAGTTCGCCTATATGGGTTTTCCTTTGCACACCACTCCCAGCCCATGGAGCCTTGCAGTGAGGATACACTAACTTGGAGCTTACCAGCTGCTGTCCTTTATACAGTTTATATCTCCGGTACCCAGCAGTACATTTTATGACACACATGGCCCTGCCCAACAAAATGAAATCTATGTCAGATCTGGCGCTCATCATGGCACCTGCCTGGAAAAGGCCATTTGGGCCAGGACCTATGGTAAGAAACCGGGGGATTGGGTGAGATTGAGTGAAAACCTGGCAGGATCCAACCCATAACCACTAGTTAACCACTATATTCAGTACTCAGGAGAGAGGAATACTACTAATTAGCATGCAGTTATCATGTAACGGAGCCCTTTGCATGCATAATATCTCAGGTTTGATCCATTAGGAAGAACTTCCTGACAGTTTGAGTGGTTCCTCAGTGGAACAGGCTTCCTCGGGAGACGGTGGGCTCTCCTTTTTTGGAGGTTTTAAGCAGAGGCTAGATGGCCATCTGACAGCACTGCTGATTCTGTGAACTTAGGCAGATCACAAAAAGGGTTGCATCCGTGCATAGTTCTTGTGGCCCTTTCTTACCTGCCCAGGGAAATGCTGATCCCCACTTTGGGGATCAGGAAGCCATTGTTCTCCAGGCCAGTTTGGTCAGGGATCCTGGAGGGTTTTGGAGTTTTTTTGCCCTCTTCTGGGGATGGGACAGGGGTTGGACTAGACGACCCCAGAGATTCCTTCCAACTCTATGTTTCTATGATTTTATGATCCCTGGAATATCTAGTTAAAGGATCTCGTGGAGAAAGGCTTGGGAAGAAGACTGCTAGATAAAGAACATAATATTGATACGCCAGTGGCTTAAGAGGTTATAAGAGAAGATAATGTCATACCTGCTAGCAATGCTCCCTCTAAGCTGTGGAGTCTTGTGAGCAAAAATTCCACTTTGTGAGCTTACTAGCATTGAAGCTGTGAGCGAGCGATTTGGCTGCTGCATAAATGAGTTCGCTCTGGAGCCTTCCTTCCTGAGCTAAGACAAAAATGTGTGAGCCGGAGGCTGAACACCTGTGAGCTAGCTCACACTAACTCAGCTTAGAGGGAACACTGCCTGCTAGTCTCTCCGAGGAGAACAGAAATCAAGCATGAAAAGGCACACTTTGCTACGGACTGATCAACAGAAAGCAGGATTAAAAAAAAATACAATATGGTAAGCCAGACTGATCTGAATTCCAAGCCAGGTATGCTCAAGACAGAAGACAGAAGACCGTTTCAGCAACTGAACACATGAACTACCCTCATATAGAAGTGATTGACATACTGAAGCATCACTTAACGTTACACAGTATAGCACATCAGATAATGCTGTCAGTTTGTGATCAGCTCAGTAATCAGACTGACAATGACACCGCCTTCTCCTTCACTTTTCTATCTTTGGAGAGGGAGAAATGCCATTAATCAACAGTCGTAATTGACACCTTCAAATTAAGAAGGTCTTCAGTTATGAGTTTTACAGTAAACACGGGCTTTCAACCTCATGGAAGAAATATAGCTTTTGGCCATGCTTATCTTTTCCCAGCTCTACATTTTTTATCACTTTCCTATTTCGGGGGCTTGAGACATCCATTCACCCTTACCACACTGCTCTGACCAATGTTTAGGAAGGGGGGTCCTCAACCTTTTCGAGCCCGGGGGCACCTCTGGAATTCTGATACAACACGGTGGGCGCAGCCATAAAATGGCTGCCACAAAATGGCTGCCACTGCTTACCTTCAGTCACTCAGTGAAGATCCTTGTGCTGCGGTGGCAGCTGCCGCCGAACAAACAGTTTTAAAAATCTGAACATCCAACCAAATCTCCAGTGGCCGATCAGAAGCCTTGCTGGGCAAAAGCCCCTCCTGCCCCCCCCTTTCTAAAAGCGCTTGACAGGTAGCAGGAAAGGTGTCAGGGCCCAGAGGTATCATGTTGGGGGACCCCTGGCTTAGGCTACTACAAATGTCATCAAACATTTTAAAAGTGAAGAATTTAGCTCAGGTTAATTAGTTCTCAGGGAAGGAAGGGGGCATGCTACAGTCCAGTGGCATCAGATCTCAGAAGCAGGGTCAGTACTTGGACGGGAGGCCACCAAGGAAAGCTCTGCAGAGGAAGGGAGTGACACACCACCTCGGCTACTCACTTCCCTTGAAAGCCCCTTGCTGGGGTTGCCAGAGGTCCAGTGTGACTTGACAGCACTTATGTACACAATTAGTCCTCATTCTATTACCACATCTTATGGGGTTTGTAGGCTGAACACTATACGGTAGATTTTACGCAGTGATGTATTTCACTCGAAGTCTCAATGCACTGTGGGCTTTGTAACCGTAAGGATGTATAAACCAAACAGCACTCGCGGAATCTGGCAAAGACAAGGCTGTCTGGTCCGAGAGATCTGGCCCATGGAACTCTGTTAACTCTCCACCGTTGAGTTAGAAGTGAGGACTCTGCAGAGGAGAATCTTGCACAGGTCCTATAAGCCTCTGGGACAAGGAGCCAGGGCATCCAGGTTACAGGGTTTACATAACAATTAGCTTAGAAAGGGAGAGGGGAAATCCTGGGATGAAAAAAACCACCCCGTTAAATCATGTCATGCTCATGCCAGGAGTTGCTGTTTCACTTTTCATTTACACCAACCTCTAAACTGAGTTAATGTGAGCTAGCTCACAGTTTTTTAGCCTCCGGCTCACATATTTTTGTCCTAGCTCAGGAAAGATGGCTCCAGAGCAAACTAATTTATGCAGTAGCCAAATCGCTCGCCCACAACTTTAATGCCAGCAGCTCACAAGGTAGAATTTTTGCTCACAAGACTCCACAGCTTAGAGGGAACATTGACTCCAACCTCTCATGGACCACATCAAGAAGGAGAGATTGGATTTCTACCCCACCCTTCACTACCCAAAGGAGTCTCAGAGTGGCTTACAGTCTCCTTCCCTTCCTCTCCCCACAACAGACACCCTGTAAGGTAGGTGTGGCTGAGAGCACACTTTCAAGGACTGCCCTTGAGAGAACAACTCTGAAAGAACTTATGACTGATGCAAGGTCTCACTAGCAGCTGCATGTGGAGGAGTGGGGAATCAAACCCGGTTCTCCCAGATTAGAGTCCGCGCCCCTAACCAAACTGGAGCACAGAAGAATAGAATCTTAACCACATGCACTTAGAAGCAATGCTCTCTCTAAGCTGTGGGGTCTTGTGAGCAAAAATTCTACTTTGTGAGCTACTGGCATTAAAGTTTTGAGCGAGCCATCTGGCTGCTGCATAGATCAGTTTGCTCTGGAGCCGTCCTTCCCGAGCTCAGACAAAAACGTGTGAGCTGGAGGCTGAAAAACTGTGAGCTAGCTCACACTAACTCAGCTTAGAGGGAACACTGCTTAGAAGTGAGAGTGTCACGGCTTCCATTTACACGCGTCCTCAAGGAATGCACCTAGGATCACAGCTCCAGACTAATTATCCCAACATCTTGAATGCGCCACAAGCCGCATAGAGAAATGAGCAAGTTGCTCTTAGGCAGATTAGCACACAGAAGAAACTGGCTCACCTACACAGCGGAACCAGAAGGCGAGGCAACATCTATGCTCCAGTTTTACTTTTAAAAATATACAGCAACATGTGGTGGCAGAGTTTGGCAGGTTTTAAAAAGCAAGGATGCTGTGAAGGTCTTGTTGAACTACAACAGCCTCTTAAGATGCAAGAAATGCACATCCCCCCCCATCCGACAGAAGGGAAATTATCACACGGGCTTTTAAGTTCTGATGAAACACACAGGATCCTTTGCAGCATGCGGGGGGCGATCTGATGTGGGATTTCTTTTCTAAAAACGTACTCTCCCATCAGCGCTTTCTGGCAGGTTATTCCCTTACCAAGGCCCGGTATATTGCAGCATCAAATGTCAACATCAAAACAATATAGGGGGGGAAAAAATAATTACAGACAGTGTTAGTGTTGTAAGCTGATAAGGACCAGATGGTCTTTTGTATTTACAGTTTGCTTTGTGCATACAAATGTGTTGGGGATCTAATTAGCTTTCTCCAAAACTCAAACTGGGTAATTACTATCATTATCCCCTTTTCAAATAAATCTGAAGTCTAAACTGCAATTAAGATTTTTAATTTTTTTTAAAAAAATATATATTTTTAACACATATTTTAAAGATTGTACTTTGGGACACCTTTGCCAAAGAAGAAAAAAAAATGTTATGGGGATTGGCATAAAGTGTCTGAGCTTAACATTTTAACAGTGGGGGAAATAATAACCTCGGCTGAAAGAAAAGGGCTGGCACTTAAGCTTAAAGTGCTTTCCAAACAAGAGTTGACGGAGAATTATTCCCTTGTTCCCAATATAACACTAAACTCTTATTCTGAGTGGCATCTTACAGCTTAGAGCTCAGCATAAAAAGATTTTGGCTCCCAAACGTCATTACTTGAATCTTTCTATATTTAGACTGATGGTGGGGTTACATTAAATAAATTTCGGGAAAAGAGCTCTGTTGCCAGACTGAGGTGTTAGAGGCGAGTCGTAACCAGTGTTCCCTCTAAGCTGAGTTAGTGTGAGCTAGCTCACAGTTTTTAGCCGCCAGCTCACAGGTTTTTGTCTTCGCTCAGGGAAGATCGCTCCAGAGCAAACTAATTTATGCAGCAGCCAAATCGCTCACTCACAACTTTAATGACCGTAGCTCACAAAGTAGAATTTTTGCTCACAAGACTTCACAGCTTAGAGGGAGCACTGGTCATAACATTCTGTCTCTCCGGCACATGCTGGTATGACCGAGGTTGGTGTAGTGGTTAAGTGCGTGGACTCTAATCTGGGAGAACCAGGTTTGATTCCCCACTCCTCCACATGCAGCTGCTGGATGACCTTGGGCAAGCCATTGTTTTGTCAGAGCTGTTCTCTCAAAGCTCTCTCAGCCCCACCTACCTCACAAGGTGTCTGTTGTGGGGAGAGGAAGGGAAAGAAGTCTGTAAGCTGCTCTGAGATACCGAGTGAAGGGTGGGGTATAAATCCAATCTCTCCTCTTCTCTTCTACACATGTGAGCAAATGAGGCTGTTGAATGCCAAAATGGTCAAGTAGACTGTACCACTGAAGACTGCAGAAGCGCATGCCAGTTTTGGATGCTTCTTTGCATATATAAACACCACACACCCTACAAACTGAAAAACAACCCCAGGGGAAGAAATCTTCTACCCACCCCTTTCCTTTTGGTGCTAGCTTTCTGTTTTGCGGTGAGTTTTTATCATAAGAGGACAAAATGTGATCTTCAACCTACAGTCTGACTATGGTGTAGTCTATTCTATCATCACATTCCTTTGAGATGTGTATAAAGAAGGCCTAAGAAGTGGAACATGGAGCAGAATTAGGTAGATGGAGATACCACGCACACAGGTGCAGGATCAGTGGTTAGTCAGCCTTGTTAGAGCTGCTAACCTCCAAATGGCGGGTCGAGATCTCCTGGGATGAGATCGCCAAATGACAGAGACCAGTTCATCTGGAGAAAATGGCTGCTTTGGAAGGTGGACTCTGTGGCATTGTACCCCATTGAAGTCCCTCCCCTCCCCAAACCCCACCCTCCTCAGGCTCCACCCCCCAAAAATCTCCAGGTATTTCCCAACTCAGAGCTAGCAACCCTACTTGTGATGTTGTGTAGGATAAATAGGCTGCAACTAGCTACAATATTGGGCACAGGGCAAACCTCCCTAGGCCCTAGATGATGGGATTACCACAAACTGGCCTCATTACGCACCATTATTTGTCTCTGTATAGGTGAATGGGTTGTATTTTGGTCTATGAAGAAAAGTAAAATGCTGTACTTGAGATTTGTGCAAATGGACAACAAAGTGTGATTCATGAGAGCTATCACCCAGAGCGGTAACATGTGAGGCTTATGGTAGATAGGAGGCTTCCAACATGCAGACCTTCTTCCAAGAACAACATCAGAGGAATTTTGATGGGGAAAAAAATATTATGAATAACCCCAGCAAAATTTCCAGTGGTAATCCCACACGTTCCTAGATTGCCACCAGATTTTACCCACCGCAAAATCTGAACTGGATTTCAAGGTTCCTTCCTAAGCAAAACACACACAGAATTCTGAGCATGCCAAAAGGATTTCAGTAACACAAGGTCCTTCCAAGGGACCTCAAACACCTCCATTTTTTTAAAAAAAGTATATTATTATTATTATTATTATTATTATTTTGCTGTTAAGTCACAGCTGCCTTATGGACCCTGTGGGGTTTTCAAGACAAGAGGTGGCTTGACATTGCCTGCCTTTGTATTGTAATCCTGGACTTCCTTGGTGGTCTCCCATCCAGGTGCTAACCAGAGCTGACGCTGCTTAGCTTCCAAAATCTGACAGGATCAGGTTAGCCAGGGCTATCTGGGTTCCAAAAAGATTTCAGTAATACAAGGCTAAGGGACTTTGAACACCTCCACTGTACCAGAGGTCAAAGGGTAATAGTTATGTGTCAATAATTATAGCAGAATGTATATGTGTGCTGGTTGGGGACAGGAGCTCCAATGGAGCTTGAACAGAGCTGGAAGATATAGGAGCCTTCTGAATGTGGGGGTCAAGATGTAAAGAAGCAATTCATCATCAGGCCTATCTGGATGTAAATAAGAGAAAGGTACACAGTTCTGTATTTCCATATAACAGCAGAACTGGCAGGCAGCCATGTTATAAATTCTCATATGTTCAGAGTAGTAATTGCTTACGAAGATAAGAAGCGGCTGGTAATTTCGTTACGAGATAAGAGGCAATGCTCATTCTAATTAACTTCTGAATCCGCCCCAATAGGCAACATATAGCCTGACGATGGGGGTACGAATATGAAGTGGTGCAAATAATTAATCAAGGCACGTCAGTCCTATTGGTTTCTTGCCCTTGGCACTGGAGAAGATCACATGACCCAAATTATTGTGACACGCAAGGCTATGGTGGTGTGGTAGCGTGCACCGATGAACTTGCTTAATGGAAAATTTAATCAAAATCTGTCCAAAAGCTAGATAAGTGGAGATGACAATGTTATAAGTTAATCACTTTTCACTGCTCAGGAAAGAAAAAAATTACAACTTTCTGAGCAACGGAATCGTCTCATCACTGTTACCGCCCTGGCTGTGCCACAAATCACAAAACATTAAACTGAATCTTTAGATGACTGTGCATTTGAACAATATTTTCCTCACTTGCAGCTAATTTGGTAGAAAGATGGATTTGCGCAAAGGAAGGGGCCTGGACACCAATCTAGAGTCATGCTTCACTGACTGTCTTCCTACAGAGTTTAGCTTTGCTATGAAGATCTTCAACGTAACCCTATTCTAATCCACATAAGAACATAAGAGAAGCCAATGCTGAATCAGGCCAGTGGCCCATCTAGTTCAACACTCTGTCACACAGTGGCCAAAAATACCAGGTGCCATCAGGAGGTCCAGCAGTGGGGCCAGGACACTAGAAGCCCTCCCACTGCTGCCCCCTCCAGCACCAAGAATAGAGTGTATCACCTGCCCCAGACTGAGAGTTCCTATCTGTACCTTATGGCTAATAGCCACTGATGGACTTCTGCTCCATATCTTATATTCTAATCCCAGACTTTTTTTTTTTCTGTGCGGATACCTATTCCCTCCAACAGGGGCCTCACTGTCCCCCAACAGCTTTTCCTACATAGTCAGTAGACTTCCTGGGTTTGTAGAAAAATCTGAAAAGTAAGGAAATCCCTTCAGGGACGGTTGAATTCCCCCCAAAAGCCTTTTGAAATGGCCTCTGCAGGGACCTGACTCCAGGCAGCAACGGTGAGAGATTAGAACGTTGGGGGGGGGGGGGAGAGGAAGCTTCTGACTGGCTCTGTCAGTCAAAGGGAGGGGAAGGGCCCTTTCTTTCCAGGCCTCTTTCGGCCTTGGAGGGGGGGCGCCTTGGGGCCAGGCTGGGGGATTCCTAGAGGTTTTGGGGTGGAGTGCAAGGAGGGCAGGATTTGGGGAAGGGAGAGGCCTCAGCTGGGTATCATGCCACAGAATCCACCCTCCAAAGCAGCCATTTTCTCCAGGGAGACAGATCTCTGTTGTTCACAGATCTCTGGAGTTCACTCTCCAGGCCCCACTTGGAGGTTGCCAACCCTAGGCCTGGCAGCAGTATAGGGTTGCCAGGCACTGGCAGGGGATGGGGTAGTGGGGTTGCCAGCTCCAGGTCTGGAAACTCCTGGAGATTTGGGGATGGAGCCTGGGGAGGACAGGGACCTCAGTGGGGTACAATGCCCTAGAGTCCACCCTCCAAAGCATCCATTTTCTCCAGGGGAAGTTATCTCAGTAGTCTGGAGCTAAGCAGTAATTCCAGGGGATCCCCAGATCCCACCTGGAGGCTGGCATCCCTAGGCAGCACCCTCTGGGTGACTTGATACCACCTAATTTGCATGACTCAACTTGGCCTGGCTGCTTGCTGCTGTTCAGCAGCCACCCTATGAAAGCCAGCAGTGATGCAGCAGTTAGAGCCTCAGAGTAGGGTCTGCAAGACCCAGGTTCAGATCCCCATATTGCGGTGGAAGCTGACTGGGTGATTTTGGACCAGTCACATACTTTCAGCCTAACCAACCTCACAGGGTTGTTGTGCAGATAAAAAAAGGAGGTGAGAATAATGTAAGCTGCTTTGGTCCCCACTGTGGAGAAAGACTATAATTTTCCTTGGTAGAAGCTGTGGGGGAGGGGGTGGAGACAAAAAGCTGAAGACAGATAAAGGCAGATAAAGGTTAAGTTGGCTGTTGGGTGGGAAGGAAATAGGGTTGCCAACTCTGGATTGGGAAACTCCTGGACATTTAAGGGGTGGATCCTGGGGATGGTGGGGTTTGAGGAGGGGAGGAACTTCAGACCAGTATAATGCCATAGACTCCACCCTCCAAACCAGCCATTTCCTCCATGAGAACTACCATTGCCAGCCTCTGGGTGAGGGCTGGAGATCACCCAGAATTACAACTGTTGTCTGGGTGACAGAGATCAGTCCCCCTGGATAAAATGGCTGCTTTGGAGGGTTGAGTCTATGGCTCCACGCCCAGAAGGGAGAAAGAGTGTGAGATAGGTAAGGGTAGAGGGGAGGAAGCAAAGGTGTGAGGAATGGGATGACCATCCCGCAAGTTTCTTGCGGGTCTCCACTTGTGTTTATCTAATTCTCTCTTGAAACTGTCCATGCTTGTAGCTGCCACCACCTCCTGTGGCAGTGAGTTCCATGTATTAATCACTCTTTGGGTGAAGAAGTACTTCCTTTTATCTGTTCTAACCCGACTGCTCAGCAATTTCTTGGAGTGCCCACGAGTTCTTGAATTGTGAGAAAGGGAGAAAAGTACTTCTTTCTCTACCTGCTCAATCCCAAGCATAACCTTATAAACCTCGATCATGTCACCCCTCAGCCGTCATTTCTCCAAGCTAAAGAGCCCCAAGCATTTTAACCTTTCTTCATAGGGAAAGTGTTCCAACCCTTTTATCATTCTAGTTGCCCTTCTCTGCACCTTTTCCAACGCTATAATATCCTTTTTGAGGTGTGGCGACCAGAACTGTACACAGTATTCCAAATGAGGTCGCACCAATGATTTATACCAATGATTTATGCAATCTATGATTGCAATAACTGTGTGCTGTTCAGCTGCGACCAACTCATGGCAACCCCGGGCCATGGAGTTTTCAAGGTAAGGCATGAGCAGAGGTGGTTTGCCATTGCCTTGCAATCTGCCTAGCAACCCGGGTCTTCCTTGGTGATCCCCCATCCAAATATGGCCAACCATACATAGCTTCCAACCACTGGTGGGGTCGGGCTAGTCAGGGCTATTTAGGCTACTTAATATAATCTATAAAGGAGGCAA
This sequence comes from Gekko gecko, assembly GCA_029375565.1. Classification (NCBI taxonomy): domain Eukaryota; kingdom Metazoa; phylum Chordata; class Lepidosauria; order Squamata; family Gekkonidae; genus Gekko; species Gekko gecko. Next base: position 20,845,294 of record JAPDNY010000004.1, on the reverse strand, counting down.
AAAAGAGCCTACAGAATGCATTGACTGTGGATGAGAGAGTAAAGGCCAGCGATTCTAGTGCTGAAAGCCAAGAGACCCAGTTTGAATCCACACTTTGCCATGATAGCTTACAGGCTGGTCTTGGGTCAGCCACACTCTCTCAGCCTGACCTACCTCACAGGGTTGAAGAGAGAAGAAAATGGAGGAGAATGATGCTGTACACCACTTTGAGTCCCCACTGGGCACAAAAGTGTGGCATAAATAGCTAAATAAAATAAACAGTCAGAGGGAGGGAGGATAAACTCTACTGTGGGCTGTTCTGGGTTTGGAAGACTTGACCTAAGGTCCATTTAATGACGTAGCCTTCACCAGACAACAAAGATATATTTTTTTTTGTTCCTGTGAGACATGAGGATTAGCTGCTTGGTTTTAAAATGAAAGTAAGCCCATATTTTCATTGTGCTTGAAGAATACTGGTTACAAAGGACCTCTGTGCCCTACTGAATGTATAAGATATGTAACATATTAATAATGAAGCCTACGTACATAAGAAACACTTGGTCAGTTACTGCTAATAGAAAGTGTGCAGCCCATATCAGAAGCCATATTGAACCAATAATGGGATTTTGTTTAAGAATGTAAGAAGAGCCCTGCCAGATCAGACCAATAGTCCATCTAGTTCAGCTTCCTGTCTGACACAGTGGCTAATCAGTTCCACCGAAGGGCCAACAACAGGGCGTAGGGGCCTAGGCCATCCCCTGGTGTTGCCTCCTGGCTCAGTAATTCAGAGGCTTAATGCCTTTGACTGTGGAGGTTCCCCTCAGTCACCACAGCTAGTAGCCACTGATAGACTTATCCTCCATGATTCTATCTAATCCCCTTTTTAAAGCTATTTATTCCTGTGCCCATCACGACATCCTCTGGCAGCGAATTCCCCATTTTAATCACTCTCTTTGTAAAGTAGTATCTCCTTTTAATTGTTTTAAAATGGCTTCCCTTTCTCTGGTATACTGTGACAGATATTGAAAATGAGTGCATATCTGAAGAGAGTGCATGGGCATCAGTCTTTCTACGAAAGCCAATGGGAGCAACCTACTTCAAAGAGCCTATTCCTTTCCCGTAGCAAGCACCTCATATTGGGTGATGTACTCATAATACCATGGAATCTTTAAACAGTGGTATTTTGCAATGTGGCCTGCAACTTGTTATTTTTGGCCTAGAGAGAACACTATTTGTGGTTTCCAGATCTTCTAGAGAAAGCAGTGAGGTTCATCCAATTCTCCCACCCCCTACCCTGGGGAGATAAGTACATGTTTGGTGTTTATGTACAGAGATTGTGGAACAAATCCTCAATTAAGAAAACACAGGGTGTCAAAATTCATGTTTCCCCTCTCCTTGCTCTCTATCAAGAAACTGGTTTATTTGCATAACTTTTTTTTTTTTTAGTTCTAACTGGACGGGAGAACCACATTTGACACCCAAAAGATTACCGATGATCAAGGTGGGTGGGTAAGGGAGGGCTTTTCTGCATGCATCAACAGTCTTGCTATGATTCTGCAAAAAATATACTCCATATATGACATGCCAGAAGCCCCACAATTGAAACCAAGTACCTGCTTGATAACAAGATACATCCAATCCAGACCCTCTGATGAAGTCACAAATATGACACAGGTAAATGTGAAAGATTGCACACTGCTATGTGTTATGGGGTTGGTCCTAATTAAAGGTATTACATGGATCGTGTTCTTGGGTTTTTAGATGTAATTGTTGGACCAATACGGCTATAAACAACCTGTCAATGTGTATGATACCAGAATTCAGCAGATCAAGAGAGGTGCGTGACATCTGGAGGCTAATGGGATTAGCACGAGTGCATGAATATGGAAAATGCAGTATGAAGTAATGACTACCTAATTTGGCTTCGATTGACTATATACACTTCTTAACATTGGAAATTCATCTCCGGAGTTAATAAGACGACTTCTAAGCGATTTCTGCTCTCTCTTCCTGGATTCTCACTGGTTAAGAGGGAAATTAGAGACATTGGCAGGACTTGTTGCTGCAGAGGTGAATTGATTTATTACCTCTTGCTTTTATGACCCCTGGACTAAAGCAGCTTGAAACCTGATTCTTCTTCACCTGGCAGAAGATTCACCACAGACTGGTTCCAAACTTTTGTGTTTCAGAGCAAGTGACTGACAGACCTGAATTAACTTCCTCTGACCGTTAAAGCTGACTAACACAGCATTTGGCTGATTCTGCACAGGCTTTTCCCTCCGTTGTTTTATGAAACCCACATTGGAACAGAAATTCCCCTCTGCACTGCATGCCACTTTCACTTCCTTTGATCATCGGATTTTATGGTAGCCTCCACATTCCATGCCACCTTCGCTTCCTTTGATCATTGGATTTTATGGTACCTTCTGCATAGATTTATGGCCATTTTATGGCCATTCAGGGGTGACTTTGCAGTCAGTACAGCATTGCTCCAAGGTATCTGAATGTGGTTTTGAGCTGCACTTTTTCCTCCCAGTTGAGAAAATGTGGAGCAAATGCTAGATGCAGAATCACCCTTCGTTAATAAGAAAGGCAGGTTAACAGTGTGGATCAGGAATAATGTGGGCATCTATGTCCTTGCAGTGCCTCACAACAACCACCTCCTCCCCAAAACAATTTTATTTTCATGGGAGACCTTACAAAACAAGCTGTCTTATTAGGGATGAACTCTCCATGGCCGGAAACTTTGGGATGGTGGGGGTGATCATAGAGAAGGATGGGACGTCCAGGGTCATCTAGTCCAGCCCCTTGCACAATGCAGGAAATTCACAGATACCTCTCCCAAAGGTAGTTGTCCAAAGATGCACAATATCATGGCAAAGGAACTTCTTTAGCCAATTTAATTCTAGCTTCCTGGTTTGCTAGTCCAAACCAATAAACACACCAACAGAGCAATCAATCCTAAACAGCTTTAACTTCAGTGGATTTAGAAGGATGTAACTGTTTAGGGCTATAGGGCAAGAATACTGGTTTGGTGTACTGAATTTGAAACTGACCAAGGCTTTCTTGAGTAAGGCTTTCAGAATGGCTAAGAAAGCCCTGGTCAGTTTCAAATACAGAAACACTTCACTTCACTTAGCTTCATCCTAAGGAGACTTACACCCATAAGAATATAAGAGAACCCAATGTTGGATTAGGCCAATGGCCTATCTAGTCCAACTCTCTGTCATACAGTGGACAAAAATACCAGGTGCCATCAGGAGGTCCACCAATGGGTCCAGGACACTAGAAGCCCTCCCACTGTTGACCGCCCCCCAGAACCAAGAATACAGAGCATCACTTGACCCAGCCTGAGAGTTCCCATCTATACCTTGTGGCTAATAGCCACTGATGGACCTCTGCTCCATATGCTTATCTAATTCCCTCTTGAAGCTGTCCATCCTTGTAGCCACCACCACCTCCTGTGGCAGTGAATTCCATGTGTTAATCACTCTTTGGGTGAAGAAGTACTTCCTTTTATCTGTTCTAACCCAACTGCTCAGCAATTTCATGGAGTGACCACGAGTTCTTGCATTGTGAGAAAGGGAGAAAAGTACTTCTTTCTCTACCTGCTCTATCCCATGCATAATCTTATAAACCTCGATCATGTCACCCCTCAGCCGTCGTTTCTCCAAGCTAAAGAGCCCCAAGCGCTTTAACCTTTCTTCACAGGGAAAGTGTTCCAACCCTTTTATCATTCTAGTTGCCCTTTTCTGCACTTTTTCCAATGCTATAATATCCTTTTTGAGGTGTGGTGACCAGAACTGTACACAGTACAATTTTTTAAGTACACTTGAGCAAATGAACCCAGAAGGGTGTAGCTTTTTAAAGGATGGCAGTGTTAGTGTATTAGTTTAGACCACTACACCACTGAGCAGAGGAACCAGAAAAGAAACTAAGTTTTTCGGTGCCAGAGAGGTGCCCATTTTTGAATATACAGAACAAGGAAAGGAGGGGGGGTTCCTGGCAGTGAAGAGCAAGGTCAGAGAAGGAGTGCACAAAAGTAGTATGAACAACCTAATTTCATTGCTTTCAAAGGAGGCATTCCATAACAGCTGGCAACCTAGTGGGTAAGCATGTGTGAGCTTATCTGCCCCCCCCATTCCAAACGCTGCCAGAGTATAGATGCAAAACTGCTCACCATACTGCTTGCGAACAAATCTTTGAGGCAACTCAAAGAAAGGCCGACTCAACAAACAGCGGGCATTTCAATCAAGGAAAGTTCAAATATCTACCATGATTTGTGTAGTTTTCAGCAACCTTGATCCTGAGAAAATTACATGTAAATCTATTAATCTGCCTTATGCAGAATCAGACTACTGTTCCACCTGTCTACTCTTGACTAGAAGTGGGTCTTCAGGGTCTTAGATAGAGACCTGAATAGCTTCCTGATATCCTCCTAAATTGAGATTCGAGCAATTTGGCCTGAGCTTGTCAGATCTCAGAAGCTAAGCAGTGTCGGCCCTGGTTAGTACTTGGATGGGAGACCAGCAAGGAAGGGAAGCATGTCTTCTATCACTGAATTAGAACTGCCCACATGCTCAGTTCTGGGAACATTGGGTCACAGGGGTACTCACCCAAAGTGAGTTCAGCACATCTCCACTAGGACAGACCAGTTGCAAAATGCCAGAATTTTTGCCCTGCCTTATGAGAAGCCCAAAGCCGGTAGGTATTTTCAATGTATCATTTGTTTGCTGTATCACCCTCCCATCAGTGCCTTATTCTCTACTGATGCAATACCATTTTTTTTCCTGCACTGTATCTGCATTCTATATTCTGCCTTATATTTTTTGTCTGTTTGGGATTTCTGTAAACTTAGTGGTAGTACTGCCCTAACTTGGATGGCCCAGGCTACCCTGAGCTTGTGACATCTCAGAAGCTAAGCAGGGTCGCCCCTAGTTAGTACCTGGATGGGAGACCAGCAAGGAATTCCAGGGTTCCTTTGCAGATGCAGGCAGTGGGTGGTGGCAGCTACAAGCATGGACAGTTTCAAGAGAGAATTTGATAAAGATATGGAGCAGAGGTCCATCAGTGGCTATTAGTCACAAGGTATAGATAAGAACTCTCAGCCTGTCATTGTCTATTGCTCCTTTGGGCCCAGTTTTTCTAAGTGCTGCAGACTTATAAAAAACAGAGATTTTTATATATATATATATATATATATATATATATATATATATATATATATATATATGATTTTTCTTCTGTATATACACATGTGTGCATGCACACACACACTCATTTGTTTTATTGTATGATCATAACCTTGAACAATATAAATTCCGGTGGGTAGCCATATTAATCTGAAGCAACAGAACAAAGTCTGTTTTATTCTGGGTATAAGAAGTGTGCATGCACACAAAAGCTTATATCCAGAATTAAACTCCATTGGTCTTAAAGGTGCCACTGGCCTGAAACTTTGTTCTGGAACACTATAATTATTTTTGTACATCACTAACTTCATTGGGATTTTTTTTTTTTTAAAAAAAAGGTTCCAAAACACTCTTTTTACCTGGTAAGTTTTCCAGTTATGGACATTTTAAATTCTTTTAGTGCCTAAAAAACTAAAAGAAAGAAAGAAAGAAAAAGCTTTTCTACTGACACTGAGTGCCCTGACCTGGAGGGTGCAGGCTAGTCCAATCGCTCTAGATGTCAGAAGCTAAGCAGGGTCAGCCCTCATTAGTGCTTGGATGGGAGACCACCAAGGAAGACAAGGGTTGTGTCACAGAGGCAAACAGCAAATCACCTCCCTTCCTTGCTTGCCTTGAAAACCCTATGAGGTCACCAAAAGTCGGCTGCGACTCGACAGCATTTTCCACAGAGAGACATCGGGTATTCACCCCCAAGCAATAAAGCTGTGTGGCCTTTTTAGATATTCAGTTGTAAAAGAAACTTACCAGCAATATCATCTTTTCCCAATGTTTGCTCATGCCACATTAATTTAGCTGACTGGCAGGAGGTGTGACTGTGGAGGTTTTCCACTTCTCGGGCCCTTAAAATAGCAACTATAATTATTTGTAAAAATTCCCTAATGCCAAATGGGTTGGATCTGTTCCACTAAGGGTAACACCTTCCTCCGGAGCACGATGCCTCCCCTTGATGCAAAAGGTTCTTCTGCTACAGTATAACCATAGTATAACCATAATAATAATAGCAACAACAAAACAACAACAACAACAATGGTCCGCAGAACTGTTTATTAGGATTATCTCCAGCGCCCGTGGTTAAACTCCTTATCTGTGGCTCCTTTTGGAAGATGCTGTTGCTATAGCTATTGAACCATTACCATTAGTTGATAATGGGTTGAATCCTATGAGCTTCCCATTTTTGCAGAAGGAACTTTTCCACCTTCCCTTCCTCTAATACTTCCTGAACAGCTGATGCCGGGGTCAGGAGTGCCTTGTGAGCAACTTCATGTGTTTCTGTGGCAGCTTCATGTGTTTCTGTGACTTCTTGGTCTCTGTAGTTGCCATGGGGTTGTTCTGGAAGAGCATGATCTCCATACATGCGGCAGATCATAGACTCGATCTACTGTATTGTTTTGATTCAGACTTATATGATTCTGGAATGGGAGTGGTTTCGGTGACCTCACTGTCATGGTCCGACCATTACTTGAGATTTAAATTTTAAAAACATTGCAACCTCTGCAAAGGTCGTGAACCCTATTAAGAGGGTTGGCTCCCTGCAAGTGACTGACTTGGAGAGAATCCTAATGGCCCTTGGGGGGTTTCCTGCCTTCAGCAGCTGTGAAGAAGAGATTTTTGGCTGGCACAGCTTGTCCTGCTCCAGTGTTGTCCCTCCCGAAACCCCCTCTTTTGCTCAACAAGAAGAAAGACCTTCTCCTCTATTGTATCTGCTCATGCTATTATTTGGCAGCTCTTTCTCTCTCCCTCTCTCTATTCTTCCAAGTGACCTGCCATTAGAGAAGACTCCATGGGAGAACTACCCGGCTGTCATTTAAAACGCTCCAGTTTCTGAACCGTAATGATATACTGCACTAGAACCTCATTTTCTGAACTGATAATATACTGCACATAATGAAATATTTAATGCTGCAGGTAATTTGCTGGCCCCATTTTTTAAAGAAGAGATATCACTGAGAAAATGGTGAAGCCCACTTTACAAAATTCTGCTGAATGGCCACATTTCCCAGCTTCACTTCTCCCCCCCCACCTCTGTTTTCCCTTACCAAGGAACTTAGCATGAAAAATTGATTATTGCTACATAGAAAATCACCCCCCCCGCTTAATCTTCACCTGTAGTCATAAGACTGCCCTTGAGAATTCAGATTCATCTCAGCAGCAACTTATTGGGGTTTTAGAAGCAGAGGATGGTGAGTTCTGGTGTGCAGTAAACAAAGCAGTGGAAAGAGATGAACTCCAAAGCAAAAAGACGATAATTTCTTCAAAGCACACAGGCCCAAGGGGGAGTCTTTTAAAAATGCTTCTGAGGAAAGCAGGCACTATATTCCAGCTGACTTTCAAGTAGGTTCCTATGGCTAAGTCTTGCTTTTGAAAATCTTCCCGAAAAATGCAGTGCGAACATTGTGTGTCTTTATTTTGCATTACAAGTGGTATACGCACACTACGTCATCAGCCTTTAAAATCTGAGTGGAAATTTCGTTCAGTTGAAAATCAGCTAGAACCCCTTACCCACGAACCCCATCTGACTTTGCTTTTTATGTAAGATGTTTGATGGGGCTTCAAAATGTTACCCAAACCAGTAACATCAAGCATGGGGACTTGGCACCAAACAGGAAGTACCTCATTAAACACTGTCAGGTCAAAGCCTATAATGGTAAATGATGGTTTATACATGGGACCTTAAAAATGGGGTCAATTTCCCCTGGTGCAAAAAAAAAAAAAGTTATTAACAATGCTGTGTCATGAATTCAAAACCTTTCCTACCTGTAAAGTTATTTTTTGATAGAAAGGTATTTTGATGGCTCATGACTTAATTTACTCCAAGAGAAGTACTCTAAGAAAAGTAAGGCGTGATGGTCTTGTTCCTTAATTTACTCCAAGAAAAGTATGGGAAAGAAGACAGAACTTGTATAATAACCTGCGTATGGTTCGTCCTTATGTGTAAATGTTGAACAGAAGGAATGGTGGAGTATAAATGTTTTAATTAATAAAAATACATACAAGTAAATAAACATGCTCTTAAAGATGGCTCTTTAAGATGCTGTTTATAGTAGCCGATGGAATGTGAAAAGACATCCCTACTGACAGGTTTGTTGTATTAGCCAAGTGAATTCAAGAATATTGGGGAGTGTGGTCTTTCATTTTTTGAGACATAAAACTGGAATATTCTGCTGTATTAAATCCTTATGTCAAATATATCTTTTTTTTCCCATCTGAGAAACAAAATTACATTGGCATGGGAAGCAGTGAGGAAGAAGGGAGGCACATCAGTGACCTATAAGCCTCTTAACAAGAGTCCATTTCACTGGGCGACCAGTGTGAATTGGCTTTACCCCTCACCACACTGTTATTCATGTTTCCTTAAAAAAAATAATTGCAGGTTCTTCTTTGTCATGGAGCAGGTGTGACAGCTCTCAGCTGAGCCCTCTACCCTGATGGAACTCTACATTACAGTCCCCTCTGGCAGAGAACGGAAGGAGCCCCTGGGAAGCATCCGTCTCCTCCCAGGCGGGCTTCCTCCAGCCCTGCCACTTACCCCTCCCCAACCAGCTCTGGGTTCCTCAAGAGGAAATCCAAGCCAAGGGGGGGTCCTTCCTTTCCTGCTGGAATCATGTCACTGCTGGCCCCACCATGGTTACACCTGGCCACACTGAAAGAGACAGCAGGCTGATGCTTGTCACTAATGCTCCCTCTAAGCAGTGGAGTCTTGTGAGCCAAAATTCTACTTTGTGAGCTACTGGCATTAAAGTTGTGAGCGAGCAATTTGGCTACTGCATAAATTAGTTTGCTCTGGAGCCCTCCTTCCTGAGCGGAGACAAAAATGTGTGAGCTGGAAGCTAAAAAACTGTGAGCTAGCTCACACTAACCCAGCTTAGAGGGAACACTGCTTGTCACCCATGGGACTCTGCCCCATATACAGGCTTTTCTGCATTCAAGGCAGCCCCAGGGATTAGAGGAATACTGGATGAGGGGGTGTAATGTGGGGAACACTCATCATGTCAGAAGTAGCATAAAACTTTGGTTTCCTGCATCACTTCTCTCTACGCACTGAGACTCAACTACAGGATTCTGGGAAGCACCTTCAATATCTATAGGAATCGCCTTCTCTCCTGTGTTGTGCTTCGGGCAGTGAAAATTATTATGCCAGCTCTGAACTGCACAACTTCTCAAGAGGGGGCAACAAAACCAGATCTATGTATTTCCTGAAAGAAACTTCCCTGGTGTAATCCTAAACACAGTTACCACCTTCTAAGAGCATAGACTTCAGAGGAGTGTAACTCTGTTTAGGACTGCACTGTAAATCAAGATGTTGGTCTCAGTCAAAACACTGAGTGAAACAATGGTTATGCATGGGATAGAGCTGGTAGAGAAAGAAGTACTTTTCTCCCTTTCTCACAATACAAGAACTCGTGGGCACTCCATGAAATTGCTGAGCGGTTGGGTTAGAATGGATAAAAGGAAGTGCTTCTTCACCCAAAGAGTAATTAACACATGGGATTCACTGCCACAGGAGGTGGTGGCGGCTACAAGCATGGACAGCTTCAAGAGGGAATTAGATAAGCATATGGAGGAGAAGTCCATCAGTGGTTATTAGCCACAAGGTATAGGTAGGGACTCTGGGGCAAGTGATGCACTGTATTCTTGGTGTTTTGGGGGGGGCAACAGTGGGAGGGCTTCTAGTGTCCTGGCCCAATGCTGGACCTCCTGATGGCACCTGGTATTTTTGGCCACTGTGTGACAGAGTGTTGGACTAGATGGGCCATTGACCTGATCCAACATTGGTTTCTCTTATGTTCTTATGTACAGCCTGAAGCAGAAATGTGTAGGCTTTGACACCTGTCATGTTTTCTTTTTTTCTTAACACAAGTCTGGATTTTGCAAAATACTGTTCTTCCCATTGTCTCTCGTGCGCAGAAAGGAAGGAATTGCCTGGTGACTGAGCTGAGAAAAATTAGATAAATTACATATGCTATGATGACATGCACTGATAAGAGGAGAAGTGCCCGGAACAGGAGCTGCCGTAATGCATGGCTCACCAGAAGCAAAAGAATGGTACTTAATAGCTGACACAGCCCATGGAGTAGAAGAAATCTAGCATGACAGAACTAATAATAGCAAGTTGCATATGGACTGTATTTTTAATCTATTAACTGTTTGCTAGAGAAGCAGAAACTACTCTTCTTACAAATCTGCCCTACTCTTAAAATCTATTGTGGCAATGCTTTCAGCGTGCCACCTTCAAAAATCACAAATAGCTGAATAAATTCTGATTCTCTTGTTTGTGTGTAAAGTGGCATCAGGTTGCAGTCAATTTATGGCGACCTTTCATGGGGTTTTCAAGGCAAGAGAGGTGCTTTGCGATTGCCTGCCTCGGTGAAGCAACCCTGGGCTTCCTTAGTGGTCTCCCATCCAAGTACTGACTAGGACTGACGCTGCTTAACTTCTGAGACCCATCCAGCTAAGAATGGTTGAGAAATGCTACAATAATCTTCAGAACAAAGACTGGTGACTTTCCCCTGAAAGGTGGACTTTGCAGTCACCAGCTGTGCATTCGCAATAATATCCCGTAATGTCATTTGTTTGACCATTGAGGAAGGCCAAGGAGCCGAAACACAGTTGGTCAGGGTCAAGTATGGTCCTTGCTGGTTGTCATTGTATATTATGAATCTTAATTGAGGCTATCACGAGGTCCAATATCCGTTTTTAATTTACTTTGTAATACATACATGCATATTTTTGTATATCTGGTAATATTTATTTATTTTAAATCTAACAGAATTAGTGGGGTTTGGGTTAAGTCCCCCCCTTTTGGCCTAATGGGCAGTAGACTTGGTGTCCAAGTCCAGAAGCCATGCCTACTTCCATTGTTTTCAATGGGCAGTTGACCAGGTATCCTATTCCAGATGTCAGGTGTACCACCTACTGAAAAAAGCACTGGAACAATCTGAAAATTCTAGAGATTTTGGGATATAAACTTAAGGGATCCCAAAATTTTAGGAGTGCCCTAGGTTCCTTTCAGGGTATTTCTGATTTGAAAGGAAACAGGGAATTTCAGGCACTGTTTTAAATCAGAAGTACATGAATGCACACCCCTAGTCTATACTGGCATGCAGAAGCTCCCCAACATCAGAGGTCGAGATACTTCCCAGATGTAAGTGAAGATGCAAGGAGCTGAATCCAGTGGGGTAGCCATGTTAGCCTATTTCAGCAAAACCAAAACAGGAGCCTTGTGGCACCTTAAAAACAAACAAACAAACTAGTACATGCTTTAGATAAACATTTAGTACAAGAAATGTTGATAGGTGCTGGCATATTCCGTAAGTACTTTTCATATCAAACCACAACAGTTAACTTTTAATGCATATCCCATAATACAATGCATCTTTGAGCAATTCTCTCTCTCTCTCTCTCTCTCTCTCTCACACACACACACACACACACACACACACACACACACACACAGGAAATAACATCAAGACAACAAAATCCACGACTAAATGCTACTTTAATTGAAAATAAACCCAGAGCCTATATCCAAGTAAAAACAGGACAGTCAGGGGATTGGTGAACTATAAGAGTACACTTGATAGAGGGCAAATTTCTGAATGCCAACAAATCCTCCTGAAGAGAACTGTATGGTGTAGTGGTTCAGAGCGGTGGACTCTGATCTGGAGACCAGGCTTTGATTCCCCACTCCTCCTCCACATGAAGCCTGCTGGGTGAACCTGGGCCAGTCACAGTCCTCTCAGAACTCTCTCAGCCCCACCTGCCTCACAAGGTGCCTGTTGTGGGGAGAGGAAAGGAAAAGCAATTCTAAGCTGCTTTGAGACTCCTTAAAGTAGAGAAAACGGGGCATAAAAACCAACTCTTTGTTTTTATTACTTGGAGAAACAAACATTGACTCGCAATGGAATTCCTTCTCTGAGTTTCACTCTATTTTATTCTGCCTTTATTTCAGCATCTGTTAACACCGTGGGTTTAAAAGGCATTATGGGACACCAGCCTTCAGTTAACAGGTTCCCTTTTCTGCCAAGTCTTTATTTATTTCCCTTAGAATAAACTGTGAGGCAGGCCGGGCCACCTGAGTGACATGCAAACAGATGTCGACAGAATAAAGCCTTTGGACCTCACAATCAGACGTTCAAATTACAGCCTTTCGCAAAGATTCAACAGAGGCTCATAAAAAAAGAGGCATAAATAGGCTATCGTTTGATATACAAGAGAAGGATAACCCTTTGAAACCTGAAGCCTTGTAAAACATTCAGTGAACAAAGACTGAGTCCAGTGGCACCTTTAAGACCAACAAAGTTTTATTCAAGCTATGAGCTTTCATGTGCAAGGCACACTTCCTCAGATACATTGAAATGGAAGTTAACCGTCCACACGAGGGATGGGCACGAACAAAATTACAAACCAAAATTCATCACAAACTTGGCCCTGTTCATGGTTCGTGAACCTCAGTTTGTGCCAGCTTGCCCTCATAAGCCCCGTGAAACTCCCAGAACAGCAAATTAGCATACAACATAATGAAGATATTTTAACAGATGCAAAGACCAAACGGGAGATATAACCCTACACAACCATTCACCCCACCTCAAAGAAAAGTATGCTGTTAGTTACCTCTGTGGTTGAGAGAAAACGAATGAAGAGTAACAACAGGATCTCAGTTATTTACTCGTAGCATCCCATAATTAAGGACACATTCACACACTGGTTTCCTGTCTGTTCTACTGTGTTTTTCCCCTATAATAAAATCCAAACAAATAGTGACCATGTAAACTTAGCTTGTTATTCCTATTTGGTCTTTGTGTCTGTTAAAACATCTTAATTATGTTGTATGTTGATTTGCTGTTCACCGTCTGCCTATATGTATGAACTGTTAACTTCCATTTCAATGTACCTGAGGAGGGTGGGTGTGCATGCAAAAGGAAGCTCATACCCTAAATAAAACTCTGTTGGTCTTAAAGGTGCCACAGGACTCAACTTTGTTCTACTTTTTCAGACCAACACGGCTGCCCACACAGATCTATATTCAGTGAACAGATTATTCTCATTTCTCCCCGGGGGGGGGACGGGGGACTTTCTTCTATTTTGAGACACTGAAGTTTAACTGTAGTGGGCAAAGAGAGGGGATTATACCCAATACAGAAAATGTCTTATTTTTGTCAGCCATTTTATCCCTTTCCTATGAGGTCTGAGAAACCTGCCCATGCAGGCATGAGGCATGTGTTAGAAGCCTAACTCTCCTGCAGCAACCACCAGGCATGAGCACGACAGGTAATGATCCTATTAAGAGCTGCCTGGCATGTTCCAAGAAAGCAGTGAGGGAGGAAGCATGCATGAATCAGGGACTCCGTCAAACTTCTCAGTTACAGCAATTCAACCTCAAATTGGTCATTTCATCTGCAAAGATTATGCACCGGCTGAGAACATTTTTTGGGTGCGTGTGTGTCTTGTTATGTATATTATACAGCATATTATCTGCAAATATAACCAAAGTTTCAGCGGGGGGTGCCAGTCAAACACAGGGCCTGGCCATTGGCTCCCCTGCCTGGCTGCATGGCCTCACTCCCACCCACGCAGCCAGCAAACGGCCTCTTGGCCCGCAGTCTGTGGCCAGCCGCTGCACCAAATGGATCCTCCAGTGGCTGGAGCTATGCCCTGTGGACCCCGCAGCCATTCCTGCCACAGGACCATGGGCCCTACAGGTCCTCCCTCCATCGCCAACTTCTGATGCCCCGTGCCACAATCCACGGCCCCCACCTCCACCGACCCCTGCAAGGCTGGGGGACACCTTCTGACTTGCCCCGCCATCTCTGGCCCACAGTGGGGACAGGTGCGAGGCTGCCCGCTTGGGCCCGGTGCTCCCTCAGGTCAGTGGGTGGGGGGCTGACTGCCCACTGGTGACCTCCCCTGCACGGAGCCCTGGGTGGCCGAGGCCTGCCACTCTCCCCGATTGCCCCCTCCACCAACTCCTCAGAGGCTGGCTGAGGCCAGTAGACTTGACCCGCTGCTCCGTGGTGCCGCCCGGCTGACCACCTTGCCCCGCCGCTTCCTCGCACACTCACAGAGAGGGGGCCGATGGCCAGGGAGTCCATCGCGAGCCCAGCCATCATAGCCCGCAGCGAGGTCTCTCTCTACGGCCCCCACGCTTCGGGGGAGCCCAGGGCGGGCAGCGCCGCCTGTTCCGACCCTGCGCCGCTCTCCACTTGCTGACGCCCTGATTCCCCCCCCCCAAGAGCCAGCCCTTCCAGGAAGCCCAGAGAGGGAGGCGGCAGCACACGCCCACCATTGCCCCTCCCACCCACCCACCCACCACGAGACACCCGCCAGTAGTGGTGGACAAGCCACCGTCAGCCTGACTCCAGCCCTCTCCCCCCCATCGCGTGCCCGGGAGAGAACTCCCGGTCATGCAGGAGCCACTGCGCGCCTCGATGGGGCCCTCCCCAGATCGTGCCTTCTCCCACCCCCCCCCACCAGCCGGACAGCGGGGAGAAGCTTACCCACGATCAGACCAGCTTTGCTTCTCCCAACGCCTGCCTCACCCGGTGCCAGCAGAGGCTTCCTCAGGTGCCCTCCCCTCTCTCCCCCTTCTTCCTTCCTCTCTCTCTCCCTTCACCACTTTCTTTCTCTTCCACTTTCCCCCCTTATTTCTCTCCCCTTCTACCCTACCTTCTCTCCTTCCTTCCTTCCTTCCTTCCTTCCTTCCTTCCCTCCTTGCTTTCCTTCTTTCTCCCTTCCTTTCTTTCTTCCCACAGTACGGTCATCACTCCCTCTCCATCTCCCTCTCTCTACCTCGCTTCTACCTTCCACCCTTCCTTCTACCCACCTTCCCTTCCGATCTAGGGCCCGTTGTCTAGACCACAACTGGCTTCGCTCACTAGTCTTCAATATTAGTAATCATTACTCTTCCCTAAAAAAAAGCTTTCCCCTCTTTCCTATCGCTAAATTCAGTCACTGCACCAGAAAACTGAAGAGTAGCAAATGTGACACCAATTTTTAAAAAGGGATCCAGAGGGGAACCAGGAAAATAAAGGCCAGTCAGCCTAATGTCTGTTCTAGAAAAATTAGTGGAAACTGTAATCAAAGATAGAATTGTTAGGCACACAGAGGGACAAAGCCTGCTGAGGGAAAATCAGCATGGCTTCTTCTGCAAATGGAAATTCTGCCTCACTAATCTTTTGAAGTTCTTTGAGAAAGTGAACAAGCATGTAGACAATGGTGACCAGCAGGCATTATACACTTGGACTTTCAAAAGGCTTTTCACAAGGTACCTCACCAAAGACTCCTGAGTAAACTTAGCAGTCATGGGATAAGAGGACAGGTTCACTTATGGATTAGAAACTAGTTAAATGACAGGAAGCAAAGAGTAGGAACCAATGGAAAGTTGTCACAATGGAGGAAAGTAAGCAGTGGGGTTCCACAAGGATCAGTACTGGGGCTGGTACTATTTAATTCGTTCATAAATGACCTTGAACTAGAGGTGAGTATGTAGAGTCTAAGGTTCCAGATGACACAAAATTATTCAGGATCGTGAATACCAAGGCTGACTGTGAAGAGCTCCAAGAAGCTCTCCACAAACTGAGTGAGTGGATGACAATGTGGCAAATGAACTTCAGTGTTGGTAAGCATAAAGTGATGCACATCGGGACAAAAAATAAAAATAAAAATAGGCTAACGGGGTCTGAACTTGCTGAGACTGAAAGGAATCTTGGGGTCATAGTGGATGGCTCAATGAAAGTGTCAACCCAGTGTGCTGCAGGGGGTGAAAATGGCAAACTCTATGTTAGGGATTTACTAGGAAAGGAGTTGAACATAAAACGGCCTGTTCTTATCAGGCTCAATAGCAAGTAAGTCCAGGCATTTTTCGGATAAAGATATGCTTTATTGGAATACAAGGATGTATGTAATGCCCCTATAGTAATCTATGGTGCAGCCTCATTCGGAATACTGTGTAGAATTCTGGTCACTGGCTCGCCAAAAGGACTCTGCAGAGCTGGAAAAAGTACAGAGGAGGGCGACCAAGATGATTAGGGGGGTTGGAGCACCTTCCCTATGAGGAGAGTCTGAAGAGTCTGGGGCTTTTCAGTTTAGGAAAGAGACGATCAAGAGGAGACATGGTAGAGGTTTATAAAATTATGCATGGGGTGGAGAGAGTTGACAAAGGAAACTTTGTCTCCCTCTCCCAAAATACTAGGACTCGAGGGCATCCAATGAAGCTGAGGGGTAGTAGGTTCAGGATGCACAAACGGAAATACTTCTTTACACAGAGAGTGATTAACAGGTGGAATTCCTTGCCAGAGGTTATATATAGCCTCAGGAATAAACAGCTTTAAAAAGGGGATTAGATAGATTCATGGAGGATAGCTCTATCAGCGGCTACTAGACATGGTGACTGAGGGGAACCTCCACATTCAGAGTCACTAAAGATCTGCATCCCAGAGCCAGGAGACCACATCAGGAGAAGCTCTTGGCCTCTATGACCTGTTGTTGACCCTCCAGAGGAACTGGTTGGCCACTGTGTGAGACAGGATGCTGGACTAGATGGACCACTGGTCTGATCCAGCAGCGCTCTCTTTATGTTCTTATCAGGGGAAAGCCTTGGCCTCTATGCCTGTTGTTGGCTGTCCAAGGGAACTGGTTGTCCACTGTGTGAGACGGGATGCTGGACTAGATGGACCACTGGTCTGATTCAGCAGGACGCTTCTTATGTTCCTACTCTTTTCATGTTTACCTTTTGGCTAAGAAGTATGAGGAGAGGGGAAGTGTTTTCTTTCTCTCCATTTCCTTTGAACAGCTGCACTGCAACATGGAATGAAGGGTTCCATTCCTCAAGAGAGAAGGGTTTAAAATTGTTTGACTGAAACTCAGATGGGGAACCGAACGCAAAAAATTACTGAGAACATTATGACACAACCACTGACCTTTACGTCTGCTTTTATATATGCACTCGAGTGCACAAAATGCCACATTCGCACTAATGCTCAATGAATTTATATTGCCGTCTAAGCATACAGTTCTTCGGATAATGACATGCCTGATGATTACCGCATTTTCGTCTCAGTTGTGATCTATGATTAGAGTGAGTGACATTAGCCTGGATTTGTGGAAAGGAAAGAATTGGCTTTCAGAACCTCTGGGCTAACTTTCTCTTGCTAGCGTTTCAAGACACTGTAGAGAAGGGGGGAAAGATGAAGGGAAGGCAGAAGACGGAGGCCCACGGAAGGGCAAGAAAGCCTCTGATGTATGACTCGCGCCAAGCTTTACTAAATCCCTGTCAACGGCTTCTGTAAATTACAATATCACCCACCGCACTCTAAGAAGTTGACAGCTCGTCTGCTAAATCTATCATGAAAAGGAGTGAGGTGGGACAAAGAAACCTTGAGCGTAAGGTTTGGGAGACCTGCGTCCAAAGAGGTGTATTGGAGACCTTTTCAAACGTAATTGCTTCCTATTTCATAAACGATTGCTCTTCTGACCTCCTGGATCTGATCCTTAAGAAAAGAAGAATAGGTTTCAAAAAACAGGAAGAAAGGAAAAACAGAAAAGAGGTCCTTTTGCCACAATCTGCTATTATGCCTCTAACAATGGCCAGTACTGGATGCTTCCTAAAAGAGGTATCAAAACCTCTATTATGTTCTCAAGGATGTAATGCCAGACATCAGAGAGGAATTTCCCCCCTTCTTCGGCCTCAGCAGGTGGTAATTTTCCAAACCGCAGCCTCAGGGCCAGCACCCTTCATTGCAGTTATCCTCCCCAGAGTCTTATTAAGCATCTCGGACTTGAAAGGCAGCCTCTCGTTCCCACATCCCGCGTTTCTGAACTCCGCTTTGTGATTTGTACCCACCGGCTCCTCCCCTCGGCACATCCTGCATTGCTAAACTTTCATGATTTGTAGCTATGAGCTCCTCCTCCCCAACTGGTGTGGTGAAAGCTTTTCGAGGTGCAGATGAAGCAAGAGAAAGCTGACAATGGTCCAGTCTTTGATAAAGCAAGAGAAAGCGGGTAGCTATGGGACATGCAGAAATAGATGTAATAAAGCCCCAACGACCTGTGTTTTAAAAGGAAAGCTTTTTTGGGGAAGGGGTCGATCTGAACAGAGACGCAGCAGAAAAGAGGATATGGTGGTGGAGAGTGTGATCTAGTCAGAGCCAACTTATGGTGACCCTGTAGGGTTTTCAAGCCAAGACAGGAACAACGGCGGTACACCATCGCCTCTCTCTGTGTAGCACCTGCTTAGTTTACGAGATCTGATGGGATCCAGCAATCCTGGGCCACCCCAGGTCAGTGCAAGGAAAGCATGCTTAGCTCTTTTTCTGACCCACCGCACTTTGATCCAATTACTCACCAATGCAGACATGGAATTCCAAATATGTGCTTGGTTCCAAACTTATTCATTACTGGCACAGCTTTGCAACCTAGCCCACACTTAACAGCGCCACAGCAAAGCTAACCAAAGCAGATTGAAAGAGGGTGCAGTGAATGCAGGCCGGCCTCAGTTCAGTCAAGCACAGCCCATTCACACAAGAGCATACCATACTCGGGTTTTTGCATCAGAACTTCAGTGTTGTATTGGCCCTTAGAAGTGTATTATACCACCTGTGACCTTCCCCTGCCCAAGCCCAAATGCTGTTGGATATTGTAACTCAGCATACAAGAGGATCTGGGAGGGAAAGTGCTAAGAAAATTCTCTCTCTGGGATACACTCGGCCTCACCCTCTCATTGGTTATAAGTTGATCCTCTGTGGCCCTTGCTTGCCTTCTGTTTCATCATATATAGGACCTCTCTTCTCTCTCTTACCTGGGCTTGGAGCTATAACAAGTCAACCTTTTTGAAGTTAATCTGTTGACGGTCAGTTAAATGTACCTACATGAATACGTCACGTTAAGATGTGCTTCCATTTTTTTTTTTGTAAGTAAAAATTTCTTTGTCTTGTTACCACTGGAGTCAGATCATGTTTGTAATTTATTTAATTAAGGCCCTAAAACGGTCTGGGACCAACGTATCTACAGGACTGCCTATCCTGGTATACCCCCAAAAGAGCATTATGCTCTGGGGAGAAAAATCTTCCGGTGATCCCTGCTCTGAAAGATATCTGGCTGTCCTCAACCAGAACCAGGCCCTTTTTCGGCCCTGTTGCTGGTCTGGTGGAACTCTCTGCCAAATGACATCCATGCCCTGCGGGACCTAGTCCATTTCCGCAGGGCCCGTAAGACAGAGATGTTCTGCTGGGCGTATGGTTGAGGACAGCAACGTTTTTTTCCATCAAGCCTGGCCTCTTCTGTTTTCCTCTCCCCAAGGGGTTAAGGACATAAGCAGCATCTGTGTTAGGATAGAAATTGCTATTGTTTAATGGTTAATCTGATGGTAGAGGTTTTTACTGAAATGTTTTCATCAAGATGTTGTTCACCACCCAGAGCCCTGTGCGCAGGGGAGGGTGGTCTATAAATCAAATAAATAAAAATAATAATAATTATAACAACAACATCAGTTAAAAAAAATTTGAACAGCATTTCCCCCCTAAACCGGAAAATGTGGAAGATCGGGAATATGAGATAAAGCTTCTGTGTTTCTGAGTCTATTTATTTATTTACATTTAACCCGATGAATGCATCCTCATCAGCAATGCATTGCCTCCTGAGGCTCAATGTGGTGTTGGCTTATTTAGGGTGCTCTTAGCTTTTGTTGGAATTTCTTCTTTCTTTAAAAAAGAAAGGCAGCCGAGCGTGTTAGAATGGCTAGAGTGTTTAGCTAGAATCTCCCTTTCTGCCACGCCCAGTCACTCTCTCAGCCTATGGAACCTCAAGGGATAGAATAAGGGAAAAAGAGAACCACAGGGGCTGCTCTGAGCTCCTTGGAAGAAGGATGGGATAAAAACGTAATAAATAGAAAGAGCCACTGGATAGGCTACACTCAAGAGGAGGCGGATCAGAAATCATGCAGGCCTGGAGCCTCTGATTAACTGAAATGACGCACAGCCTTTCATGAACGGAGCACGGAAGCCGGGAGGCTGGAGCCCGGGCCTCCCAGATCCATTTCAGCCTTCTGATTGGGACAAAAATTCTGTCACCAAACCAGCCAATGCCTGTTCAGTTCTAGAAATGAGCCAGTTATTGCACAGTAAGAGCAGTGCTAACTGAAACAATACATAATATATAGGTGTACTCTTGATGGAAGAATGATACAATCTTTCTGTGTGTGATGGCCATCCTCTTCCACCAAGTGGGTGCCTTTGGGAGGGGTGTACATAGGGTGGTGAGGGAGGAGGGAGACACCCACCTAGCTAGACAGATCAGCCAAAAGCACCCTGGCAATCAATGAGGTGACTGATCAGGGCCGTAGCCAGGATTTTTGACTTCAGGGGGGCATTTAAATAAGTCGGGGGCACCCTGACAGGCAAGGCACGGTGACGGCTTTGTGAAAAATAAAATAAACTAGCTGGATGGGAAGTCAGATGGACTGGGCGGTAAGTTGGGAGGCCCAGCCCCGAGGTGCCCTACTGTAACCACGGGCCTGTGCCTGATGCTGCAACTGCACCACCCTGACGGCCATATGAGCTGCCCAACTCACCTTCTGCAATGACAACACGCCTCATGGCGGCCCACAATTCTCCAGCCCATAATACGATTCAACTTACACCTGTCCATATACAAGGCAGACATTCACACATCTGCTTCTCCAGCTGAGCAAAGCAATGCGCTGAGGCAGCTGCTAACTGAGAAGCCCCTGTGGCCAATCTTTGCTGCTCAGGGCTCAGCTGCAAGAAAATCTCGCATCGCTCCCCTCTGGTCCTTGCTGATGCGCTTTACGATTTGGGGCCGGAGCAAAATCTTCCCTGAATGGCACAAAATACAGCACGGGAGAGTGACATCTTTTTTTGTCAGGCCAGATGTCAAATCGTCATGATTGACAGCGAGTCTTCTGCCCTCGCTGGGGGCACGGCACCGGGGATCTAGCTTCGGGGAGGGAACGCAGAGAGCATAACACATATCTGCTACTTCGACCCACCGAGCCGGCTGCTTGTGCAAGATTGATTTCCTGTATTTATGCATCCTTGCATGACAAATCGTTCTTGATACAGAAGCTGACGGAAATGTGAATGACCCCCCAGTTGCCCTGCGTTTGCCAGAGTCTTATCTTTATTACAGAGGCAAGAGTCACTTAGGGAAGGCAGGGAAAAGTAAGACCACACCTCCAGGCACCCTCCTGGATACGTGCAATTTAAATTCCAAGTCGGATTTCCTAATTGCATCTGGGATCTAGCTGGGCTACAATAAGGATAACGATATAATGAGAAATAAGCCTGCATCGTCACACTTAAGTGGAATGAGGGAGGGTCTATGCAGATGAGGGGGCGGAGCTATGCAGGTAAGAACTGCCCCCCCCACTAAGTTCTATGGACCAACAGTGGGAGTGGGGGAAACATACCACTCATTCCAAACAATGGACTTACTAGATTCAGGACAGCTTTAATGACTTTCCCTCGTATCTTAGTGGTAGTCTGAAGTGCACTTCCTTTGTTTCTCCAACAGAACTGAATGATAGCCATTCTTTACTATAGAGTAAAACGTCCACTGGGGATTCGAGACAGATGAGTGCAAGCTGTGTCCAATTCATCCTGCCTTATATAGCTTTTTTTTTTTTTTTGCTGATGACGAACCTATAGAGAGTAGATCAGCATTTTGCTAGTAAACTATAAGGAGCAGTTGGAAGAAGAAGAAGAGATTGGAATTATACCCCGCCCTTCACTACCCAAAGGTGTCTCAGAGCGGCTTAAAAACTCCTTTCCCTTCCCCTCCCCACAAGAGACACCCTGTGAGGTAGGTGGGGCTGAGAGAGCTCTTGACAGAAACTGCTCTTTTTTCAAGAACACCTCTGACAGAACTATGGCTTGCCCAAGGTCATCCAGCCAGGTGCAAGTGGAGGAGTGGGGAATCAAACCCGGTTCTCCCAGATTAGAGTCCGTGCACTTAACCACTACACCAAACTGGCAGTATATCTAGTTTCAGAGGATAGCCACGCTGGTCTTCTTCAGTAGAGCAGCTGGGCAATGAAGGGGGCTCTGACTCTCTAAAGCTCATGCCCCCCAAAACCAACAAGATTTCCAGGTTATGTGGGCTTTATAGAGTCAGAGCTCCCTTCCTTAAGCTTAAGGTGCTACTGGACATTTTTTATTTTAATGGAAGTATGAGGGGGAGGGGAGGCGAAGTCGGTATTCCCTGGCTTTTCAGCCCATCTTCAAAAAAATAATAATTCCTCAAGCATTCTAGGTCACCAGGAAAGTTCTGAGGAGTTCAATTTAACACACCCGCAAGCTTTAATCAAATATTGATCTTCCATACATGAATACGTCTGATGGCTTTGGCTGTGAGGAAATATTAACAATTTTTTTTTAAAGTTCATTCAAAATTGCCTCCCCACATCCTACGAGTCCTAAAATGCATTATTTGCCACAACTGTTGTTAAGCGATAATGGCGAAGCTGCAGGATCCTACACATTGGATAAAGGGCTCCTTAGTGTGAATTTAAAACCAATATCACCCTAAGATTCTTCTGTAGTAAAATGAAGCTTGGGAAGCGTGGGGCAGCAGTACCACCCAAAAAACACCATTTCATGCACTTTAAGTGGCATGATGGTGGATTGCACGTGTGCTGGGAGTTTGGATTGCACATGCGTGTCCAGTGTGTCTTGAGACCACAGCACATACAGAGGAGGGCTTTCAGCTATGACATCTGACCGTTTATGGTCCTTTTGTGAGTGAGTGTGTATAAGTAACGTGCTGTCGAGTCGCAGCTGCCTTATGGTGACCCCAGCAAGAAGCTTTCAAGACAACTGAGAAGCAGAGGGGGGGTTGCCACTGTCTTCCCCTGCAGTCTTCCTTGGTGGTTTCCCTTCCAGGTACTGACCCTGCTTAGCTTCCAAGATGTGATGGAATTGGGCTATACCATGCTGCCTTCCCTCCTGATATGGCCCTTGGGAGGCACCATTTGCTCTGTCAGGAAACTTATGTGTACCAATGTGTGTAAGATGGTCTCAGAGGGCAGCTACAGTAGAAGAAGCAGATCTGAGGGATAAGGGCTGAGTTCAGACTGGCAGTTTGAAGCGGGAGCCAGTCGTGGCAAAAAAGCCCTGGAAGAAACTGTTCCAAGTTTTCCCAGTGACACTGCACCGACTGATGCAGGAGCATACCGGGAGGAGGCACACGGGAGTGTTCAGACTGCTGGCCTGAAGGCACGGCTGTAAATGGCTTTTCCCTGGTAATTTGGCTATGTGCGCATGTGCGCTTATGCGCATAAGTGCATCTGGCCGATTTGGGGAGGATCCTGTTGCACCGGCACCACATTGGGTGGTAGAGCGGATCACAGCCAATCATATCACTGCTGTCTTACGCACAACACAGGTTGCTCCCAGCTTTTCAGGTTGGTGTTCACACTTCCCAGAAGCGGAATGAAGCAGGATAAATGGGCTCTCAGGGATTTCCTACTGCTTTTACCAGGAGCTGCGGTGGCTCAAGTGGTTAAGACACTGAACTGCAGACTGTGGAAGGTCAGTAGTTCAGCAGTTCAAGACCCAGGTGCCACAAGATGGAGTGAGCTCCCGTCTCTGGTTCCAGCTCCTGCCAACCTAGCAGTTCGAAAGCAAGAAATTGCAAGTAGATAAATAGGTACCACTTCAGTGGGAAGGTAACAGCGTTCCATGCGCCTTGGTGTTTAGTCATGCCGGCCACATGACCACAGAAATGTCTTCGGACAGCGCTGGCTCTTCGGCTTTGAAACGGAGATGAGCACCGCAACCCTAGAGTCGGATTCGACTGGCTTTCGAGCAAGGGAACCTTTACCTTAACAGGTATCTTTTAAACACGGGAGTGAAGTGGAATAGCACGGGTTGACTACAGGTGGGGAACGCCAGGCAGATGTGCCTGTGTGAACACCCCCTTTAATCTGCTTGTGAAACATGGCTGAAATGTAGCTATAGCGGGGCAAACTGCCAGTCTGAACTCAGCCAAGCTTTTTAGAGCCAGAATTCCCTTTGTCATCCCCCCCCCCCATCCTGTTGGTCTCTTCTCATGTGTATGAGAGTTTCCCCAATGGGCCAAATAACAGATCACCAGGGCTGGTTCAGGCTAGGGAAACAACAGAAGAGTAAGAGAGGAGAAGGTCGATGCCCCTTCTCCACATGCATCAAGATCTCAATTCAAAGTGGGCTGGCACAGAAATCCCAGCATACGTGTGATCCAAAATCCTTATGATAGCCACAAGGAGATGGTAGGCTCTCCTTCTTTGGAAGTTTTAAAACAGAGGCTAGATGGCCCCTGACAGCAATGCTGATTCTGTGAATTTAGGCAGATGATGAGAGGGAGGGCAGGAAGGGTTGCCTCAGTGCACTTAGTTCTTGTGGCCCTTTCTTTACATGCCCATGGAAATGCTGATCATTACTTTGGGGACAGGAAGCAGTTTTTCTCCAGGCCACTTTGGCTGGTGATCCTGGAGGTTTTTTGTCATCTTCTGGGCATGGAACAGCGGTCACTGGTGGTGTGTGGGGGAAGTATTTGTGAATTTCCTGCTTTGTGCATGGGGTTGGACTAGATGACTCTGGAGGTGCCTTCCAGCTCTATGATTCTATGCCTTTGGGAATGTGTAGATCGACCCTGAAACAGCCTATAAACTAGGCTAATTTCAATGGTGTCTTACGGTTGTATTTCCTATAACTGTGTAGAAGAAAAGCAATTTCTTTTATCAGCACATCTGAAGGAAACACTAGCACAAAACACATATAATGCTTAGCTATTTTTAAAAGACTAGCCCCTCTCAGAACTTACCATTCAAACACAGCTATAACATCCACAGAATTCCCACTGCATAACAATCTCATAAATATAAGGGGAACTCACATTCAAGTTAGGTTATTGTTACAACTCCCAATACACACTGCAATTTCTGTTCAGGCCTAGTCTTGTTGAGTGGCTGTTTACTGTGTAGGTCGGAGGACAAGAAAGGGCAGCGTAGAAGCTAAGAGCAGGAGGTGGAAAATCTCTGCCTCAAATCTCACTTTTGCCACAAACTGTGTGACCTTTGGTAAGCCACTGTTCCCCCAGACTCCACCCATTTGCAATTATGAGATCGTTAAGTCCGGACAACCTTTCAGGGCTGTTGTCAAAACTGTCAAGATAATCCATGCGGAACAATTATAAGTCTACCTGAATGGGTGCCAAGTTACAAAAGTAAAATGAACGCCATATCCATTATGAAGACACTGACCTACTGTATTTCTTTTTCTCAATCACTTTACCAAATTCTATAGAAATGTTGTTGTTTCTGTCGGTGTCCACTTTCGCATCCATTGTGTGAAAACAGGATTCAGTGTATAATATTATAAGTGTAATGTATAAATATTGTAAAAATGGCACAAAAATGCTCTGAGAGGAAGTGGACAGCAGAAAATCAGGTTTCCTGGCCTACGAGAATAAAAATGGATTTGCACATGTATTTATACATCCACAGACTATGCACAGCCCTTCTTATAAGGTCTTGCATCAATTAAAGGGATGACTGTCGGAATTTCAGACCACCTTGGTCTTTAAAAGTGCTGGGCAAATATTAAAATCCAAAGATAATCTCTGAAGGGCCAAAGCTACAAGATTTAGTTCCTTGAATTGTTCCCAAAATGTTGAAGGAATCCAGTACAGGCTGCTCTGATGTGCTAATGCCAACTCATTTTGTTAACAAACCAGCTTCTGTAATCCCTTGATTTCAATTCGAGGATTGAACACGGCACATGTTTTCCCCTAGAGCCCAAGGTAAATGTACCTCCATTTTCTTTGGAAGAGGAAAAGAAGATGTGTCAGGGGGAGGCAAGAAAAATATGGAAAAGAAGGGGGGAAGAGATGGGAGCAGGGGTCTTTTTGTAGAAGAACAGCTGCAGGAGCTCATTAGCATATGGTATGCTAATGAGCTATTAGGCTATTAGCATATGCCACACCCCCTGACATCACCGGAAGTGATGTAAGAAGGGGAAGCAAAAGGGGGGCGGTATCTTCAAAAGCCTCCCCTTCCCTTCCCCAGCTGGTCTGGGTGGGGGAGCTAAGAGAGAAGGGGTTTAAAGTTTAAACTCCTTCTCATGAGAGTTGGGCCACAGAAGGAGGAAAGAGGGAAAGAAAGAGAAGGAAAGGGGAGCGAAACAGGGAAAGGAGGAAAAAGAGAAGAGAAGAAGGTGAGAAAGAAAGAGAGAGAGAGAGAGAGAGAGAAGAGAAGAAGGAGGGAAAGAGGAAAAAGAGAAGGAAAAGAGGGAATGAAAGAAATTCGGTGGCAATTTGGCCCCATTATATCCTATGGGCCATTGAAGTCAATGGTGAAACATAGGGTATATTCTGGGGGCTGGAGGGGAGGGGGTTTGAGGGAGAGGCTCCAAACTCACAGGATAGCTGTTGGAGCCTCTTCCCAAGTTACCCACCAAGTTTCAAGAACATTGGACCAGGGGGGCCAATTCTATGGGCCCCCAAACAGGTTGCTCCCATTCCCTCCATTGTTCTCTATGGTGGGGAAAAAAGTCAATGGCCCATAGGATATAATGGAGCTGAAATTGACATTCGGCTGCCTGAAAGACTCTCTGGGACGCCGGCTGAGGGCGGGGCTTGGCTCCTGAGCTCCCGGAGCTGTGCTTCGGTGCGCTCCCCCCCAAAAAGACCCCTGGATGGGAGTAAAGAGACATGTTATGGTGGGTTAGAAATATGGCTACCAACATTGGGTTGGGAAATTAATGAATAATTGGGGAGTAGAGCCTAGGGAAGGGCAGGGTTCAGGGAGGGGAGGGGCCTCAGCAAGGTATATTGCCACACAGTTTCCCCTCCAGCTGCAATTCTCTCCAGGGGAACTGAACTCTGTAGTGTGAAGTTCAGCTGTAATTCTGGGAGAGCTCCAGGCCTCACTTTGAGGCTGGTAACCCAAGGCAGAAATCTTAAGCGTGTCCCATGCTACAGGTAGAAATCAAAGGCCAGCACTGAACCTGAGAATGTTGGAAGAAGAAGAGGAAGAGGAGGAGGAGGAGGAGGAGGAGGAGATTAGATTTATACCCCTGCCCTTTCACTACCCAAAGGAGTCTCAAAGCAGTTTACAATCTCCTTTCCCTTTCCCTCCCCACAGCAGACACCTTGTGAGGTAGGTGGGGCTGAGAGAGCTCTTTCAAGGACTGCCCTTGAAAGAACAGCTCTGAAAGATCTTGTGACTGGCCCAAGGTCACATCAGCGGCTGCATGTCGAGAAGTGGGGAATCAAACCCGGTTCTCCCAGATTAGAGTCCGCATTCCTAACCACTACACCAAACTGGCTCTCAAGATTTATGCTATCCAAATACACATACTGTTACACAAATGCCAACATCTAAAAACTATGCTGTGATACTTGCAAGTAAAGCAGAAGAATCTGAATTGGCTCCAATTCAGAATCTCTCCCCCTAGCCCGCCCCATCTCTAAACACACGCACATACTTGTAAGGTGCACAAAAGTGTTGACATCTACCATACAGTGTGAAAAGAATTAGAAAGCAGTAGAACACTCTGATTGTGTGATCTCCTTGGCACTTATATTGCTACCTAAACAAAGTAACCACTTAATTATGAACGACGGTTCCATTGTGAGAATATTTTTTCCCCTCAGTTAGTACTATGAATTTTCCACGGATATGTTTTGGGTTCTAGCGGATTACATGACGAGCACAGATTTAATGCAACTTTAATCTACTAATCAAAAGAAGAAAGAAATGATGGCTTAGCTTAAGCTGTTCTAGAGGAAACCACCGCAGAGAAAACTTCCCCCGCAAATGCCAAAGAGATGAACTTGGAGCCATTTACAGCAGTACAGGCCAACTGAAATCAAAGGGACACATACTAATATGCATGTCTGTGATGCGCCTGTCCACAGAAATATTTATGAGTATTGCTCACAATAACTCACAGACAAGAACCCAAGAAAAGCTCTGCAGGGTCAGACCAGGAGGCCATCTGGTCCAGCATCTTGCTTCACACAGTGGCCAAATAGTTGTCCTGGAGGGCTAGCAAACAGGGGAAAGAGGCCAAGGCCTTCCCCTGATGTTTCCTCTGGAAACTGCGATTCAGGGGTTTCCTGTCTCTGAATGTGGAAGAAGGAGGGGAGGAAGAAGATGGAGAAGGAGGAGGAGGAGGAGAACAACAGCAGCAGCAGCAGCAGCAACTGGATTTATACTCTGCCCTTCATGCACAGTCTCAGAGCGGCTTACAATCTCCTTCCCTTTCCCTCTCCACAACAGACACCCTGTGAGGTAGGTGGGGCTGAGAGAGCTCGAGAAAACAGCTCTGAGAGAACTGTGACTGACCCAAGGTCACCCAGCTGGCTGCATTTGGAGGAGTGAGGAATCAAACCCAGTTCTCCAGATTAGAGTCTGCCGCTCTTAACCACTACACTAAACTGGCTTCCCTTTAGTCACTACGGTTTAGTAGCCACTAACGGACCTATCTTCCACGGGTCTGTACGATCTCCTTTAAAGCCCTCTATATTCACGGCCATCACTAAGTCCACACATATATTCAGGATCTTCAATGTTCAGATTCTATTATTTATTCATACAGGTGCAAAGCTGCACAATCTAGTTACATGGGAGCCAGCGCAAAATACTAGTGAAAAGTCTAGGATTTGGGAAACCTGGGTTCAATCACAACTCTATTCACGGGGCAATGCTGAATCAATCAACCTCACTTTGAGGGTTGTTGGGAGGACAGAAGGAAGAAACAGGTTGAGTTCTTTGGCAGAAGGGTAAGATAAAGACAAGAGGCAGATAATAATTTGTCCTTGGGTGTAACAACTTCTGAAGTAGAAGTACCACGGGGGGTGTGTGTGTGTGAGAATTCCTTTTCATGTTTCAGAAAACACGACTGGTTCCCCTGGCACTTCGATATCTCTAGCTAACTCACTGTTTCCACATACTAAGAAACCCACAGATAATTTAATGGCCCTTTGTAGTAGAGGTGTGGACCTAAAGCAAAAATCCCTTTGCTTAAAGGGTGATTATTTCACCCATTTGATTACATCACTGTGGATATAGAGTGATTTAATACACATACATACACATCAAATCTTTAAAATATATTAATTTATTATCTTTATTGTAAACCAATTTGAGCAGGAGGACTCTGAAAAGGCGGCAGAGAAATTGTCTAAAGAAATTAATTCATGAAATATATGATAACTTCATCCTAAGTAGTATGAATATGATTCTGCCTCATAAATGGCAACTTTCACATAGATTTCTTTCCACTGAAGTCTTATGTACCTCCCCCCCCGAATTGTACTGCCCATAGGGCAGTGAAACCCCCCCCCCCAAACATCATGAATGTTGGGGCAATGCAATGAGAGGGAGGGATTGGTGCGAATCGCCCCCCTCCTCTTCCTTGAGCAGAAGTGCCAACCATGAGGAGAAAGGGAGGTTAGGATCCAAGGCACTTTTTAACCCCCAAATTAATTCTGAATATATGGAACAGAAGGCCTTTGAATAAGACTGTGAACACCCAAACCGTGTGATGGAACGCCTGGCCTGAAGTCCATGGCATCTAATTAGGGATGCAGAAAAATTTCATTGGGTCACTAGTTCGACTTGAACACTGGAGATCCTGCTGAGTTATTTTAATCTGCAGGCCAAAATGACAGCTGCTGAATACATTCAATTTACAGTCAAATTTCAGTAAGGAAAAACAACAACAACAGACATCAATACTCACAGCTGTTATTCAAGATCTGGGGATTAAAACTAGTTGTAGCCCCCCCTTCCATCTGCAGCTGAATCAGAATATTCTGCTGATATTTCTCAATGGGTGTTAATGGTTAGGAGATAACCCCCTGATCGATGACCGGTAAGGGCTAGGTAAGGCATTAAAATAATTTTGGACAAGAGATACAGGAAAAGAAAAGGGGTTCAAAAAATTTGGAAACGTTTGGTTTAAAGAAAGATGCTTTGCTGTAAAGCTGGGATTTTCCATTCCATAGATAATTCCATATATTCATATGTACTGGGATTATCTCAGGGTAACCATTCAGATTTTGATTAAGTAAGGAAGCCCACTCTAATTTCCCCTCAAATACTGCTAAGGCACTCTGCTCTAACTATCGCTGAAGGACTGAGGGCAAGGGATGATGGCAAAATTATGTGGTGGGACACCAGAATATACCACTGGACATATATTTGACTAGTAGCCCGGACCTAGATAGCCCAGGCTAGCCTGATCTCGGAAGCTAAACAAGGTCCACCTTGGCTAGTGTTTGGAAGGGCGACCTCCAAGGAACACCAGAGGCGTAATGAAGAGGCAGGCAATGGCAAACTACCTCTGAAATGTCCCTTGCCTTTAAAAAAAACCCACAAGTCTAGCTCACCACCTAGTGATGCATAATGCTAAAAGGGCTAGAACTTCTAGATGCCAGACAATCTTAAGATCTCCTGGCTATCTACGCACAGTGCCATACAATAATATTATTATTTGACTACCAGCCTGGCAGCCCAGCCTAGCTCAATCTCATCAGAATTTGGAAGCTAAACCTAGTCAACCATGGGTAGTATATTCATGGGAGACTGCCCAGGATGACTGAGGTTGCTATGCAGAGGAAGGCAATGGCAAATTACCTCTGCTTATCTCATGGTCCTTGGGTCGCCATGAGTTGGGTGTGCCTTTGGAGCCCATACTGCAATCACAACCAATCCCAGTTCCAGCACGTGTCCCTATATGACACCCGTGTCAGTCAACACATCCGTTTGCATTTGGTTTAAGTATCAGTAATGTTCAAAGAGAACCTGAGCAATACCTGAACCAGGATCTGAAATCAAAGGACATCGGACAGAAGAGCAAGATGCTGCTCAGAAGGCGAAAGTGATATACTTTCACTGAAATTATTCATTTTATTTTAGATATTTGCTGCATTGTTATCCCACCCTTCCTTCAAGGGACTCAATACAGCATATACTGGCCTTCCCTCTTTGGTTTTACACTCACAACAACACTGGGTACATGATTACCCAGTGAGCTTCATGGCACCATCGGGACTTGAACTCGGCACTGCAATCCTATGCAGAGTTTCCTCCAGTCTTAGTCCATCGGCCTTGGCTCCTGCCTGGTGGAACTCTCTGCCAGAGAACATCTGTGCCCTGCAGGATCTGTTACCTTTCCACAGGGCATGTAAGGCGGAGATGTTCCGGCGGGCATTTGGTTGAGGACAGTGACAGGACAGCATGTAGTCTGGCACTCTCATACCCTCCATTCTCCGTGACCCCCACCCCACCCCCTGGAGGCTTGTGGAAGCTGATTTTTTTCTGCCATCTTGGAATTGGATTGTTCCATTTGTTGATATACGTATCATGTATCTTATTGCTGGATATTAACTTAAAAAAATTATTTATTGTATTTACTTTTCTCATAAGCTGCCCTGAGCTCTGCTTGCAGGGAAGGGTGGCCTAAAAATCTAATTAAATAAATAAACACACACATCATTTCTGCAGAGGATTGCATTGTGGTTCTCCCAAATCTTAGTCCAGCACTCAGATCTACTATACCACACTGACTCTCCAGCTGGCAATGCAATGGGACAGATTTAATGCCGCGTTCTGATTTTTAACCTCATCGTAGATAAACTGACACAAGCTCAGTTTGTAACCACGGCGGGGAGGGGATCTTCCACTACTTTATTTTTAAGTTTGATACAAACCCCTGCTGCTATGAACACACGGCTTCGCCGAGCATACGGTATTTTTGTTAATCAAAATATGTGCTTTAAAAGATCTTACAAATAATACTCATTTTGAATGACTGTTGGCATTGATAATAACTTCTTTTAAATACGCATCTAACTAACAAATTCTCACAACTTTTGGGTTTGCTCCAGGCAATGAAATTCACATACAACTTAATAAAGTGTTATCTCAATAAGCAAATCTGTCCTGGCTAGAGGAACAGCATGCAGCTCTAGACGGAGGGGCATTAATGTGACTCAAGTGTAAATGGTTGTGTATGGAATTAGATTTTATCATGTAAGTCATTTGCAACTGCACCAATTTTGGCTTGGATGGTGCTTTCTAACTGAAAGGGAATTAGATCTCTCAATCTGGCTGCCTACGCACCACATTTTGGAATTCTGACTACTGTGGTAATTGAGAAGCAGAACATGTTATGACAACAGACTGAGAGCAAAATACAGTCATGGGCATTTGTGGAGGGTATGCGTGTTAAGACAGTTCGGTATAGTGGTTAAGTATGCAGACTCTAATCTGGGAGAACCAGGTTTGATTCCCCACTCCTCCACTTGCACCTGCTGGATGACCTTGGGCAAGCCATAGTTCTGGCACAGCTGCTCTTGAAAAAGAGCAGTTTCTGTCAGAGCTCTCTCAGCCCCACCTACCTCACAGGGTGTCTGTTGTGGGGAGGGGGAGGAGAAGGAGTTTGTAAGCCGCTCTGAGACTCCTTTGGATAGTGAAGGGCAGGGTATAAATCCAATCTCCTCCTCCTCCTCCTCCTCTTCTTCTAGCTCAGGAGCCAATCAAGATTTAGTTACCACTTCTATGCAGAAATGGTAAGTTGTCAGACTTTTTGAGGTGCCAGGGCAGCCCAGCACCAGGATTTTTCTGATTATGGGGCAGTTCAGATGATACTGTCATCAAATCATGGGCTCACACAACTCCTCACAAGCGGTCATAAGAACATAAACACATAAGAAGGGTCCTGCTGGGTCAGATCAGTGGTCTATCTACTCTATCACCCTGTCGCACACGGTGGCCAACCAGTTCCTCTGGAGGGCCAACAACAGGGCATAGAGGCTGAGGCCTTCCCTCAGTGTTGCCTCCTGGCTCTGGGATTCAGAGGCAGATTGCCTCTGAGCATGGAGGTTCCCCTCAGTCACCATGGCTAGTAGCCACTCATAGACCTACCTTCCATGAATTTATCTAATCCCCCTTTAAAACTGTTTATTCTTGTGGCCATCTCTACATCCTCTGGCAGCAAATTCCACATTTTAATTCCATGTTTTAATCACTCTCTGTGTAAAGAAGTATTCACTCTCTTTGACTGGTAGGATTGCACTGTGTCACTCTCTTGCTGGGCAGGATTGCCAACCTCCGGGTGGGGCCTGGACTTCTCCCGGAATCACAACCAACCTCCAGACTACAGAAATCAGTACCCCTAGAGAAAACAACAGCTTCAGAGGATGGACAATATGACATCACATCCTGCTGAGCTCTGTTCCCTCCCCACTCTCTGCCCCCAAATCTGTAAGAATATCCCAACCAGGAATTGGTAACCCCGTTGACTGGGGATACAGGCCTTCTCCCATGAGACAGGATTCCCAGCTGTGCGGTACCCACTCCCTGTATAAGGCCTCGTATCATAATTTGGGCCCTGTTTTCTCACACAGAAATTTGTTTTGTATATTCTGACAGAAGTGCACTACACCAGGCGCCTCTCCTGTACACCTTACAAGTCCAAGAGTTGTCTCTCTAGGAATATGAGAGATGGTAATCAAAAGGGGGCTCCAAAGCTCACTGAATAAGTCCCATTCCACTTGTGCAGTCTCTTTGGATCTCA
Organism: Gekko gecko; assembly: GCA_029375565.1. Lineage (NCBI taxonomy): Eukaryota > Metazoa > Chordata > Lepidosauria > Squamata > Gekkonidae > Gekko > Gekko gecko. The sequence continues at coordinate 20,811,546 of JAPDNY010000004.1, read as the reverse complement.
GATGGGCTCACTAAGTCAAATGTTGCAAGCCTTTTCCAGACTGGCAGGTCTCCTGCTAAGAAACATTAACATTTTCATTTCAAAACACACTTTCCCCCAAAATTTGGTAATTAACCTTCCAGCTTCACATAGAGAATTCCTGATCTGCACACATTTCCCCAACGGAATTTGTGCCCAAGGTGAGCTTAGAATCCAGGTTTCTTAAGCCCTGTCAGAAACCTGGGGAGAAATAATGGGAATCCAGAAAAAACGGATGGTGGGGAGTTTGGGATGGATGTCAAAGCTTTTCCCTCAAGCTGCACAAAAACAGAGATGCAGCATTTATACCCTCAAGACAAACCGAATGCTCCCATCACAGACACCAGGGACAATTCAAATTATTAACTGCATGATGAAATTAGATATTTATATCCCGCTTTTCCCCCTAATGGGAACCCAAAACAGTTTCCAATATAGATTCAAATAGGTAGCTGTGTTGGTCTGAAGCAACACAGTTTTCTTGCACAGTTAGTCTGAAGAAACAAAGTTTGAGTCCAGTGGCACCTTTAAGAGTCAGTTTAAACTTTGTAGGTCTTAAAGGTGCCATGGAATTCGAACTCAGTTCCCAACATAGTTTTCCTTCTTTTTTAAAAAATCTTTTATTTATATAATATAACAACAATTTACAGTAGCACATACTATTGGGAAACCACAACAATAACAATGTAATTACAAACACAAAAAAGAGCAATAAACCCAAACAACTATTCAATATATAGCTATAACTTTCAAGTTATCAGGAAGCACCTTTTTAAGCTTACTGTGCCTTTCCACATATTCAAGAAAAAAACCCCAACATTCCAAATAATCTGAATGAAACTCTGGATTCTCTGCCAAGGAAATAACATCTGATATTTTGTCCATGACCAGATATTCCCATAACTTTTTAAACCACATATTCCGATGAGGGTTGTATACTATTATTCCAGTGTTGAGCCACTAAAGTCTTGGCTGCCACCAACATATAGGAGATGAGATCTTTCCTGATAGCAGGAACATCTATCCCTTCCCATAAATTAAGCAAAAAAAGTTCTGGCCCAGTAATATCACATATCAGTGTAAGAACTGAGGTCCAATATTGCACCGTAACAGGGCACATCCACCAGCAGTGAATGTAAGACTCACATCCCCTCCAACAATTGGGGCTACATGAGGGTGAAATGTGGTGTAAACTAAGAGGAGTCAAATGCCATCTATGAACAATCTTTCCGAATTGGATTCTTATATTAATAGCCTTCATTAGAGAAACTGCAGATGACCAATTTTTCCCTTACTGATGCTCAGTGACATCCATTCCACAACCCTGGTGCCAGCATTGTTGATGATTTCCATTTTCGACACCTCCACGTTATCTTCACAACCACCACCCTGTGAAGTCAGTCAGCCTGAGAGAGGGTGGTGGAGCCCAAGGTCATCCAATGAGCTTTCTTGGCGGAACGGGGATGTGGACCGGGGTCTCTGATCCCCTGCCCTGATCTGGATGGCCCAGGCTAGCCCAATCTCATCAGATCTCGGAACCTAAGCAGGGTCGGCCCCAGTTAGTACTTCGACGGGAGACCTCCAAAGAATAACAGAGTCGCTACACAGAGGCAGGCAAGGGCAGAACGCCTCTGTTTGTCTCTTGTCATGAAAAACATTTGAGGTCATCGTAAATCAGCCACAACTTGACAACACTGTTCTTCATCCCTCTCAGATACTAGCCTGACACTCTAACCACTACACTACACTACAGTCTAACCCAGGGGTGTCGAAATCATTTGTTATGAGGGCCGGACATAAATGAGACCTTGCTGGGCCGGGCCATGTGTGTCATAAAATGTAATGCCAGCTAGCAGAGATATAAAGTTTATAAAGGACACAAACACAAAGGTTTTTTTAAACTTAAAATAAAAAACATGTGTAAAACATTAGCCCTCTTGCAATATTTTGTTTATTTAACAGTGTCTGATAACTGACACCTCTTGCTCTGAATTCTTGCACCAGAATGTCGGTGCTGTTGCAATCTTGAGTGTGCCGTTCAGGTGTGTATCTGTAAGCTGCAAACCTACAGTGATGCAGCAGCAGCAGAACTGGAAGAAGCAGCAGAAGACAGCCAGTTCCACTGCGGGCCTGATAGAAGCCCTCCATGTTTGACACCCCTGGTCTAACCACTGCACTACACTAACCTTCCTGAATTACTCTTACTTGCTTCATAAGAGAGGACAGTGATTACCACTGGGAGGCTGCACAACTGCAGAAATAAAGATCAGTGTAAGGGAAGGGCCTCTTTGCAGGCTGGGGAAAGGGCAGGGAATCTGGAGGGGCTGTTTCTGCTGTAATGAGATGAAATATACATATATACATATATATATATATTTTAAAAAATGGTCTCAAGGTACTGTTTGATGTGCGGCTTTTGTGTGTGACGGATGCAGGAACGGTTTTACTTCTCGCACAGGCAAATTAATTCAATAACCAGACTCACAAAAACATTATTAACCCCCTTCTGTCTTTCCAATTTCTGCAGAAATACCTGCATTAATCAGACACACGCAGGCTACATTTCCAATAGTTATTTTTTTTAAAAGGTGACATCTGAGTCCGTGTGCACTCCAGGCGTGATGCTAATAGAGTTTGCTGAACTACATCCAACAGCAAATTTATCTTGAGAGCCTGTGCTGCTATCACTCTAGTTTTTTAAATCTTCAAAGAAGAAAACAAGTGATTTTACATTCCGTAGTCAAACGCCAGAAAATTCCTTGGCCTATCTTACCTTTGTGGTTTAGTCACCTTTAACATAAGAACCAAACAATGCAGAGAACTTCAAACTCCAATAAACTTATCCTATTTTTATCATCGGGTCAATGAGGAAGTACATAGTTTTCTCCGATACTCAAAATTACAGAAACTCCCAGAAGAGTGAGGGTTCTTCTAGAGCACAGCTTCCTTAACTTGATTAAAATTAGTCAATCTCTAAATGTAATAAATCCCAAACATTCACACCAGGTCGGATCCAGAGAAAGAGTTCATGGAAGCAGTTGGAGGAGTGGTTCCTTCCTTGTCTTCCCTTTCTCCGAGCACCGAAGTGTTTGTTCCGGAACTCTTTCCTGAGGACTGGGAGAGGCTCACAAGTACAAGATGGGGGCACTGGAGCAAGCAGGCAAAATCTCATTCCTCACCTTCTTCCACTGATGCAAACCTTGAGTGGAAGGGAGAGGAGGAGGCCATTTTGAGAGCCAGCTTGGCGTGGCGGTTAGGAGCTGCCTCCAGCTTCCATTGCCAACAGCCTCTCAGACTTCCTTAGGTGTTCTCAGGCACGCCGACCATCTTCTTGGAAAGCACCGTTTGAGGCATATGAGAATCCTGGGGGCAGATCCGTTCTCAATCCTGCCAACTTTTCCGGACCTCAGAAAGGAAGTGCCATGTTGTAGCTTAGTGGACTGGCGGCAACTGTCTGGTGTGTGGAAAATCTGGGATCTGACCCTGAAGCAAGCACAGAGTCACCCATGACATGACTAAGTTTGGTATAATTTGGTGTAGTGATTAGGAGCATAGACTCTAATCTGGGAGAACTGGGTTTGATTCCCCACTCCTCCACATGCAGCTGCTGGTGTGACCTTGAGTCAAGTCATAAGAACATAAGAGAAGCCAATGTTGAATCAGGCCAACGACCCATCTAGTCCAACACTCTGTCACACAGCGGCCAAAATATACCAGGTGCCATCAGGCATAAGTTCTCGCAGAGCTATTCTTGAGAGAGCAGTTCTTGAGAGAGCTCTCTCAGCCCCAGCTGCCTCACAGGGTGTCTGTTGTGGGGAGAGGAAGGGAAGGAGACTCCTTCAGGTAGTGAAGGGCAGGAAATAAATCCAATCTCCTCTTCTTCTTTTACCTTAGTCCACCCCTCACCACTGCAGTGCACCCTCATCTTGTAGTACATTTTGCTTGTGAGGCTCTCTCCCTGTGCTCAGAGGGGAGTTCCTAAACAAACAGAAGGCAAGGAAGATCCACTCCACCCATGTCTTCTGTGAATTCTTTCACTGGATCCAACCCGTTATTTATGAATACAGCCCTAACAGCACAGACTATCCTGATCTTGTCGGAGCTTTCAAGGTAAGGAAGGTTGGTACTTGGATGGAAGACCACCAAGGAAGACATGGACTGCTATGCAGAGGAAGGCAAAGCTGCTCAAATTGTTATGTGAATATGCATTGCAGGACAATCCTGATCATGTGTGCACGGAATCATACACGATCTACATCTGTTTTTGGCATTTTCATCGGAAGTCTGAGCAAATGAATTTTAAAACCAAACTCAAGGGCAGTTTACCTCCCGAACCCGCAGAATAGCAGCCAGGGCAAAATAAGGTGGGATTGCACAATTTGTCACCTTCACTGCAACTTGCCAAGTTCTTGTTGCCCTGACCTGGATGGTCCAGGCTACCTTGATGTCCTCAGCACTCAGGAGCTAAGCAGGTTTGGCCCTGATTTAATACTTGGATGGGTGACCACCAAGGAAGTCCAGGGTTGCTATGCAAAGGCAGGCAATGGCAAAGCACCTCTGTCAGCCTCTTCCCTTGAAAACCCTAAGGGGTCGTCATAGGTCAGCTACGACTTGACGGCTCCGTCCACCACCACCCAGTTCTTGTTAGCCCCACTTTTTTTGCATTCACAGCCAGACAAGGGAACATTCCAATACAGACATCAAAAGTGTAGTGGGCCAATGTTCATGGCTAACAGACTGCACTGAGCTTTGAGGGTCACTGGTTGGGTAATGTCTGAGGCAGACATAGGGGGGAAAACTACAACAGCTAATAGGTGGGATTATTTGGATTTGAATATATTGGACCCAAAAAAAATTGGGTTCCCCCCCAAAAAAAAAACAACACCTGAATTCCAATACCAGTATGGTATTCGGATTTGAGTTTTTTTCAGAAATCCCGAATTTCTTTGGCTCAGTTATACCCTATGGGACCATTATAGTCAATGGTGAATCTATCCGGGGGTATCTAGAGATCTGGGGGACTGCTTTTTGAGGTGAGGCACCAAAATTTCAACTTGAAAGACCCCTCCAAGTTTCAAAAAAGATTGGACCAAGGGCCCAATTCTATGCTCCCCCACCAAGGAAGTGCCCCCATCCTCTATTGTTTCCCTGCTTTTTTGCTGTTTTCCTTCCACTGGAAATAATGGAGGATGTGGGCACCTTGTTTGAGAGCCCATAGAATTGGACCCCCTGGTGCAATCTTTTTGAAATTTTGTGAGGGGGTGGTGGTCTTTTGAGTAGAGGCACCAGAAGCTCAGCTGAAAATCTGGTGCCTCTACTTCAAAAACCAGCTCCCCCAGACTCCCATATACAGCCAGATAGATTCCCCATTATAGCCTATGGGGATCATTGACTATAATGGTCCCCATAGGCTATAATGGAGCCAAAGGCATTTAAAGGTGTTGTGGTCCCTTTAAATGCATTAGTGAAGCTGCAGCTTCACTTGAAATGGTATTTAAAGGGAGTGCACTCTCTTTAAATGCCATTTAACTGCAGCTATCCTGTTTTCCCAGATCATCCCAATTTTTTCTGGCTCGAATAGAGATGAATGCACACCAATAATGTACAACTGTAAGACCTTCTCAGTATGTGTGAAAGGTGGGGTGGAGGAGAGGGAGAGCATGGGTGAAGCAAGAGGGACAGAACATGACCATAGCTTCACAGGCCAGTCAGATATTTGGGAGTTGGGAAATTAACCTGTATTTCTCGTACTCCCTCCAAATAAGCAACACGTTCAAATGTGCAAATTCCAGGCAAAATGGCAAGAGTCACCGCCATAAGGAGAAAGTGATTTCTGGCCCAGTGCATCTACAAGCATTACTGCCACTTGCAAGGTATGATTGACACGTGCTTCAGAGCCCATTCTGGAGTCCTGCTTAAGGTCAAACAGGATGGGGCAAGGATTAGGGATCCATGTCAGTCTGCAAAAGAATAAAGGGCTCGCCATGCTTTCATAGCATTTTTTCCAATACCAAACCTCAACTGCAATCGCTGACTCAAAATTCTTCCCCTCACACCCCAGTGTTCCTCAAACATCTCTTGCAAAACGGAATTCATTGAGTCGTCTCTGTTTCTGTTCTCTCAAGAGGGGGAAAAAATGATTTATAGCTTACCTCACCCTACCCCCAGCAATGCTTTGCCATTCCACTGATAGACCAGAAGAAGAATAAGCACACACATACATGCTGCAGATCTACTTTCCCACGTAAAATTGTTTAGGGCTTTTGGAGTTCTCTTGCCCGAGGAACAGTTTTTGAAGCCTCGGGCAAAGCTGTCTGCTCAGCTTATGAGTTTTCTTCTATTGTACAGAGGCTGCCTCATTGAGAGCGTTAACAGCTTTGTAAAGTACTGGGTTCGCCGCACGGAGGACTTGTACGACGACATGCATTCAGACGCGTTTATTGTACTTCACACACAAACTGCAAAATGGCCCCGCAAGAGCCAACTATATACATCCCACCCGGGACACCCACAGTCCCAATGGAGGGTTTGAATTTCCCGCCAGAGGTGCTATTGGTGGACACTAGGTGGTCTAGGATCCTAGATTCCTTTGTGTTCAGGGACCAAGCTCCTGACTTTAACCATGGATCCCTGGAGATGGTCCATGTACATAAGAAGCTTTACCATAAACAGTGCCTTTCAGTTGCCTTTTAGATGTTCTCCCAGCTGTATATGCGTCACTTCCCCCTCAGCAGTTCCCACACAGCTGGGTGAATGTATAGCTGACGGAACAACACAGACAAAGCCAACTGCACATTTCTCTCTCATGGAATAGTCACTTTCCTCATATTATGGTATGTATTCTGTTGGTAGATAAAATCACCTCACAGCCCCAAGGCCAGGTCGCTTAAAATGGTCTCCCAGCCAGCTGAACAGAGATTGTTTTGATGCAACTAGAAGACCATCTGTCGGGCACCTCAGTTTCTTCCTACCACATCATTAGGTTATTTATTAACATTTTTCAAAGCACAAATTTGAACCACCTTACAAACATAGGATCATAGAATGTTAGAGTTGGAAGGGACCTTGCAGGTCATCTAGTCCAACTCCCTGCGCTCTGCCAGGAACGTAGCCGAAAGATAGCCCTACAACATACCCGAAAGATGGCCGTCCAGCCTTCGCTTAAAAACGTCCAGCGAAGGACATCCACCTCCTCCTGAGGCAGACTGTTCCACTGCTCAACCACTCTTACAGTTAGGAAGTTTCTCCTGATATTTAGCCGGTAACAACTCCCTTGTAATTTCCACCCATTAGATCTAGTCTTGCAATCCAGAGCAAGAGAGAATAGATCTGCTCCATCTTCTACATGACAGCCCTTCAAATACTTGAAGACTGCAATCATGTCCCTCTAAGCCTTCTCCTTCCCAGGCTAAACAGACCCAACTCTTTCAGCCTTTCCTCGTAAGACTTGGATTCAAACCCTCTCACCATCTTGGTTGCCCAAAACGTGTCCAGAAGAGGGCAACTAGGATAGTGAGAGGGTTGGAATCCAACATGGGTAGCCCACCTCCTTTGCTGACAATTTCAACAACCTCTCTATAAAATATGACCACTCCCACCCCCAGCATCCTTAGAAATGATACAACAGAATGTGCGTAGTGTGAATCTGTGCCAACCACCAGCACGAATGAAAAGAGTCAGATGCTTGAGTCAGCACCTTCTCAGCTAGAACCATTTACAGCCTGCCACAGACCAGAGTGTTGGCTCCACCTCATTAGGTGAAGAGGAGGAGGCATCTGGGCACCTAACACAGAAGGAAGCAGTTGAGGCATCGCCTGGAGCCCTCTCTGATGTGTAGAAGACTTTGAATCAGCTAGTTCACCTTGCAACACAGTCCTGTCTTCCAATTCAAGCTTGGACCCTAAACCCTCCACTCCAGAGCCTGATGTCGAACCAAAGGTCTCTCCCCCTCCAACCTCTCAAACTTCTCCAAACCTCAAACCACCTCATCCCCATTACAGCACTTGTCACTGTAACTGGGTACAGCACCTTTAACTACTGGCAGCCTGCTCCTGGAGGGGAGGGGCCTGTGTCTCCACCTCCTTGAAAGAGTATTTAAGGCTTCATTTCACCTTCAGCCTCTGCTGGAACAACCTCCAGAATATGCTGTTGGCTTCAGTGAAGCCTCCACTTCTGGACATAAGAAAGTAAGAATTCTGTGAACTTAGGCAGATCATGAGGGGGAGAGCAGGCAGGGTTGTATCAGTGCTTAGTTCTTATGGCCCTTTCTTACACACCCAGGGAAATGCCAATTGCCACTTTAGGGATGTGAAGTAATTTTCTCCAGGCAAGTTTGGCTGGGGATCCTGGAGGGTTTTTTTTTTTGCAATCTTCATGGGGGGTGTACGGGTGGGTAAGTAGTTAGTTGAGAGTCAGTTTGGTGTAGTGGTTAAGAGCACATGCTCTAATCTGGAAGAACTGGGTTTGATTCCCCACACCTCCACATGCAGCTGCTGATGTGACATTGGGCCAGTCACAAGTTCTTTCAGAACTATTTTCTCAAGGGCAGTTCTAGGGAGACCTCTCTCAGCCCCACCTACCTCACAGGGTGTCTGTTGTGGATAGGGGAGGGGAACGGAAAGGAGTTTGTAAGCTGCTCTGGGACACCAAGTGAAGGGCAGGGTATAAATCCAATCTCTTCTTCTAATTGTGAATTTCCTGAATTGTGCAGAGGGTTGGACTGGAGACCCCTTCCAACTCTTTGATTCTGTGATTCTAAGAAGAGCCCTCCTCGATCAGATCATCTGGTCCAGCATCCTGGGTCTCACATAGTCAATCTCAGCCTAGAGCAGGACACGGCCCCATCATACATTCAGCTCCCATCTCATTGCTCTGTCTCTTAGGAATGCTGGAACACGGGCCAGTTCAGCTGACTTCCCACTCACCTGTGACAATCTGGCATCCAACTGATCCAAAGGGTTGTTTGGATGTTCGTAACCTGTCTGTGTGTGTCCATAAGAACAGACTACCTGAAGCTATCAGAAGCCATCTCACAGCTGATGAGGGAAACTCAGCTGATTCGTCTTCCCCAGGCCACACTGTCAGCTCAGTCTACAGACAAAAGGAGGCTGTTCATCTCCTCCCCAGCCCAAGCTCTCAATTTTCACATGGTGCACAAAAGGCAGTGGCTTCGATCTAGGCATCCATCAGGGGAAGGTGTCGCTGGATGCTGATCTTTCCCTGATGTTTCTTTCCTTTTGATCTGCAGAAAGAAAATTCCTGCAGCCTCAGGACTTTGTGTGGCGAAAAAGCCACGTGGGTCAGGAGGGCTGCAGTGAGGAAGGGGAAGGGGGAAGAATAGCCCCTCCTCTCTCTGCCAACAAGCAGAGTTGTACTTGTGGGAAAGGGAGAAGGCGGACAAGCTTTAGCAGTATCAAAAAGAATTACTGGCAGGAGGGGAACGTGGGGGAAATCTGCGTCTGCTGCTGACGGCTGGTAGATACGGCATGAGACAAATGTTTGATATGCCATGTGCTCGAGAGTTTGGGGCAGATGTTGCCTTTGCAAAGGACACTCACTGGTCCGCTTCTTTTCGATCACTGATCTATAGAAATTCTTAAAATCCAGTAACTTTGGCAATGTGTCAGAATCATCCACTGAACGGAAACGACTGTGGCATTGCCAGATAGCCCCTTTGACATCCTTGCACTCTTGTTCTCTCATTGTTAAGATGCCAGAATTGATAGTACGCTGACCAGTACAAGCAGGTAAAAACATCTCTTAATATCTAATATCAATTATTTCTACTGGCTTGATCCGAAGTAATTTACATGCGCTTCTAAACATATTATTGAGTGAGCGCTATTTTCCACAAGGTTTGGAATGAAGGAGGAATCGTCTTATTTCATTCATTCATTCATTCACTCATTCGTACCCTGCCTTTCTCCCCTTGTGGAAACCCAAAGTGGCTTACATCATTCTCCTCTCCTCCATTTTATCCCCACAACAACCCCGTGAGGTAGCTTAGGCTGAGAGAGAGTGATTGGCCCATGGTCGCCCAGCGAGCTTCCATGGCATGCATAGAGATTTGAACCTGGGTTTCACAGATTCTAGTCTGACTCTCTTAACCACTACACCACACTAACTCTCACATATGAAGGCTGTTTAACCTAGGAATAATAATAATAATAATACTAATAATAATAATAATAAGTGTGTTGACAAGTTGTACCGACTCAAGGAGACCCCAGGACCAAGAAGGTTTTTCAAGGTAAGAGATGAGCAGAGTGGTAGAAATCTTTCACTACCAGATAAAGGCAATACCAGAGATCGCATTTGCTCCAGATTTTAGCACATATTACTCATGAGTATATGACTGGTGTTGCATGCATAAGAGCGTGGATTTTTTCTCTCTTGCATACACACATATATTCGGTATCTAAGCACCTCGTAATAATGTATTCTGAAGGACTCCGATGCCTAAGGCGACTTCAGCTTCCAGTTTTCCCAAGCAGCGGAATAATGAAGCTGATAAGATTCTTTTCAATTTCACTTCTTTCTGGAGGGTTTTAAAAAAAAAAAGCAGAGAGGAAAAGAAACAAACTCTGCAAGGAGCCATTTAATTCTGTTCTTGTCCAACACAGTGGCTGTCCTTATGGGCAGCAAAAAGGAAAGAAAGGAAGTGATTAGAAACCTAGATTTGCAGGCTCAAAACCACATCACGATCTCCCTTCACATTCAGCATCTGTTCGCAAACCTAATAATAGTACAAGAACCAGGAAACTCTGGCTTTAAGGCCAGCTTAAATTAAGTTCTATAGATACAAGCATCGGTCCACCAGAGAATGCCCATTAGTACAGTGGGAGTGATTTTCACCAATTCCCCTTCCCAGGCTAACCTCCAACTCCTCGCTCATGCTGTTGCTGGAGACCCCCATCTCTGAGAAGTAGCATTTTGGGAGTTGGTTTTTTTTGTTTTGCTGCAGAGGGAGGGGAAAGCAGCAAACTTGTGCTCCACTGACAAAACTCTGGGGAAACCTTCCAGTTGGATCCAAGCCACTGATGGCTTATGTCCCCAGATGGAGAGCGGACAAGTAGATTGATAAAGGTTGCAGCCCTGCAATATCTTCATAATTAGGAGTTGTGATCAAGGACAAGGAACTATAAACCGAGATAATGAATGGCAAATATATCTGTTCTAAGAGTCGAGTCCCATGTCCTTTACGGTCATTAATCATGGCAGACTCATGTTTAACCCAAGGTTTAATTGCTCTTCCCTGAAGGATGAAATTATCTGCTAAAATCTGAATGGCGTATTTTCAAGTATAATAATGCTATGCCTGCAGGTTGGTCTCCTTCTTCTACATCATCGGATGCAAGGAGGAACAAACTATCTAAAGAACATGGGAAGATTGCAGGGGACTAATACAGTCACCTAATTAAGAGGTTTACAAGGACCTCAGTGGTTCAACACTAAAGAACAGAGAAGGTAGTGCAATGAGGAAATATGTGCTTAGTATGCATTAGATCACCTTTGATTGCTGCCATCTTGAGATAAGGGCCTTAGGCTAGAAAAGACTGGCGGAAATCTTGTTTGGGGAATCTGAAGATCTGTTGCCAACCTGAGCAGACAACCTTGAGCCAGATGGATCACTGTCTTAAATAAGTACAATGCCCATGGAAGGGCTGATGGAAATGACCAGAACCTCTAAGACTAGCTTAGTTCTGCTTGAATTTTTAGCCATGATCAGAAAATATACTGTCAAAGCAGTCCGCTGGCTTTCTGCATTCTCATTATCCTCATGTGCAAGTTCCTGTTTCTTCAAAGTTTTTTCCTACTCTGCATTTCTTTTGCTCCCTCTAGTGGTCAATTCAATATTATACCAGGTTACGTCCAACTTCTCTCCCTGCAGTGTAATATCTAACTGACCACTAGAGGGAGCAAACCATGTGCAAAACAGAAAAACACACATGGAAGAAAGGAACTTACAAGTGAGGAAAAGGAGAAAACAAAATAAAGGCCCAGACTCTACTGATCCATCTTTAGCCATACCATGGCTCAGTGGTAGAATGCATGGCTTGTATGGAGAAGGCCCTTGGGACATTATCAGGGCTCTCCAGTATCTGGGTGGCTGGCCCATGTGGCACTGCACAGAACAAGGACAATGAACCTGAGTAGCAGGACAAGGAAAGCACTCTGCCTTAAATCTTCAAGAGCTACTGCAAGCTGGAGTAGACAATATGCACTTAGTTAGGTCCAGAGATCCAACTTGCTGCACAACAGCTTGGTTTCAGCTTGAGTAAAATTCAAACTGATTTTGCAGTTCTGCCTTAGCAAAGAAGTGTCTGATGAATTTCTAGGGAAGCCAAAAGAGTCCTGCTAAATCTAGGTACATTGCCAGAATTTTTTTTTACACATCTGTCTAGTCAAACGCACTCTATAAAAAAATGGTTCCATGTTGCAAACCAGACTGCTGGAGTTGTCTGCAGTGCAGATAAGCTGTACCTATGACACCTCAAACATGTTTTGTTCCTCGGAATGGCAGGGCTCTCCAGGCCAAGAGGATTGCCACACAGAGGGCAGTTGGTCCATATGGTGCCATTGTCAGAAGCGGCCACACCGCAGAAGCAGCTCTCCTTATAGAACGGCAAAAAGAGGTCAACACACCTACTAATTCAGTCAACTGCCACACATGCACATGCTCACCAAGATGCCAAAACCCAAGTTGCATTATTAACAACCACAATATAACAACAGCAGTTGAGAGCAGAAAGGCTGCATACCAAAACTGAGAACAGATTCAAACAAATCTTTGGGGGGGAGGAAACCACCAGCCCTCCTTGCGTTTGCCTTGACCTGCATGATTTTATCAGAGCTCTGAAGCTAAGCAGGGTTGGACCTGGTTAGTACCTCTATCAGAGTCCACCAAAGAAGTCCAGGGTTGCTACGCAGAGGCAGGCAATGGCAAACCACCTCTGTTTATCTCTTGCCTTGCAAACCTATGGGGTCGCCATAAATTGGCTTTGAGTTGATGGCACTTTCCGCCACCAGTGTTTGTCTCCAGCCTGACAGAACACAGTATTAAGTCACAACATAGCACCAGCATTTTCCATAGTGTATCAACACACACAGTCAGAGTTATGAGCACAAGAGGAGGGGATAAAATAAGACAGGGAAATCCCATTTTCACCCTCCTGCACTGCTGACTCCTGCTTGCCTTCTCTCCCTCGCTATTAGTAATACCTCCACCAGCTTCTCTGGCTCCTGCCACCACTGACTTATAGGGTTGCCAAACACCAGGTGGTAGCTGGAGATTTCCTGCTATTACAGCTGATCTCCAGGCTACAGAGATCAATTCACCTGGAGAAAGTGGCCGCTGGTTTCCTGTCCCGAAAAACACAAAATGCTCTACATCTTACAAAAGCACCACAGATAAGATTAGAACTTCAACAGCCAACCCGTATGCAAAAGAACCTCCTCAGGAATGCTCCTCCATTAGCATGTCACAGCCTGGGAAACTCCTATAAGATAATGACTCAACCCCACCCCACCTTCCTGAATAGATATAAATTACCTGCCTACCATTTTTCTTCCCACCTTGACACAGAGAGTACTCCATCTTTCTGTGCTATACCTCTGAGGATGCCAGTCACAGCTGCTGGCGAAATGTCAGGTCCTACAATGCCAAGACCACGGCCATACAGCCCGGAAAATCTAGAACTACTAATGAACTCCGGCCATGAAAGCCTTCGACAACATACAGGCCAGTTGCTTTCATATACTGCAAAAGATGGAATACTCTGAAACAAGTAAGAAGACTTGGGAATTCTAGAAGTTTACAGAAAAAGAAAGGAAACACAATTACTAAATGCCATAGATTCTCTTACATAGCTGTTAGAAAACATTTTAAGAAAGTACAAAGGCAAGATGGTATTTTAAAACTTCGCTTTAAAAAGCATACCATTGTCACGCTCACTCAGATAATGCTTCCTAAGAGGTTTTTCCATTTTCGAGCGCACACATGAAGTTACCTTCTTTTGAATCAGACTACTGGTTTACTGTGGCTGGTAGTAGCTCTCCAAGGTTTCAGTTAGAGGTCTTTCAGATCATTAACTGCCTGATCCTTTTAATCGGAGTTGCTAAGGATAAAAGGTGCTCTATCACTGAGCCACAACCTCACCTCTATTATTTCATTGGCAAAATTAAGGTGAAGGCCCTGGAAAACTCTGTTGCTCCCATCTCCTATTTATCCCTGGGCCTTTAGATCTCTAATCCACACACTATACCTGAAAACAGTTTTAATTTAGAACAACTTAGGTTGTGTCTGCATGTATCTGGAGATTATAAGAGTCAACTGGTGGACTAAGGAGCTTTTGATTTTCAATAGCACAGTCTTTTCACTGTTCAAAGAAACCAAAACTCCCTTCTTCCAGGGCTAACCCCCCCCACCCCCGAAACTTAATTAATACCATCATGATCTCTGGCCTCTCTGTCAGCACAAGTTCCAATCAATTAATGAATCTCGGGCTGCCTAAGCAGTTTGAGAATGATGTTTTCAGCTATGGAAGTCTTCCCGAGACACTTAAAATGTGGAGGGCATGTTGAAAATAATAATTTAACTTGCTACATAAATCTAATAAGATGTGCTCAACAGTATCCTTTATGTATGCTTAACGTTCTCCTGAATGATACCTTCTCCCTTTTTTCGGTTTCATTAACTGAACAAAAACACAGTCGCAAAAAGGTCAAAGGTGTTTAATTGCTGGAATATGATAATCAACCTGCTGAAGAAGCTTCTTGCATGTAGCTAAGAGCAGAGATGGTATCGCTACCCAGCACACACCTTTAGTATCAAGAATGTTTCCTTCTTTCCAGCTGCATTCCGGTGCTTTGGAACAAGATGGTACCGAACTGGAAATAACACCAAAATTTGGGGCAAGGGAAAATGTAACGCAAAGGGAGTGGGAGAGGAGGGGGGTTTCCGCTCACCAGGGCTGCTTCTGTTGGATACTGTAACTCTGCATGCAAGGGGATCTTGGAGGGAAAGGGTGAAGCGAATTCTCTCACTGGGTTAAACCTGGCAGTTGGCCCCACTCTCGTATCAGTTATATGTTGAGCCTCTTCGGCATTGCTTGTCATCTGTGTTTCATCTTATATAGGACCTCTCCTTTTCGCTCTCTTACCTGGGCTTGGAGCTGTAACCATTTAACCTTTCTGAAGTTAATCTGTTCACAATGAGTTAAACGTAAGTAAAATTTCTTTCTCTTGTTACAATTGGGGGTCAGATTGTCTTTTGTAATTTGTTTAAACAGCATTTTCCCCTTAATTGGGAAACATGGAGGAACAGGGATACTGTGTAAAGCGCTTCTGTGCTTCCAAGTCAAGGAGGTGACACACATCTTCACGCTCTTTCCAAACATGACATGTGGAGCTCCCGGTATTTTCAAGATGAAGCAAGACAAACGTTCTTTGCTCGGATTTAAAGAGGAAATAGGGTGGTGGCAGCAGGCAGGGTCTCTGTGTGAAAGCTCTGCCAGCAGCCAATCCAAGAAGGCTTGAGGGGTGGAGCTTACCACTGCCTTCAAAATGGTGGGACTAAGTTCTGGCCACACCTCCTCATGAGCCCTTTTATGGGCCTTTTTTCCTCTTTAACAAGTGAGCCAAAGCTATCAGCTGTTAGGGGAAATTGATGGGCCATAGGAGGACTGCGGGAGCTGCGGGAGCTCAAGTGGTTAAGACGCTGAACTGCAGGTTGTGGAAGGCCAGTAGTTCGAGACCCGAGAGTGCCGCATGACGGAGTGAGCTCCCGTCTCTGGTTCCAGCTCCTGCCAACCTAGCAGTTCGAAAGCAAGAAATTGCAAGTAAATAAATAGGTACCACTTTGGTGGGAAGGTAACAGCGTTCCGTGCGCCTTGGTGTTTAGTCATGCCTGCCACATGACCACGGAAACATCTTCGGACAGCGCTGGCTCTTTGGCTTTGAAACGGAGATGAGCACCGCAACCCTAGAGTCGGATTCGACTGGCTTTTGAGCAAGGGAACCTTTACCTTTAGGAGGACTGCAGCAAGATCCTCATTATGTCAATTCTTCTCTGCAAATGTGATGAAGGGGAGGGGAGAGGGGCAGCACCAGTAGCGAGCAATGTGGGGACAGAGATTCAATAAAATAACTAAAATTTCTCATACATCCCAAGGTAGTATGGATATTGGCGTATATATCCTTACATCTAATAATTACAGATGTGAAAAGCAGTGGGATATTATAGTTGAAATGTTGGACTGCAATCTGGATGACCTTGGGCCACGGAGCTCCTCCACATGCAGCCAGCTGGGGGACCTAGGGTCCGTCACAGTTCTCTCACAGCTATTCTCTCAAGAGCAGTTTCTGTCAGAGCTCTCTCAGCCCCACCTACCGCACAAAGTGTCTGTTGTGGGGAAAGGAAGAGAAGGAGATTGCAAGCCGCCCTGAGACTCTGAGTGAAGGGCGGGGTATAAATTCAACTCTTCTTCTTCTCACTGAGTGACCTTGGGCTGGGCACCTTCTCTCAGGCTAAATTACCTCACTGCTTTGTTGCAGCTATGGACAAATCTCCGACGTTTCAAGAGGAAACATGCCTGTCCCATTTTGAGTCTTCAACTGAATCCCAAAATTTGCTTGCACAGAGGCCAACTCCCCCCCCCCAACCCAAACAAACAAACAGAAAAACCACACATGAGCATCACACTTTTTTTGGGGGGTGGGGGGAATCAGCAGAAAGATGTCACACCTGAACATCTGTCATAATGACCCGTCATCAACTGTCCAATAGGGAGGGGAATCAGTGAAGAATTCCCCTTAGTTTGACATTTTTCGCTTCCACTCTGCACTCTGCTCACACTCCACTGCACTCCACTTTGCCATCTGTATCAAAAAGGGCTCTGTGCAAAGCACCGTATGATACTAAGGGAAAGTTCTATTGGTCAAATCCTCCTTTGGTGGGAACTCTGAATAGATACTTTACTTCCTGACTGGACAAACAAAAGAAAAAAAAAGAGCTTCCTGCTCTTGAGGGATCCCTTGGATTATGAGGCAGAAAGAAGCAAGCTTTTGCCACCTGTTCCCACTTGGTGGCATTCTCATCCCAAACCCAGTGCCTGATGTTGCAAAGGCAATCTGTCTGAGGACAAGCATACTGGTAAGCCCCTGTGTTGTTTTCGGTAACAAGAAGTAGTACTTTTTATTATTCTGTAGCTTTCATCTCCCCCCAAACTAGCCTATTTGCATGTGCACAGAATAGAACATTTTTACAATTTGTAATTCCATTCTGAGAGGTATTCTGGGTTATTTTCCCTCACGAGCTGGACACGATGCTCCCACTACCTGACGGATCCAATGAAAGGAGGCAGGGAACCCATTCCTCATTTCACACAAGTACACAGATCACATTCAAGAGGAGAAATTACTGGCTGGTTTAGCACATTCCATTTGATAAACGAAAATTCTCCTAAGGGTGCCACGGTTTACCATCGAGTTGCAACCAACTGACGGCAACCCTGTGAAGTTCCACCTGATGGTAGATTTCAAGGCAAGAGATGAGTAGTGGTGCCTTCCTCTACATAGCAGCCCCAGTCTTCCTTGGTGGTCTCCCATCCAAATACTGACCCTTCTTAACTTCCAAGCTCTCGCTAATCTGGTCTAATCCGAAGTCCAAGAGGCTGTGTAGTCCATATACCTCTAATAGGCATCATATTGGTGGATCCAAAGAAGTAGGGAACCAGCCCTGACCTGGATGGCCCAGGCAAGCCTGATCTCATCAGATCTCGGCAGCTAAGCAGGGTCGATCGATTCTGGCAAGAACTTGGATGGGAGACCTCCAAGGAATACTAGAGGCGGGGGCAGGCTTTATTCAGCTACCTCTCTGAATATTCTGCAGGCCCCCAGTAGGGGTCAGTCACCAGTGGTCGTCATGACTTCCAGGCATACACACACACACACACACACGAAAATTACAAAGAAATAGGGAACCATAAAAGCTCCGCTAACAAAATGGGAGGGGACAGCCACCTAAACTGCCCTGAGCCTATCTTGGAGGATGAAAAATGGATAAGCAGATAAGATTTTGAACAAGAGCAACAAGGTGACACAGCTGGAATCACCTGACCACTTAATAAACAGGATATGGATGAAGCTACTTGCCTTGCGAGGTGGAAAAGGTCATGAGATAAGACAGTCTCTTATAGAATCATAGAATGTCAGAATTGGAAGGGACCTTGCAGGTCATCTAGTCCAACCCCCTGCATTCTGCAGGAGCATAGCCAAAAGATAGTCCGACATACCTACAACATACCCAAAAGATGGTTGTCCAGCCTCCGCTTGAAAACGTCTATGAACTATGTGCTGCCCAGTTACATTTCTTCCTTATGGAAGCCTTTGGCAGATAGTCAGTCATTGATACAGGTTTGTTGTATGTTCTCCAAAGATTCAGAAATCTGGACAAAAGGAGAAAGGGCTGGCGGCTACTGTGAGGCCCAGAGGCAGCAAATAATAATGCGGAAGGTCATTAGCAGAAGTGCGGTTTTCTAAAAAATGCCATTTATAATCAGGACCACATGTGCTGCTGCAGTTATGCTTTTATTTAAGAAGGGAACAGAATGAACAACGACGTTCAAATCTCTAACAATTAAAACGTACAAAGATAAATGTCTTTTAAATCTATACCACATTTCAGTGTCTTCTTTGATGTGTGTCTCAAGGGTAGTGCGTTAAGCTCTGTTTTCGCACAAGGGTTGACGTTCCGCCTTGAAAAAGCATCCTGTTTTAGTACCCAATAAGTCACTTCTGAAAAGTCACAATGGTGTTGACAGCAGCTTTTGACACCAATCAAGGGTGGGAGCAGATTCCCATTATGAAAAAAAGGGGGAGCCAGCCACATGTCAAAGTGTGGATTTGAACTTCTGAAATCCCATGGTACTATTCTTCATTTAGAAGGAGGAGGAGGAGATTGGATTTATACCACACCCTTCACTCGGAGTCTCAGAGTGGCTTACAAACTCCTTTCCCTTCCCCTCCCCACAACAGACACCCTGTGAGGTAGGTGGGGCTGAGAGAGCTCTGAGAGAACTGCTCTTTCAAGGCCAGCTCTTGTCAGAACTGTGGCTTGCCCAGGGTCATCCAGCAGCTGCAAGTGGAGGAATGGGGAATCAAACCTGGTTCTCCCAGATTACAGTCCACACACTTAACCATGACATTGAACTGGTGTACCAGCATTGTATCTACATGCACTTCTTTGCGTATTTACTTTGAGGTGTATTCATTTATTCATATGCTGCTTCCCTCCCCACTGTGGACCCAAAGTAGTTTACACCTCCACTCCCCATGCAGAAAAATACAATTTGTTGTATGAACAATAACTGGTAACCAGCCCATGGTCATCCAGCGAGTGGGGATTTGGACGCAGGTCTCCCAGATCCAATTCTGGCACTAACTAATATACTGTGCTAATATTCCTCCCCCTTCTCCCTTGCAGGTGCCTACAACCAAGGCTAGCAGTACAGCTGGCCAGCAGTGGGCAGGAGCCCCTGAAATCGGGGGAAACCCCACCCCCACCTGGGGACGAGTGTCTTTATTGTGGCTGCACCAACCATGTTGTGGCAGAATTCAAAAGCGCCCACAGGCTCAAAAAGGTTGTGGACCCTTACACAGGAGCCTTCCTGGGACCTCTGATAGATAAGACATATACTTTATGATGTCAGTAATTCATGTTAGGCCAGTAGCATGCGGTAAGTCACTCTGGGTACCCCTCGGGAAAAAAGGCAAGGAATAAATGAAGTTATATATTGCCAATGGCTATTTGGCCAGAAGAAACAAGGAAAACACCCTCCTGGCTGATTTTTAGAAGATATTATTATTATTTGTTATTATTATTTGTTCAGAGTACTGTTGATAGGTCACATGCAATGCTCCCTCTAATCTGTGGAGTCTTGTGAGCAAAAATTCTACTTTGTGAGCCACTGGCATTAAAGTTGTATGAACAAGTGATTTGGCTGCTGCATAAATTAGTTTGCTCTGGAGCCATCCTTCCTGAGCTAAGACAAAAAACGTGTGAGCTGGAGGCTAAAAAATTGTGAGCTAGCTCACACTAACTCAGCTTAGAGGGAACACTGGTCACATGGTGGGCTACTTTAAAGTTTTGGGGGGGCTTTTTCCCTTGTAATATAGTTAGTTGGTAACTTTAACCAATACGCCTATGCTTGTGTGCCTCGATCCCGCTGTTCCTAGGTGGGAAAATAAGATATAACTACTGAAAAGCCAATAATCACAGATAAGCACATAAATGTTATAAAAAGTGTACATGCGTATAAAATATTTCTGGAATCTATAGGGAAAAAACAAGCTTATAGCCACCAGAGTAATTTTTTTCCTGCGAGCAGAAGAATTTTCCACCCACACAGCATAACTTTCTCACCTCCCCCTACCTCTGCAGCTTGAAATACACCCCCGAAACGCTGCTCCCTAGGGTGGGAGGGCATTCGGAGGTGCAGCAGGAGAAGGGCAGACGAGAGAGTCGTTCTCTGTGGGTGCATAATCCTTCCGCCCACAGTAACACGCTGGTGGAGCCAAGCCAATAAACTGAAAGCAATGACAAAAAATATATAAACTTAATATAAAAAAGAAATGAAGCAAGAAACGTTCGCTCATCCCTAGCTATCTGACAGAAGTCAGTGAAGATGAGAACTTAAACCAAATTTTGTTCTGCTGGTTTCACTTTCCCCCCTCCAAATTCCATTAAAATCCTTACCACGCTAATTCCATCTACAATTTATTTAACATTAATATTAAATGTCAAAAGTGCACTGAGTGACAGACTTGGAGAAAGATCCGTATTCATTTTATTGCCGTGCATCAGTGGTTCCCATCAAGATAATTTTTAATATTTTTTTTTGCCGCACAGAGGAAGCTGAATATTTAAATGCTTTAATTTTTTTTTTGTATTTCAAGGGTTATTTCTAATTACATGCACAATTGCTAATCCATCTGCTTACTCCATGCGGTAGATTTCTGTGGTTATATATGCTTGAATAATGATTAAATATTAAAATATCCTAAGGAGTCAAATAAATGTCTCAGGGTAGAGCAAATCATACAAAATATTATAAGAAATGCAGCCCCCCCCTCTGAAAACAAAACCAAGCCTGGCATGGTATGGTATATGTCTACTGTAAATGGTCAGATCCTGTGTATATGTACACAAGGGCTCACAATGAAAAGAGGTCCAAGTCAGGATCTTCTCCATTTTCCTTACAATTATCTAGTTTTCTGTAACTCTGCATCAGTGTTGTGTAGGTGTTACAGAGCCAGACACAGGCTCGAATCCCCACTCGTGCCATGGAAGCTCACTGGGTAACCAGTCACATACTCAGCCTAGCCTACCTCACAGGATCGTTGCCAAGATAAAATGGAGGAGAGGAGAATTAAGTAAGCCACTTGGGCCCCTCCACCCACTGGGGAAAGCATCAAATACATATCTAAATCAATAAATATTGACACTATAGCCTAAACCTGTTTAAACAGCCATTCCCTCTCCAGACAAAAAATAGTGTGATGTACTTTTAAAAAATAAAGCGAGCTGGTAATTCTGGTTCTTTGAAAAATACTCATGATCTCTTAAAAAGGGATTCTCAGGAGCCTCACCAAATTATACTTCCCAGAATTCTTTGGGGCAGCTAACTGGTATCAAAACAATGTGGGCTTGTAAAGTAAAAAGGTGCGGCCTCTTTCCATTATCGTTCCAAGTTCACTTGTGACAGTCCTATCCATGCGAATAGAGGAGAACCAACACAACAGAATGGTACCTGCCAGGCTAGACTTCTTCACCTTAATGGGATATTCTCCCCTAGAAACCTCTGTGCTGCTATGGAAACATGAAGAAGGAGAAGGAGGTTTATACCCCACCCTTCACTACCCGAAGGCATCTCAGAGCACCTTACAGTCTCCTTTCCCTTCCCCTCCCCACAACAGACACCCTGTGAGGTACGTGGGGCTGAGAGAGTTCTCTCGAGAACTGCTCCCAAGAGAACAGTTCTGAAAGAACTTGTAACTGATCCAAGGTCACACCAGCAGCTGTATGTGGAGGAGTGGGGAAAACCCGGTTCTCCCAGATTAGAGTCTGTGCTCCTAACCACTACACCAAACTGGCTCTCAGAAGACCCCCTCAGTTATGCTTGCATTATGCATTCCCAATGAGTACCTACTACAGTCTGGAAGGCTTTTAAGAGCCAAAATATGCATAGCTTGCACCAGTATGTTTTCTATCATGGGGCAAATAGCAGGCAGGTCATTGACAGGGCCATCCTATGCAGAGTTACACCCTTCTAAGTCTTATGAAGGGTTAGAGGGGTTTAACTCTGGCACTGCTAGACTGGGAAAATGGCATATGAGAAAAGATTAAACTATTCCTTCTGGTGCAATGGGCCCATATGATCCATCAATCCACCATTCCCAGTTTGGTGTAGTGGTTAAGTGTGAGGACTCTAATCTGGGAGAACCGGGTTTGATTCCCCACTCCTCCACTTGTAGCTGCTGGATGACCTTGGGCAAGCCATAGTTCTGGCACAGCTGTTCTTGAAAAAGAGCAGTTTTTGTCAGAGCTCTCTAAGCCCCACTCCCTTGGGTAGTGAAGGGCGGGGTATAAATCCAATCTCTTCTCTTCTTCTCTTCCCCTTGGGGCTGTCTCCTCCCCCGTCAGGAATTCTCATCATGGAATTCTCACGACACAGCTAGTTTGCCTTAAGTGTCCTCTAAATGCTCATAGGATTACGCAAAGGGAAAGGAGTAAAAACTCATCTAATGTAAGGAAGAGTCCCAATAGTTGTGGCAGTGGCGGCAGTAGTAATTAGGGCTACCAGCCTCCAGGTGAGGGCTGGAGATCTCCTGGAATTGCAACTGAACTACAGACTATACAAATCACTTATTTATTCTTTATTTATGAACATAAAACATTTATTCCACTTTTCCTGGAGAAAATGGCTGCTTTGATAGGTAGACCGCATGGCATTATACTCTGCCAAGGTCTCTCCCATCCCTGAACCCCACTCTCCCGGGCTCTGCTCTCAAATCCCCAGGCATTCTGGAACCTAGAGTTGGCGACCCTACTAGTAGTAGTGCGAGCAGCACTGCTGTTGATTATATAGTACCATTTAATGTGTACCATACTTTTGTCATGGGGGGGGGGAACCAGGAAGAGGAAGAAAATGGGTGTGAGGATAACAGGGAAAGGATATGTGCTCTGTTCTGTTCAGTCTATTTCAGTAAGCGATTGAGTCAAGCCACAATAGGCTCTTCACAGATCTACCCACACTATTTGGTCGCAGTGGTTACAAGGCTAGAATAAGAGAAAGAAGTATGCAACAAAGGACTCATTGAATAGTTAGCTGGTCAGCCAATCCACATGCTGGAGGAGAAGGCAAAACACCCATCATCAACAGATGATAAGGAACAATGGGTACATTTGGGCCACAAATACATCTGGAATGTGAAGAACACCCTCCTCCAAAAATGCTATTTATCAGATGCCAACATACCCAAACTGCCATATTGTCTTCTGCTAGGGAGTTACCAAGGTTCTAGAGGGGGGATTCCAAGAAGGTGATGCCCCAACTCAAGCCCTATTGGGTGTGTGTATAAATCAGAAGCGGGAGACTGACCAGTAGTAGAAGTGCACAGAGAGCTTATATAGGTGATAAGATATATACAACATATACAACTTATATACAGAGAGTTACCTTACTCATGGACAGCATGGCACACCTTACTTCGGAGAGCTAAGCCTCTCAAATAGCTCACTAAGCATACAATTCTTATGCTACAATCTAGCCAATCTCTAACAAGATGCAATGCCTGACCTAAATAACCAGCACCTGTAGGAAGCACCTGTAAGTAGTTACATAGCTGTTGGTCTGACAGCTCAGTTTGACAGCTTAGATCAAACTCATCTAGAGTAACTGCTTGCTACCTCACTCCTACAAATCTATAACTCAATAAGCCCCACCACAGATGAGCAGAAGAATAGCAGGTGGTGATTCGGTCTCTGTACCATCACCGAGTTCTCATCCAAGAATGGAACTTGTGGATACCAGCCCAGCATGCCTCCTGCACAACAGGCCACGGTAGGTAATGCAATCAGTTCTGACCCATGTTACAACGTTCAGGTCAAATGTACTGTCTGGTGACTGACCTGAGCCATAAGGAGAGCCAGACTGCTGATCCTCCTGCAGACTCGCCTTTACCAAATTTTGCTCCCCAAATTTGGTTCCCTCACCGCCATTAATCTCAGGCGTAAGGCCTGAGATCCAGCACTGTGTAGTAGTTAGAGTGTTGGGCTAAAACTGGGGTGGACTGGGATAAAATCCCAACTCTGTCATGAAGCTCACTGGGGGAGCTTGGGCCACTCAGAGCCTTCCAGTCAAACCTACTGCATGTGAGCAGTCGTCGTGAAGAAAAAAAAATGTATTTTATTTTTCTTTCTTTATAAGCCACCTTTCTCACAAAGACTCAAGGGGCCCAGGCATGTGAGCCTTAACCTTTTGGAGGAAAAGTATGATAAAAAGTTTATCCCCACTGATAACATCACCACATTTCACAATTACCTGGCTTGGAATAAGAGTTACACTTTGCCATATTCGCTGATTTACAAACCAAGAGTCACACTTAGAACTGGTAGCACAACATAAATTACGAGCTTATGGGGGAGTCTCAGAAAAAGGTGAGCTCTTTCCCCCCCAAAGTGCTCTCGAAGAAAGGTCATAAATTTGGAACCAAGTTCATTTATCACTGCTTCTGTCTTGTCACCTAAATCAAGTGAGACTTTGCTCTAAATTCCTTCATTCACACAGTCAAAATAGATGAGAACATGAAGGCAGAAATTTCTCTGTGTTAGTACCTGAATTGCAGGTGTTCCTTTCTAGAGAAGATGGTGCCCTGTAATTTGGTCCTGCCAGCTCTGAGTTGGGAAATACCTGGAGATTTTGGGAGTGGAGTCTGGGAGGGTGGGTTTGGGGGAGGGCATAATCAAACCAGCCAACAGTGGGAGAGCTCCAGGCCCTAACTGGAGGGTGGCAACCACAGGTCCTGCCAATAAATGAACACTCCCTTGTTTCAAAAAGCCTTCTCCTTTTAAAATTTTCATCTCCAACTGCACTGATAAATTCTAAAATGAAAGCAGTTCTTTCTGTTTTACGCTGGTATTTTTAATGTTACCTTGTTTAAGGTTCGATTAACTTTCCTCTCCTATGCTGCAGGTTGGATTTCAAGTATGTTTAGTGGAAAATGCTACTTTTAGTTTACACATGCATTTTTAAAAAATAAAAATCATACATCTGCCACAGATTCACTGGCTTATGGAAGAAATATAGTTCTGTTTTAGATATAACTTCCACATTGGTTTTGGAACGTCACCCATCTCCTTGGCTGCGGAAACCGACAAGGCACGTTACTGTCACGAAAACCAGAGTGCTTACTTTATTCTCTTACTGCTGATCTGTCAAAAATAGGCCAGCATGCAGGAGGGTTTTTTGGGAGGAGGGGGTAACAAAAGTAAGCCAGGTCTCTCGCTGCTGGCTGAGCCAGAGGGAACAAGCAAATTAAGCGCCAAGGCATGGAGGAGTGAGATAGAGAGGGAGCGGAGCAGAGGGGAAATACATCCATACACCATCCGCACGGCACACACACTTTCGGTATATTTATCACACAGCCCGCACACACCCCTGTTTTAGTAATGAGGGCTGTGAAAAGATGGCGAGGTGGCAAATTGGTTCTGCAAAGATAATCTTACAGGAAAAGGACTGGGCGGACAAAAGGAAAGACTGCTTTACACAGACAGTGATTAAGATGTGGAATTTGTTGCCAGAGGATGTAGTGATGGCCACAGGAATAAACAGCTTTAAAAGGGGATTAGGTAGAGGATAAGTCTGTCAATGGCTGCTAGCTATGGTGACTATGGGGAACCTCCACGTTCAGAGGTACTAAGCCTCTGAATCCCAGAGATGGGAGGCAACATAAAGGGAAGGCCTCAGCTTCTATGCCCTGTTGTTGGACCTCCAGAGGAACTGGTTGGCCCCTGTGTGAGACAGGATGCTGGACTAGATGGACCACTGGTCTGATCCAGCAGGGCTCTCTTTATGTTCTTATCAGGGGAAGGCCTCAGCCTCTATGCCCTGTTGTTGGACTTCCTGAGGAACTGGTTGGCCCCTGTGTGAGGCAGGATGCTGGGCTAGATGGACCACTGGTCTGATCCAGCAGGGCTCTCTTTATGTTCTTATCAGGGGAAGGCCTCAGCCTCTATGCCCTGTTGTTGGACTTCCTGAGGAACTGGTTGGTCCCTGTGTGAGGCAGGATGCTGGGCTAGATGGACCACTGGTCTGATCCAGCAGGGCTCTCTTTATGTTCTTATCAGGGGAAGGCCTCAGCCTCTATGCCCTGCTGTTGGACTTCCTGAGGGGCTGGTTGGCCACTGTGTGAGGCAAGATGCTGGACTAGATGGACCACTGGTCTGATCCAGCAACGCTCTCTTTATGTTCTTATCAGGGGAAGGCCTCAGCCTCTATGCCCTGTTGTTGGACTTCCTGCGGAGCTGGTTGGCTACTGTGTGAGACAGGATGCTGGACTAGATGGACTACTGGTCTGATCCAGCAGGGCTCTTTTTATGTTCTTATGAGGTACATTTCAGTAGCCAAGAAAATCCAAAATTATCTCAGAATGGCAGCCAGCTTGGGGCATTTTTCTTCATACGTGTCTACCCTTTCCGGCACCTTCAGACTCAATGACTGGAGTAAAAATAAAGAAACAAACAAAAACCTACATTCATCCCGAAAGGGCTAATAAGTAGCTATAAAACCAGGTCAAGGAGGCCCTGTTTGTGGGAAGGCAGCTGAAACTAGTAGCACGGTTTCCATTTTAAAATCAAGCAGAGGTTTACAAACAAGAACGTTTCAAAACAGTAAATGCCACTTAAAGGAGATTTGCAGAAGAGGCTGAAAGGGACTCCAGTGTTTTTAAAACTAGGCCACGTCTTATTAGTATCAGCCTCAGAGGGGCCTCTAAGCCAAGATGACTTCAGATCGCATCAACGGCAACATTGGAATCTGCATCCTGCAAATTGGTATAGATGGTACTTACAAAATGATGAGACGTGCATCGACTTCATGTCAGGATCAATCTCAAGGTAAAGAGCTCAAGACTGAATGGGTGGGGGAGAGCATCCATACAAGAGATACAAAGGGGGGGGACTCTGGAATGGGGTGTGTGCGTGTGTGTAAAGTGCCGTCAAGTCGCAGTCAACTTATGGTGACCCCAGCAAAGGGCTTTCAAGGCCATTGAGAGCCAGACGTGATTTGCTATTGCCTTCCTCTGCAGAGCCTTCTTAGAATCATAGAATCACAGAGCTGGAAGGGACTCTACAGGCCATCTAGTCCAACCCCCTGCTCAATGCAGGATCAGCCAAGAGCATCCCTGACAAGGGTTTGTCCAGCTGCTGCTTAAAGACTGCCCATAAGGGGGAACTCACCACCTCCCTAGGCAGCCGATTCCACTGTTGCACAACTCTTACTGTAAAATGTTTTTCTTAATACCCAGCTGGTACCTTCCTGCCAACAGGAACAGCTCCCTGCCCTCCTCTAAGTGGCAGCCCTTCCAATATTCAAGAGAGCCATCATGTCCCCCCTCAACCTCCTGTTCTCCAGACTGCACACTCCTAAGTCCCTCAGCCTTTCCTCATGGGGCCTAGTCTCCCTGTTGGTCTCCCTTCCAAGTCCTGACCCTGCTTAGCTTCCGAGAACTGAGGAGACTGGGACATACCATGCTGCCTTACCTCCCATCTGAAATGGCTCCCTAAAAGAAGTCTTGAATACAGCCCAGCACTTTTCAGGAGCAATCTCTTCAACAGGAGTCATCATACTGGTGGAGCTGCCCGAAGAAGACAATATATATATATATATATTTGAAGATATCTTTTTCAGATTTTCCTCTCTCTTTTTGACTACTGAATCTGTATTTTGTGCCCCACTGCTATCTCTTTGCTGAATCAGACATTCACTCAAACATATGGTTAGTCATTCCAATAATTTCCAGTGTATGGCGTGTGAAACCACACTAGTGTGATCTGAAGAACTGTCTAGTGTGCTGTGAGCAATTAGTTAATTTAATAGAAGCTGTGGAAGGTTCTCCGTGTACTCCCCCGCCCCTAATTTCTTCTTTGTTCAGGTAATGTTCTTGCATAGAACATCAGGAATGGCTCAATCCAATCACACCAGACACGGAAATATGACCGAATTATTTAAACTCGCCACTTAAATATTTGATGTGTACTTCAGTTGGCAGCGTGCAATATCCTCTTGTACTTTAAAAGGTGCAAGATGCTGCACTTGATCTTAGCCAAAAGGCCACGGGGTGATGTTTACAAAGCCAGGTTTAATAAGGAAGCCCCTGCCAAGCAGAATCTTTATACTCACCCAGGAAAAGATTGTAAAAAGAGACTGGCGTTTGTTAATGACTGATGCTGAATGCAAATGCTCTTCTCTACATTATAACACAGCATTTAAGGGTGCTTTTTGTCTCCAGTGTTATTTTTATTAGTTGACAGTTCCTAAGTTAGGGTGATGTAATGCTTTTAACTCTGTTGAATGATGGGACGATTTAAAAATATCCCTTCAGAAAACCGCAGATGTGGTTTTTGTTCTCATCTATCAGAGTGTATATTTCATACTTTTAAAATATTGTTGTTATTTAAAGTCTCAAGATAAATATATTACTTCCTCGATTGGACACTTGGCAATCATTCCTGATGTTCAGAAAAGGAAACCCTTATTTTCCTGCAAACTAAAAATAAATAAATAAAAATAAAATTGCATGGCGGGCATTGCTTTATTTTGCTATATAATTTCTGTAACTGACAAACTGAGTCTGCGATCACACACACTAAATAATCCACTTTCAATCCACTTTCCAACTGGATTTTCCAGTCCACACAGTAAAGTGTACTAAAAGTGGACTGAAAGTGGATTATTTAGTGTGTGTGACTGCAGCCTGAGCTTATAGTAAGGATGCAAGGCCTTTAGGCTGTTAAATCCAGGGAAAGGAAAATGGGAAAGGTGTAAGAAGGTGTAAGAAACAAAACGAGACTCAGCTATGAGAAATTTAGGAGACACTGTCTTTTTCTTAAAGACCAAAGCAGATTTCCATGAAGAGCCGTGGGCACTTGCCTTGGAACACATAAGCTTCTTGCTCACACAAATCTGAATTTTGTGCATATATAATTCTGGTTAGGTGGGTGAATCTTCTCTCCTGCAAGAGAGCTGGCAGGAAACACAGGGATTAGGTTTACCAGATGTCCTCTTTTTAGAGGACATGTCCTCTTTTTTTGATGTCTGTCTTCTTTTGGGCTTTTTTATTAAAAAAAAAACTGATGAAAATGTCATCTTTTGGGGGTTGGAAGGTTAGGAATACTCCTAGTTAGTAGCAATTATCACAGCTTAAATAGTAGAGGTGTTTAAAATGAGATTTGTTGTCGTCATCACTTGTTTGAAGTAGTCAGTCGGGAAATATGACCTCTTTTTTGCTTCTCAATATATGGTAACACCAGGGGTCTTTTGGGGGGGGAGCGCACCGGAGCACAGCTCCGGGAGCTCAGGAGCCAAGCCCCGCCCCCCAGCCGGCGTCCCGGAGAGTCTCTCAGGCAGCCGAATGTCAATTTCAGCTCCATTGTATCCTATGGGCCATTGAAGTCAATGGTGAAAACATAGGGTATATTCTGGGGGCTGGAGGGAGGAGGTTTGAGGAGAGGCTCCAAACTCACAGGGTAGCTGATGGAGCCTCTCCCCAAGATACCCACCAAGTTTCAAGAACATTGTGGATAAGGGGTCCAATTCTATGGGCCCCCAAACAGGTTGCCCTATTCCCTCCATTGTTCTCTATGGTGGGAAAAAAGTAAGTTTTTTCCCACCATAGAGAACAATGGAGGGAATAGGGGCAACCTGTTTGGGGCCCATGGAATTGGACCCCTGGTCCAATGTTCTTGAAACTTGGTGGGTATCTTGGGGAGAGGCTCCATCAGCTACCCTGTGAGTTTGGGGCCTCAAACCCCTCCCCTCCAGCCCCCAGAATATACCCTATGTTTTCACCATTGACTTCAATGGCCCATAGGATATAATGGGGCCGAATTGCCGCCAAATTTATTTCATTCCCTCTTTTCCTTCTCTCTTTTTCCTGTTTCCCTCCTTCTTCTCTTCTCTCTTTCTTTCCCACCTTCTTTTCTTTTCTTTTTTCCTCCTTTCCCTGTTTCCTTCCCCTTTCCTTCTCTTTCTTTCCCGCTTTCCTCCTTCTGTGGCCCAACTCTCATGAGAAGGAGTTTAAACTTTAAACCCCTTCTCTCCTAGCTCCCCCACCCAGACCAGCTGGGGAAGGGAAGGGGAGGCTTTTGAAGATGCCTCCCCCACTTTTGCTTCCCCTTCTGACATCACTTCCGGTGATGTCAGAGGGCGTGGCATATGCTAATAGCCTAATAGCTTATTAGCATACCATATGCTAATGAGCTCCTGCAGCTGTTTTTCGACGAAAAGACCCCTGGGTAACACTAACATGGATTTTCATCCTTTTGAGACACAGGATATGCCTTTAACTCCAGCCTGTATTAAACAGGCCATATACTATTTTGATCAATATTTCATTATCACTGTGTCAATAATAATAAATATTATTCCTACAGCACTTAAAAATCTAACCACTCTGCAAAAACAAAAACAAAAAGACAGAAGGTGGAAATGCTCTCTGGAGACCCACAATGCAATACAGTGACCGTGCAATCCTGTGCAGAGTTACTCCAGTCTAAGGGCACTGATTTCAAAGGGTTTAGACTGGAGTAACTCTGCATTGGACTGCATTGGTCAAGGAAGTAAACCAAAGAAAGCAAAGGAAGAGGGAGAGAATGCACCAATTGACATTCTGTCCTCTTTCTTCTCTGTCCGTCTCTCTCCTCTTTTTTGTTCCATATTCATTTTCTTCCCTCTTCAAAATATAGCTGTGGCATTACTGGTACCATGTTACAGCCCAGTTTGGGTCATGGCCTACTAACTGAAGGCCCAGGTTATCCTTTCTTTACCTTTTATCTAATTAAAGCTCTATGATACATCGATAGTGAGCAGTGGATAGTTGCTGTTATCACCCAGTAGACAAAAGTTGTAAAAGAAATTGCAACTGCTAGAGTTCTTTTTGGATTAGGGTTGCCATTCCCATGGTGGAGCTAGGAGATCCCCCAATTTTGGGGGCCCAATCCACCGCTGGTCACCGCCAGAACAGCAGCATCCTGCAAGGACACCACTGACACAATGACATCATCACGCTGGGGCTATTGCACGGTGACACTCTTAGCATTCGGGGGAACTCTATGGTTACCATAGAGTTTTTGCCTCGAATGCCAGAGTGTCAGTGCATGATGCCCCTAGTATGATGATGTGCATGGGGCAGAACACTCCCAACAAGGAGCCAGGAGCGCCTCCCCCACCCCGCTGCAGCAAAGGTGAGACATGGCAACCCTATTTTGGATCTTTTTTAGTGAGTAGATATGTGAATAGGTCATAAGAATATATATCAGACTGAACTGGCAGATATGGTGAAATATAATGCCTCCTGAGATTACCATGCAAAGGACACTACAAAAGAATATAGATGCAGGTGGGTAAACGTGTTGATCTGAAGCAGCAAAACAAAGTTCAAGTCCACGGGCTTATTCAAGGTATACGCTTTCGTGTGCACACACACTTCTTCAGATACACTGAAATGTTAGTTACCAGTCTGTACATATAGCTAAGAGGGTAAGCAGCAAATTAGCATACTGCATAATGAAGGTGTTTAACAGATGCAAGGACCTTGCCAGGTGTTAAACACCTCCATTATGCTGTATGCTAATTTGCTGCTCACCCCCTACCTATATGTATAGACTGGTAACTTCCATTTCAGTGTATCTGAAGAAGTGCATGTACCTCAAACAAAAAGTTTGTTGGTCTTAAAGGTGCCACTGGACTAAAACTTTATTCTACAAAAAAAATGTGCAATCGTGCTGATCTTACCTAAGGAACAGGGGCAGATTTCTTCTGAATAAGGTAAGTGTATGAACCTTCCCCTCAGAACTGCTGGGGAGTGGATGTTAAGGTCCAGGTTGTAATGTGTAGAGCACTGGGTTTAGAGGTGAGATGGCAATCACTCCCCTCCCAGAACAGCCCATAGCAAATCGCTGTCTCAGGACTTAACCTCTCTCAAAAAATTTTGGTGACAATAAAAGCCGTTTCAGGGAACTTGGAAGAACAGTAGGATCCCAATGTAATTAAAAAAGATATATATATAACCAACAGTGGTCTTCTTTAGTGCATAAAATCTATATACTCAGACGCTATTAACCTGTCACATCCCATTGAGGTCACATCCCATTGAGGTAGATATGCTTCACTGGGCTTGAGCATTTTAGTCTCCTCCCCCCCCAAAAAAGAATAGAGCATAATTTTTATAAGGTGGTCTGCAGATCTATTGAAGATTAGAAAATGGGACACAACAGGTGTTAAGTGAGATTAATTAAGAGCAAAATAGCTCCTCGTTGAAGGGACGCACATCTGGCATTAATCTGGGAGCTTGGTGTTCTACTGTATAAAACTACTGATCCAGCACAGTGGCCAAAAAGTTCACTAATGGGATGATTATTCTTTTAATGGTGCCTTTGTTCTCTTTGTGTTCACCATATGAATATGATTTTTAACATTTTTTAAAAAAAAAACCCAAACAGATAATTGTACATATAAGAAATCGAGATCTGTTATTTCTTGTCTGTCTGTCAGAAAGAGGGGGAAGGGCAGGTCCAGCTGTCTCCACTGTAGGTCTGGCTGTTGCCACAGGAGGTCTCTCTCCCCCAACTCTCAGTCCAGCTGTTCCCCTCTTGGTTTCAACTCCCCCCTTCTTCTACCAATACCCCCCATTCATCTGTCCCCATTCATCTGTTTATACCGTATTTTCTTGAAAGGAAGATGCCCCTGAATGTAAGACAACTCCGTTTAAGATGCTATACACACACACACACACACAAATTATTTATTCAACATAACTCTAACTTGTATGCAAATATAAGACAACCCTCTCCCCCTTTTTACAGCATACCTGTGAAAAGACCTGGTTTTGCATTTGAGTGAAGATAGCACTTGCCTACATTAAATGTTATGGGGGGGGGATGAATTCCACTCAAACCAACTCAAGATTCTGTGTTGTGTCAAAATAAGCAGGATTTTGTCAGTACCTTAAACACTAAGTCCTAGGCCTGTTACATTGCCTATTTGATGTCTCACCCTATTGACTGCAGTGACTTTACAGCATGCAATCCACCTCAAGTATGTATGTATGTATGTATGTATGTATGTATGAATAAATAAATAAATAAATAAATAATGTGACAAGCCATGAAAAGCTGTTAAAGGAGAATCTCCCGAAACATAAAAAGGGAATTCATAAAACAATAAGAGTACCAAAAATGGAGGTGTCAGCTTAACATTTTCCAGATGTTTAATTCTTACAAAAGCTTCAGGCTTCAACTAGCATTAAAAAAAAAATAGAACTCTGCAGGGCCACCCCTAGCAAGTACTGGAAAGGGAGACCTCCAAGGAATACCAGGGCTGTGACACAGAGGCAGGCCACATTTTTGAAATGTCCAAACCCCACCAGACCATGACTTACACACACACAACACTCACAAAAAAACCAGAATGCTAAAGAATATGTAGCACCATACTGATAATTTCTAGAACAATGCCATCCTCAGCAGGTCTGCTCAGAATACTACTCAGATCTATTCAATGGGACTCACTCCCAGGACAGTGTTCTTAGGACTGCACTCTAAGGCACATAATACTCTAGTCAGCACAAGAGCCATGACCCAAAATTCCACATATGGGGTTATACACTGGTAGGTGAAGAAGTGGCCCTGGGGAGGGGGGAGAGGCAGACGCAGAATGTATTTTATGTATGTAGGGGGAAAATTATGTCTCTCCAGAGTTCTGCTCAAGTAAAAGCACCATAATTTCATCAGTGCCTTTGAACTCAAAACTGATCGCCTCGACAAGCAAGTCCAAAATCAGGAGCTTATTAGATCAGGCAGAGAGTCCTGTTGTTTTCCCTTCTGAGTTGGTAGCTGCAATACCCCTCTTGAGCCATCGGTTGTGGTGGCGCTCAAGCACAGTAGAAAGCAGACCAGCAGCTTTCTCCAGCCACAAACTTTCATGAGAGTCCGGTGTACGAGACGCTTGGGTCCAACCAATTAATCTTCCTTAGCCTACAATCCTGTCCCCTTCAGCTGATAGGTAAGGCCCACAGAATACAAGGAGTAACTCTGCACAGGACTGCATTGCTTGTGTCTCAGTGGCTGTCCTCCAAGACCTATTGTTAGTCCCCACCAGTGCTCCCCCTACGCTGTGGAGTCTTGTGAGGAAAAATTCTGCTTTGTGAGCTACGGGCATTAAAGCTGTGAGCGAGCAATTTGGCTACTGCATAAACTAGTTTGCTCTAGAGCCATCCTTCCTGAGCCAAGACAAAAATGTGTGAGCCGGATGCTAAAAAACTGTGAGCTGGCTCACACTAACTCATCTTAGAGGGAACACTGGTCCCCACATATTCTCTACTGATGAGCATCCATAACAGAATTCACAAACATCTCCTCTCCACATGGCCTCAGCTTAGTGACCAACCATTTTATCTCTGAGTATTGTTTAATTGGGAGATGCGGTGGCTCAAGTGGTTAAGACGCTGAACTGCAGGCTGTGGAAGGTCAGTAGTTCAGCAGTTCGAGACCCGTGAGTGCCGCATGACGGGATCAGCTCCCGTCTCTAATTCCAGCTCCTGCCAACCTAGCAGTTCGAAAGCAAGAAATTGCAAGTAGATAAATAGGTACCACTTCAGTGGGAAGGTAACAGCGTTCCGTGCGCCTTGGTGTTTAGTCATGCCGGCCACATGATCACGGAAACGTCTTCGGACAGCGCTGGCTCTTCGGCTTTGAAACGGAGATGAGCACCGCAACCCTAGAGTCGGATTCGACTGGCTTTCGAGCAAGGGAACCTTTACCTTTACCTATTGCTTAATGTTATTCTGACTCGACATAGCAGAATAGAAATAGAGCAGCTCCAGACTCTAGCTGTGCTTCTGAAGTACTTTCCAAAATGAAAGCTGTTAAGAGGCAGGCAATACATAAACAATCTTAGTGGCCCACAGCTGACACTGGGGTACCCGCATGTTTTTAGCTTCCAGGTGCCTCTGGGATTCTGACACAAGGTGCTGGATGCAGCCACAAAATGGCCACTGCCGGAGGTAGAGCTAACTGCAAAATGGCCATCACGGGGGGCGGAGCCAACCAGAAAAAGTAAGGGAGTGAAGTTATGCATAATTCTAATAGCAGCTCTTCACCATTTCAGGCAGAAACTCTGTTCTATTTAACAGGATGCCTTTTAAAACAAACATTTTTTTAAAAAATGTTTAAAAATATTTTCTTGCATATACACATCATTAACCTTTAGCCATGCAGTGAAGACCCTGGTGCTGTGGTGGGACCTGCTCGCAGAGGAACATCTTTAGAAATCAGCTCAGCCAATTGGAAGCCTTCCTGAGCAAAGGCTCCTTCTGCCCCCACCCACTTTCTAAAATCACATGGCAGGTACCAGGGAAGTTGTTGGTGGGCACCCCATTGAGTTCCCCGGGCTTACGTGTTCTCTTTGCACGGTTTTCTTTTGGGACGTTATACTGGGGTTGCAGATATTATAGCAGAAGGCAACTTTATATGGCTTAGTCTGATGCTTACACATTCTCTTAGTATAATGATCAAAGCAGCTCTTAGGCCAGGTTAGTGCAATCTGTGATCTGTCCAACCAAACAGAGCTCAGTAGACATAGATGTAGGGTTGCCAGGTCATAAGAACATAAGAGAACATAAGAACATAAGAGAAGCCAGTGTTGAATCAGGCCAATGGCCCATCTAGTCCAACACTCTGTCACACAGCGGCCAAAATATACCAGGTGCCATCAGGAGGTCCAGCAGTGGGGCCAGGACACTACAAGCCCTCCTACTGCTGCCCCCTCCAGCACCAAGAACAGAGTGCATCACCTGCCCCAGACTGAGAATTCCCATCTATACCCTGTGGCTAATAGCCACTGATGGACTTCTGCTCCATATGTTTATCCAATTCCCTCTTGAAACTGTTCATGTTTGTAGCTGCCACCACCTCCTGTGGCAGTGAATTCCATGTGTTAATCACTCTTTGGGTGAAGAAGGTCCCCTCACCATCATGGAGGGGATTTGGAGGGAGTTCCAGGGTGGGCTGGACATCACCTGGAAGTGACATCATTGTCACTTCCCTGCTTGGAGGTGGAGTTTCCCCCACTGGCCAGCTGGCCAATGGTGGGTCGAAGCCCCCCAAAATGGGGGAAACCCCACTGGGACCTGGGGGCTGGTAACCCTACATGGATCTAGGTCCACTAGAGCTCAGTAAGCCTCTTGGTTTGGTTTGTCTGTGGGCCTCGGATTGCAAACACACTGGGAATTCTCAAGCGTGTGCCAAACCACACTGTATATGATTGGGGGGGTGTCTGCCTTTGGTTTGGTGGAGGGCAAAGAGAGCAGCCAACCTCTGAGGTATGACAGGCTTGCGTGAGGCAAGTCTTTTGGCCAAGGATCTCTCAATTACGTCCCTGTCCTTGACAGAACTTTCAGGCTGATATTGACTGAGCAGCAGTGTCTATAACAGTCCTAATGACTTTCTTGATCTATCAGTAGGAGACCATGAAATGGGTAGGCTATACATCAAAATGTGACTGACTGCTGGAGCAATTCTAGCTAATCAAAGTGCCTTGAAAAGCAATGAATAAAAGAGAGCTGGAGTGACAGTCAAGATAAAGAGAAGGCATTTGCCAGCTTCACTAGGATGAGCTGGAATAGAAACGTTTGGTCTTTTCTGAATGAGGAAAGCACTTAGTATGGCTGCTGCGATGGGCTTTCCAGCATCTAACTATGGTAAAGATCCCATCTGAACAACAGAGGGAGGTCGTGTAGTCTCTGGGCTGAATTGTAAGTCCTAATTTGATCTCTGAAGACTGGAAGTGACTGGACATTCAGGAGCCAACAGCAAAATGTCAGGGAGTGGAGCTATGCATAATTCTGATAGTGGTTCTTCAACATTTCAGGCAGCTCTATTTAATAGGATGACTTTTAAAACAAACATATTGCTTAAAAATATTTTCTTGCATGTACACATAGTTAACCTTCAGTCATGCACTGAAGACCCTGGTGCTGTGGTGGGACCTGCTCACAGAGCAACATCTCTAGAAATCAAAGATGTAGCAGCTAAATACCCATTCTTGAAACTTTTCTCCAGAAATAAAATCAATACCTTTTTCACCAACAGTGTAATTTTATGTACTTCAATAACTATTTCCCAGTGTCTGGAGGTATCGGACCCAGGGAGGTATTGGACCCACAAGTCCCAGGGAAATGAAAATTGCCTCATAAGAACATAAGAGAAGCCAATGTTGAATCAGGCCAATGGCCCATCTAGTCCAACACTCTGTCACACAGCGGCCAAAATATACCAGGTGTCATCAGGAGGTCCAGCAGTGGGGCCAGGACACTAGAAGCCCTCCCACTGCTGCCCCTCCGGCACCAGAATAGAGTGCATCACCTGTCCCAGACTGAGAGTTCCCATCTATACCCTGTGGCTAATAGCCACTGATGGACTTCTGCTCCATATGTTTATCCAGTTCCCTCCTGAAGCTGTCCATGCTTGTAGCTGCCACCACCTCCTGTGGCAGTGAATTCCATGTGTTAATCACTCTTTGGGTGAAGAAGGACTTCCTTTATCTGTTCTAACTGCTCAGCAATTTCATGGAGTGCCCACGAGTTCTTGTATTGTGAGAAAGGGAGAAAGTACTTCTTTCTCAACCTGCTCAATCCCATTCATAATCTTATAAACCTCGACCATGGATCGATCATGGATCCAACCCAAGTTCCATCTAGATTATCATGCTTTGGCTATCCAGATACATTCATAAATTCACAAGGCATTAAATGTAACTCATCTCTCTTGCTTTCCCTTGCATCAGATGAATCTTCTACTTCAGAGCCACTGATTAACCTATCTTCTGTGGAGCTAATTTATAAAAAACAAAGCTGCCCGAGTATCCTTTGTCACAATGTCTGATACTAAATTCCACAAGAAGAACTGAAAAGTCGTATTACTGCAAATGTTCCTTCTTTGTTCAGTGATCTCTCCGGCCCTCAGACCAGTTTTCCGATTGACTGGGAGCTGCTTCCTGACCTGACCTAGTTTTGAAATCACTGCAGCAGCAAAAAAAAAGATGAAGTTTCCTCAGGCCCTAGAAGGGGGAATGCTTGGTTTGAAACACAAAAGTATTGCTTAGCTCGCTCATAAAGGGGTTTTTGTTACTTTTCTATTGCAGGAAGATATTGTTTTGGAATTCACACACACATACACACAGATAATGTGCATTAAAATGCATGGGCAAATTCTGGATTTATCACTCACCCACCCATATCAAAACTATTTTTTTTACAGAAATAAATTGTATGCTTTTGTGGTAATACTGACCTTTGACCTTTTTCCAATCACAGAAACTAACCATGTACAACTGTGGTTGGTGGGTATGCATCCCTTTTATGTGACAAAAGACATATCCAGCCATTGCAATAAAGCACTGGTTAGCATGTAATATCAATATTACAATGACCTTCTTGGTT
This sequence comes from Gekko gecko, assembly GCA_029375565.1. NCBI lineage: Eukaryota > Metazoa > Chordata > Lepidosauria > Squamata > Gekkonidae > Gekko > Gekko gecko. The sequence goes on along the minus strand of JAPDNY010000004.1, from coordinate 20,772,753 downwards.
CTAAGGTGGCTTCTGGGTCCAATTTAAAGTGTCGGTCTTTAAAGCCCTGAAGACACTGAGACCATACCTTAAGGACCATTGGCTCCCATATGAAGCTACCCAGGCATTAAAATTTTCTTCAGAAACTCTGTACCATGTGCCTGTGTTCCATAAAGCGTGGTGGGTGGCTACTTCTGACAGGGCCTTTTTTACGGTGGCACCAACCCTGTGGATCAGGAAGCACTTGAGGATAAAAATCTACATCTGCAAGAGCATCTCCATCCATCGATAATAATCTTTCCCCATGCAGTCCCCTTGCATGTTGGAAGGTATATCCAAAACAATCCATTTTGTCCCTTATGCTCTTCAGAGTCTAACATGAAACCACTGGGTGAAGTCATCTCAATATTTGGGTTGGATTGTCAGAAACACAACACTCGGCTCAATCTTGTACTTCTGGCTGATCCCAGAAAGGCAGTAGAAAGCCTGAACTGGTGCCTGACGGCAGTACTGGACTAGATGTGGACTGGACTGGAAGCTTAATCTCAACAAGATGGAAGTGATACTGGTGAGTGGAAAGTCTCGCCCTGTTCTGGAGGGGGCTGCGCTCCTCTTGAAGAAACAGGTCCAGAGTTTAGGGGTGCTCTTGGACCCAGGCCTACAGCTGGATGAGCAGTTGGCATCTGTGGGCAGGAGTGCCTTTTACCAGCATCGATTGGTTAGCCAGCATTGGCCTTTCCTGGGCAGAAAAGATCTGGCCATTGTGGTGCATGCCCTAGTGACACCAAGATTAGATTACAGCAACGCGCTCTATCTGGGGCTGCCCTTAAAAAGTATTCAGAAACATCAATTGGTGCGGAATGCTGCAGCCCGGACACTGAATGGAGTGAGTCACAGGGACCATTAACTCCTGTCTTGGCCTATCTACACAGGCCGTTGTTGTCTTGTGCCTGTGGGTAAAGACTCCTCCCCCCGTTCATCTAGCATTTCCTCCGTGATCCTTCCTCCCCTTTGCTTTAATTGTTGTTTTTGTGTTTTGTATGTGTATTTTTTAACTTGAGTTTTTAACTCCATTTGGTTTTAATGATTTTTATGACATGTTTTTATTAAGTATGTTATTGATTTGTTAGTCACCTTGGTGGTCCTGAGTTAGGGCAGAAAAACAGGATATAAATTTCATAAATAAATAACTTATAGGCCCCTAAGGAATGTCACAAAGTACATAAGGATGCACTCCTTCACGCACAAACATTCCATCTGGTTCAGGGCACAATGCCTGATACACGATCCTTCTCACCCAATTATTTTGTCTCTATAGAAAGACATCCCCTTAAGGAAAATCCAGTGGTTACCAAGGATTCAGATTGTCTTTAAAGAACAAAATCTATAAACAAAGTAACAAATACAGATTTATTTTTTTTATTACACTGGATTTTACTCGGGCCTGGTGTGCTCTGATTAAGTGAAAGTTGCCCGTGTCGCTACTCAAAAGGCTTACAATAAGAATCTCTTTTTAAAAAAGCCCTGTATTTATGAGACAAATAAAATGACCAGCAAGAGGAGGCTTAATTGAATATTTAACAGCCTATGCAATGCCACCCAAACTCATTATAAAGCATCCAGAATCTAAGGGAAAGGGATCTGTTTACCCTCTCCAAATATGTGGAGGAGGCTTTAAAATATAAACAGCAGGGAAAGCTGGAAATAATTTGACAAATCAACACAATATTTACATTCATTTAGGAAATACTGGAGCTAGTCCGCGGTTTTGCTCACAGAGGCAAATCTTTCTTCCACCTTTTCCTTCCCCCATGAGCCATCTGCAATCGCATAAAAGCGACTCCCTATCAATACATGTTAAGTTTCCTCAACAGGGAAAACAGTGGCTCCCAAGGGCCATTTCAGATCAGGAAAACAGCAATGCGGGGGCGGGGGCCTTAAAACCCTCTCTCACTGTCCTCTGCTGAATCCAACCAGCCCACAGAACCACAAGACCACTTGGGGAAACCGTATCATATAGCTCGGTCTTAAGTCAAAAATGCACTGGGTAACCCTGATCTACTCAATCTTTCTACACCTAGCCTGTTTCACAGGATTATCGTGGGGAGGAGGAAGATAAAATGGAGGAGGGAAGAAATAAACATGGCATTCTGAGGGCCTTAGAGCCACAGAGGCATAAAGATTGGGTATAGCATAAAGTTTGGGCATAGATAGGGTTGGCCAGCCAGTGACTGTGACTGACATTGGGAGGGCTGCGGATTTGGCCATTGTGTTGACGGTGTGACAACATATCCAGGCTGAACCCAGAAGTGACATCACACTGCTCTAGGATTCAGTAGAAACTCCATGGTAAAACCATAGAGTAAAACCACAGGGTTCCTCTTGGATTCTAGAATGGTGTGACATCACTTCCAGGTTCATCCCAGATGTGACATCAGACCATAGTGTTTCTGCTGAAACCAAGCCTGGGGTCACTTCTGGGTTTGGCCCAAAAATGACATCACGGAGGGCTGACTGGGGCCATAAAAAGAGTTGCTCCTTGGCGTCTTCTTCCATGCTCTGTGAGTCCAGGTTGCTATAAAGAAGCAGGCAATGGCAAACTGCCTCTGAACATCTCTTTACCTTGAAAACCCTACAGGGTCAGCATAAGTTGGCTGAGACTTGACGGCACTGTCCACCATCACAAAGCTGCTTTGGGTCTCTTTGGGAAGAGATTTCTTGGGTTTCCTTTGGGAAGCAAAGTGGCAAATAAATATCCTAACTAACTCACTTGGAGGAAGAGCTGGATAAAAACAGGACTCTGTTTAAGTGCAACTCAAGAGTGTACACCCGCTCTTCGGAAGTGTCTCCCTTCACACTTTCCGTGCATATCTCAGCAAATAAAGGGATATCCCTGAAGCTGCATAAAGCATGGCTCAGCTCTCCAGATGTGAAGGGAGACAGCTTTCCACAAAGGTTATTTCCAGGTTACATGGTCTTTTGTAGAAGAAAAGAAAAGCGAACATACTGGGGAAAGTTTAACTGGGAGGATGTATAAATAGATGAATAAGAAAATAACCTCATTTGTTACGCCCGTTTTGGAGCCAGGCAACACATGACGTTGAAGGCATGAAAGCCGGCAAAAGTGAGCACCACACATCTCCCCATCCCAACGCAACTGAGCATTCATCAGGATGATCTGCATTTCCCAACATCCACTCCATATCACTGGCTGCCAAAACCTCTGAAGCATGGAATGCTGTGAGCTCACAAGATGCTGATTCTACCAAATAATGCAAAAAGGGGATTTAGATGTGCGATTGCCATTCTCGGTACCACCCATGTGTATTACCATGTCTATTGTGCCCCTCTGTACAGCTTAAAATTGGAATACTTTCTCCAAAGTAAACAGCGGAATCAAAGCCATCCAACATAGAAGGAATATAAGAGGTTCTTTACCGATGCATGTGCAAATTGAACTAGGAAATTAATCACGAAGATTCATTAACCCTATATTAATCTTCATAAACATTAATATTGATGAACCCGGTGCATTTGTGATTATGCGAGTCTACCAACACTTCTGTCAACAAGATGAATGTTAAATTTATTTGGAAAGGTTGCCTGTGCTGAACCAAACTAAGCAAGATTAAAAATGGCAGAAGCGTGTGTGTGTGTGTGTGTGTGTGTGTGTGGTGCTCTATAGTTTGGTTTGTACGTTATATCCATTCTGGAGTTAATAATATCCAGGGACAGCATGTTGTGATGATAGTACATTATGGTGTACATTTGGTACCCTGGGTACTAAACTACCTACCAGTGGAGAGCTTCCAATATCAGGGTTATAATGCTGGTCAATATTTAGATCAGCCGATACTTCCAAAATGTTCTTCAAGGGCAGCCCCAGGGGTCTTTTCGGGGGGAGCGCACCGGAGCGGAGCTCCGGGAGCTCAGGAGCCAAGCCCCGCCCCCAGCCGGCGTCCCGGGGAGTCTTTCAGACAGCCGAATGTCAATTTCAGCTCCATTATATCCTATGGGCCATTGAAGTCAATGGTGAAAACATAGGGTATATTCTGGGGGCTGGAGGGGAGGGGGTTTGAGGGAGAGGCTCCAAACTCACAGGGTAGCTGATGGAGCCTCTCCCCAAGATACCCACCAAGTTTCAAGAACATTGGACCAGGGGGTCCAATTCTATGGGCCCCCAAACAGGTTGCCCCCATTCCCTCCATTGTTCTCTATGGTGGGAAAAAAAGTTATATTTTTCCCACCATAGAGAACAATGGAGGGAATAGGGGCAATCTGTTTGGGGGCCCATAGAATGGACCCCTGGTCCAATGTTCTTGAAACTTGGTGGGTATCTTGGGGAGAGGCTCCATCAGCTACCCTGCAGTTAGTGACCCTCAAACCCCTCCAGCCCCCAGAATATACCCTATGTTTTCACCATTGACTTCAATGGCCCATAGGATATAATGGGTTCAATTGCCGCAGAATTTCTTTCATTCCCTCCTTTCCTTCTCTCTTTTTCCTTTTTCCCTCCTTCTTCTCCTCCTTCCTTCTTTCTTTCTTTCTTTCTTTCTTTCTTTCTTTCTTTCTTTCTTTCTTTCTTTCTTTCTTTCTTTCTTTCTTTCTTTCTTTCTTTCTTTCTTTCTTTCTTTCTTTCTTTCCCACCTTCTTCTCTTCTCTTTTTCCTTCTTTCCCTGTTTCCCTCCTTCTTCCCTCTTTTTCTTTCCCTCCCCTTTCCTTCTCTTTCTTTCCCTCTTTCCTTCCTTCTTTCCTTCTCTCTACTCTCTCTCTTTCCTTCCCTCTTTCCTCCTTCTGTGGCCCAACTCTCATGAGAAGGAGTTTAAACTTCAAACCCCTTCTCTCTTAGCTCCCCCACCCAGACCAGCTGGGGGAATGGAAGGGGAGGCTTTTGAAGATGCCTCCCCCTTTTGCTTCCTCCCTTCTGACATCACTTCCGGTGATGTCAGGGGGCGTGGCATATGCTAATAGCCTAATAGCTCATTAGCATACCATATGCTAATGAGCTCCTGCAGCTGTTTTTCTACAAAAGACCCCTGGGCAGCCCCATACAGAGTGTACTACAGTAGTCCCACATAGAGGTTACCAAAGTCCAACAGTGGCCACGTCATCATATCTTTGGAAAGGGACCAGTTGGCAAACTAGAACTTTTGGCCACAGATGCAACCTCAGCATCAACCAACAGAATCAGGTTGAAGATGCTGCAGTGTACCTTAACTGGGGGTACAGTGACCCCTTGAAGCATAGGGCTGAGTCTTCAGTCAATCAGATACCCCCTAGGGGTCACTACCTCTTTCTTGTCTGGATTGAGTTTCTGTTTATTTACACTATTCTGGCTTATCTACAATACCTGTATGTGGTTCTTCACCAACATGTGCCTGAGAAAGTTCATAACAACAGAGCAATCCATAATCAAATAAAACAGCAAAAAGATCCTCTGGTTTTAAAACCTGTTATTGCCCCTGCAGTAATACTAAAACTAACCTTGACTTATCCTTATTATTCATAATTAGAATGTGGTTGGTTTCTCTCGCGTGTCTGGTGCACCAGCTTGTTGTGAATTGTATATATATATATATTTTAAAAAGACTCTAATGGTTTGAATTAAAATTCATTGCTTCCCTCCGAGCACAAAAAAGAGTAATAAATCAATGTAGTAAATTATCTCTATGCTTTGCAGTGGAATTAACACCCATGTATGAGAAATAAAACTGAAAATTTATAGCCTCAATCAATCTGTTCTAATGTATATAACTCCATTTTCTGTTTTATTTATCTTCTTCCACCATTCCCTGTCCCTAACTATACTTTTTTTTTTTTTTTTTGGTAGTTGCTAGACTTAAAGGTAGTGGAGCTTGCTATGGATCACATTTTGACAGTGTTCAGAATTGTTGTATAATACCATTAAAGAATTCAAGCCTAGTGATTTCAGCATACCACATGAGAGTCTAGCAGTGTAGTCCCCACTGTAGTTATGTTTAGAAGCATAATAGCTAAGCAAAAAATTGTGATACAGAAACAAGAACTTGGTGCCACCACAGCATACACGTGACTGCTGCAGAAAGCACTAGCTGCATTTCTTCTCTTCTTCCTGTCCTCAGGGCAGCTGTTGCACTTCACCGGCTACTGCCTGCGGAGACAATGTGATGATGTCACACATTTTGTATTAGTACACGTTACTGGAGGGGAGGGCCAGAGAAGTAGAGGAAGATGCAGGGCTGCCGTTTTCAGCGGCAGGCACACTATATGTCATACAACCTAGTTCTAGTCATAGCAGCAACTTGCAGTTCAAGAGCCAGTGTGATGCAATAGTCAGTGTGCCAAGCCAATAGCGGGAAGACGTTTCCACTTGGCTGTGAAGCTTGTGGGGAATGTTGGATCGGGCCACCTTGTTCAGGTTAACTTACCCCATGGGGTCGTTGTTTACATAAGAAAGATGGGGGGGCATATATGCTGCTTGGAGCTCTTTGGAGCAAGGATGGGATAAAACCAGGGGTCAGTTCAAGCCGGAGTGTACAGGAGTGGCGCTCCAGCAGTTAACAAGTCCAGGTGGTGGCTGCAAGCCCCGCCCCCAGCAGCCCTTAGTTGGGCTTGGAGGAACTGGAGCTCAAAGAAAGTATGTGGAGGGGGGGATAAGCGCAGCCGCCATTGATGCCGGGAATGGATACGTTTGTGTAGTTCTCTCCAGGACCTGGCACAGTACCACCAGCACCGCTGCCACTCCCGCCACCCTGCAATTTCCCTGGTTCCGCCACTTCTCCCTCAAGCAGGTTGGCTGGTCTGAGTTGGAATCAACTTGTTTCTCATTTGCTCTGCTGTGCATGAGCTAGCATGAACGACGTGTCCTCCTTACCAGTTGTGGCCAATCAGGGCTGGGTGAGAAGACAGAATGGGCTACTTTTCTTCCTCCCCCACTCCAGCCCATGTGGGCTGGTTCCTGGAGTAACGTCTGAACTGCCTGACTGTCCTTCCTTTGGGTGGGCAGAGCGGCTCCGCTAGGGTCTGGTGGGGGGGCACAGAGAAGGGCCATTTCCCTGCCGGGGGGGGGCAGAAGATTCATTCTGGTCTAATTCCCCCCCCCTCAAAAAAAAGCACCTGCTGCTGGGTGAGCCCCAGGAGTCTCTGAGTCAGACCCGCAACCCCACACTGTGGCCCAGGCGGGAGGGTGTCAGGCAGATGCTCTGGAGGCCTCGCCACCTGTTCCTGCACCAAACAGAAGGCAATTTGTCCCTGCCGTGGGGATGTCAGCGAGGCCGAGGGTGACCATTGGGGACCCCAGTTGGGCACTGTGTGTGTGTGTGTGTGTGTCTTTGTGGCTTTCCAGGGTCTTCTCGGCTTGGCTGTGGTGGGGATTGAACTGGTGGCCTCCTGCTATCACAGCTGGTCTGTGGGCGGGCGGGCCTGAGAAGGGAGCACCAGAAGCTGTCTCAGCCAACCAGCCAGCCGAGGACCTTCAGTGGGCAAAGCCCCACACCCTCCACCCCCAGGCCCAGTCCAGACAGGCGGGTGGGTTGCCAAAGCCCCCCCCCACCGCCCCAAATGTGCCTTTGCCTGGGCCACGCAAACTGGGCCTCCTGCGTGCCTCCACACTGGTGTCCACCTTGGCTGGTGTGCCCCAGCCCAGCTCCCTCTGTCGAGCAGCCGACATCATCCTCCCGGCCTCTTTCCAGGTCACTTGCAATGATTGGCGGATGCTGCGGGGGGGGGGGATGGAGATCCAGTCGATTAATTGATTTCCATGGGAGCAGTCCTCATTTTGGGGTGGGGCAGGCCAGCAACTTTTGGGGACAGATGGCTCTCAGAGCTGGTGGGTGGGACTGTGTGCTGCTGTGGGCCAGGAGCCGGCATGGCATCGGGGGTAGCCATGGCCAGGGCCCAACTTGGGGCAGCCTTGCTGGATAAAGGAGGGTTCTAGCCAGCTGGTCTGGTCTGGCTGGTCAGCTGCATCTGTGCTGCTGGGAACCTGGGACGGAAGAGGCTGCACAGGAAGGCAGGCAGGGTAGGCGTGGGGACAGGGCGACAAGGCAGAGCACCTCCAGGGCAGCTAGTGGTGGGTTTCCTGGTGAGGGGCATCCCAGAGCTGACCCTCTGGGCTTTGGGCTGGCCAGTCAAAGATCCAGAGTCCCGGGCTGAGGGGGAGGGATGCTTGGGTGCAGGCAATCCCCCTGTGGGGAGGAACTCTGCACATGCTCTATGCCCCCCTGCTTTAAATCTGGCAGCAGCCTGGAGAGACTGGCTGGCTCAAGGTCACCGAGCGAGCTGCATGGCTCTGTGAGAATCTGCACCTGAAAGAAGGTCTCTAACCATAAGGCCGCACTGCTGTCTCCTCTTCTCAGTATTCTACCTCCACTCCATCTAGATTGGGAAGAAGACACTTCCCCCCCGCCCCGCTTTTGCCTATGCCAGATGGTGATCCTTCCCTGCTGGTTTGTGGTTATCAGCCCCAATCCCATCTGAAGTGGAGGTTGTCAGTCTGAAAGCATCTAGCTCCCCCTTCTGAATTTATCTCCTCTCTCCCTTCCCCTGTCTTGGTGGAGGTTGCTATGAGAAAAACCTTGTCAGTTTGATCAGCACGGATTTCCCCCTCCTTGCCAGTGATCAGCAGCATCCGTGCACATACCTAGATTGCTGGATGTTCTATTCTTTGGGGTTTTAATGGCTAGTTTTTATTATTTTATCTTGTTTTATTTTGTGAGCTACCTGAAGAGATGGCATGTAAATGTTTAAAATAACGCTCAAATTTAGGATTGGAAATGGAAGGCAGGAAGAGGACAAATCTTCTCTTTCCTCATCTTCCTCTCCTTCCCTTCAGCATTTCTTCACAAACTTCGACAATTAAGCCAGAAGATGGGGACACCCAAAGCAGGGAGATGACTGTACTGGTCAGGCGGGTTTGTAAGTAGACAGTCCCTTTAGAGGTAAAGAAATAAATGATAACTTGGTTTTCTCTGGTTAGGGAATAACATTTTGTTCTGTCGCCTTTCTCGGTCTTGATATGTGAATATAGAACTGGTTTAGCCGATTCCAGGTTAAGGTTGATGATGGTCACATTAAAAGGAAGCCAGATCTTGCTTTGTATGACACCTGACAATACGTGTTGTCAGTAATTCTCAGAACAGTCTTGTAGAGTAGCTTAATATTGTCCTGTTCCCCATTGCGGTTGCAGGGCTGAGGCCAAATGCCCCTCGCTTGTCAGAGGACACATAATCAACTCATTGCAAGCCAAAACCCATCTTCTGGGTGTGGAGCAGTGGCCACTGGGGGTGTGCATAACTCATGCAGGCCCAGATGCTTGCTACTGCTCAACTGCTGCCCCATGAAGTGTTGTGCAGTGGTTAGTGCTCCAGACAAGGATTTGGGAGACCCAGGTTTGAATCTGAGTTGGGAAATACCTGGAGATTTTTGGGGTGGAGCCTGAGCAATGGGTATTGCCTTCTAACACACTTCTGGTGATGCCAGGGGGTGTGGCATATGCAAATACTATGCTAATGAGTTGTGCTAATGAGCTCCTGCACCTCTTTTTCTACAAAATGACCCCTGGATAAAATAGCTGAACAAATTTAGAGTCCAGTGGCACCTTTAAGACCAACAAAGTTTTACTCAAGGTATGAGCTTTTGTGCGCACGCATAGTTTTTCAAATACACTGGAATGGAAGGTAAGGTTCAGAATTATAGACAGAGGCTGAACAGCGAATCAACATCTTCATCACGTTAACATGTTAATTTGCTGTTCAGTCTCTGCCTGTAAGTTTGAACCTGTGAGGGAACACAAAGAATGAATTGGGGAAGGACCGTGGCTCAATGGTTGGGCATCTGCTTGGCATGCAGGAGGTCTCAGGTTCGAATCCTGTCATCTCCAGTTGAGAGGATCAGGTAGTAGTAGGTCATGTGATCCTGGAGAGCCACTGCCAGTCTGAGTAGACAGTACTGACCTAGATGGCAGTGCAAGGCAGTTTCATGGAATCTGAGAATCATGGAAGAGACCTCCAGGGTTATCTAGCCCAACCCCCTGCAAAATGAAGGAAATACACTAATACCTGCCCCTCCACACCCACAGTGACCACTGTTCCATGCCCAGAAGATGACAAAAAACCTCCAGGAACCCTGGCCAAACTGGCCTGGAGAAAAATTGCTTCCTGACCCCAGAGTGACAATCAGCGTTTCCCTAGGCGTGTAAGAAAGAGCCACAAGAAAGGGCCACAGTTGAAGTAAGGGTAATTAAGAAGGAATCCGAAGCAGAAACAATGAAGAAGGCAATGTGAGGCAATACATCTTTGCGTCTACTCATCCTTTTCATTTGCAAATGCGTGTGTGTTCGAGTGCAACACTTTCAATAAAATGCCATGATTTTTTTTTTCCATTGTAAAAGAGTAATTGGACACCGAAACCATTGTTAAAACATTTTGCAAAATACGTGTCATTTTTATAGTGTGATCTACCCCACGGAGCCCCTCTGCGTTTAGTATCCTATTCACCGGCTTCAGGATGCCACCTTTCAGCAAACTCACTTGTAACTTGCCAGGATTTCTGAATATCAGTTCACTGCAGGCACACATGTTGTGCCTCAAAGTCTGCTCCTTGAGTTTATAGCATTTTAAGAAGTTTTCCAGATTAGTGAACAGGCAAAAATAAACTATAGTACTGCATGGAAAAAAAGAAAAGAAAAGAAAACTTCAGATGTGCTTCCAGTTTCCATTAGGTTACAACTTCTCCAAGGAAAGAGGGCAAAGGCATTTACTGAAATAAGACAACCCTCTTTCTCCGACATACTGGTCATCACACTAACAGAAGAGGAAGCCAAATCTACATGACCTGGGGAAATTAGGAATACTTGAGGAGGACAGGCTTCGGAAATTTAATAATGTTGATGTGGGAATGCACTTTCACAAACACTAAATAACGCACTTTCAATGCACTTTGCAACTGGATTTTACTGTGTGGAATGGCAAGATCCGCTTGAAGACAATTGCTGGAGTAGACTGAAATGGCATTATTCAGCATGTGTTTCCAAGCAGGGCCCAAATGCAATGATGATCACTGCCAATGTAATAACAACTGCCTCTGGTTAGAAACAACAGGATAGGATAGGATAGGATAGGGGGAATTTGCATCCCCAAAGGGGGTGAGCTAAAGGGACGTGTAATGCTGTCCTCACCAGGAATAAGCAATGCCTATACCAGTCCTGTGTAACACACACAACAGCAAATCTTCATGGGTCGATACTTTCTTATGGTCAAAACCAGATAATATAATTTCACAAACCACCTAACCATGGCTGTGGTCACACTGGCAGCTTGGCGTGATATGGTGCTGCCTCTAATTGAACCAGTTTAAAGTGTCGCGGGACATATCAGCCACACAGCACACCCTGCTGCAGACTACCCATGGAAACATCCAGTGGTAAAGCATCCACATTACTGCAGCACCTCAACCACAGAGCGCACTGCAAAAAAAATCCAAAATTCATGTGCATGCATAGGTGTGCACATGTGCTTGTGCGCATGCACACACAGGCAATTCCACCTCCTAGTGGCAGAACGGATCTGCAGGTTCAGACTGCCAAATCTGTTCTGTGTGCACTCCCCCACATTCAGACATCTGGTCATGTGCAATGATTGTGCAGGGAACTGAAAACACCACTTGTGATGTGGTGCCTTTTTAACCTGGCTCCAAGTCGTCCTATGAAAGGATAAGTACGGCTGGGGAATGCTTGACAGTTGTGGCTGTCTGACTGCGCCCCATTTGATCCGGAGGGGAGGAGTGGCTGTGTTGGGTCAAACTGCCCGTGAGATCACAGCCCATTACAGAGCAAGGTAAGTTTGTGACAGCATTTTCCTGGGAATAAAGCCCCACTGAATAAATCTGAACAGCATTCTGAGTAGACCCGTTTAGAATTGCTCTCTGGGTGACCTAAGGATACTCCCAGTGCAATCCTAAACAGAGTTCTACCCTGCTAAATCCACCCAAAGTCAATGGGCTTTGAAAGGGGCAACCCTGTGTAGGACGGCACTGCTAATCTCACAAAGGCGCAAGCATTATGTCCTCATGGGGGAAGGGAGATTAATACTAAACCTATCTGGCCTTCTGGGTAATTTTTCACTGGTTTCATTACTAACCGCATGGCTTATTTTGGCTTTTTAAATGCCTGGGGAGGGGCAAAAACAGCACATATTGATTAGGGTGAAATCCAAAGAACAGTTTCGTGATTGGACCATTCACAGCCCCACCATTTCTACTGAGCGTGGGGACTGCCTCCCCATATCACTGGACAGCACGCATTTGCTTTGCTCTTGCATTGGCTTGTCTGTAAAGGAAAAGGTCTACCTTAGAAAACCAGATGGCTCCTGGGGCCCAGAGTGCTTTCGCCCAGCTCCTTCTGGTGTTTCAGCTGTGCCGGATCTAGCCACAGTGATCCATGCCTCATTTACATCTAGACTACTGCAATGAGCTGTGCTTGGGGCTACTCTTGGAGAATGTTTGGAAGCTGCAGTTAGTGCTCATCAGGGCCAGCTACGGGAAGCATATCCCCCTGGTACCACAACAATTACACTAACTAATTGGCCTGATTCAACATTGGCTTCCCTTATGTTCCCTTATGACTGCAGTTAAAAGGGTGATAAGGTACTTAAAGGGTACTGCACATTTTAAACTGAGACTGGGTGTAGATGGGAACTCTCAGTCTGGGGCAGGTGATGCACTCTATTCTTGGTGCTGGGGGGGGCACAGTGGGAGGGCTTCTAGTGTCCTGGCCCCACTTCTGGACCTCCTGATGGCACCTGGTATTTTTGGCCGCTGTATGACAGAGTGTTGGACTAGATGGGCCATTGGCCTGATTCAACATTGGCTTCTCTTATGTTCTTATGTTAACTATTTGCTCCCGAGTCTAATTCAAGGTGTTGTTTTTGTTCTTTAAAGCACAATCATCTGAAGGACTGTCTTCTCCCATACATTCCTGGCCGGGAATGAAGATCACAGGGAGATGATGTCCTGGCTGTCCCATCAATCAAAGAAGCTCATTCGGTGGGTACACGACAGGGCCTTTTCCATGGCAGTCCCACAATTATGGAACGACCTCCCCAAGGTGCAGTGCCTGACTCCCTCATTGTTGGTTTTTCAGGATGCAGTTGAAGACACTTGTATTTAAGGCTGCATCTGACCAATTTAGCTTTTATTATTGGCAGTCCTAATTGAAATTTTTAAATGGTGACTTTTTAACGGGTTTTATAATTGTTTTCATCATGTTTTATTTATATTGTGAGCCACCTTGAGTTCTGCGACAGAGAAAGGCCGCTAACAAATGTTTAAAATTAATTAATGAAACAAGCAAAACAAACAAACAGCTTCTCAAGCTTGCAAAGTTCTCATTACCAGTATGTTTTAGGGGAAATTAACAGATGAAACCGTAAAGTTTTGTAAAATAAAAGGGGGTGGGAAACCATCACAAAATAAATAACACGTCATCTGCAAACACACATAATTGAGAGTAGGAAAAAATGTACAGCTTTATCCACAAGGATCTACTCTTAAAACTTATCTACTTCAAATTTCACTAAAGGGTTAGCATTTACAATGAAGAGTGGTAAGAAGATCGAGAAGACCGAATACAGGTATGGCACTGTTTCCCTAAAATCCACAGTTTGCAAATAGAGAGACTGCTTCAGAACTCAGGTGGGGTAGCCGTCTTGGTCTGAAGCAGCAGAACAGAGTCTGAGACCAGCCGCTGGACTCAAACTTTGTTCTGCTGCTTCTGAAGTGTCTGTTTCCGATGCAAACAGCAACTTTCTGGAACAAATCCCTGATCCTTTCTTGTGTTGGCTTTAACCAGGGTTCGGCTCTTCTTGATCAGGGTTCACAAGCACACTTGGGTTCACAAGCACACTTCAGATTCTGAATCCTGCCTACTGAGAACCAGGGATCATGCTAACTGCAACGCAGATGTAATGCTAATTCCTGGTTAAAGTCGAAAAGGAAGGGAGGTAGAATTCATGGCCAAGATAAGAGATCCTCCTTTTACGAAGGCCGGCTTGCAGTTTGCAAACTACGGTTATCAGAGAGCCTGCGTTAAACCTCCATTGGACCTTACAGGGTGGTGTAGACGTGAACGGCATTTGCAAATAAAGCTGTCGACAATGCACACAAGCAGCGTTTTCTGATAGCGCATGTAAAAGATATCTCCTTACCTGTCTTCGGATTGATGATGAAGAAATTCTGGGGATTTCCACTGGTAATCCGATAGCTCATCTTCTCATTTGTGCTGGAGTCAGGATCCTGAGCCTGGATCTGGATAACCGATACATCCTTGGGTGAGTTTTCCAAAACTGATGGGTAGTAAATGGGTTCCGAAGTTAAGGGGGCATTGTCATTCACATCTTCGACTTCTATGTAGACTTCAATGGTGGTGTAAAGAGGGACCACGCCTCGGTCTGTTGCATACACAGTTAGCCAGTAAGACTGGGTTGTCTCTCGATCTAGGACATCTGCAGTATATATAACTCCTGTAAGGAGAAATGGAGAAAGATTCAGGCTACTGGGTGGGAAAAAACAGACAAAAAGAGATTTCTTATAGGAAAGTGTTCACAAAGAACATAAAAGGGAATTTTTTGGGTGCATTGCATGAGATTAGGCACCAGCAGCCAGAACTACCATCAAACCACTATGTGAGCATCAGCTTTTTTTAGCTCAGGAGCCTGGATACATGCATCTCTCCTCTCTGTTTTCTCTCCCAGTTTTCCTCCAGCTTCCTCCCCTTATCATCATTGTCTAAACTTTGCTAACACTCTTGGTGGAACAAAGTGGTGTCAAGTCGCAGCTGATTTATGGCAACACCTCATGAGGTTTTCAAGGCAGCAGACAAACAGAGGTGGTTTTCAATTGCCTGCCTCTGTGTAGCAACCCTTGACTTTCTTGGTGGTCTCGCACCCAAGTACTAACCAGGCCTGATCTTCCTTAGCTTCTAAGATCTGATGAGATTGCACTAACCTGGGCCATCCAAGTCCAGGTGCTAACTCTCTCAGCACAACAATTATCTACAGATTTTCCGTGCATGCCTAAAGCATGTACACACAATGAAATCTGTCAGTATGCAAGTTAATATGCAGCACAATCTTCACATGAGATGTACACTAATTCCTACACAGGAGTGCTTTGTGTTCAAGACCCCTCAAGGGGTTCTCAAAGCAACAGAGAAACAAAGATGGTTTGCCATTGCCTGCCTTTGTGTCGCAACCCCAAACTTCCTTGGTGGTCTCCCATCCAAGTACCAACCAGGCCTGACCTTTCTGAGCTTCTGAGATCTGATGAGATTGTGCTGACCTGGGCCATCCAGGTCAGGGTGCTAACTCTCTCGGGATTCCACAACTGTAGGGTTGCCAGCCCCCCAGTGGGAGCAGGGGAGCCCCCGCTTTCTCAGGCTCTTGCCCACTGCGGGCTAGCAGGGGGGGATCCCACCCCAACTGACCTTTTCAGGCCTACTTCCAGTTTTGGGCCTACTTCAGGCGTACATCCTGTTTCAGGCCTACTTCTGGTTGGGGGCAATGCTTTGGTTTTGGGACAAAATTCTATGGGTTGAAGCCGAATTTGCCATAAAGTTTTGCCCAAAAACCATAGTGTTGGCCCTGACTGGAAGTAGGCCTGAAACAGGAAGTAAGCCTGAAACCAGAAGTAGGCCCCAAAATGCCCAACATCACATGCGGTCTCCCAGAAGGACATCAGGAGACACCCACTGGCCAGGTAAGTCAACCTGGCAATCCTACACAACTGTCTATAGATTTTCTATGCAGGCCTACAGCATGTACACAGTATGAAATCAGTCAGTGTGCAAGTTATCACACAGGGCAATCTACACATGAGATGTACACTAATTCTAATACAGGAATGCTTCATCATTCCAGAATTTTGCCAAGTGGACTTTGGAAGCTTAGCTGAAAACCTCGTTTTAGTTCACAGTCAAAAGCAGTTTAAGACCTACTCCGTACTCATACTGAAATTGGAGGTTACATTGCAGGCTGACTTCAATTAAACGTGCACTGAAGATAGTGGCATGAATCTAACCTCCCAGACCTACTTGTAGAGTCAAAACCGTCATAGTGATTATCAACTGGTATAGATACTGTTAAGCATACAGTGATAATCCATGCCGAGTCATACTTCTGAAGCCAGCGAGTTCAACTATATAATCTCGCCATGCTTTATTTGTGTCATCCTAAATCCATCATTAAAATTCAGGGACGAAACGTTTTGAAAGAGATAGCCTTGGAGTGAATAAAAGAGAGATATTAGCAAAGAAACTGCAGGGCAAAATGGGAGGAAAATAAAGTCGGGTTTAGCTGCCTATGCTAGCTAAAGAGTTTTAAGTACATCAATTTGTCGTTCACGGGAGAAAGATTTGGCTCTTGGGCAAGAGCTAATAGAGTACTTTTTTGACTGTACTTTCCTCCCAACACTTCTCTGGGACTGCCTGAAGTGTCACACAAGGTTGGAGGAGAGTGCTGATGCTTGTGGCAATCCTGATTAGAGATTACGACACGATTTTCATGGAGCCACGGCCAAAACCGTTAAGTGGGAAATTCTTCGGGGGTCATGAGCCAGAAAACAATTTAAAAATGTCTACAAGTGCTAGGAGCTTTATTGACATACTTCGAATTCAAGGTTAAAAATGCCAGCCATTTAAAAAAACTCAAGTCTACTGTAAACGTCTACTTTTTAGATACTTTATTGTCATCGGGTCATATTTTTCAACTGATTTGTGCTTACTTTTTACTGTTTATGTAAGCAATCATGACTGTTGATTTAAAAAAAAGAAACCCTGAAAGGGTGTCTGTGTGTGTCTAAAGTGCCATCAAGACCCAGCCGACCCCAGCAAGGGGCTTTCAAAGCCAGTGAGAAGCAGAGGTGGGTTGCCACTGCCTTTCTCTGCCGAGTCTTCCTTGGTGTTCTCCCATCCAAGTACCAACCCTGCTTAGCTTCTGAGATGAGATGAGACTGGGCTACGCCACGCTGCTGCCTCCCCTCCCCTGAAAGGATACAAATACTTAAAATATTTTTCTCCCAAAAAATGTAACTAAAACCCCTGTTAGATTCAAACACAGGGACTTACTTGCCTTCCAGGATAATCCCAGACGGGTACCTGTGTTAGTCCGTCGAAGAAAAATCAAACAACACTCCAGTGACACTTTAAAGACTAAGAAAATTTATCCCAACCAGCATAACCTTGCATGAGTCAGAGCTCACGACAGGGGAAATCTTACAACTGTTCTACTCAGAAGTAAAGCTTGTTTTATTTAATGGGGCTTCCTCCTAGGAAAGTGTGTGTGTGTTGGGGTTTGTATTTTTTGTTTTACGATTGCATCCTTCATCAGCTCTGGCTCATGAAATCTTATGCTAGAATAAATGTTGTTAATCTTCCAAAGTGCCACTGGACTCCTTATATCTAATGGATTCATAATGCTGACCAAAAGTATGTACTCGTGTCTATCTCAGCGCTGGAATAAATGCTGTTTCTCAGTTCCAAACTCACGGTTACTGGTGTGGATTAGAATTTGCCATTTCACTCACATACACTGAAAGCGTGAAAAACATCCACTGTTTCGTGATGCTGGGTCACTCTGACTGCAACTTTAACAGGGCAAATTAAAAAATGTCACCTGATTTGTGTCTAGAGGTCAGTCAGGGCTCAACTGTCTGTGACTGTACTGGTAAGGCACCATTTTTTGTGGTTTAGTCTTGTGCTTTTGTGACTATGGTAACACAAAGAAGTTGTTTTTATACCCTGCTTTTCTCTACCTTAAGGAATCTCAAAGCTGCTTACAATTGCCTTCCCTGCCTCTCCCCAGGTGGAAGATTCCACATGCTTGCTGACCTGTCAAATATCACTAGGAAGGAAAACAGATGTCATGCTTTCTTAACATTACAGATGTAGAACTATGCCCTTTTCTTTTTCTACATTGTCTTATGAGTGTTTCATTTAATCCAGTGTGGCATCTTACTTCAATTTCATGCCACTTGTACACAACTGACACAGAAACAATAATAGATTTTAACAGTTATATATGTATATATCAAAATTTGTTTGTACGGTCGGACAGAAAGATGACTGTTGTTTCTTGTGGGAAAGGACCTATGTCAGAAACAGGGATTTAAAATCAAAACTGCATGAACATGAAATTTAGTAGCATCCTCAGAAGCAAGAAAGTCTAAAAATCACTGGGAAGAAAATTTCTGTTGGATGTAGCCCTGGGATATGAAAGTGATTAATGGGCTATACCATACTATTGAGTCACGATTCAGAGGTACTGTGAGTCCTGGAAATTTTCCATGGTTTCCAGTGTATGGCATATGGTAAAAATTAAAGCAAACTATAGAAAGTAACACCCAGTTTCATCAAGGATCTTAGCCTGTCACTTCTCACCCAAATCATTGTGGAGCCCAAACTTAAATCTATTAGCAAGCACTGTTGTGTAAAATTATTGCATGCTTGCCCCAAAAAACATATCAAGTGTATATCTTGGTATACATTCCCATGACAGTGTGTTATTCATCTAAGACACAAGGTATGTTTCCTACAGATTCTTATCTCTGGTGTATTGTTGACTGTCCGAAAGAGGCAGAGGTGAAATATGTTTTGAATTGTGAGGTGGAAACACCCTGAGCATCAGAAGAGGAAGAGTGTCTTGTGAGTGAAAAAGGGCTCTGATAAACTGTGCTCTGTGGATATAAATATGTGAAAACAACACCGGGAAAAAGGTAAGCAAGAAATCAGAACCATAAAAGTGGCAAACCAGACAGTGATTCATCAAACGATGGATGATGCTAGACCATGGAACAACAATAACGACAAATTCTACGTCTGATACCAATGTTTGTTAACATGATGAGCAGTGTGAAGTGCTGGTGGATAAGCTGCCCGATATCATATGAAAAGCTGATAAAGAGACTTAGAGGCTGAGTCCAGACTGGCAGTTTGAAGCGGGAGGGAGTCATGGAAAGAAAGCACCGGAACAAACTGTTCCGGGTTTTCCCGGTCACACTGCGCCGCCTGATGTGGGAGCATACCGGGAGGAGGTGTGAGGAAGCATTCACACTGTTGGCACGAAGGTGTGGCTGTAAGGCACGGCTTTCTTTTTTTGCTAATCTGGAGATGTGTGCTTATGCGCATGAGCACATGTGCATGTAAGTGCACGATTAAAATAGTGGATTTCAGCGTTCACACTTTTTTGGTGCGGGATATATGCAGGACAGACACGCTTTCCAGGGTTTGTTACCACTTTTACCAGGTATCTTTTAAACTCGGGAGGGAAGCGTTACAAGATGGGTTGAGTACGGCTGGGGAACGCCAGACAGATGCGCCTGTGTGAACGGCCCCTTTAATCCGGTTGTGAAATGTTGCTGAAACGTGCCTATCTGGGGCAAACTGCCAGTCTGAACTCAGCCTCAGTTTCTTCATCTCAGGACCCCTGAGATAGGAACTGTAGCTAGCTGCAGTCTGAAGTACAGAAGGTACTCCTTGGTTGGTCAGGCAAGAAAAAAAAGCTAGGCTCCTACATTTCAGACAGGCCTGATCAACGAAGAGGCACCGTAGACATTGCCAATCCCAGAAAGTTATGGTGCACGGTGCACCCCTCTATTCCCTCCCATGCCTACATCTAGCCTTATGCTCTGCTAACATTGTTAAACTTCTGTGGACTGGGACAGAGCTGCCAGCCCCCCAATCAGTTGGTCAACGGGGGGAGGGGGACTTACTTGCAGTGGAGGCAGGCATGGGCCACTGTCACCAGCAACACAGCGTTGTCACTTCCAGTGTGCACAGGAAATGATGTCATCGCATTGTTGGTGACAGGGGGATACTTTGCCCAAATACCAGATCATCCCTCTGATGCCAGCACGGCGATGACACCACTTCCAGTTCCAGCCAATGTCTCCCTCCCACTGCAGGTAAGTCATTTACAAGCCAGACTGAGGGGACCCCATGGTTTTCCTTGTAAATCTTCCACATGAGCTGAAGAAAACATTAAGTTAGAACAAACATCAAGAAAGTTCCAGGTGTTGGTCTGCAGTAGAACAGCAAGATTCAAGTCCAGTAGGCACCTTAAAGACCAACAAGTGGATACCCTTTTGAGAGTCGAAGACTCTCCCTCTGTGTTGAGGGATCTTTGGCTCTTGAAAGCATACACCCCAGAAATCTTGTTGGTCTTTAAGGTGCTACAAGACTCGCATGAACACTCATGAAGCTGCTTTATACTGAGTCACACCACCAACCCATCAAGGACAGTATTGCTTACTCTGACAGGCAGTGGCTCCACAGGGTCTCAGGTACAGGTCTTTCACCTCACCTACTACCTGATCATTTTAACTGGAGATGCTAGGGATTGAACCTGCATCTTTTGGCATGCCAAGAAGATGCTTTTCCGCTAAGCCACGGCCCCTCCTGAGCCCTGGTCACCAAACATTCATTGCAGGAGAACAGAAGTTGTGGCAAGAGGACAGAGTGGTAACAACACAGAGTCAGGGATGCAAGATTTCTAGACGTGCTGAAACCATGGGGGGGGGGTGCCTTTTTTCTCCATTTTTTTTCTGGGAAAAACAAGCAACCTGGAAATTTTACAAAATACTGGAATTTTTGTAATACTTGTTTTTCTATCTATCCTAAATTTGCTTTACTGATCCAACAATATACAACACATCATTTATAGCTTATCAGACAAAATTGTACTACTTGACATATTTATGGAATTTAAAAGTATAAATATCTCCATCTTCTAAAAGGAAAACTGCAAGTATACCCAAGTACTTGAGGAAGAGATGCAAACTGATGCTACCACAGCAAACATATCTTTAATTCTTTGCCATATGATGGAACAAAAGTTGAAGGCAGAAAACAAATTTTGTACTTAACAAAGGAAAGTATATTATCGGGACAGAAACTCTCGTACAGTCGCAATCAGTGACTGCCACCATATGTAGATATTAACTTTATTCAAACACTAAATTCTTTAATAGTGCCAAGCGGGTGGCCGTGTTGGTCTGAAGCAGCAGAACAAAGTTTTGAGTCCAGTGGGACCTTTAAGACCAACAACATTTTATTCAAGGTATAAACCTTTGTGTACAAGCACACCTCTTCAGATACAAGCTTTAATAGTGTATTATCATTAAACATAGTAAAGAATATAAACTGTTGCCAAATTATTACATTTTAAACAAAAACCTGAAAACATTGCATACGTCAATAGCATAAGATCCACCCCCTCAAAGCTCCCCCAAATGTACCCAGAATTTCATGTTATACATTTGGAATGAGTGAAATGCTTTGTCAGATGCTCTTTCTCTCTCAAAAAGAGAACATGCTTAATAGGAGAGGGTTTTTTTCTTTCAGTGCCCCACAAAATTTACTCATTGTTCCATGGGGGGAAAATGAAAAAAAATTCCTCAAACCTTTCCATGCTATACATTTTGAGTGTGAAAATGTTTCCCGCAGGGAACATTTTACAAGAAGAAGAAGAAGAAGAAGAAGAAGAAGAAGAAGAAGAAGAAGAAGAAGAAGAAGAAGAAGAAGAAGAAGAAGAAGAAGAAGAAGAAGAAGAAGAAGAAGAAGAAGAAGAAGAAGAAGAAGAAGAAGAAGAGGAGGAGGAGGAGGAGGAGGAGGAGGAGGAGGAGGAGGAGGAGGAGGAGGAGGCGGCGGCGGCGGCGGCGGCGGCGGCGGCGGCGGCGGCGGCGGCAGCAGCAGCAGCAGCAGCAGCAGCAGCAGCAGCAGCAGCGATGGAGACTGGATTTATACCTCACCCTTTCCTTCACTAGCCAAAGGAGTCTTGGAACAGCTTACAATCTCCTTTCCCTTCCCCTCCCCACAACAGACTCCCTGTGAGGTAGGTGGGACTGAGAGAGCTTTGAGAGAACTGTCCTTGAGAGAACAACTCTGAGAGAACTTATGACTGACCCAAGGCCACACCAGCAGCTGCATGTGGAGGAGTGGGGAATCAAACCCGGTTCTCCCAGATCAGAGTCTGCCCTCCTAACCACTACACCAAAACTGGCACCAAAAAGGGAAAATACCTCATAGGTGTTTCTTTTCAGTGTTCAATTTTTCCATCACAAGAACTGAAGACAGCCTCGGGGGGGGGGGGAAATGGACTCTGAACTCTGGAATTTTTCTTCTCCTTTTGTCCCCCACCCCGTTCCCTCACATCTCTACATTGGGCAAGTCCAAACAGACTGTGTGATCTGATATTAGGATTTATGAAAAGACAAGAAGTCATTGGAAAAGACAATAATAGCACTAGAAAAAAGATGAAGACAGCAGAAAAAGAGGAAGACTTAACGTGAGGTGGACAGACTCCATCAAGGAAGCGCCGGTGCTCAGTTTGCCAGATTTGAGCAAGGCTGTTAACAATAGGGCATTTTTGGCGGTCCTTAATCCATAGGGTTGCTGTGAGTCAGAAGCAACTCAACGGCAACACATACACACATGAGGATTTGGTCTAAGATCCAAAGCACCTAAATGCAATGCTTCTGTATGAAACGATTTGTCAACACTCAGTAAACAGAACTATACCAGAGGGTTGCCTGTGAGGAAAAAAAAATGCAGATTATATCTGAATTTGTAGGGGATAATTATGCTCTAGAGGAGCTGCGGTGGCTCAAGTGGTTAAGACGCTGGCTGAACTGCAAGCTGTGGAAGGTCAGTGGTTCAGCAGTTCGAGACCTGAGAGTGCCGCAAGATGGAGTGAGCTCCCGTCTCTAGTTCCAGCTCCTGCCAACCTAGCAGTTCGAAAGCAAGAAATTGCAAGTAGATAAATAGGTACCACTTCGGTGGGAAGGTAACAGTGTTCCGTGCGCCTCGGTGTTTAGTCATGCCGGCCACATGACCATGGAAACGTCTTCAGACAGTGCTGGCTCTTCGGCTTTGAAACGGAGATGAGCACCGCAACTCTAGCGTCGGATTTGACTGGCTTTCGAGCAAGGGAACCTTTACCTTTAATTATGCTTTAGGCAATTATATTACATACAAAACAAGCTGCTTGCACATTAAGAAATTCACAACTGAAATTTCATAAAACGTGTGACCCTCACTCTCCTCTTTCCCCCAATGGTGTCTCTAAAAATTGGCCATCTAGACAAAATGTCCTTAATCTATTCCAAAACTCCACCTTACATTTGATCTCTATGGTACTTATGCATGCTAAGAACACCCTAGAAATGTCTGTGTTGGGGTGTGCACGTGAAAAACCTAACAGTAGAGTCCATTTATCTCTGATTAAAAACCTATGCATATTTATAAGAAAATTCAAAATACCCTTAAGGTTCTCGGCACTGTGCCAGTGCAGCTTTTAATGACGGAGAAGTTGAGTAGAACTGATCAGCATTCTGCTTCATATAAAGCTGAGATCTTCCACTTCACTTTAGTGTGGCAAAAATTAGGTCACAAACATTCTGCCTGACAATTTATCTGTGGCCCCCTCCCCCCCACCCATGATTGTGCAAATTGTTACTGGGAAGCTTTGTGGCCCCGCTTGGCTCATAGGTTATTTCCCGTGCACGGCTGAGGTGGAAGGAGTATTCCACAAGGAAGTTATTAATGCCATTGCTGTGGATAAGCTTGACAAATCTGTGACTACTTTCATCAGATACGTGGGAGGGGGGGAACGGGGGGGGGTTGCTGCACAAGCTGTTGTGCAGCTCAACCAGCTGTACATGCAAAGTGCAACAGTAATTTAGTACTGCATTAGCCTGACTAATGTGTGAACGGACAACGATGCACAATTACACTGAGCGAAGGTATGATGGGAAAGAAGAGTTTGAATCTGCATTGTGTGGCTTCTGAATGGGAGACAGTCTGCATAATAAAGTCACAAAAGGTAAAATGCACTACGATGAGACAGAAAGCTGGTTCTGGCTAAAATTATCCCAAATAGAGTGTCACTGTTTGGGAAGGCAGGAAGATCCCACAGAACAATATTTTGCTGTCTCTGCGATGCCTTCTTGCTCCTATTTTATCACACCATGTATTTTATTGATATGCCATGGAAGGCATTTGATTTGATTTGAATAAATTCTTCATCTCCCTAGCCAGGATAGCTGTTCTAAAAAAAGAACAACGCATATGCACACAGTCTCAGTTTAAAACTAAAAATGTCAACATCAGCAATCCAGAAACCAGATTTGCACTTCTAACTGGTACAACTCAGACAAATCTGCAGGAAGATCTCTTTGCTTGTATAATTAATTCTGATTACAAACGCTGGATGCAGGAAGTTACATGAAGGCTTGTGTGTGTGTGTGAGTACCATCAAATCACTTCAGACTTATGGTAATCCTATGAATTAATGTCCTCCAAAACGTCCTACCATTAACAGCTTGCTCAGGTATCGCAGACTGAGAGCTGCGGCTCCCTTGACTGAGTCAATACATCTCATGATATTATTCAGCGCTCAGAGAACATTTTGGTTCCTCTCCACTGCCGAAGCCTAGAAGGTGACTGTGGGCGGGGGCTGCTTTCCCTTCCTGGAAGGAGAAGGAGGAGGGAGTGAGGGATGCCCGACATTGGCATCTGGACATTTTGGCGGAGGGGTGGAGCCAGGGAGGATTTAAGGCGGCTCCATCCCCGCCACCTCCTCTCTCGCCCACATGCTCAAAAGAGAACATGAGGTGAGCATAAGGAGAAGTAAGGTAGCCATGGATCAAGTAAGGTGGCTGTGGCTCAGCGGCAGAGCATCTATTTGGCATGCAGAAGGACCCAGGTTCAATCCCTGGCATCTCTGATTGGGGGGGTGGGGGTCATGTAATAGGTAATTTTTTTGCATGTGTGTGTATGCCTGGAATTCATGGTTGACTTCTGGCGACCCCTAATGGGGCTTGGACGTTTCAGAGAGGTGGCTTACTATTGCCTGCCTCTACGTCATAGCCCTGGTATTCTTTGGAAGTCATGAAACAAGCAAGCAGTGTATAAATAACGCAAGCCAAAGAGTGCCCAAGTAATACAGACAACAGAAAAAAAAATTATATAACAAGATAACACTATACTAACAAGGAATAACAAGGAACCATATGCTATCCGTGATAGCAAAATTACACCATGTAATGCACAAGTACATAAACATTACAGAGGAAACAGAAGATAGACGAAGACTCTGGATTTCAATCTTCGTTTTGATGGCTCTTCTTCAAAAACTTCATCAAACTTCATAAAGCACTCATAATGTACAGGAGCCTTCAAAACAGTATATACAGACAAAAAACCAATCCTTGTATTAAATCAGTCTCCACCGGGCACCCAATCAGCAATAGAACATTTTCTTATATAGTCGTGTGTCCATGGGTGTTAGGAAGATAAATAACAGATGGATTACCAAAACCACAGTAAAACAGCAGAGCAAAGGGAGGCCAGTGCAGACGGAATTACCACCACCTCAACCATAAGCCTGGCAGAACATCTCCATTTTGCAGGCCCTGTGGAACTGCATGAGGTCCCACAGGGCCCAGATCTCACTTGGGAAAGCGTTCCATCAGGCCACCGCCAAAGATGAAAAGGCTCTAGCTCTAGTTGGTGCTAAGTAGATGTCTTTTGGGCTGGGGACCACCAGAAGATTTTTATTCCTTGAGCGTAACTCTCTTTGGGGGATGTACCAGGAGAGACTCGAAAGGAAGAGGACCCTGAGACAACCCCCTCTCCCCCCCTAAATGTTATAGTCTAAAAAATCTTTATTATTGGATGTGACTGTAATTTGCATGCAAGTTTAAGAAGGCTGCTTTTCTTTTTTTTTAAAAAAAGACATATCTAAAAAAAGTAGTCTTACATTTGACTAAATACAGTACTTCATTTCTCATGTTTGCATTTCATTTCTTATCAAGCTTTCTCACCGAGACAGAAGGGAGGATTATGGAGTTATAAAAGACAATGCAAAAAGACAATATAATAAAGAGAGAGAGCAATGCAATGAAAATTGGAGTGCACAAATTAAAGAACAGTGACACAGAGACAGTGTAATAAATTACACAAACTGGATTTCACAATTTGAGAATAATGAGTACCAAAAAAAAAACAAAACCCTGGAGCATTCAAGCGATTACGCAACATTTGGACAACCTGTGGAACTACAGTTGGACGCTGATGGGGGGCGGGGTTATGTGTGCATAGACGAGATATTTTCAGTGAGGGACACAAACTGAGACAGTGGTCTGCACTCTGGAAGCGCTCCTGAGCCCACATGGGCAAGTTGATCTAAAACTTATAGCTCAAGAGAGGGAAATCTGATAAGAGTCAGCCATTTTTGGTCCACCCGTATTTATTAAGCTTGGTTTAGTCACAACGAACTACGGGGACCACTGGACCATGAGGCTTTCAAGGCAAGAGATGAGCAGAGGTGGTTGGCCATTGCCTGCCACTGTGTCGCAACCCCCAGTATACCTTGGTAGCTGACCCTGCTCAGCTTCCAAACTCTGAGAAGGCTGAGCCAGGCTGGGTTATAAGGCTGCTCGGTTTTGTACATACTGGACACAGAACAAAACAAAACTAAAGGGGAAAGCCCAAAAGGAAAGTCCACAACTTACATGAATAACTGTGCGTTTCACAAGTTGTGATTCTGTCTGTGGGGTACAGATGATGATGATGATGATAAAAGAAGAGGAGGAGGAGGAGGAGGAGGAGGAGGAGATTGAATTTATACCCTGCCCTTCACTCAGAGTCTCAGAGCAGTTTACAAATTCCTTTCCCTTCCTTTCCCCACAACAGACACCCTGTGAGGTAGGTGGGACTGAGAGAGCTCTTTTGAGGACTGCTCTTTCAAGAACAGCTCTGACAGAACTATGGATTGCCCAAGGTCATCCAGCAGCTGCATGTGAAGGTGAGGGAATCAAACCCGGTTCTCCCAGATTAGAGTCTGCGCACTTAACCACTACACCAAACTGGCTCATAATAATAATAATAATAATAATAATAATAATAATAATAATAATAATAATAATAATAATAATAATGATGATGATGATGATGATAATGATAATAATAATATTACTACTACTACTTCTACTACAACAAAGCACTAGACTTATTTTTGACCTCTAGACAGCAACACAGGATGAGGGGTGGCAGAGCAGGGTGTTAAAAGGGGCCATCAAGCAGCCTCCTCTTTCCTGATTTTTCACCATAATGTGTGTGCATATGTGAAAGCATTTTCAAGATGAGCAGACTCCCACACACTTTGCCTCACTGTTTACTTCCAAAACCACAGTTCTGTCAGCCTGGTTGTACCATTCTGTTCAAAGTGGGAAACTATCCTGAGGTCAAAGAGAGGATGGAATCCTTTAATCACGTTTCCCTCCTCCTTATCTCTTAAAACGTCCTGGATTGTTTTCCAATTTCCATTTCCAGTCCTCCCATTCAATGACTGTAACCCTATGACCTCCATTTACCACACTACATTTATCTTGGGTTCCTAATTGAGATGTAATGTGTCCTCCTTGCCCAGCACTGAGGTACTGAGACAACCTGGGCGGAGAAATAGACTCCTTTTCAGAGAGTTTAGTTTGGAGAAGCCCAGAGCAACAATTTATGGATATACTTGTGTATTGTTGGGCTGTTTTATTTTAAACCTTTTAATTACAAAAGAATTTGCCTTCCCAACATACAGCAGTAATAAGAAACTGAGAGATAGGTGATGGTCTTTGGGAGAGACCGAGCCAAGAAATCATCTTAATTCTGATTCCAGTGTGATAATCCAGGTCAGAAACATGGTGAACAAGTAGGGTTGCCACCTTTGGTTTGGGAAATACTTGGAGATTTTGGGGTGGAGCCTGGGGGGGGGGGGCTTGGGGAAGAGAGGGACCTCAGCAGGATAGAATGCCATAAAGTCCACTGTCCAAAGCAGCCGTTTTCTCCATGGGGACTGTTCTTGATCATCTGGAGATCAAGGGTAATAGCAGGAGGTCACCAGATGCGTCTCCTGGGGAGAGGCTGTGGTTCAGTGGCAGAGCATCTGCTGAGCATACAGAAGGTCCCAGGTTCAGTTCCCGGTGTCTCCACTTTAAAGGCTCGGGTGATGTGAAAGACCCCAGCCAGAGACTCTGGAGAGCCACTGCCAGTCTGAGTAGACGATCCTGATTGACCAAGGGTCTGATTCAGTATAAGGCAAATTCCATGTGACCAGGTGCCACCTGAAGGGTGGCAACCCTATGGCCACCTCAACTTGGTAGGTACTCCTCTTTAAAGCACAAGAGAGTATCTGCAAACATTCGCCTTTGGTCTCGCTTGGGGTGGCGCTTTATACAGAACCCTGCTGATCCGGCAGGCTCCCTTCTTCCACCCTGAGAAGCGCACATCTGGCTCATTTCTTCTGTGAAAGCAAGTCTCACTCCTGCTGGCTAGGAAGTGTAGAGGCCTGTTCCACACAGGTCACCCCACCTTTCAGCAGTACTGTTTACTTCTGCCTAGTTGATTTTCCCTCACAAACCATGGGGAGGATTCAGCCTCTCGTTAGTATTCAAGCAACCTAACTGTGTTCAGCCCACATTTATAATGGGGAGAGGTTGTGAATGTGCAAAGTTGTGTGTGTTTTTAAAGGTTCTTAATTGTTCTAGGGCTTACAGCATGGTGTAGTGGTTAAGAGGGCTGGACGCTAATTTGGAGAACTAGGTTTGATTCTGCACTCCCCCACACGAAGCCTGCAGGGTGACTTTGCCCAGTCCCCGTTCTCTCAGAGCTTTAGGCCAGTCCCAGTTCTTTCAGAATATATATCTCAGAACTCTCTCAGCCCCGCCTACCTCACAGGGTGCCCACTGTGGGGAGAGGAAGGGAAGGAGATTGAAAGCTGCTCCGAGACTCCTTCAGGTAGACAGAAGCAGGGTTTAAAAAGGTAAACATGCATAGGACACAACACTGGTTCACAGTATGCATATAGGAATGGACTGATTTTGTTAATGGAGTTTTGGCCACAGACTTATTATCCAGCCTTGGGCAAGCTGCATTCCTAGAATAGCTAGATTCGATTCCAGTAGCATTGATATAATTTTGGGGGTATAAGCTTTTTTTGTGTGTAGTTCTGCATTTTGTGTGTGTACATGGGGGGGGGGGTATGTGTGTGCTTGTGCCTGGAAGTCATGGTGACCTCTGGCGACTCCGACTGGGGCACGGAGGATGTTCAGAGAAGTGGCTTGATAGCCTGCCTCTTGCCTCCCAGCCCTGGTGTTCTCTGGAGTTCTCCCATCCAAACACTTGCCGGAGTCGGCCCTTCCTAGCTACCGAGATCTGACGAGATCGGGCTTGCCTGGGCTATTGAGGTCAGGGTGGGGTATAAGGTTTTGGGAGTCAAAGTTCACTTCATTGGATGACTTTGGCTCTTGACAGGTCACACCCTGGAAATCTTGATGGTCCTTAAGGTGCTACGAGACTCAGACCTTGCTCTTCTGCTGCCGAACAACCCCTGAAATTCTCTCAATGTTTGTTAGATGGTCTTTGCTGTAAGATTGTTGAGCATCACTTTACTCGTGTGAGAGATTAGAGGAGGAGGAGGAGGAGGAGGAGGAGGAGGAGGAGGAGGAGAAGGAGAAGAAGGAGGAGAAGGAGGAGGAGGAGGAGGAGGAGGAGGAGGAGAAGAAGAAGAAGAAGAAGAAGAAGAAGAAGAAGAAGAAGAAGAAGAAGAAGAAGAAGAAGAAGAAGAAGAAGAAGGAGGAGGAGGAGGAGGAGGAGGAGGAGGAGGAGGAGGAGGAGGAGGAGGAGGAGGTCGGTAGATCAGCAGTTCGAGAATCGAGTGCTGCATGACAGAATGAGCTCCCGTCTCTGGCCCCAGCTCCTGTCAACCTAGCAGTTCGAAAGCAAGAAATTGCAAGTAGATAAATAAGTACTGCTTCGATGGGAAAGTAACAGCATTCCATGCACCTCGGCGTCTAGTCATGCCGGCCACATGTCTTTGGACAGCGTTGGCTCTTCGGCTTGGAAACTGAGATAAGCACCGCATCCCTAGAGTCGGATTCGACTGGCTTTCGCACAAGGGAAACCTTTGCCTTTACCTAAGGTGCTACAGAACACAAATCTGGCTATTGCTCTACAGGCCAACCAGGCTACCCTCTGATATTATACCCCTAGAGGCTCGGTTAATGTGGAAGGGGTACAGAGTGGGGTTTGTCGGGGAGAAGGTAGATTGTGGGGCATGGGCCAGAGCTGGGGTGGAGATTTGATTGCAACCAGTGTTTGGGTGGTACAAGCCACTGCTGTGCTTAAGCCTTGCTGCTGCCAGCCATGGCACTCTAAGGATCATTGGCATTCATAGCATGAATGTTCTTTTAACATGCGCGCTACCCATCAAGCATCTGGTGCCAGGCAATTAAAGTGCCAGTTCCATTAGGTGGCACCGAGCATCGTGAATCAACTGAAACATCTGCTAATTCTTACAACAGGCAGCCAAAACAAGCCAAAGGAGACAAAACAAACACGGACAGACAGACGTGCGCACACACATACCCCTACTCATGGATTATAAACTTTGGCACGGGGAACCCTCCAGAACATAAGATCAGTGCAAAGATCTCACACATCATTAACCAGAGAGCTTAACCAAGCGACTGGGTAAACATGCCCCAACAATTGTGCTGGGGTCCCACATGCAAAATAGGGCAAAAAGATTTTCTAAACAGGATAAGCAAGTGTGCCGCAGCGCTATGTGACCATGTGGTACAGCTGGCCGGTGGGTAAATCTCTCTACACCTCATGTTTAGCAGGCAAAGAAATAAATAAAGCATTATTAACAGACATGTTAAACATTTAGGGGTTGACAAGAGGCATTAAGTACGTGAAGTATACCAAGTTTACACAGGTGGCTTATTCTTTTTATTTTCTTATGACACAACAGATGCTTTAATTTTAATTCTGCTATAAATAATCGTGAGGGTTTGTTTTTTGTTTCTGTTTTGTTTTTTTATCTTAATAGGTAAAGATAATCAGGCATTTGCATGGCCTCCTGCAGAGTGGCAATATTAAAACACTATGTTAAAGCCATTTGCAAACGGAGCACAGTCTCTGCAATTTGCTATTCGCCTTTAGAACAGTATTTTCTTTGAGCGGTGGTACAACGGTGAAAGATGACTGGGGTTGCAAATGGTTCGGAAACCCATTATGTGACATGATCACAATGCGGGGCATTTGGCGGTGAGCGCTATTTTTAAACATAAACATTGGGAAAAGTGCAGAGAAGGGCAACTAGAATGATAAAAGGGTTGGAACACCTTCCCTATGAAGAAAGGTTAAAACGCTTGGGGCTCTTTAGCTTGGAGAAACGACGGCTGAGGGGTGACATGATCGAGGTTTATAAGATTATGAATGGGATTGAGCAGGCTGAGAAAGAAGTACTTTTCTCCCTTTCTCACAATACAAGAACTCGTGGGCACTCCATGAAATTGCTGAGCAGTCGGGTTAGAACAGATAAAAGGAAATATTTCTTCACCCAAAGAGTGATTAACATATGGAATTCACTGCCACAGGAGGTGGTGGCAGCTACAAGCATGGGCAGTTTCAAGAGGGAATTAGATAAACATATGGAGCAGAAGTCCATCAGTGGCTATTAGCCACAGGGTATAGATGGGAACTCTCAGTCTGGGGCAGGTGATGCACTCTATTCTTGGTGCCGGAGGGGGCAGCAGTGGGAGGGCTTCTGGTGCCCTGGCCCCACTACTGGACCTCCTGATGGCACCTGGTATATTTTGGCCGCTGTGTGACAAAGTGTTGGACTAGATGGGCCATTGGCCTGATTCAACATTGGCTTCTCTTATGTTCTTATGTTCTTAAGAGCAAATATGCAAATCTTATTTTCAGAACTGTGAAGGGAGGGGCCTCCAGCCTCTCTGAAAGGCGGATCTCCATGGTTTCAGGCAGAGGTTTTTCACAACACCTTTTAACTGGAGGTGCTGGGGACTGAACCTGAGCCTTTGCCTGACTGAGGTGTGCACTGCCTCACTACGAGTGCTATCCTAAGGAAGTTAACACAGAATCATACTTACTCTGGTATACTCAAAGGGGCTTATTCCCAGTAAAGGGCTTTTAAGATTGCACCATGTATGTCCCTCCTCCATGGTTAGTGACAAGAAGAAGAGAAGAGATTGGATTTAAACCCCGTCTTTCACTCGGAGTATTCCTCGGAGGTCTCTCAGCCAAGGACTAGAGTGGCTTACAGTCTCCTTTCCCTTCCCCTCCCCACAACAGACACTCTGTGAGGTAGGTGGGGCTGAGAGCTCTTTGGAGGACTGCTCTTGAGAGAACAGCTGATAGAACACGTGACTGACCCAAGGTCACACTAGCAGCTTAATGTGGAGGAATGGGGAATCAAACCGGGTTCTCCCAGATTAGAGTCCGCGCTCTTAACCACTACACTAAACTGGCTTTTCAGAACAAGTTAAAATTAACACATTTACCCCTGGTCTAAGAATATGGAATGTGATATACCAGCCTTGCGAAAATAGGGAACTCTGTCTAAGTCGCTTTGAGTTCCATAATGGAAGAAAAGATGCATAAGCATGCAAACCTGCTTAATTTATACATTGCACCCGAAGAATATCATTGTTGCTTTCCTGGACCAGACCAAGAGCAGATGAAATCATCCTCATCCAGTCTGCATAAATTGCTCTGAGCCTCTAAAGTAAGACTATTACATATGTATATATCAAATGCAGTTTTCTGTTTCCAACAGGAGGCCAGCTGGAGGTCTCTGAAAGTTCACCAGCAGGGTACGTAAGTAAAGGCCATCCCCTGCTGTGTGTTCTGAGCAACTGGTACCAGTACTCACAGTTAGCCTGAAAGTCCCTGTCATCTCTGATTATCCTCTACAGTTAGCCACAGGTCAAATGCACCACGTTCCACACTCTTCCCAACTTGGCTGCAAATAAGGGCAGCCGGCAAAGCATTACACACACCCTGTCCCTTGATACTTCCCCCCCCTTTTTTCGCCATCAAGTCACAGCTGACTTACGGTGACCCCTTAGATCTTTCAAGGCAAGAGGCATTTGGAGGTGGTTTGCCATTGCCCGCCTCCGCGTCACAACCCTGGTATTCCTTGGAGGTCTCTCAGCCAGGTACTAGTCAGGCCTGACCCAGCTGAGCCTCCGAGATCTGATGAGATTGAGCTAGCCTGGGCTAAACAGGTCAGGGCTGATTAGTATTTGAGGACCCAGGTTCAACTCCCCATTCTGCCAAGGTACCTGTGCTACTAAGTCTAAAATGGAAGGTCAGAGAGGATGATGGGAAATCATGTGGTGTCAGCTGCTTCTGAATGAGCCCTTCATCCATTCTGAAGGGAATTCCTTTTTCTTACTAGGGTTGCCACACACCCCGACGGGGGTGGGGGTTTACCCACTTTTGGGCCCCCCAATCTGTCGCCGTCCAGCCGGCTGGCGGGGGGAGCCCTGCCCCTGAATAGTTCTGCCCGTGCCATTGTACCTGCCGCACTCACCGAAAAGGCCCAGAGAAGAAGAGAGCCCGCACTGCTGGCAGCCAGGTAAGACCTGGCAACCTATTTCTTATCTTGCATCATTCGAATAATTTGTCTGAAGTCATGATGGGGATGCAGCAGGTTGGAACGGAGATCCCTAAGGGCCTGATTAGGTTTTTATGTTTTACAGCCCCAAGTTATGATGTGCGATAGTGGGTTTCTAAGCTGCGTTTTGTGGGATTCTGGGGTTCCTCAGAAACAAATCGAAAGTTCCTCAAGTGAAAAGATCAGTGTGGAAGACAAACTTCCTGCCAGACAAACTATCTGTCTTCAACAATCTTCCTTTGGCTGGGATGAAGGCTCCAACAGCCATCTCTGACGCCTGGTGCAAACAGAATGCATGGCTGAGGGCCAAACTACTAGATGTGACAGAGGATGTGATCCTGATTGGGCCTGCAGCACGGTCCTCTTCCCCCACACACACACTACTTTTCAAGTGCCAAAACAGTCACACATGAGGAGAGAGTGCCTAAGCCTGCCAAATTGCAGACCCACTTGCAGCTTCTTTAAATGACCTGAAAACGATGGCCACAAGGATGGCATCACATCTAGTTTGGCCCTGAGGTCGGCCACCAGAATCCATGGCAGATGCCCAGGGGTTTCAGAG
Source organism: Gekko gecko (assembly GCA_029375565.1). Classification (NCBI taxonomy): domain Eukaryota; kingdom Metazoa; phylum Chordata; class Lepidosauria; order Squamata; family Gekkonidae; genus Gekko; species Gekko gecko. Next base: position 20,738,709 of record JAPDNY010000004.1, on the reverse strand, counting down.
TAGATAGATTGTGGAAAGGAGGCTTGTAAACACTGTTCTCTATGGGATTATGATGCTGTGGTACCCTTCAGATAAGGGGAAGTGTAATCTGCCTCACTTCTTTCTTTCTCCTAGCTCTTACCACATGTTTTCTCTCTACATCTGATGCCTAAACATAAGAAGAGCCCTGCTGGATGAGACCAGTGGTCCATCTAGTCCAGCATTCTTTCTCACACAGTGGCCAACCAGTTCCTCTGGAGGGCCAACAACAGCACAGAGGTCATGGCCTTCCCCTGATGCTGCATCCTGGCTCTGGGATTCAGAGGATTAGTGCCTCTGAATGTGGAGGTTCCCCTCAGTCACAATGGCTAGTAGTCATTGCTGGACATCATAAGAATATAAGAACCACCCTACTGGAGCAAACCAGTGGTCCATCTAGTCCAGCATCCTGGCTCACACAGTGGCCAAATAGTTCCTCTGGAGGGCCAACAACAGGGCACAGAGACTGAGGCCTTCCTCTGATGTTGCCTCCTGGGCACTGGGATTCAGAGGCTGGCTGACTCTGGAGGTTCCTTTTAGTCACCAAACTCTTGGGAGTAGAATCATGAATCAGGATCAGATTCTGTAAGTAAAACCTGCGCCCTGGTGATGGAACTATGCAAATCACAGGGCTGCCAGCTTAAAAGGGGACCCCTGTGTTTTATTGCTCTCCCTGTGCCTCATCAGGGGAAAAGTACTGAAAGATGTCACATAGTCATGCTGAGTCTCCCTGCTCCCATCAACAACAGCAAGATTTCTGGACCAGATCACTGAAACACACAGGGAAATAGCATGATAGATGATAAGATTTACTTAATTACCCAAGGGGAGGAGGAAACTGATAAAGGGCATGCAGAAGACCCCATGTTCAGTCCCTGGCATCTCACAGAATCATAGAGTTGGAAGGGGTCACAGAGGCCATCCAGTCCAACCCTCTGCTCAGTGCAGGATCAGCCTAGAGCATCCCTGACAAGTGTTCATCCAGCTGCTGCTTGAAGACTGCCAGTGAGGGGGAGCTCATCACCTCCCTAGGCAGCCAATACCACTACTGAACTTCTCTTACTATAAAAAAAATATTTTTCCTAAGATCCAGCCAATACCTTCCCACCCTCAATTTAAACCCATTATTTTGAGTCCTATCCCCTGCTGCCAACAGGAACAGCTCCCTGCCTTCTTCTAAGTGACAGCCCTTCCAATATTTCAAGAGAACAACCATGCCCCCCCTCAACTTCCTCTTCTCCAGACTGAACATTCCCAAGCCCCTCAGCCTTTCCTCATAGGGCTCGGTTTCCAGATCCCTGATCATCCTTGTCACTCTCTTTAATCTCCAATTAAAATGGTGGTAGGTGATGTGAAACATCTCTAAGTGAATAGCCACTGCTGGTCAGAGTAGACAATGCCGGTGTTGACACACTAAAGGTCTGACTCAGTATAAAGCAGCTTCAGGAACGTTTATGAGGAATGGTTGCCTAAAAATGAAAAAGACAGATAGACTTTAAGCTATATATGTGCAAAAAAGGTCACTGATATGCCAGTGTTTCTATTGATATTTGTTTGTTTAGCCAGGGGAAAGAGTACTGCTCCTTTTTTGGAATAAACCATAAAAGAAAACCAAGCGTCCAAACTGACCTCAAGTACTCACGCAATCCAGTACCATCTCTAACTGTCACTACATTATTTGAGGTGGATTCCAGAGAGGTTAGTCTGCTGTGGCTAAAACAATTAAGAGTTTTGTGGTGCCTTCAAAGACTAACACATTTATTGTGGTTTTAACTATTTCGAGTTGGGGCCTTCAGTGATGAAGTAGGGGCTTTGGCTTACAAAAGCATATGCCCATGCTACATTAATCTTGAAGGTACTAAGAGGATCTTTGTTGTTTTGGCTACATTATTTAATTTAGAGGTAGAATGAAACAGAAGATAGCATAATAAGTAGTTGAAATAGCTACTAATACAACTGTGTGAAAAGGTGGGAAAGGCAACTTAGCCAATAAATGGGCAAGGGGGGGAAACACAATTAAGTATCGATTAGAAGAGATCGATGGAGAGAAATAACAGCAGAGGACTGATGGGGGTAGAAATCTCATTCGTATTGTGCTGCTGTGAAGCCATTTGGAAAGGAAGCCGAACCGGAGAGGCGAGTTGGAAAGTAACATATTGAACCATCTCTTACCTGGTGGCAACAAAGCCCTCCTCTGAAGGTCCCAAAAGAAGAGTTGGTAAATTATCATTTTTCTCTCCTAGCCCATCCTGACGTTTTGTCATTTAATTAAAGCGATAATGAATTGCTCTGAAGTTACTTTTCGAATGGGCTTTACAACTGTTAAATTTAGACGGATGTCGTATAAACATTTTCCAGGCCTCTCGGGCAGAACAATGTTGTTCGGGAAGATCCAAAGAGGGTTTCATTTTTTAAAAATAAATAAATAAATGAGGGTAAATAATTGCCAAGAGAGAAAAGGAGTGGACTCATTGTTATTCTAAGACTGCTACAGAATAGGGGCCCGGTCAAACTGAGGTTTTTGCTATGCTGTAGTGATCTGGGCTTCACTCAAAGACAATCAGCGCCAAGTCTTTGCTTTCTACACTGGGCTTCTCTGAGGGATGTGGATTACATGCTTACCTAAGGAGACACTCTACAAGTTCTGTCTCTGTCTCTCTCTCTCACACACACACATACCCCTACAACATAATGTATAATTTCAACAATCTACACAAAGGGTCCCCAAGCTTTTTGAGCCTGCAGGTACCTTTGGAATTCTGACACAGTGTGGTGACGGCAGCCACAAAATGGCTGCCACAGGAGGCAGAGCCGACTGGTCAATGGCTGCTGCAGCTTACCTTCACAGTCATACAGTAGAAAAGAGCAAGAGCCCAGTAGCACCTTAAAGACTAAGAAAATATGTCGCAGGGTATGGGCTTTCGTGAGTCACTGCTTCAGATACTTATCTGATACTCACTTCTTTCACCTATCTGAAGAAGTTGAGCAGTGACTCACGAAAGCTCCTACCCCGCCACATATTTTGTTCGTCATTAAGGTGCTACAGAACTCTTGCTCTTTTCTACTGCTACAGTCAGACTAACACGGCCACCTATCTTGTTCAGTCATACCGTGATGGCAGCCGCTGTGGAAACATATATTTTTTTTAAAATCTGCACAGTCAATCAAATATCCAAATGGCTTGCTGGGCAAAAGCCCTACCTGGCCCTGCCGATTTTCAAAAAGCACATCGTGGGCACCAGGAAAGGTGCTGGTGGGTACCATGATGCCCTTTGGCAGCATGTTGGGGACCCTTATCTACACAATGTTCCTCTCCGTACACAACCTTTGCCAAATGTTCCACTGTGCATTGGTGAAAAATACTACTTTATTTTCCCGCCATGGCATATATGGCCTGTTTTAACACCAGGGCCAACAGAGACCGCCCTGTGATTCCAAATGCCCAATGGTGTTTATTTTACTGTTTCAACAAATGGTTGTGTGGTTCAGGAATGGGTTGTATGAACTGCTGGTTCAAGCCCCGCTTTGCGCCAGCAGCTGATCAGCTTGCTGTTGGCAAAGAGGTGAACTTTCCATATTCCCAGCGATCCCCTTTACGGGATCACCCCTCATGCCGCACAAGTGCCTTTTGCAAGTTACTGGGAGAACGCCTTCTGCAAATGTACATCCGCTGCCGACCTCGTGTTCGCAGGCCCCCTGACTTGTACAAGTTCCTCTTCAAAAACCATATCTTCCTCACCCCACGATCCCTTGGAACTGAGCTTGGAATTGTCTGGCTGATTCCGTGGAAGTCGCCATCTTTCCTTCCCTGCTTGTCCTCTTTGTCATGGAGGAATGTGTTTATAGGGGCAGGATCTAAACTCCCATCTACAGGTCTCATAGGAGTGTGGTAGCCTCACAGGGCTTTTACTAGACAGGCCACAGTTCTCCCTTGTCCCTTCATTATGTTCACTGTATAGATGTGCTGACACGGACATACTTGGGTTGACACAGACATACTTCCATAGCTGCTTGACATGGGGATGTCATCATGCCACTTTAAGATTGGGGGGCGTTGGCATGGATTTCAAATTCTATGCTCTCTATTCCTTGTATTGTTTTAAAAAATTATCTACTGAAAGTGCACAGGATATGACAATCTAGGCATGAGCATTCTTGGTATTCTGGCTCATAGCTACAGTGGGGCTGTTGGGGCCTCTGCCCCCTTTCTTAAAGGGCCAGCCTCTTCCCTAAAGGGCCCCTGCTGCTCAAAGACCCCCCCCTTCTCCCCAAAAGCATTTAAAGGGATCTTTTAAGCCAATTTGGTGTAGTGGTTAAGTGCGTGGACAATAATCTGGGAGAACCGGGTTTGATTCCCCACTCCTCCACTTGCACCTGGCTGGATGACCTTGGGCAAGCTGTAGTTCTGATAAGAGCTGTTCTTGAAAAAGAGCAGTTTCTGTCAAAGCTCTTTCAGCCCCACCTACCTCACAGGGTGTCTGTTGTGGGGAGGGGAAGGGAAAGGAGTTTGTAAGCCGCTCTGAGACACCTTTGGGTGGTGAAGGGCGGAGTATAAATCCAATCTCTTCTCTTCTTCTTCTTTTTTAAATGCTTTAGAGAAGAAGTGGGGGGGGCGCACACACACGTGCACTCCAAGCTGCAAATTCCACTCCAAGCCAGCCCCGCCAGAAGAAAATCTGCCCCACAAGCCACAAAATCCTAGCTATGGGCTTGCTGGTATTGCTGATGTGCCGGTGTCTGGGGACTAAGCCCTACATGGAGTCATAAGAGGCCTCCTGGCTGAAAACATGGAAGTTTATCTTCCCTGCCCAATCATCTGTCTGTCCCTTCGTCCATCCGTCTTGTTAGGAATAAGTTTTGCTTGTTATTGTTCCCCAGGACATGCTTGAGATATATGGAGCTGCCTTATGCTCAGTTACACAAACCACTCCTGCGGTGATTCAGGCATCAATCACCAGTCACCTTCATCATCTACTTTTTTTTATATGACTATTTCCAGAGTTTATGCAACATAATAAGTTTTCCCAACAGCTTGTTGTCATCATTAATTAGTTTTTTAAAAAGGCTCATCAACAGACCTGGAATTACAGGATCTCAGCACAATTAAAAACAACACTAAACCGATACTTTCTAAACCCGATGGCAAAAATCCACTCATGGGAAATCCCCTGTAATATCTTATGCCACAAACTAATTAAAGAGGGCCTTCTCTGAATGGCCAGTTCACAGATATGAGCATCGCCTTTGGAAGGAAGAGTCCCGCTCTGACGGTTGCTAAAATGAGCAGAGACCTAAAGGGACCAGTGCATAATAATTAAAAAAGAATGTCCATCCGGAAGATGTTGAATGAAGCCTCTGCCTTAATTTTACAAGCAATTTCTTAACATTAGTATCATTCAGGCTATCAACAGCCAACCATGAATTGATACTTCCGCTCTTAGTCCCTGAGGTTAGTGGCTAGAAATGGGGCTGGAAGGGCTGTTGCTCAAAAGTAGAACACCTGCTAGGCATGCATGAGGTCCCAAGTTCAATCTCTGACATCTCCAGTGAAAAGGATTGGACAGAAGGTGATGGGACAGACCCTGGTGAGCTGTTGTCACTCAGAGTATACAATAGTGACCTTGATAAACTAGCAACCTGACCCAACAGAAGGTAGAATCATAGAATCATAGAGTTGGAAGGGATCTCCAGGGTCCTCTAGTCCAACCCCCTGCACAATGCAGGAAATTCACAAATACTTCCCCCTCCACACCCATAGTGACCACTGTTCCTCACCCAGATGATGACAAAAAACCTCCAGGATTGCTTCCTGACCCAAAAGTGGAAATCATTTCCCTGGGCGTGTAAAAAAGGGCCACAAGAACTAAACACTGTGGCAACCCTTCCTGCCCTCCCTCTCATTATCTGCCTAAGTTCACAGAATCTGCATTGCTGTCAGATGGCCATCTAGCTTCTGTTTGAAAACCTCCAAAGTAGGGGGTTCATGTTAGATGGAAGTGGAAGTTGGAAGTACAGAAATAGCTAATGGCACTTCTCTGTTAACTAGGAAAAGGCAAGAGGCTATGCTGGAGTTCATGCAGTGCAAATACTTACACAGGGACTGGTTAGGGTCACTTGTGGAGGGGGCCATGGCTCAGTGGTAGAGCATCTGCTTGGAACACAGAAGGTCCCAGGTTCAATCCCCGGAATCTCTGTTTAAAGGATCTGGCGGTGGGTGACAGGAAAAACCTCTGCCTTTGACCCCAGAGATCTGCTACTAATCTGAGAAGACAATACTGACTTTGATGGACCAAGGATCTTGTTCAATATAAGGCAGCCTCATGTGTCCCCTGAAACTGGAATAAAGACTACCTTTATGGGCTCAGCATGAGGGACCGTGAGTCTAGGCAAATCATGCGATGTGTTTTCATGTGGTGTTGGATTGAGTCTTGCTGGTGTAGGGAGGGGAGACGGGGGAAATTGGTCTGGGAATGGGTGGTGGCTCTCAGTAGCCCCGATTGAGGTGAGGTGCATTCAGACCTCACTTAGTCATGAAACTCAGTGGGTGACCTTGAGCCAATCACATAACTTCACTTAATTACCTCACAGGATAAAATAGAGAAGGGAAAAACCATACACCATGCCATCAGCTCCCAGAAGAAGGATGATATAACAAATTATGATGGACAGATCAGACTGGCTCACTGACATGTCTCCCAAATGTCGTGAACAGCTATACTGACCCATGCACAGTCCAGAAAAAGAAACAAAATGCTGCAATACCTTTGATTGGGGTCAACCTAAACGACACAAAACATTCGTTTTTTTGTTCATCAGAGTGCTTAATTGGACAGGATTTTGATGAATTAAAACAAAGGGGGAGGAGAGCGGATTTCTCATGTCCAGATCTGAAGGCCATTTCATTCCAGCCTCTGATGCTAGATGCTGATGAGGTCATCAATTCTAGCTTAATCGCTGTAGGAGTCAGATTATAACACTTGCATTGTAGGAAGAAGAAACACAGTCCTATCCCCTCCTGTGCTCCAAAACTTGGTCCCAGCTCCAGTGACTTCTGCTTGAAGCCTCAGAGTCATCAACTTGAAGGTGCAACTTTTAGTAATGAATCTGGAGGCTCAGAAGGAAAGGAAGACTTTCCTTTCTGTCCTATCTTAGATTCAAGGGTCAAACCACACAGCATACCTGCAGTTTCTATAAAGGAGGCAACAGCAGATGCTCTGACCTTGATGGCCCAGACTAGACTGATCTCAGAAGCTAAGCAAGGTCAGCCCTGCTTCGTATTTGGATGGGAGACCACCAAGGAAGTCTAGGGTTGCTACACTGAGGCAGTCAATGGCAAACCATCGCTGAATGTCTCTTGCCTTGAAAACCCTATGGAATTGCCATAAGTCAACTGCGACTTGACAGCACTTCCCTCCACCATCTAATAGCGGCTACATGGGACAGTTTGAGGACACAAAAACAGTGGGGGCCGGGAGGCTACAGTCACTTCCCCCCTGCGAATTGTGGTTGAAAACAAAAAATAGAGCCAGGGTGCTTCTTGGAGGCACAACAACATCCCAGTTAAACAATAACCAAACAATAACATGTGAAATATCAATAGAACCACTGGGACTGAACAAAGATGGCAGTATCTAGGCCTTGCTTTGGGACACCAGTTGTTTCACATACAATCATGAAGTACATCGTAATATTTTCGGGGAGTTGTTTGAACCAATGGTGAAGCATTACGGAAAGCAAATTCCAAAAACGGGAGCCATTTTGATTGAAAAGCTGGAAGGTTGTCCAAAGAGGGTAATTTATCTGAAAGTTTAGCCATGTTATAGTATTCCCCAGATTATGTAATGCTGGACCATGAATGAGGGAAATGTGAAATCAGGGAACAGACTGCACAACGGCAAAAACATTGGGGGAGGAAGAGCTCACAGCTCCCCACTCAGATTCTTTTTCCCTTGACTCTTAACTTCCAACCCTTCAAGCTCTGCTTATTGGGGCAGACCCAGTTTTCACAGATGTATCCTGCTGCTGTCACGGGCAATTTGAGCCCAAGTTTTCTCAGGGATTCCACTCACAGGAATCACAGTCTAAATGTCACCATTACACCGACACGTATGTTCCGAATGTAATGGATTAACGTGAGGGAATCCATTTCCTTGTCATTGAAAACAGGCCTTGTGGCAGCTTTTATTTTGTTACGTTATGATGATGATGATGCTACACAGAAGGCCTTGGGCATAACACGGCCTTTACTTTCCTTCCTCCTCCTCCATTACCCTGAGGTAAATTAACATGATTTATTATTATTTTTTTGCTTGTATTCCTGGCTCCTCAAGTTGCATCTGGCAATCCACAGTAACAGTTGGTGCGTTCTGTGCAACATCACACCTGAATCCTGATGTGTCTGTTGTACAACATATGGCTGCCTTTAATTACTCCGTTCACTCATTTCTGGAGATCAGCTTTCACAAAGGGTACAGCGCCGTCCAAATACGTGAGCTGGGACTTCTGACCAGCTATCGTAAATAATGCGGAAAATGCTGGGCCAACAATGGTGGGCTTGTCATGGTCCAAGGAGAAGAGGGATGAAGGGGGTATCCCGGGAGGATAGTCCAATAATTGGGGGTTTTGTAGCCCAGAGGCTATAATGAAAGCAGTGTGTGGGGGGGAAATGAGATCACTATAGGATAGGGGGAAGCAAGACAGACAGCAAATCTGTCCGTAATTGAAGCTAACAATGGCTAAGGTGGGAAATATGTGCAGCGGTTTTCACCTCCAACCGCATACTAAGCCTAACTGCATTTAGTTGCATTTGAGCGTGTGTGTGTCCCTTTACTCTAGCTTCCATCAACCTCCTTCACCTTTTTCGTCACCCACTCCATCAACATTTAGATTGCGAATTCCAGAAGGCTAGGATCTTGTCTTTTGCTTCTGTTACTCTCTAAAACGCTGCATACATTGATCATGCGATAGAGATAATTACCAATAAAGGGACTGAAAGACAACTAAAGAGAATGGAACACAATCTATGTAATACACTGTCAATGATTTCAGAGAATGAAAATACCATTTCTTGTCATTTTTTCTAAACTCGGGGTTAAGAATGAACGTTCCCTGTAAATTTCCATATTTATGTATAGTTTCAGCAGGGTAGCCCTGTTGGTCGGCAGCAGAAGAACTAGATTTGAGCGCCTCAGTAACGCCTCAGAGATCAACAAGATGTTGGGAGTATGAGCTTTTGTCAGATATGACAAAATGAAGGGCTGCTTTGACTCCTGAAAGCTTATACCCCAAAAATCTCGTTGATTTCTAAGGTGCTACTAGACTGGAATCTAACTCATATTTATTTAAGCATTATTTGTTTTGTCGATTTTTCTCCTGCCTTTCTTCGAAGGAAGTTGGGGTGGCATACATCATTCTCAAGTCCTCCATTTTATCCTCTCAACAACTCTGCAAAGCAGATTAGGCTGAGAGAGAGTGAGTAGCCCAAGGTCACCCAATCAACTTCATAGCAGAGCGGGAATCTGAAACCATGTGCTCTCAGATCTTAGCTTGATAATCTCACCACTGCACTGTGCCGGCTTAACTAGTTCACAGTTTGTACACCCAGGTCCCTGCAGTTTCCATACATAAACTTCTTAAATGTGAGAGCCAATTTGGTGTAGTGGTTAGGAGTGCAAACTCTAACCTGGGAAAACCGGGTTTGATTCCCCACTCCTCCACATGCAGCTGCTGCTGTGACCTTGGGTCAGTCATAAATTGTCTCAGAGCTGTTCTTTCAAGGGCAGTCCTCAAAAGAGCTCTCTCAGCCCCACCTACCACACAGGGTGTCTGTTGTGGGGAGGGGAAGGGAAAAGAGATTGTAAGCCACTCTGAGACTCCTTCAGGTAGTGAAGGGCGGGGTATAAATCCAATCTCTTCTCTTCTTCTTCTATGTTTAAAGGATGATTCCCAATGTACAAAGCTGAAGCTAATAGGACCACAGCACTATATAAGTGGTTGAAGGGAATCATCCCCGTTCAATATCAGTGTATCTTTGCCGAGATGGGGAGAAAACAAAGTCCAAAAACACAACCAGGAAAGGTGCCAGAGTTTCTCTAGAGAATCCCTCCGGCGATATTACCTTTGCTAACATAACTACTTTTTATATCTCTGTTCTTAATTAGAATTTTGAATACTGTTAGGAAAGTCATAATATTCCTTGGCACATCCACCATTGGACTTGGCACCCACCAATGCGTTTTGTAGGAGTTAATTGTAATTGCTTTTGATGAAAGGCCAGTTCTTTTGTGCAACCCGTTAATTTTGAGCTGGTTTCACACATGATGATAACCAGTTTGAAAATTGATCCTACCCACAACCTATATGTATATATTACACTCCATAAAATCATGCCATTAAATGTCTATCTGCCATAATACCTCATGGAAGAAATACACATTTATATAGGTTACCCGGGGGGGGGGACACACAACAGTAATGTGCTGCTGTACACAAGGTTAAAATAGGGATGCCACAAATAGCTGTATTTTCCCTCTCCTTGTGTAAAAAACTAAAGGGGTTTTTTGCTTTTGCAGATAAGTGTCCTGAATAAGCTGAAAAAGAAATAAAAATCTCTCTCTGGGCACAGAGCTATTGTGTACGTCTGTAAACTATGCACACGAAATTGTCAGATCATCCGACGAAGGGTCCTTTGACTCTCAAAAGCTCATCACCTGGAAATCTTGTGGGTCTCTAAGGTGCTACTGGATTTCGGTCTAGCTGTGCTGCTACAGGCCAACATTTCTACTATTTGAAACAATTATCTTAAAAGATTTGTCTGTTTGGCATAATAGTTGATACACGGGTTCATTTCATTGTTTGCGTGTAGAACCAGAGACCAGTAAAACACAAGGAGGGGAAAACAAACTTGACCCAAAACCTTGAATCAAGAACCACAACAGTAAGAAAGATCTTTGGCCTTGTGTCTATAGATCTTGCTGTTTAAGTAAGTAATATAGTCATTTTTACTAAACTATAAGTTTAAAAAAAATTGATTATTCATATTCAATTTCCTTTTTTCCTTTTTTCTACAGCCTTCTTCTTTTTCTTGGTTCAGCATTCACTTATTCGTTATCTTATTGTAATATGTACTATTGTTACGTGAACCTCAATATTCTTTGACCTCTGAAGAAGGCCCCAATAGGGCAGAAACATGTCAGGTCATGTGTATTGGCCCTTGTGTCTAGGCCACTAATACTTTTTAACGAGGTTTATAAGATTATGCATGGGATACAGCAGGTTGAGAAAGAAGTACTTTTCTCCCTTTCTCACAATACAAGAACTCGTGGACACTCCATGAAACTGCTGAGCAGTCGGGTTAGAACAGATAAAAGGGAATACTTCTTCACCCAAAGAGTGATTAACACATGGAATTCACTGTCACAGGAGGTGGTGGCAGCTACAAGCATGGACAGTTCCAAGAGGGAATTAGATAAACATATGGAGCAGAGGTCCATCAGTGGCTATTAGCCACAAGGTATAAACAGGAACTCTCAGTCTGGGGCAGGTGATGCACTCTATTCTTGGTGCTGAGGGGGGGGGCAGCAGTGGGAGGGCTTCTAGTGTCCTGGCCCCACTGCTGGACCTCCTTATGGCAACCGGTATTTTTGGCCACTGTGTGACAGAGTGTTGGACTGAATGGGCCATTGGCCTGATTCAACGTTGGCTTCTCTTATGTTCTTATGTTTCATTGGACCATTATATGTTTTTGCAGATACATGTATTTTTGTATATTATACGTTTTCACTAGGTTTTTAATATTGGCCCTTTATCTTACCAGAGACCAGGTCAGAAATACAGGAAAGAATTATGCTTGCTGGTCATGGTGATTGGAGAAGGGCTGTGGATTCAATGGCACAGCATGGTCTTCACATGTAGGAGACCCTGGATTCAATCTGCAGTTAGAGGATCCTGACCAACCATAATGGGAAAGGTCCTTGCCCAAACTCCTTGAGAGCCAGTTTGGCATAGTGGGTAGGGGCGCAGACCCTAATCAGACTCTAATCTGGGAGACCCAGGTTTGATTCCCCACTTCTCCAAATGCAGCTGCTGGGTAACCTTGGGCAAGCCACAGTTCTCTCAGAGCTCTCTCATCTCCACCTACCTCACATGGTGACTGTTGTGGGGAGAGGAAGGGAAGGAGATTGTAAGCCGCTCTGAGAGTTCAAGTGAAGGGCGGGTATAAATCCTCCTCCTCCTCCTCCTCCTCTTCTTCTTTTTCCTTTAGAGCTTGTCAGAATGGACAATGCTGAGCTAAATGGGCTAATGACCTGGTTTAAGAGAGTGGCACATATACTACTGGAAATGAATGTACTAGGAAGAATTAGGTACAGGACACACAACTAAAGGAATTCTGTATTTTTCACCTTTATATTATTTACCTGGTGAATCCAGTATTAACTGCTATTTTCCAAGGGAGTCAAGAGTTCATTGTGCCTCACTGCCCTCCCATTTAGCTTTCATTGCCACAATATTGGGACAGACGGGATGATTGAAAAAAGAAAAGACCATTCTGTGCTTAGACCCTTTTCGACTCATCTATAAAAGCATGTAAGTTGGCTGTCAGATAAAGGCTTCTGGAGTAAGGATGATAGCTCTATTTCTGGTCCAAAAGCAATGACTCATCGACGTATGAAACATTATCCAGGGAACTCATGTCAAAAAAGATGGAAAAACAAAACAAAACACAGCACAATAGTCAAGGAAGCCTGGACCACTAATGGTAAAATTGCTCCAGAATCCCCCCAATGGGCATTAAAAGATTAGAGTTCACGTCTTTATAAGTTTCTGGCATCATTCACCAATCAGTTTGCACTGGCAGAAAGATGATGACAAAATTTAATGGAAAAAAAAACACTAATTTTTTAGGGGCAAATTTATATTCTGATGCTAAAAGGATACACATTTGAACACACATGAAACTGCCTTATAGTGAGCCAGAGCATTGGTTTATCTACTTAGAAGAACATGAGTTTAGGGGAATACCTTCCAAGCCAAGTGTGTTTAATGCTGTAACCTTTTTTTAATCAGGCATTAATCTTTGCTGTCGATTTTAAGTATGCTGCTGCTTTTAAAATGTTTAGTCTGTTTTATAATAAAGTCATCCCTCTGCTACTCCATCTACTCACTCTCCAAATAGACATTGGTCATACAAAGTGCCATCAAGTTGAAGTTGACTTACGGTGACCCTGTAGGGCTTTCAAGGCAGGAGCGAAACAGAGGTGATTTGTCACCGCCTGCCTCTGCATAGGCAATCCAGGATTTCCTTGGTCGTCTCCCACCCAAGTACTAACCAGGGCCGATCCTGCTGACCTTCTGATGAGATTAACGCTAACCTGGACCGCCCAGGTCATGGCGAATAAATAACAACACAATGTGAAGATGAACAGAAATTGCCAACCAGGACCTTCTATAGAGACCAAGCACGATACAACAATCTATGTGTGCATAAAATTGATGCCTCGAATTCCTTACCTACTGTCTTTAACTGGGCCCAGACCTGGATGGACCAGGCAAGCCCCTCTCTTCAGAACTCAGAAGCTAAACAGGGCCCAGGGTTGCTATGCAGAGGCAGGCAATGGCGAACCACTTCTGTCCATCTCTTGCCTCAAAAACCGTATGGGGGCACCATAAGTTGGCTGTGACTTAGGGTTGCCAAGTACCTACAGTCTTTTGGCAGGGGGCACACAGTCCCCGGCTGGAACATTCCTCCAGGCAACACCCATGCTGCATGATGCCGTTGCCAGGAAGTGACGCTGGGCGATGCTCTGGCAATGGGGCTGGAAACTCGATGGCACCATCAAGTTTCCAGCCCCATTGCCAGAGCGTCGTCTAGCATCACTTCCTGGCGATGGCATCGTGCGCCGCGTCTTTCCTTCCCCCGGGGATGGTCCTGCCAGGACGTATCCATCCCCCGCTGAATTAAGGTAAGTTTTCGGCAAGCCTTCTGTGACTTGATGTTCATTTCCACCATCCCCAGCGCACACAGTCAGATTGCCCCAAGATGAACTCCGTCACCCTCCAGGTAGTTTAATCATTGATCTATTATTAAATACTGGGTTCAAGACGCATTGCAATGAACAGCTCTACTTTATTAAGTTATTTCAGGAACAAGACACAAACTCCACAGCAATACCCCTGTTTAAATAGCATGCAAAACCCACATCCAAACACACCTCACTCCCGACGACAGGCTATTTAGATAACATTAGTTTCTCACTGGTCACTTCTAGAGTCCTGGTGGGCTATTGTTCAAGAGCTCCAAGCTCAGCCAGTCTCTGGTAGAAAGACCTGGAATGTTCCAGACCTAATACATAACATCTATACCAATGTGGCAAGTGGAAGAAAAGTGAAATGAAATATTCTAAACACATAAATAAAGAGCATTTTACCACATATGTATATAATGAAATGTGTTGCACAGTGACTGTTGGTGTAGTAGTTAAGAGCGTGGACTCATCTGGGAGAACCAGGTTTGATTCCCCACTCCTCCACATGCAGCCGTTGGTGTGACCTTGGGTCAGTCCTAAGTTGTTTCAGAACTGTTCTTTTAAGGGCAATTCTTGAGAGAGCTCTTTCAGCCCCACCTGTCTGTTGTGGGGAGGGGAAGGAAAAGGAGATTGTAAGCCACTCTGAGACTCCTTTGGGTAATGAAAGGCAGGATATCAATCCAACCTCTTCTCTATTCTTCTTCTTCATCACTATTTCAGACCTTTAGAAACATCTATCCACTCCTAGCTAGCCTGGATCAGCCCAATCTCGTCAGATCTTGGAAGCTAAGTAGGGTTGGCTCGCGCCTCCAAGGAATACCAGGTTTGTGACATGGAAGCAGGCAATGGCAAACCACCTGTGAACATCTCTTCCTTGAAAACTCTACAGTGTCCCCATAAGTCAGCACTTGAAAGCACTTTCCACCACCACTTTATTCCACTCCAAATAACTCTGGAATTGAGTCCCTAGGCCTTTGAAAGATACTGGCCAGGAATTCTGTATACACATCCAAAGCAAGTTTTGGACAAAGGGAAAGAACCTGGATGCCAGTCAGGGAAGCAATACAATCGGAAAAGCAAGTCATAAAGAAAAGTCCTTTGCTGTGACTTTGCCCCCACCTATTCCCACCCAAGCTAGGCAAGAGTGAGCTCTGATGATGTCCAACATGGTATAAAACGAACTGTTCACAGGAGGCATTTCCACAACTGCAGCATGCTGTGGCATAGTAGGATCATGGAACTGGCCGCCTTAGCTCTGGGCTGCAGGCATGCCAGATCCCCCAGCCATTCTTGTGTGTGTGTGTGTAAGTCATGGTTGATTACTGGAGGCCCCTAGTAGGGCTTGAATGTTTCACAGAGGTGGCTTGCTCTTGCCTGCCTCTGTGTTCCAGTCCTGGTATTTATTTATTTATTTATTTGGATTTGTATCCCACCCTCCCCAAAGGCTCAGGGCGGTATTCCTTGGAGGTCTCCCATCCAAGTGCTTGCCAGGGTCGGCCTTGCTTAGCTTCCGAGGTCTGATGAGATCGGGTTTGCCTGGGCTATCCAGGACAGGGCTCCATTCTTAATGTGAGATTAATGTGAGATCACTAACAGTCTTTAAGCAGCAGCTGGACAAACCCTTGCCAGGGATGCTCTAGGCTGAACCTGCGTTAAGCAGGGGGTTGGACTAGATGGCCTGTAGGACCCCTTCCAACTCTGTGATTCTATGATTATAGGTGGATCCCATTGACGATCTGATGGAAGGCAAAGAGTGATCTTCACTGATTCCCCCCTCCCCTAAAAGACTTCCGAACCCCCCTACTGTTCTTGGGAGTCCCCTAGCAGCGGCAACATTTTGGTGACCATTTGGGGCTTCAGTAGGAAGGCAAAAAGTGGAGAAATTACACTTGGCTGACCGAAATACTTCTTTCAGTGGAAACTTTCAATGGGATCCAAGTCTTTATATCTGGAAAGCTGAAGGGCGAAAAGTCTAGTTAACTGGAAAACTGAAGCAGCGGCCAAACGAGAAATGGAGGATTCTCAGACTACAGAGCTCATAAACAAAGAAAACTCTTGGTCTGGTGGGATGACAGAGAGGCTCGTTTTATAGCAGGCCTGGAAAATGTGACAACCCCCCCCCCCAACAAAAGCACCCTCCTGTCTCGGCATTGTGGCCCACCATATACTCAACGACCCACCATATTCTTCCAGCCCTGAGCAAGAAATGGAAAACAGAGGATGCGTCACGTTCCTGCTGGACCACGATACGTGGCTAATGAGATGCATTTGGCTCAGATCCCACACCAAGGATATGTGGGCTACTATCTCAATGCACCCGGCTAACTGTCTGGTAACTGAGACATATCTGACAACTGTGCTTGCCCAACCAAATTACCCACAAAGCAGTGCCGGTACCTACTATTAGACTTTAAAAAAATTAATTACTGAAATTAAACAATGTTCTTCTTCTTTTTTTTTTAATAAAGCCTTCTGCTCAAGCAAGCAAAAAAACCCCACCACTGATATATTTTATTTATTTATTCCTTTCTTGGCTGCTTTTCCTTGCAGGAGCTGTGCCCGCCCACTTCAGAAGGATGGGGTTTTTTTAATGGGCATACTTCTTTCAATTACAGAATATTTATTAAAACTAATAAGAGCAAGAGTTAAGAATCCCCTTATGTTTGCTTTGAGGTATTTAAATTCAGTTACACGCACAATAAGAAGCGGCATCGTTTTAGTTTACATGACCCTGGAGTTGCCGGAACTCTCCCTTAGGCAAAATTCACATTCTTATAAACTGTTATTCAGCCTGAACATATGGTGGTCGAGGGCATCCTGAGCTCACTCAATTCGCTCAGAAGGTGAATGTGCTGGGAATGACTTGTTGCTGGCTCCAAGCTCAGACAGACAGCCTGTCTAGGGCAAAAATGAGATCCCTACAGCGGAATCCTAAGAGTCACGCCTTCTAAATCCACCAAAATGAACGGACTTAGAAGGGTGTAGCTCTGTTTAGGACTGCACTGTTGGTTTGTCATTAAGTGAAAAGGGCATTTGTGCCCAACGACAAAACAATACAGCCCAAACACCCCTGATCATTAACTGGTGCAACAACAGATCACAGCTATCTGTTCTGTGCACCAAATCCACCCGAATTCTCCAATGATAACTTTTATGTGTCAAATGGCTCACCATTAGTTTGGTCTCAAGTCTGGTCACAGAGCATTCTTGGTGGTGGCCCTATCCCCATGGAGGGGATAGTAGGAGGGAGGGCTCTCACCCTCACAATTTTCCAAAGATTCTATAAAGCAGTGGTGTTTAGGAGAATGTTTATGGGAGAGTAACCTTTACGTTTATTGTGGCTCTCTTTTTTCCAGGGCGTATCGGATTGGAAACTGTATTTGCTGATTTCTTACAGATATCTTTTGGTCTGTGGGGTTCTCTGCTGTATTTTGAGCTGCACCTATTTTGGGGGGGTACATGCTTCCTTTGTAAGCCACCTTGAGCCCGGTCAATTGGACAGAAATATTTTAATTAATGAATAAATATGCATGACAACATGCCATCATTTTCCATTTTGGCTTCTTCCAAGACAGAAGTTTTCTGTGCATTTTTTTCTGAAGTCTTGTGGGAATGCTTACACAGATTGGAGCCAGGTGGCCATGAAATAAGGGATGCAAAATAACACCTACAACTATGGCTATGCATAATCTCCATGCCTGCAAATTCAAAACTTTAGGAAGTGACACACTTTGAAATGGTAAGTCCCTAGTGTCGGGAAACAGATACTGGATGTGTGAGATGCCACCACTTATGCTCAACAAGAGTGGCTTCTTTTTTAATGATATTTTTTTCTTTTCTATGCATTAGAGCAAAAGTAATTGGGGGGGGGGGCATTCTTATATCTGTAGTGTTTACATTGGGTTGCATTTGCCAAGATATATGCACTGGAGTCCCTGGACTCCTGGATGAGAGCCTTGACCCTATAAAACCAGCAGGAAAAAAAGAAGGATCCTTGAACAAGTCTTTCAGACCTGACTAGTTTCTGATTTGAGGGAGACATTTGTCTATAGGCTTGTTGTTGGTAGATGGTGGGGGGTAGGGGGAGACAACAGCAGGAAAACTAGGCCTGGGCCTGTGTCACCAGTGAGTCGTGACACAGTGACATCACTTCTGGCACACACTGAAGTGACGTCATCATATTGTTGGTGACATGGGGGACACTCTGGTATCTGGGCAAAATCTCTGTGGTGGAAGTTATTTTTATCATAGAGTGTAGGGTTGCCAGGTCTTACTGGCCTTCCAGCAGGGGGCTCCTGGGTCCGTTCCTGGATCTTCTGGTGTGTGCACATCATCACGCTGGGCCTGTCACGCATCAGTGCTCTAGCATTTTGGTGAAAAACTTTATGGTTACGATACGTCACACCGATGACTTTAACGTGGGAGGGGGCTGTTTGGGGGTGGGGCTTCCCTCTCCGGCCAGCTGGCAAGCGACAGATTGGAGCCCCTGAAATCAAGGGAACCCCTGCCCCAAACGGGGGTCTGGCAATCCTAACAGAGTACCCAAATACCAGAGTGTGTCTGTGTCACTGGCAACATGATGACCTGACTTCTGGTGCACAGCAGAAGTGGCATCGCTACTTTGCCGGCAATTCAGGCCTGGGACTAGTGAACTAGTTTTCCTGCCAGCAGGTCCCTGCTGGCCAGCTGAATGGTGCAGGGGAGGGGCCCCAGAGCGGAGGAGTCCCTGCTCCTAGTGGGGACCCAGCAACCCTAATCCTGGATCTCCTGACTCCCAGGGAACTTACACTCTGCCTTGAAATGCCTGCAGTCAAAAGAACCATTGCAACTCAAGGAATAAGGACCTTATATTTCTCAGCTTGAAGCTGATGGTGCCTGCAAGAACTTCTGTGCAGTATGGATTGAATCAACCAAAAGCTACATATTGGTGAACAGAATTTGCACAATGGTTTGCTCAGCCTGGTACCTAATCCTCTGTGTCTGTGTCCCAGTCACGCAACACCACTTAACAACAGTAACATTCAACCCCAGTAGAAGCACGACACAGATGACAGTGGCTCAGTGGCAGAAGCATCTGCTTTGTGTGCAGAACGTGCCAGGTTCGTTCCCTAGCATCCGCTGTGAAAAGCATCAGGTAGCAGTAGATGAGAAAAGTCTTTTCTTGAGACCCTGGAGCCGTGCCGCTAGAGTAGCCAATACTGAGCTTGATAGAGTAATGGTCCGACACAACAGAAGGTACTTCCATGTGCCCCTGAAATTATTGATGATGTTCTAAGTTATTGGTAAAATGGCATCTCCTTTGCCAAAAAATGCCACCAGAATGCCCTATAAACACACATATGAAACTTCATTTAATGCTTGGCCTTCTTGAAGTAGGAGGGCCCATGGCTCTATGGTAAAGCATCTGCTTGGCATGCAGAAGGCCCCTGACATCTCCAGTTGAAAAGACCGGATGATGTGAAAGACCTCTGCCTGAGACCCTGAGAGCTGCTGTTGGTCTGAGCAGACAGCGTGATGTGTATGTGTGATGTACGTATAGACAGAAAAGTGACTTTGTGGACCTTGTTTGGCTTGCAGTGACAAATATAACCATATATCTGGGCGCAGAATGGGGGCCACTGGGGGTGTGGGGGGAGGTATTTCTGAATTTCCTGCATTGTGCAGGGGGTTGGACAAGATGACCCTGGAGGTCCATGCCAACTCTATGATTCTATAGTTCTATCTACAGAAGCTCTCAGACCAAGGACTTCAGATACAGGCCTAGTCATCACTGAAGTTTTGAATTTGTGACTGGGTTTTGCTGCTTCAGACAGTGGCAGCTCCCTGTCAGGTGTAGTGGTTAAGTGTGCGGTTCGGTGTAGTGGTTAAGTGCGTGGACTCTAATCTGGGAGAACCGGGTTTGATTCCCCACTCCTCCACTTGCAGCTGGCTGGATGACCTTGGGCAAGCCATAGTTCTGATAAGAGCTGTTCTTGAAAAAGAGAAGTTTCTGTCAAGAGCTCTCTCAGCCCCACCTACCTCACAGGGTGTCTGTTGTGGGGAGGGGAAGGGAAAGCAGTTTGTAAGCCACTCTGAGACACCTTTGGGTAGTGAAGGGTGGGATATAAATCCAATCTCTTCTTCTCTTCTTCCTTGTATGCTCCTTTGTACCGAAATGATTGGTAGGTACAGAAATCCAATATGGCAGGGAGAAAGCTAGGCTAAAACCCTTCCCCTTGAGGTGTGGGTGTTTACAAAGAGAGAGAGTTACAAAGGAGCACTCCATCGCACAAATCCCCACCAGCAATCTGAAGAGGTAAAGGCCAGACAGCAAGAACTTGCCCTGACTAGAAGGTATGACCAATAAATTCTGTCACAAACAGTTTGAGGCAATGTAAGATATTGATACCAGAGGTTCACTTCCTGTAGCAGGGAAGAAAGATGACCCCAACAAGCTGAAACACAGCCTTGGTAACACTGAACTTCAACCAAACGGATAATTTGTGATCATTTGCAACGGGCAGGCGGACAGGCAGAAAGATCTCTGTAGTAAGTCCCTCAGTTCATAAAATCTTTATAGTTGTTTTTCCCTCCTAACTGGCTGATGAAAACCCTGCCTTGGACCATCTGCCTCCATAAGAGCCATTATCAGAATACGGGCATATTCTGCAGTTCCGAGCCCTTGTGTTTTAAAACCAACAGAAGGAAGAAGACAGAACCACACAGACTTCATTGCTTTACCATGAAGTAAAGGGAAGACCGTCTGTACAACTGCTTTGCAAAAAAAAACCACACAAAAAAAACCACCCACACCCACAAAATGCCACCCCCCCCATGAAGACAAAACAAACATCCAATTTCTAAAGTGAGGGAAAGTTCTAATTGACACAGTCTGGTGTGACCTCAGGGCCAAGCCAGACGTGACAGGGAACACAGATTTCCCCTCCAACCTCTGAAAAGCATATTGTGCTCACCCACGACTTAGGTTTGGGAAGCCCAAGAAGAGAAGAACGGGTTTAACCCTTCAACCCCTACTTTGTTTTGCTAGCTGAAACTAAGACCCCCACAGTATTTTCAAAATTTTAAAGAGATGGAAAGATGGCTATTTTAAAAAAACACAGGTTATCAGTGCCGGGAGCTGTTTTGATTAGCCAAATTTGAGTGGGACTTGAAGGATTAAATCCCCTCTTCCCCAGCTGTTCAGCCCAGATTCAAACTACAGTTGTGTGCACACATAAGTTACTTAAAAAAAACCTCTAATAAATAATAATAATGGGTTTCAATTAAGGTCAGGAAGGCACCGGCTGGATCTTAGGATAAACCTTTTGACAGTCAGATTTTTCCAGAAGTGGAATCAGCTGCCTCAGGAGGTGGTGAGCTCCCCCTCCCTGGCAGTCTTGAAACAGCGGCTGGACAAACACTTTGTCAGGGATGCTGTAGGCTGATCTTGCACTGAGCAGGGGATTGGACCAGATGGCCTGTCTGGGCCCTCCCAACTCTGTGATTCTACGATTCTCTGCTCTGTACCATGGGCTTCAGAAAATTATATTTCCTCACCGCATTTTATCTTCACAACTGTTAGGCAAAGCGGTTATCTATCATTGGTACATTTCATTCCCCCCCCTAATTGTCCAGTAGGGAATAGGCTGTGTCCCCACTCTCCCAGTCTTATGCTATAGTGCGCACAGCTAGATCCATATCCTTGGCTGGTACAGGGAAGAATCTTTTCTGGGGGAGACATCCTCAGGGCCGGCCGACATACATCATGATGTCATTGTAATGACCCCCATCAGGATGAGGAGTGGGGGAGAGCTGTGCAGAGATGGGCCCTCTTAGTGTGTACAGTCTGCACTCCGTGTTATCACTTGCCAGGGGTCAGCTTGATGCATTTGCTCTGTAAACGCCTCCTGGCAATGCACAGGATACCCTGCTCTCTGGGTATTATTTTATTTGCCGTTGTACGGCTTTTGTAATTGAACGGTTTAACTGCAGCATCCAGTGATGACTTGCCGATGTGAACGAACCATTAGGAATGCATTACTGGAGACAGATATTTCATGTCACCCAATATGAACTCAATGTCATCGCGATCTCCGTGGGCACAGAAGCAGCAGGCTCAGGACCGGTGAGTGCCAAGTGACTTCTGAGTAGGGTGCCAACCTCCAGGTGGGGCCTGGAGATCTCCCAGAATTACAACTGAACTCCAGGAAACAGGGATCTGTTCCCCTGGAGAAAATGGCTGCTCTGGGCATTGGACTCTATGGCACTACACTTCACTGAGGTCCCTCCCCAGGCTCCACCCCACAAGTATCCAGGAACATCCCAACAACCCAGAGTTGGCAACCCTACTTCTGTGCACATACATTAAGTGACCTCAAGTTGCAACCAACCTATGGCGATCCAAGGGGCTTTCAAGGCAAGTGAGAAGTAGAAGTGGTTTGCCATTCACCTTCCACTGCAGAGTCGTCTTTGGTGGTCCCGCATCCAAGCACCTGACCTGCTTAGCTTCTGAGATCTAATGAGACTGAGCACGACCATGCTAACTTCCCTCCTGAGCCCATTCTCGATACATATAAAGTTATGCCAATAAAGGTTTGTTGTTGTTGCTGTTGTTGATACATATAAAAGGGTGTGCTTGCTATGTGGATGTTATGGTGTAGTGGTTAGGAATGCAGACTCTAATCCAGGAGAACCGGCTTTGATTCCCCACTCCTCCACATGCAGCTGCTGGTGTGACCTTGGGTCACTCACAAGTTCTTTCAGAACTGTTATCTCAAGAGCAGTTCTCGAAAGAGCTCTCTCAGTTCCACCTACCTCACAAGCAATGCTCTCTCTAAGCTGTGGAGCAAAAATTCTACTTTGTGAGCTACTGGCGATCTCTGTTGGTACACTGAATGAGTGATTTGGCTACTGCATAAATTAGTTTGCTTTGGAGCCATCCTTCCCGAGTTAAGACAAAAATCTGTGAGTCAGAGACTAAAAAACTGTAAGCTAGTTCACACTAACTCAGCTTAGAGGGAACACTGCTCACAGGGCGTCTGTTGTGGGGAGGGGAAGGGAAAGGAGATTGTAAGCTGCTCTGAGATGCCTTTGGGTAGTGAAGGGTGGGGTATAAATCCAATCTCCTCCTCCTCCTCTTCCTCTTCCTCCTCCTCTTCCTCCTCCTCATCTTCTTCTTCCTCCTCTTCTCTTCCTATAAGGTCTGCAGAAGACTGAAGGGACAGGAGTCCCCCTTGAACTTATCCAGAGTGGAGCCACAATCAGCATGACACACTTTTGAACCACATGACCTGTTCTGCCTTGTGAATATACAGACCACCATCTTAAAAGCAACTACTCACCCATTTTACTAGTAATCCAGTCCCACATTTACCCATAAAGAAGCCCTACTGATCTCACCAAGATGGACTTCCAAATAAATATGCTTAAGATTGCAACCCAAATTTTGCTACACAGTCCCCTAGAGTTCACTTGATTTGTTCTCTTGGTGGTGGTGGGGGGAGAACCCTTGTTGTAGAGGCCTTTTGAGACTGGCTCTTGCTATATTTGTCAGGGTACTATTCTTTTTTAAAAAAACAACAAGAAAACTTTCCAACGACTTTGCTGTCTTCTTCCTAAGACATAAAGGAATTCAACCTTGTGAGGACTTCTCAAACACATGGGCCTCGGCAATTAGTACAACTCCATCTCTCTTATTAGTTGCACCATAATGATCTCATGCCATACTCTATGGGTTCTTTCGAGCCGCTTTGTTTTGCTCTTGGGAAGACAGATGGCAACTTGGACAACAAAATAATTTGGGTAGGCAAATAAGAGTAAAGTGGGCTGCTTTATAAACAAGGGCAATAAAGAGTTCTCATTTTCGTTGCAGCTAATGTGAGGCAATCTTTTCCTAATTACCTTTGAAAACAATAAATGGCAATAATTTAGGAACTCGGTATGTCCCATTAGCTCAAATGAGGTGGGATTTTTTTTACTATATACTCATTTTATGGATTGTTAATTTAAATGGTGTTAAAATTGATTGATTACCTAAAAGCACATTATATATTACATATTATATATTAGCATTACAGCAGATATGCACTTTCTTTACAGGATGAGACCCGTAAAATCAAGAAAAGCCAGTAGATATTATCTGTGTATAGATGATTTTTCTTCACATACAAAGTGGGGATTTAAAGAGCCAGTGTCGTGTAGTGGTTAAGAGTGCAGACTCTAATCTGGGAGAACTGGGTTTGATTCCTCACTCCTCCACATGCAGCTGCTGGTGTGACCTTGGGTCAGTCACAAGTGCTTTCAGAGCTGTTCTCTCAAGGGCAGTTCTCTCAAGAGCTCTCTCAGCCCCACCTACCTCACAGGGTGTCTGTTGTGGGTAGGGAAGAGGAAGGGATTGTAAAGCGCTCTGAGACTCCTTCGGGTAGTGAAAGGCAGAGTATAAATTCAATCTCTTCTTCTGTTTCTGCTTCTTATTTGATTTTATTTCAACTATCCAATAGGGGTACTGAAGAGGGTCTCTTCCATGCTTTTCACTGTTGGTTTTGTAGATTCACCTCTAATGTTTACATTTTTATATGGTATATGTATGCACCGCATTTGCCATTTATATGTGCAAGTGATATGCTGGTTCATTTATAGTCAACTGGGAAAAAAATGCTTAGATTTCATGGGGAAAATCTGATGGAAGGAAATGGTCTGGATTAAAAAAGAAAAAGAACCCTGCCAGTTTCATTTGCACAACACAAAGGTGAAAGCAGAACAGGAACATTCACATCTGAACAGCAGGGATGAGAAACAGGGTTGCCAACCTCCAGTTGGTGGCCAGAGATCTCCCACTATTAAAATTGATCTCCAGGTGATAGAAACCAATTTCCCCGGAGAAAATGGCCGCTTTGGAAGGTGGACTTTGTGTCATTATACCTCATTGAAGCCCCTCCCCTCCCCAGGCTCCACCCCCAAAATATTCATGTATTTCCCAGTCCAGAGCTGGCAACCAGTTTGGTGTTGTGGTTAAGAGCAGCAGACTCTAATCTGAGAGAACCAGGTTTGATTCCTCACTCCTCCACATGCAACTGCTGGATGACCTTTGGTCAGCCACAGTTCTCACAGAGCTGTTCTCTCAAGAGCAGTCCTCAAAAGAGCTCTCTTAGCCCCATCTACCATACACGGTGTCTATTGTGGGGAGGGGAAGGGAAAGGAGATTGTAAGCCGCTCTGAGACTGAAAGTGAAGGGTGGGGTATAAATCCAGTCTCCTCTTCTTCTTCTTCTCCTCTCTGCTACAATACATCGCTGGTGGGCCCACAAGGCCTGTCTTAATCTGGTCTAGCTCTCTTTAATGCCAAGGATCTCAGGCCTAGATAATTTTCTACATTCCAGAAATCCTTCAGATTAAGTGTACAGTTCAGGAACTAAGAAACACACACTCCAAACAACAAGGAAATGGTAAGTCCCTGCACTATGTGAATAATACTGTATAGATGTGGTAGAGGAGCACCCTTGCTTACAACTCATGCTTGCTTACACCTGGCCCTCTCTCTTGAGGTTTTATGTCCCATTCTTTCCCTTGGCAACTTGGGCACCTAACATCAAACACACATAAGAATCTATTTATATATGGAAATCGACTTATGTGTAATGTCCATGAGTGGGAATGCCAGTTTGGCCAACAATACCAATTGGGACAGAGTGGGGTGGGGGGGAAAGATCTAAATAAGCAAGGCAAAATATAGTGGCACTGAATATAAAGTGAGCACATGTCAGCCAATAGAAAGTCTGTACTGCTCACATGGAGCTGAAGTCCCAAGTGGTAGTCTATAGGCAGTATAATAAAGAGAGGAAGAAAAAGTACCTGGCAGGACGGAATTCATGGCCTGGTGGGTCACCAATTGTGCAGACCCGGATAGCTTCATTACCAGCACACACACAGACATACCTTGCTGTAAAGTGCATAACGGAGCTACGCATTAGAAATCCAGTGCCATAATTTATCACAGAATCTGTAGGACTGGGGTCTTGCCACAAATTAATTAACATAAAATAGAACTCAGCACTGAGAAACCTGAAGAAAACCAAGGATTTCATTTAAAATAAGCAAGTTGCTAGTTCACACCACACCACACCACTGTAAGGGTGGGGGGGATCCCGGAAATGCATTTTTGAAGAGTTATCGGCTTTCTTCTGCAAAGATTTGTGTGTGTCTGTGTGTCCGTGCACACATGTGCCATCAGGTTGCACCTGACTTAACAGCAACCCTTCTTGGGGTTTTCAAGGCCAGAGATGAACTGAGGTGGATCGACACTGCCTCTGCGTTGCAACCCTAGACTTCCTTGGTGGCCTCCCATCCATGGACTAAACAGGGCCAACCCTGCTTAGTTTCCAAGATCTAACAAGAACAGGCTAGCTTGGGCAACCCAGGTCAGGGACTGATGTATATTAAAAACAACAACAACAAAAACACAAACACGAAAACTTCAAGGTGAACTGCCGCAAAGACAGCAATAGCTTCAAAGTGGAAGAACAAATCAGTGCCTTCGGCTTCGTTGTGGATGTCTAAGATATGGGACTGCTATATTTTAGAAAAAATTACAGATAGACTATTACAACTTGAACATAAAAACTATCGATCAACCTTTGTTGAAAAATGGTTTCCGGTCATAAGTTACATGGCACAGAATGGAATTATAGCTGATTATTTAGTTTCATCTGAAGTGTTTGTTCTATAAACACCAGATTTAGAGTATGTTTTAATTTTGATCAATAAATACTAGCTAGTTGAAGGGGGGGGACACGAACACCTTCAAGAAGCATGTAGTATCAAAAGCGTGTCCCTTATCGCACTGCCATGCTAGGAAAGGCTGCCTCCATTTAATTTTTTCTTTTCATGCAGATCTTAGAGGCAGAAATGCCAAACCAATAAACAGGAACTTTGCCCACCTGAACCCTTCTCAACTGGAAGCCTACACAGACTGAGTAAGGCATCTGCTGATGTCTTCAAATGGCTGTTTTGGCAATGATGGTTGTTAAATAAAATTCAAGCTGCTTATATTATTATTATTTTTTACTAAGATGCAACCACTAAAAGGGAAGCATTTGCTTTCAGAGATAATGATTTCCCCACCTGGGCAGATGTTGGTAAGAATGAAGACCCAATGGAAATGACGATGAAGAAGAAGAGATTGGATTTATACCCCGCCCTTGACTACCCGAAGGAGTCTCAGAGCAGTTTACAATCTCCTTTCCCTCCCCCTCCCCACAACAGACACCCTGTGAGGTAGGCGGAGGTGAGAGAACTGCTCCTGCGAGAACAGCTCTGAAAGTACTTGTGACTGACACCAGCAGCTGGATGTGGGGGAGTGGGGAATAAAACCCAGTTCTCCCAGATTAGAGTCCGCGCTTATAACCACTACACCAAACTGGCTCTCGGTGATACCACCTGACAATGGGCTGACGCCTTCTGACAATGGCATTTCCTTTCAAGAACTGATGAGCCACAGGAATGTACACTAGACGCTAATTTCTACTTTCCAGAGAGTGACCGTTATAGAGAATGCAAATGTCCTTAATTGTCATTTCTGAGTTAAAACCGCAGTTTTGCAAGTGGGCATGGAAATATCCCAAATAAAACACAGGTTTCGTGTACGCACCATGAATCCGGGGTGGGGTGGGGGGATGGCAACTGTTTTTATTTGATCTTTTACTGCTATTCAGTTGCAGGATTTTTATCTTTTATTTTATGTTCTAATAACACCCTGGAAATAACTGCTGAAAGAGGGCCTGTAAATCTTATAAATAAACAGGGATAAAATAAAAATCGCTGTACTGAGTGTTGGATAAAGTAGGCACTCAACACTATAAGCACCATCCAGCTGGCCTGCACTTAGCACAGGGGCGTACGCCTCGGGGCTCCATCTCCGATTCCTGCAGTGGGTGAAGATTACACCAGGAGTGGCTGGAAAAAGCTGTCCTAGGACTTCTTTTGGATATCAACCCGGTTACCGTTGCCAAGGCAATCAGACACCAAGAATATAGGGAGTCCACAATGCCAAGGGAGAAGGAAGCACTGTAGCCCTATTGGCATGGTGACGGATCGCAATGTGAAAACACGCAAGTGTGATAACTGCTATAAAGCTGATTTAATAAGTGTGTGCATTTGGATAGTTCTAATCAGAACCAGTGGACACAAATTTCCTGTTCCAGTTTTGCACCGGAAATAACCCGAAATTAAGCCAGGCACTCACACAATTTCAGTATTGAAATTTATCCCCAGAAACCTGTGGTTATGTCAGCTGTTTTCAGTTAACACTGGTGCCTGAGTACGACAGCTGGAGCTACACCCACAGTTCTCAGTGGATGGGTAGAAGTGGACAAGTCCAGGTCCAGATGTCAGGTCTGCTCTCCTTTGAAAACAATAGAATAACCCAGGCTAGCCCGATCTCATCAGATCTTGGAAGCTAAGCAGGGTCGGCCCTGCTAAGTATTTGGATGGGAGACCAGCAAGGAAGTCCAGGGTCGCTTGTCTTGAAAACCCTATGGGATCACCATAAATCAGCTGCAACTGGACAGTACTTTCCACCAAACCTTCTACTGATACCCAATATTCCTGAACATCCCCCCCCCAAAAAAAAATTAACTGAAACACTTTTCAGAAATAATATTCATACTCGAAAATGTCATCAAAACAATAACTGTGCCCATTATGAAATAAAGCAATTTAAAAAAAAATTAAAGTGCACAGATTTTCTTGAGGTTCTGCAAGGAAAAGACCAATAGGGTACAGTAAAGTGAAAGAGGAGGATTGTTCTTCATTTAACCCCTTCCACTCCAATGCTGCAGGGTCAAAGGTCAATCTGAGACAACTGGGAAGACAAAAAGAAAAAAACTTGAGGAAAGGGCATTTGGTAACTCAACTGATGCTCAGAGAACGTAAGAGGTGCCGTTCTGGATCCTGTGGTCCGTCTTAGTCCAGCAGTCCATTTCACACACTGGTTAACCAGTCAACTTGGAGGGCCATAAACACGACAAAGACGTCAAGGCCTTCTTCCCCTGATGCTGCCTCCTAGTAATGGCAACCAGAGGTTTACTACCTCTGGATGTGTTGATCTCCTTCAGTCATCCTTGCTAGTAGCCATGGAAGGACCTCCTTCATGAATACATCTAGAGAATACCTCACGCTACAAACAACCTTCCTGTGACACAAATGCAGAATAACCACTGGGGGAAATGGTGAAAATTGTCCTGAACTTGCAACTCCAGTGTTCAGTTAGCTGGGGTTATTTACTGATTTTTTTATGCCCCATTCCCCCCCATGGGACCCAAATACAGTTACAATACCATTCTCCCCTCCAGCACTTTAGCTCCATAACAACAACCCTTTGAGGTAGGTTAGGTTGAAAGAGAGAGTGTGACTGGTCCAAGGTCACCCAGCAACCTTCCACGGCAAAGCAGGGATTCCAACCTGTAGGGTTGCCAGACTCCAGGTAGTAACCATACAAAAATGGAAATACAGCAAATACAGTTGAGCAAACAAATAACCAGAATAATCTGTTATGCTGTGCAAACCACACTCGAGACTTCTGTCTTCTTATAGAGTTCTACTTAGAACTATGAATAATACACACAACAAATGGTTTTGCCACCATGCATAAATGACATCTGCACCAGCTGAATAAGTGACCTGCCAGTCCTTCGAAGTACAAGTCTCTCTTTAGAATGATGCAGTCACTGGCTCATGATGCAGAGAAGAAGAAGAAGAAGAAGAAGAAGAAGAAGAAGAAGAAGAAGAAGAAGAAGAAGAAGAGGAGGAGGAGGAGGAGGAGGAGGAGGAGGAGGAGGAGGAGGAGATTGGATTTATACTCCGCCCTTCACTAGCCAAGGGAATCTCAGAGTGGCTTACAAACACCTTTCCCTTCCCTTCCCCACAACAGACACCCTGTGAGGTCGGTGGGGCTGAGAGAGCTCTTGACAGAAACTGCTCTTTTTTCAAGAACAGCTCTTATCAGAACTATGGCTTGCCCAAGGTCATCCAGCCAGGTGTAAGTGGAGAAGTGGGGAATCAAACCCGGTTCTCCCAAATTAGAGTCCGCACACTTAACCACTACACCAAACTGGCTCTCAGTCTCAGATGTTTCCAACAGCAAACACACAGTACCCTTTGAGGCAGGTTAAACTGAAAGAGAGAGAGTGACTGGCCCAAGGTCACCCAGGAAGCTTTCATGGCAAAGCAGGGATTCCAACCTGTAGGGTTGCCAGACTCTAGGTAGTGGCTGGAAATCTCCCACTATTACGACTGATCCCCAGCCGACAGAGATCAGTTCCCCTGGAGAAAATGACCACTATGGAAGGTGGACTCTATGGCATTGTACTCCACTGAAGTCCTTCCCCTCCCAAAAACACGCCTTCCTCAGGCTCCACCCCCAAAATCTCCAGGTATTTCCCAGCCTGGAGCTGGCAACCCTATGTATCTCCCAGATTCTAGTCTGACACTCTGGCTGCTACCCATGGGATGATGACTGAAGGACGAGAACGAGAAGGTTTTAAGTCCTTCTACTTCAGCGTGGCAACGCAGAATCCTGGACTTCCGGAAAAAAACCCTTGTGAATAAGCCTGAACTGAAGATACAGGCCTCGAGATGGCATCGCTGCAAGGCCTGTTGTGGGTTGGTTTTCAGTTTCCTCCATTAAAACCCTCCTGCCAAATGAGGACAAAATAAAAGAAACGTACCCCACCCTTAAAAATCCGCCCCCAAACATAAGAGTAGCATTATTTTTGCTGTCGTTTTGCAACTTCTTCCCATCTGTTTGTGTTGTTTCATCTTTTCCATCTGCTTCTGTTTTGAGGCCTATGCTTCTGTGCACCGAAACAGAAAAGTAATTTGCATGGGGGGGGGGGAGGAAAGAATTCTAACCTTCTTGCATTATTGGCTGTGCTTGAACTCTCCAGAAAGAAAGCAAACGGCGGTCCCTCAAGAATTCCAACATCCGCTGTAATTCCACTAGATTTCAATTAGCAGCATGCAGACGCAAGGCAAAATAAATTGATTTAGCATCTTCTTCGTTTTGCCGCCAGGGCCTAAATGGGAGGGTGGAAGGGTTCTCTCTGCTTCCCCCCCACACACACACCCCGGCCTATTGTACACCGTCTGCAAATATTAGTTACCATAACCGACTATCACGTAAATCAAATAATGGACCCTCTCCCATAATCACTTCGGCAGCTGCAATGGCATGTTTCAATGGTTATCCACTGGAACTCATTAAGAAAGCATTATGTATAGTAAATTAAAATGCAGAGTCTATGATCCGCAGACAAAAGGATGACAAAGCTTATCATATGTATGCCATGGACTTCGCATTAACAGAGCTTGAAACGGCATTGTCCTTTTAGAGCAGGTCATTTGCGCCGTAGGATATTTCTGTTTCGTAATGAGTGGGCCAGGACAGACAATACGCCTCTAACTGTATAGAAGTGCTTCCAAAGAAGATGTGTATCAGTTATGATCTATGCCCATGCAGGAAGGCAGTTAGCAAAGGAACTGTCTTTAGAAGGCCTGCATTTGACTGTTAAACTACTATTCTCTTCAAGCTAACACTAAATTACTCATCTTTAAACACATATTTTGTACCCTTAAAGTGTAGTCCTGAATAGAGCTAACCTTTCTAAGCTCATTAACATCAATCGACTTAGAAGGATGTACCTCTGCTTTGGACTGTACTCTTAATTTGGAAAACTATATATTCTTGTGTTGTTGAAAATGCTTATTATAACTTTGAAGCAAAGAGGGGGGCTGCTGCTCAGTGACAGAGGGCATACTTTATGTGCAGAATACCATATGTCAGTTCATTGGTATCAAGTTAAAAACCTTTCAGTGCTTGAGACTCAGAAGTAAACACTGTCAGTCGGAGTGGATAAAACTGACCTAGATGGGACAATGGTCTTAGTTAGTACAGGACAATGTGGTATGTCTGTGCCCAAAGCACAACAGAGAGAATTATGTCATGGACAGAATGCCCGTGGTATCCAGACTTAATTCTACTATTGTTCACTTAGAGGAAAAAAAATATGGTAGAGGCACCCCCAGACATTCCAGTGGAAAATTTAGGGGGAAGAGATGCATTTATGAACGCTACCCCATATGGAAATGTTGTTGTACATAGAAAACTAGCAAAGAAAAAACACACACACACTACAGGCGAGAACATTTCTCCCTGATGTGTTAGCTTTCCACAAGCAGGGCTATTTTTGGGCAGGAACGCACAGGAACGAAGTTCCGGCTGGCTCCTCAGCTGGCCACGCCCAGCAGGAACTCATTAGCATAATAGGGCACAGCCAACAGTAGAAAATCATTAGGATTGGCTACATGAGGGGTGTGTGGCCTAACATGCAAAGGAGTTCCTGTCAGAAAAAAATCCCCGGGTTTTGTCAACAAACAAGGTCAACAGAATAAGAAGCAAAAAGAGGGTGTGGCTGGATGACCACACTTTTAGTAACATGGGGGGTGGCCTAATAGGCTAATGAGTTTCTGCTGTTGGGTGTGGCCTATTATGCTAATGAGTTGCTCCTGGGCTTTTTCTACAAATAAAGCCCTGTCCACAAGAATAGCAGGCTTGACACAAGCACCCATGCCATGTCATGCCTACGGAAGTGGCACAGTCCCACAACAGCTACACCACATCTTCTACATCACCAGTGTCTATATGCATGCTGTGATTTCAAGCACCACAAACGATCCATGTTGCTAGCAGACAGCAGGGAGAACACCAGATGGGGCCCTGAGACTATCATGGTAGAACTCTGGACTGGGGGCCAAATTCATATCCTACCCACGTAAAGGCCACAGCCATATTAGTCACACCAGTTCTGATGCAGACTAGCAGTAGAGCTTACAACTGGCTTCTAAAAATGGTGCAACCCTAATGTTGGTTGAAGGAGGAGACTTTGCAGTGTTCCTCCGATGCACCAGACTACTCTGGCCTTCTATTCCTTTCCTGGTCTCCAGCCTCCCTGTCTCCAGTTCATCTCCAGCCTTCCAAAGTATCTTATTTACAGAATGGCCACTGCTAAAGTATTCACTGGCATGAGTCAACATTGGGAGACCAGTGCCAACAACAGAACAACTTAATTGCAAGGGAAGGATATACATATTTTGATTAGTAAATGCAAAAAGAGAGAGAAAGAAACGCAGAGAAGCTGAAGTTGGGAAAAGCAGCCAGCATGGTGTAGTGGTTAAGAGCGGCGGCCTCTAATCTGGAGGACCAGGTTTGAGTCTGTTGGGTTAGTTAAGGTAGCAGAGCAAAGAGGCAAGCAGCACACATGTGTATTCGTTTTAAAAAGTAATGCTTACTGATTACTTATAAGGAAAAGGAAATGGAGAGTTTAAAACAAAATAGCATCCTGGCTAGCTGTTCTAACCTACATCTTCTCTAAGTAACTGTTACCTCGTGTCTGAGCCCCACCTGAGAGTCAGAACAAAGAGCAGTAAAACTTTCTAAGCCTCCACCCCGGGGACATCTTCAGATCTATTGATCAGCCAACAGACAATGCCAATACCTTCTCATTATGCGTATTGTCACCTAGACTCTGGCGGGCAAGACGTGCAGGCTACTCTATTTGTCCGAAGGCTGTCTGACTAGGAAATTAGCATGCATTAAGTAAACACATTAATTCTTTCATGACTTCAGGAAAGGAACTTGCTCATATCTCAACATATTCCCCACTCCTCCACTTGAAGCCTGCTGGGTGACCTTGGGCCAGTCACAGTTCTCTCAGAACTCTCTCAGCCCCACCTGCCTCACAGGGTGTCTGTTGTGAGGATAGGAAGGGAAGGCGACTGTAAGCCGCTTTAAGACACATGGGGCCTGCTTGGTGACCTTGGGCCAGTCACAGGTCTCTCAGAACTCTCTCAGCCTCACTTGCCTCACAAGGTGCTTGTTGTGGGGAGAGGAAGGGAAAGGCAATTGTAAGCTGCTTTGAGACACATGGGGTCTGTTGGGTGACCTTGGGCCAGTCCCAGTTCTCTCAGAACTCCCTCAGGCCCACCTGCCTCACAAGGGGCCTGTTGTGGGGAGGGGAAGGTGATTGTAAGCCGCTCTGAGACACATGAAGCCTGCTGGGTATCCTTGGGCCAGTCATGGTTCGCTCAGAACTCTCTCAGGCCCACCTGCCTCACAAGGTTCCCGCTATGGGGACAGGAAAGGAAGGCAATTGTAAGCCACTCTGAGACTCGTTAAGGTAGAGAAAAGTGGGGTATAAAAACCTCTTCTTCTACTACTAAGCCCTACTAAAGGCATCACTGTCCAGCCCTGAAGACAGCTTAATAATTTGGCTGGCATGTGACGGTGGTACTGCAGGCCACACAGGATACTCTCTGGTAGGATTGATAAGGCCGCCAAGCTCTATGTCTGACAGCTCTGTTCACAGTTATGGGGCCACAGGCAGCCTGTGCGTCTGAACATGGGATTTGTTGCATAATCTGCACGAACATTTCAGAATCTAAAATCGACATAATAATGCGTCACACACGGAGTGCAGAGAACAGGCCTCTCCTTCCGAGACAGTCGCAAAAATTAACTCTGCCCAGCGGCAGTTCTGTATTAGCCCTGGACATGCTTCAAAACATGGCAATGGAAGGGATCGCTGCCATGCTTCGGCGGGTCTTTGATTTCCCTGGCGACAGCTCTCTTTGAAGACCATCACTCATTCGCTGCAAAACAAAAATGCGTCAAGGAGAGCTGCCCAGACCCAGGCAACTGTTTAATTATCTACACCCTCTTTAACAGCAGCCAGAGCTTCAATGTTTGTGCCCCTTTTCTCACCTCTTGGACAAGAAAAAGAAAATGACAAAGCACGTCTATCTCCCAATGAGCATTTCAGACAGTTCCCTAATATTAATCCGGGCTTGTATGATCTAGAAGCAGCAGATATCTAGACAGAGGTTGGAGTCGGGGAACAGGCAGGTTAACAACTGCACTTTAAAAAGAAAACAGATTGCTGAACACGTCGGAGACCCTAGAACGCCAAGGGGAAATAAGGAATTATTTTACACTGCACCCCATGATGGCCTTGTGTTCGGTGTGTTTTTATTTTTGCATTAAATCCCTCTGTCTAAAAGAGAAGTATGACAACATGGAATACCGCTATAAAAGCAACAGCAGCAAAGACATTTCAACTGGGTTACCCGAAGACATCATGTGCAAGTGCATCCGCATGGTGTAGGGGTTAGCCTTTGGGGCTAGGAGCCAGGAAACCTGGCTTATCATCCAGCCATGAAGCTCATTGGGTAAACCCCCCTTTTTCAACCGAACCTATCTCACAGGGTTGCTGCGATAACAAATGGGGGACCACAGAGGAAGATCATGAGCAGTGTCTTGAGGTCCTTGAAATGTGATTAGATAGATAGATAGATAGATAGATAGATAGAGATGGTATTTTTAATATGTGCATGTGTGTGTGGCCCCCCCTACTGGGGGCCTGGAGGATATTCAGATAGGTGGCTGAATAAAGCCTGCCCTTGCCTCCTGGCTGCTGGTATACCAAGGAGGTCTCCCATCCAAGCACCTAGCTTCCAAGATCGGACGAGGTCTATCCAGGTCAGGGCAGATCAAAACATATTGACAAATAGAAAAGCAAACAATAACAATCAGAACACATAAAAATACCACATGACCCCCACACTGCCCGTTTTGGGTGCCTCCTGACCTGGCTG
Source organism: Gekko gecko (assembly GCA_029375565.1). NCBI lineage: Eukaryota > Metazoa > Chordata > Lepidosauria > Squamata > Gekkonidae > Gekko > Gekko gecko. Next base: position 20,702,987 of record JAPDNY010000004.1, on the reverse strand, counting down.
CTCGCTGTGTTGGGTTTCTCTCAGCCAAGGTGAGTTGTCCCTGCATGTCCATGGTTGGTCCCATCACTGGACCGTAATATATCAAACACAACCATGAAACTACCCTAATATTAAAGTCAGATCATTGTTCTGTCAAGGTGGGCTCTGACAGGCATTACTTCCCGAGGTCTCGAGGTAGAGGTCTTTCAGCTCAACTATTACCCGGTTCTTTCCCAAGATGGAACCTGGGACCACAGATGCTCTGCTACTGAGCTGTGGACTCTTCCATGAATTCCAGCAGAAGCATCGTGAGGGAGAGAGCCAAACCAACCACTGGGATTCCCTGATAAAGCTGGAGCTATAACCAACAAGCAAGAGGGAAATCACAGAAATAATGGCATTGACTTATTACAGTTCCGCTGGGCCTGTAAAACAGAGATGTTCCGTCAGGCCTTTGGTTGAGACGGTGGACGCCCAACCATCTGGCCTCCCTTGCTGAAAACTGCCCTGTTATAGCTGCCCATTCCATCTTTGTTCTGCCATCCAGTTGGCATTGCTGGAACTATGGCCAGTTTGGTGTAGTGGTTAAGTGTGCGGACTCTAATCTGGGAGAACCGGGTTTGATTCCCCACTCCTCCACTTGTAGCTGCTGGATGACCTTGGGCAAGCCATAGTTCTGTCAGAGCTGTTCTCTCAAGAACACTTCTGTCAGAGCTCTCTCAGCCCCACCTACCTCATGGGGTGTCCGCTGTGGGGAGGGGAAGGGAAAGGAGTTTGTAAGCTGCTCTGAGACTCCAAATGAAGGGCGGGGTATATATCCAATCTCTTCTCTTCTTCTATATAAATAAATGTATTGGTGTGCCTTCTTTTAATGTTTTACCTAATTTATTGTACTGTTATAATTGGTTTTAATGGTTTTGTCATTTCTTTGTTGTTAGCCGCCCTGAGCCCAATTGCAGGGTGGGTGGGATAGAAATTGAACAAAATAAATTAATTAAATTGTTCTGAAACCTCAATCCCAGGCCTAAGGAATGAAAAGTGGGCCGGGGTTTAGCGCCAGAGATAACATCAGCTCAACTAGGGTTGCCCACGCATTATTCAGAGAGGTGAATGAGAAAATACATATTCTGGTTTCCTTTTTGAATGTTAGGGTGGAGTGTGTCTCTGACTTTAATGTGGAACAAAAAAACCCCCCCTGGGCCTCAAAAGTTTGGGAAGTGCTGGTCTCTACGCCGCTTGCATGCTAATCTCTAGGCAGACATTTTGCCAGGTTTGAAGCAGTCCTCAGAAGTGCAGTTAACACATTTTCCCTCAGAATCAGAGACTGTTCTTTCTACACTGTGGGCTCCTCCTAACTTGATCGGAAGAGACGGGCTTTGTGAAACCTCTGGATGAAACCATCAGCAGCAGGAGATCTGCCAAAAAAGAGAAATCGAAAAGAGGGGGGGAGGGGGAGAGTATAAGCTCTTACTGATACTTTGCCTGAATTTATTGTACTGGCTTTGTAGACAAAAGGAAAGTGGGGGGGGGACCCCCTCACTCGGTTCCTCCCAGACTCTGTGGAGCTCCAAATGACAGTTGCCAAAACCCTGAATACTATCAAAGCCTTGCGGAGAGTCAGTCTTCTGGAAAGTACTGATAGGTTTTAACAGAATGCATTACAGCCTGTCAGGGAAAATTACTCAAGGAAACTAGAGGAGTCCACAGTCAAACCTTATTGGCCGTTTAAACCAATTAGGTATTTTTTGATCTTTTCAGACCCTCGAACGGCACTGCTCTCGGTTGGCCTAATTGGTCCTTCTTTCTTCCTTTGCTCTTATTTCTCTCTTTCATTCCACTGAAGTGCGAGGACTCAAATGACACAGCTGCTACTCAGTTTTTACATCTGTTCGGGTCCAAAAAACACTGGGAGACCCACAAGTGCACCTCCCCAGAGGACTGAGAAAACAGAACTATCGGCAACACAGTCCATTAGGGGATCCATACAAAACCCATTTCAGCAGCTGCCCCTGTTCCCTTGAAATCCCTACCTTTTGTGTTTGGTGCTGGTTTGTAAAAACACCTTTAATTCCAGAAGGTTTTGTTTTGTTTTTTAAAAAAGAAAAACTGTTCTCAAAAAAGACTTGATTCAATAGTTTAAGGTTTTATTGTATTGTTACATATTTTTAAAGTAAGTTGAATTGGAAAAGGAACTTACAAATTTAAAATGGAAAAGGAACTTACAAATATCACCAAAAAACCCGCATTAATAAATAAATTATTTGGATTGGCGCTGCAATGGGTGAGAGGGAAAAGGATTTAACTCTTCCAATATGAATTTTATAGATATCAATCAATTTATTTTGGCTCACATGACCAATGGTCTCAAGCACATCCACAGAATACAACAAACACGTAAAATACCAATGCAAGAGTTTAAAACTGTTAACATTTCAAATCCAATTAAAATATAAACTATTTAAAAGGTTTAAAATATAAAACTATAAGACATTTCAGTGATTAAATTGAAAAAATTGAGACCATTGGTCATGTAAGCCAAAATAAATTGATTGATATATAAAGCTGCCTTCTACTTAGTCTGACCCGACCAGTTCAGCATTGTCTCTCCAGGGTCTTAGGCAGAGAAAGTTATTTTTCCTTAATAGCAGCTAGGTAGAGTCAGCGTGGCATAGTGGTGCAGCGGTTTTGATGGACTAGGATCTGGAAGACCTGAGTTCGAATCCCCACTCGTGCCATGGAAGCTTGCTGGGTGACCTTGTCTAGTCACAAAATCTCAACCTAACCTACCTCACAGGGTTGTTGTGAATATACAATAAAGGTGAGGAGAATGATGTAAGCCGCTTTGGATTCCCATTGGGGAGAAAAGCAGGGGTACAAATGAATTGAAATGAATAATAAACAGGATATTCTTGAAAAGGATTTACTCCACCTCTCAGCTACAAGTTTCTCAAAATGAAACCTTCTGATCTCCCCATGCAACAGAAAATGACAGGCAATCCCCCACCCCCAGGGAAATCCGCCATCCATTCATCCATCCATATAGCCAAGCCATCTGCATGGGGACACTGGGAACAGGAGGCAATCTGTAGACCCTGCCCTCAGTTCCAAATTCTGGATAATTTGAGGAGCAGGAGGAAAAATGGAGGGGAGGAGCACTGATGCTCTAGGAATCTCCCCAATCTCTAAAGATGCCAGTCCCCATCCCTGGAAGTGACTTCACATCCTCAATGACACTCAAGGAATTTCCTGTCTCTGTGGTATGGTTTTTACCACAGAGACTGAGGCAGTTCCTAGAGTGCCACCCGGAAGTGATGTTGCATCTCCCTGAAACTCCAGCCTCCCAGGGGACTCCCCAATCCCCCAGCATTTGCAGGTGCTGGGCTGGCAACCTTAGTACCATTTCAGAGTGGATCAGGTGTCTAGTGCTTTCCCACACTGAAAACAGCATTTCCTGCATGCACCGAACTGGGCCTGATTTCAGTGTGGAGCCGGGTATGTATGAAAAACTATCCATGCTGTGTCTTGCACACTCAGCTCTTCCTTGAAACCGGGCTGGCTTGGTGGCTTGAGCAGTTGCCCTGCCAGCGATCTGCGGCTTAGGCAGATGCCCCGCCTAGCCTTGTCTAGTTTAAAATGTTTGTTTGTTTTAAGGTGGTGGGGCTTTATTTTATTTTAATGCTATCTGCATGTTGCCTCTACACAGATACGTCTGCCAGGCAGTTCAAAAAAGGATCAAACAACTCACAACCAGGGGGGAAAAAATCTAATCCATGATCAGAAAAAAACTATAGAAATATTTTCAAATCACATTTGGATTTGATATATGGCACCATTGCTCTCTTGAAGTAGTTGAAGGGCTGTCACTTAGAGGAGGGCAGGGAGCTGTTCCTGTTGGCAGCAGAGGAGAGGACTCCCAATCATGGGTTTGAATTAAGGGTGGGAAGGTACCGGCTGGATCTTAGGGAAAACTTTTTTACAGTAAGCATTGTGTCATAGTGGATTCAGCTGCCTAGGGAGGACGTGAGCTGCCCCTCACTGGCAGTCTTTCAACAGTGGCTGGACAAACCCTTGTCAGGGATGCTCTAGGCCAGGGGTGTCACATCTGGCCCCCACAGGAGTTGTATCAGGCCCAAAAGCAACTGGGTGCCATCTGCTTACTTCTCCTTGGGAAGAAAGAGAGGGGGAGGAAAAGAGAGAGCTTGCTTTGCCAGGCTCTCTCAGTCACACAGCAGAACTAAAGAGCAAAGCCTCTCTTCCCTCCATTGGCTGAGACTCCTCCCTCTCCTTTGTCTCCTGGGCTTGCTTTGCCCAGTTCCCTCAATCACAGGGGAGAAATACAAAGAAAGTTTTATTCAAGGTGTGAGTTTTTAGCATCTTCTCTCTTTTCTACTCTCAATCTTCCTGCTTTTTATCTCCAGTCCAGTGTATACTTTCTTCTCTGTCTGGACCCAATAGCATAGGCTTTCTTTTGTTTCTTTCTCTTTACAACCAGACGGTCTCATTTATGTCAGATCCGGCCCTCATAACAAATGAGTTTGACAGCCCTGCTGTAGGCTGATCCTGCACTGAGTCCAGGGGGTTGGACTAGATGGCCTCTATGGCCCCTTCCCACTCTGATTCTATGATTCTCTCATCACAATATGTTTTAACATCTGAAATGTTCTTATGCTGGATCTCCGTAAAACACCAATTTTCCAAGAGTGGCTACAAGCAGAATTTTTTAAGGGATATATATTCATTTTTAAGATACTGTTACAGCAGATGGTTGAGCATTCCTTTGGTAAGGCTCATGACCGGCTTATAAGGCGAGACAATCAGCTGATGTCTCATCAAAGGAAGGTAACGACAGGAGATGATCTCCTGATAAGCGAATCTCTCTCTTGAGCTTTGGAAATGTGATGCCCATCAAGCCTTGGAGAACACCTTAGGGAATAGGGCAGTAAAACAGCAAGAGGCCACACTGCAGTCTGAAATGAGAAAGTCAAAGGACTGGGGGGGGGGATTTTTATTCGCAGCTGGCTAGAAATAAGGGTTGCCAATAAAAATCCCCCCACTCTTTTTATTTGCAGCTGGCAAGAAATAAGGGTAGGGCCGCGGTGGCTCAGAGGTTAAGACAATGAGCTGCAGACCAGAAGGTCTGTAATCTGGCAGTTTGAGACCCTACTGCCACGTGAATAAGTGAGCACCCGTCTCTGGCCCCAGCTCCTGCCAGCCTAGCAGTCTGGAAGCAAGAAAGTGCAAGTAGATAAATAGGTACCGCTCCAGTCGGAAGGTAACAGTGTTCTGTGTGCCTCAACATTGAGTCATGCTGGCCGCACGACCACAAGAGCATCTTCGGACAGCGCTGGCTCTTTGGCTTGGAAATGGAGATGAGCACCGCCCCCTAGAGTCAGATTCAACTAGCTTCCAGGTAAACCTTTACCTTAGAAATAAGGGTACAGAATTACTGGTGAAGGATGCTCTAGAAATGGCTCTCTGGGAACCTGCTGCCTGTACAAGGCGTCTCCATTCGATTCCACCATGCACTGCAAGTATACTGCAGATCAAGCAGACATTATAAAGATCCCAAGAATCTCCAGTGCTATGTATCATCCAGAAGGAAACCAAACCTTGTTAGCATAGCCTCTGGAACTTACCACCACTTGAAAAAGCAGGGAGCACAGAAAACAGCACTGAGACCTTAAACAACCCAATAACCAGGTTTTTTTTTAAAAAAAACACATAACTTTTGATACTGTACCCACAATATATCATCACTCTTTCCTAGTTTCCAAAAATATCCAGCTTTCTGTTTATTTTAAAACATGACTGAAGAGAGGACAAAGAAGCACTTACAGGAAAGTTGGCAAAACAAGCTCTTTTCAGTGGCTTTGCTTCTGTAAAAACCAGAAAGGGAACTCTTACATCATCTGGCCAGTGTCCTTGCCAGAAGAAGGCAATAGGAGAAGTAGTTCGGGAATACAAAAAGTGTCCTAAGCTCTTGCTACAAACAGAATCCGCACAATGCCAGCCCAGTGGGGCTTGACAGTTTGTTGGCCCTGAAAAAAAGCAGTGGCAGAACACAGCCAAAAAACCAAACGGGTGAATTTGACCCTTAATGTGCAGTTGATTTATTGGCTTATTTATCCAGGACAAAGGAATTGGGGTGTGTGTTTGTTTGCTTTTTATATGTGCTCATTAATTGTTAAAATAAAACCTCCATGTGAGTTAAACAGCAGAGACAGAGATCCCACACCAGTAAACAGGGCTGGCTCCAGATTTTGGGGAGGCAAGAGGCACTCCCCCCCTACACCTAAGTGCACCACCATTCTTATCCTCTTCCATTCCAACACCTCTTCACTCACATGCAACATACTTATTTGCTCTCTGGAGTTAGCAGATCTGGTGAGGAAGACTAAAGGTGGTGGGGTGTAGGGGACAGAGCATAGGGTTGCCAAACACCCCAGTCTGGGCAGGGGTTCCCTTGATTTTGGGGCCTTCAATCTGCCACCTGCCAGCTGGCCAGCAGGGGGAGTCCCACCCCCAAACAGGGACGTCACTCATCAACATCCCCAACATGATGATATCACCCGGAAGTGACGTCATTGTGTCGGGGACGTCAGAGGGTGGCACTCTAGTTTTTGGGCAAACTCTATGGTTTTGAGGGCAGAAGATCCTGACAAGCAGGCTGGAGCCCCCCGGCAGCTGGTGAGGACGTGGCAACCCTATCACAGCACTTTCTCTCCATGACTCTGCTAGGGTGTGAGATTGCTCCAGAGATTTCTGCAATTACCTCCCATTCCCGGGTCAGAAAGGCACCTAGAAAGCTACAGGGTATGGCAGCCTCGCCACCTCCCAGGAAATGAGAGATCACCCCACAAGCCTGTGCAAGAACATCTCCCAAGTACTGGCGAGAAAGTTTCCCGTGAAGGCTGAAGGCTGAAGTGCTCCGGGGAGATCTCCCAGAATGGGCCAGTGGTGGCTCACACGTCACAAGCCCCAACCCCAGCACTGCCAACAGACTCACTATGAAGACAACGGAACTGTCACAGCAACATTTAAGGCTGTTTTGTGGTGACAGGAATGTTTATGTAACTCCCGGACATTGCTGATTTTGCTCAGAACACCTCTGGGTGCCAATATTTTAGCTGAGACAACTCAGGTTTGTTTCAGGGCTCTATCCAACTATTGCCTGCTTACTCTCACAAAGTGTGACTGAAGTCTTAGTTCTGCAAACCCATCTCTGCCTTTTTGGCTTTGCAAGTTTCCTTTATTTGTTTGTTTAAATTTCTACCTTGCCTTCCCCTGCATGGTGTCTATCAAGGGTGGGGAGGAAAACTTCAGGAACTGGGTTTGTGAGGTAAAATTTGGTTTTAAAGCCATTGGAATTTTGCAGGACAGGCATGAATCTGTCCTAAGAAAGAATAACAAACAGAAAAGGCAATGGAAGAAGAAGAAGAAGAAGAAGAAGAAGAAGAAGAAGAAGAAGAAGAAGAAGAACAAGAAGAAGAAGAAGAAGAAGAAGAAGAAGAAGAAGAAGAAGAAGAAGAAGAAGAAGAAGAAGAAGAAGAAGTAGTAGTAGTAGTAGTAGTAGTAGTAGTAGTAGTTGTTTGTGGCTTGTTTATATAACTGCTAGAGACCTCAGGAGATTAAATCTCTCTCAGTATCTTTTTTTAAAAAATGCTGTTGACCATTTATTCTGCCACCAACTGAAAACACAAACACCAGAAGAAACAACAACCGATTTTACCTCAGAAATCTGATTTGTATATGCTGTAAGAGACAGTATTGTTTTGACATACAGGATGTGGTTTCTACTCTAAACTAAGAAGGAAAAAAATCCTTTATATATAAGAAAGATACACACAGGTCACAAAATACTACCCCCCCCCAAAAAAAAAGAAACCCCAGTCAAGTTTAGAAATGTCACAATGCTAACTAATGGATTGTGGAACAATGTTTGAGTCCAGTGGGACCTTTAAGACTGACAAAGTTTTATTGTCGGTATAAGCTTTCATGTGCATGCACACTACTTCAGATTGTGGTAACTGCCACCAACCACAACCCTGGTATAAGCTTTTGTGTGCATGCACACTTCTTCAGATTGTGACGAACAGCCACCAATCATGGTCAATGAACCCACTTCACTGGGACTGTATCCTGGTGTCACTTTGAGATGCCATCACCATGCTGGGATGTACAAGAACGCAGCTTGTTCCTTGCTCCCTCTCCAACATGGAGGATCCACTTGTTACCCATGAAGTGTGAATGGAGGCATGTAGGCTAAGAGAAGTCAGTCCCTCCCACACACCAAAAAACAAACGTGGGATTTTAAGCCTCCCTAGGGTCACCATAAGTCAGCTGTGACTTGATGGCACTTTCTACCACCACAGCAGAAACCAAGAATGGGACACATGAACAATTCCACTGATAAGCCGGTCAAGTGCCTGGCTAAAAATGACCTCTGAATGCAGTCACCATCTCAGTGAACCCTGTGGGCATGAGCACAGAGGGGCCTGTTCACACATACAATGAAATTTCCATATGAAACATGCTTGGCACAGACCTCAGTGTCACAAGCACACTGACCGTCACTTCATGGCAAAACTTGGCCTGGTTTGATTTAAGGCTGTTTCATATCTTCAGTGGAGCATTATCCTAGCAGCCATTCTGGTTAACAGAACTAGGGTTGCCAACCTCCAGGTCGTGCCAGGAAAATGCTTGGAATTAGAACTGATCTCCCAGCTACAGAGATCAGGTCTACTAGGGTGAAATGGCAGTTCTGTGGGATAGAGTCTGTGGCAACACAGTCCTAGCCAGACTTTCTCCCTTCCACAAACTCCACTCTCCCCCAGACTCTGCACCCAAATCTCCAGGACCCAGATGGATACAGAATTTCCCCTCCATAGAATACTGCAGAAGACAACCTTCTCTGTCCCCGTCGCTTTTCCCTCAGCGACGACATCGTCATTGTCTGTCCGCCCAGAGCTGCCACCGTGTTTAGTCACAGCTGACATTTAAATACTAACACATTGGATTCAAATGTTAGTAATTAGTCCTTCATAATATTCTGGAATGTCACAACATTTGATTTTACAATTTTCTCCCCTTGGTTTAGAAAGTGCACTGTTTCCAATTAAATCTCCAACCAATTGGAAATCACGAAGCCCTGCATATGTGTGTCCCCCCCCCCAGCCCCGGGTTAATCTGCAAATGTCTTTTGTTTTAATTTCACATGCATCTCCCTTTGAAGCACTTAATAGAAAGTATGTTTGTCATCGGAGTAATATTTGTACAGCCTAATTGCTATTTCTTGTTGTTTTATGCTACTTCAGGGTTGATTTGTATTGTCTTCATTAACAGTAAGCCTCTTTGAATACTCTTTTAAGAAAAGGCGGGTGGTGGAGGTAGCGTTATAAATAAATGAATACTAATGAAATGATAGCGTACAGCAACTCAGAGCGGCAGCTTGGGATCTTGGGCAGGCAAAATTCAGGTTCAAACCTCTGCATCGTTACGAAGCACACAGGGAGCCTTGAAGAACATACGACCTTCGATCCATGAACCCACACACTGTCAGAGTAGTGATGGCCACAGGCATAGAGGTTTCAAAAGAGGATTAGACAGATTCATAGAAGATTGGTCCAAGTTCAGGGGTAGTCAACTTCTGAATCCTGGTGCCAGGAGGCAATACCAGGGAAAGGCCTTGGCCTCTATGCCCTGTTGTTGGTCCTCCAGAGGAACTAGTTGACCACTGTGTGAGACAGGATGCTAGACTAGATAGACCACTGGGCTGATCCAGCAGGGCTCTTCTGATGCTCTTATAACCACCAGTCTAATCCGGTACGGTTTGTCTTATGTTTTTAGTCTTTAAAGTATGCTGGTCCCAAACAATATAGGGCTTCAAAGACCATCACCAGCACCTTGCATTGGGCCCAGAGATAAACTGGAAGATAGTGTAGGCGGACCAAAATTGGAGTGCTATAGTCTCTATGACCCATCCCAGTAAAAGAAACCTTGAGCACAAGCAAAGTTGAAGGGATAAGCTGTTCTTGCCTCCCCAGCATTAGCACTGTCGTTGCTCTTAAAAGTGTTGCTCTGCTGAGGGCATTGTTCTTGGTGGGGCAATCCAGCCCTTTTACCTTGACTAGGATAGCCAGCCCTTCCTGCCAGGGTATCATGCAGGGGTTGTTAAGTAACACACACACACACTGAGAGACAAACTGTGTTCTCCCTTGGAATCTTGGCAATATCCAAGCAACTCACATCCTACTTGCCACAAGGATGGTCACTACTTGGTCACACACCAATGTGACCAATAAACAGAATCAAGGATGGAGCTGTGGGAAAAGGATTGGATTCAGTTCTGTGGAATAACGCAAGCCGGAAGCCATTTGCAACAATATGTAGAGATGGGCTAAGCTACCCTCCACTCTAGAAAGAAGAAAGGTTAAAGTGCTTAGGGTTCTTTAGCTTGGAGAAACAACAGCTGAGGGGTGACATGATCGAGGTTTATAAGATTATGCATGGGATAGAGCAGGTAGAGAAAAAGGTACTTTTCTCCCTTTCTCACAATACAAGAATTTGTGGGCACTCAATTAAATTGCTGAGCGGTCGGGTTAGAACGGATAAAAGGAAGTACTTCTTCACCCAAAAAGTGATTCACACATGGAATTCACTGCCACAGGAGGTGATAGCGGCTACAAGCATGGACGGCTTCAAAAGGGAATTAGAAAAACATATGGAACAGAAGTCCATCGGTGGCTATTAGCTGCAAGGTATAGATAGGGACCCTGGGGCAGGTGATGCTCTGTGTTCTTGGTTTTTTGGGGGGGCAACAGTGGTAGGGCTTCTAATGTCCTGGCCCCACTGCTGGACCTCCTGATGGCACCTGGTATTTTTGGCCACTGTGTGACAGAGTGTTGGACTGGATGGGCCTTTGGCCTGATCCAACATTGGCTTCTCTTATGTTCTTACGTTCCAGATATTTGTGTCAACATATGACCGTTCCTCCTGATGATTATAATAACTGGCATTTCATTAAGTTCAGTAGTAGTAATGGTAGCAGCAGCAGACTAAATAGGTCAGGCTGGCCCAAGCTCATCAGGGCTTGGAAGATACCTGTCTTGCCCTGACCTAGCCACTGTCATCCATAAAACAGTTACCTCCAGGTTGGATTACTGTAATTTGCTCCACATGGGCCAGCTGACCCGGAAACACCAAGTGGTACAGAATGCAGTTGTGCGGGTCCTTACAGGGAAACAGTGCATAAGCACATATCCATCTTGTGTTGCGGGAGCTGCACTGGCTTCTGGTGGAGTACTGATCAGATTCAAGGTTTTGGCGTTGACCTTTAAGGCCCTCTACTGCCAGGGACCTATGAACCTTTGGGACCACCTCTCCTGGTATACCCTCAGAAGAGCATTGCACTCTGCAGACCAAAACCTACTGGTGGCCCCCAGCCCAAGAGATATCCGGCTGTCCTCATCCAGGACCAGGGCTTTTTCCGCTCTGGCTCCAACCTGGTAGAACTCTCTGCCAAACAACACCTGCGCCCTGTGGGACTTAGCAGAGGAAAGAAGGAAAGCTAAAGGCAACGGTGAAAAGGAAAGATTTGCCCAACTGAATGCAGATTTCCAGAGAACAGCAAGGAGAGATAAGGAGGCTTTCCTGAATGAACAATGCAAAGTAATAGAGGAAAACAATAGATTGGGAAGGACTAGAGATCTGTTCAAGAAAATTGCAGAAATCAAGGGAACGTTCCATGCAAAGCTGGCCATGATAAAGGACAAAAACGGTAGGGACCTAACAGAAGCAGAAGAGATTAGGAAAAGATGGCAAGAATACACAGAAGAACTATACAAGAAGGACCTCGATGTCCTTGACAACCACGATGGTATAATCACTGACCTCGAGCCAGACATCCTGGAAAGCGAAGTTAAATGGGCCTTTGAAAGCATTACTAACAACAAAGCTAGTGGAGGTGATGGTATCCCAGCTGAGTTATTCAAAGTCTTAAAAGAAGATGCTGTTAAAGTGCTGCACTCAATTTGCCAACAAATTTGGAAAACACAACAGTGGCCAGAGGATTGGAAAAGGTCAGTTTACATTCCAATCCCAAAGAAGGGCAATGTCAAGGAATGTTCAAACTATCGCACAATTGCACTCATTTCACACGCTAGCAAGGTCATGCTCAAAATCCTACAAGCTAGGCTCCAACAGTACGTGGATAGAGAATTGCCAGAAGTACAAGCTGGGTTTCGAAGAGGTAGAGGAACGAGAGATCAAATTGCCAACATTCGCTGGATTATGGAGAAAGCAAGAGAGTACCAGAAAAACATCTACTTCTGCTTCATTGACTATGCTAAAGCCTTTGATTGTGTGGATCACAATAAATTATGGCAGGTTCTTAAAGAGATGGGAGTACCGGACCACCTCACATGTCTCCTGAGAAACCTGTATAAGGGTCAAGAAGCAACAGTTAGAACCGGATATGGAACAACTGATTGGTTTAGCATAGGAAAAGGAGTACGACAAGGATGTATATTGTCACCTTGCTTATTTAATTTATATGCAGAGTACATAATGCAAAATGCTGGCCTGGATGAATCACAAGCTGGAGTTAAGATTGCTGGGGAAAAGATCAATAACCTCAGATATGCAGACAATACCACTCTGATGGCAGAAAGTGAAGAGGACCTAAAGAGCCTCTTGCTCAGGATGAAAGAGGAGAGCGCAAAAGTGGGCTTGAAGCTCAACATCAAAAAAACTAAGATCATGGCATCTGGGCCCATCACTCCTTGGCAAATAGAAGGGGAAGTCGTAGAAGTAGTGACAGACTTCACGTTCCTAGGATCCCAGATCACTGCAGAGGGTGACTGCAGCCATGAAATTAAAAGACGCCTGCTCCTTGGGAGGAAAGCGATGGCAAACCTAAACTGTATGATAAAAAGCAGAGACATCACCTTGCCAACAAAAGTCCGCATGGTCAAAGCAATGGTATTCCCCGTAGTAATGTATGGCTGCGAGAGTTGGACTATAAGGAAGGCCGAGCGCCGAAGAATAGATTCTTTTGAACTATGGTGCTGGAGAAGACTCTTGAGAGTCCCTTGGACTGCCAGGAGATCAAATCAGTCAATCCTAAAAGAAATCAACCCTGATTGTTCCTTGGAAGGCCAGATCCTGAAGCTGAAGCTCAAATACTTTGGCCACCAAATGAGAAGGGAGCATTCACTGGAGAAGACCCTGATGCTGGGAAAGATTGAAGGTCAAAGAAGAAGGGGACGGCAAAGGATGAGATGGTTAGACAGTGTCATCGATGCAACGAACATGAAATTGAGCAAACTTCAGCGGACAGCGGAAGACAGGAGGGCCTGGCGTAATCTGGTCCATGGGGTTGCGAAGAGTCGGACTCGACTGTGCGACTGAACAACAACAACAACAACAAAGGGCTTGCAAGGCAGAGATGTTCTGCCAGGTGTTTGGTTGAGGACAGCGACGGTTCTATCCAGGCACTCCCACGCCCTGCCCTCCCATGAGACAGCAGTGCCATCTTTAGTTAAACTGTTGGTTTTATTAGTTTTTAAGTTTTGTTTTAACTGATATTTTTGTGAGCATGCTGTACACTCTCCTGAGCCCAGTTTCTAGTGGAGGGCATTCAACAACTCTGAATGAAGAATGAATGAATGAATGAATGAATGAATGAATGAGCAGGGCTGGCCACAGTCAGTACTTGGATGGGAGAATCACAGAATCCTAGAATCACAGAGTTGGAAGGGGCCATACAGGCCATCTAGTCCAACCCCCTGTTTATGCAGGATCAGCCTAGAGCATCCCTGACAAGGGTTTGTCCAGCTGCTGCTTAAAGACTGCCAGGGAGGGAGAGAGCTCACCATCTCTCTAGGTCACTGATTCCACTGCTGAACCACTCTGACTGTCAAAAAGTTTCCCCTAAGATCCAGCTGGTATCTTCCCGCCCTTAATTTAAACCCATGATTGGGAGTCCTCTCCTGTGCTGCCAACAGGAACAGCTCCCTGCCCTCCTCTAAGTGACAGCCCTTCAGATAGTTCAAGAAAGCAATCATGTCCTTCCTCAGCCTCCTCTTCTCCAGAATAAACATCCCCAAGTCCCTCGTCCTTTCCTCATAGGACTTGGACTCCAGGCCCCCAATCATCCCCATTGCTCTCCTCTGCACCCGCTCCATTCCGTCCACATCCTTTTTGAAGTGAGGCCTTCAGAACTGCACACAAGACTCCAGGTGCGGTCTGACGAATGCAGTGTACAGCAGGACGAAGACATCTTGCGATTTGGGTGTTATGCCTCTGAGACCACCAAGGAAGTTCAGGGTTGCTATGCAGAGGCAGGCAATGGCAAACCACCTCTGTTCCTGTATTGCCTTGAAAACCCCTCAGGGGTGACCATGAGCTGGTTGTGACTTGATGCCACTTTATGACTTGGTTGTGACTTGATGCCACTAGAGCAGTGGCAGCAAAGTTGCTTGTTTTAATATTCAAGTCTATGAGACATTTTTCTGGATTCAGACATCCACTTTTTAAACGCTGCAATGCGCTTCTGGTGTGACAGTCAACACTGTTGTTTCTGGTTCCTCTCCCTGCATGCTCACTGACAGCCCAACATGCACAAGTAAACCACTCCAGAAACTACAGTGACAGCACAGAGGCTGCGATTCCGTGGCACATCATTCCTGCTTTTGTGATTCTAGTTCCTCAAACAGTAACAACTGAAAGAGGAATAAGAACAAATTATGGCAAAATGTGGGAAACCCACAGCCTAGCAAGGCGCCTACAGCCGTGCTCAGTTTGACCGTGCATGCGGATCTGTCTGCATCAGGCATTATATCTCTTCTGCATAGATGGAAGCCCTGGTTTTGCGGCCGACTGCCCCAGACAACTATCTCAGGAAAGATAAGACCACTGGAAGAAACCAATTAGGATTTATTGGTTGGCTTGACGTCTCTCCCTGGGCAACCTGTCTGCCGGAGCATTATTCCTAATTGCTCACCCTGGCTACATTTGTCTTGGGACCTAAAATTTCCTCTGCCACCCAGGAGAGAACAGTGGATCCCACTTGCTGTTAATTGTTTCCTGGTCTAGGCAGTCTGTAATACCATCCTTTCAAAATCTTTCTCGTTTCTCCTGCTCTGCTTGCCTGTCAATCCAGTCTTTCTCCACTGAGCCCTTCAGAGAATCCTGCTCTTGGGAATTAAGCATGCAAATCCTCCAGGCTGTCCACAGTGAAATATCACCCCCCCTTCCCCCTTACATTGTGAAGGAAGATCCAGACAATGCCTATCCGAACAATGCCCTGTGGCCTGAAAGCTGCACAGTGTGTTACATAAACACACACACACACACACAACAAAAACAAGCAACAACGACAAAACTGGTGATCTAGGATCAACAAAAAAATAGGAATATAGCGTTCCTAGAAAAGCTAATGCATCAGCTTAGCATTTTGGATGGGCTTGCAAATGTCTGGTTTTTCTTCTTTGCTTACGTAGATGCCATTAGTATGCTGTATAGGGTTTAAGAGAAGAACCAATAGATAAACCCCTTAAATACAGATCGATATGCATTTATTGATTGGGGCAAGAGAGATGTCAGGGTGGGAAAGAAGAATGGCTGAAGAGGATGAAACGAAGGAAGATAATTTGTTGTGCGCAAGCCACAACAGTTTTGTGAGGTTAACGCTGGGAAGGAAATCTCCCGCTGTTTATTTTGCTTTAAGATATTTCTTGCCATTTTTCATCCGCTGCTACCAGCTTATTATATTTACACACTTAAACAGTTGTAACATAATGGCTTAAGAATATAGGGGACGGAAAAGGGCAAGCAATTCAGAATAAAACAGGGCAGGAGCCATGATTCCTGTACTCTGTAAGCCACCTCGTACTTTCAGGTAATAATCATAAGAATAATAATTAAGCACGCTACTGAAATGAAGTACCAACTTTTGTTTTATATGTTGTATGCACAGGGTGCATTCCAAAGCACACTTACCTGAGAGTAGGCACCACTGAATATAGTTACTTCCAAGTAGACATGCCTAGCACTGCTCTGAGAGATTCATACGTAAGCAAGTGAATGTTTTGTACCGTATGAATGGCTTTGATTGTGCTATGCCGTCCTCTTCCAGTGCATGTGTCAAGAACTGAGTGAACTTTCCCAGAGTGAACATCAAGATAACAATTATACCTTTTCAAAGAAGTTTCATGTTTTGCAGCATTATTGTGTTTGGCCTGGGTATACATCCATCCAACCCAGCCATGTACACCTGTGGGCATGCTGGTCCCAAGCCCAGGTAAATGGGGATGGTTGGAGAAAAACCTGGCAACCTACTCTGGAAAAATTTTATGGAAAGGCGATGTCACGTAGAAGAACTCGCTAGATAAAGCAATTATGTTTGGATTGGTTAGTGGCAAAAGGAAACCGGGCCACCAAAGAACACGGTGGCTAGACGCCATAAAAGTCTACACCAGCCTGAGCATGGAATGACTCAAAGAAACTGTACAAGATCGGAAAACATGGAGAGAGCTGGCCCATAGAATTGCCAAGAGTCAGACGTGACTGAATGGCTAACAAAAACAACAACAACATATCCATCCATCCATCCCAACCTCAGTCCAGGAAGCTCTGGGTGACATGTACAGTTCCCGTCCTCCTCTATTTTGCCCTCGCAACAACTCTGTGAGGCAGAGAATGGCTTGGCCAATGCTGCCCAGTGCAGTTTCATGCCTCAATGAGGGCTCAGATCCAAGTCTCCCAGACCCTAGTGCAACTCTCCAACTACTGTGTCTCATTGGTATAACCCTATGACACACTAACAATTTGGCAGATGCACATTCTTCAGCACTCGGGTATATGTGCCTGGGATCACTGACTAGTCCTCAGTTCCCCACTGTGTAGCCACAGGCTGTGTCATTCACACCTTGGCAGGCTGTCTGCAGGACGTGATGGCATTTCCCAGCAGCGCTCTTGAGAAGTTAACAGAACAACATAAACACTGAAATATATACACTTCTGGCTACCCCTGCAAAAGGACTCCAAATTTAAACAAAACCCTATAGAAAATGGTCACAGTGTTCTCAGCTCAACATCTCTTTACCTCTTTGGATCAAGGGAGTCGTGTAAAGGAAGAGCTCTTAAGCAACTTTTTGTACCTCTGAATTGTAACCTGTGGGAAACTTATCACAACAGCGCACTTCACCTGCTCTGCTACACATCACAGGGAAAGGGGGGGATGAAAGAGACTCAGCGCTTAATTAAAGGTATACAGACAGAAAAGGAGTTCACATTTGTTGGCACCAGAACAAAATGTTGAAGATTTGCCAAAAGACTTATTTTGGGGGGTAATGGGCCCTTAGCAAAGAGGGAGGCTGGTAAGAGGCAGGATAATTTTTTAAAATCAGAATTCTTCAGCATAAGCTCTGAATTTTTATTTGCCTGCTGAACCAATGATGCTGTTCTGGAGCTCTGCTGGCGTGGCTGGAATTAAGGGGGAAACTCTTTCCAGAATTGTACATTTTAAAGAAGTCATTCTGTCTTGTTCGTTAAACAAAATTTGCATATGAATGTTATAAGCTAGCACCCCAAACCAAAGTCTAACATACAACTTCTATGTAAGGATGGGATGGCATTTCACAAGTCTGCTCTTTCAACATGAATATCCCTATTTTGATTTTTGTTCTCCGTTGAGAGAAACAAACCTAGAAGCCTTCTTTTCCATTCCAATGCTGTTTTCTTCAACCAGACTTCTCCCCATAAAAATATTTTTCTACCACTTGGGTCCCCAGCATAACTTTCCAGTGACAGAAGCAGGCCTGTAGCCAGGATGTTGTGGCTTGTGGGGCAAATCTTTTTCTTGTGGGGCTGCCGTTATTTTTATGTCAGCTCCAATCCGCCCCCAAGCCTGACCGCTGGTGGCCACCCCTCTCCCTCCACTCCTGCAAGATCCAAAGGGCCTTTCAGCATGTGGCCCACTGATCAGCTGGAGGGCCCTTTAAATCTTGCAGGAGGGAGAGAGAGGGATACGCACCATCCCCCACTTCTTCTCAAAAGCATTTTTAAGTATTCTTTAAATGCTTTTTGAGAAGAAGGGGGGCCATGGACATGGTCCACCATTCTTCTAAAAAAAAAATCTTGTGGGGCTGGCCCTTTAAGGAAGGGAGTGGAGTCCCCAGTCGCCCCACTGTAGCTATGGGCCAGAATAGAAGGGATTTCTCTCATTAGGGTAGGACTTCCTTGTGCCGTCTCTCCTACTGCAGCCCAAAATCTCCCCTCAATGCTGCTCCTTGGAGAGACTGCATGCTCAGGAACAGCATAAGGAGCAGCTGGGAAGGGGTCTGCAGTGGGAAGGGGGAAATTCCATGAAAATCTTACCCCCTTTCTGTTAGCGGAAATTTTCTGCACTACCCAACCCATAATGAATTGTGCCTTCAATTAGGTCAAATGACATACAAATGGCATTTAAACCATGCACATGCAAAAATGGCACACATATGCTGTGCATGTAATTGACAGCATAATACTGTAAAAATGGCATTGAAGTAATAAAGTAAAAGTCATTGGTGAAAATGAGGCAAACCAAAACCAATGACGACTGGCATGGAATCCAAAACAAACAAAAATGGTCTTGTCATCTTATCGTTACTCCTATGCACACATGAAACAAATACGAGGCATGCCCTTCTCCTTAGGTTTTATCGATAGCTCCAATTCAGAACATGGCCCTAGATTGTGGATCAAAAGATCTGCAAAATGGGACCACATACAGAGCGGGAGGATCGCCCCAACAATCCAGAGGACC
The DNA here is from genome assembly GCA_029375565.1 of Gekko gecko. Taxonomy (NCBI): domain Eukaryota; kingdom Metazoa; phylum Chordata; class Lepidosauria; order Squamata; family Gekkonidae; genus Gekko; species Gekko gecko. The sequence goes on along the minus strand of JAPDNY010000004.1, from coordinate 20,684,203 downwards.
CCTCCCCCAAGTTTGCAGAAAAATCTATGGGAGAAAAGTGAGGGGATCAAAACTGCTGTCATTATGGGGGTGCCTAGAAATGCTAGAATATGGTGGCAGCTAAAGCACAGAGAGAGAGAGAGAGAGAGAGAGAGAGAGAGGGAGAGAGAGAGAGAGACAGAGAGAGAGAGAGAGAGACAGAGAGACAGAGAGAGCGAGCGCTAGAAGAGAACAGGGGGAAGTTGTGGAAGGAAGAGACAGAGAGAGACAACATGTTTCCAGGGGGAAGATGGTGTTGGGAAGGAAAGTATCTCTGCCCCTATCTGTTGCTACTGTCTCTCCCCCACACCCAGTCTTCAAGACTCTTGCTATACCACCCAGCTCACGAAGTGCCTCAGGTGCTTTTACTGCCAATCAAGCCCCCATCATCTGATCCACGGTAGGAGCTACAGCTGCCTTGACTACAAAGTGCACAACAGACACTATTCCGATTGGGACACTCTCTGTCCCAGTCCTCCGGCCACCAAGAAAGAGAGAAAGTGGCAAAAATAGAGAGCAGACAGAAAGCAGAAATGGGAGGCTGGAGGTGAGCAGGAGGGGAAGAAGTGAAGGGTGGGATGTCTCCTCCCCCATGAGGTGGACCCGTGAGACTTATAAAATGTGCAGAAGGAGAAAAAGAAAAGAAGAAGATATTGGATTTATACCCCATCCTTTGCTCGGAGTCTCAGAGCGGCTTACAATCTCCTTTCCCTTCCCCTTCCCACAACAGACACTCTGTGAGGTAGGTGGGGCTGAGAGAGCTCTGATAGAAACTGCTCTTTCAAGGACAGCTCTAGTCACAACCAGAGCTTTAAGATATTTCTTCTTCTGCATAGCAACCCAATCCCCCAGAGCTTACAGAGGTCTTCTTACAGGGGCTACAGTAAGTTCTTGGAGGATTGGCTACATTAGGGGAGTGTCGCCTAATATGCAAAGGAGTTCCTGCTACAAAAAGAGCCCTGCTCATGGCCAAACTGCCAAACACATGAAATAAGTCATCCCCAATGTGGTATCCAAGCAGGCCATGGCACCAGCTAATGTGTTTGATTTAGGGAGATTTTGCCGACTGGAGAGCCCTCCTAGTTGGTAATTAGCTGTGTTGTATCAGCCCACCATAACATCTCCACTGGAAGCCCTCCTAATGGGTTTCCTGGTTCCTATTGGCTTCTTCCTCGAAGCAAAGAGCTTTCTTCCTCTTCACTGGAGAAGGAAGTGCTTCAGAAGGAAATGTCTGGCCAAGTCTGCCATTGACTGGCTATGTGGTAGAAAGGCCTCTGTACGACACAGCCTCTGAGTCCTCCTGCTTCTTACAGATAAATCAGATGTGAACTGGAGGCCTAATTATGATGACATGGGGAGGGTCCAAATTATTTTCTGAGAGAAGTTAAAACAATTACACTGGTTACACCAGGAGTAACTGGATTCCTCAAAAGGGTTACACACAACCAGAAGGAAATTTACTTAAACAAACAAACAAATTATCTGCTTCCTCTGTAGAATTACATGGAGTAGTCTTTGAAAAGGGAGGAGCTCCACGTGTGCATTAGAAGCAGTAAACAGCTCCTGGTGGTGAGCAGAGCTTCTCAAGAGGATTGCAAACATCTCTTTAAAAATAAAGAGACTAGCCCTGAGCTGGACAGCCCAGGCAAACCCGATCTCGTCAGATCTCAGAAGCTAAGCAGGGTCCACTCTGGCAACTACCTGGATGGGAGACCTCCTTGGAATACCAGCAGTCAGGAGGTGGGTGTAGGCTTTATTCAGCCACCTCTCTGAATATCCTTCAGGCCCCCCAGTAGAGGTCAGTCCCCAGAGGTTGCCATGACTTCCAGGTGCCCATATACCAGAGGTCGCCATGACTTCCAGGTGTGCACACACACACACACAAAAAAATAAAGAGACTAAATTTGCACACACAAAAGAATTCATGGGCAGATTTGCTTTCTTGACTGAAGCAAATAGACAGCATTCAAAAGGAGAGGGAGAGCTCTGTGTGTGCCAAAGAGCTCCTAAACCTGGAAGAAATTGCCGGATTGAGGTGAAAGGCTACACATCACAAATAATTTAAAGCAGTCTTATTACCCTTGATAAAAATTTTGTGCTGCAACAAGGAACGGGTGGGCTGATGGCCAGAGAGCGGAATAGAAACAGCCATTCTAAATGGGATCGCCTGTTCTGCATTATGCAATTATCTCAGCTAATGAAGACAGTCCAGAGTTATAAAAGGCATTTGACCCCTCTGTGAAATTTACCCGGCATTTGCAAAAATAAAACTTTATTTTAAAAGAACGGAATAAGCTTTGTCCTGTTCTGTAGATCCGATTGCTACCTCGAAACGACGTACAGCATCTGTCCCCACCACCAACTGCACAACATTTTTATACTTATTCTTTACATTTATGTCCTGTGTTCTTTCTATTATGAAACTCAAGGTGCTGTTCATGGGGCCCACCAGTCTCCCATGAAGCCACTGATTAAACGCAGACCTGCTTAGCCTCAGCAAAAACTATTATTTTTTTATGTTGTCGAAGGCTATTATTTTGTTGTTGTTCATCTGATTAGATTTTCACCCTGCCCTTCCTCCCAGAACCTCCCAGAAAAGTGACGCGCGCATGGTTCCTTCTGACGCAACTCCATCCTCACAACAAACCTGTGAGGTTGATTTGGCTGAGAGACAGCATCTAGTCCATGCTATATTCAAGTCTGGTAGCATCTTAGAAACCAACAAGATTTCTGAGATATAATCTTTTGAGAGTTAAAGCTCCCTTCGCACCTGACAAAAGGAACTTTGACTCTCGTAAGCTTATTTGTTGCTGTTCAGTCGCACAGTTGAGTTCGACTCTTTGCGACCCCAGGGACCACACGCCAGGCCCTCTTGTCTTCCGCTGTCCTCTGAAGTTTGCTCAATTTCATGTTTGTTGCATCAGTGACACTGTCTCGCCATCTCATCCTTTGCCATCCCCTTCTTTGACCTTCAGTCTTTCCCAGCATCAGGGTCTTCTCCAGGGAGTGCTCCCTTCTCATCTGGTGGCCAAAGTATTTGAGCTTCAACTTCAGGATCTGGCCTTCCAGGAAACAGTCAGGGTAGATTTCTTTTAGGATTGACTGATTTGATCTCCTTGAAGTCCATGGGACTCTCAAGAGTCTTCTCCAGCACCATAATTCAAAAGCATCTATTCTTCGGCGCTCGGCCTTCCTTATAGTCCAACTCTCGCAGCCATACATTACTACTGGGAATACCATTGCTTTGACCACACAGACTTTTGTTGGCAGGGTGATGTCTCTGCTTTTTATCATGCTGTTTAGGTTTGCCATCTCTTTCCTCCCCAGGAACAGGCATCTTTTAATGTCATGGCTGCAGTCACCGTCTGCAGTGATTTTGGATCCCCCCAAAATCTTGCTGATCTCTAAGGTGCTACTGGTTTCGAATCTAGCTGTTCTACTGCACACCTACACAGCTACCCTCAGAAACTAACTAGTCCATGGTAATCCAGTGAGTTTCATGACAAGAGAATGTTCTTTAACAGTTCTGTTGTATTATATACTCTCAAATCTCATTCTGGTTGAAAAAAACAACAACAGAAGTTATTGAGAGGTAAAGGTCAAGGTTTCCCTTGCTCAAAAGCCAGTCGAATCTGACTCTAGGGGGCGGTGCTCATCTCTATTTCCAAGCCGAAGAGCCAACGCTGTCCGAGGACATTTCTGTGGTCATGTGGCCGGCATGACTAAACGCCAAGGGGAACAGAACGCTGTTACCTTCCCACCCAAGCGGTACCTATTTATCTACTTGCAATTTCTTGCTTTCGAACTGCTAGGTTGGCAGAAGCTGGGGCCAAAGATGGGAGCTCACTCCATCACACAGCACTAGGGTCTGGTCTCGAACTGCCGAGCTAGTGACCTTCCAGTCTGCAAGCTGTGTCTTATTTTTAAACTTTTTTACCATTTTTAAATTTAATTCAATTTCTATCCCACCCTTCCCATGAGCAGGGTCAGGTCAGGTTGCTCCCTCTAAGTTGTGGAGTCTTGTGAGCAAAAGTTCTACTTTGTGAGCTGCCGGCATTAAAGTTGTGAGACAGCAATTTGGCTGATGCATGAATTAGTTTGCTTTGGAGCCATCCTTCCCGAGGTAAGACAAAAATGTGTGAGCCGGAGACTAAAAAACTGAGCTAGCTCACACTAACTCAGCTTAGGGGGAACACTGGAACATTAGTAGAAAACAATAAAATCAAGATCAAAACCATAAACTTAACCCTTAAACGATGGTGATCAAGCTACATCACAACTATTACAATGGTGCCCTGGTGTTAGACAATCAAAGGCAGAAAGGGCTAGATCCTGTAAAAGATTCCAGATTGTAAGTACCCTATCTTGGGTAAACCAAGGCAGTTGTCATTCCGAGCCCTCTTTCCACACATTGTAGTCCCAGCGTGAATGAACCTCCTTGTATCTGGAAACTGAGTTAGAAGCATGGACCTTATAACACATGCCAAGACCCAGGGGAGGTGGGAAACATGAGGAAACGGTAGCGTATAGTTAGGCCCTTTGATTTTACCATCTAACAGGTGGGGGAAAATAAAAATGGAAAAGAAGGGACCCAAATTTTGTAGTAAGATAAGGAGGAGGTATTATTTAGACAAGAACAGGGTCACGTGGTCACAGTGGGACCAGCAGTATATACACATGTCAAGTTGAACTTTGTAACACTGAAAACAACAGACTCTTCAATATATTATTATAATATACGTTAGAGCATAATGGCAAATTAATCACATTCAAATCAGTCACATTCAAACAATAGCTACACCCCTTACAATACTGTACCTATTTGGCATTCAATGCTATAGACTGCCCTACTTTCAAATCTTCATACAGCACATTCTGAATAAGCATAGTCACTTGTCTTAAAAATCATCCTTCCTTATATATAATTGCATTTTGGTCATACCTTATATGGCCAAAATGCGCGCCGGAATCAGTTGGCCGAGGGACCTGCCAGTCAGATAGGGTGTCCCTCGCCACTGGCTGCATTGGGTCCCTGCGCAGCTGCAGACCCGCCCACGCACGCGCCGTAGGGCCTCACGCCCCCATTCTCACGCCGGACGCCAGCAGGGATGGCTGCTCTGGCGACAGCCCACCCCACGACCCGGACCTCTGCTCGCCGGCAGACTCGCCTGGAGAGAGGCGGCGGCCGCTTCCTCCGCCGTGCGCCAGGATTCGCCCTCCAGCCCGGCACATCCTCCCTGCTAGACCCGCACCTCAGGAGGAGCCACGCCCGCTTCCTCCGCCGTCCGGGCAGATTCGCCCTCCAGGCCGACGGGCCCGCCCTGCTGCGGACGCGCCTGAAAAGAGGCGCCTCCCACTTCCTCCATGGCCGCACGAGCAACAGGCTCCCGCCGACGCTGAGGCTGCCTCACACAGGTAGCCCTCAGGGAGCTCGACGACCGTGCTGGCTACACAGCCACCAAAATGCCTCCTTCTCACGCCTCTCCAGCACTGGAGAGGCGCACCGCCAACGCTGTATCCCAGGAGGGCGCGGGGGGCCTTCACCCACCAAGCGGCTAGGGCCCGTTGCATCGCGCCACGCAACGGGCTTGGCCGCTAGTTTCACTCATAAAAGTGTTTAAAGTGTTTCCCGAATATTCCAATATTTCTGTTGGAAAAACTGGAAAATGTCAGTATGTGTGTGTCATAGAATATTCTACAAATTTTGTGAGGGGAGGGGCTTCTCATCTCTGCATCAGATTTATAACTATTTTTGATGACACACTGAATACCTTTTCAGTGGTGTCCATTCACTCCCCCCCCCAGCTGCCGGTTATCAAAAATACAGAAATCAAATCACATGCATGGACGGACTGCATCAGACCATAGTTACTGTGGCCTGCAGTTACTACTTGAGCACATACAGATCTCCAGTATCTGGAACTGATTAAAGAAATTTTACATGACTCATCATCTGCTTTTACCCAATTAATCAATTAATTAATCAAGCAAATTTAAACGATGCGCTTATTGCGCTGGAAAACAACATAACTTGCATTTTAATTAGCTACCACTCGCAGCTCAAAGGAGAGGCTATTTTTAATATCTTCCTTTTCCTTCCTAGGTACAACACCACAACATAATGAAAATAACTTTAAAAGGTGTGACCTGAATTTGCAGTCCTTACGCAAGCTGTGCAGACTTAGATCAACAAACATGTAGAACTTACCACATACTAAAAATATTTGGAAGCAGCCAAAAACATAACAGATCTTAAACAGAAATAAAAGACAAAAAAAAATTTTGTTTTCACAAATTCCCAAATTAGTTCGATACCACTAACATTTTTTTAAAAACATCTCACAGAGATAACTGATTAAATGATCTGTTAGTAAATTATCAGTACAGCTGCAAACTTTAATTGGCTGGATCCAGGAATTCTTGTGAACTGTAGGACAGCCCAATTAATATTGCCTCTGGCTATTCCACATGCCCCCTTACCAGGGTTTGGGGAAAGGATTGTGCTTTCCGGGTAATGAAACTAGAAATGCTTTTAAAACTCTTATGGACCACTTCATTCTAATGAGGATTGCATCAGAGAATTCTAGTATATCTTCATTCCCTCCTCTGAATGGAGTTGCTGCTGATATATTGTCAGGGTGCAGCAGTCACCGTTGGCCGGGGTCTCCCACTTTCAAAGACAAAGAGCAGTGGATGAATCCAATATGGCAGCCTAACTTTTCGGGTGTGAATCACAGCAAGGGTCCCCAAATCTTAGCGACCCTGTGGGCACTTGAAGAACTTTGAGAAGAGGGAATGGGCACCACCACAAATGGCCAGCGAGGGCTGGAGCCAATCAGAATATGGCTCCCATAGAGTTCTGTGGCCAGTCATAAAATGTTGGGAAGTTGCAACTCAAGCACCTTCTTACAATGAAATCAGCTGTTTTTGGATCCTCTTGCTCCAATGAAGTGGAGGAGACCTGGACTGGCTCATTATTTGGGGCAAGAGACGCTTTGTGGATGAAGTGAATATGTACCAGGAAACCCACTGGCAGCTCTCATAGCACTCACAGGAATCACATTGGGATCATAGAAGCATAGAATCACAGAGTTGGAAGGGGCCAGACAGGCTATCTAGTCCAACCCCCTGTTCAATGCAGGATCAGCTGAGAGCACCCGTGACAAGGGTTTGTCCAGCCGCTGCTTAAAGACTGCCAGTGAGGGGGAGCTCACCACCTCTCTAGGTCACTGATTCCACTGCTGAACTACTCTGACTGTCAAAAAGTTTCCCCTAAGATCCATCTTCCCACCCTTAATTTAAACCCATTCTTGTGAGTCCTATCCTCTGCTGCCAACAGGAACAGCCCCCTGCCCTCCTGTAAGTGACAGCCCTTCAAATACTTAAAGAGACCAATCATGTCTCCCCTCAATCTCCTCTTCTCCAGACTAAACATTCCCAAGTCCCTCAGCCTTTCCTCACAGGGCTTGGTCTCCAGGCCCCCGATCATCCTCGTCACTCTCCTCTGCACCCACTCCATTCGGTCCACATCCTTTTTGCAGGGAGTCCTCTAGAACTGCACACAATACTCCAAGTACGGCCTGACGAATGCAGTGTAGAGCGGGACTGTGACATCTTGCAATTTAGATGTTATGCCTCTGTTGATACAACACAGGATTGCATTTGCCTTTTCCATCGTCGCATCACAATGGCTGCTCATATTTAACTTTTGGTCCACCCTTACCCTGAGATTTTGTTCCCACACACTGCTACTTAGAAATTTATCCCCCATCCAGTATATGTGTTCCTCATTTTTGTTACCCAGATGTAGAACTCAGCACTTATCCTTGTTAGATTGTACCTTGTTCACATCCTCCTGCTTCTCCAGTGTATTCAGATCTGACTGAATTCTGTATCTTCTGGTGCATTTGCTGCTCCTCCCAGTTTGGTGTCATCTGCAAATTTAATGAGTAGCCCCTCCACACCCTCATCCAGATCATTTATAAAAAAATATTGAAAAAGGGCCCAGAGCTGAGCCCTGTGGCATCCCACTGGGCACCTCCCTCCATTCAGATGAGATGCCATGGACAACTAATCTCTGAGTGTGGTTCTCCTACCAGTTCCCTATAGACCTAACTATCCTAGAGTTCAGTCCACAGTCCTCTTTTTAACCCTTCAGAACATCATGGGGAGCCCTGTCAAAAGTGTTACCGAAATCCAGGTAAACAACATCAACAGCATTCCCTTGATCCAGTAAGCTCATCACTCGATCAAAGAAGGAAATGAGTTCGGTCTGGCAGGACCTGTTGGGGACAAATCCATGCTGACTTCCCTGGATCACCAAGTTGTCCTTTAGATGCTCACAGATTGATCCCTTTAAAATCTGCTCCAGTATCTTCCCTGGGACAGTGGTTAGACTGACTGACCTGTAGTTTCCTGGGTCATCCCTCCTCCCTTTTTAAAAAACTGGGATAACATCTGCCCTCCTCCAGTCTTGTGGCACGTCTCCTGTCCTCCAAGAGGTCAGGAAGATGATGGGCCAAGGCTCTGCACGCTCAATAGAAAGTTCTTTGAACACTCTTGGGTGTATACCATCTGGCCCGGGGGATTTATATTCATTCAATGCAACCAGGTGCTTCTCAATTACCTCTCTGTCCATGTCAACCAGCAGCCTGGACGCTGTGCCTTGCCTACTACCATCTCTAGTAAGCTTGTTCTCTTCTTCAGAGGAAAAAAACCTGAGGCAAAACAGGCACTGAGCCTTTCTGCTTTCTCTCTGCCCTCTGTCAGAGTTTCTCCATTTTCACTCAACAGTGGGCCCACTGCCTCTTTTATTGTGTGTTTGTTCCTCACATATGTGAAGAAGATTCCTTGTTGTAGGGAGCCTTCCTGGCCAGCTTTAGCCCACTATGAGCTTTGGCCTCTCTGATGGGTGACGTACAGTGCTTAGTAACCCTCAGAAACTCATCTTTAGAGGTATGTCCTTGCCTCCACTTCTTGAACATTTCCTTTTTCGCCCTTAGCACATCACGGACTTCTCTGTTCACCCACATTGGCTTCTTGGATCCCCCACCATGTTTCCTTCTTGTTGGATTTGGAGATTAAGCTTTATAAAGGAAAGGTGCAGGAGCAGAAAATGTTCAGCTTGGAGAAGAGGAGGTCGAGGGGGATATAATTACTCTGTTTTAAGTATTCAAAGGGCTGTCATTTAAAAGAGGGTAGGGCTCTATTTCAGTCGGTAGTGGCGGATAGGACTCATAATAATGGGTTTTAATTAAGGTGGAGAGACATCGGCAGGGTAGCAGGAGAAACTTTTTTTAATACTAATAAGGGTAGTTCAGTGGTGGAATCGGTGGCCCAGGGGTGTTGTGGGTTCTCCTTCCTTGGAAGTATTTAAGCAGAGGTTGAATGATTGTCAGGGATCATAGATGGATCGCTCTTTCTGGGGAAGTGATGCTTTTTCTTGGTGCTTGGAGGGGGGCCCAGTGGGAGGGCTTCTGGAGTTCTAGCCATGATGGTGGACCTCCTGATGGCACCTGAGTTTGGCCACTGTATGACACAGAGTGTTGGAGTGGATGGTCCATTGGCCTGATCCAACATGGCTTCTCTTGTTCCTTAATAGCGATGACTTCAGCTTGCAAGAGCTCTTGTTTTAGGAGAGCCCACCCTTCACTTGCTTGCACTGAAGTACAGGTATACTAGTCTACCCCAGAATATGGCTTTGGAAACACTGGGATAAGTAATTATTTACTTCACCATTTATATGGTATTGTAGAAGTACTCTAATTTTACACATATAAACCCCCCCTACATGTGTTTGCACTTAGCAAATAAAAGCATTGTAATGATGTTATGTTGGCGTCTATTCTATTGACTCTCTTCCAAAATTATATTCCTTTATCAAAAGAATGAGGTTATTATAGCGTTTGCTATATTTATCCCAGTATTCTTTATTAATACTGTTCCTGATTTGTTGCTGGCAAAATATTGTACTATGCATTAAATCTCCCTACTGAGAATGTAAGCTTTTAACTGCATTTCTAATAAAGTGTAGTTACAAATCCATAACCATCTAATTTACATAAAAAGAACATATATTTATCTGCTTGGCGACAACCAGATCTATAACGTTATTGTCGCAGACCATGTATTTGTCATAATTTTTAATGGCATCTGCATGCTATTCATGTACCATATTCAGCTGGATTTTTATCAAACTTTTGTTTCAATTTATTACAGATCTGCCCAAACTAATAAAATCTGTTGAACCCTTTGTCCTCAGCCATGACGGGATAAATCAATTTCCCATATCCTTCAACTGATGCATATTTAGCATTTAACAGACAAAATTTAAAAAACCAGCCATGAAACAATGACATTAATATTTTTACGTAATAGTTTCATAGTTTTTGGAGGCCCAGGGGACCTACTGCGAATATCCTGTCAACTCTCCAGAACACATCAGCCCCATAGAATTGTCTCAGTTGGCTAAAACCTGCTAATGGAGTCTGGTTTGGGCTGTAAAATGTTAGGAATCACACTTGTAAACTGTCTATAGTAAGAACCAAGAAATGAGGCCAGTTGTGGAAATCTCTGTAGGATCTCCATCTCTGAAATTCCAAATGACAGACCACTGAACAAACAAGGAGAAGGAATGGACAGGAACTTCAGGCTTATCATGAAGTTTCCTTCTATTTGAGGTACAGGACAACACCCTGATGTTTGGGTACTCCTTCTCCCACAATCCCTGGAGGCAGGATATTAGGTCCTTTCCTCCCCACCCCTGAGGAGAGGAGTACTTCCTTCTTCAGTTCAGACGCTTCCAGGGCTTTCCACCGAAAACAATGGAGTGTGCTGTTATCTGTTGCTGACAACAGGACATATCCTGAAGATTAAACAACTATGGGATGAGGCCAGAGGGCCAACTCCGTTTCAGAGAAGAAACAAGATCCAACAGTTAACAGTGGGAAAAGAGTGTAAGATAACTGAGACAAGAGAGCTATTATCCACAAAGCAATCAGATTCCCCTATATCAGGGTGAGTCCAGGATATCCTCCTCTACTTCAAAAAGAAGGAACCTCCACGATTAGTCCTAAGTTGCTTTCTCATCTGAGGAGAGGAGGATATCTTGACATTTGAGGTGTTACAAAGCTTCCCCCCAAGACAGGAGGGCAGCCCTATGTCTCAGTTCCTCTCACGCCACCTGTTGAAGCACTTCCTGCCCAAAGGCTGCATGAGCTGCTGTACAGGAGTCCATTTTGTAACGGCATATGAAGACAGACATAGCTGCCCAGGCAGACGCTCTACAGATCTCCAAAACTGATGCACTGGATTGAAAGGCGGTTGTGGTGGCTGAACTCCTGGTTGAGTGGGCTGTAATTCCTTCCACAGGTTTAAGCCCTTGAGAAGAGCAGGCCAAAATAACACACTCTTTCAGTCCCCTTCTGAGAAACACTTTCTGCCCTTGACTCCTGGATGGTAAGCTGCAAGCAGAACATCTGATCTCCTGACAGAAGCTGTACAGTGGATGTAAATATGTAAGGCTCTTCGCACATCTAAGGTATGCCAATCTTTCTCCTGGGACAGACTGGATAAGAGACAGAAGGATAGGAGGTACACCTCCTGAGACCTGTGGAACACAGAATTCAGCTTTGGGATGAGCAAAGGATCCAGGTATAGAACCACCGCAACCTTCTGGAAAATGCAGAACCCTTTAGCTACAGATAGCGCTCCCAGTTCTGGCATGTGTCCAGCAAGGCGATGGCTGTAAGAAACAGCACCTTACCATGAGGAACCTGACTGATATCTCTCACACTGGCTCAGACAGAGATTTTGTAAGTGCTTTGGGAACCAAATTAAGGCCGCAGTCACACACACACACTAAATAGTCCACTTTCAATCCACTTTCCAACTGGATTTTGCCAGTTCACACAGTAAAAATCCAGTGGGAAAGTGCACTGAAAGTGGATTGAAAGCAGATTATTTAGCAGATGTAACCACAGCCTAAATCTCCAAGGAGGGAGATGGTGAACTACTGGAGGGCTGGAAAGCACTACTTCTCTGATGGCTGGGTGGTGTAAGAGAGAACTACCCCCCACTGGAGGTAGAATTAAGTCCAAAGCCACTGTCTGTCTACAGAGCTTGTTAGCTCTACGGCCCTGACAAGTATCGGGCCCTGGGACAGTGTCCAGGAAGGATGGACTGACAATGCAATCAGGTCGAAAACTAAGGTCTCCTTGGCCAATGTGGAGCCAGGAGGATCACTTCTGTTCTCTCCCACTTAAGTTTCTCAGGGCCCTGTAGATAATTGAGATCTGCACGTCCTGGGACACCTTCTCCTCTGAGGGAGACCTGATCAGAAGATTGTCCAAGTAGGAATGCACATGGATACTCTTGGATCTGAGGCTTGCTACAAGAGCTATCATCATCTTCATGAACACCCCTCGGGGCTGATACTTGTCTGAAGGGCAGGGCCCTGAACTGGTGGTGATCCCTTCCCCAAACAAAGAAGAGAAGAAGAGACTGGATTTATACCCTGCCCTTCACTACCCAAAGGAGTCTCAAAGCGACTTACAATCCTTTTCCCTTCCCCTCCCCACAACAGATACCCTATGAGGTAGGTGGGGCTGAGAGAGCTCTTTCAAGAACTGCTCATGAGAGAACAGGTCTGAAAGAACTTGGGGCTGACCGAAGATAACACCCGCAGCTGCACTGTGTGTGCGTTCACCACCTTGGGGGGGCCCGAACTGGTGGAAAGGCAGCATAGAAATGTTTTAAACAAATGAACAGCATTATCCAGACTGATTCAGAGCAATCGACTCAGCATCCTATTCAATAAAGGCTACTCTCAGGAACGTGGCTTCAGGATTGCACTCTCGAAAGCTCTTACCCCACAAATCTTGTTGAAGTCTAAGGAGCTACTAGACTCTAATCTAGCTCTTCTCCTGAAGACCGACAGGAAACTAATCTCTGCTCCGCCCTTCATTCCCCACCCTGAAACTATATGCCTGAAGCCGATCCTGTTTGCAGGGAAGATGCTGCAGGAAAACACTGTTGTGGTGGAGACTCCCCCATCACCACCACCAGCAACCTGTGACATGATTCCCTGCCCATTAGGAAGGAGGGGCATTGTGTTTAGGAGCTGCAGACCATGCATCCTTCCAAAGGAAAAGCCACCGACAAGCTCAAGATTGAAAACGACTGCCTGACCAAACCCATTGCCAGGATTTTTTGTTTGTTTGGGGGGGGCATTTAAATGTTTAGGGGGCAATTAACTTACGCTTAATTGAATTAACTTGAGCGCCTGTCTTTAAAGGGGGAGGCTCCAAGCCTGTTTCTAGCGCCTCCTTTCACCCTGGCCATTGCCAGCAGCAGGCAGCAGAGGTCTCTCATTTAAAAAAATGGTTTCTGGCATGGCTATTTGTGAGGCAGGCTTTTAATTAAGGGGGCAGGGACCCATAAATGCCCCCCTGTAGCTATGGGCCCTGTGCCTGACCTGTGATATGTTCTTCCAGCTCTGAGAACCCAGCAGCATTGCCACTTGCTCCCTCTCTGCCACAGGGCACAGAGAAGTGTGCCCCCACGCCAACACAAGCGGAAGGATTAATAAACATTGTCACCTGTGGAAGCTAATCAGAGTAGATGGAAATTGCACTGGGATCTCTTTCAGAAGTCTTGCCCACTGGTTCACTGAGACAATGCCACTGTGCTAGAGGTTAGTGCGCTCTCTGCCAATTGGCTGGAAGTGTATTGGCTCAGCAGTGAGATCTCTGGCTTCAGACCTTTGATTGGCGACCTCCAAAAAGAGTCATGGATAAAGCTTCCAAACTGACCCTCAAAGCTGTCTCTTTTAAGTTCTGAGTGATTATATTTTAATCAGAAAGCTCACCCCAAATAATCCAGAGGCCCACGCACTGCAAGAATTAACAAAGAACTACCTTTTATAAGTGGCATTTGTATAGAAATACCTCAACTGGTTACTGGTATGGTAACGCCAAATTTTAAATGAAACTGTTTATCCTTCCCTATTATATAAAAGAGTAGTGGTCAGCCAGCTTGACCATATAAGGGATGCACATATAAGGGAAAAATGTGCAGCGCAATCCATTGGCCGTGGGGGCTGTCACTCAAACGTGGGGCCCTGGACATTGGCTGGATGGCCTCAAGACCGCCCATGCTGCGACAGAGGGAGCCAAGGGCAGCATGAGAACTTCGCGTTGCCAGCAGGAGAGGGGAGGACAGGGCATTCGGCGCCGTGGCTCACCTTGCACGGCATGCATGGGGCCGCCGCGCCTGGCCAGTGCTGGGGAGCCGGAAAGGGGAGTGTGGGACCTTCGGCGCGCACAGGCCGCCGTGACTGGACAGTGCTGCAGCACCGAGGAACAGAGGCAAGGGGAGGGGTGGGAACTTTGCAGTGGCGGCTGCCTTGCCCTCGCAAGGCCTTAGGAAGGGAGCCAGCTAGCGCCCGTTGCGTATGAGACCACAACGGGCTTGGCTGCCAGTCTATCATAATTGTATACCACCCTTCCTTCAGGAAACTTATGACAGTAACAACTCGGTGAGGTTAAGAGTGAGTGCCCAGTCCAACGTCTAAACCCAGGATTCCCAGTCCTAGACTAACAAACTTAACCCACACTAGACCACACCGGTTCTTATCACATGTAGAAATAATTAAATGTCACATGGATCAAAACTTTATTGGTTTGACTGCTGCCTTCAGAGCCAATTTCATCAGCATAAGTAAGTTAGAAACATGGCACACAACATGGGATGCCACCAAGGGCAATCGCCCCATACCTAATTTCCCCTCTGTCCTTGTACCACTTATCCGACCACTGGGGGACTATCACATTACACAATTCTATGATCCAATATTAGCAGCCAAATATGCAGGGAGGGGAATGCCCATGATGATATTAAAATGTGGTATATGTTCTTAAGATATTATGGAGGGATGGATCTTGACTGGAGGATACCATTTTCAACAGCAGCCCAAGTGTTGTGAAGTGATCTCCATGCCTGAAAGGAGAGAACAGAGATTCTCGGCTTTCTTCCCACAATTAGAAAAGACACCTTTAGACATTTATCTGCTATTTTGACATGTTTATTGCTTTACAACTGTTGACCTTATAACCTTAACTTGTGATTTAGCTCCGACTTTGCATATCTTAAACATCATCATGTTACATGTTAATTTGCTGCTAAGTCATGAGGGAATTTCACATTACCAAGTTTCAGCCAGTTTGAAGCTGTTTTTGATCCATCTTGAAGTAAACCGGTACAGGGCTGCCATTTCACACATGGCTTTCCCCTACCGGAAAAGAGCCGGATCAGAAGCGGTTTGGCAATTCAGACTGCACCACTTCTTCCCGCCGTCTACAAGTTTGAACCTTACCTACCATTCCAATGTATTTGAAAAAGTGTGCCCTGTACGCGAAAGCTCATCCCTTGGATAAACCTCTGTTGGGTCTTAAAGGTGCCACTGGACTCCAAATTTGTTCTATTACTTCAGACCAACACGGCTGACCACCTGGATCTATCCAGAAGGATGGATTCTGTAGATCTGTTCTGCTAATGGAGGTCATTTCCTCTAGTGCAGCGGTTCTCAACCTGTGGGTCGCGACCCCTTTGGGGGTCGAATGACCCTTTCACAGGGGTCGCCTAAGACCATCGGAAAGCACATATTTTCAGTGGTCTTAGGAACCGAGACACTGCTCCTTTATGGCTGCGGATCACCACAACATGAGGAACTGTATGAAAGGGTCGTGGCATTAGAAAGGTTGAGAACCACTGCTCTAGCACAAGCAGACTTCCGCTGACACAAGACTCTGTTCTACTGATGGAAGAGCTTCTTGCACTGGTGGAAGTTTCCTTCGGCCAGTGGAAAGTGCCAGCGTTAGTGGAACACATTTCTCTGATCCTATCCAATCTGCTTCTGCCCTTATATATTTATTTTGACTCTTTTTTTTTGTCTACAAACTACCTACATCTTGGTTAGAGATCTATTTACAGTATGCAGTCAAGTGACTGTCAGTAGATGCCAATTACTAACATTCCAAAAGCATACCAAAAGAAATCACCTCCAAGGAAAAGCATATTATTGACTTTAAAAACTTAGTCATATTTCAGGAATGAACCTTTGATGTGTTTTTATTTGAAAATGTTAAAAAAAATCCCTTTCAGAAATGTTAGCAGAAAATAAATTTTAATCTTGTCTCTAAGATGGCAAAGACGGAGCTTTGGAAGGACCAGCGGATGTGTGGCCCAGATGTTGCTCTTCTCAATATGGGCATGATGTCATTAATTTTAAACAGAAATAAACTGGAACCAGTTAGAAAACAGCCAAAGTTGCCCGGGCCACACGCATATTGGAAACGAGAACATGAGAAAGAATGGACGTGGAATAAGTACATAGAAGAAAGTTATTATTGGGAATATATACTGAGTAGAATTAATTATTATATTGTGCTGATTGCTAGCCCCCTAATAGGTAGAATACATGATCAAAGAATCATAGAAGTGGGACAGCACAATTCCTTGCACAATGCAGAAAATTCACAACTACCTCCTTCCACAGCCCCAGTGACCCCTGCTCCATGCCCAGAAGATGGCAAAAAAAACCCTCGAGGATCCCTTGCCAAACTGGCCTGAAGAAAAATTGCTTCCTGACCCCGAAGTGGTAATCAGCATTTCCCTGGGTATGTAAGAAATGGCCATGAGAACTAAGCACTGATGCAACCCTCCCAGCCCTCCCTCTCATGATCTGCCTAAGTTCACATAATCAACATTGCTGTCAGATGGCCATCTAGCCTAAAACCTCCAAAGAAGGAGAGCCCACCACCTCCCAAGGAAGCCCATTCTACTGAGGAACTGCTCTGTCAGGAAGTTCTTCCTAATATTTAGCCGAAAACTCTTCTGATTTAATTTCAACCCATTGGTTCTGGTCTGACCTTCTGGAGCAACAGAAAGCAATTGATATCTGAACTTTGGATATTGGGGCAGATCCTAATTATTCTTCCTGCAGGTGGAAAACAGTGGAATGGTGGAAGGGTTTCCATCAGTTTCCCTTTCTTACTACAACCCCCTCACTTCAACTCCTCCGTACTGTCCTCCGGTATCCATTGATGCTCAAGAACATGATTTTGGAAGGTACAGCTGGGCCGGGAAGGGGAGTAGAGAAAGTTTGCTTATATGTACACTTCTTCACTCACACCAAATAGGATCCCTCCCCCAACTGAAAATAAAACAATCCCCCAAACCATGGTCAGATGCTAGCTTTTGCAATTATCAGATCTCAGCTAGAGTATCCAATTCTGGGCACTACATTTTGAGAATTATCAGCAAATCAGAGTGTGTCCAGAGGAGGACAACCAGCTTGCTTGAAGGATCTGGAACCCAAGGAAGATTGAAAGAACTGGGCTATGTTTATTCTGGAGAAAAGTCGGCTAAGGGTAAGGTAAAGGTAAAGGTAAAGGTTCCCTTGCTCGAAAGCCAGTCGAATCCAACTCTAGGGTTGCAGTGTTCATCTCCGTTTCAAAGCCGAAGTGCCAGCGCTGTCCGAAGACATTTCTGTAGTCATGTGGCTGGCGTGACTAAACACCGAGGCGCACGGAATGCTGTTACCTTCCCACTGAAGCGGTACCTATTTATCTACTTGCAATTTCTTGCTTTCAAACTGCTAGGTTGGCAGAAGCTAGAACTAGAGACAGGAGCTCACTCCGTCATGTGGCACCCGGGTCTTGAACTGCTGAACTACTGACCTTCCACAGCCTGCAGTTCAGCATCTTAACCACTTGAAATGTCTTCAGATATCTGAAACTGTCTTCAAATATCATGTTTACTCTGGAGAAAAGACGACTAAGGTAACTGTCTTCAAATATCTGAAAGGCTGCCATGTAGAAGAAGTGGAGAAAACTTGTTCTCTCTTGCTCCAAAAGACAAGACTAGGAATCCATGGGTGGAAATAACAAAGAAGTACATTTGGATAAGCATTAGGAGAAAGTTCTTTGTGGAAAGAACTGTTCAACAGTGGAACAGAATTCCTCAGGTGGTGTACTTTCGTTCACTGAAGGTCTGAGCAGTCATCTGTCAGGGTTGCTGCATTTTTGTTTGTTGGTTTTAAAGACATTTCTGCTATTCCCAAGAGTTGGAAAGACAGGAAATAAAGTACTAAACAATTAATCAGAATTCCCTAAAGCTAAAATTGACCAATCCCCATCCTTCCATGCAATGCAACCTCAACTGAGCTTACTTACAATTTCTTCCCGTCAGCCCCTACAGAAGAGAGCAGGAAGAAGCCTCTGGGAGACAGGAAACCAGCTTTCGTTTATGGCTCCCTAGCCGTGCCTCAAGACTGCTGTGTTTTCAGCTTGTCCTTGCTGTCCTCTGCTTCGACCCCTTCCCTGCTGTACCTCTTCTGTATCACACCTTGCCTCTTTATCAGTCAGCCCTTTGCTTATTCTAGCGATCGCCCTGTGTTAAGCCCATGCAGACTGGGAAATCGGCAATGGCATGTAGATCCTCCTGACACGCACAGTTACCAAGCTGTCTGAACATGGGCAGTGGTTATATTTGGCGTGCATCTATGTACACCAACCAGCGGATTTTCCAGGGTTCTGATTCACATGTACCAAAGCTAGACGCGCATGCAAAGCACATTCAGACAACATGGTGACAGTATATATCAGCAGCACTGCAGGTATAGAGCATTCCTAATATATGCGATTGCCAGATTTATTTATCTGTTTTATTTATATCCCGCCCTCCCTACATAGCAGGCTCAGAGCGGGTTCCATCGTACCAAGTCAACAATCACATAAATATGCAAATAACAGTTAAAAACGGCCGAGGAGACCGAGCCAGTCACAGCGGGGGTGTGTGTGTGTGATGCAGGCCACATCGATCCCCGGCGGGCAGGGAGGGTGGAAGAGCCCGCAAGCGGTATCGAGCCCCCCGGAAGGCAGTGGAGCACGGAAGCGAGCCCTGGGAGGGCTCCGATGAAGCCCAACAGGTGCGGGGCAACTTCTGCACACCACGCCCAGCACAGCGTTGTTCCTCAAGAAGGAGGGCGGGGCCAGGACAAGGGGAGTGGAGGGAGTACAAGGGGCTGGGCGGGGGAGAAGGGTGGCGGCGGAGGGGAGGAGAACGGTGCTGGTGAGACCTGGTGGGCTGCGCAGTGAGCCAGAGAGAGAGAGACAAGGGCTGTAACCACTCCCACGCACGCAGGCAGAGGGGCGCCAGGGGTGCTTCAAACCCCGTCCCCTGACGGTCTGAGGCTCCTCCCTCCTCCCCTCCTTTTGGATCTCCTCATGCCCAGGACCCCCAACCCCTTGTCGGGCCTCGGGAAGCAACAGCTACCGGGGGCGCCAACCCTCCCCGCCCCGCCCCCGCAGGCTGAGCGTGACAAGTACTTTGAACACTGCCAAAGATTTAACCCTAGAACCTGGAGCATGCGGACAATATGAGCACACATGAAACAGCATTATACTGATTCAGACCCTCGGTACATTAAAGTCAGCATTGCCTATTCAAACCAGCAGCAGCTCTCCAGGGTTTCAGGCAGAGGTCTTTCCTAACACGTACTACCTGATCCCTTTAACTGAAGATGCCAGGAATTGAACCTGGGGCCTTCTGCATTTCAAGCAGATGCTCTACCACTAAGCCACAGCTCCTGGCTCGTCGAGCCATCACTGAATGAGCAAAGAAAGCTTACAGCTCTCATTTCATAGAATCATAGAGTTGAAAGGGACCTCGAGGGTCATCTAGTCCAATCCCCTGCACAATGCAGGAAATTGACAAATACCTCCCTCCCCACACACCCCCAGTGACCGCCCTGCTCCATGCTCAGTCTTCAGCAAGGGACCCACTGTGATTCCTCTTGTGTACTCATGGCGCTTCCCCGTAACACATTAACTGCTGTAAATTATCTATTTTGCACTGATGCCAAAGGCATGGGATTAAAACTTTTCTGAGGCAACCTTTCCTGTTAATCTCTTAAAACACACGCTCCAGAGTGAAGCTGTCAGTCAAAGAAACTAATGTTACCCCCAGTTGCCAAAACAGCTACGAGCACCATGAGGGGGAAAGAAATCATTAAACGTACAAATGCTGCTGCATGAGAGAGGCTGGAGAAAGCGGAAAGCAGCCAGGCGAGAGGAATTTTGCACAGGAGTTGAAATGCCGACGATACGGTCAAAGGCAAGAAGGTTTGCCCCGCATGAAGGAGACTGGAGCTTAAATCCTTTCCCGGCTGTGAATCCAAGAGGTGGCCTTGAAGAAATGTCTTTTTCGCAGTTTCAGCTCCCCAGAGCAAAATGGGAAATATTAACCATCTCCTTCACGGGTCAAATTGTGATGAGGAATGAGTGGGTTCTAAAGTATTACAGAGACAGACAGAGAACCAGAGTTCTGCATCTGTACGGGATCGTTACCTACTTACTGCCTTGTAGGCTTTCAAAATGGGAACCGTCTCTCATTCATTTAGAAGAGAAGAAGAGATTGCATTTATACCCTGCCCTTCATTTGGAGTCTCAGAGCTGCTTACAATCCCTTCCTTTCCCCACAACAGACACCCTCTGTGAGGTAGGTGGGGCTGAGAGAGCTCTTCTGAGAACTGCCCTTGAGAGAACAGCTCCTAGAGAACTTATGACTGACCCAAGGTCACACCAGCAGCTGCATGGGGAGGAGTGGGGAATCAATATCTTTTTTCCCAGATTAGAGTCTGCGCGCTTAACCACTACCACTTCATTACTTCATTCGCTGAAAAATCCCTACACCGCCTTTCCCAAGGCTCAAGCAGGAATAAAACAAAACACACACAGAAAACATGAGACCTGGTAATACACCAACACAAAATTAGAAGATTCAGAGAGTAGCCATGCTGGCCTGCAATAGTACATTTAGATTTTGAGTCCAGTAGCGCCTCGGGAACCAACCAGATCTCCAGGACCTAAGCTTTCAAGAGTCAGGCTCTTCCACCAGGCCTCCAGGTAAGGAGCCACACCCTAACAACCTAAGACCCTGTGCCCAATACCACCATCCAGCCTGAGCTCACCCATAGAAAAACCAACTGCTGGCTGTATTTTCATTTATGTCTGCTGCTGCTACTACTGTACCGCCACCACCATACAAATTACTTTTAGTAACTATGCTGTGTTTTATGCTGATATTTATACTGCTGTTTTTATCTTTTGCCATTTTTATGTAAGCCACCCTGAGCCTGCCCCGGTGGGGAGGGCGGGGTACAAATCAAATCAAACCAAATAAATAAATAAGTCAGACACAAGTCTGATGAAGGCAGCTTTGATTCCCGAAAGCTCACACCCTGAAACTCTTCGTGGTGTCTAAGGTGCCGCTGGACTTGAATCTAACAAAATTAAAAAATGACTCCCAAGTTTGGTGTAGTGGTTAAGTGCACAAACTCTGATCAGAGAGAACCGGGGTTGATTCCCCACTCCTCCACTCGCACCTGCTGGATGACCTTGGGCAAGCCATAGTTCTGGCACAGCTGTCCTTGAAAAAGAGCAGTTTCTGCCAGAGCTCTCTCAGCCCCACCTACCTCACAGGGTGTCTGTTGTGGGGAGGGGGAGGGAAAGGAGATTGTAAGCCACTCTGAGACTCCTTCGGGTAGTGAAGGGCGGGGTATAAATCCAATCTCTCCTTCTTCTTCTTCTTCTCTTAATAAACAGTGCTGAGCTGCACTTTTCTATGTCCGCTGAAGCCAATGGGCTTTGAAGGGAGTAACTGTCTGTCTTCCTGAAGAGGACCCAAAGAGGCTTCTGTCCTTCTCCTCTCCTCCATTTCTGCCCTCACAACAACTCTGTGAGGTAGGTAAGGCTGACAGTGTGCGGCTGGCCCATGATCACCCAGCAAGCTTCCAAGGCATGAGTGGGGATTAGAACCTGGGTCTCCCAGATCCTAGTTTGACACTCTAACTGTTGGTCCTTAGGGCTGCTTTAGTAAAAGACTGGTGAGTCATACCAAAGGCCCCCACTGAAAAGGATGTTTCTTAGTCCCTTCTACAAGTCAATAAAGAGGCATGAACATTTTAGCACATCATTCTGCAGTCTTGGGGGCAGCTCTGGTAAAGGCCCTGCAGGATTTTTACAGCAGTTTCTTTTCAGTGGGTGGGTGGGGGGAGCCGATTTTATTCAATTATTTGATTTATATTCTGTCCTCCCTGTGAGCGGGCTCAGGGTGCTTTATGACAATTTCCAATATAATAACATTAAAACAACCATAAAAAAAGTTTTAAACAATAAACCCTAAAATACCGTGCAACAGATTGTTCCGGTGTCAATCAACTTATTTAAATTCAGCATTGCCCCAGTATTGGGGTCCAGGCCACAGGAGGGGAGATAACCAGGGGAGAAGAGGGACACCCGTCGCCTCAACCGAAAGCCCGGTGGAAGCCAGGAAGTGCCAGGGAGCGTTCACATGCACATATGCACACATGAAGCTGGCCTCATACTGAATCAGACTCTTGGTCCATCAAGGTCAGTATTGCCCACTCTGACTGGCAGCGGCTCGCCAAGGTCTCCAGCAGAGGTCTTTCACATCACCTATTGCCAGACCTTTTACCTGGAGATGCCCAGAATTGAACCTGGGACCTTCTGCATGCAAAGCAGAGGCTCTTTCCCTGAGCCACAGCCCACGTGAACCTTTCTAATTTTCCCCAGTGACGTCTCTGAAAGAGAAGAACTTCTGAGTTGCCATTCCCTTCAATGGGGAAGAGATAAAACTGAACAGAGTCTGCAAGAAAGTCGCCCAGCGAGTTCACAGTCAGAGAGGGATTTGAACCCTGCCTTGCTTTTAGAGGACAAATGCTTTTTCTCTACCATATATAGACACTAGTAATCTTTTATTGGTTAATTTTGACTATGTGGTAGATTTTAACTATCTAAGTCTATGTTTTATTTATAGCTAGCTAGCAACCAAGCAAGAAAGAGTCCCATCTTCCCACAGTGAGATTATGTGTCTCTGCTCTCACGGAAAGCAACCCAGGGTGGGGATTTCAATACCTCTCTGTGTACAGATAGCCTTCGGCCCTCCAGGGAGATTTGTTCAATACAAGATGCCTTCCCTCCCCGTGCATCCCATTAACATCACAGAGTATAATAAATTAATTACAGTAGGCAAGAACTCCATCTGCTTCATTTCCTATTACAAAAAAAAAAAAAAAAACAGGTGGAAAATCTCTGAACAATCTCAGTTGTATTTGCACAACTCCCTCGTTTGCCACCTGACGACAGGTTGGCGGATGGGCGTGGCTGCCATGCAAGCACCACAAGTCTGAAAAATCTTCCTGGCTGTGATCCCACTAGGGTTGCCAACTCTGGATTGGGAAATTCCTGGAGGTTTGGTAATGAGCCTGGGGAAGGCGGATTCTAGGGAGAGATCTCAGCGGGATATAATGCCATAGACTCCACCCTCCAAAGCAGCCATTTTCTTCAAGGGAACTGACGGCTACAAGCACGGACGGCTTCAAGAGGGAATTAGATAAGCATATGGAGCTGAGGTCCATCAGTGGCTATTAGCCACAAGGTATAGATAGGGACTCTGGGGCAAGGGATGCTCTGTATTCTTGGTACTTCGGGGGTCAACAGTGGGAGGGCTTCTAGTGTCCTGGCCCCATTGCTGGACCTCCTGATGGCACCTGGTATTTTTGGCCACTGTGTGACAGAGTGTTGGACTAGATGGGCCATTGGCCTGATCCAACATTGGCTTCTCTTATGTTCTTATGTTCTTATGACCTCTGTAGTCTGGAGATAAATTGTCCTTCAAGGTAAGATCAGGTGTCCTTCAATTCTGGCAGATCTCCAGGCCCCACCTGGAGGCTGGCAACTCTAGATCCTGCTGACAATTAACTTTCTCCCCCCCCCCCAGTCCTATTTATTTTAAAGAATGGGAGAATTAAGCATGCACACAGACCCCCTCTTCCTATCAAAATCCATAGGATTTTTTAAAAAGTGCTGAACTTGGAGTGAAACAGTAAAAAAAGTCCCAGCAGCACCTTCAAGACCAACAAACTTTATTGTAGCATAAGCTTTTGAGAAACACAGCTCTCTTCATCAGACGCATGGGGGTATGAAGAAACTGGACAGAGATGTATAGGGGGGGAGGGGAGGGGGAGAGGATGCAGAAAGTGCCCTGTAAATGCAAAACAGTTGCAAAAAGTCATGAAAAAAGTAGAATCTTATGCAACAATAAAGTTTGTTAGTCTTAAAGGTGCTCCTGGGCTTCTTACTATTTTGCAGCAGCAGACTAACACAGCTAAACTCCTCTGGATCTATGAACTCGGAATGAGTTGTTCTTGTGGAGGATAAGCTGCAAGGGCATCCCGTGAACTTCCTAAGTGTGCAGAGTTTGAACTCAGGGCCTCCTCGGCTGTCAGATGCTATCTGTTATATCCTATCCAAAGCAAAACAGGCAAATGGGTTCCAGCTGTGGAAAGGAAAGGAGGGGGGGGGGATTTGTTCACATTGAAAATGCCAACAGATCACTCCTATCACACCCACTTTGATGTGAGAATCCAGGGAATGCCATCTTTGCTCTCCCCCCATTATCGGCCTTGCAAAGCCCTTCAGATATTCCCCCTTCCCAGATATTCCCTCCAGAGGAGCCGGGCTCCCAGTTTTGACCTCGCAGTAATAATAAACTGAAAGATTAAAGACGAATCCCACTAGCCTATTTACCCAAAGCTGTCTGCAGAATTTAAAACTTTAATTTAGAGAAAGAGAAATGATGTTTCCCCGACTTTGTAGTTGAAAAGATAACCTTTTACCCACAAAAAGAAAAGAAAAGAAAGAAAGAAGGGGGAGGGGGAGATCCCCGAGCGATGCTTTTGAAGCCGCATGTTGTGGGAGTGGGGGAAGGTTGGCTGGGGGGGGGCCTTTGAAATCTTCCCGTTCTTTTGAAGTTTAAAGGCGACAATTGTATTCTCACTTTTTTTTTAACAGAGGGCCAATTTACACAATCAGCCAGGAATCCCATGGCAAAGCTGTTTTATCACCAGGCCGGGGTGGGGTGGGGGCATGATGTCTGAAGGCCATCTTACGGGGGGGGAGTCGCCTCCTTACTCAAAAGAATGTTTGTGTCCCACTGTATCCACACATCGATGTCGCTGATACGAATAACTGGGCTAACTGTGACAACCTATCTTCTGCGGAACACAGGAATGCTGCATGCTTCTACAGCTATAGATCCAGAGGAGTTCGCCGTATTAGTCCGTTGCTGCAAAAGAGTGAAAAGCCCAGTAGCACCTTTAAGGCTAACAAACTTTATAATAGCATAAGCTTTCGAGAAACACAGCTCTCTTTGTCAGATGTGTGGATCTGCATCTGAGGAAGAGAGCCATGTGTCTCGAAAGCTTATGCTACCATTAAAGTTTGTTAGTCTTAAAGGTGCTACTGGGCTTTTCACTCTTTTGCTTCTACAGCTGTAATTCCCAATGATTTGACAATTGCAGCAAAAAAATACATACACGAAGAAATTTGCTTTAGTGAGAGCCGAGACAAGGCAGCTGTGTCTCTGCATGAGTTAGAGTTCTGGATTTGCCCCACATGAAGACATGAGCATGAAGCTGCCCAATACTGACCACTGATCCATCTAGCCTCATGAGATCTATTCGGACTTATAGCATCTCTCCAGGGTCCCAGAGGTCATTCACCCCACCTACCACCCAAGACTTCCGCTGAGACCAAGTCCTACAAGGAAAGGCTGAGGGACTTGGGAATGTTTAGTCTGGGGAAGAGGAGGTTGAGGGGAGACATGATTGCTCTCTTGAAGCATTTGAAGGGCTGTCACTTAGAGGAGGGCAGGGAGCTATTCCTGTTGGCAGCAGAGAAGACTCACAGTAATGGGTTTAAATTAAGGGCGGGAAGGTACCAGCTGGATCTTAGGGAAAACTTTTGGACAGTCAGAGTTGTGCAACGGTGGAATTAGCTGCCTAGGGAGGCGGTGAGCTCCCCCTCACTGGCTGTCCTTATGCAGCGGCTGGACAAACCCTTGTCAGGGATGCTCTAGGCTGATCCTGCACTGAGCAGGAAGTTGGACTAGATGGCCTGGATGGCCCCTTCCAGCTCTGTGATTCTGTGATTCTATGATGATGCTAAGGACTGGACCTAGGATCTTCTGCTCTACCACTGAGCTATGGCCCTCACCAATGACCATCCTATCAATCAGCCTTTAGAAAAAGCAGGTTATCCTGCTGCAAACCTGCATTGTACATCAATAGAACATTCCATCATCCCCAATGCTGAGACTCCATGGACTATTCTCCCATAGAAGGTGGCAATTCTGACCTGAATGGCCCAGGCTAGGCCCAGTCTTGTCAGATCTTGGAAGCTAAGTAGGGTCAGCCCTGGTTAGTGCTTGGATGGGAGACCACCAAGGAAGTCCAGGGCTGCTACGCAGAAGCAGGCAATGGCAAACCTCCTCTGTTCATCTATTGCCTTGAAAACCCTGCAGGGTCGTCTTAATTCAGTTGCAACTTGACAGTACTTTCCACCATCACAAGGTGGCAGCTATTTGAGTCTCTGGACAAATAACTGCTCTGGGGTTGCATACTCCGAACCAAGAGGCACACTCAGAACAGTGCCTCATGCAGAAACACAAGAGGGGTAACTCCTCAGGCGACATGTCATTCTTTCCCACGGAGAGCCAGTGTGGTGTAATGGTAGAGTGTCAGACTAGGACCTAGGAATCAACCAGGTTCAAACCCCCACTCTGCCATGGAAGTTCAATGAATAACCTTGGGACTATCACACACTCTCAGTGAAACCTGTCTCACAAGGTTGTTGTGGTGGTGACCAAGAAGAGTAGTTTTGAGTACCCCACTTTTCTCAACCTTAAGGAGTCTCAAAGTGGCTTACAGTGGCCTTCCCTTCCCCTCCCCACAAAACAGGCACCTTGGGAGGTGGGTGGGGCTGAGAGAGCTCTGAGAGAACTGTGACTGGTCCAAGGTCACCCAGCAGGATTCATGTGTCTCAAAGCGGCTTATAATCACCTTCCCTTCTTCTCCCCCCAACAGGCACCTCGGGAGGCAGGTGGGGCTGAGAGAGTTCTGAGAGAACTGTGACTGGTCCAAGGTCACCCAGCAGGCTTCATGTGTCTCAAAGTGGCTTATAATCACTTTCCCTTCTTCTCCCCCCAACAGGCACCTTGGGAGGCAGGTGGGGCTGAGGGAGCTCTGAGAGAACTGTGACTGACCCAAAGTGACCCAGCAGGCCTCATGTGGAGGAATGGAGAATCAAACCTGGTTCTCCAGAATAGAGTCCGCCACTCTTAACCACTACACCACATTGGCTGGTGATTAGGTAAAGGGGAGAGTGATGTGATGAGACACTCTGGGTCCTGATTAGGGAGAGAAGCAGTATATAAATTCTTAAAAAATCAGTATGGCTGTGGTCACATGTGCCAGATAATGCAGGGGGGAGGCAAGGCTATTTGCGTTGTTGCAATTTGTCCTGCCCCTACATGATCAGATGCGAAGGTGGTGAACCAGTGGGGTTTTTTTTGTCGGCACGTGTTTCCAGCGCGCTTCAACAAGGAAGCAGGGACGCAATAGGAGCGCGCTGGAGCAATCACACGCAGTCCGTCTGCATCCCATCGCAAACCATTTGGTAGTGGACTTTCCGAGGTACTTTTAAGCTCCGCATCTTCGGCCGGACAATACGGGTTGGGGATGGTGCGCAACACTTGCCAGATGTTTCCGTGTGATTGCACCCCCAAAATCCACCCGGCATTCGCTGCTCTCCCGCAGCAAATTCTGCGTGTGATCGGAGCCTATAATGAGTATTCTTAAAAACACTCTGAAGTGTTAAACATGAACATTTGGGGGACATTAAGTCTAAAGTCTTACATCCCGAGCGGTGGCAACACAGCTGCAGGGCTTTATGGATGACGCGTCCGTATTAGATCCCTTCCAGTCCGGCTTCCGCCCAGGACACGGGACGGAGACGGTGTTGGTCACTCTGACAGATGACCTCTGGAGGATTGGGGTGGTGTGGCGGTACTGCTGTTGTCAGATCTGTCGTCCGCAATTGACATGGTCGACCATCAGCTGCTGACCCACCGCCTCGCTGACATGGGGATCCAGGGGCTGGCCTTGCAATGGCTTGCTTCCTTTCTCCAGGGTCGGGGACAAAGGGTAGGAACAGCAGTCCAGGAGACACCCGCTGGAATGTGGCATGCCTCAAGGGGCAATGCTGTTCCCGATGTTATTTAACATCTATATGTGCCCCCTTGCCCAGATTGCACGGAGGCATGGGCTGGGTTGTCATCAGTACGCTGATGATATCCAGCTCTATCTGATGTTGGATGGCCGGTCGGACTCCAGACTGAAAGATTTGGACTCGGCTTTGCAAGCCGTGGCTGATTGGCTCAGACTGAGCCGGCTGAAACTGAACCCAATGAAGACGGAGGTCCTGTGCCTGAGCTGGAGCGGTTCAGGGGTGGGGCTCCCACTCCCGACCTTCAGTGGGGCACCACTGGTGCCAGCGCCGGAGATTAGGAGTCTGGGAGTGCTCCTGGATGCCTCCTTAACAACATAGAAGCCACTGCAAAGTCGGCCTTTTACCATCTTCAGCTGATTCAGCAGTTGGCTCCCTTCCTCAGCTGTGACGACCTGGTTACAGTGATCCATGTAATGGTCACCTCGAGAGTAGACTACTGTAACACTCTCTACATGGGGCTGCCCTTGTCACAAATCCGGATGCTGCAGCTAGTGCAGAATGCCGCGGCCAGGCTTGTGATGGGCCTCCCTAAATGGGAGCACATCCAGCCTGAGCTGAAGGCACTGCACTGGCTGCCAATAACATACTGAATTCACTTCAAGGTGCTGGTACTGATCTTTAAAGCCCTATATGGCCAGGGGCTGAAATACCTGCGGGACCTTCTGCAGTTCTGCAGGGCCTGCAAGACAGAGCTCTTCCACCAGGCTTTCAATTAGGAGGCTTCACACCACCAACAACAACATCTGTGGCTTTGGGTCAGCCCTGGTCTGAGGGGGACTGCATTATACTATCACACCAAGCTGAAGATCACCGGTGAAAATTGTTAGTATGCCATCTGATTTATTTAAAGATTACCATCACTAGCACTTTAATTGTTGGATTGCTTTTAATGCTCAGTGTTAATGTATGTATGCTGTTTTAAATCTTTGTACTTGGCTTTTATGATACAGAGTACCAACTAGCGTAAGCCGCCCTGAGCCTGCTTGCGGGGAGGGCAGCGTATAAATTGAAATAATAAAGAAAGAAATAAAGAAATATTTCACTGTGTTATCTTTCTTACCAGCTTCTTTTCCTTATAAGGATACTGCTCTGGGGAATTTCCCCCCTTTTCACATCCCAAAAGCCACTGAAGTCAATTAGCATTTTTTACGGTATTATTAGTTCCTTACTGAGATAGCAGAACTATACAGTCAAAAGGAGGTCAGGAGTCCTTCAGTCAGGAAAACAAAAATGTAGAATATGGAAAAGATTAAAGGCTTGTAATGAAGAAAACACAAACACCGACCAGATTTCAGTCTCAGCTTTAAAAAAACACTTTTGCCCTTTTATCTGGAGGAGAACCACTTTGTGTGTGTGTGTAAAACGCTGCCAAGTTACAGCCAACCTATGGACACCCCGTAGCGTTTTCAAGGCAAGAGACACTCAGAGGTGCTTGGCCATTGCCTGCCCCTGCACAGCAAACCCGGACTTTTCTCAGTGGTCTCCCATCCAAGTAGTAACCAGAGCCGACCCTGCTTAGCTTCCAGACATCTGATGGAATCAAGCTAACCCTAACTGGATCCCTTTATAGTAACACAAGAATTATCATTCGAGCAGGGAAGAGTGAATGTTCTCTACCTTGTTACTTACCCTTTCGCTTTTTAAAGAGGTTTTTGCCAATCCCCCCACCCCCCATTTCTTCAGGGATGATTTCATAAATATTTTACAGGGGGAGAAATTAAGTGTGGGGGAAACTGAAAATGGCGCAGAACGGAAGAATCGCACATTCCATTCCCACAAGGGAGAAGTTAAATTAAAGCAGAGATTCTACCCATCAAAGCAGTGGGGATGAGAGATCCGAAACCAACCCGGCTTCACTGGCTTAAATGTACAGAAACCTGTTTGGAATGAACCTGGTATGTTATTGTTGTTTTTTTAATTGAAAATTCTAGAAGGATGTTGCAATCCTTCTGCCTGTTGGGGACACCTATCTGTCATGCCAAATATATCACTTTGAGGGCAGAAAGGTACAAATATTCAATGCACCATTAGCCGATAATAGCCCCGGCTTCCTGGATTTCAGTCAACTGTGCTGTGCGCTCCACAGCATTCAGAGGGCAGCACACTCCAGCCGTAATACAAGAACAGATGGTAGCCCCTACCACAGAGCAGTTTTTCCCCTATATTTGTGGTATCTTTCCCTCTTTAAAACATATTCCACATCAAAACTTACATTTACAACTGCTTTTTTAAGGAAGCCCTCAATACTACAGCATTGAGCTGCATAATCCAGGTGGGTGATAAACACAATATAATTTATTTGTGCTTATTTCTCCCCCCCCACCCCTGATATCTAAAAAGAGAACACAAGGACCCATAATTCCTTCTTTTACAAACATCTCAGGGGACAGGGGAATGGGAAAAATAAAACAGGCCGGGGTTAGCGTCTGACTTGCCACGTGCGTGTATAACATATAAACTCTCCCGGGGCTTCTCTTCCTCACAGAACAATTGGGATTTGTTCTCTATTTAGTTCCATTCTGCTGCTCCGCAGCATGCGTTACACTCGACAAATCTGGCCTCTTTTAGGAAAGCATCCCAGTAGACCCGCCATTGAGGTGGGTTTAGGGGCCCAGAAGACGGGACAGCTGGTACAGGGCAGAAGACGTTCTTCTCAAATGCAGCCGTCGCCATCCTGCAAACAAGAGATTTTCTCTTTAAAGGGCTGGTAATTTATTTATTCGACAGGGAAAATTTATAACCCGCCTTTCCAGAGAATATGTTTGAAGTGGTGTAGCGGGTGAAGAGCGTGGCACTTCCAAAGTGGTGTAGTGGTGAAGAGCGGTGGATTCTAATCTAAAGAACCAAGTTTGATTCCCCACTCCTCTTCCACATGAAGCCTGCTGGGTGACCTTGGGCCAGTCACGGTTCTCTCAGAACGCTCTCAGCCCCACCTACCTCACAAGGCATCTGTTGTGGAGAGAGGAAGTGAAGGTGATTATGAGACACTTTGAGACACACGAGGCCTGCTGGGTGACCTAGAGCCAGTCATGGTTCTTTCAGAACTCTCTCAGAGCCACCTGCCTCACAAGGTGCCTGTTGTGGGGAGGGGAGGGAAAGGGAAGGCACTTGTAAGCCACTCTGAGACACATGAGGCCTGCTGGGTGACCTTGGGCCAGTCACGGTTCTCTCAGAACTCTCTCTGCCCCACGTGCCTCACAAGGTGCCTGTTGTGGGGAGGGGAAGGGAAGGCGGTTGTGAACCACTTTGAGACTCCTGAAGGTAGAGAAAAGTGGGGTACAAAAACCAACTCTTCTTCTTCTTCCAGAGTAAAAACTTGCTAAAACCACTACACAGCACTAAATCATGACAGTTTAACATCAACAAACTACTAAAAATCCCTGCCATAGCATAAGAGCAGCATAACAAATTAGCAACATAAAACAGTTCTTATAACACAGTCCTCAGGCTAGAGGCAGACTGTACAAACACATTCCAAGCAACAACCGATTTAATTAACAGCCTTGGTGAAAAGAAGCGTTTGGGCCTGATGCCTAAAAGGGAGTAGGGCAAGTGCGAGGGAAGCGCGAGGCAAGCCTCGAGAGGAAGGGAAGGTTATTTATTTATACCCCGCTTTCCTCCACATTGGGGACCCAAAGGGCCCTTATATAACGGCAGAAAAGTGAGTGGAGAGCAGGTTCCTCTCTCAGACGTTACAACCAGCTCTAAGCTAAGTGCCAAACGACAACAGCCCTTTGGCTCTTGCCCTTTAGCTCACACCTCTGGCATGCCCAGGCCTTAAATACCTGTGAGCAGAGGAGAAATAAACTCACCCTGATCTTATTTGGCTGAACACACAGAGCCGCCTTATACTGAATCGGACCACCGAACCATCAAAATCAGCCATGTCTACTCAGCCTGGCAGTAGTTCTTCAGGGTCTTAGGCAGACATTTTTCACATCCTTTTCACAGCCAATTTGGTGTAGTGGTTAAGTGTGAGGACTCTAATCTGGGAGAACCGGGTTTGATTCCCCACTCCTCCACTTGCACCTGCTGATGTGGCCTTGGGTCAGTCACAAGCTCCGGCACAGCTGTTCTCTCAAGGACAGTTTCTGTCAGAAGCTCTCTCAGCCCCACCTACCTCACAGGGTGTCTGTTGTGGGGAGGGGAAGGGAAAGGAGTTTGTAAGCTGCTCTGAGACTCCAAGTGAAGGGCGGAGTATAAATCCAATCTCTTCTTCTTCATCATCATCATCCTCAACCCCCTGGTCCCTTTTTGTTGGAGATGCTGGGAACTGAACCTGGGGCCTTCTGCGTGCCAAGGAGATGCCATAACCATTGAGCCACGGCCCAGGCTGGTCACCACTTCCTCCCTTGCTCCGTTCCTCCTCGCACAGGGGAGACGCCACCACTGGGAAAAGCCCTGTCTCTGGTTGACTCCCACCTCACCTCTAGGGGTAAAGGAGCACACAGAGTTGGGCTTGTGGGGGGCATTTTCACTGGCAGGCTGGGCAGTGCAGGAGGCGGCAGCCCTTCAACTAAAAGCCCTCCCAGCAAAAGATGACCTCCCCCCAAAGGAACATCAGCTGACTCAATAGCTCCAGAGTCACCTATATCCGTTATTTTTGTGACATGAAATCCAAGGGAGGATGCAAGCAATTAGGAAGCCACCGCTCACGTGGCTGTCATAATTTCCTCCATCACCTCTCTGAATTAAACTGTAATTCAGGATCACTTCACACAGGAATCTGCAGAGCCAGCCTACCAACTAACTAGGAGCTCCGTTGATCAGCTGACTCAAGAATCACGAACTCTGAGAGTTGCTACGGCCAGCTACGAAGCCCCACTCCAGCCGAATTGCCTCCTCGACAGCACCCGTCTTCTTCAGTCATTAGAAAGGAGACGGAGAGCTTCTGAGAGGGATGAAACTGGGCTCTCCGGGTGCTTATAAGCGGGGACAGAGTTCGTAGCTGCTACAGGCAAAGCGGGGACAGAGTTCAGTAGCTGTTACAGGCAAGCAGAGGCTTCTGGTGACACAAAGGCTGATTCACAAAACCTGTCATGAACTGAACCTCATCGCACAGGATGAAATATTGCTCAGTAAAAAGAG
Source organism: Gekko gecko (assembly GCA_029375565.1). Classification (NCBI taxonomy): domain Eukaryota; kingdom Metazoa; phylum Chordata; class Lepidosauria; order Squamata; family Gekkonidae; genus Gekko; species Gekko gecko. Next base: position 20,650,886 of record JAPDNY010000004.1, on the reverse strand, counting down.
GAGTTTAAGGGAGGGAAGGTGGCATGGTGCAGCCCAATCTCGTCTATTATTATATGCTTCCTGTGTGTAACTCTGCCATACGATAAATGATAATAATACCCCATGCACATCCATTATCTAAGTAGGTCCTGCTGCCAACCTCATCACCTTCTGAAAACAAACCATGAAGACAGTTCCAGGTGTTCAGCTGTGTTGGTCTGAAGTAGCAGAGCAAATTTAGAGTCCAGTGCAGTGTTCCCTCTAGGCTGAGTTAGTGTGAGCTAACTCACAGTTTTTTTAGCCTCTGGCTCACTCATTTTTGTCTTAGCTCAGGGAGGATGGCTCCAGAGCAAAATAATTTATGCAGCAGCCAAATCGCTTGCTCACAACTTTAATGCCAGTAGCTCACAAAGTAGAATTCTTGCTCACGAGACCCCACAGCTTAGAGGAAGCATTGGTCCAGTGGCACCTTTAAGACCAACAAAAGTTTATTCAAGGTATGAGCTTTCATGTGCATGCACATGAAAGCTCATACCTTGAATAAACCTTTGTTGGTCTTAAAGGTGCCACTGGACTCTACATTTGTTCTGATATCAAACCAGTAACTACTGGGTCCACAGCCCACCAAAATGGTCATCTGAAGAGGCCCTTTCAGTTTATTCAGCAACAGGCTCGCCTGCCTTGGAATTATTAAAATGCCAACTGATTTTATTATGGATTCTGATTAGCAGCAGCCATTCCGTTCAATATTAATTTTCTACTAAATGATCAGAAATCCGTTTAACGTCGTCTGCTACAGGGCAAAAGCTCCTCTCGTCAACTGGGGTGATGAAGTTTTTGCTTCCGCATCAAAATCGGCCCATTGATTTCCTTCCTACTTGGCCCGGCATCCAGAGTTTCTCGGGAGCAGGGTAACAGAAGAGTGATTAAGCACTTAACGCAGGACTGTTCCTCCAAAGGACATCATCATAACGACTTGGCAAGAGCCCCGATTAGCATGGGGCTTCAGAAATCTGGGCATAGCTTTGAAAGAAGTATTTCTATAAATACAGAAAAAGAGGGGGAGAGAGAGAGAGAGAACTAAATTGTTCCTTCTGCCATTACGGTCACAATGCTTGCACGATGGTGCTCCCTCACAGAGAACTTATGAGGTCTTTATGGGGGCCTCCTCCCCAGGTATGCAGAAAACTTTGCATGTTAACCCTTACCCCAAAAGGTCTACTTAGGACTGAGTATGTTTCAGGAGGCATGGGACACTGAGAGGAGTTGGGAGTCCATAAAAAGGAGACTGGAAATTGGCCTTCTTAACCCCCGAGAGCTTGCAGAGCCAGTTTGGTGTAGTGGTTAAGTGTGAGGACTCTAATCTGGGAGAACCGGGTTTGATTCCCCAGTCCTCCACTTGCACCTGCTGATGTGACCTTGGGTCATTCACAAGCTCTGGCACAGCTGTTCTTGAAAAAGAGCAGTTTCTGTCAGAAGTTCTCTCTCAGCCCCACCTACCTCACAGGGTGTCTGTTGCGGGGAGGGGAAGGGAAAGGAGTTTGTAAGCCGCTCTGAGACTCCTTTGGGGCAGCGAAGGGTGGGGTATAAATCCAATCTCTTCTTCGTCTTCTTCAGAATGCCGAAGAGTGGAGATATTTGGGATGGGGTGAGATTTCCCTGTTCTCACGATCCCTTGTGGGACCCTATATCCTTATATCCTGCCTAAGATGTGATCTGGCTTATTTTGTGTGGGCCTTCTGGCTACTATTAAGAAGTCGAAAGCAGGCTGAGAGTCTCACGCGAGAGACATAAAAAATGTCCTATATTCCTAGTAATCTGGGTGACTCATCGACATGCATATAAAGATTGCATTACTATTTCTTTTGCTTCCAGAAGTGGAGAAAGAAGCATATTTACAGATGCTGGAAAATTCATTCCCACAAACCCCCACCCCCCCAAACAGTAATAGCAGAAACACAAAAGGCAAAAGGCAGATGCTGATTTGTTGTGTAAAACCTTGTGCACAGGAAATCTATTTAACGTTTAAACAAGGGGGGTTAAGAAATAACCTGAACCAAAAGTAACAGGAAGCTACTTAATGAATACACGAAGCTGTATTGGACTGAGTCAGACCCTTGGTCTGTCCAGGTCGGTCTTGTCTACTCTGACTGGCAGCTGCTCCCCCGGATCTCAGGTTGTGGTCTTTCACATCCCTTATTGATTGATTCTTTCTTCTGGAGTTGCCGAGGATTAGACCTGAGACATTTGGCATTCAAAGCATATGTTCTACCGTTGAGCCACCACCCCTGTTTAGAGGGGGCAATATGTCTGACTGCTCGGCTAGTACCATGCACAATAGCAAGTCAGCCTGAACAGCACTAATGCACAAGATGTAATAACCCTTGCACAATTCAGAAGGTGTGGGGGAAAAGGAGAAGGAGGAGAAGAAGAGTTGGCTTTATATCCCACCCTTTACTTCCCAAAGGAGTCTTGGGGCAGCTTACGTACACCTTCACTTCCTCTCCCCACAACAGACGCCCTGTGAGGCAGGTGGGGCTGAGGGAGCTCTGAGAGAACTGTGAGTGGCCCAAGGTCACCTAGCGGGCTGCATGTGGAAAAGTGGGGAATGAAACCCGATACTCCAGATTAGAGTCTGCCGCTCTTAACCACTACACCACAGCTGGTTCTTGGAGAAAGGACAACACTGTGTGCTAGCAAACTGGTCATTATTCCAAGCAAGCCAGTTTGGTGTAGTGGTTAAGAGTGGCAGACTCTAATCTGGGAGAACTGGGTTTGATTCCCCACTCCTCCACTTCCAGCTGCTGGATGACCTTGGGCAAGCCATAGTTCTGTCAGAGCTGTTCTCTCAAGGACAGTTCTCGAGAGAGCTTTCTCAGCCCCACCTACCTCACAGGGTATCTGTTGTGGGGAGGGGAAGGGAAAGGCGTTTGTAAGCCGCTCTGAGACTCCCGAGTGAAGGGTGGGGTATAAATCCAATCTCCTCCTCCTCCTCCTCTTCTAGTAACAACACCAAATGATTTAGTGATAGTCACAAAATAGCCTCTCCTGACCTGGATGGCCCAGGCTAACCCCATCTCATCAGATCTCCAAAGCTAAGCAAGGTTAGCACTGATTAGTATTTGGACGGAGACCACCAAGGAAGTCTGGGGTTATGACACTGAGGCAGCCAATGGCAAACCACCTCTGAACGTGAAAACCCTATAGGGCAACCGTAAGTTGGCTGCAACTAGATAGCACTTCCCACCACCACCACCACCACACTAGAAAGGAATCCGACAAATTCATGGAAGAGAGCCATCAGTGCTCAGTATCCATGATTGCTGAAAGAGACCTCAGTGTTCAGAGGCAGTGTACTTCTTCACCCAAAGAGTGATCAACACATGGAATTCACTGCCACAGGAGGTGGTGGCAGCTACAAGCATGGACGGTTTCAAGAGGGAATTAGATAAACGTATGGAGCAAAGGTCCCATCAGTGGCTATTAGCTACAAGGTATAGATGGGGACTCTCAGCCTGGGGCAGGTGATGCACTCTATTCTTGCTGCGGTGGGGGCAGCAGTGGGAGGGCTTCTAGTGTCCTGGCCCCACTGCTGGACCTCCTGATGGCACCTGGTCTTTTTGGCCACTGTCTGACACAGAGTGTTGGACTAGATGGGCCATTGGCCTGATCCAACATTGGCTTCTCTTGTGTTCTTATGTTCAGTGTACTATATCCCAGAGATGAGCAGATGTGGGACTAGGTAGGCCTTTGTTCCTGATCCAGCAGGGCTCTTCTTAAAACCTTCTGCAATGTGCTATTGTTTCCCTTTCCCTCTTTTGTCTCTTATTTAAAGCAATGGCAAAGGCATGCATACATAACTGTAAACCAAACTGCAAGCTTCAGTGCCTTTTGATGAAAGGGAAACACGCCACTGCTTCTGAAATGGTCCACACTACCACACAAAGTTACCATTTGGATAACCATTTTTGTGGAAGAATGCCCTAAAAAATGCAAGGTTACTTTCCAACAGTACACAAAAGTCACAAACACACACACAAATTAATAGGAAGTTTCCTTACAGGGAACCAAAATCGAGCATTCTGTCTGCTGGGAGAAAAGCCCCTCCCATTCTGGGACCTTCACGAGCGAGTGTGCGAGCCAATGAGAACCAAACGTGTCTAGATGTTTTATATATAAACTCTTTCCTTAAAAATATTTTAATAAAATGTATTAGATACACCATATTTACTCCCCTGCTTGCAATGCAGTGTCATCCCGCAGTTTGAAGCTGTCAAAAATCTCTTCTCCAACAGAGGCACATTGAATCCCAATTGGGCCGAGCTGTCAGGGCCATCCGTCATCCGCTTTGAATGAAACAAATACCTCAAGGCAGGGGGAGCGTCCAAAGGGCTGAATGTTAAAAAATGGTGCTTCTGCTACTGCATCTGAAATTGCCATGCAGTCGCCTAAATTTTGTTCCCAGCTTTGCTTAAATAGACACACTCCCATGGTCAGAGGGCAGGATACTTTACCCCCCACACCCCAATAATTAACACCTCTACCTTCAAATACACAGACTCTAACTTCATAATCAGCATTAGAACAGCTTGGCACTTCTTCGCCTCTGGCCCCAGGTGAATAACAATTATTTTCAGGTGAATAAATGCTGGACTCATCAATTCACCTGCCCTATGACACACAGGTGCATGTGGCAAGAGCATCACTAAATGCTTCTGCATCCCGTATTATGCTATTCCTTATAAGCATTTTTTTCCAGGCTGCACATGGGGCTATTAATTAGGCCTCAATTAGAGTTTTATCCCAACTTAAGAAGAAGACGAAGACGAAGACGAAGAAGAAGACAAAGAAGAAGAAGAAGAAGAAGAAGAAGAAGAAGAGAGACAGAAGAAGAAGAAGAAGAAGAAGATGAAGAAGACGAAGAGGAGGAGGAGGAGGAGGAGGAGGAGGAGGAGATTGGATTTATACCCCACTGTCCACTCTCTAAAGGTGTCTTAGAACAGCTTACAAACTCCTTTCCCTTCCCCTCCCCACAACAGACACCCTGTGAGGTAGGTGGGGCTCAGAGAGCTCTTGACAGAAACTGCTCTTTTTTCAAGAACAGCTCTTATCAGAACTATGGTTTGCCCAAGGTCATCCAGCCAGGTGCAACTGGAGGAGTGGGGAATCAAACCCAGTTCTCCCAAGATTGGAGTTTGTGCACTTAACCACTACACCAGACTGGCTCTTGCTGTTGCATCTGCGGTTGCTTGTACATCCATCTTATCACGATCTCAATCCCTCTCTTCTTCTTCTTCTTCTTCCAAGGACTAGAGGGCACAGTATTTATCCTCACAATACACCTGGTCAGGTAGGTTAGACTGACAGAGAGTGACTGGACTAAGGCCACCCAATGAGAATCATAGAATCACAGAGTTACAGAGTTGGAAGGGGCCCTGCAGGCCATCTAGTCCTAACCCCCTGCTCAATGCAGGATCAGCCTAGAGCATCCCTGGCCAGGGTTTGTCCAGCTGCTGCTTAAAGACTGCCAGTAAGGGAGAGAGCTCACCACCTCCCAGGGCAGCTGGTTCCACTCTTGCACAACTCTGTCAAAAAGTTTTCCCTGATATCCAACCAGTACCTTCCCGACCTTAATTTAAACCCATTCTTGTGAGTCCTCTCCTCTGCTGCCAATCAGAACAGCTCCCTGCCTGTCTTCGTGGTCTCACCACAACGCTCTGACCGCCGCACCACACTGGATATGGATGGATATCTGGAAGGATATGGCTAAAAACTTTCACCCACAGGGCTTGGCTTCATGGGACATTCAGAAAACATGAAAGTGATGCCTGGCTCCTTAGGCAGTTGAACGCATGGTACCTAACCACGCCCAGGAAATCAAACTGCTTGGGCAGAAGGCTTCACACGTAGCTGGGACCAGGGTCAGAACTAGGGAGGCAACAGCAACACTATTGGGGAAAGGAATGGTTACCTTTTTGGCTGCAGTACTGAATAATCCACTTCCAATCCACTTTCCAACAGGATTTTGCCAGTTCATACAGTAAAATCCAGTTCGAAAGTGCACTGAAAAGTGGACTGAAAGTGGATTATTTAGTACAGGGGTGTCAAACTCATTTGTTATGAGGGCCGGATCTGACATAAATGAGACCTTGTTGGGCTGGGCCATGGGTGTCATAAAACGTCATGCCAGGTAGTGGAGATATCAACTTTATAAAGGACACAAACACAAAGGGTTTTTTTTAACTTAAAATAAAAACATGCTTTAAACATTAGCACTCTTGCGATATTTTATCTATTTAACTGTGCCTGATAACTGACACCTCTCGCTCTGAATTATCGCATCAAAATGTCTGTGCTGTTGCAATCTTCAGTATGCTGCTCAGGTGTGTGTCTGTAAGCTGCAAACCTGCGATGATGCAGCAGCAGCAGAACTGGAAGAAGAATCAGAAGACAGCCAGTTCCACTGCGGACCTGATAGAAGCCCTCCGGGGGCCTGATCTGGCACCCGGGCCGCATGTTTGACATATCTCATTTAGTGTGTGTGGCCACAGCCTTTGTAAGGCTTTTATGACCTTCATGAGGAAGAATGGAACAGCCACTCCTGTAGTCATCATAGTGCAGCCCTGTGTAAAAACTGTGCGGCACTAAGGGAGCTGGGTAGCTCTAGCTTCACAGCAGACGGAACTAGCTTGGAGGCACTTTTTCACTAGTCTCAAATCATCTGGAAAATATCTGGTAAAGAGTCTGTTACATTTGACCCTCCCATCATTGCAGTTCATAAGGAATCAAAAAGATTTCTTTTAAGTATGTCGATCCCAGTTCCCCACCATCAATACCAGAGAAACTGATGCTAGTTAATTCCACAAAGCTAATGTGGCCAACTTAACAGCCAAACTTCAGCTGTTATTGATAAATTTGCTGGATCACCAAGTAGGTAGCATTTCCCATCACCAGGAGGAGGAGGAGATTGGATTTATACCTTGCCCATCCTTCACTTGGAGTCTCAGAGTGGCTTACAATCTCCTTCTCCCTTCCCCTCCCCACCACAGACACCCAGTGAGGTAGGTGGGGCTGAGAGAGTTCTCTCAAGAACTGAACCAAGGTCACACCAGCAGCTGCAAGTGGAGGAGTGGGGAATCAAACCCGGTTCTCCCAGATTAGAGTCCGTGCTCTTAACCACTACACCAAACCGACCCTATAATGTAGTCATATATGGAGTTCAAAAGACCTGTGCCTCCACTATGCCATCATCCTTTGAAAGGAGGCACAGGTGGCTAGACAAGTCCTTGTTCTTTCAGACAGTTTGGAATCAGACCTCTATGCCTGGACAATACTGCAACTTTCCTTCCTAACGGCCTGGACCAGCCTGATCTTGTCAGAGCTCAGAAGCAACTTAGAGGCTAGGTAGAGCTCAGAAGTGAAGTAATTTCATGGGAGACCATCGAGGAAGACTGCGGCTGCTATGCAGAGATACGCAATGTCAAACCACCTCTCTTGCCTGCAAAAACTCATGAGGTGGAACTTCAGGGGATGGCCATGAGTTGGTTATGACTCAACAGCACACTCTACCTTGAAAAGGGTAATGGGGAAACCATCACAGAATTGTTGAGGGGGATTCCTGTGGTGGTAGATGCACATAGCAAGTCCTAACAGCCAAATTATTATGACACATGAAAACAGAAAACTCCCCATGATGCCCACATTGTCTAGACTAAGCAATAGCCAATGTGATGAATGGAATGTTGAGTAATGCCGTTCACACATCTCAAGAGTCTTTATGTAGAAATGGAACAGGATAGGCCAGAAATAAGGCCTCGCCATACTCCTAGGAGTGTGCTGCTGAAGAAGACAGAACTGGAGCACGGGTAGGGATGGGCTGTGGTCACTGGAGGCACAGAGGGACCGGAACACTCCAAAGAAAGTTTCGACAAGATGCTCAGAAGGAAAGGAGGCTGCTTTATACTGAATTAAACCCTTGGTCCATCAAGGTCAGTATTGTAGAAGACTGGCTCTCCAGTGTCTCAGGCAAGGTCTTTCACATCACCTGACCCTTTTAGCTGGAGATGCTGGGGACTGAACCTGGGACCTTCCGCTAGACAAGCAAAGGCTCTACCACTGAGTCACAGCCCCATCTCTTATGAGTAATTCCTGAAGTCAAAGTGCCATAGAACAGTTGGTGCAGGGATATAAGGGCATGCGTGGGACAACTGTATGAAAGAGAATAAAGACTCTCTAGATCAGGAGTGTCAAACATAAGGCCCAGGGGCCAGAACAAGCCCATCCAGGGCTCTTATGCAGCCCGTGAACAACTAGTGCAAAGGAGGGAAACGGAGACTGCTTGAAGAGAGTGGGTGGAACCACTCCAAGGCGGAACAACCTTGTATGCAGCAGTCAAGCAGCATGGGAGCATCTGCCCAGTGCTGGGCACCACTGGCTCTCCAGCCCACCCATACAGGTTTTCCTTTGCACCCCACTACCAGCCCATGAGGCCTTGCGGTGAGGAAGCAATGATTCAGAGCTTATCAGCTGGTGTCTTTTATACAGTTTATATTTCCAGTACCTGGAATTATGTTTTATGGCATTTATGTCAGAGCTGGCCCTTGTCACAAATGAGTTCGGCACCTCAGCTCTAGATGGCTCTTACCTAAAAGTTTGTTTTTTGTATCCGGATAAAAGGGCAGGTCAAATATAGAACAGACCCATGACATCCCTGACCAGGGGGAAGAACCTCTTTTTCAGAGGCCAAAACCCCTTCCATGTACTGGAGAGATGTGAGACAGGACTGAGTCACTGCATCTTTGGAGTGGTATAGTGGTTAAGAGCACAGACTCTGAACCACTATTAAGATTTCCTTCTTCTTTGTATGAAGTCTGCTGGGTGACCTTGGGCCAGTTACAGTGCTCTCAGAACTCTCTTAGCCCCACCTATTGTGGGGAGAAGAAGGGAAGGGCGATTGTAAGCTGCTTTGAGACTCCTTAGGGTAGAGAAATGTGGGGTACAAAAACTTTCTCTTTTCCTCTTTTTCTTCACTCAGTTCTGATCAAAATACAGAGCCAGCAGGGAAGCCAGCCATGGCAATAACAAAGCCTTCATAGACCAACAGGCCAGAAGAGGTCCTTGACCTTTATAAAGGCTTCTGGGTTAGACTTTGGGAGTGGAGCCTGAAGAGGGTGGGGTTTGGGGGCACAATGCCATTGAATCCAACTTCCAAAGCAGCCGTTTTCTCCAGGTGATCTGATTCATGTTGCCCAGTGATCAGTTGTAATAGCAGGTGTTAAATGCTGGGTTCCAGACGCATTGCAGTGAACAGCTCTACTTTATTAAGTGATTTCAGGAACAAGACCTCAGGGCAACAGCCCTGTCTAAACAGCATGCAAAAACCACACCCAAACACACACAACTCCCAACAATAGGCTATTTACATAACATCCGTTTCTCACTGGTCACCTCCAGAGTCCTGGTGGGCTATTGTTCTAGAGCCCCAAGCTCAGCCAGTCTCTGGTACCCAATCCTGGAATGTTCTAGCCCTAATATATAACAGCAAGAGAACGCCAGCCACCACAAGGAGGTTGGGAACCCTAGACTCACGTCCTGGCCTGAGCATCTAGGATACCCTGTTCTTCCTAAGGATTTATCTTGCCCTGCTGCGTCTCATTAACAGGAGCTCCATCTGAGAGATCCTGTGCCCTAGAGGACTGTTCTGGATGGTCCACAAGCTTGTGAGTCACCAACGTGGTCACAGCGGAATTTCAGAGCTACAGTGAATTATTATGAGTTGTCAAACAAAAGGGTAAAAATTAACTAGCTCATTAGACAAAAGAAACAAACTCAATATATTATGGATATGCAGGATAAACAACCTTCATCAGCTACATAGAGAGACGCCCACACTGACATAAGAAAAAACCAACAATTTTCACCAACTACGAATGCATACACTGGGGGGGGGGGCTGTTATAAACATTAATATCAAACAACTTTATCTGGCACATCGTAGATGAGAAGTTTTCTAAGATTAATCACTAGCAAAACTTCAAAGCAATAAAATTAACACCACAAAGTCTTTTCAGAGGAACACTTTGAGGAAATGCAAATAATGAGCTCAACCCAATATAAAAACAGGGATGCAAATTCCATTAAATAAAGCAAACGGTTTAAATTGTCAACATTTTTGTCATTTAAACATTAACAAACTCACAGTCTAGCCCACATACATATTTCTATGTATTATGTAGCTGTTATTGACTTTAGTTAAGAAAAATTAACTTGGTAGTACGCTCTGGTGCCTGTTTTGTGCACAGGGGATTAGCAGTAAGGTTAGCGTTGAAAAAACACACATTCTGCATGCACACAGGCTATCCTTGAGTGTACAGCTAACCCTCTGCAGGCACGTAGCCAGGGTTTTTTTGTTTGGATGGCATTTACATTTTTAAGGGGGCAGTTAACTTACAGTTAATTAATCTGAATGCCTGTAGGGGGAGGCTCCGAGCCTGTTTCTAGCCCTTCCTTTCATAAGAACATAAGAGAAGCCAATGTTGGATCAGGCCAATGGCCCATCCAGTCCAACACTCTGTCACACAGTGGCCAAAGATATCAGGAGGTCCAGCAGTGGGGCCAGGACACTAGAAGCCCTCCCACTGTTGACCCAGACTGAGAGTTCCTATCTATACCTTGTGTCTAATAGCCACTGATGGACCTCTGTTCCATATGTTTATCCAATTCCCCTTTGAAGCCGTCCATGCTTGTAGCTGCCACCACCTCCTGTGGCAGTGAATTCCACGTGTTAATCACTCTTTGGGTGAAGAAGTACTTCCTTTGATCCGTTCTAACCTGACTGCTCAGCAATTTCATAGAGTGCCAAAGGACAGGGCAGCAAGCATGTCAGTTCCTAGGAAAAAACAGTTCAGAGGACATTTAAGTGCCTTCTGAGTTTCCTTCCACAGGGCAAGAAAGCTTAGAAGGGCACTCAAGAGTGGCACCTGCAATACCTCCCCAACAATCTCCCTTTCTGCTAGCCCAGTCCTGCTGTATTTAGGTGCTATATACCACCTAAGTCATGGCATGGTTCCCAAAGGCTCATGGGAATGCTTTTGAAAGACTCACCATGAAGGCCATTAAATACCCCTTTGAGCTGCCTTTTCTCAGATCCCATGATGCTCTCACAGTGGGGGGATCTCTCCTAAAAATATAAGGCTATTTGTGGGGCGGGGCTTTTAATTAAGGGGCGGGCCCCAAACTGCCCCGCTGTAGCTATGGACCTGACCGTCCGCCAGTCTTCCAAGCCTTAGGAAAGGTTCAAATGCTTACAAACAATCTAAAAATGTCTCCCGAATCCTCACTGTGACTGGGATGACGGCCCAGGCTAGCCCAATCTCGTCAGCTCTCAGAAGCTAAGCAGGATGGGCCCTGGTTAGCAACTGAATGGAAGACCACCAAGGAGGTCCCAGGTTGCTACGCAGTGGCAGGGCAATGGCCAACCACCTCAATTTGTCTCTTTCCTTGAAAACCCTACAGGGTCGCTGTAAGTCTGCTGCAACTTGACAGCACATTTCTCCACCAACAAATCCTTATTTTTTGCATGGTTTGCATCCATATTTCAGAAGTTAAAACCTACCTTCAGAACTAATGAAGGAATCCAAACATGAATCCAGCTCTCGCACAAGGGCACCCAGTGATATTTATTTTTATCAAGTTAGATTTCCCAACAGGAAACCACAAAAAGATCCACTCTTTTCTCCACTTGGATGCCATTGGATCCATTTGGATGGCCCCCTCCTCACTGGGACCCGTTCCCCATTTATTTACTTCCTTCAGTCCACCTAAGTGGGGATAACAATGGTGCCCTTTCATTGAACCACTTTGCTGATGCTCAGATCGTAAGGTTGCCAACTGAGTTTCTGGTGTGGCTCTTGAACCTTCAGCTGTTTGATATAAAAAAAATAATGGGGGGAACTGAAAGCTGCTGGGTGCACAAGTGTCATGCTAGAAAGGGAACTGGCAACTACACTTAATGGAGAAGGAAGACGATTCTCCCCAAATCACAGTCCTTTGCTTGATGCCACTATTATTTATGAGATGAGGCTTGGCAATACAGGTCTCACCTCCTGCCCGACAGCGCCTCCTAAGAAACCAATGGTAGAACTTTGAACGCAAGCCAGTAACACAGATGTGGTTGCAAAGCATACAGGGGAGAGACCCAGGCCCACAGCCAAGGTTGGGCTGATAAGGGCAATGCCCCCCACAAATATACCCAGCCCCCACATGGGGATGAAGCCAGCAGGAGGGGAGGGAGAGGCGTGGCCCTGCTAGGTCCTCCTGCTTCTGCAGCCAGCTTATCAAAGTCTGAGACATCGGCAGCGGAAGTAGGAAGACTGGGTGAGGCCGCATGAAGGCCGCGCCTCTCCCTCCCCTCCTGCTTAGCCGTGGTCGCCATGCGGCCTCTCCAGGTCTTCCTGCTTCCAGCGAGGCTGCATGGTGACCTGGACCACACAGAAGTATTCACCCCATGCTACTTACCTGTGCCTTTCACAAAGCATCGAACATATGCTTCTCCATGGCAAAGCACCACAATTCCATACCATCTACAGAAATGGTTGGAGAACGTGCAACGATGCCAGAATGTCCTGGCTCAGAAAGCATGCATGTGCCTGTGGAGGAACTTGCAAGTGTTCATGAGACGTAGGTTTTCACTATCTCGGAATAGCCACAGAGCCCTATTAAAGATGGCAGAACCTGGCATTTCAATATACGGACCAACTGACGTATTTTGGGGTGAGCATGCTTGCTGCTTCTGAACGACCATATCCCAGGCAACCCCAGTAATATCTAAACAACATGGGAAACAATTGTCACAGTGAGTCTCAAATCAGCCTTATGCATTTATAGTTCAAAATGGGATCCAGCCACAGGGGGAAAAGCAATCTTTCTGCATTGGCAACACAGCAATTAGGGCCTATACTGGAGTTTTCAGAACATGGATGTACATCGGATCACCGAGCAAGACAAATACAAGTGAAAAAGCGAGCAACTTACGTTTGACAGAAGATACGTTAATGGCTTTAAAAATGGAGCCGGTGAAGTCAGTTAAGCACAGGTGCAGAAAAGACAATTAACTGTATAAATTGAAAGGATTCATTATTAAAAAAAAAAAACACGATTCCCAGCCCTGACCTGGATAGCCCAGGCAAGCCTGGTCTCCTCAGATCTCAGAAGCTAAGCAGGCTTATTTTTTAGTCTGAGAGTGTTGTGACTTCCCTAAGATTACTCAGCTAGCTTCAAGTGGGGGAGTGGGGAATCGAACCCAGTTCTCTAGATTAGAGTCCACCGCTCTTGACCACTACACCAAACTGGCTCTCTGCCTCTGCAGTGATTTTCTGGCTGTGTCCACCATGCTGTGTCAGACTTCCAAAGGTGCCTGCAGGCTCAAAAAGGTTGGGGATCCCTGGGTTAGACTGAGCTGTGAGACTGTGACTGAACCAAGGTCACCCAGCGAACTCCCACTGCAGAGCGGGAATGTTAACTTGGGTCTACCACCTCCTAGTTCAGGTGTGGCCAAACTTGCTTAATTATAGAATGATAAAAGAGATGGAACACCTTCCCTATGAAGAAAAGTTAAAACGCTTGGGGCTCTTTAGCTTGGAGAAATGATGGCTGAGGGGTGACATGATCGAGGTTTATAAGATTATGAATGGGATTGAGCAGGTTGAGAAAGAAGTACTTTTCTCCCTTTCTCACAATACAAGAACTCGTGGGCACTCCATGAAATTGCTGAGCAGTCAAGTTAGAACAGATAAAAGGAAGTACTTCTTCACCCAAAGAGTGATCAACACATGGAATTCACTGCCACAGGAGGTGGTGGCAGCTACAAGCATGGACAGTTTCAAGAGGGAATTAGATAAACATATGGAGCAGAAGTCCATCAGTGGCTCTTAGCCACAGGGTATAGATGGGAACTCTCAGTCTGGGGCAGGTGATGCTCTGTATTCTTGGTGCTGGGGGGGCAGCAGTGGGAGGGCTTCTAGTGTCCTGGCCCCACTGCTGAACCTCCTGATGGCACCTGCTATTTTTAGCCACTGTGTGACAGGTGGACTAGATGGGCCATTGGCCTGATTCAACATTGGCTTCTCTTATGTTCTTATGTTCTCATGTAAGAGCCACACAGAATAAATGTCAGATGTTGGAGAGCCACAAGACACAACAAATATCACACACACATTTTTATCGAAAAATATGCAAATCTGCTTTTTATTAGCATTAAATGAGACTGCCAAAAATAAAAACAAAAGGGGAGGAACAGATATTGATAATGATACTTATTTATCCAATGATATATTTGTTTGCCAATGATATTTATTTGTCTGAGAGAGAGAGAGAGAGAGAGAGAGAGAGAGAGAGAGAGAGAGAGAGAATGAGAGAGAGGTGAGAAAGAAAGAGAGAGAGAAACAGAAGGCAAATAGATGGGGGAGGGAGGGATGAAGGAAGAGAGGCAGAAAGAGAGAGAGCAAATAAATGGGGAGCCACCTGGGAGCTGCACAATATCTGTTATAGAGCCTCATGTGGCTCCTGAGCCACAGTTTGGCCACCCCTGTCCTAGTTCATCAGCCTAACCACAACACCTAGTTGGTGCTAGACGATTTGGGGGGAAGTGGTGAGCATATTATTCAAATCTCTGTGGAAACTGGGCCTAACCATTTTTACTGCCTAATCCTAAAAGATGGGGGAGGGACTTTTTTCCATTTACACAACAATGCAATTGTTTAAACGTTTTTCAAAGGAAATAATCAAGACATTTCTCACATGTGCAGCATCCCATTCCTAGCTGTTGGTTTTGTTCATTCTTTCTTTCTCTTTTTAATCAACACAACAGGCAGGAAGAGCGATCCGATCAGGCACGCAGATAATGCCGCACAGAAAAAAAAGTCAATAAATAGAAGTCAAACTGGGATCATTAAGAGGATGGCTGGGGGAAAAAATGCAATTTATGGGGGCAGAACTATTGCATACCTAAATATAACAAAGCGGTTGCCTAGTGTACAGACTATGGAAATAACCTTAAATCAAGTGAGTTACTGTTTCTTAGCAATTTGAGAGAAAGGAGAAACAGTGTAATTGGCAATCAAGAGCTCCTCCGGGAGCTTCCGAGCAGCCGGCTCAATTTGTCGGCACGTGGTTAATCTGCCTGAGACGCATTCTGCAATGGTGCACACCGCAGCAGCGGATTCATGCTAAGCATAAGTCAGTGGGAAGGCACATCCGTGAATAAGGAACACGTAATTTGCAAATGTAAATACAGCCCAGCCTCCAACATCCTGCCAAGGCGCCGGACTGTTCTGTGTTTAAATAAGAGCGTACCTGCTCACCTCTCCTTCACTGGAAAAAATCCATATTTAACTTGGGATCAAACTGCAAATCTGTTAGATATGAAGCAGCCTGGATTTCTGAGCTGCACTCCGCCAACAAGCTGACAGTGCCATCTTAAGCGGTGTCCCACTCTTCTAAGCCCACTGGAACCAGTGGATTTAGAAGGGTGTAACCAGGTTCCCCAGGTCCCCTCACCATCACAGTGGGGGGATATGGGAGCATTCCAGGGGTGGGTGGGACATTGTTGGGTGATGTCCAGAAGTGATGATGTCACCCAGAAATGATGTCATTGCATTGACAACGTCACACACGACTCTCTGGTTGCTTGGGGGCAAAAACCCAAAGAGTTTCCCCCAAAACCAGAGCACAATGTGCAACATCAACAGTGTAATGATAGAACTTCTGGTTGATGTCATCACATCGGGGACATTGCCCAATGACGTCCCTATTTGGGGGTGGGGTTCCCCCGCCGGCCAAGTGGCCAGCGGCGGATTGCAGCCCCTAAAAGCAGAGGAACCCCCACCGGGACCTGGGGGCTAGCAACTCTAGGTGTAACTCTGTTTAGGATTACACTGAGCGTTAGTTATTTCAGGCTTGTAAACAGCCACTGGCTTGTCCGCTTGTGTTGATTAATGCTGCCTCTACGCAAGGGAGCCAGGGAGTTGGTCTCTACCACCCCTACTTCCACACTGCCAGGAAAGACTTGCATTGCTATACACAAGGGAGGGAATTAGAAGGAGACCTTTGACTTTTTTTTTTTTACTTTGCAACTATAGGCTGCCGTAGCCTGCCCGTCTTCCTAGATGACAACAGATGCCACCAGATACTAGCTCCACCCAACACCACTTTGTTCACATTCACCAAGCAGTGTGTGCATGTGTGTCTCTGTATGTGCGTGCACACATGCATGCATGGTCAAGTCATTTCCAACTTATGGTAATAACCTCCCAAACATTCTACCATGACAGCCTTGCTGTCTATACAGGAGATTAAAAAATAAGGCCAAGGCTGATGGTGCAAATCAGGTACAAATATATTTTTATTATTATTCAGTTAATTTTTTTTTAAATCCCTACACGTTTCAACAACGGGCTTCATCAGGGGACTCCGTAATATATAACAACTGAGTTTACATAAGTATGGTTAAAATTATATGAATAAGATACTGTACTAAAAGTTAAAATCCAGGTCTTAAAATAACAATCACACAGGAAACTACTAGAGTTTATTCTGTCCTTGAGATTGCATGAACCTGGATTTTAACTTTTAGTAAGTTGAATAAAATATATTTTACCTGATTACCTGTAATAAAATATATATTTGCCAGGTTTGCACCATTGGCCTTGGCCTTATTTTTTTATCTCCTGTGATGGTGCAGCTCTTTATTTTCTTGAAATCTATACAGGAAGAAGAAGAGTTGGATTTATGCCCCACCCTTCACTCAGAATCTCAGAGTGGCTTACAATCTCCATTCCCTTCCCCTCCCCACAACAGACACCCTGTGAGGTAGGTGAGGCTGAGAGAGCTCTTTCACGAACTGCCCTCGAGAAGACAGCTCTGAGAGAACGTGTGACTGACCCAAGGTCACGCCAGCAGCTGCATATGGAGAAGTGGCGAATCAAACCCAGTTCTCCCAGATTAGACTCCACATTCTTAACCACTACGCTAAACTGGCTTAGTGGGGATCAAACCACTCACACAGTAAATTAGAGAGTGTGAGTTCAAGTCCTACCAAGGGAGAAACTGGGAACACAGCAAAGCTCATTGAGAGCCAGTTTGGTATAGTGGTTGACAGCAGCGGTAATCTAGAGAACTGGGTTTGATTTGATTCCCCACTCCTCCACAAGAAGCCAGCTGGGTGACCTTGGGCCAGTCACAGCTCTCTCAGAGCTCTCTCAGCCTGTCTGTTGTGGGGAGAGGAAGGGAAGGTGATTGTAAGCCACCCCGAGACTTCTTTGGGTACTGAAGGGCAGGATATAAAACATAACTACTACTACTACTACTACTACTACTACTACTACTACTCCAGTGAAGGGTGGGGTACAAATTCAACTCTTCTTCATCTTTTTCTTCCTCTTCTTCTTCTGACAGTCAATCAGCAGGAAGAGAGAAGAAAAACAGATTCTCTTATGCTAAGGGAGGAGACTGCTGGCATTCATCTATATTCTGTACTCGACCATCTACTGTGAAATGTGATGATGAAACAGAGCAGTGATCTAATTCCCCCCACCCAATGCCCTAAAATGAATAGTTTCCTTTAATACATAAATACAGGAACTGAGCGCTAAAAAGCGGTAATTTGACAGCACACACAACAGGGTACGCATATTATTTCTGCTCATCACATCAGCTAACTCCAAGTCACCTTTCCAGGCTGGAGGGATATAAACGCTCTTGCTGAGTTCAGGAGCACTGCAGAGATATAACTTACCCCGAGTCTGGAATTATGCTCGTTAGACTGCTAAGTAGCAGAGGCTTATAAACAGAATATTTAACTAGAAGCTACAAAGCTGCTCCTCGGCGGGCTGACAGAACATGCTTGCAAGGTTTTTCTCCTTTTTTTTCAAAAAAAAAACACCCCAGCAAATAAGAAATGGAGATTTAAAACAACAGCGACCACCAAGCACTTTGAGTTCAAAGGAGAACCTCATAAGATTCAACGATGAGGCTTATCTAATTGGGCGCCCCTGCAAATGGATTGCATGTGTTGAAAAGTATATGGAGGCGGGATATGCCTGCATGTGTTTATCGGAGTGGACCAGAGTGATGCAGTTAGCACAGCCATCCCTTCCGTCAGCAAGCTCTCAGCTAGTGCAGGAGAACCGTGGAGGGGAGGGACAGGGGGAGACAGGGAAAGAGCCGTTCCTCCAGAGGATTATAAACTGAAGAGAAAGCCGGAATAATATTTTAGAAGAGACCCCCCCCCAAAAAAAATGTTTAATTCATCAAGACCTGATAAGATCTATCGAGAGGAGGAACTCTTGGCACTGCTGGGGCTGGATTTAATAAAAGAAAGGCAGAATCACAGCAAACTCTCCACTTTTTCCCCTTTCTTCCTCTCCTCCCCCCCCTTAAAAGGTTTCATGCTTTCAATAAATAATGTAATGACTTACCTATGGAATATCGTGTGCAATCGCGGCCTGTTTAGAAGATGTCACTGTGGTGTGATACGACGGCATATCTTCGTGTATCCTGAAAACGCACTGGGTCTGCTATCTAATGTTTGACAACAAGTGCTCTCCAGGAAATCTGAAATAATTACCAGGGCTGCATAATACTGGTGGATGCTAGCAGCTGACAAGTTGGGTGTCTCTGGGGTGGGGGGTGGATAGTTTGGAAAAGCCCAGCCTTCATCTCATATCCTGCCCCCCCAAGTATTATCTAAGGTCTCACAGATTTGAGCAGACTAATTCTCCTCCCCATACATTTAAGGGATGGCTGCTCTCGATATTCTGTCCCTTACGGAGCATTTCCTGTTTCTCCGTCCCCCCCTTTCCTTTTGATTTATTAACAGTGATACTTCTCTGCAGATCCACCAAGTCCCTAGAGACCCTTACCTGATCTGTGGGGGACTGCGTTTTGCAGCTTTCATTGTCCACACAGGGGCCAACCAGTTTACTGTTAGACTGAGCTGACACAATATGTACACAATCTGTCTGTTGTGTCAACATGAGGGATGAACATTATGAACACTGGGTATCAGATTTTGACAATATATCGTACAACTGAATACAGATTGCTTCTCTTAAGAGATTGCTTCTTTCAAGGAGCTCCAGCCAACCTGCACCCACAGAACTAAGAAGTCCAGTAACAGAGCACTGTACAGAAATACATCCCTGCTACTACATTTCTACCAGAGGTGTAAATTTTACAGCTGGTTCACAGGACATTTGCAAACATGGATACTTTACCAGAGAAATCATGTAGCTAGTCTGCTCATTCAGTTTCTGTCCCATTCATTCTCAGGGCTTAGGGAATCATAGAATCATAGAATGTTAGAGTCGGAAGGGACCTTGCAGGTCATCTAGTCCAACCCCCTGCATTCTGCAGGAGCATAGCCGAAAGATAGCCCTACAGTTGAGGGGAGGGCTGTGGCTCAGTGGCAGAGCATCTGCTTTGCAGGCAGAAGGTCTCAGGTTCAATCCTGAGCATTTCCAATTAAAAGGACCAGGCAGTAAGAGAGGAGAAAGACCTCTGCCTAGAGAGCTGCAGCCAGTCTGAGTAGATGATACGGACCTTGATGGACCAGTGGTCTGATTCCATATCGGGCAGATTCTTGTGTTGAAGTTTGGTGGTGGGGAAGTGGGGTGCTCACATAGCAGCCGACTTATGGCCACCCCATAGGGTTTTCAAGGCAAGAGATGAACACAGGTGGTTAGCCATGGCCTGCCTCTGTGTAGGGCAGGGGTGCCAGTTCCAAGCTGGGAAATTCCTGGGGATTTGGTGGAGGAGCCTTGGGATGGTGAGATCCGGGGAGGGAAGCAACCTTAGCAGGGTATAATGCCACAGAATCCACCCTCCAAAGCAGCCATTTTCTCTAGAGGAACTAATCTCTGTCATCTGGAGATCAGTTGTCATTCCAGGTGATCTCCAGGCCCCATCTGGAGGCTGGTAACCATAGTGAAGGGACCCTAGATTTCCTTAGTGGTCTCCTATCCAAGTACTAACCAGGACTGACCCTGCTTAGTTTTTGAGATCTGATGAGATCAGGCCAGCCTGGGCCATCCGGGTCAGGGCAGGGGAAATTTAACAACAGTTAAAATAAAAATGTATATTAAAACACAATACCTAGATAAAATTATCATATAACTGATTGGAGTTGGCTATATAGCCAGCGCAGAGGTGCCATGACTTCTGTGGAAAACGATGACTCTTGGACTTTGGCAGATATCAAAAAGAAAGGAGCCATAAAACGCTGAACCTACTGCTGGACTAATCCTCACTTAGGTAATAAATTAGCGGGCTCCTTCAATCAAAGCAAAACAAACCAATCCTATACATGGAATATTAGCATGTCAGAAAGCCAGGCTCTTCCCTGATAGGAAATCTGAAAAAGGAACAACTTAGGATACGTAAGCACAGAGTTCCCCAATGTGGTGTCTGTGGGTGCTAATATTTCCCCTGGCACCTGCCAAGGTTTTCATAAAGTAGCCAGGTCCACTGTAAGCTTGGGCTTGTTATTGGCTGCTCTCGTTCAACTTCTGTCCTCGTCAACTTCTAAGAATACGTGGAAAGGTGTTTGTGAATTATCAGATGTGCTGCATGGGTGCACAGGGCTTGTGAGGAGGAGGAGGAGATTGATTTATACCCCGCCCTTCACTATCGAAAGGAATCTCAGAGCAGCTTACAATCTCCTTTCCCTTCCCCTCCCCACAACAGATACTCAGTGAGGTAGGTGGGGCTAAGAGAGCTCTTTTGACAACTGCCCTCGAGAGAACAGCTCTGAGAGAACATATGACTGACCCAGGGTCCCACCAGCAGCTGCATGTGGAGAAGCGGGGAATCAAACCCAGTTCTCCCAGATTAGAGTCCATGTGTGATGGAATTAAAGGTTTATGGACAGCAGCAAGGTAAACTAAGGAACTGCTGAGTCACGTGACTGAGAGAGGTGGAGGCCAGAGGGCTTGGAATTCTCAGTGAGTGACAGATAACTGTGAACAGGTGACAGTTGGGAGCTGACAGTTGGGAGAGACAGCTGGAAGAAAGTTAATAGAGAGTTAACTGGAGAGCTCTGAAGAGGACAGAAGCCTCTGGGCTCAGTGGAATCAGCCAGATAGCAGTTTAAGTAGAAAACTGTGGCTGAATAGCACTCTGCACTGGTACCCTCTAATATAAAGAGGAGAGTGACAAGAGTATAAGACCTCAGCAGTTACAAACACCAGATATGCTGCTCCAAAGGAACTTATAATGTGGCTAAGGAAGGGCAAAGGGTCTGGAGGAGTCTGGAGAGCTGGGGTTGGTGCACCAGTAGACTCAAGAGACCAGGCAAATAAAGCCCAAAGGTTAACCACAAAACAGTTACTGGAGAGTGGGATCATAAATTGGTTTTGTGTACAGAAGAACATCTGTGTCATACTGAGAGTGATAAAACTACAGCCCATGTCAAGGCAAAGTAAAGTGTCTATTCATCAAAGAAACAAAATACCCCGTGTAAATATATCCCATCCCCCTGTTGAGTTTTTTGTGTAATAAAGAACTGTGCTGTTTGACTTTTACAAGCACTGGTGCCTGACTTTCTGGTAAAGAATTATACTGGGCAGTTGTCCTCAATACATACACAAGTTATATCAATCCCCGAAGAGACTACTGATTAGAGTGAACTGGTCAGCCATCAGGAAGTATAACTGATCAGTCACCTCACATTAAAAATAATCTGAATCCAGTACAAAAATAAGCATATACAGGCAGTGACACCACAGCTCGGTCACAGCAACGGCCAGGAAGGGGTCGTTGTGTTATACCATGCTCCTAACCACTACACCAAACTGGCTCTCTACATAATGCTGGGATCCCCCACATTTTTGAGCCATTTGGCTACCTTTGGAATTTTGAAGGGTGGTTGACAAGGACAGATGTTTGGCTAGTGTGAGAGTTGTGTATCCTTTGACAGCGAGCCACTCCAAGCATGACCGATAAGGAAAAAAATGCCAACTCTTTAACAAAAGATGCCTCTCGTGTGGAATGGGAGGCTCAAGCTACAAGGCTCAACTTGCACTGATTTTTAGCCACAATGTCATGTGGTATTTCTACCAAAAGCAACAGATAATTTTCTTTCTAACTCATCTCACGATTAATAAACAGAAAATGGCAAATCTCCATGAAACACTCAGATGGTAGTACATTCTGACATATCCATTCACGCTCGCGGTTCCTCGTCTTGCACACATCTGGAAACTGTGTTGTGTGACCAATGAGCTTCGAGGGCAACTTCACAGCAAATATGTTTCCAAATTTCCATCATCAGTTGGCTGTTCTTTCTACAGTACGTACAAGCCATTTCTACCCAGAAATCTTTAAACACGGCCATCAGAGCTACAACTGCTTAGAACTCCTGATTGCACATCTGCCAACAGACAAATGACCCTTGCACAAACCATGCAAAGCCAGTCTTCTTTCAGGGCAGTGGGTAAAGTGGTGACCATTCATTGGAACACAGAAACATACAGCTGAAAGGGACCTCAAGGATCACCTAGTCCAGCCCCCTGCACAATGCAGGACATTCACGGCTACTCCACCCGCCCCAACTCCCCCTGCTCTACGACCAGAAGAAAGCAAAAAACTTCCAGGATCCCTGCCCCAGTCTTGGCCTGGAAGAAAATTCCTTCCTGACCTCATTCACTCTCTTGTGCGCTATGTGAAAACAGTATTAATGGCAAAAAGCTTCACGATGGATCCCCCCCTTAATAATATCTGACGGCCCTAAGTAGGGGAAATGGAAGCCTCATAGCATTCGCCTGGCTGTTATAACTAATGCAGCAGGAGTTCCATAATAATTCAGTAAGAATTAATGTCCATTTAATATAATACATTACCAAATCTACTGCTTAACAGACAGCTATAACTGGTATTAATTGATGTCAGCCGAGCAAAAGGAAGAAATCCATTTGTGACCCCGGGTGTCAAGAAATTTAGCATAATTACACACTTTATCATTTGGGTGATTTTTTCATTAAATTAGTTCATAGCATGGTTACATTCTCTCGTCACTTGATTACATTTACCTTGCGATGAGCAGTGCCTTCCAGCTAAAGCGAGAGAAGATGGTCATGCAGAGTGTGAGGAAATGTATTTTTTTTTCTTTGGAGGCTTGAAATGAGCAAAACCTTCATTCTGAGTTTGAAAAGTTTTTTTTCTCTCTCTCTCTCTGGGTAGAGAACAGGCGGGGGTGTGTGTCAGTTTAATTGCTTTTCAGACTTACCTCCGCGCACCTTCATACAAATGCTAATAGGATGGCATGGCCAAGCTCCCCCCCACACACACTTCAAGCAGGGAACAGAGACCTGGAGGTGTTCAATACTAGAGAGACTTCAGGAAGGAGTTCCTGAAGAATCTCCAGGAAAAATTTCTCTGACCCAGCCTGACCTGTGGAGTTGTCAAGACCTCGCCGGTCCAAGCTCATCACCCTGACCAGTACACCTCTCTGGTTCTCCACAGGTCTTTTGGCAAAGCACTCCCACAGGCTCAACCTATGATTTCCAAGCTGCAGAGATAATAGTATGGATGTAAGTGCCATCCAGTCACAACCAACTTAGAAGACTTTCAAGAAAAGTGAGAAGCAGAAGTGGCTGGCCACTGCTTTCTTCTGCAGAGCCTTCCTTAGTAGTGTCCCATCCGAGTGCTGACCCTGCTTGGCTCCCAAGATCTGATGAGATGAGGCTATACCACACCACTTTCCCTCTGTGGAGAGAATATTACTGATCTGTTTTACAGTGTTGTTTGTTTGTTTGTTTATTGTATTTCTATCCCGCCCTCCCCGTTAACAGGCTCAGGGAGGCTCACATATTCTCGGCACCGTGTGCCAGATCCACATAATACAACTATAAACAAGTTAAACATTTTTAAAATAAACAGTTCACAATAAACAGTTCACAAGAAAGTGCTCGCAATATTGTTCCGTTCATTTAGTATCTCAAAAGTGGCGCGCGAAAGATGTAACATTACAAGAGAACATTACAAGAGAAAGCATGTGCAATACACTGACCATGTTAGCAGCTCTATGTAAGTGAGCCCTGTTCAGGGAGAGGGATATAAATTTGATAAATTAAAAAAATGCATTATTATTAGCTTGCATCCAGACTGGATATTTCCACAAACACAATGATTTCCACTCATGGAGCACTGTTTTCCTCCTTCCCCCCTCCCACAGCAGACCGAAACACTCTCCAAAATTCAGTTCCTGGGGGGCCCCATCTTCCACAGGGACAGTATTGTGGGTGGGGGCATTCCAGGCAGGTGTGGGAGACAGGAATATTGCTCTCCGTGGGCAGAAATCCTTGCATGCATGGAAAGTTTAGTCTTGATCCAACCCATTGTTTCTAGGAGGCTGCAACCAGACCACAGTATATTGGCAGTTACGAAAATCTTGCTCCTGCACTGAGCTTGTAATTTGGGAGATACGGTGGGACTTAAATATTTAAGGAACAGCTCATTAGGGCCAAGCCGATTTTCTTCTTTAAAAAAATGTTAAAAGCTCATGATGTATGAAAACTGCAATTAGATAAGAAACTTCATGAAGCGCAGCTAAAAGCCTGGCCTTGTGAGCCGTTCAGGGCCGCAGGAGCAACCAGCCGGTACTCTAATTGACTGACTCGTGGAAAGGGTAGTTTGACGCATTGCCAGGACACGTCTTCCAGGAACAGATGTGGGTGAAAGCACCAGCTCAGAAGGTCCGGGAGGCACCTGGGTTAAGTGTACGCTTTGGAATAATGGTGGCAATGTCTTTGAAGGAGGTTTTCCTGTAGCACAAGGCAACCGAACCAAGGATGTGATGGGAGAGCACAAAACCAGGACAGCACATATTAAATTCTATGTAGTCCTGCTATTACTCTAACACACCTCTTCCCAATCCTGCTTAAAAACTCAGTTGTTTAGCAGCAAAGATGCTCAGGCAAGCCAGCACGCCTGAACTGGACACTGATAGGTATCCGGAAGCTGAAAAAACATAGGGAGGGGGGAAGGGGAAAACTCAACCCAAGAGAGCACTGTGAATCAAAAGGGTTAAGCTGACCATATATATTATAAAAGTACAAAATTTATTAGGGTGTACACATATTAAAAAATATATAAGAGTTAAAAATATTTTCCCAAATATCAGGCCAATAAAAGCATATCAAATATTAATACACATGATGGGTCAACACTATCCAACTGAAGACCAAACGCGTTTCGGCCTCAAAAGGCCTTCCTCAGTGGTCACTATTGCAACATAGTATAGACACACGTTCAAGCCTATGTATACAAGGTTCAACAGAATCTTTACCTTGATGGAGTGACACACATTCAGGCTTATGAAATCTCGGTTACCAGAATAACTGGAATGGACATGGCTATACCTATGGCCCATCATTAATACCAGTGACCCAATTACAAAACATATAAGGATACAACATCTGGTCGTTATACAAGTATAATAAAGACCTTGTATACATAGGCTTGAATGTGTGTCTATACTATGTTGCAATAGTGACCATTGAGGAAGGCCTTTTGAGGCCGAAACGTGTTTGGTCTTCAGTTGGATAGTGTTAACCCATCATGTGTATTAATATTTGATATGCTTGTATTGGTCTGATATTTGGAAAAATGTTTTTTAACTCTTATATATATTTTTAATATGTGTACACCCTAATAAATTTTGTACTTTTATAATATATATGGACAGGTATCTGGAAGCATCACCTGAACCGCTTTGTGTTTCCTGAATGACCCCATACCATTAAAAACAGAAGCCTCGCATGTAGAACACTAACACATCAAGGTGAATGGTTTAGCACAGCCCTCTCCTTGATGTGCTACATTACTACATGAAGGGATTTTTTTAAAAAAAAGTTTGATTTAAAGCATAATCGACAAGACAATCATTTGCTTAAGTGAAGTGTCATTACAAACATATAAAAATGTGTTTCACTGACCTACAGACTGAAGTGGTGCAGTTTGGAATTCTACTACTACTACAGTCTACACGGATGTTGAACTATTTTGAATTGATGGACAAGAACTTCTTGCCTGGGCATTGCAGCAGGCACCCAGCATCTTATCTAGACCAGATTATGATGCATGCAATAAAAGCATGCATTTGATGTCAGTGTGGCAGCACTGCCCCTACACGTGCTACAGATCTCTCTGGCATGCTACCAGTGCATGTGTAGTGGCTGAGGGCCCATTTTAAGGAATGCACGGGGTGTGCGTAACACTGTACAGGGCAAATTCTGTTTGCCACCCAGCACAATGTTAAAACTGGGCTTATGGCATTTGGGCCTTGTCTTCACATGGAACAGAGTAAGGTGGGAATGAGGCAGTAAGAGTTCAGGTGATAACAAAAGAGGACTCTATGATGTCGAGGTGAAGCTCTAAATGTATTCAGCTACTGTGAATACCTTCCCATTGTAAAATATCCTGTTAATTAAAAAAAAGAAGCTCAGAAAAGAGACGGACCAGGACCTTTTCCCCTGAGGTGCTAGCTTTGTAACTGCATGGAGCTTTTTAGACAGCTAGCCATCTAAACTGGCACTACCTCCCCTGCAGTATAAAAAGGTATTAAGGTCAATCCTTAGCAGGTCTACTCAGAATCAAACGATGGCCAATTCAATGGAGCATATTAGAAGGAAGAAAACATTCTTAGGATTGTGCCATACCACCACCTCAAAATTCTACCACCTCACTCTATTCTATTGTTTTTATTTAGGGTGTGTGTGTGTGAAGTATCATCACGTAACCCATAGGGTTTTCTAGGCAGGAGACTTTCACAGAATCATAGAATGTTAGAGTTGGAAGGGACCTTGCAGGTCATCTAGTCCAACCCCCTGCACTCTGCAGGAGCACAGCCAAAAGATAACCCTACATACCTACAACATACCCAAAAGATGGTCGTCCAGCCTCCACTTGAAAATGTCCAGTGAAGGAGCATCCACCACCTCCCGAGGCAGACTGTTCCACTGCTCAACCACTCTTACAGTTAGGAAGTTTCTCCTGATATCTAGCCGGTAACGACTCCCTTGTAATTTCCACTCAATAGATCTAGTCTTGCAATCCGGAGCAAAAGGGAATAGATCTGCTTCATCTTCTACATGACAGCCCTTCAAATACTTGAAGACTGCAATCATGTCCCCTCTAAGTCTTCTCTTTCCCAGGCTAAATATACCCAACTCTTTCAACCTTTCCTCGTAAGACTTGGATTCAAACCCTCTCGCCATCCTGGTTGCCCTCTTCTGGACATGCTCGAGCTTGTTCAGAGGCAGTTTGCCATTGCCTGTCTCTGTATAGTGACCCTGGACTTCCTCGGCAGTCTCCCATCCAAAGAGTAATCATGGTTAGAATCACAGAATTGGAAGGGACCTCCAGGGTCATCTAGTTCAACCCCCTGCACAATGCAGGGAATTCACCAATACCTCCCCCACACCCCCAGTGACCCCTGTTCCACGCCTAGAAGACAAAAAAAAATTCTCCAGGATCTCCAGCCAAATTGGCCTGGAGAAAAATTGCTTCCTGACCCCAAAGTGGCGACCAGCATTTCCCTGGGCGTGTAAGAAAGGGCCACAAGAACTAAGCACTGATGCAACCCTTCCTGCCCTCCCTCTCAGGATCTGCTTAAAAACCTCCAAAGAAAGAGAGCCCACCACCTCCTGAGGAAGCCTGTTCCACTCAGGAACCGCTCCGTCAGGAAGTTCTTCCTAACTGTTGATCGAAAACTCTTTTGATTTAATTGCAACCTGTTGGTTCTGGCCCGACCTTCAGGGGCAACAGAAAACAAGTCTACATCATCCTTTGTATGACAGCCCTTGAAGTACTTGAAGATGGTTATCGTATCACCTCTCAGTTGTCTCCTCTCCAGGCTAAACACACCCAGCTCCTTCAACTGTTCCTCACAGGACTTGGTCTCCAGACCCCTCACCATCTTCATTCCCTTCCTCTGGACATGTTCCAGCTTGTCTATATCCTTCTTGACCCTGCGTAGCTTCCAAGATCTGACAAGACCAGGCTAATCTAGGCCATCCAAGTCAGGGCAGATTGTTATACCCTGTTTTTCTCTCCAACACGAACTCAAAGCAGCTCACAACCAGTGTTCCCTCTAAGCTGAGTTCGTGTGAGCTAGCTCACAGTTTTTTAGCCTCTGGCTCACACATTTTTGTCTTAGCTCAGGAAGGATGGCTCCGGAGCAAATTAATTTATGCAGTAGCCAAGTCGCTTGCTCACAACTTTAACGCCAGTAGCTCACAAAGTAGAATTTTTGCTCACAAGACTCCACGGCTTAGAGGGAGCATTGCTCCCAACATTTGTTTTCCCCTCTGGCATTTTATTCTCACAACAATCACCCTGTGAGGTTAGTTAGGCTGACAGACCAAGTGACTGGCTCAAAGTTACCCGGCAGACATGCACAACAGAATAAGGACTTGAACCTGGATCTCCCTAGTCTGACACAATAAACACTATACCATATGTGTTTTCAGGCCTCTAAGACTCACATTTAGACCTCTGCACCAGAGATCCTCAATGTGGTACCTGTGGATGTCAGGTACTCGCTGTGTTTTTAGAAAGTGGGTGGGGTCAGGTGCAGCACCTGAGCAGCAGGACGTCCAATTGGCCATGAAGATTAAACTAACATTGTTTTGGCACCAGCTGCTACCACATTGTTGGTTTTATTCTTTCTCTCTCATAGCTTTTTCCCAGAGAGTCTTTAAAAATTACTCCTCTTGTCCCCTTCACTTGGGCTTCTTCCATGTGTGTGGTGGCTCGGCTCCCTGTGGCAGCCATTTTGTAGAGTGTTCTGCGTCCCATGGCAGCCATTTTGTGATTGTACCCACCACCCTACGTTGGAATTTCAAAGATGCCCACAGGCTCAAAAAGGTGGGGGACCCTGATCTATGTGATATATAATAATCTCAGTATTTTAGCAAAAGACAAACAAACCCTCAATTCAGAAATATTCCTTTTCCCGCCATCATCCTTCTACTTTCTCATTGCTGATCAGTATCTTTGTCTTCCTTCTGCTGTGGTATCTGGCCTATGTCTTCCTTCTGCTGTGGTGTGAATGCTCTTGTTTTTATTTCTTCCAATCAAAGTGCAGCTACGTCTGTTCAGGAACCAATCTGCAGATTATGTATAGATCATCTGACTGTCCCATGTCAATCTCTGTGCTAGGACACTTTGAGGTCTCTTCGGTGGAGCGTGACACCCTTCTTTTCCCCTGAAAGATGGTGGCCGCTTTCATTGCCAAGGAGGATAAGATGGATGGGTGTGTGGAGACCCTCTATGAAAAGATACCCCTTTTCACTTCGAAAAGTGATTTCTAAAGGAGACTTCAGCCACACTTGCAAAAAGACTGCTCTGTTGATTTGTACTGAGAAAGGGGAAAGGTCTGCAATCATTGTTGGGGGAGACACTTGTCCTCTGCCCCCAGACCCTTCTTGTTCCCAAGGCCGAGGGCAGAGGGCAAGTGGATCTCACCCATCAATGTATTTCTTTGCTCCTTCTCACTCTTATGCTTGTATATGTGTGAACGTGGCCCGCCTTTCAATTTGATCCAAATTCATACTGGAATAGCTAGAGTGTACCAACAGAATTTTCCCTTTCTGTTTCCCAAAACAATACATCTACCATACAGTCTCTCTGTAGGTAGAACACATTTTGGGGGTCATCATTATCAAAATAATCTTATGAAATGGACTGCATTTCCTTTAAAATAATAACTGATATTTAATTAGACTACTGTTGCAGTACTGTTGAACAGATCCAATGTGATATTCAAAAATTCAGTGCGAAAAGTTTTTTAACATGCATTGCAAATCCTATTATCACTATAACAGTCAGTGTGTTGATAATATAATGCAGAGTAGAATGATTTTCTGGATATTAGGAAGATTATTTGGATAGGTCAATGTTCTTATCTAACAAAACAGGGTCTGCTTGAACTTTATCAAGGACGAATGTAGGCTATCTGTGGTCTAAGGGTTTTTATGGCTAAATGTCAAACGATGAATTATTAGTTCACTGCAAGTGCCATTCACAAAGAACCAGGAAAATCAGCACAGAATGAAAGTGGGGGAGGAGGACACTTGCTAGCTGCCACATCTAGAGCAAAGTTGTGACTCTGCTTCTTTTTTTTGTATGTGGTTTGTTACGAAGAACTTTGACACTCTGGAATAACATCTCAGATGGAGTCATGACATGCAAGTTCTTGAGACCATAGAATACCACTTCACATAACTTTAAAGCCATGTAGGCTAGAGGCTTACTTTTTTAGTAAGTTACATGGGCACTCCACAGACGTCCATATGAACAAAGAACCACCTGTTCAGATCGATGTATGTAATTCTTAACATACCTCTATAATGCAGATCAAAAAATCCACACAATGGAGACATATAAAGGCCAGGGGCGGAGTGTATTCTGCAAACCTAGGGGAGAGTCCCAAAACATATTAAAAACAATCGAGAGGGCTAAAACACACCAAAAATGAATAATGCTGAATGGGATCTCATGAAATCTCACAAGAACACAATGGGCACTGTGGGGTTGCCTGTCCACCAAGGTAGCAGAGTCTGGGCCTAGGCAACTCCAGCAAGACTTCACCTTGCGGGAAAGCAGCAGCAAATGGGAGAAAGTGGTGAGTGGAGGGAGTGAAAACAGGTAAAAATGGGGGTGGGAGAGAATGCTGGTGGGAAAGAGAGAGAGAATCGAAAGCCAGGTGGGTGGTAAGAAAGGGCTGGAAAAACAGAGAAGGGGCCACTCTGGACTCCCCCTCCCCTCCATGAATTTTACCAGTGGCCAACCTGAGGAGGAGGAGGAGGAGATTGGATATATACGCTACTCTTCACTCAGAGTCTCAGAGCAGCTTAAAATCTCCTACCCTTCCTCTCCCCACAACAGACCCCCTGTGAGGTAGGTGGGGCTGAGAGAGCTCTGACTGAGAATTGCACTTGAGAGAACAGCTCTGAGAGAACGGTGACTGATCCAAGGTCACCCAGCTGGCTGTATGTAGAGGGGTGGGGAATCAACCCCCCCAGTTCTCTAGATTAGAGTCTGCCACTCTACACCAAGCATCTAAACCAGGCCTACATTGTGGGATCTTTTACAATGCTCTTTGATATGGAAGTTACCACTTCAAGTTGTCACTGAGTAATGAAGAGAATTTATAGCACTAACAAGATTACACCCCCAAAAACTGCAGTGAGGTTATTTAATAAAATGCAGAATTATATCTGGACTGAGAGCTATTTCTTGCTCGGGATGCTACAAACAACTAACTTTCTGTTCCTAATGCAAAAAAACTATACATCCATCGCTTCATATAAATGTCTAGGACACATAATGAATGAATTGGAGACTATTATGACTGAAGCTGCACAAAAAGGAGGGGGGAGCAACTGGATGTACATAATAATGTGCAATTAAGTCAACTGCAAATAAATAAGAAGCATATGAAGCACAGTGCGGATTCAGATATGTATCAAACTGCTTAGAGCTACGTCTTTGCTTTGGGCTACGGAACATGTTGGGTAACCATGTTGGTCTGAAGCAACAGAATGAAGTTTGAGTCCAGTGGCACCTTTAAGACCAGCAAAGTTTAACTCTGGGTATAAGCTGCTGTCTGATGTAGTGTGCATGCTTATACCCAGAATTAAACTTTGCTGGTCTTAAAGGTGCCACTGGACTCAAACTTCATTCTAACTCAGTTTAACAGCACTAAGGATACTGATTTAAGTGGGTTCCAGATCAAATTAAGTCTGAGCTCACCCTAGAAGCTAAAATGATTAAACTGAGACTATTGTACTTTGATCACATTATGAGAAGAGTTGCTGGAAAAGATGATAATGCTAGGAAAGACTGAAGACAGCAGGAAAAGAGGAAGACCCAACATGAAATGGATGGGCTCAGTCAAGGAAGCCATCATGGCCCTCAATTTGCCAGACCTGACCAAGGCTGTTAAGGATAGGCTGTCAGTAATAGGTAGCTAATGTCACTCTTTAAAAAGGGTTCCAGAGGTGATCCGGGAAATTACAGGCCAGTCAGTCCGACGTCGATACCAAGTAAGTTGGTGGAAACTGTTATTAAGGAAAGAATTAGTTGGCACATTGATGAACAAAAACTATTGAGGAAGACTCAGCATGGGTTCTGTAAAGGAAGATCTTGTCTCACTAATCTGTTAGAGTTCTTTGAGGGAATGAACAAACATGTGGACAAGGGGGACCCAATAGATGGTGTTCCTCATCAAAGGATCCTAATAAGTAAGCTCAATAGTCACGGGATAAAAGGACAAGTCCTTTTGTGGATCAAAAACTGGCTAATTAATAGGAAAACAGAGAGTGAGTATAAACGGGCAATTATCTCAGTGGAAGGTGGTAAGCAGTGGGGTACCGAAGGGATCAGTACTCAGTCTGATGCTTTTTAACTTGTTTATTAATGATTTGGAATTGGGAGTAAGCAGTGAAGTGGCTAAATTGGCGGATGACACGAAGTTGTTCAGGGTGGTGAGAACCAGGGAGGATTGTGAGGCATTCCAAAGGGATCTGTCAAGGATGCACGAGTGGGCATCAACGTGGCAAATGGGGTTCAATGTGGCCAAGTGCATAGTGATGCACATTGGAGCCAAAAATCCTAACTATAAATATATGTTGATGGGGTCCAAACTGCCAGAGACTGACCAAATCAGCCAGTATCATAATGCCCCTGTATAAATCGATGGTGTGACCTCATTTGGAATACTGTGTACAGTTCTGGTTGCCGCACCTCAAAAAGGATATTATAGCATTGGAAAAAGTGTAGAAAAGGGCAACTAGAATGATAAAAGGGTTGGAACATTTTCCCTATGAAGAAACATTAAAACGCTTGGGGCTCTTTAGCTTGGAGAAACAATGGCTGAGGGGTGACATGATTGAGGCTTATAAGATTATGCATGGGATAGAGCAGGTAGAGAAAGGAGTACTCTTCTACCTTTCTCACAATACAAGAACTTGTGAGCACTCAATGAAATTGCTGAGCAGTTGGGTTAAAACTGATAAAAGGAAGTACTTCTTCTTCACCCAAAGAGTAATTAACACGTGGAATTCAATGCCACAGGAGGTGGCGGCGGCTACAAGCATGAATTAGATAAATATATGGAGCAGAGGTCCATCAGTGGCTATTAGCCACAAGGTATAGATAGGAACACTCAGTCTGGGGCAAGTGATGCTCTATATTCTTGGTGCTTGGTGGGGAGGCAACAGTGGGAGGGCTTCTAGTGTCCTGGCCCCACTGCTGGACCTCCTGATGGCACGTGATATTTTTGGCCACTGTGTGACAGAGTGTTGGACTAGAGGGGCCATTGGCCTGATCCTGCATTGGCTTCTCTTCTGTTCTTATGATGTTTTGTATGCCATTAATTCATAGAGTCACCATAAGTTGGAAGTGACTTGATGGCACTTAACACAAGGATACAGATCAGAAATGCAACAGCAATTTGGATCTTGCACTGCAAAAGAAGCATATTCTCTTCCTGCCAATAAGTGTCTTGAATAGGTAATGCTAGCGTGCGAGAAAGGAGAAAGAAACAAGAGAAAATCTTGCACGTCCCTGTTTTTTCAGGATGATATTGCAATTCGCACAGGCAAACAGTGCTCTGTTCAACATAAGCTACTGTGTATGCACAGCATATCAAACCTTCAATTCCCTAAAATGCAAAGCATTAAAGCTTCTAAGCCAGCATCCTAACCTCTCAGCACCTAGCCACATTTTCTGTCAACAGGAGCAGGAGAGACTTCTATGTGGCACGCAGAATAAAGAAATGGGATTACAGGGTGTCGTTGTCCATTACGTTGTGCTGAACTGCATTTGAATTGCCTGAGAAAATTTCTTTTCTGAGCATTAGAGAAAGGTTTAAGTGCACTCTGGTTAATCAGAGGAGGAGAGTGGAGTGAAAACAGAACCTTAAATGGAAAGCGGAGGCATACGGAATTCATAGCAGAAGGCACGAGGTTGCAAAATATTCCACCACAATTAAATTAATTCCCTTTAAGCTTTTTATACACAGTGTAAACAAGTTCACTGTATCCCCTGGAAATTACCTTGTAATGTTTGGGTAAATATGTTAGCTAATCCCGAAATCCTAGAAAGCCTAGCTTAATATTTAAAAAACAAAAACAAAACAAAAGCCAAGCAGGAAAGAGCTTGGTAAATAATTCTGACCTTCAAAGACTCTGCCTCAAACCCCCCCCCGAAAATTGGAGAGGGGGAAGAGTGAGAGAGAAAGAATCAAAAGCGTTTGCAGACAAAATTGCCGTTCAGTGGGAATGAAGGCATTAATGCTGTGCGTAATCTACAGCAATCATGAGAATGAACCCAAGCATTAAGCCGGGAGAAACCACTATATCAGTTCATGGGTCAGGCACAGAATACATAGTTGGAGTCAAAGAGTCTTAATGCAGCCTAACAGAAATACGGCGGCTGCGAGAGACCCCAAATGGTATCTCTTCCACGACACACGTTACAGGCAGCTCTATTGCTAGGTACTGAGATTCAAAATTGCATAATTAGATTAAAGGAGCCAGACACATGTGTGTTTGGCTAGAAAAAGAAACTTTACTAAAGATTAGGTAAGGGTACTTGGAGAACAAAAGTAAATTAAATCATCCTTACTCGCTCTAAGCTACATGTTGCTACTCTAAGAACTTGACTTGAGACTCAGAGAGGAAAAACTTCAAGAAGAGAAGGACAAAGAGCAATAAATTGAAACCACATGCTCCCTTCCTTGGCTCATCCCCAAACTGTTGATTATCCAACTGGAGAATCCCAACACTAGCTAATTATGCATTCTATCACCTTGCTCTAGCGGGGAAAACGTGCAGACAATTTTATTGGCTCTCCAACTAGAATTAGCATGCATAACAAACAGGAAATGCTTTCATGACAAACAGGAAGAGAACTCGCAAATATCCCAACATCCATAACCTTCACATCCTTGCCACAGAGAATGTCTGGAAGGGTGCATGATTCGACAGGGTAGTGGACCTCCTGATGACACCTGGTATTTTTGGCCACTGTGTGACAGAGTGTTGGACTAGAGGGGCCATTGGCCTGATCCAACATTGGCTTCTCTTATGTTCTTATGTACAGCAGGTACTTACAAAGGAGTTTGTTTATTTGACTATTTATGCCCTGATCTTCTCCCCGAGGGGGACCCAAACCAGCTACAACACCACGGTCCCCCTGCTTTCAGTTTACCTTCACAACCACCACCTTGTCTCGTAGGCTAGCCTAGAAGAAAGAGACTAAAACAAGACCACCAAATTATTTATTTAATTAATTTATATCCCACCCTCCCCTCCGAGGCAGGCTCAGGGCAGCTTACGTGAAAGTAAATACATAAATAACAACTAAATCGCCAGAAAAAAATCTAGAAACAGTTCATTATAAAACAGTACAGTATCATAAAGTGCTAGCAATGTTGATTTAATTTCATAGCGACGGCGGTACCGTCTGAGTGCATTCAATAGATTATCTAGATGTTCGGCTTACTGATCTGTCCCAGATATAATCGGCCGGCACAGGCGGTCGATAGCAAGCCAAGGGCCAGGGCTCTATAAATTTCAGTTGTTGTTGGTAATGGCAATGAAGTATCCTGGCAGAGTGTGGAGCTGAATATGGGCCTCCCAGATCCTAGTCTAACGACAAAGTGTTGCTTCCCGTTCGAGTCTTCGCTCTCTGCTAACTTTCCTCCCACAGTGGTTTAGGCCACTGCTCCTTAACTAGAGGGGCAGAATTCAAAAGGGGGTGCTGTCCAGGGCAGAAGCACATCCCTCCCATAGGGATTCCCAAAATTTACATTCAAGGCTTTTTCTACAACTCCGTTCCTGTGCGTTCCTGCCCCAAAATAGCCCTGTTTACATTATTTTTGGTTAGGTTTGTGATTGCCAAGAAGTAGAACAATGCCAAAAGCAAGGCACCTCCTGCAGAGCCCCATGTCATACAGTGGCCAAAAATACCAGGTGCCATCAGGAGGTCCAGCAGTGGGGCCAGGACACTAGAAGCCCTCCCACTGGGGACCCACTGCACCTTGTGTTTTTCGTCTCCTCCATTTCATCCTCACAGCAACAACCCTGTGAGGGACCTTAGGTGTGACTGGCCCAAGGTCAGCTAACAACCTTCAGTGGCAGAGTGGGGATTCAAACCTGGATCCCCTTGATCTTGGTCTAAAACTCGGACCCCTGTACCACGCAGGATCTGATAGGTCAAGGAATACTGAGTACAGTTCTGGTCACCGTATCTCAAAAAGGACTCTGCAGAGCTGGAAAAAGTACAGAGGAGGGCAATCAAGATAATGAAGGGGTTGGAGCACCTTCCCTAGGAGGAAAGGCTGGAGAGTCTGGGACTTTTCAGCTTAGAAAAGAGATGACCCTGGGAGGGGGGGGAATGTGATAGAGGTTTATAAAATTATGCACAGGGTGGAAAGAGTTGACCAAGAGAAATTTTTCTCCCTCTCCCAAAATACTAGAACTCGAGGGCATCCAGTGAAGGTGATGGGCAGTAGGTTCAGGGCAGACAAACGGAAATCCTACTTTATACAGAGAGTGATTAAAATGTGGAATTTGCTGCCCAGGGATGGCCACAGGCATAGACAGCTTTAGACAGGGATTAGCTAGATTCATGGAGGATAAGTCTTTCAGTGGCTACTGGCCGTGGTGACAGAGGGGAACCTCCACATTCAGAGACACTAATCCTCTGGGTGCCACAGCCAGGGGGCCACATCAGGGGAAGGCCTCAGTCTCTATGCCCTGTTGTTGGCTTCCCAGAGGAACTGGTCGGCCACCACGTAAGGCGGGATGCTGGACTAGATGGACTATCGGTTTGATCCAGCAGGGCTCTTCTGATGTTCTTATGAAAAGAAGTTGTTAAATTCCTGTTGCTTCACAGCACAGGAGATATTTTCCATGCCCCCATCTGCGCTGCCAACCTTGCTGGCTTATCATGAGTACACCTTTGCTTCCACTGCAAATACCGAGGGATGTTTGGGACCTTAACTATGCCAGGGTATTCCAGTTCTCATAATTTTTTGACACTGTAACTCCCACAATCATCCTAAAGGTTGTGGCCAAAAACTCCTAGCTCCATTTTCCGATGAGTTATGCATGCCGTGGAAAGACAGATCCTTTTGTTAT
This sequence comes from Gekko gecko, assembly GCA_029375565.1. Classification (NCBI taxonomy): domain Eukaryota; kingdom Metazoa; phylum Chordata; class Lepidosauria; order Squamata; family Gekkonidae; genus Gekko; species Gekko gecko. The sequence continues at coordinate 20,613,702 of JAPDNY010000004.1, read as the reverse complement.
TATAGATTTATTTAAAAATTGAAATCACACTTTGCCCCCAACAAGGACCCAAAGAAGTTTATTATGACATCATTCTTCCCACCTCCCTTTGATCCTCACAATGAGAACTCTGTGAAGCAAAGATAGAGCTTGATTGGCTCAAGGTGATCCAGTAGCCAGGTGTGGGTTGGGAAATACCTGGAGAACTTGAGGGTGGAGCCTGAGGAGGGTGCGGTTTGGGGAGGGGAGGGACTACAGTGGGGTACAATGCCATAGAATCCAACTTTCACAGTGGCCATTTTCTCCAAGGAAACTGATCTCTGTCACCTGGAGATCAGTTGTAATACCAGGTCTCCAGCCACCACCCGGAGGTTGGCAACCCATTGATCCAGTGAGCTTCCACAGCAGGAATCTGAATCTGGATCTCCCAAATCCTAGTTCCTGTACCATATTGGCTAATAGATGATTAGATGTGTTGCAGCTAGTTCCAAATAACACTATATTTTATCCGATTAAGTGTGCATGCACATGAAAACTGATACTCAGAATTAAACTTTGTTGGTCTTAAAGGTGCCACCGGACTGAAAATTTGTTCCTTTACCATGTTTTTAACAGCATGCAGAGAATGCATTCTCAGTGTCCCTCCCCTGAAGCTTTACCAAAACTGAGTTCCTCAGCGTTCTACTGAAGCCAAGACAGACTCTTCTGCCTGGAAATAAATTTCATGGCCAGGAATTGGTTGCATTACTATGGTATTTTGTGGGTGTTCAAAGCTTGTAAGATAGGAAAACATTATTGCCTCCATATTACAGATGGGGAAAGAAGGTCAGTACTGATTTGCCACAGGCTACCTAAGACATCCATGGCTAAGCCAGTTTGGTGCAGTGGTTAGGAGTGCAGACTCTAACCTGGGAGAACCGGGTTTGATTCCCCACTCCTCCACGTACAGCTGCTGGTGTGACCTTAGGTCAGTCATAAGTCATCTCACAGCTGTTCTCTCAAGGGCCATTCTCGAGAGAGCTCTCTCAACCCCACCTACCTCATGGGGTGCCTGTTGTGGGGAGAGGAACGGAAAGAGATTGCAGGCTGCTCTGAGAGTCCTTCAGGTAGTGAAGGGTGGGTTATAAATCCAATCTCCTCGTCCTCCTCCTTCTAAGCCACTTATAAAAAATGAATGTATATTTTGTTTCCGTTTCATTTTACACCTTAATCACCAGTTTATTTAAAGTGGTTTCTGATTCTTCCTGAGCACACGCTAATGAAATTAGGCTAGAATTCCTCTCCCAGCTCAGAGCTAAAACATCAAACAATGTAGGCCTTGGTAATCCAACTTCTCTAATATCCTTGTCTTCCAGAAGTTGGCTTGAAGCCCTGAAATGGAAATTACTTGCTCACGTTAATTCACATCAAGTTTTTTTTTAAAAAGGGGGTATATATCCTTGAACAAAATTTAAAACAAGGATTTCATAGCTATAGATTTCTACTAATAGGATGATCACTCTTACAAAGTCAACACTTTATATATAGTCTTGGCTGTAAGAGGTATTTAAGCACGATAAATCGAGACATCTATATTGATCTGACCAATGCAGGAAAGCACAACAGGAATTCTTCCATATTATTTATTCAGTTGTAACTAAGTATTCCAGTTTCAGGGAGTGAGATAAATACACAAGACATGTACCAGAAGGAGCGGAATGTGTGTGCCTTCACATCATATGTCTACTTGCTACTGACGCTGGGAACTGAGAGCAGACATGAGCCAAAGTATTTGGTGTGATCCACACAAGAGCTAGGGCAAATAAAGAACGAGAAGGTGCACAGATTCAGACCGGGGTTATGGAAACAGGAGAGACGTTAAGCCTTTCCAGCTTCACGCCATTTCCCCACCTAAAATGGCCCCATAGCAGGTCTGGACCAGTATGCTTGGATGCAATAGGGTGAAGAGAAGATCCATGGGTTTATTTCATCTTAGGAAAAAAGTGTGAGGGAACAACGTAAATCTCTCTTCCCCCTATGCTCTTCTTCTGGTCCAAATCAGGGGTTGTCTATTGCCTCCGCCCCCGCCCCCCAAGATACCCATACTTTGGGAGCCCTTTCATGGAACTGCCACCATCACAGCATCTGTTTGGACCACCCTCTCCATGAGGAGATACAGCTTTATTGAGAGCCAGATTGGTGTAGTGGTCAGGAGCGCAGACTCTAACCTGGGAGAACCGGGTTTGATTCCCCACTCCTCCACCTGCAGCCGCTGATGTGGCCTTGGATCAGTCATAAGTTCTCTCAGAGCTGTTCTCTCACAAGCAGTTCTCGAGAGAGCTCTCTCAGCCCCACCTACCTCACAGGGTGTCTCCTGTGGGGAGGGGAAGGGAAAGGAGATTGTAAACCACTCTGAGACTCCTATGGGTAGTGAAGGGCAGGGTATAAATCCAATCTCTTATTATTATTCCGGCCATGAAGTAATGCCTAGAGAACAAGATGGCCTCCCAAACAACTGGGATATATCTGGTTGATATCAGTTAAAGAAGCATGTATGTTTGCTTGGCACTCTTCCTCTATTAAACGGCAACACATTGTCATCATTTGGGTAGATCTCAAACGATTTTCCATGTGGATGTATGTGTTTTTGTACTGCTTATTAAATCAAAGGCGTCTGGGCCATGAAGTGGTTTCCTCTGGACTGTTACTCTGTCCAGCTAATGACTGGATCAAGTCGCTGTTGACAAGTGAGAAATTAAACAACACAACAATGGAACCCATAAAATAACTGAGCCAGCCGGGAAGACTTTCCCAGACGGAGGATTTCTGTGATGATAAAAAGCTGACAAGAAGCTTTTCTGCTCTACACAAGAGAATATTAACTGTTCACAAATTACAGCTCTGGTGTATGCCGTGCGGGCTCAAAGCCCTTCTGGGCCATTGGGGGAAGTTAAGTAAGACTCAAGGAAACTCTTGCAATTCCCAGCCCTGCGAGTTTTCAACATGAATTCGGCTTTTAATTATGAAATCTGTATCCTCTTTGCCATATAAGAAGCTCCTGGGGATGGATTCACAAATAGCCTTCTCTAGACATCTGCCTACACGGCCCAATTTGCAGAAAACACTCCCTGGCTTTAGTGGGAAGTGATGTGGGAGAGACATAAATACTGGAATTTTTTTTCCCTCTAGACTGTCCAGTAAAATTTCCCTGGAGTAAATTCTGGCTACGTGGTAGACTGTGAACACATAAGATTCCACTTATAGTCCTCTGGTTGTCTCGAAGAAAAGGATGTACAGTAGGAAAACATTCTGCCAATTACCATTCCAGTTGAATTTTGGTGGGGCAGGTTGGGGCAAACAGGAGGACCACAGCAAATTTTAAAAATAAAAATAAAAAAATAAAATGGGTCACTGCCAACAAGAGAAGACCTTCCTGGTTGCCGAGGTCAGCAAACAAGCCTGCCAACAAGCCATGAGATAGGTCAGAGAGAACCACCTGACTTGTTGGGTTGGATGACTGAGGGGTGACATGACTGAGGTTTACAAGATTATGCATGGGATAGAGCAGGTAGAGAAAGAAGTACTCTTCTCCCTTTCTCACAATACAAGAACTCATGGGCACTCAATGAAGTTGCTGAGCAGTCGGGTTAGAAGGGGTAAAGGAAGTACTTCTTCACCCAAAGAGTGATTAACACATGGAATTCACTGCCACAGGAGGTGGCAGCGGCTACAAGCATGGACAGCTTCAAGAGGGAATTAGATAAGCATATGGAGCAGAGGTCCATTAGTGGCTACAGCCACAAGGTATAGATAGGAACTCTCAGTCTGGGGCTAGTGATGCTCTGTATTCTTGGTGCTTGAGGGGAGCAACAGTGGGAGGGCTTCTAGTGTCCTGGCCCCACTGCTGGACCTCCTGATGGCACCTAGCATTTTTGACCACTGTGTGACAGAGTGTTGGACTGGATGTGTCATTGGCCTAATCCAACACTGGCTTCTCTTATGTTATATTCTGCCTTATTGCCTCCAAGGTAAGTAGGATGGTTTCCCTGCAGTGTTCATCCTTTCATCAGAGCTGAGTAATAGTGCATGAGTTGACTCCCAGCAGGGCATCTCTCAGGTTGTCATTATGAGCCACTGAGTGCTCAGATACTCATAGTTCAAGCCATGGAGAGCCTCACCAGTCAGCCACCAACAGCTACCTGCACCGCAGGTGACTTCCTCCATCCAGTTGCAGGCTCTCCTTTCCCCTTCCCCTACAACCTCTGTATCTCCTCCATTCCCCAACTCCTCCATTCCCCAACTCTCCACCTTCTGATCATCACTGCCTGCTGACTGTGCTTGTGGACCATGGGGGTTGCTATGGCAGCACAAAAGGCTACCAAATTCTTGTGTTTTTGAAGGAGTGGGGTTTCTGTACATGCACAGACACTGATACAACTTTTGAGGAGGTTACCCCCAAATTGTGTGTGTGTGTGTGTATTTTAGGTCACAATTTTCTGCAAACCTGGGACTTCCCCACATGGAGTCATGAACAACACCATCAAGATACAGCCAACTTATGGCGGCCCCGCAGGATTTCCAAGGCAAGAGACAGTCAGAAGTGGTTTGCCATTGCCTTCCTCTGCACAGCAACCCTGGACTCCCTTGGTGGTCTCCCACCCAATTACCTACCAGGGACGACCCTGCTTAGCTCCCGAGATCTAACAAGATCAGGCTAGCTTCAGCCATTTAGGCGAGGGCAGCTGCCCAGATGTACAAAGCCCTGAAGACGGCCCTGTTGTGCAGGTCTCCCAATATAAAATACAGAGTATTGTACTGTTAGTATTTCCTATTCTTATTTCAGGAATCCAGTTTAAACTATTTTATATAATGCTAGGGCTCTAACCCCTGTCCTCACACTGACTGCCGAAGACCCGGCTCACTCATGCAAGAGAATAGTGACAAAACTCAGGGATGTACCCCACCATTTTAGACAGCAGCCGATACATTCCAACTTTGAATCTTCCTTTACTTCACAAAACATCTGACCAACAGGAAATTAATGCAGGAGATGAAAAGGGCCTATGGAGCAGGACAGGGGATTCTGGGAAGGTGGCTGCTAGCATGAAACATCCAGGCTGTGTTTCTCTCTTTGCTGCAGCAGGTATCCAAACCTTGGGTGTGGCTGGGGGCTTTCGGCCCTTGACTCTTAGCCTGTGGTTCAGGCAAGCCTGCGGCCCTGATGTACTAACCCAGGAGATGCTAGAACAGGGCAGGCGGTGTAGTTTTTGCTTTTTTATACCAGGACTGTAACTAACGCGGGGCCCATGGGCCCAGGCCCCCTGTGGGTTTTGTGGGTCCCTCCCCCAATCCTCAGCTCCATCTCCCCTCCCCGGCTCCCTCACCTCTGATTGATCTTCTCCTACCACCCTGGCTCTGGACAGCTGGGCTCAAGGCGAAGCCAGCCCAGGCAAGCGAGCGGGCGGCAGGGTTTGGCTCTGGGTCAGCTTCCGCTGGGCTGGGCGGGACGGGGCCTGGCCCGGCGCTTCGCAGCACTGCGCAGGTGAGCGGTGGGCCAGGGACTCCAACCTGGGCAGTGAGGTGATTCTTGCCCACCATGGGTGGGCTGGCAGGGCAAGGTAGGTGGGAGGAAGGGAGGCAGGGTGCCCCCAGTGGCTCAGAGGAAGGCCAGCCAAGGCGACGGAGGCTGTGGGGGGCACCAAGTGCTTCTCCCGGTGGGGGGGAACAGGAGCAACATCGGGAGGGCCACTCGCCGCTGGCTGGACTCACCGGATAATGAAGAAGACACATGCAGCTGGAGGGGAGGGGACAGTGAACCACTCATCCTGCTTACCTCTTCCTCCTCCCAACCTCTCCGTGCCCCCCTCCCTGGGCCACGATCTCCCGAGGGTGCCGCCACCCCCTCCTCCCTGCCCTTAGTCGTCCCTGCCTGCCTCGGCCATCGAGGGAGCAGCACAAGCCAGGCTGCTTTCCTCGATACAAGCCACTAAGCAGTGCCTTGCTTCTTCCCCCCACCCCCGCATGAGACTAAGGGGCTCAAGGGGATGCTGAAGTGGCGCCTTGCTTCTTCTCCCCCCCACACACACTAAAATACATTAAAATGCAGAAGAGTTATTATTTAGTTATTATTTAAAAGTATGGGCATGGCATGGCAGTACCACCGCACAGACATATAATGGCAGGCCCCACTGGGAAAAACAATGGCCCCCTGAGCAAAAAGTTGTTAGCTACAGGCCTGTTTTATACTGTTTTACTGAAAATTGTTTAAATTGTATTATATTTCTGAAAGTTGCCGAGTATCCCAACTAGGAGAAAAGCTGAAGAAAAGTAAACTAAATGATGAAATATATTATTATTATTATTATTATTATTATTATTATTATTATTATTATTATTATTATTATTATTATTATTATTATTCACAGTCAGGTGATAATTATGCTTGCTGTGGTGTTTTGGGTGGGTTGCAAGCAGTATTTAACACAAGGAACTATTCCCAAAATATGATCCTTCACCAGCAGCTTGGAGTAGTTGTCATCTATTCTTCTATCTCAGCTCTCTGCTGCTTCATTTTCCCGGATAAGGAAGACAAAGAAAAGGGAGTGGATTAATCTGGGGTTCAATTACGGGCAAGGCTGGATGGCCTTCCGCTCTCTAACAAGTTACAGCCCCATAATTCTACCATATGAGACAAGGGAATGGCTTGTCTAATGAGAACAGCACTTCTCAAGGAATCTCCATTCATCAGTCCAGTCCTGGGTGTCAAGGTTACGTTCCAGGCCCCTGTGACTGCAGGATACAACCTGAATTCCATGGGTAAACACACCCTGAGAGCCTCAACGCAACTGAGATAATTTCACTCCCAGCTTCGGGCCAATTCAAAATTTATAGCTGCGAGCCTGAAATTGTATTCCCAACTAGTTTTAGCTGACATTGCTTATTTTTCCCCGCCATTTTAATGCGGACCTTGAGTGTTCACAAGCCTCTGCATTGATATCCCCCCCTGTAATATCAATGACTTATTTATCCTTGATTTACCAGCTTTGTCAAACAGGTTGTCTTCAAACTTGTTCACCTCCTGATTCCTCCCTTCTGCCCACCCATAAAACAGCTGGAAGGGGGGGGGGCGGCAAAGGGAAAGAAGAGGTAGACAAGAGCACAGAGGCAGAGAAAGGGTCTTTCATATTTTATAAATAGGGGAGAAACAGTTCTGATCGTTTTGTTATCAAAGCTGTGTTCACGCAAGGGAAAAACAGAGCAGGAAGCACTGGAGGAACAGTGCAGCCCCCCCCTCAAGGTATCACTTTCATGCTGCCTCCTCAAACAATCTCCATTTATATGTCATGACGATGGCATTAGGATAAAATCTGAAAATTATGCTGGCAAACCTTATGCCGACATTTCGCTTTCACCTGTAGCAACACCTCCTTTCTTGCTCAGCTGGAGTTCTTCATAATATCTGTTTCTAAGGGTACTGTCACAACTCTCTGATTAGCACAGGATTTACTCCAACACTTACAGGGCTATCCTAAGCAGAGTTACACCCTTCTAAGCTCATTAATTTCAGTGGAATTAGAATGGTGCAGCTCTGCTAAGGACCGCACGGTTAGGCACCTTACTGGCTATGACTGTACTGGCTTCCACGCTTGCTCCCACACTGGCCGAGGTATGAGTAAAAGGCTCACATGATACGCCAGCATGGTGTAGTGGTTAAGAGTGGCAGACTCTAATCTGGAGAACTGGGTTTGCTTCCCCACTCCTCCACATGAAGCCTGCTGGGTGCCCTTGGGCCCGTCACGGTTCTCTCAGAAGTCCCTCAGCCCCACCTGCCTCACAGGGAGTCTGTTGTGGGGAAAGGAAGGGAAGGTGATTGCAAGCCGCTCTGAGACAAATGAGGCCTGCTGGGTGACCCTGGGCCAGTCACAGTTTATTTTTCAAAACTCTGTCAGCCCCCTCTACCTCACAAGGTGCCTGTTCTGGGGAATGGAAGAGAAGGCCATTGTAAGTCTCCTGGGTGGCCTTGGCCCAGTCAGAGCCCTCTCAGAACTCGCTTAGCCCCACCTACCTCACAAGGTGCCTGTTGTGGGGAATGGAAGAGAAGGCCATTGTAAGCCTGCTGGGTGGCCTTGGGCCAGTCAGAGCCCTCTCAGAACTCTCTCAGCCCCACCTGCCTCACAAGGTGCCTTTTGTGGGGAAAGGAAGGGAAAGGCAATTGTAAGCCGCTCTGAGACACGTGAGGCCTGCTGGGTGACCCTGGGCCAGTCACAGTCCTCCCAGAACTCTCTCAGCCCCACCTACCTCACAGGGTGCCTGTAGTGGGGAGAGGAAGGGAAGGCGATTGTGAGCCACTTTGAGACTTCTCAAAGTAGACAAAAGCAGGATAAAAAACCCAACCTCTTCTGCTCCTGCTGCTTTTTTCAGGTGTCCTGACAAGCCATGCAACTGAAAGGCTTGGGAATTCTGACACTCAGCAGTCTGTAAATGTACCAGAAGGCCAAATGAAATGGGCAGGAGTCTCTCCATGGACCTGGCCTGCAACTGGGGGATGAATGGAAACAGTGGAAATAATGATTCTTTATTTATTTGGAATATTTAGGGGCCACTTTGCTCCTAAAACTCAGGACTCAAAGCCACTTACAAACAATAAAAGTCACAGGAAATCTAAAACAAAAAAGATACAATCACTCAAAATCCTAACACATAAAGACATCCGTTACTACTGTTGACATAAACTTCAAACTAGGCCCAGTTCCTACTTGATACCACTCAAACTTAGGGTTTCCAGGTCTGGGTTGCAAAATACCTGGAGACTTTGGAGGTGGATCCAGGAGAGAGCAGGGTTTGGGGAGGGCAGGGGAGGGGCCTCAGCATGGTCCAGTGCCATAGAGTCCACCCTTCATAGCAGCCATTTTCTCCGGGGTAGCTGCTCTCTGTCAGCTGGGGAATCGGCTGTAAAAGCAGGAGATCCCCAGGCCCCACCTGGAGGCTGGCAACTCTATTCAAACTTCATAACCTTACTTCGGGGGGAGGAGGAGGAGGAGGAAGAGAAAGAGAAATAGAAAGGAGAAGAGGAGGAAGAAGAGGAGAAGGAAGAGGAGGCAGCAAAAGACAGCATTAAGACAAAAATTAAACCAGCCAGCAATCTTAGTGCCAAGTGGTAGTAGCATCTCCCTTCCCAGTGCCAGGCTACTGGGTCTTCATACCATCTCTAAAAAGTGGGTGCCACTCTGCAGGTGGAATCAGGAGCTGGCCATCTGGGGGCCAAGGTGGCAGCAGTCACATCAAACAAAGCACATATAAATGGGTGGGTGGTCTCATGCTAACAAGCTGAAAACATGTAAGTGAGAACATGGAATCCATCTTGCTCATTAAGGTTTGTTTCCAGTGATAGTGGGTGTCCAAGGACGGGGAGAAATCTGCCACCATTAGCTCCTGTTCTGTTTTCATGCAACTTAACCTCTTGTTTAAACATAATAACAAAACCAGTTTGATTATTTTATTCCCCCCCTCTCATTTTCTAAAGTGCTTCATTCCAAGAATTCCAGTCCGAAGTGCTCCATTCTGTGCCAAGTACCCACCCCTTCACGCAGCAACACTTAAAACAAGGGAATAAAGCCAACAATTTTTTTAAAAGCTTTTCCAAAGCGTGTGTTCTACAGCGGATGAAAATCACCTTTTGTTTGCTTAACCCTTGCCATTGAAAATTCTTCTGATTTTGGTTGGTTCTTAATAGCAGAGGATAAGCAAATATAGGGGTAATAGTAGTAGCAGCAATAATAATAATAAAAGTAATAACAACAACAAGCATTGCTATGTTTTTTGAAATGTTCAACCTTTAGATACATCCAAAATCCTGAAAACAAAAGGAGGACATCTCACACAAGAGTGGGCAGGGAGCAGTTTGCCAAATTCCCATTACTTCCTGCAACACCTCCTGCCCCCCTGCCCCCGCACAATACTGCATTCAGTATTGGTGCAGAGGTTAACTGTGTGGACTCTAATTTGGGAGAACTGGATTTGATTCCCCATTCCCCCAATTGCAGCTGCTGAATGACCTTGGGCAAGCCATAGTTCTGTCAGGGCTGTCCTTGAAAGGGCAGTTCTTGAAAGAGCTCTCTCAGCCCCACCTACCTCACAGGGTGTCTGTTGTGGGGAGGGGAAGGGAAAGGAGTTCGTAAGCCGCTCTGGGACTCCGAGTGAAGGGTGGGGTATAAATCCAATCCTCCTCCTCCTCTTCCTCTTCTTCTTCTTCTTCTTCTTCTTGTGTTTGAGAGGACTATTCGGAGGACATGAAGGCTGCTGGAGGGAGGGAGAAAAGACAGAGGTCTCCTTCCATGAATCCCTTCCACTTGCAGGAGTTTAGATCTAACACACTATCTTGTTGCAGTCCTTACAATTACCCTCCAAGGTAGAACAACATTATCACCTAGGGTTTCCAGGTTCCCCTTGGCCACCAGCAAGAGGTGGGGGATAGGGTTATGGGCTCCAAGTTGGGAAACTCCTGGAGATTTAGGAGTGGAGCCTGGGGAGGAGTACTTTCCTGAAACCTGAGGCCAAGTGCCATCTTAATGGACAGAGCTCAGAAAATCAACAGGTGGCACATCAAAGAGCCACATGTAGTTCCTGAGCCACGGACTATCACTGCTCTGGAAGCTTAGGGAAAAGAAGCTGTGCAATCCAAGAGTTAGCCAAGCACCTGGGACTTTCCTCACCTAAAACCTCTTTGCCTTATCCTTTACTCTTCTGTAGTTTTCCTGCTCACAGTGGAAAGACAAAATGCATTCCATCCAGAAGCCTTACCACTAATATATAACAGGAAACACAACAAAACTGAACTAGCAAAGGTTGCACAAAAAAGAACAACACTTAAGATAGCACATTACTATCACAGGCAGAGGGACTATACTAAATTATAGTTTAAATCTAAATGGTAGTTAACTGAAGAATGGATAGGCTATTCTTGGAAGCTGTGACAGAAAGCACATGCAAATATATATATGTGCACTCACATTAATAACTTCTCTTTCTCTTCTAATTATTAATATGCATGGGTAGGTTTTAAAATTGAATAGGACATTCAGCCGTCACATTCCAAGTAGATTAAGAAAGAAGCCCGGATCAGCAAAAAACAGTCCTCTGGCTTTCTCTTAGTTACCAAACGTTGATGAATAATTTCCACAGCTATTGAAATGCCCCATTCTTGATGGAAAAGGCCAGGGAAACCTGAACTAATTATACATATATATTGAAGCCATAATGCAGCATCTATGCTCAAAATTGAAAACTAGGCTTCCCAGAAGAAGCACTTTTCAATGAAATAAGACCAAATGCAGCCCAAAGCAAAAAATCTTAGTTAGGAAACAATCCATTCCCATTCCTTAGAATGTACTTCTGAGGTCCAAAACTAGATTATAGCATTACATTAAGGCTTCAGTATCCTTTTTTCTCATTAAAAGAAGGAGACTTGATCATCAGATAAAGCACAGCAAAAGTTCTAGAAGTCACGTGATTTCCGAGCAGCTGAACTATTAGGTGAACAATCTGATTTCTTCAAAACCCCCATGCAATTGTCAGGATTCCATCAATTTTTCTGTCTGCATTTCAGAAAGAGCTAGACTACCCACTTCTCCAGCCTTTCTGACCAAAGGCCAGTCACCCAATGCACATTCACCACATGACAACTAAAATATCAACAATGGCGTACACATGGGAAAGCACCAACATCAGATTCTTTTAAAAAAATTAAAAATTCCCAGTTTCTTCATATCATTCCAAAGGCAACAAAGAGGGTCTAGTCATAGCATGGAGGGAAGACTGGGAGAAATACTGCTACCAGCTCCAGCATCCAAGACGCTCTTTTGTTTGCTCAGCCTGACTCCAGATATAAAATTGGAGCATGGCCCATAAATTGAACAGCCAGGGGGTTCATACCCTGAGCCAAGAATGAGCTGGTCCACTAGAATCAGAACCAGCTTGACATACGGCTGGTTGTTGTTGGTTTTTGTGTAGTTTCTGTGTTTCTCTGTTTAGTCAAATTCTATATATATGTATGTATGTATGTATATGTATATGTATATATGCAAAATTCTATGCCACTTTGGGTCCCTGTAGACAGAAATCAACAAAATAGATATTCTTAGTATATGTCTCAGTGAAGTTAGTCCACACATTCATTTGCCAGCCATTCAGTGCTGTTGCACCATGGGCATGTGTGGACTAGGCCTGTGAGGGGCTAAGGCCCGTAGCTGCCATGGGGCATCTCAGGGCCAGGCCCCCTGACTTACTGCCCAGGCCTCCTGACTTTTTAAAATTTATTTTTTGCTGAGAGGCAGCGGCAGGTGCGGAACGGAGGCAGCCTCCTCGGCCAGGCTCACTGCTCTCCTGCCCTGGCAGCCTTGGCTCCTCTGCCAAAAGGACGCAACTGGTCCCAGAGTCAGATGCCAAGGAGCACCCCGCTGGTGGGCACCTTGACAAGGAGACCTGTCGAACGAGAGGCACGCATGCGCTAAACCAAGTCGGACGCTGAAACTCCGAGCTCCCCCGTAAACTAAGGAATTTACAGCTCAAAGGATTGTAAACAGCCAAATACTGGCATATAACCAGGTGGGAAGATAAGAAGGATCCAAACAGCAGCAGAGTCTGGAAACAGCAAGTAAAAAAACCCTTTATTTACAACCACTCAGTGAGATAACGCTCACACAGCAAGAGCCTAGCTCATTAAGCCTTAATTAAACAGCTAAGGATGGCAAAAAATATCAAGGAACTGTCAGAACAGATAGCAAACCTCCAGAAGATATTCCTAGCATCTCAGGAAAAAATTAGCGAAGAAATTAAGGCTGTACGAGTAGATATGGCTAAGATAGGGAAAGAAATTGCCGACATAAAGCAAACAGCAAATTTTGCCAGAGAAAAGGCTCTGGCTAATGAACAGAGGATTGGCTCCCTAACAAAGCAGATAAATGACCTCTCAGACAGGAATAGGAGAGCAAACTTGATTTTGACAGGAATCTCTGAAGAGGTTTCTAACAGGAACCTGGAAGGCGTACTTTCAGAATGGCTGACAACTAATGGAATCAGGATTCAGTCAGAAGACGTCGAAAGAGCTCACCGCCTGCAAAGAAAAGGCAAGGGAGGAGCCCCTCGTGACGTTATTATCAAGTTCTCCAGAGAAAAAATACAACAACAAATATATAAGGAGCTAAAAAAGAGGAAGGACTTGAGCTTCAGGGGCAGGAAAGTTTGGGTGAGACAGGATTTTTGCCAGGAGACACTTAGGCAAAAGAACTTAATGCGCCCCTATGCCCAAAAACTATATGCAAACAATGTAAAATTTACCTGGGGCTATCCTGCTTCAATCATAATATTCCAAGAAGGGAAGAGGCTCATGGCACGGAACGCCCTTGAGGCCAAAGAACTCCTTAAACAACTCAGAATAAACGCTGAAGACATAAGGGAAGAGGAAATGGAAGAAGAGCCAGAGGGGGAAGCAGACCCAGAAGAAGGAACTGCAGAGAGAGGAGAAAAGCGCCTCAGGACAGACTCACTAGAAGAAGACACCTAAAGGGAAGTATCCAAGTATAAGTTGAGCTAATGTTAATATTACAAGTATAAGGGGGAGGAGGGGATGTGTGCACCTCATGAAGTGGAGAGGGGGAAGGTTTCTTATCCCCACAAGTCTACTCTACCACAGGGATGGGAGGGAAGGGGGAGGGGTAGTTTAAGAATATGCTTAAAAATCCCAGGGCCACGGGAACTCAAAGTTCAGAATCATAAAGAATATGGATAGAACAATAAGATTACTTACACTGAATGTCAATGGATTAACGTCAAACCTTAAAAGGTACAGGATAGCTAAGCTGGCAAAAGATCAAAAGATTGATGTTTTATGCCTCCAGGAAACACATAAGAAAAAAAGATAGCAAGCCGTTGCTAAACGATCCGACTTGGGAGATACTAGCAGAGGCCAGAGGTGATGCCAAGGGTAAAGGAGTAGCAGTACTGATTCATAAGAAATTTAAACTAGAGGTTATGGAAAAAAAAGAGGATAGGAATGGTAGATATCTGTTAGTAAAGTTTAAAATGGATGATAAGAAGTATACCATAGTAAATATATATGCCCCAAATAAAGGACAAAAGAAATTCCTGGGTAAAATATTTAAAAAAACAAAACAATTTTCCGAAGGAGAAGTGATTATAACAGGTGACCTAAATATAGACATAACAAAAGATAAATCATTCAAGTTAGGAAATTGGGGCCTGATAGAGGCACATGAGTCTGTGGGGAACCGGCCTAAACCCACACATATATCTAGTAGGCATAAAACAGTATCATGTATAGACTACATAATTTTAGAAAAGAATAGTAATATGATTATCAAAGGAATTACAACCCACCCAATATGGATATCTGACCATGCTCCAATAAGCGTTGAAATAGAATTCACTCAGCAACCAACAACCAGAACATGGAGATATAATAACTTAATAATGGTCACAGAAAGGGATAGACAATACATGTCTGAGCAGATAAAGCTATATTTTGAGGAAAATAGAGGAACAGTACCCACCAATATTCTATGGGATGCTGCAAAGGCAGTCATAAGGGGGCACTGTATAAAGAAAGAGAAGAATATAAAAAAGGAGTGGCATCTAGGAAGACAGGCCAAAATCCAAGAAATGGAGAGGCTACAAAGTAAACTAATGCAAAAATACAATCCTATGATACAGAACCAAATATTAACAATTAAAAAACAATTGGAGGCCTTAGACTCAGCAACAATATGGAAAAGGGAAGCCATGGTGAGAAATGAATTCCAAAGAAATAGCATAAATTCAGCAAAAAGACTAGCAAATTACCTGAAAAATAGGAAGGAAAGACAAAGGGTGAAAAGTATAAAGGTAAATGGTCAAAAATCTCAACATCCCATTGAAATAAGGGAGGCGTTCGAGTCTTTCTATAAAAAATTATATAAGAAAAGGGACACAATAGACTTTGTAGAGGAAGTTAACATAACACTGAAGGAGGATGAGCAAGCCAAATTACAAGAGGAAATTACAATACAAGAGATAAAGGATGTAATTAAAGAATTGAGAAAGGGAAAATCCCCTGGGCTAGATGGGTTCACAAGTGAATTTTATAAGGAAATGATAGACATTCTTGCCCCAGAACTCCAAATGATCTTCAACGAAATCTTGAGGGGGGAAGGGCCCCAGATTCATGGAGACAAACAGAAATAATAGTAATTTTGAAACCAAATAAAGACCCTGAAGAGGTAGGTTCATACAGACCTATAAGCCTCCTTAACCAAGACTACAAGATCTTCGCAAAAATGCTGGCAAATAGATTAAAGAAGTTTAGTCCCAAAATAATAAAAGAAGACCAACATGGATTTATAAAGGATAGGAACATAGCCCACCCTATTAGGAATATAATAAACGTATTACAACACGGTAAAAAAAAAAAAGTTAGGTCTTTTAAAATTGGATGTCTATAAAGCCTTTGACACCCTATCTCAGGAATACTTGTGGCAGATTATGAAAAAGCATGAGATAGGAGATAATTATATAAGAGCAATTAAGGAGTTATATAGAGAGGGAACAGCAGTGGTAAAGGTCAATAATGCCAAATCACAAACTTTTCAGATCCAGAGAGGGGTCCGACAGGGGTGCCCGCTCTCACCGGTCTTATTCATTATAGCAATAGAACAACTAGCTGAAAGGATAAGAAACTGTGTAAGGATAGAAGGTTATAAGGTAAAGAAGGAAGAAATAAAAATTAATTTATTTGCAGATGATATTATAGTAGTTATGACAAATCCCAAAGAAGCGATAAAAGAAGTAAAAATTATCTTAGAGGACTTCGAATGCTGTTCAGGGTTAAAGGTTAATATGGCTAAATCAGAAATCATGTACCTCAATGTGAACAAAGAGGAAAGAAAAGAAATAAACAAAATTACAAATATTGGAATGGGCACCAAAAAGTTCAAATACTTAGGTATAGTGTTACAAAAGAAGATCGATAGAATATCGGAGGTGAATTATAGCACGATATGGAAGAAAATAAAGAATGAAATGAGAAAGTGGAAAAATAAAACTCTTGGTATATCTACTAGAATTAGGAGTGTTAAAATGTTCTGGTTACCTAAACTAACATACTTATTCCAGACGATACCATTAGAGGCCCATAACAAAAGGTTAGAACAATGGAATAGGGCAATTAGAGAGTGGATATTTGGCAGTAAAAAGTGTAGAATTCAAAAAAGGTTGATACACGGTCTCAAGGAGGAGTTGGGTTGGGGAGTCCCAGAGCTGAATAGATATTATGAAGCCTTTCAAATAAAGTCGCTATTAGAGA
Source organism: Gekko gecko (assembly GCA_029375565.1). NCBI lineage: Eukaryota > Metazoa > Chordata > Lepidosauria > Squamata > Gekkonidae > Gekko > Gekko gecko. The sequence goes on along the minus strand of JAPDNY010000004.1, from coordinate 20,597,390 downwards.
TAGGTGAAGGAGAGGAGCAAAAATGGGTTAGATTTGAAAATGAGATAAACAACAATATAGGAAGATTCGGGATTTTCTCTAAAGCCACAAAAAAAGATCTCAAATTGATTAAAGGCCCCAGACATTCAGCATTAGAATCTTGGAGCAAGTGGCAAGCGAAATGGCTAAGAAGAAACTCAAGATGGACACCACTAGAATTAATATACAGCGAAATAAAAGAGAATAAATGGTGGGAATATCTTAAAACTAAAGGGTATTATAGGTTGGAAGACATGTTTAGAGGACGTAACTTAAAACCGGTGCACGAGATAGTGGAAGAGGTAGGTAACCAACACTGGTTAAAAATAACAGGCCTATATAGTATGGTTAATAAGATCAAGGAAAAAGAGAAAATATGGATAGAGGAACCGATAGAAGAACTATACAAAGGGATGCAAAAATCAAAACAAGGATTAGCAGGGAAAATCTATAGGAAAATGATATCAAATACAGACACGACAATATCTTACCTACAGAACACTTGGACCAAAGAAGGTCAGGTATCAGAAAACTTGGCAAGCAAAATAATGGAAGGAATAGAGGGAATTAAAGTGGTCAAATTTAATGAAATGGAGCATAAATTCTTTACAAAATGGTACAAAACACCAGCGCAAATAGCAAACATGATCCCAGGAATGAGCCCCATGTGCTGGCATTGCAAACTGGCTAAAGGATGGTTTTCCCATATGTGGTGGGAATGCCCAGAGGTCAGTGTCTTTTGGACAAAAATATTGCAAATTATAAGGAGAACATGCAAAGTTTCACTGTCCATTAACTTTAATTTAATGTTAATGGGCATAATAGGGAACCCAGGAGTAAGTAAAGAGAACCAAGCTATATTCAAAGCAATGATACTAGCAGGGAAAGCAGTGATTGCTCTGGGTTGGAAGGACAAGAGTAAATGGACAGTAGAAATCTGGCATAATTATTTGTTTGATTTCATACAGTCAGACATAATGAGAAACTGAACTGGAAGACCAAATGGGCAGACAGGACTACAGCAATCAGCACGAAATGGAAGACCTACCTGGAGTGGCTACCAACAGAAGGAAGAAAGGACATTCAGTGCAAGATTCGGACCTTGTGCCCGTGGCTGGGATCAAAGGACTAAAGCATTGGAAAAGCAGAGGGGGGAGGAGGGAGGGAGAAGGGATAAAAAACCGTTATGAAATGTACGGGATAAAAGATAATATGTAATACTTACCAAAAACTATATAAAAACTATATTAAAAAAAAAAAAAAAAAGACAAGGAGACCTGTCCGTCACGGCCTCCTGGTTGCCTTGGCCCCACAGTAAGGAAAAGGAAAAAGAAGAGATTGGATTTATACCCCACCTTTCACTACCCGAAGGAGTCTCAGAGTGGCTTACAAATCTCCTTTCCCTTCCCCTCCCCACAAGAGACACCCTGTGAGATAGGTGGGGCTGATGGAGCTCTCTCAAGGACTGCTCTGGAGAGAACAGCTCTGAAAGAACTTGTAACTGACCCAAGACCACACTAGCAGCTACATGTGAAGGAGTGGGGAATCAAACCCAGCTCTCCCAGATTACAGTCCATGCTCTTAACCACTACATTAAAATCCTAGAGAGGCCACCAGGAATGCTGGAGGAGAGGCCACTTCCTTCCTGTCAGGAGTGTGCAAGTGGGGAATCAGCCTTTGTTGTTCTCACATGTGCAAAGTGGCATTAGCTCCTCCCTCCCAGGTGAGTCAAGGGGAATCCTGGGGCTGGTTGGCTCATGGTGTGCATGTGGGGAGATGCCCCTGACTTATTTAAATGCCCCTGAAGGGGGAAAAAACCCTGTCTACATCCTTGGATGGGCTAGGAGATGGAGTAACAGAACAAAGAAGACTTCAGGTGGATGGGCTCTAGCTGGAGGAGTCCACTGCACACCTGATGAGCCCATGACTTCTACAGGCCATAACGTGACTCAGACTTAAAAGGTCCCCAGCCCATGCACAGTACAGACATACCCATGTGTGAGAATGAATGGTAACAAGCCCATGCACAGTACAGACATATCCATGTGTGAGAATGAATGGTAACAAGCCCAGCACATCAGTTGCAGACAACACGCATGAATCAGGAAAACTGATGTGCAGTCCTAGACTTGACTGCCAAAAGTAGTAGTAGTTGTTGTTCAGTCGCACAGTCGAGTCCAACTCTTTGCGACCCCATGGACCACATCACAACAGGCCCTCCTGTCTTCCGTCGTGCTCCGGAGTTTGCTCAATTTCATGTTCGTTGCATCGATAACACTGTCTGACGATCTCATCCATTGCCATCCCCTTCTTCTTTGACCTTCAGTCTTTCCCAGCAACAGGGTCTTCTCCAGTGAGTGCTCCCTTCTCAGCTGGTGGCCAAAGTATTTGAGCTTCAGCTTCAGGATCTGGCCTTCCAGGGAACAGTCAGGATTGGTTTCCTTTAGGATTGACTGATTTGATCTCCTGGCAGTCCAAGGGACTCTCAAGAGTCTTCTCCAGCACCACAGTTCAAAAGTATCTATTCTTCGGTGCTCGGCCTTCCTTATAGTCCAACTCTTGCAGCCATACATTACTAGCCAAAAGTAGAAATGGTTGTAAAGATGTAAGAAGTAACCAAGCCCTGACCTCAATGGCCCAGACTAGTCTGATCCTGTCAGATCTCGGAACTAAGCCAAGTCAGACTTGTGGAGTATTTGGATGGGAGACCACCAAGGAAACCCAGGGCCACAGTGCAGAAGCAAGCAATGGCAGACCACCTCTGTCCATTATCTTGCCTTGAAAACCCTAGGAGGTCACCATAAATCAGCTGCAAATTGAGGGCATTTTCCACCATCACCACCGCCAAGTCAGACTGGCTATCCTATGAAGAAAGGTTAAAGAGGTTAGGGCTCTTTAGTTTGGAGAAAGGAAGATTAAGGGGTGACATGACAGAGGCTTACAAAATTATGCATGGGATAGAAAAGGTAAAGAAAGAAGTACTTTTCTCCCTTTCTCACTATTCAAGAACTCTGTGGGCACTCAATGAAATTAAGGAGCAGTAGGCTTAGAGAACAGATAAGAGGAAGTTTTTCTTCACCCAAAGAATAATTAACACTTAGAGTTCACTGCCGTTAAGAAATGGTGGCAGCTACAAGCATAGACGGCTTCAAGAGGGGATTGGATAAACATCTGGAAAAGAGGTCCATCAGTGGCAATCAGCCACAAGGTAGAAGATGGAACACTCTTTGCGGGGGAAGTGATGCTCTGTATTCTTGATGCTTGGGGGGGACGACAACAGTGGGAGGGCTTCTAGTGTCCTGGCCCCACCGGTGGACCTCCTGATGGCACCTGGTATTTTTAGCCACTGTGTGACAGAGTGTTGGACTGGATGGGCCATTGGCCTGATCCAACACTGGCTTCTCTTATGCTCTTTTATGTTCTTAGGTAATCCACAATGTCTAATCTGCCTGGCAGCAACTCTCCAGAGTCTCAAACAGAAGCTTTCCCTAGACTTGCATGCTAGAAATTAAGGGAGCAATCCTAAACAAGTCCACTCAGAATCCTACTCAGTTCTATTCAATAGGGTTTACTCCCATGAGTAAATATTCTTAGGACGGCACTGTAACTCTTGAAAGCCAAGAGCCTTCTGAAGCTAGTCACTACTACTGCTACTTTATCATCATCATCATCATCATCATCAGGTATACAGAAATAAGTTAGTCTTCATTAACCCAAATCAATAAAATTTGATTGTAATGAACTTTAGCTAGAAAAGGGCCTTTGGCTGTAATAATAACATCACAGGGAACGCTGAAGGGTAAACTATATATTACATGCAAATACATGTAAGTAATACCCAGCATGCATCGGAAGGAAGGAAGGAAGGAAGGAAGGAAGGAAGGAAGGAAGGAAGGAAGGAAGGAAGGAAGGAAGGAAGGAAGGAAGGAAGAGCGAGCTCTGGGAGGGCAGGATTTTGAGTGGGAAAGGATGCTTTATTTTTGTCTGTACTAGCCATTTTTTTCTACTCAAAGGTCCTTTCCTCCTAAAGGGTTCCAAGATGTATATAATTGGAAAAACACATCTGGAACCACTGCAGGAAGAAAAACACATGCAAAGTGTGAAAATGCTTGCAGGGGGGAAAGGATTATGGAAGAGGAAGGGGAGGAAGAGGAAGAACAGTCGATTTTTATACCCCGCTTTTCATTCCCCGAAGGAGTCTGAGAGTTCCTTACAATCACCTTTCCCTTCCTCTCCCCACAAAAGGCACCTGGTGAAGTAGATGGGTCTGAGAAAGCCTTGAGTGAACTGTGACTGGCCCAAGGCCACCTAGCTGGCTTCACATGGAGGAGTGGAGAATAAAACCTGGTTCTCCAGATTACAGTTCACCACTCTTAACCGCTTACACCAAACTGACTAAAACCAAACCTCTCCAAAACTGCTTTTCAGCTGAGAGAGCTCTTTTGAGGACTGCTCTTGAGAGAACAGCTCTGACAGAACTATGGCTTGCCCAAGGCCATCCAGCAGCTGCAATTGGAGGAGTGGGGGATCAAACCCGGTTCTCCCAGATTAGAGTCCCCGCACCTAAGCACTACACTGCGCACTTAACCACTACATCACACTACTTAACCACTACACACACACACACACAATTTCAATAATGCACTTTGCTAATTCCATCAGTTCCAAAGAGCTATGTTTCTTTTTTTTTCTTTACCTGCAAAGGCCCATCCACAGATTCTAACTTTTTCTTCTAAAAAGTCTTATTTCCTACAGTTCTTATTAGAGAACAGAAGGTTCTTTACCACATCCTTCTCATGGGATTTGCTGGCCTTATAACTGTGTGCTAAGGAACGCAATGCATGCAGCTCCCGACACTTTTAAAATATGTAGTCAGACTAAAGGGACCGGGAAGGTCTTGATGGCAAGAATCGGACTTGTGCTACTTGCCAGGTCAAGCTTCGCTTTTCTTTTCCGTTCCGTTGACAGAGCTTTGCAACGGTCCAGGGCAGATCCCCAGCCGCAGAAGAAGAAAACTGCGCTCAGACAATATTGATCGGTTTATTCTTGCCCAACAGAAGGAGCTAAACGACTCGTTCCAGTGTAGTATGTCAGGAGGAAAGGGAAAAGAGACATCCTCCTGTACAGCAGTGGCTGCCCCAGCAACTCAATCCTATTTACTACTTGTGTCAAAAGTTTTGCTCAAATGACAAAAAAAAGGAGCTGGGGGAGAACAGACAGTAAAGAGAAACAAAGAAACAAAAAGTGGGGGAATCTTCTCATGGATCTGTTATTCTCACTGTTGTTGTTGTTACTATTATTATGATTATTGTTCTGGCACAGCTGTTCTTGAAAGAGCAGTTTGTGTCAGAACTCTCTCAGCCCCACCTGCCTCACAGGGTGTCTGTTGTACGGAGGGGAAGGGAAAGGAGTTTGTGAGCCACTTTGAGACTCCAAGTGAAGGGCGGGGTATAAATCCAATCTCTTCTTCTCTTCTCTTCTCTTCTCTTCTTCTCTTTATTATTTGGTTATTTATAGTCCACCTTTCAAGGAGAAATATATAGTGTAAGTCAAGCACAACCCAAAAGGCAGGGACATCCAATGAACAATACAAACAGGGTTTGGACTACAGAAACCTGAAAACAAACAGAAATCTCAAACACAGCTGAAACTAAGCATGAGCTACCTGGCCTGGAGAATACTTAACATGGTTTGGTGTAGTGGTTAGGAACGTGGACTCTAATCTGGGAGAACTGGGTTTGATTCCCCACTCTTTCACATGCAGCTGCTGGTGTGACCTTGGGTCAGTCACAAGTTCTCTCAGAGCTGTTCTCTCAAGAGCAGTTCTCGGAAGAGCTCTCTCAGTCCCACCTACCTCACAGGGTGTCTCTTGTGGGCAAAGGAAGGGAAGGAGATTGTGAGCCGCTCTGAGACTCCGAGGGAAGGGTGGGGTATAAATCCAATCTCCTCCTCCTCTTCTCCTCCTCCTCTTCTCCTCCTCCTCCTCCAAATTTGTGGCAGGGTATTAGCTTTCCTGAGTCACTGCTCACTTCTTCAGATATCATCTGAGCAGTGACTCAGGAAAGCTCATACCCTGCCACAAACTTTATTGGCCTTTAAGGCGCTACTGGACTCTGGCTCTTTTCTAGTGCTATAGACAGACTAACACGGCTACCCATCTTGATCAGTTTCAAAGAAGGATATGTTTACAGTGACTACCATGTCCCAAGATTCGAGTCCAGGGGCTCCTTAAAGACCAACAAGATTCCCAGAGCATAAATCCTGTTAGCCTCTAAACCTGCTCTTTCTACTGCAGACTAGCATGGCCACCCACCTGAAACTGTCAAGCCCCCAAATCCTATACAGGCTCTCTATATGGGCTGCCCAGTGTGGCTTTTTTCATAAATGGTTCTATCATCCAATGGTTGGCCGTGTCCTGAGGCCTTTGGCTCCCTCTTCCTGAGTAAAACTTCCCGATTGGAGGCCCTGCTGACAGACACATAATTCGCCATCTGGACAAAGCCTGTAAATCCCAGCAAATTTCCAGGTATTTGAAACAGAGTTCTTGGTTGGGGCTATAAAGCTCTAAGCAGTCTCGGACCTCCTCCGAGAACTGTCACAATCCTTACAGCAAGTTCAGAGGGTCTGCTTCAGATGCTCCGTGTCAAATGGAGTCAGAACCTTCTTTGTGGTGGCACCCCATATATGGAATGTCTTCCCCAGAGAATCCCTCAACACTGCCATCTCTGCAGTAGGGCTGCCAGCTCTGAGTTCAGAGCTACCCAGAGATTTGAGGGAGGAGCCTGGTGAGGGACGTTGAGGGAGGGGCGGGACCTCAGGAGGGTATAATGCCATGCAGTCCACCTTCCAAAGCGGACATTTTCTGCAGGAAAAGATGAATAAACTTTTTAACAAATAAATAAATGATTTCTGTAGTCTGGACTCTGGATGTCAGCTGTAATTCCAGGAGATCTCCAGCCCCCCACCTGGAGGTCGGCAACTCTGCTCAGAATGCCATTATATCCTTTTCCACTACAAACAGTGCTAGTAATATAGGATTGTTGTTGTTTTTTTCATTCCCATGGTGTGTTTTTGTTTAATCTTACTAGGTGCAGGTTATTCATTTGTTTATTTGGCAGAGCAGATTGGAGCAATGTACAGTTCTGTAGCATCTGGCTATCTAGGGAAGGCTGTATAGTGGGGTAATTAAAAACTGTTCAGCACAACATCAAAATCCAGGGGCTTCCATTTATAACTCACATCGCACTAGCCAAGGATTTAATATAAACTCGAACGGCGCAGGCAACTCTTCAATAGATTTAGTCCACAGATAAGGCATCCTTTCATAAAAAGTGAGCAAGCTAAAAATACCAATCGTAGGCTTGCAGGGTCTCCCCCCACCCTCATTTTTATTTCATTTTCCTTTCAATGAAACACTATCCCGGCAGGAGCAAAACATACATATTTATCAAACCTCTATCCAAACGGTAATGATAAATGAAAGTTTCCTTCAACTCAAATATGCCCAATACTGGCAAAAAGTATTTGGGAGGACCAAAATGAGAAGCAAGCTGTCTCGAGCAATGCATTTATTCCATTTTCCACTCTGCGATGTAACTGTAGCAGGAAAGATTTTTTTTCTTGTCTCCCCTTGGCCTTTCTTGGTGTTCCAGATTCTCAGCACAAGTTAATTTCCACTCACTGCTCAAGTATTTTCCTTCCTTCCCCCTTCCCCAATTCTATTTGGATTCACGTAAAACCCATTTGTCAGGGTATTTCAATCACTCCAGAGGTTAAAATTAGAGAATTTAGGATTGTGTTACCGAATTGCTATGCGGAGTCAAAGAAGATCAATCTTTCCAATTTGTAATCATTTAAAATCCCATCTTCGCTTAATGGAATTTCCTACCCTATATCACTTAAAGGAGGAGAAATAATGTTGCGCAGCCAGAGGGTAGGTTAACAATTTAAATGCTGTATAATGAAAAACACTTAGACCAACTCCTAAATTCGAACAGTGCCGACTGAACTCTGCCATGCAAGTGAAGGAGATCAATTTTGGCCCAAGCTATTTACTGTCTGTATACTTTCCATGGTCCTTATGAAGGTGGCAGAACTTCCATTAAGAAGAGATTTTACTTTACTGTCTTGACTGGAACTGTACTGCCACATGATATATTGTTATTGTAAAATCTGCCTCACAGTTGTACAATCTGGCATTTTCAATGTAATGAAATGTAAACAACTGGACCAACCAGGCTTAGAATTCCTCTCTTGTATCAAATAGGACTGAACCTCCCAGAAAGCCTCCAGGTGACTGTAGCAGCTTGTGGTTTTGACAGCTGCTACAGTCACTCAGGCACAGCACCCTTCCGTTTCCTTCTTAGCACTATCCATCTGCTTGCTGGCTCATACTTCTTCCAGCAGCACCTGGCTTCATTCTGGACTCGAGGAATCAAAGCGACACACCTGGGCAACAGGTGGCAAGGGGAGAGGGTTAGGACTCGGGGGCTGTCGACAGGTGACAGCACCAAGCATCAGAACCGCCAGCATATGCAATCACCCAGAGGCTTCCCGCCACATGCAGCATTGCGGATGAGCTCCTGTGTGAATCTGGCCACCAGCCCACTAGTTCACTAATACAAAATGAATACTTAGAGCAAAAAGGTAAAGATAGAAATAGCCAACAGGCAGACTTGGGCAACTGGTATTCCCTGTTCAGAAGGACTCTGCTGAAGGTTGCCGTGCTTTAACCATCATTCCGTGTCTGCACATCCAGTGCTCCGGGGTATCAAGAGAGGATGCAGCCCCTGAACCATCCATCCTGCTCCTCCACAAGCTGCTTTCCCCATCCACCCAATTCCTCGTTGTGGTTGGCTCAGATTTTAATTATCATGAAGGAAGCACTTGTGGCTGACGAAGTGGTCTTTCAGCATGCTGCTACAGAATTGCAGAGGCACAATATTTCGAGAAGAAAGGGCAGCGTACACAACGAAAGCTATGAAGTTGCTAGTCGGGGTAGGCGCTTAAAAGTTTTCATTTTTCATTGCCCTGAACTGGATAGCCCAGGCAACCCCGATCTTGTCAGATCTCGGAAGTTAAGCAGGGCTGACCCTGGCAAGTAACTGGAAGGGAGACCTCCAAGGAATACCAGGGCTCAGGATGCAGAGACAGGCTATCAAGCCACCTCTCTGAAAATGCCCAAACCCCACTACAAGTCGCCAGAAGTCACCATGACTTCCAGGCATGAAAGTACACACACACACAAACCCCTTTTTTTCATTTTTCTTTTTTTTGTTATTTCAGAAAAGACACAATTACTATTCTCCTAAGATTTTGCGAGTATTGGTACTGTTTCTGCAATCTGTTTTGGATCAGTTTTTGGGGTCTGGGGATATTGGGTATCAGTAGACCTAGCCTCCATTGAAAACAATGGCCTCCGGAGTACGGATGCCGGAGCTACCAGTGACTGAAGACAACAGCAGTAGACCCCGCCTCTGGAGCTGGGTGCCAGGTCTACTCCCTATTGTAAAATTGTGTAAGTAGATCTGTCCTCCACAGGCCAGGTCCACCACTCACTGAAAACAGCCAAAAGTAATCTGGAAAAAAAAATCCTGAAATTTTGGGAGATAATTTTTGGAAATCCCAAAATTACAGCAATGCCTTGGTTTGTTTTTGGTATTTCCAATCTGAAACCATGAAATTCTAGCACTGTTGCAGATTGGAAATATCTAAATACACATCTCTTGTTGTTAGTGATCCCCATCAAGCCTAATCTAGCCATGCACAAGGAACCCCCTTTCTCCTGATATAACAGTGGAAGAATACCCCTAAACAGAAGGCCATAGTGAAAATCTGGAGGAGGTGGCATATAGATCTCGATCCACCAGCCTTAGTAGGGAAAGTAACAATCCAGAAGTGAATCAACAAAGAAGACAGCCAGACAAATAAGGCAAGAAAGGTGCATCTCTGGCTAGTTTGCAAACATCAATATTTGTTACTCCTGGCTCATGTTTCCCACAGAAGTCGGGGGGGGAGACAGACATTTTCGTTTCATAACCTGTGAGGTAGGCTAGGCTTCTGAGAAACAGTGGGAAGTAACCAGTCGCTGCTCTTTGGCCAGCATAACAGAATATATACTAGGAGAATGGCACCTCCAAAGGTACAGGAGGAGAGGCAAGTTTTGCTGATTCCCCCCTCCTTACTACAAGAAGAGAAGAGGAAGAAGAGGAAGAAGAAGAAGAGGAGGAGATTGGATTTATACCTTGCCCTTCAGTTGGAGTCTCAGAGTGGCTTACAATCTCCTTTCACTTCTTCTCCCCAGAACAGACACCCTGTGAGGTAGGTGGGGCTGAGAGAGAACAGCTCCGAGAAAACTATGGCTTACCCAAGGTCACCAAGCAGCTGCATGTGGAGGACTGGGGAATCACACCCGGTTCTCCCAGATTAGAGTCCACACTCCTAACCACTACACCAAACTGGCTCTCAAACCACCACCTTACCTCACCCCACCCCCGCATATACACTTTTTCTGATTGTTCTCTGATTCCCAGCAGAATTTGGGGGTGGGGCGTCAAAAGGGCTACAGCAGGAAGTGGGGAGGCAACAAGTCCAATTCCATAAGGTTCACTCCTCTAATAATACTTTAGACCTGATCACATGTCTTTCCAAAATGGCTCAGTGTGCTTCACAGCCAAGAGAAGATTTGAAATTTAGATTTCTAATATTATAGCCCAACTCTATCCACTCCTTGCACCGAAGTTCTCTAAAACTTCCTCCTACTTTGTACACAACGCATTTGTGTGTACCATTCATTCCCCCCACCCAGTACCATATGCTGATTCTGCAGAAATAAATACACTAACTTCTCCTGGAGTGACAAAAATAAACCTGGTGGAAATGTTGACAGCTGAGGGGGCTTATGTGTGAAAGGTGTCTGGAAGTGTCGCTTAGGAGAATGATCCCCACACGACAGATAAAGCACGGCTAAAGTTTGCTGTCTTTAAATGACATCCACAAGATTGAGGGGTGCCTCTCGACAATGAAGCATTTAGTGTGAATGTGACAAATGGGTATTGTGAAACATGTATGTCTTGGAGACGGTATCTAAGCACCATGTGTAAAGCACTTGTAAAACTGGATGTATCTCCATTTTATTATATATTTTATTTAGATATTTGTACTCCGCTTTCTCCCAAAGCGGGAAACCAAAGGGGCTTACAACATTGTTCTCCGCACAACCCTACGAGGTCAGTTAGGCGGAGAGACAATGCCTGCCCAATGTCACCCAATGAACTTCCATGGTGGAGCCAGGATTTGAACGTGGGTCTCTCAGCTCCCAGTCCAACATTCTAACCATTACAACACACAGGCAGTTGGTGGCAATCATGAGTTTGTTCCCACATCATATCTGAAAGGGCCTTGAGACAGGGCTGGCTACACAAGAAGGGCCACTGGTCATACATGCAACTTACAACTACAGTTGATTTTCAGGGTACACAACACATGAAGCTGCCTTATACGGAATCAGACCCCTGGTCCATCAAAGCCAGCATTTCCTACTCTGACTGGCAGTGGCTCCCCAGGGTTGTAGGTAAGAACATAAGAACATAAGAGAAGCCAATGTTGGAGCAGGCCAACAGCCCATCCAGTCCAGCTCAGGGCGGCTTGCATCAAAAGCGAATACAATAGATGACAAAATTAAAACATTAAAATATATTAAAACAATTCATCAAAAACCAGTACTGTGTCCAAGAGGATGGATAATTTCGGTATCCACCTGCTCCCTGGATGGAGAGAAAGATAAGAAAAAAAGAGGAGAGGTGGGAATATCAGCGCACCAGACCACTGCTGTCCTCAACCAAATAAATGTGTTGGAAGCTGCCTACCCCCAATGTCCAAGTCCCCCTACAAACCACTTCATCATACAGAGCAACATGCCTTCCATGTAGGGCCAGTATCACTAATGAAGTAGTTCTGTCATTGCTTTATAAGAATAGGGTTGCCAGGCCAAGCAGGAGGGCTGAGGGTAGGGACATGGCGGGGAGCGGTACATACAGTAACAGTGACGTTGTTTTGTCACATCAAGGTAAAACCTGGAAGTGCCAAAGGGTAGCTCTAGGAATCAACAGATACACTGAGTTTACCTGGAAGGGATATAGAAACGTCACTGTTTTTTATTGTAAAAAATCTCCTACTACCACTTTAAGCAGCAATGAGGCTTATGGTGGGAAATCTCTTGCCAGAGGAGGCATGATGACATCTTACAGACTGTTTGGCTTCCTTAGGCCCTACATCTGATTACACAGAGCCAGAGTTTGAGATGCTGTATTTAATTATGTTCTTTAGGCCAGTTACAGCAGTTCTCTTACTGTAAAAATAAGGGTTACAAAAATATCGATCTTGTTTTGTTATTTGTTTGGAGGGAGAGGGACTGTCTTCACGTTTTTTGCTTCCCTCCACAAGTTTCTAGAATGCCAATAAACAATCCAATAGCCGAGGTCAGTTCCTAAGCAGTGATGGAGGAGCCACGCATAAAATAAATAGATTTTTCTCACTTTAATAGTTAATTTGAGCCTGTGACTTTACAACTAGTTGGTTATTCAATGGTGTTTAAGCAGTCCCTGTCTTAAGAGAAATTATCTGGTCATTTTTTGCACCGTTATGCGCAACTGATCAGGCTCTTCTCTAGTCACAGCAAAGAAACACTGCAGACGCCAAGTCCCCACAACGGCCTTTGCATACCATCGAGCAACAGTTTACAAACTGAGTTTTCGGCCATTTTGGGATTCCTCAGAAGTGAATCTGGAATTCCTCAGTGGGAAGTTCAATAACGGTAGCCAGGCTTCCGTGAAAGACAGTTCTGCTGTTGCTACTGAACACTGCATGAACTGTGCAGCTGGAAAAAAGGACGGGATGTGTGCACTCTCCAGTGGCAAACTGGTGGCAAGTCAACCACAATGGGCCTGGCCAAAGCCTCACAGAAACAGCACATGTCCCAGAATCATCAGCAACATGCAAGGGTCCCTCAGCAGAGGATGGGTTGATGCAGCAAAAGTTGCCCGACGGGCAGAAGGTAAGAAAAACATTGTCAAAGATGATCTTCCAAACCGATTCAACCATAGTGCATGGCAATGTGGTACAGCCCATATGGGAATGACCCACCTCATGCATAGGTTCAGGTGGGGTAGCAACATTGGTCTAAAGCAGCAGAACAAAGTTTGAGTCCAGTGGCACCTTTAAGACCAGCAAAGTTTTATTCAAGGTATAAGCTTTCGTCTGCATGCACACTTCTTCAGACACCTATGCATGTTAGGGCTAAATAGAATGTTTACACCTGACTGGGCAGCTGCTGACACATAGGAAAGTCATTCGTATGGAGGTACATGACCACGTGAGTCACCGTATACAAAGCAATGCATCAGGTACATATCTAAAGTAGAGCAATGCAGTTCTTCACATGCTTTTTCTGAACATTTAAACTGACTTGGGGCCAACTTGCACATTTTTTGACAAGTTAAGTTTGGGTTGACCAGACCCAACTCATTTTTCCTACAATCACAAAGGGGCTGCAGGAAGAGGCATTTTTAAAGTACACAGACACCAGACTGGGCTCAAGACAATTGTGCGGGGGGAGGAGGGGCTACTGCTTCCACCCCTACACTGCTTTCATGGGCAGCAACAGCAGGGGCGGAGGGAGATTTTGCCTACCTTTGGAGCTGCACATGTGCAGAATACTGTATGCATGTGGCATCCAATGTTCCCTCTAAAGCTGTGGAGTCTTGTGGGCAAAAATTCTCTTTGTGAGCGACTGGCATTAAGGTTGTGAGTGAGCCATTTGGCTACTGCATAAATTAGTTTGCTCTGGCACCACCCTTCCTGAGCTAAGACAAAAATGTGCGAGCTGGAGGCTAAAAAACTATAAGCTAGCTCACACTAACTCAGCTGAAGAGGGAACACTGGTGGCATCTCCATGCATGTGGCATCTCCATGGAAGAAGGGAGCAGCAGATGTTGTGAGGCATGCCTCCCATTTGAGGGGGTAGCGCCCCGAAATGCCCCACTCTAGGTACAGGCCTGCCCCAGAGCCATTTCAGCTTGGGAAAATACTGAGCGGGGGGGAGGAAGGAGCCCCTCCAAACCACACCATTGTCCTATGCCCAATCGGGTTCCGGTACACTTTAAAAATGCCTCTCCCTGCAGCTGCTATGTGACAGAGTGGAAAGTCAAAAAACTGTAACGTGTAGCTTGGTCCTTGGTTCCAAGCACATTTTATTTATTTCACAAAATTTATACCCCGCCTTTCTGCCCAGCGTAGGGTCTGTGTATGATGACATACCAGATTTTGCTTTTCCTGTATCTTGAAAAATCCTAAGCCACAAACACTTTCCCCATTTATCTATCAGCCTATGCATAACAGCCGCTTCCTGAGATCACAGCAATTTATTGTGGCAAAATAGATAAAAAGAAAGGTGGGTTATACAGAGAGAAGCAGGCTCAACTCTGAATGTCTCGAGTCACCAAGGGCAGGGAATGTGTTTAGCTCTCCCAACAATATTGTCCCAAAGTGACCTGTTAATATTTTCCTCATCCAGCAGGTGCATGTGGAGGCGTGGGGAATCAAACCCAGTTCTCCCAGATTAGAGTCTGCACACTTAACCACTACACCAAACTGGCAAACCACCTTTGTTCACCTCTTGCCTTGAAACACCTACGGGGTCGCCATAAGTCAGCAGCAGCTTGACAGCACTTTCCTTATATAGTTCTACTGGCCGAGCACTGCCAGTTCTCCAGATTCTCAGGGAGTCGCCTTCCGAAGTGTCCTAGAATATAAATAAGAGCCGGCCATGTGTGGGCCAGATGTGTGGCCCATACAAGTGCCAAGCACACGCTCTTCAAAATGTGTGCTCCTAACTATTATTAGTGCTGGGATCATTCCATATAGGCATCTTCATACGAGAGTGCATTAGTACTAATCAAACAAAATCCAGTGAATTTGGAGCAAGGGTGGGGAGGCATGGTGGGAAGATGGCTGCCAGCTGTTTAAGACTAAACTGATTATTGTTTCCCTTGTAGGTGTTCAAAGCCTGGATGTAAGGATTTTGTAAGTGAGCCAAAGGAGTTTTCCACCCGTGGCTCACATACCCATACGCATGCAGCTGTGTTAGACTGAATCAGACCACAGGTGCATCCAGGTCAGTATTGTCTACTGTGATCGTGGCTCTGTGGTCCCTTTAAACTGGAGAGGTCAGTGGGATATTTTGCATAACAAGCACTACTACCAGTCTGGTGTAGTGGTTAAGAGCGTGGACTCTAATCTGGGAAAACTGAGTTTGATTCCCCACTCCTCCACATGCAGCTGCTGGGTGACCTTGGCCAAGCCCCAGTTCTCTCAGAGCTGTTCTCTCAAGGGCAGTCCGCAAAAGAGCTCTCTCAGCCCCACCTACCTCACAGAGTGTCTGTTGTGGGGAGAGGAAGGGAAGGAGACTGTAAGCTGCTCTGAGACTCTGAGTGAAGGGCGGGGTATAAATCCAGTCTCCCCTTCCTCCTCCTTCTTCTTCTGAGCCACAGCCCCCTCCCCAGCCTGTATTAATATTTGTTGTGCCCTGACCTGGATGACCTAGGCTAGATCTCGTCAGATATCAGAAGCTAAACAGGGTCAGGATGGGAGACCACCAATGAAGTCCATGGTTGTTATGCAGAAGCAGGCAACAGCAAACCACCTCTAAATGTCTCTTGCCCTAAAACCCCTACAGGGTCACTATAAGTCGGCTGCAATTTGATGGCACTTTCCGCCCCCCCTGTGTGTACTGCAAGCTGCTTTGGGTCCCCTTTCGGTAGAAAAGAGCAGGGCAAGAAGTGTCACCAAGAAAGGTTTCCCTCTAACTGAATCAAGCACCGAGTCAGCTTTGAGGGAGCGCCCAATGACATCCAGTAGGGTGAGGATCTGATGAAGAGCATAAACGCATTCAGTGTCTCTAGCTGTTAGCCTCTCCGATGGTATGCGTGATCCCCCCCACCCCCACCCTCACCCAATCCCAACGCATCTCTTCCACAGTACAGAAGTTCCAAAAACATGACAGGGATTCCAAGTAAGAGCTGTTCAAAAGGGGAACGCCGCCAAGGCACGGGGTCTGCTTTGAATGCTAACCAGACGCAAGGCCGGACAGCCACGCATTTATTCTTCCACCGCTTTGGGTGGACATACACTCTAAGCAATGATGTCACATTACACACGGCTTGTTTATATGTTCGAAGGAAAAGACAGTGAAAAGACACAGATCGGCAGGAGCCCCGAGTCTCTTATAATACCGAGTTTGGCTGACGTTGGCCTTAATTCCCTCCACTCCTGTGCCTAGTTCCCAAACTACAGAGCAACTAGGGGTGAGGGGGAATTTTCAAACACCCTAAAAGAGGTTGGCACCTAAATCTTTGGACCTCGCGGTTGCTAGCTACGCTGCAGAATTCAAGTGTCCAATTCAAGTGTTCATGTGCAGCTCAAAGAGAGTTAAATGTTTTCAGTGCATTCCCCCCCCTTTTAAGCCAGACCCCAGAGTGTATATACACTGCTGTCTGGCTTTCACCATCAGCTTGGAATCCTGACATCTGATTAAACAGCATGAATTAGCCCAAACAGAGACTTTTCTTCATCTTGGGCTTTAATACCAAATTGAAAAATGACAGGCCTTTGCAGAAAGAAACTCATTATCTACTTCAACCACAGCAAACCTCACAAACCACAGCTATGTTTTTAAAAAACAACAACTGTTCTTGGGGCAAGATTAACCATTATGCCACATACGCTGCAGAACTGGTATCCAACGTGACTGGGGTCCTTTCTGTGGGGTAATTATCTGGGAAAAGGCACAGCTGCTCCATGAATCTTTAAAATTCTCCACACAGAACGTACAGGGCTCTTTAGATTTCATAACTGAATGTGTGGCAATATTGGGAGTTATTTAAAAACGTGTCATTAGTTTCTACAGAGAAGAATTTTGCATTACTATGCAGCAACAGGGATCTCGGCAGCCCCTAAACAAGCCCTGTAGTTTAGGCTGAAGTCTACCCAATCGCCTGCCTCCCAGAAGGGGTTGAACGGAGTGTGAATTTTGCTTAAGTACATCGTGCCAGTAGATGGTTCCTTCTGCCTACGGTAGCCAAACAGGGCCATACATGAAATACCGATCTTCCATCATTGGGAGAACTCCATATACATGCAGAAAATTATGAGTTTATTCTTAAAAAAACCTGAAGGCGAAACTGCCAGAAATAGAAAGTTTATTGTCCTCTTGAAGCCACAGAACAATGAGGTCAGGCGAGCGCCAGTGAAAACGAAAATAAAGGAAAATGGAGGGAGACAGGGAAATGGGCAAACTGGCATCCTCGGATGGTTTACAGTAATCCCAAAGGGGAGATTGGGTTAATGTACACCCCCCCACCTTAATCCCCTCCTCATGGTCCAGAAAAGCTTTCTTAAGGACTCTACGCACTTTGAAGTTAAAAGAAGCCAAGGGATGAGGAAGGATCCATTAGGGATGAAAGGAAGGGGCGTCCTCCTGTTCTAATTAATCACACCCAAGGACTCAGCAGTGGAGATGGCAGACCCATCAACGACTTAAAATAACCTGCTATGGGGGATGGAATCAAGGTTGGGGGGGGGCAGGGCCAGCGTCAGCATCCCCCTCAGGTGGGGCGGCTCCCAGGGCACAGGGCTTCTGGCAGGGCCCACTGTGAACAACCCCCACAATTTTTCATTTCCCTGCCTGCTCATTGTGAGTGCTTCGCCAGCCGTGCATTCAGCTGCACACACTGCCCAGTCCCATCAAGGAAAGGGATGTGGGAAGTGCGGGTGGCTGTGAGAACGGGCAGAGGGAGGGCTTGTAAGCAGGGCAGTCAGGATGCCCAGGAGGAAATGAGACACATGGGCATGTGGGTGGGAAGAGGGCCCCTGCAACCTTTCTGCCCAGGGCTCCCCAAAACCTGGAACCAGCCCTGATGGGGGGACACGAGCCGTGAGATGTACATTCTCCAATTCTCTCTCCTCATGAACACAGTATTCACTCAGGTATGATGAGAGCCCATCTCCATCTTTCCTGGGGCCCCAACAAATGCCACATTTATCAGTGATTTCCAGTCCTCCAGGCTTCATGCTGTAAACATCTAACTTTTACATGCCTTTGCTTTCCCGGCTGTAGGGAGAGATGGAATAGAGCAAGTACCCTTGGCTCCTGCTTTGTCTCGGGGCAGAACTTAATGCGAAGGCAGTGCTTAATGAAATTTCTCAAAAATGCGAAGTAATGCTTTCTAATTTCCTCACTTAATCTAATGTCACAGCTGCCCTATTAATGCCAGCAGCTATTAGATACTTAAACAACCAGCTTGTTGAACTGCAATTTTATCAGATGCCTGGATCTCACCCCCCCCACTCCCATTTTGATAATGTTCCATAATGGCAGTGTGGGGGCGATTTAAATCTTTGAAAGCCACCAGACTTTTAATCATCTTTGGAAAATGAATACATTTAATGCCTTTTGCATTAAAAAACCTGATACAAGCACAAAGTTCAAACATCTAGCTAATATCTACGCTAAGCTCGTTTCTGCCGTAATTAACATTGTTCAGAGATTGCCAAATTCCTACATTTAAAAAAGCACCGAACAAAACATGCACGATGGACACAAGCCAAGATAATGCCCCTTCCACTCGTCCGACATCCTAATTTTGCAGTCATAATTTTGCTTTATTTGGCTTCCCGTTTTCAATGGGGTCAAGAGTGCACTGACCGTCTACTGCGGTAACCTGAATAATTTACGGTTATCGCTGCATAATACACTGCTCCTAATGGAGTCACAGACAGGCCGCCATTGCCTTTCAACGAGGGCAGAGCAAGTTGCAAAGGAAAGGCATTTTGCCGCCAAGCCTGGGATAGATTCTATCTATCTGTCTATCTAAAATTCCAAATTTCATCTGCACAAAAGTCGGTAAAGCAAACCTGAAACACATATATCCAATGCCTAAATTTTAACACCATAACCCAATATGGGATTCGTGTGCACAGAAGGCACGTCTCCTGCCACTGGGTCAAGGTGAGGTCATTGCTGCATGCAGTTATATTTGGATTGAGGCCTGGATGGCTGAGGCATTTTATGTCTTTTAAGATGGCCCGTTGCAATGAAAACAAAGAATGACTTACCAGTTTCTTCGTCTATGTTAAACCTTCCCAGTCCGCTGCCATCCCGGATGGAATACTGGATCTCACCGTCCCGGCCCACGTCTTCATCCCGAGCGCTCACTTGCAAAACACTAGTTCCAATGCGCGAATTTTCTTTTACAGATCCAATGACTGCAAAGTCAGGAAAATAGGGGGTGTAGAGATTTTCGTTCACATCCACAACTTCTACTTCCACAAAAGAAATGGAGGACAGAGAAACCGGGCGTCCTTTATCCTTCGCACGGACTGTCAGGTTGTAGAACTGTTGCTTCTCATAGTCCAGTTCTTTGCTCAGCCGGATAGCTCCACTGGCCTTGTCTATCTCAAATCTCCCATTGTAATCATTCACCAAGGAATAGCGTACTTGTCCTCCCAGACCAAGATCTGGGTCTTGAGTTTCAAGCCAAGCAATGACTGTACCAACAGGCAGATCCTCCAGGACCTTCACGCTGTAGCTGGGTGGTATGAAAGCTGGAGAACAATCATTGACATCATCCAAAAACACCCTTAGAGGAACAACGGAAAATTGCTGGTGCCCACTATCTGCCCTGTCCCTTGCCTCTATCTTTAATGTATAATTTGCCTTTGATTCCCTGTCTAAATGGTCACCCACATATATTACTCCCGTAGAGGTATTGATAACAAACTGTTGTGTATCTGTCAATATGGAATAAGTGACCTCACCATTGGGTCCCAGATCTTTGTCCCTGGCCTCTACTTGGATAATTTCTGTACCAATACTTGTGCTTTCCAAAATGCTAACAGAGTAACTTTCCTGTAAAAATACAGGCTTGTTATCATTAGCATCCTCGATAGTAATGGTAAGTAATCTCCACATGGCTCTCTGAGGGCTGCCTAAATCATAAATGGTTATGTTAAGGAGGTACAGCTCGGTTTTCTCACGGTCCATGGGCATAAGGACCTTCAGCAGACCTGTCTCCATTTCAAGATCAAAGCAGCTATCTGTATTGCCATCTGATATGGTATAGACTACCTTTCCATTAAAGCCAGAATCGGCATCGTAGGCCTTGATTCTAAATATGGTAGCACCAACAGGAAGGTCCTCTCTGACTGATATATCAGTAGGAAATGATTTATCAAAGTGTGGGGCCTGCCTGTTCACAGAGTAAAAATCCAAGAAGCCATCTTCTGAATTTAGTTTCACGTTGGCTTTTGCCTTTTTGAGCAACTTCTCTGCCAGCCTCTGGGCAACCCTAGTCTCTCGGCAACTGAAGGTCTTGGAGGATACTTTCCCATGAACTACTGAGATGTTCACAAACATGGTGTCTGCAAAATTCTCCCCATCAGTCGCCGTGATCTTAAGTCCAAAATTATTGTTCTTGACGCCAGCACTAACTAAGGACTTTTTGAGCTGCAGAACCCCTGAATCTGGATTCAGGTAGAAAAACCCCAGTTCGTTACCGGAGATGATTTTGTATTTGACGAGTTCCAGCTCATCTATGTCTATAGCAGAAACGGCAGTGATGTGGCCACCGACAGGGAAATCAGATGAAATGACCCCTTGACAAGCCACCTTTTCAAACAAGGGCTTGTTATCATTCACGTTGCCTATGTATATGGTCACATTAACCTCGCTCTCGTGGCGGTAAGGTGAACCCCAGTCTGAAGCCCTAACAATAAACCTGTAGCTCTCTGGGGAAGACTCAAAATCCAATTCCTCAGACGTGCTAATAATGCCAGTAAATTGGTTGATGGAAAAAGGAAGTGAATTTAAACTAGCAATGCTGTACGTGATATAGCCATTTTCTCCCCTGTCCTTATCAAATGCAGAAACTGACAAAATGCTAGTCCCCACAGGGACACTTTCATTGACAAAGGAGCTGTACGAAGGCTGCGTGAACTCTGGAATGTGATCGTTGGCGTCCTCTATCCTGACAGTGACATGTGCTTTTAAGTCCCCTTCTTTACTTATTACTTCTAAATCATAAAATTCCTTGTCAACAATTTTTAAAGGCTGTGCAGTGGTAATTAGACCTGTCCTGGGATTAATCTTAAAATACTCAGCATCCTCACTAGATGATAATTTATATTCGTCCCCTTGGGTTTCTGGGGTTAGCCTGACTATGGCAACAGCTACTCCTGGAGGGGAGAATTCACTGATGGCCACATCATATGTTTCTTTCTCAAACTTTGCCGGGTTGCTTTCTTTTTTGGGACTGGCGATATGGACCAGTTTGACAGCCGAAAACTTCTGAGGGGACCCCTTGTCCTTAGCTTGGAGAGTGAGATTGCAACCATAGGGAAAACTGTCCCAGTCAATGGGCTTCCTCTCTTTGATTTTGTACTCATTCATCCATCTACCTTCCTTAGCCAAAACGAAGTATTCCAAGGGATCTCCAGCAACAATAGAAACCGATTCAATCTCACCATTGGCACCTTCATCGAGATCATCAGCGTTAACAATTGCATAAGTGGGTTCCTTATCCAAAGAGAAGGGAACATGTGTTACTACACTGAGAGTCGGGGCATGTTCATTGATACGTTCAATGTGAATATAAAGTTTGGCAGTGCTGCTTACGCCATTGTTACCATACAGTTTCATCCCGCGGTCTACGGCCAGAACTTCAAGATCATACCGGTTTTTCTCATCATAGTTTAACCGTCCACTTAAAGAGATAACCCCGCTAGTTGGATGGACAGAGAAGAGGTCAACTTTGTTTTTGAAGTAGTAATAGAATTCACCGTTGGAACCAATGTCAGCATCCGTGGCGGTAACCTGTGCGATACTAGTCCTTAAAGGAGTGCTTTCTGCTATTGTTACTGAATAGGTGGTGGGTGAAAACAATGGTCGTAAATCGTTCATGTCTAAAACCTGTACGGTCACTTTTGTCCATGCTTCCAAGTCCTCTCCTCGGACAGAGCCCTTTACTATCAATAAATAGTTGTCCTGAATCTCTCTGTTCAATATAGCAGAATTCCCACCTTTAGTTCTTATCCTAAGAAAACAGAAATCCGCTATCACGACTTCGTCTGCTTTGAAAAAACCCTCGTCGTCGCCAGACACTATCCTGTATTTGATATCCCAGGAGAGGTCTGCCATGGTGATCCCCATCCTACTTTGACTGTTAAGATAGGTCCTTGCAGCAGAGTTTTCATACACCGTTGCATTGTACATGGAATGTGTGAAGTGGAACCCAAGTGGTGCTGTCCCTTGAAGGCCATGGCAGACATTGGCAAAAAGTTGAGCAAGCAAGAAGGCAAGGCCAGACACGGGGGCCAAAGGACCTGACCAATGGCCCATATTTCTCTCCATCACATCATTCTTTCATCCTTTGGGAGGGGGGAAAGAAAAGGACAACGATTAATTGGTGGGAAACACAGTAATCTTAACCATAATGTCTATGAGGCAGATCTCAACGTTTCTTCCCACACTTTGAAAACTGCATCACCCCCCACCAGCAGAGACTAACAAAACACGTGCCCATCCAGGTTCAAAGTAATCCATCACCCATGTACCATTTCCTGTCAGATTGTTATAAAACCAAACTTACATAGGCAGGCTGCAAAAGCCAGAATACTTATTGAGACAGCAGTAGGCTGACCCACGAGGCTGTTGGGGGGGGGGGGGCACATCTTGTGTAGGCCTCCTCTAGCATGTCCAAGAACCTGAGTATATACACGAGGCTGATTATAAATGGGTTGTAATTTTGGACAAAGTTTAGAAGGCATGGGTACCTGCCATCTACCACACCATGGGGTATACCAGGCTCATGGGCCAGCTTTTATTGACATCCCTGAGTGCACCCTTTTTTAATTCTCATAAAAGTTGTCTATTTGTTAAAACGCTTTTTCTTTGTGACTCAAGACAGCTGACAAATCTAAATTTAAAACATACAAGGTACAATTAAACCCAGAATAACACCCCCACAAATGCCATCAAGCTGCAGTCCACTTATGGGAACCCCATCAGGTTTTCAAGGCAAAAGAGAGCCAGAGGTGGTTTGCCCTTGCCTGCCTTTGCGTAGCAACCTTGGACCTCCTTGGTGGTCTCCCATCCAAATACTGACCAGTGACAACCCTGCTTAGCTTCTGAGTTCTGCCGCGATCATGCTAGCCTAGGCCACTCTTTAAGAAATAAATTAAACAAAAAATGAAACCCGTGCAAAAATAACGGAAAACATTCAACAGACAATATAATGATATAGACTTATGTAAATGGTATAGTTTATCAAATATATATATATATATATATATGTGTGTGTGTGTGTGTGTGTGTGTGTGTGTGTATAAATAATATATATAATGTATACTATGCAAATCAGTAACTCAAAAATACAAAATAATGGAACACATGGTCCAAATACATAAATAACCTTCAGAAATAGTCCAAGTCAAATTTCTCAAGCAGTGAAAAGTCCAAACATCAATATTTATAATTCCTCTTCGCAAAACTTGTCTCACCGCTTGTGTATCCACTTGACGTCCCTGCTGGCTTCCAGCCACCGTATCGCATAGCTTCCTCAAAAGTGGAACACCAAAACCACCCAATTACAATACTGTAGAATCATACAAAGCATCTTTTACTTTCTTAATGTTCAGCGGACCAACTCTGGTGATATCTCCTTTTCACCACTTATATAAGTTTATGTCATTATATTGTCCGCTGAATGTTTTTCGTTATTTCTGCAACGGGTTTCGTTTTTTGTTTAATTTACTTTTTAATAAATGGCAAAATGGCACAGAGCTCCATGAGATCATATCAAACAACAGCAATACATTAAAAAAAATACAACCAGAAATAGTGGACAATGAAACCATGGGGCACATAAGATAATAAGAACTAGGAAACTCAGAAATGAATGCCAGTTACCCAAATGGGATCAACTTATCTGTGAAATGTCAGCAGAGAGGGAACCAGATGACGGCCTAGGATGCACATTCTAGAGGTCGGGGAGAGCCCTACCTCAGTCATTAGCACAGCTGCAGTGCTGGAAGAGAATGGAGGGGTGATTCAACCCTTTCCCCCTCCTCACTGTAGCCTACCCCTGACCCGCATGGCCGATCATTCACACTGACTGGTCCCATGATCCCAGAAGTAATCTTTCCAAGGGTCGCAGAAGAACACCAGGAAAAGCCATGTGCCTTTGGTTGGTAATTCATTAGATAGAAACTATATCTCCAAACACAACCTGCCAAACATAACAAAAGCAGCATGTAAATGCAGGGTTTGGAAAGGATATCTTAAAGTTTCACGTTCTCCCTTTTAAGAGGTTTCTTTCTGGGGGTTCCCCCCACCCTTGTAAAATAGTTCTACATTCCAATATTTGTTCAAGTCTGAGTGACTCTCATTTCATTTACAAAGCAATTCTGGACCGAGAAGTTTAAAAACATAACATGGATAGGTTATCTCTAGAAAAGCACCTTGTTTTCTTCTGATTCCCTGATGGTTCTCTGAAGCCCGGCCAGTCAGTTATCTTGTTACAAATAACTTTAGCTAATGGACTTCAGTTATGAAAACACCCATTGTTTGTAGAACACGAACACATATACGGGAACAGTAGAGTGGCAGTAATTTTAGAGCAAGTCAAAAACCGCAAAATGCCAGAGCACTGAAAGGGCGAGAGGGGGAACAGTGACATCCAATGAGAAATTTCTACCAGCTGAGCGCAGTTTTTATGGTCGGATTTCTGACCACAGACAACCTTCCAAATAGCATGTAATTCTATAGCATACTCTGCTGCTGATTTTAAGTACAGTGGAAATCGATTTATTGCAATGATGTTATAACACTCCCACAAGACGCCCTAGCTATAACCCCAGAGTCTCTACCTAAGAGCTAGGCGCATTAATCAATAACACCTGATCAATGTGCCCATCGGGCCTTGCCAGACATATACATTTTCTAAATCCTTGCTTTCTTGCAGTGCTCCCTTTTAAAATAGCTTCCAGAGAGCAAAGAACTGTTAAGCCCCACCCTTGTGGGGTGTCCGGAACAGCGACGTGAACCAGGGTTATGTAGAGTTTAGAACAGGGGTCCCCAGCATGCAGCCTGTAGAAACCATGGAACCACAAATACCTTTCATGATGCCCAAGTGTATTTAGAATGTGTGTGTGTGGGGGGGGTCCAGGTAGGGCCCTTGCCCAGCAGGGTTTCTGACTGGCCAGTGGAGATGATGGGCTGTGCAGACTAAAATAACTTTGTTTTGGCGGAAGCTGCTTTCATTCTCTCACAGCCCTTTTCCCCAGTGTATTTTTTTTAATTACTATTCTCGGCCCCTGCATTTAGTCTTCCTCTGTGTATGTGTGTGTCTCCACCTACTTTGGCAGCCATTTTGTGGTTTTGCCCACCACGCTAGGTCAGGATTCCAACAAGTTACAAGCTAAGTTTGGTGTAGTGGTTAAGTATGCGGACTCTAATCTAAGAGAACCGGTCCTCCACTCACAGCTGCTGGATGACCTTGGGCAAGCCATAGTTCTGATAAGAGCTGTTCTTGAAAACAGCAGTTTCTGTCAGAGCTCTCCCAGCCCCACCTACCTCACAGGGTGTCTGTTGTGGAAAGGGGAGGGGAAAGGAGTTTGTAAGCCACTCAGACTCTGAGTGAAGGGTGGGGTATAAATCCAATCTCCTCCTCCTCCTCTTCTTCTTCTTCTAAAAAAGGTTGTGGCCCCTGGATTAGAGTGCTGGATGTGAAAGACCAGAGTTTGCACCCACACTGCACCATTAAGCTCACTAGTTAACCTTGAGCTATTCAGTCTTTCTCAGTATAATTTAGACTACAAAAATAAATGAAACAGAAGTCTAGTGATACTTTAAAGAAGAAGAAGAGAAGAGATTGGATTTATACCCCACCCTTCACTACCCGAAGGAGCCTCAGAGCGGTTTACAATCTCCTTTCCCTTCCCCTCCCCACAACAGACACGCTGCGAGGTAGGTGGGGCTGAGAGAGCTCTCTTGAGGACTGCTCTTGAGAGAACAGCTCTGAAAGAATTTATGACAGACCCAAGGTCACACCAGCAGCTGCAATGTAGAGGAGTGGGGAATCAAACCCGGTTCTCCCAGATTAGAGTCTGCGTTCCTAACCACTACACCAAACTGGCTCTAACACTATTTCCCGCCCAGCCTAAAGTCCATGAATCAGAGTTTACTGCCTGGCCCTTTAATTTGGAGGCGCCATAGATTGAACCTTAGACCTTTTACATGCAAAGCAGAAGGGTCTTCTACTGAGCCACAGCCCCTCCCCTAAGTAATGCAACAATCTGCTCATTCACATGATGGCTCTCAACCCGTGTGGTAATTGCTTCCAAAGATTATGGTAGATGGATAGGGACCACCCACCACGGGGAGGACACACTGGCCACCCTACCTCTGTGCCAAATGTACTGAGCTCTCTTCCCTCTTAACCGCAACAGCATGGTCCGATCTCAGCTCCCCGCTCACAGAGCAGCCAGAGTCTAACAAAGAACTTCAGATAAGCCGTGAAAACAATATTTATATAACGAATGGCTCCTGGACAGCACATGCAAGTCCTCCAGCAGCGTATGCAAGTTCTTCAACTATCTCGTCAAGGGGACTGTTGGATGGCACCAAAGAGATTTATGTCCCTTGTGCAATCTCTGTCTTGTTGTTTGAACCGCGTGTTTGGTGGGCAGGAAATGTAATGCGATAAGAGGCAACTAGTTACAAAGGAAGCGAGCGCAGATCAACAAACATCCCTTCTGCAAACATTTCTAATTTTAAAAAAAGAAACAAACTCATCTAAATGTTATGGTTACAAGTGGAAGATTAGAGTGTGATTACTGCTGCGCGGTTCTGAAACAACTGCTTGGAATTAAACTGGGTTTCTTTTATAGAAAAGAGAGCGATCTCCTTTGAACAACATTGTCAATTAAAAAATTGAAGCCATACTAGAGATACTCCCTACGCCAGCCAAGGTGACTTTGGCGGGAAGAATCCTCTGACAACAGATCCTCGGCTTTTGGAGCTGAGGACGCTCTGCCGACATTCACCTTGTAAATGCAGATTTCTAAAGTCCAAGACAAATATTCATTAGCATATTGATGAAATTTAGGAGTATCTTCTCTTCTTGGCACATCAGCTACATGTAACCTCAGCAATGATAACAAGAGGTGTGTTCGAGACAAGCTCAGAGAGGGGAAGCCAGTCAAGACCACTGTGACATCGTGTCAGCAGGAAACGTAAGCTAATGTTTGGACTCTTTGAAAAGAAGGATCATTTTTGAAATGTTCTGAAACGGAGGCTGTGCAAACATCCCTTCCCAGGGAGAAATATTAACAAATCTTCTTGCGGTGCTTTGGTCTTCCCCTTGGGAATTCCTCAGCTGTTTCTCATGGACCAGTCAGCTGAGCCTAGCACATTTTATTCGGTCACGAAATTCACCAAATTATCATCTCTATTTACTATGCAATTAGTAATTACTACTACAAAGGTCTGAGCAGACAAAGCGCATTTAAAGCCTCATGGTGCACGTTAGGGTGGGAGAGGCGGAGTATGACACTGACTGTGGCCACAGGATCCGCAGATTCTAGGTGCCACTGGACTCGAACTTTGTTCTGTTGCTTCAGACCAACATGCCTACCCATCTGACTCTATCTGGAAGGCTCCCATACGGTTACTGAATGGAGCCCACTGGGAGCCAGCAGGGGAAGAGCTGTGGATAGGCTTACCAGGTGCCTGCTAATGGCAGGCAAACTCCTGGCAATTATGGCTGCTGCCCACTGATGGCTAATCTGGTCAAAAGGAAGAAGCAGGCCAGCCAATCGGGGGGGTAGCAATCGGTTGACACTGCATGATGATGTCACTTCCAGTGCAACCCAGAAGTGCCAGCATGACCCTGGGGCGATGGTCTAGCGCAGGTGTCGAACTCATTTGCCACAAGGGCTGAATCTGACAAAAACGTCACTTTGCCGGGCTGGGCCCATGTGGGCCATAAAATGTAATGCTAGGTACTGGAGATATAAACTGTATAAAGGACAGCAGCTGGCAAGCTCCGAGTTGTCATATCCTCATTGCAAGGCCCCATGGGCTGGGAGTGGTGTGCAAAGGAAAACCCATATGGGTGGATTGGAGAGCCTGCAGTGCAGCATTGGGCAGATGCTCCCACGCTGCTTGACTGCTGCAGACGAGTTTGTTCCACCATGCTGAAGCCACAATCAGAGTGGTTCTGCTCACTCCCCCCCCCCCCGGCAGTCTCTTGTTCCCGGCAGTCTCTTGTTCCCGCCCTTGCACTAGTTGCTCACGGGCAGCATAAGAGCTCTGGATGGGCCGGTTCTGGCCCCCAGGCCTTACGTTTGACACCCCTGGTCTAACGCTCACACTCAAAATTTATCTCCCCCTTGTGATAAATACCCCTCTCCCCCATCTCCCACTAGTTGCTAAGCCATGCCTGGCAACTCTAACTGTGGATTCATGGTACAGACACCACAACAAAATGCTTGGGTAGCCTTGTCATTAGTTTGTGCTGGACACACTGCTGACCATTCTCCAGGCACTGGGTTGTAAAATCTACACCATGTCACCACCCGGGTTCACTCCCTGGTCATTACTTGTGGTTCCATCCATCCATTTTGGTTTCAGCTCAACGGTGGCCACCAGGTGTTACATTTCATCACTACTGTCGCAAACACTGCCACTGCACTGATTCCTGCAATATGTCAAGCTGTATGTTGCCCAATCCCTTCTCCAACTAGTTTTGAAGCAGAGCAAGGGTCCAAAGCCCCCCCCCCCCATTTTATTCATTTGTTATTTGGTTCAATTTCTACCCCATCCTTCCGACAAACGGGCTCAGGGCGAGTGACAAACATTAATATGAGACAATAAAATCAAAGATTAAAACTATAAACTTAACCCTTAAAACGATGGTGATCAAACTACATCACAACTATTACACTGATGCCCCGATGTTAAAAAATTAGAATCGCAAAGGGCTAAATTTCATAAGGGATTCCAGATTGTAGAAGAGAAGAAGAAGAAGAGATTGGATTTATACCCCACCCTTCACTACCCAAAGGAGTTGCAGAGCGACTTACAAACTCCCCTCCCTTCCCCTCCCCACAACAAACACCCTGTGAGGTAGGTGGGGCTGAGAAAGCTCTGACAGAAACTGCTCTTTTTTCAAGAACAGCTCTTATCAGAACTACGGCTTGCCCAAGGTCATCCAGCCAGGTGCAAGTGGAGGAGTGGGGAATCAAACCCAGTTCTCCGAGATTAGAGTCTGCACACTTTACTATACCAAACTGTAATTACTCTACCTTGGCTAAGCCAAAGTGGTTAACATTCTGTGTCCTCGAAAACTGAAGACCATGATTGATGGTAACAGATAGTAACAGAATGGTAGCAAGATGGTAGCTATTTATATCCCGCTTTTCTCCCCAATGGGGCTCCAAAGCAGCTTAAAACAACATTCCCCCATCCTCCCATTTCATCTTCACAACAACAAATTTGTGAGGCAGGCTAGGCTGAAAGAGGAGAAGAAGAAGAGTCTCAGAGCGGCTTACAATCTCGTTTTCCTTCCCCTCCCCACAATAGACACCCTGTGAGGTAGGTGGGGCTAAGAGAGCTCTCTGGAGAACTGCCCTTGAGAGAACAGCTCTGAAAGAACTTGTAACTGACCCAAAGTCACACCAGCAGCTGCATGTGGAGGAGTGGGGAATCAAACCCAGTTCTCCCAGATTAGAGTCCACGCTCCAAACCACTACGCCAAACTGGCTCTTTCTGAAAGAAAATGACTGCTGGCCTCAAGTTCACCCATCAGGTTTCCACAGTGGCCATCTGAACCTGTGTCTTCATATCCCACTCTAACTGCTATGCCATGCTTGATTTTAGCTGCGCAAGTGGGATGATTACACAATCCTCAGAATCCTTTTCGATATTATGATTCTACACATGCATGAGGAAACCTTGAAACAACTGACCTTCGCATTATGAACTGGCAGGCAGTTTTAAAATTTACTTTTCCTGCTGCAAATGGATGAGCTTGTCATTATGTTTAATTCTACCCACTCCACAACAACCCATAGTGCACTAAAGACACTTCCCTGGCGGAAAGCCCCCAGGGAGCAAACCTGAGTAGGATTCTGAGTACGTCTGCTTAGGAGGGTAGTGTTAGGAGACTACGCAAGCCACACTTAGGTTTGAAAGCCACTTCAGCACAACACCACTCAGATTCTGTGTGTACGTGAAGTGCCATGAAGTTGCAGCCAACTTATGGAGACACTGTAGGGTTTTCAAGGCAAGAGACTAAGAGAGGTGATTTGCCATTTCCTGCCTCTGTGTAGTGACCCTGGAATTCCTTGGTGGTCTCCCATTCAAATACTAACCAGGCCAACCCTGCTTAGCTTCCGAGATCTGATGAGACTGGACTAACCTGGCCAATCCAGGTCAGGGCACTCTGATTCTAGGCTTTATTGAATTCTTCCCTACACCTTAGCAAGCCCCAGTTCTTATTTTCAAGTTTCAAAATTTCTGGGGGTTTTAGATTCCCCCCCACCCCAATCCTGTTCATAGGGAGGTTCCTGCTCTCATGGGATGTGAGTTAGTATGTCAAGAGCGTCTTCGACCAGATAAAACTTGGTCCAACCACTTCTAAGGTTCTAGGATGTCATTTCCTAATCTTTCTTGTCAGCATTCTACAGGTGGACTATTTAAGATCCAAGACTCTTTAAATTGAAGCCAACAAAGCAAACACCTGGGAATTCCACTCAGCTGCCCTAAAGAGGTCAACAGACAGGATTATAGGAGAGTGGTAGAATTTTAAGCCCTTGTTCAGGGCTGAAGACCAAATACCTTGGTGAATTGTGATGTGCATGACTAACTGACCTCAAAGCTGACAGAACCCCCAGCTGTCCTAAAACTAGAGTGCCATTTCTTTTGGTGTAGAGGTTAAGAGCGGCGGACTCTAATCTGGAGAACTGGGTTTGATTCCCCACTCCTCCTCCACACAAAGCCAGCTGCATGACCTTGGATCAGTCACAGTTCTCTCAGAGCTCACAGCCCAACCTACCTCACAGGGTGTCTTTCTGAGCCTGTGGACACCTTTGGAATTCTGACATCAAATAGTGGATGCAATCACAAAATGGCGGCCATGAGAGGTGGAGCTGCATACACACAAAGGATCTTCGAGTGTAAGGGGCAAGAGGAGTAATTTTTAAAAATACAATTGGAAAGTGGAGTGAGAACAAGAACCAACACACTGTGATGGCAGGTGCTGCTGAAACAATGTTACTTTAATCTGTGCAGCCAATCAGATCTCCCGTGGCCAATCAGAAGCCCTAGAGGAAGAAGAAGAAGAAGAGACTGGATTTATATCCGCCCTTCACTCAGAGTGGCTTACAAATTCCTTTCCCTTCCCCTCCCCACAACAGACACCCTGTGAGGTAGGTGGGACTGAGAGAGCTCTGAGAGAACTGCTCTTTCAAGGACCGTTCTTATCAGAACTATGGCTTGCCCAAGGTCATCCAGCAGCTGTGAGTGGAGGCATGGGGAATCAAACCTGGTTCTCCCAGACTAGAGTCTGCACATTTAACCACTACGCCAACTGGCAGGAGCCCCACTTGTCTCCACCCACTTTCTAAAAACTCTTGGCGGGTGCCCAGAAAAGTCTCTAGGGGCACCATGTTGGGGACCCCTGCTCTAATCATTGCCAGCACGTTGGCTCATTACTACAAAATAATGTAATTTGTGGCCTACTCAGCCAAATACCGCCTCCCAATTCCACATGGTGGTATCCCACAAATCCTCTGCTAATGCTGCCCATCTGGGGCTACACGGATTATCAAGCACTTGCCAGGATACTACGCATGGTAAATCTGCTCCATGTGCCATAGAGGGTCACCAGTTATATAGGGGCAGGGTAGAAAATTATGTTTAGCCTCCTCGTTAAGCTTTAAAGACTTTTTTTTCTAAATCAAGTTTGTGATATTAAAAATCTCTCCAGGATAGCTTTTTTCCCTCTCCTAGCAGAAGCTAACTCTTACAGCTGAGAAGAACTGCTGTGGGCATAATACATTTCTATATGTCATTTTCTAAAAAGAAGCTCAGAAAACAGCTTTTGGCATCCGGAAGACGAAAGCTTTACGAACGGAATTTCAATACAGCCAAGACGGCGGCAAAAAAAAAAAGAGAGACAGAAAGAGGAAAGCCTCATTTTGCACCTGTCCCAGGAATTTATGTCCAAATGTTATTGTGGAATTATTTGCGTTGAGCGCGCCTGTGAGACAATGACTTTATTTTATTAAATGAACTGGGAAATATATTGCTTGTCGGAAAAAAAAGACAAAGCGTTTATATAAAAAGAACTTCAAGGAACCTTCCAAAGTGTTAAAAAAAGAATCCAGTAATGAAGCTAGCACTTTGCTTATCAGCTGTCTTCAATAAGTTACTGTCTTAAAAAGTAAGTATAACTGTTTGTGTGTGGTGACTTCTGTGTATTTGCAATTCAAATGGTCAAGCATGAGACTTATAGTCTTTTTACAGGAAGGGGTTGTCCCCTAGACTCAGATTACATATGGGAAGTCATTTGTCTGAATGCAATCCCACAGGAAAAACTTGACCCAGTATTTCAAATGGGGCAAATTCTGACCTACATTTCCCAGCACATTAACCAATATGGTGCTGCTTTCTGAGATCCTGTTCCTGAAAGATTAAAGGCCCAGAACAGGACATTTCCTGTCATGGCCCCCAAACTGCAGAGCTGCTTGCCAATGCCTGACATTTGTAAATTTCTGGGACTTTGACAAAACTGTGAACACTTGTTAGATGGCCTGTTTAATTAAGAGCACAAACCTCATATAATATCTTTCAGTAAAAACTATCTTTATTTAGTAAAAATGCATTACATGTCTTTTGTTTGGGGGATTTTTGGACCAATACGGTAACCTGAAATCTCTGCTTAAGTTTGGCAGTTCACTGGTGAATGAGGAAGGAAATGCTAGAGGAGCAGCCATATTGTGATGAAATTACATATTGCAAATCAAAACTCCAATGGTTTGGAATGGAGAAGCAACAGCTAATGAGGGGGGTATTCAGTTCTTATTTATTATTTATTTATTTATTAATGCAATTTCTCCCCACGAACGGGCTCAAGGGTGGCTTACAACAAGGGCATCAGTTGCCAATAAAACAGTATATAACAATACATAATAAAAATATAAAATCATAAGGTGCTAGTTGATATAATTCAATGCTTACAATGGTGCTTTCAGATGTCTAGATAACTGCTAAGTTTCAGCCCTCTCTCGTCCCAAGTCACTCGATGGAAATGAGCCAGATGTTAAGAAACTGAGGGCCGGGCTCGTTGATGGTAATGGGGGGGCAGCTCCTAATTAAAAGCCTGGCAGAAGAGCTCCATCTTGCAGGCCCTGCAGAATTGGAAAAAGTCCCGCAGGGCCCTAGTCTCCTCTGGGAGCTCGTTCCACCAGTGAGGAGCCGCCAGCGAAAAAGCCCTGGCCCTCGTCGCGGTGAGCCTGGTCTCCTTGGGGTCAAGGAGGGTCAGCCAATTCTGTGACCCCGACCTCAGTGCTCTCTGGGGTATATGTGGGGAAAGGTGGTCCCTCAGGTATGTCGGACCCTGGCCATATAGGGCTTTAAAGGTAAGCACCAGCACCTTGAAATGAATTTGGTATGCTATTGGCAGCCAGTGCAGAGCCTTCAACACAGGCTGTATGTGCTCCCATCTAGGTAAGCCCATCAACAGCCTGGCCGCGGCATTCTGCGCTAGCTGCAGCTTCCGGATTTGCGACAAGGGCAGCCCAACATAGAGAGCATTACAGTAGTCTAGTCTTGAGGTGACTGTCGCATGGATCACTGTGGCCTTGTCGTTGCGGTCGAGGAAGGGAACCAACTGCTTGATCAGCCAAAGGTGGTAAAAGGCCGACTTGGTAGTGGCTGCTACCTGGGCCGCCATTGTTAAGGAGGAGTCCAGGAGCACTCCCATTCTTGCTTCACCCACCACTTTCCCACTCGATATATCTCCTTCTCAAGTTCAGGCAGAGATCTTCCACATCACCTATGACCTGTCTTAACGGGAAATGCTAGGGGGTGAACCTGGGACCTTCTCCATGCAAACCACTGCTGAGCCACAGCCACATCCAACACAGTCAGATGGCTCATGACACCCTAGACTTACTGAAGCTAGGCTGGTTTGGATCTTCTCAGTCCCTGCATGGGAAACCTCCTGAAGATTCTATGTAAGCAACTGTCGTGGGCCTGCCTGTCGATGCTTCCTCGGATGAGAAGATGAAGGAAGCTGGCCCCACCTCTCAGATGCTTCAGGAAGACCCACTGGACAAGGAGACTTTGTCAGGTGCTGTCATGATCCTGGGCCTATAGTGGTGCAGCCTACAGGCTCTAGGGAGGCCTAGTGGCTCCAGGGAAGCCTGTATTAGAGTGACTACAGGGCCTACATTTCCCAGGTCACCCTTTTGGCCCTTTGATTGGCTAACAAGGGATTTGGGGGGGAAACTTACACCAGCAGAGGAGTAGAGGGTGGTGCCCGGGAAGAATAAAAGGCCTTGCCCCAAAGTTCACTCACAGAGAGCAGAGCTGGAGAGGCTGCCGCAGTTGGAAGGATCCCTCATCCAAAAGGGGTGAGTCAGTCTGAGGCCCAGTACCTACAGAAGGCTAAGTACAGTATAATCAAGACGCGTTCGGATTTCTTATTTTTCTGGTTTACCTCTCTTTGCTGTGCTCATTTTTCCTACATATTATTGAATTACAGTTATTGTTAAATCTCTTTAATAAAAATAGTTTGTTACTCTGCCTGGGTCCTCGCACCTCATCTGGTCACGTATAAAGGGACCCTTGTTGGAAAAGGAGTGTATTCAGGGGTAGGGTGGGTGCTCTGGGCCCTCCCAAGGAGACCCATACCAGTGTAGCAGCAGCCATTAGAGAACCTTTCTAGCCGTTGCCCACGACAGGTACAGAGGGAGAGTCTCAGGCCGAAGCCAGCACGTCACACCCTCCATCCTGCAGCCAGGGACCTAAAGCAGAATCAGGAGCCTTGCACCCACCAGCCTCACCCCCCAGGGTCATCAGAGCCCTTGGAACGCCGGAGAAGATGGGCCTGGAGAGAGGTACTGGACCAGCGCCATTGTGCACGGCTCACAGCTCAGCAGCACCGATCAACCTCTGCCTGCAAATCTGAGTCATCACAGCATTAGAGCTGACAGCCACCTAGGCCCGGAGGGGTCAAACATTCAGCCCACGGTCTGGAATCAGCCTGTCTAGGGCTCTTATTTGGCCCACAAGCAACTGTTTAGCTTTATTGCCAGATAACATTATGTCCCTGTATACTGACCCAGTGCTAATGAGTAATAGGCGGTGAAAGTAAGAGGGCGGGTGTCAGGGAGATACTGTAAGGAAATACTGTAAGAGTGTTAATGTTTTAAGCACATTTGTATTTTCTGTAAAAAAAATAGTATAGTTACTTGGGTTTGCCTGTGCCCTTTTTAAAGTTTATATCTCCAGTACCTGGCGTTACATTTCATAGCACAGATGGCCCGGTCAACAAAGTGACATTTATGTTCAGATCCCGCCCTCGTAACAAATGAGTTTGTCATAGGCTGTGAGCTTGAGTCACTACAGGATTGCGGCTGACAGCCACGCAGGCCGCTCAGCCATTGATAAGTTGCCCCTGTCCCTGAATAACTCAGCAGGGTTTTCCAGATAAAAACAGACAGAAAAGGGCGACCCTGTGTGGAAGTAACTTCTCTGCAACCTTTGTGTACCTGGCGTTGGTTTCTGCCTTGTTCTAGACTTCAGTGTGTTTGACCTTCTGGACTGTGCCTTGGCCTGTGCTCTTTGGATCTGTCATTCTGATTTGAACCTTGGACTTCTAAACGCTTGTGCCTTGACCCTGGACTGTGTTTGGACTACACTTTTTGCCTCCCTCCTCCGTGCTTGCCTGGACCTGGATAGCCATCTTTTTTGTAATTTTTGTATCTGTGAGTGTGTGTGCGTATGTAGGTGTGCACCTGGAAGCCATGGCGACCTCTGGTGACTGACCCCTACTGGAGACCCCAGAGGATATTCAGAGAGATGGTTGAATAAAGCCTTCCCCCACCTCCCGACTGCAGGTATTCCAAGGAAGTCCCCATCCAAGTACTTGCCAGAGTCGACCCTGCTTAGCTTCCGAGATATGACGAGATCGGACTTGCCCGGTTATCCAGCTCAGGGCAACCCGGATAGCCATCTTGCATTCCACCACAGCAAGAAAGGAGTCTATAAATAGTAAGAGAAGCCACACTTTTTAAAATATGGTCTTACAGAAGTATCTCACTCTCTTCACCTGGGGTGCAAATACCAGGCTTGCATCATAAATCTAGCCATAGGCATTTCCACTAACAAACCGATCACTGCCGCGTGAGCACACGCTGCAGCCTGCCTTCGACTTCAAGCCAATCGCACAGGTTAATTGTCAACACTGAGGCTCCTCTCCTCCCATTCTCCTCTCTAGTGATGAGAATACAAAAGCATTCATCAAGCCCTCGCCCCCGAGCTTCCCTCTTCCAAAGCCCCCAACTTATTGGAACCCTCGGAACACAGAAAAAGCATCTCGGAACAGTATGCAAAAATGTTCCGTATCCAAGGAAACTGTTGCGGTGAAATTAGAGCGCGTGGTGTATCGACACAACTCCTAAATCAGCTCCAAGAATTTCCAAAGCTTTGGGGCTATTTATTAGTGTGAAAAACTGTCAATGCCACTGACGCCGCCCTGATAGCTTAAACATGCTTCAGCCTGGGAGTTGGGTGGAAGGAAGGGAAATGCTAACAAGGTACCTTTTCAAGAAAGGATCCTATTGTTTGCAGGGGAGAAGCGGGGCCCCTCTTAGCATCTTGTTACGAAGGAACGGCAGGAAATATCACACAGCAGATGCATACACGAAGCTATTGCTATTCTTTACAAGGTTTCTTTTTTATCCCCCTCTTTCCTATCCTTTCCTAAAAAAAAAAAAAAACCCTTTCGTTCCAGCAGCAGCTATAATCCCACAGCAAGCTGCAAAAGGATATAATGACATATTTTAGTTTGCTCACAGCTCACAAAGGGCAGCCATTCAGAAGCATAGCAATCATTTAACTCCTGGAAACTGTTCTTTCCCCCCCTCTTTTTACTCTGTAAGAGTTTAGTATTTGCGGCCAGTCAAACGGAATTTTTATAGCTGCAAATTACAGGAGGTGGCTCAAAAGCAAGTGTTTATTTCCTGGTTTCTGCACTCACTATGCAGTATTGTCTGGTAGGGAAATGAGTGGTTCGCAAAGGGGAGGGAGCATGTCCGTGGGAAACTGGTTTGTGTGCTCCGAGTTCAAATGATGCCTTCAAGAAAGTCATCATCTGACAGTTTAGTCCTCCTATAAAAACAGGTCTTCCAATATCACACATGCCAAACTAATTTTGTGTCAGCTTAGTTAACACACTGAAATTGGTGACTTGTTCGCAGACTTCGTTTTCTTACACTTGGGAGCAGGGCAAAGCGAAAAGGGAAGAAGCGACATAGAAGAAATGACATACAGCCCACACAAGAAAGCCAGCATGCTGTAGTGGTTAAAGTGCCAAACTAATATGGTGGAGATTTGAGTTCAAATCCGCACAGCACCATAAAACTTACTGGGTGACCTTGGGCCTATCACTCCCTTCCAACCTAACCTACCTCACCGAGTTGTTTTGAGGGTAAAACAGTGAAGGAGAGAACTGCATATGTCATCCTGAGCTTCTTGGAGGAAGGGTGGCATGAAAATGTACTAGACAGAAGAGCAAACACACAGGATGGATCTAGACACAAAAGCAAAACCGTACAATAAAACAGTGAGCTGAAATAATTGTCGGTACCATATCACACTGAACACGGAGCCATCATTTCTGGGTCTATCCCCATGTTCAATAAAGGAAATTCACCCTGTAAATAAAAACCATGGAGATAGATCACGATGAGTAACTATGATGTACCCCCCCCCATTTCCCTTCCTCAGAGGCAAGATTTTCCCTCCGCTTTTCTTTCCCTTTACTTACTGAGCTGCCCTAGTAATGTGTTTTTGGTTTCCAGAAGGCTGAGGCACTCTTTCCAGTGCCCAAACCCCCTTCTCTTGGAACATCAGTACTTGTCTTAAGTTTTTAATTGATTCTTATGGTCTCCATAAGCAGTTTATAACCACACCAGACCAGGGATTTCTGCATTCTTCAGAGCCATCTCCCTGTTTTGACTGGTTAGGGAAATTCTCCTCTCACTAGAAGATCTACCCCCTTTCTTTGGCCCAAATGAGGGTCTCTATCTAACTACCCACTTGTCCTTGCCAACTTTCTGCAGTTCTCCTGTCTGTGTTAAATTGCTCTAAGTCAGGGCTGAATTCCAAAACTGTCAGTACTCGACTCTTCTCAGCTAGGGATGAAATCAGACTGAATCCTCCTCAGCATCCGGTTCAGAAGTCTTTCTCTGCTCAGCTGATACTAACCAATCAAATCTCTTGGAACAGCCTGTCACACAAGGCTCTCTGGCTCTGTGACAAATACTAACCAATCAGATCTCTTTGGACCTGGCAATACTAATCTGCTGGCATTGCTGCTTCTGCAGAGCAGGCCTCAAATGAGTGAGCAAGTCAGAAGACTTACAAGGGTCATGCAGTTATCACCTGAACTATTCTGGCCAATTATCACAAAGAGGTTAAGCTAAAGCAAGGCAGAGTTAGCCTGTGGCCCTAGCATAGGAAGAAGCACCACTAGATATCTCCTAGGTTCTTAGGCCCATGGTGAAGCCCAACTTGGAATCATTTTGACCACTCACAATACCGCCTACACTGATTTGAAGAGGCTGCTGTGAATAGGATCACTAGAGTTAAGCAGGTACTGGGACAGATTTCCTAGACATAATAACCCCAGATCCCAAGAGCAAGACGATGCTGCGGGACTGCACTGCAAATGATCCAATAAATACCACAGCTAACATTATTCGTAAGAAAATTAGTTGAGCTGCAATGTTTAGTTAATGGACTGGCACAATCAATCTAATGCAGACTCCCTGATCTATTTAAAATGGACTTAAGGCTGCAGAGACACTCAGAGCTAAACCCACCGACTTCAGCGGATTTAGGCTGATGCAATTCTGCTTAGGATTGAACTATGGCAGTGCTAAGGATGTTTTCCTAAGAGTAAGCCCCATGGATTAACAAGGGACTTACTCCTGAGTAGACCTACTTAGGAGCACTCCTCTAGTCACCCAATAAACCCCGCCATTAAAAAGGGCAAGAGTAAGATACAATTTTAGAAATCTATTTAAAACATTATTGATAAAAAAGAGCATAACATTAGTCAGTTAGTTAGATCAATCAATTATAAACCTCTTGATCTATTTGCATGGTGCCTTCTAAACAGAAGCGATCAATCTACTGCAATCATATGTTAATCCTAGTTGCTGATGCCAGAACAGGGGAGAAAGACATATGAGTCAAACAATTTGAATTCTGCTGAAACAAAAACTCGGCACTCGAATCATGCTAAGTAATACAGGACATATTGACAAACCTGATATTGAATTATTCTACTTTCCATGATTAAATGGATTCTGGGAAGGCTGACAGGCAGAGGGGAGACACTGCATAAACTGGCACTAAGGGAAGACCGAGAACAGGAACCACTGAGCCATCAATAGTCAACAAGAGAAGAGTACCTCTGCTGGAGGAAGAGGAGGAGGAGGAGGAGGAGGGTCAGTCAGGAGGAGGAGGAGGAGAAGGAGAAGGAGAAGAAGAGGAGGAGGAGGAGGAGGAGGAGGAGATTGGATTTATAACCCGCCCTTCACTGCCCAAAGGCGTCTCAGAGTGGCTTACAAACTCCTTTCCCTCCCCCTCCCCACAACAGACACCCACAACAAACAGAGAGCCAGTTTGGTGTAGTGGTTAAGTGCGCGGACTCTTATCTGGGAGAACCGGGTTTGATTCCCCACTCCTCCACTTGCATCTGCTGATGTGACCTTGGGTCAGTCACAAGCTCTGGCACAGCTGTTCTCTCAAGGACAGTTTCTGTCAGAAGTTCTCTCAGCCCCACCTACCTCACGGGGTGTCTGTTGTGGGGAGGGGAAGGGAAAGGAGTTTATAAGCTCGCTTTGGGCAGTGAAGGGCGAGGTATAAATCCAATCTCTTCTTCTTCTTCTTCTTCTAGGTGGGGCTGAGAGAACTCTAACACAAACTGCTCTTTCAGGAACAACTGTGCCAGAGCTTGTGACTGACCGAAGGTCACATCAGCAGGTGCAAGTGGAGGAGTGGGGAATCAAGCCCGGTTCTCCCAGACTAGAGTCCGCACACTTAGCCACTACACCAAACTGTCAAAGTAATTAGACCGAAGTCCACTTACAGTGCAATCCTAAGAACATTTTCCTGGGAGAAAGGCCCATTTAATAGACCTGAATAGGTTTCCCAGTAGACCTGTTTAGGATTGTGCTGTTAGTCAAACATAGGGTTGCCAGGTCTGGGTTAGAAAATACCTGGAGACTTTGGGGGTGGATCTAGGAGAGGGCAGGGTTTGGGGAGGAGAGGGGCCTCACCATGGTACAATGCCATAGAGTCCATCCTTCAAAGCAGCCATTTTCTCCAGGGGAACTGATCTCTGTCAGCTGGGGAATCAGCTATAAAAGCGGGAGATCTCCAGGCCCCACCTGGAGGCTGGTAACCCTAGTCAAACATTCTGTTTCCCACTAGGAAGTTCTCAAGCCCAGTATGAAGACAGAATCTGCAAATCAGAATCTGCAAATCAGAATCTGCAAATCTCCTTTTCTGGATTTGGAGATAAAGCTATGAAGCTTGAAGAAGTGAAATCTGCAAATTAAACCAAGCACTGTTTGAAGGAGTAGTTTTTCTAGCCTATTCTGAATCTACTGATGATCAATGTGATTGGGGGACCACTAGTATTCTGAAGGGTGGGGGATCTCTCCCATGTGATTTGCTAAACCTCTGCCATCTCCTTCCTTAATCATATTTTTTTTCTAAACCAGACATGCTTTGGCCTTTCGTCATGACAAAAGTGTCCCAACTCTTCCTTTAACCAGTTGCTAATCCATAAAAGGACATAGCCTCCAACTTCACGGCAACTATCACTGCTACTCACACCAGTAGCAGCTCTCCAGCGTCTTTCACACCACCCACCACCTGATCTTTTTAGGTGGAGATGCTGGGGATTGAACCTGGGACCTTCTGCATGCTAAGCAGAGGGTCTTCTACTGCGCCACAGCCCCTCCCTGGAACCATCGGTGCCTGCTGATTACTAAGATTCTTGCAAAGAATGTAAGCTGTAAGAGGCCCTTAGTTTGACCCTCCAAGGCACCTCTTATATTCTCAAGCAAAAGTTCACAATTAGGATCACTGGTCATAGACTCATTATGCCATAACTGTTCTTGAGCAGACACCATTGCTTTGTAAATGCAATGACCCTTTGATAAACCAGAAGGATATTATAAGAAACTGAAGCTAGCACACCCCTGCTCAAAACATATAACATACAGGTAAGAATAAAGCACAGAGACCCAATGCTATCCGGCCTAACAGGAAATTCGGTTCCCCATGCAGGCATGCCGAGGTCACAAATAAACATATATTACACAAACAGGTACAACAAGCGCTCAGGCAGAAAAAACCTCCATCTGAGGATGCAGAAAGCCTCTGCCGGCCACAATAAATTTTTATTGGGTTATACAGACTAACTGTCTGCGACTGCTTAGATTTCGGTTTTAACTTTTGTCATTAACAACAACAAAAACAACAACAAACCTTGAATGCATTCCTTGTTAGAAAGCAGTTGCGGTAACAGAAGGTATTGATGCCTTAAACTGAGACTCGGTTTTCTCCTGCGTGAGAAAACTAGATAAATACTTTGCCAACCCTCAATTCCTGTCATTAATTAAACACCATAAAACACGATGCTCCACCATCCCTGTGCTAGACACTTAATCATCACTGAAAGGGTAGGTAGGTTCAGTTCTCTGCTGTATTGTTAAAAACCCTTACACAAACACATTTGGGGAGATATTTTCTGATACTCCTGAGAGTAGATAAGGACTAGCACTTGGTCTACAACCAGTGTTACATATGAAACCCCAAAGAGTGATTAACATATGGAATTCACTGCCACAGCATGGACAGTTTCAAGAGGAAATTAGATAAACATATGGAGCAGAAGTCCATCAGTGGCTATTAGCCACAGGGTATAGATGGGAACTCTCAGTCTGGGGCAGGTGATGCACTCTATTCTTGGTGCTGGAGGGGGCAGCAGTGGGAGGGCTTCTAGTGTCCTGGCCCCACTGCTGGACCTCCTGATGGCACGTGGTATTTTTGGCCGCTGTGTGACAGAGTGTTGGACTAGATGGGCCATTGGCCTGATTCAACATTGGCTTCTCTTATGTTCTTATGTTCTTACCACCTCCCCCTGAATCCCCAATATTAAAGTTCATTCCAGTTTTGGAATTTTCTTCCACTCCAAAAGATCCTCTGACTTCACTGCTCACCCCAAAGGAACCTCTAACTTCACTGCTAGAGCCGAGGAGGAGGAGGAGGAGGAGGTGGAGAAGCAGAAGGATCAAGAGAATCAGGGGGAGCAGGAGAAGAAGCAGAAGAAGCAGAAGCAAAAACAGAAGAAGAGGAGGAGATTGGATTTATACCAACAGCTGCATGTGAAGAAGTCGGTAATCAATTATTAGTATCTGCGCTCCTAACCACTATACCAAACTAGTAAAAGTAAAAGGTAAAGTTTTCCCTTGCTCAAAACTAGTTGAATCTGACTCTAGGGGGCGGTACTCATATCCATTTCCAAGCTGAAGAGCCAGCACTGTCTGAAGACATTTCTCTGGTCATGTGGCTGGCATGATTAAACGCCAAGGTGCATGGAACTCTGTTACCTTCCCACTGAAGCAGTACTTATTTATCTACTTGCAATTTCTTGCTTTTGAACTGCTAGGTTGGCAGAACCTGGGGCCAGAGACAGGAGCTCACTCTGTCATGCAGCAGTAGGGTCTCAAACTGCCGAGCTACAGACCTTCTGGTCTGCAGCTCAGCGTCTTAACCTCTGAGCCACTGCGGCCAAACTACACTACACCAAATATCCAATTTTACATTTATTTATTTGGAAAGTCTGTATCCCACGATTCTGCCTTTACAAAGGCCACCACGGCAGCTAGCAATTTAAAACCTACATGATGAAATCACATTTTGAAAATCGTTAAAATCAACCCCCCAAAAACTACATGCATCACTAAAACAATTTTAAAAAACAGAGTTAAAATACAAAACACGAAAAAACAATTAAAACATTGGTCAGGAAGGAGAAATCACTGAGGGGAACGTCCGCTCGTACAGGAGGGCAGGACAGAAATAATAAAATTCAGATAAAAATAAATGAAACACAAAAAGTCTTCACCTGCTGGAAAATGGCAACAAAAGGGGACAGACAAATCTCCCTGGGGAGCGAGTTCCAGAGCTTTCCTGTCATGACTGAGATGTGAAGGTAGTGGCCACTGAGCTAGCAGGACTTTCCTTAGAAACTGCCCGTCTGAGTAGACAATACACTGACTTTGATGGACCAAAGTCTGACACAGTATAAGGGAGTTTCATGTGTTCATGGGAGTGGCCCAACTACTGCAATGCTCCAGAGAGCACACTGAATAAAAGCCTTTTGTCTAAAGCACGGGTATCAAACATATGGCCCAACCAGCCAGTCCAGGGCTCTTATCTGGCCCATGAACAACTGACTGCCTTTATCGCCGGTGACAGAGGCTGTGTGTAATGTCCCTGTATATTGTCCCAGGGCTAATGTGTACTGGCCAATGGAAGTGGGAGGGT
This sequence comes from Gekko gecko, assembly GCA_029375565.1. NCBI lineage: Eukaryota > Metazoa > Chordata > Lepidosauria > Squamata > Gekkonidae > Gekko > Gekko gecko. The sequence continues at coordinate 20,553,397 of JAPDNY010000004.1, read as the reverse complement.
GAGAATTAGGGAGATGCTGTAAGGAAATACTGTAAGGGTGTTAATGTTTGAGCGTGCTTGTATTTTGAGTAAACAAAAAGTATCATGAATTGGGTTTGCCCGTGACCTTTAAAAAGTTTATATCTCTGGTACCTGGCATCACATTTCATGGCACACAAGGCCCGGCCCGACAAAGTAACATTTATGTCAGATCCGGTCCTCGTAACAAATGATTTTGTCACCGCTGGTCTAAAGCTTTCAGAGCTCCCTCATACCCATGGCCATGAGTAGGTCACACGAGTAGGTTCACTCGTGCCACAGCTTGCAAAAGCATTTAAAGAGACGGTCCCTTTAAATGCCAAGCCGAAAAATTCAGCAATCCCAAATATTTCCCGAATCCCAATATCATACAAGAAATGATTATTATTATTATTATTATTATTATTATTATTATTATTATTATTATTATTATTATTATTATTATTATTATTATTATTATTATTATTATTGGGGGGGCTCAATACACCTGAACCCGGAAAATACCGATTTTTTTGGTGCACACCCTTAGTATAGACTGCTGTGAATCTGAATTACACTGAATGGTGGAAATCTTTTCAGTCACTACAAGCTTTCTCAAGGAAGCTTTGGATATTTGAAAGGAGGGCTATCCACACAGATGACTAGATTGTCCCCATTGTTTTAGATTATTTGGAATCAAAACTCTTTGGCCAACCGATCCAGACATCTTCTCTGGAATATAACACAGATGTTCTTGTGGTTTATTTACTGTATATATTACAACACAACAATCTGTTCCACTCTCAGTTATTAGTGTGTTAGTTTTGTCTCATAGGGTAGAGTCCCTGCTCAATGAATTCTATTAGTTAGAATTGTAGTTTGCATGGGTTCCATGGTCCTGAAAACAGTTCCCCTCTTCCTGTATTTTCTTGCTAATAAATGGATGTTGCTTTGAACATACGTGTCTTGGCTGCATGAACCTAAGAGCAGGAACATGAACTGGTACCCTCCTTCTGATCGGCAAGCTCGGCAGCTCTCAGTAGCTAAGCAGGTTTGGCCTTGGTTAGTACTTAGATGGGAGACCACCAAGGAAGTCCAGGGTCACTACACAGAGGCAGCCAATGGCAAACCATCTCCGTTTGTCTCCTGCCTCAAAAACCCCAGGAAAGATTGCCATAAATTGGCTGTGACTTAACAGCTCTTTATACACACATAACAGAAATATCCTCATGATACCCATGTTGTCTAGATTAAGCCTGAAATGCTAATCATGAAAGCTAGAGAGAAGCTAGGAGTATATGGGAGATTCCCTCGTAACTGACTGCATCCTTGGGCAGCTTATTTTAAGGATATCTAACACATTTTGTTTCAGTCAGTACTGAATTAGTGCCTCAATCCTTATAAACAGAGGGCGCTAGACATGGAGCTGAGTGAGTGACAGTCAGTTTGGTGTAGTAGTTAGGAGCGTGGACTCTAATCTGGGAGAACCAGGTTTGATTCCCCACACCTCCACATGCAGCTGCTGGTGTGACCTTGGGTCAGTTACATGTCCTCTCAGAGCTGTTCTCTCACAAGCAGTTCTCAAGAGAGCTCTCTCAGCCCCACCTACCCTCACAGGGTGTCTGTTGTGGGGAGGGGAAGGGAAGGGAGATTGTAAACCGCTCCTTTGGGTAACGAAGGGTGGGGTATAAATCCAATCTCCTTCTTCTCTTCTAAGGGTGATAAAGAGATGACTGTTGGTGGGCCAGCAGGCTCAGAAAGAAGAATAAATTTAGAAAAAAGGCCTGAACAAAACTTCAGAAACAACTGTTGAAAACAGCTAGATTGCTTTCCCAGTCATTATGAAACTGCCTCTTTACATCTACATTGTATCTGGAAGAAGACCTATTCAACCTCATGCGAGACGCCCCTGACAACTCCACCACCCTCTTGGTCATAGGCCGGAGCTCTTTCTCCATTTTCTGTCAGCAGAAATTTGCCTTCCTGCGGCACATTCCTCCTCCTGATTAAAAGTACTTAACTTCAGCAATCCTGCCCAAATGCTGATCCCCTCACTGCAATCCGCTAATCTCATCCCTACATCTCCAACAGCTCCGTCTGAGAAATACCTCATTTCTTAGTTATCTAAACTGGGCTGTTTACCCACTCAAGGTGTGCAACTCACCTTGACACCATCCTTGCTGATTTCGCCTTTTTTAATCTACGTTGCCAGCTTCTTTTAAAAATCTTTTTCCTGATGACTGTACACGTTCTGCCTTTTACATCAACTTTACTCAGCAATTTTAGGAGGGTAAACTGCATTTCTTAAATACCAACGGCTTCAAGAATGCAACCCATGTGTCTGTAGCAACACATGAGGAAGCGGCTAAGAATTTATTCACTGGCATCATTTATACTCCACCAGTTTGGTGTAGTGGTTAGGAGCACGGACCTGGGACAACCGGGTTTGATTCCCCACTCCTCCACTTGCAGCTGCTGGATGACGATGTCAGTCATTGTTCTCTCAGAGCTGTTCTCTCAAGAGCAGTTCTCAAAGAGATCTCTCTGTGCTACCTACCTCACAGGGTGTTTGTTGTGGGGAGAAGAAGGGAAGGAGATTGCAAGCCACTCTGAGACTCCCGAGTGAAGGGTGGGGTATAAATCCAATCTCCTCCTCCTCCTCCTCCTCTTCTTTCTCCCCAATGGGGACCATGAAAGGCTTATATTGTTCTCCTCTCTTCCATTTTACCCTCACAACAACAATCCTGTGAGGTGGGTGAGACTGAGAGAGTGTGACTCACTCAAGGTTACCCAACAAGTTTCCATGGCAAATTCCAACCTGGGCCTCCCAGACCCTCCTCTCAGTCTGAGGAAGGAAACGGTGGTGGTATCACGCTCACATACACCCCACTCCGTTCTGACTCTACCTAGGGCCAAATTTTATGCATGATGTTCAAGTTCTGAGTCTTGAACTTCAAACAGCTGCAGGAATGGTGAACGGGCAATACCAATCAGAATGTAGTACTGTTGAGAAACAGTGGAAGGTTTAATTCTTGGCCCGCACAAACTTCCTGGTCAAAAATGCCCTACCCTGGGATGCTTTAAGTGCTAGAAGGTAAAATGGACAGGTACGCATCTCATGCCCATCTTTTATTCCCTTACACGGCCTGGGACCAACATATCTGAGGGACTGCATCTTCCCGTATATGCCCAAAGAGCACTACACTCTATGGATCAACACCTCCTGGTAGTCCCTGGCCCGAAAGATGTCCATCTTGCCTCAACCAGGGCCAGGGCCTTTTCCGCCCCAGCCCTTGCCTGATGGAACATGCTCCCCATTGAGATCAGGGCCCTGCGGGATCTACGTCAATTCCGCAGGGCCTGCAAGACAAAGCTGTTCCACCAGGCCTTTGCCTGAGGCAGCGGACTTCCATATATGGCCTCCCTGAGGTGTCTGTCACTCTGTTAACAACTACTTGCTATGGCCAGGAACTTCCCACAACCAGAAAATTTCTTTGCTATCAGCTGTGACCACAATTTTAATATGATGATGTTTTAAATTTTAATTTTATTGTGTTAATCTAATATATTCTGTATAATGAAATGTTGCTACCCGCCCTGAGCTCGTTTCCAGGGAAGGGCTGGCTATAAATCTGAATGAATGAATGAATGAATATTTGGCAGTGCCCTTCACCTGGACAACCTCAGTCATGCTGCTTTGGGGACTTCTGGGGGATTTCCCCACACTAATTCACAGTGGTGGCAGTGCTGGCTGTTGAGATCCAGGTTTTGCCAACATTGAACAAATTGGAATAAAAGGCAAAGCAGCATAAAAATTCTGGTTCAAAACGCAGACGGAACCAGAATGATGACTTACTTACAGGAAAGACTTCCCCACAAATTCAAAGTTATCAAATTGGCCTCCTTCTTCACACCAGTAAAACTGGGAAAGTCAAAAACCAAAAACTTATGGGCCCAGGCCACTTAAAATAACAGGCTGAGTTATAACACCTGGAGCATTTGTTTCCAGCCTCGTATTCTCATTAGCAGCCATCGTTTATATTGCAGCACAAAATGCACAGAATACTTCTGCAATTACCTTCTGGATTGCTCTTGATCGGAGCACGGGTGAAAGAGGTGGGCAGATCTCGTCATCAAGATCTCTCAGTGTACAACGAGCCTTTCCTAATCAGCTCAAGACTAAAAGGACTCATCGTCATGGATTATAGAATTATTAACAGCCAGGTCCTATGCAGAAGCAAGAAAAAGCATTTGCCTGAGATTTTCGAACAACACTTCTGAAAATAATGAAAATTATATGCATAAGGATGTTTGTTGCAAATGATTAGAAGGTAAAGAAAGAGAAAAAACGGCATACCCTGTAATGAAACAAAAGACGCCTCGCTTTTCATTTGGTTCCAAACAATGGTCACTTACAGTGGTATGGCCTGGAAATTCACTAGGTAATTAATGGAACTATTGGGTGAAAACAATCTCCTAACTCCTTTGGACACTGTTCGCGCAAGGAAAACAAAGTGTAACAAAAGCGAAAATTAAACCCTTGTTTATAGTGAACCAATCCAGCAATCAATCTCGGCAGGCCTGCACAATACATAATCGCCAGGCTGAATTGTAGCCTGATGGGTATTTACCAGGCTACCCTGTATTTACATCCTTGGTAAGGCACCATAGATAGTTGCTAGGGTACGTTTGGTGGGTGGGAGTTCCAGAGATCCAACCTGAAAGGACTGCTGGCTACCGGAGCCCACCACTGGAGATATGAGTGGGGAGCTGAGCATTCGACACCTCCATCATTTTAACCACTGCACAACTAGATTAGGGAAATCAGCCGGGATAAGTAGCTATGAAAACCTAGGTAATGCTGAGACATTAAGGAGAGAAGACATCGAGGGAGAAAGCTACCCTAAGCTGCCTTTGCTTACCGATGTGCGGGGTAAGCTAGAAAAGCAAAACGCCAGCGTGAATCAGGACAGGAGGACCCAAAGAGGCAGCTTATTTACTCATTTGTACTCCACCTTTCTCCACATTGGGGACCCACAGCGGCTTACGTTAGTCTCTCCTCCTCCCTTTTATCCTCATAACCCTGCAGGGTAGGGTAGGCTGGGAGAAAGTGACAGCCTGAGAGTCCAAGATTGCCCAGTAAGCTTCATGGGTAGAAGGGGATTTGAAACGGGGTCTCTCAGAGCCTAGTCCAAAACACTAACTGCTTCACCACGCTGGCTTCCAACCAGAGGACAGCAAGGGTGACCTTGGGCCAGTCACAGTCCTCTCAGAACTCTCTCAGCCCCACTTGCCTTACAAGGTGCCTGTTGTGGGAAGAGGAAGAGAAGGACATTATCAGCTGCTTTGAGACACATGAGGCCTGCTAGGTGACCGTGGACCAGTCACAGTTCTCTCAGATCTCTCTCAGTCCCACCTGCCTCATAAGGTGCCTGTTGTGGGAAGAGGAAGGGAAGGAGATGGTCAGCTGCTTTGAGATTCCTTTTATTTATTCATTTTGCCATCACAGCTGACTTATGGTGACACCACAGGGTTTTCAAGACATTCAGAGGTGCTTCGTCATTGCCTGTCTCCACATCACGACCCTGGTATTCCTTGCAGGTCTCCCATCCACATAATAGCCAGGGCTGATCCTGCTTAGCTTCTGAGAGCTGGTGAGATCTAGCTAGCCTGGGCTATCCAGGTCAGAGCCTGAAACTCCTTAAGGAAGAGGAAAAGCAAGGGTGTAAACACCTACTCTCCTTCTTCTTGTTCCTGAGCCTCCCAGCTCCCCAAAATATAGGGAATGGGCTCCAGGAGCACCCGCACTGCAACACTGTCTGGTAGTTAAAAAAATTAATTTCTCCTCCTCTTGCTTAGTTCAGCAAGAAAAACAGCCTCATATAAAAATCACAGAAAATAACCATTATCAGAAAGTGGGCCTGAGAAGATAGCTGCAGGAGGCTATTGTAAACGTGCATGGTTTTTTTTTTAAAAAAAAAATCTTACAAATAGTTTAGCTTCTGCACATTTGTCAGTTTTTTGCAGGAGGAAGGCTTATCTCTTCCTGACGCTGAATGGCCTCCGGGCTACCCGAACAGCCACAGGTCCTGGTCTCCCCTCCCCCCCACCCCCAGTTCTGCATGGCCACCTTAACCAGTACACCATGCAGTTCTCCATTCTCATGCTAATGCCTTTCAAACAAGCGAGCCCTGTATTTTCTCTCCTTTGGGCAGTAAGCCTGTCTTTAGAAACACTTTCCCCCTGTCATTTTGAACAGTGCCAGTTCCATAGAGAAAACATGATCCGCTCATTCATTTTCGGGGAGGGAGGGCCAAAGCAAAAAATTAAGGGGAGTTGCCACCGAGTTATAAGCTGTTTCCCATCGACTCTGGTACACTGCTGTTGTAGACACCACATTGACTGAAAACTAGGGTCTGGACAACTCTTGTATTGTTATTTCTTTCTTCTTTTCTTTACCTTAAACACCTGCGCAGAGGAAGCATGGATAAAAGGGTCCGATTACATGCATCTCTGAATGGTCCAAATGGTCAGATCCACCGATAGCCAGCATGAAGTAGTAGGTAGAATGCTGAGGGAGGATTTAGAAGACTCACGGTCTCAAATCCCCGTTTGGACATGGAATAGGGTTGCCAGCCTGTCAATCTTCCAGAATTACAACTGATCTCCAAACAACAGAGATCCAGTTACGCTGGAGAAAATGGCTACTTTGGAGGGCGGATTCTATGGTAGAAGTGTCAAACATACAACCCGCAGGCGGGAACCAGACCATCCAGGGCTGTTCTCCGGCCCGCAAGCAACTGGTCATTACCTTTATTGACAGATGACAGGGGCTGTGTGTTATTCATTAATTTATTTGATTTCTACCCCGCCCTCCCAGCAAAGCCGGCTCAGGGCGGCTCAGGGCGGCTTACAACAATATAAAAACAATACAATAAATAGTAAAATCAATAACATAAGTTAAAACCGCATTATACAACTTAATAAAGTGCTAGCAATAATTCCTCAGCACAGTCAGCATCCTATTTTACTCCAGATGTCCCAGGCACTCAGGGCAGGTTGTGTTTAGGAGACCCAGAGGGTCAGGCTTGCTCCTCAAGAACTATCAGATGTCGATGGTGGCGGTGGTGGTGGCGGCTCTGAAGGCCTGGTGGGAGAGCTCCATTTTACAGGCCCTGCGGAACTCTAACAAGTCCCACGGGGCCCTGATCTCCTCTGGAAGCTCATTCCACCAGAATGGAGCCACCACCGAGAAAGCCCTAGCTCTTGTTGAGGCAAGCCTGGCCTCCTTGATGGTTGGGGGGCAGCTGGTTCTGGGTCCCTGATCGCAGTGCTCTCTGGGGAACATATGGGGATATTTGATTTGATTTATACCCCGTCCTCCCCGCCAGAGCAGACTCAGGGTGGCTTAGATAAAATTCAACAAATATAACAACAATTATAAATATAGCCATAAAAACAAGACAAAGTGCAAGTTATCAGCCTATACGGCAATGGTGAGGTAGTAATAGCAGCAGACATACTAAAAAAATACAGTCAGCAGTTGTTGTTACAGTTTGGCGAAGGGCAGGCTATTGATGGTGGTATTGGTCTTAGTTGTTGGGTACAGCTCCTTAACCAAAGGCCTGCATTATGTCCCTGTATGCTGTCCCACTGCTGATGAGTGACAGGTGGTGGACGCTGGAGGATGGGCATCAGGGAGATAGTTTAAGGAAATACTGTAAGATACTGTTGGTGTTTTAAGCATGTTTGTATTTTGAGTAAAAACTAGTATCATTAATTGGGTTTGCCCGAGTCCTTTATAAAGTTTGTATCTCCGGTACCTGGCATTCCATTTTATGCCACACATGGCCTGGCCTGACAATGTGACATTTATGTCAGATCTGGCTCTTGTAACAAAGGAGTTCAACGCCTCTGCTCTATGGCATCACATCCGAATGAAGTCCCTCCCCAGGCTCCACCCCCAAATCTCCAGGAATTTCCCGACTCGGAGCCGGCAACCCTATGATGGAAGCTCAATGGGTGACCTCGGGCCAGTCATTTGCTCATTGCCAAAACTACCTCACAGGGTTGTTGCGAGGATAAAATGGTGGGCAAGAATTATGTATGTCACCCTGAGCTCCTTGGAGGAAAGACAGAACAAAAATTGTAAATAAACAAATCATCACTGGCTGGATTCCTTACCAAGGGATCCATTCCACAACAGCACCACTGAGTATGCAAAGGTCTATGGATATACCATCATGGAAGACAAAACAGACTTAGGCCTAGCAACCACTGTTTGGCTGTATGGGTATTCAGCAAGTTGATATTTTAAAGGTAGACAGCTAAAAATGAGCAGCTCAAAAGCCAGTAAAATTTCTAGAAGCTGCAAAACTCCAAACTGCCCTCCTCTACCCTGGCCTGATCTTAACCACATTCTGCACCTGACCTGCCTGAAAGCTGCAGAATAATAACTGTAGAGGTGTGCTACTGCACCTTGAGAGATCTGGCTGCAAGAAAAGTAATTACAGTAAAAGCTCTGGTTTCCAAGAATATCTTCTCAGAAGAGTGTGCCAGGTGTATCTCTGTATGATCTGCTCCTTGGGCCTTCCCTCAGTAAATGCAGACTCCTTTTGAACTATGACAACATTTAAATTTATTAGTGAATATCAGAAAGCCTCACACAGCTGGCATTTGCGAGGTTGCTCTTGTTTCTACACAACACAATCGGAACACTAAAACTTATTGCATCCCTCTGGGTCATGGCTGCACAACTTTCACCATTTGCCAAAAAGTGGAAGACCCAGGAGGACTTCCTACAACCCAAGAGGTTGCCCAGTAATCTCCAACCAGTTTTCTGCAGTACTGCACACTCATCCACTTCATATACACCCAGTGCCTGGAATGCTTGTCCCATCTTTGGTTGAAGGAGCTGGGTATGTTTAGCCTGGAGAGGAGATGTGGACAATGTGGACAAGGGGGACCCAATAGATATTATTTACCTTGACTTCCGGAAAGCTTTTGATACAGTTCCTCATCAAAGGCTCCTAAGTAAGCTCAATAGTCATGGGATAAGAGGACAAGTCCTCTTGTGGATCAAAAACTGGCTTATAAATAGGAAACAGAGAGTGAGTATAAATGGGAAACTTTCTCAGTGGAGGGTGGTAAGCAGTGGGGTACCACAGGGATCAGTACTCGGTCCGATGCTTTTTAACTTGTTTATTAACGATTTGGAATTGGGAGTAAGCAGTGATGTGGCTAAATTTGCAGATGACACAAAGTTGTTCAGGGTGGTGAAAACCAGGGAGGATTGTGAGGCACTCCAAAGGGATCTGTTGAGGATGGGTGAGTGGGCGTCAACGTGGCAAATGGGGTTCAATGTGGCCAAGTGCAAAGTGATGCACATTGGAGCCAAAAATCCTAAATATAAATACACGTTGATGGGGTCTGATCTGGCAGAGACGGACCAAGAGAGAGATCTTGGAGTCGTAGTGGATAACTCGCTAAAAATGTCTACACAATGTGTAGCTGCAATAAAGAAGGCCAACGCTATGCTGGGGATTATTAGGAAGGGAATTGATAACAAATCAGCCGGTATCATCATGCCCCTGTATAAATCATTGGTGCGACCTCATTTGGAATACTGTGTACAGTTCTGGTCACCACATCTCAAAAAGGATATTATAGCATTGGAAAAAGTGCAGAGAAGGGCAACTAGAATGATAAAAGGGTTGGAACACCTTCCCTATGAAGAAAGGTTAAAATGCTTGGGGCTCTTTAGCTTGGAGAAACGACGGCTGAGAGGTGACATGATCGAGGTTTATAAGATTATGAATGGGATTGAGCAGGTTGAGAAAGAAGTACTTTTCTCCCTTTCTCACAATACAAGAACTCGTGAGCACTCTATGAAATTGCTGAGCAGTCGGGTTAGAACAGATAAAAGGAAATACTTCTTCACCCAAAGAGTGATTAACATATGGAATTCACTGCCACAGGAGGTGGTGGCAGCTGCAAGCATGGACAGTTTCAAGAGGAAATTAGATAAACATATGGAGCAGAAGTCCACCAGTGGCTATTAGCCACAGGGTATAGATGGGAACTCTCAGTCTGGGGCAGGTGATGCACTCTATTCTTGGTGCTGGAGGGGGGCAGCAGTGGGAGGGCCTCTGGTGCCCTGGCCCCACTGCTGGACCTCCTGATGGCACCTGGTATATTTTGGCCGCTGTGTGACAGAGTGTTGGACTGGATGGGCCATTGGCCTGATTCAACATTGGCTTCTCTCTTATGTTCTTATGAGATGACTGAGAGATGACATGATAACCATCTTCACTTGAAGGGCTGTCATACAGAGGATGGTGCATGCAGAGTTGTTTTCTGTTGCCCCAGAAGGTCAGACCAGAACCAACGGGCTGAAATTAAATCAGAAGAGTTTTCAGCTAACTATTAGGAAGAACTTCCTGACAGAGTGGTTCCTCAGTGGAACAGGCTTCCCCGGGAGGTGGTGGGCTCTCCTTCTTTGGAGGTTTTCAAACAGGGGCTAGATGGCTAGATAGCGATGCTGATTCTGTGAACTTAGGGAGATCATGAAAGGGAGGGCAGGAAGGGTTGCCTCAATGCTTAGTTCTCGCGGCCCTTTCTTACATGCCCAGGGGAATGCTGATTGCCACTTTGGAGTCAGGAAGCAATTCTTCTCCAGGCCAGTTTGGCTGGGGATCCGGGAGGTTTTTGTCATCTTCTGTGCATGAAACAGGGGCCACTAGGTGTGTGTGGGGGGAGGCATTGGTGAATTTCCTGCCTTGTGCAGGGAGTTGGACTAGATGACCCGGGAGGTACCTTCCAACTCTATGATTCTAAGATCTATGGCAGCACTGGATGACGGACTGGACGATGAACATACTGGGGAAATTCCACGTGGGGCGCTGACCTGCAGAACCATTGACTGTCTACCCAAAGGGTCCAAGCCAAATGCATCCCGTGGTGCCACCAACTCCACAGGGTCCACTTCACTCAGCTCCCTCGAGGGCTGTTTTAAGATCCCAATCTAGAAGTGTGCCACGTGTTGCTGCAAAGTGGTTCCCAGGCACAATCTTGACTTCTCCAGTCCAACCTTTTGGTTCCGGCTCATTTCCTATAACCATGGGCACCGTGGCGGCACCAACAACTGGAACGAGGCCAAGGCAGAGAGAGTAATAACTTCAGGATGCCAGGCAAACACCAATTTGCCAGCTGCGGCGCGCTCCCCAGGCTCTCAAACAGCTGAGCATGTGTAGATTACGACAGTGGGATGACGCCACAGGCTTGGCAAGCCACACTCCCACTTCGAGAGAGGGGGGAGAAAAATAAGATCCCTTTTAATATTAATGCACAAATAAGCCCTAATGAACCTTCAAACCCTTTTTGTCATGCTCTGCCCTCAGAAAGTACTTATTAGAAAATAACCCGCCCTGTTCGGCGTGTGTATTAATAACTGTGACACGGCACCCGTGCCCTTCAGAGGCGATTTCCTTTCCCGTCGCACCTCGGATTTTTTGAAAGCACCGCAGATGATAGCTTCCCCATAATCACCAGGCTTCTGCTAGTCTTTCCACTTATTTAAAAGCCTACACACGGGCGAGACTCAAGGCAAAGTCGGATTAAGAAGAAGCCGCTGCTCGGCTGGATTTCCTCCTGATCATCTTAGAGGAGATGCTTTGAAAGGATGCATTTTCAACAGGGACCCGTTAAGCAAAATTTGCCTAGCAAATGCAGCCTCTCTAATCAGAAAAATAGCTTGGAAAAGGAGGGTGCTATTTTGGATACATGGAATCCTAGAATCACAGAGCTGGAAGGGGCCTTGCAGGCCATCTAGTCCAACCCCCTGCTCAATGCAGGATCAGCTTAGAGCATCCCCGACATTTGTCCAGACGCTGCTTAAAGACTGTCAGGGAGGTGGAAGCTCACCACCTCCCTAGGCAGCTGATTCCACTGCTGCGCAACTCTGACTGTCAAAAAGTTCTCCCTAATACCCAGCCAGTACCTTCCTGCCCTTGCATGTATGTCATAAGGGCAGTTCCAAAACCTGTGACTGACCCAAGGTCACACCGGCGGCTGCATGTGGAGGAGCGGGGAATCAACCCCGGTTCTCCCAGATCAGAGTCCGCGCTCCTAACCACGACACTAAACTGGTGGAGCACAGAGCATTTTGAAACCATGGGTGTAAAAGTGCCACCGAGTCGCAGCCGACTCATGGCAGCCCTGAATGATGTTCAAGGCAAGAGACTAACAAAGGTGGTTTTGCCAGGGTCTTCCTCTGCACACTAGCCCTGTCTCCCATCCAAATACTAACCAGGGCCGGTCCTGCTTAACTTCCAGGATCTGATGAGAGACTGGGCTAGCCTGGGCTATCCAGATCTAGATAGCTGGGCAAAATCTAGAACACCCCGTTCTATTTGGGTTAGCCCTCCACAGATACAATCCTTGGGAGGAGCATCATCATCACCAAGACGATTTTGTATTTCACTTTCGTTTCATTTATATATTTAGACCCTACTTTTCTCCCCAGTGAGAACACAAAGTGGCTTTTATTGTTCTCCCCTTTCCCATTTCATCCTTGCAAGCACCATGGGAGGTAGAATCATAGAATCACAGAGCTGGAAGGGGCCACGTAGGCCATCTAGTCCTATCCCCTGCACAATGCAGGATCAGCCTAGAGCAGGGGTGGGCAAACTGTGGCTCGGGAGCCACGTGCAGCTCTTTCACACATATTGTGCGGCTCCTGGCAGGGCAGCTGGGGAAGTGAATGGGAGGTATGCCTCCCTGATCGGTCGTCCCTTCCCCAGCCAGTGTTCCTCACTCTGGGCAGGCCTGAGGTGTGCATAGAGGGGAGCAGAGAAAGAAAGCAACTTCAACTTTAAATGCGTTTTGAAACCTCCACCCCTGGTTGGTCGGCTTGGAAAAGGCATTTGTCTCTTTAAATCCCTTCTCCAAGCCAAGCCAGCTGGCGTGGGTGTATGTGTGGGGGGTTAGAGAACACATTTGAAGTTAAAGTTGCTTTCTTTCCACCTCTCTCCCTCCCCCCTATTTATTTACTTTCTTTCAACCTCTCTCTCTCTTTTCCCCTTCCCTCCCTCCCCATCTATCTGCTTTCTTTCCACCTCTTTCTCCCCTTCCTTCCTCTTTCTCTCTCCCTTCCTTCCTCCCCCTCCCCATCTATTTACGTTCTTTGTTTTCTCTCTCTCTCTCTCTTCTCTCTTTCCTTCCACCTCTTTCATTCTTTCCACCTCTCTCTCTCTCTCTGACAGATAAATATCATTGGACAAAAAAATATCATTATCAATATCTGTTTTTACCCCTTTTGCTTCTGTTTTTGGCAGTCTCATTTAATGTTAACAAAAAACAAATTTGCATGTTTTCCAATAAAAACATGTATGTAATATTTGTTCATGTCTTGTGGCTCTCAAACATCTGACATTTATTCTGTGAGGCTCTTACATTAAGAAAGTTTGGCCACCCCTGGCCTAGAGCATCCCTGACAAGGGTTTCTCCAGCCGCTGCTTAAAGGCTGCCATTGAGGGGGAGCTCACCACCACCACCCCAGGCAGCTGATCCTCCTGTTGCACAACTCTTACTGTGAAAAAGTTTTTCCTAATATCCAGCCAGTACCTTCCCGCCCTTAATTGAAACCCATTATTGCAAGTCCTATCCGCTGCTAACAACAGGAACAGCTCCCTGCCCTCCTCTAAGTGACAGCCCTTCCAATACGAAGGTAGGCTTGGCTGAGAGTGACTAGCCCGAGGTCATCCAGCAATCTTTCATAGCAAAGCGGGGTTTGGACCTGAGTCTCCCACATCCTAGCCTGTGTCTAACCCCTACATTATGCCAACGGGCCCCCAAGAGTCTGAGCAGCTCTGTGCTATAGAAAACGGAAGGCCATGCCCTGCTCCAATGACCTCTTGAATTTATTTAATTCGTTATTTAATTCATTCGTACCCCCACTTTCTCCCCAGTGGGGACCCAAGGTGGCTTACAGTGTTCTTCTCTCCTCCACTTTATCCTCACAACAACCCTGTGAGGTAGGTTAGGCTGAGAAAGTGTGGCTAGCCCAAAGCCAGCTTCCATGGCACCGGTGGGGATCGGTGTTCCCTCTAAGCTGAGTTAGTGTGAGCTGGCTCACAGTCTTCTAGCCTCCGGCCCACACATTTTTGTCTCAGCCCAGGAAGGATGGCTCCAGAGCAAACTAATTTATGCAGTAGCCAAAACGCTCGCTCACAACTTTAATGCCAGTAGCTCACAAAGTAGGATTTTTTCCTCACAAGACTCCACAGCTTAGAGGGAGCATTGGTGGGGATTCAAACCTGGTTCTCCCAGATACCAATCCGAAACTCTTAACCACTACAACACACTGGCGCTCATTCGTCTTGTACAGATGAAGCTGCCCAGTCCTATCGGCAGCAAGCTCTCCAAGGCTGTAAACAAAGGTCTTTCCCACGTCTACTGCCAAAAATCAATTGGAGGGGAGATGCTGACTTTCTGCACACAGAAGCCTGTGTTCTAAAACAGAGGTGTAGAACTCATTTGTTAGGAGGGCCGGATCTGACATAAGCATCATTTTGTCCAGCTGGGCCATGTGTGCCATAAAATGTAATGCCAGGTACCGGAGATATAAACTTTATAAAGGACGCAGGCAAACACATTAACTAAACAATTTTTTTTACTCAAAATTCAAATATGCTTAAAACATTAACACTCTTACAGTATTTCCTTACAGTATCTCCCTGATGCTCACCCTCCCACTTCCACTGCACATTACTTATTACCACCAGGACAGTAAACAGGGACATAATGCACAGTCTCTGTCATCTGGCAATAAGGATAATGATCAGTTCCTCATGGGCTGTGTAAGAGCCCTGGACAGGCCGGTTCTGGCCTACAGACCATATGATGTAGGCAAGGCGGGATATAAATCAAAAGTAATAAATAAATAAATGATTGACACCCCTGTTACGTTGTAATCCTTCCTCCTTGAGCCTACAAAGTTACCATTCATGCCTCCATAAGAAGAAGAACAGTCTGGATTTATACCCCACCCTTCACTCCCAAAGAAGTCTCAGAGCAACTGACAACAATCCCTTTCCCTTCCCCTCCCCACAACAAACTCCTTGTGAGGTAAGTGGGGCTGAGAGAGCTCTCTCGAGAACAGCCCTTGAGAGAACAGCTCTGAAAGAACTTGTGATGACCCAAGGTCACACCAGCAGCTGCAAGTGGAGGAGTGGGGACTCAAACCCAGTTCTCCCAGATTAGAGTCCACGCTCTTAACCACTACACCAAACTGGCTCTCTGAACACACACGAACATGCATGAAGCTGCCTCGTACCTGCATCAAACCATTGGTCCATCAAGGTCAGTATTCTCTACTCAAGAGTGGCAGTGGTTCTCCAGGGTCCCAGGAAGAGGTGTTCTACATCACCCACTACCTGGTTCTTTTAACTGGAGATGCCGGGGATTGAAGCTGGGGCTTTCTACATGCAAAGCTAAATCTCTTCTACAAACATATCCAGGTAGTCAGCTGTGTTAGTATGAATTTGAAAAAGCGTGCATACACACAAAAGCTCATACTTTGAATAAAACTTTGTTGGTCTTAAAGGTGCCACTGAACTCTAAATTTGTTCTCTTCTACGGAGCCACAGCCCCTCCCCACCCTCATCATCCTGACGACCTATGCTGCTAAATGGGAACAACTTTGGTCCTCTCAAATGAAACAATACTTGTTGTTGTTCAGTCGCACAGTCGAGTCCGACTCTTCGCGACCCCATGGACCAGATCACGCCAGGCCCTCCTGTCTTCCACTGTCCACTGAAGTTTGCTCAATTTCATGTTCGTTGCCTCGATGACACTGTCTAATCATCTCATCCTTTGCCGTCCCCTTCTTCTTTGTCCTTCAATCTTTCCCAGCATCAGGGTCTTCTCCAGTGAATGCTCCCTTCTCATTTGGTGGCCAAATACTAGAATGGCCCAGAATCTGTGGACTTCAAATACAAAAGACTCTCCGAGATTAGGAAGATGGCTACTCCCAATGTATAGAACAAATGTGATTTATTTGTAGAGTTGGATGAGGACAAATCATGATCAACCCTTCAAGCTGTTGGGGAAAGGCCTTGTTAACATCTACAGAAACATACAACATTGCAGACAAAAGGTTCAAACCATGACTCAGATTCTACAATAGAAAAACTCAGCTTTTCAATGATACTTCACATTTGTGAAGTGTCTTCTTGAACGTTCAGAATACTTCACATACGTTATTGTTTTGTAAATCTGAAAACAAGTTTGTAAGGTAGAGCAGATTTTACTCCCTCCTAACGATCGTGGGCGCACAGAAGCTGAGAGAGAATGACTTGACCAAGGTCACCTAGTGAGTCAATGGCAGAGTCACCACTCAAAACCAAGATCTTCCTGGTTCTTATCTCAGACCGATTTCACTCAGGAGCTGTGCTGCCGTCACGCCTCCCTTTGCCCCGTTTCTATTGGTCAATTTCCCACTCGAAGCTGCATGGCCACGTTTTGACCCGTGGCTTCACCCAATTTCCCCTGCGTTTTCGTGATCCTGTTTTTGAGGATCATGAAACCGCGGGAAAATCAGGCGAAGCCGTGGGTCAAAATGCGCCACGCAGCTTCGAGTGGGAAACTGACCAATAGAAACCAGGCAAAGGGAGGCGCAGCTCTTGTGTGAAATTGGTATCAGTCTCTTAGCCATCACAACAAAAAGGCTCCTCTGTCATCCTAACCTGGATAGCCCAGGCAAGCCTCATCTCATCATATCTCGGAAGCTAAGCAGGGTCGGCTCTGGTATGGGAGACCTCCTTGGAATACCAACAGTCAGGAGGCGGGGGCAGGCTTTATTCAGCCACCTCTCTCAATATCTTCCTGGCCCCCAAGTAAGCGTCGGTCACCAGAGATCGCCATGACTTCCAAGTGCACACCCAATCAGTCACCAGAGGTCACCATGACTTCCAGGTGCACACACAGCACGTCACCAGGGGTCACCATGACTTCCAGGTACACACCTTGTGTACACACACCATCAGTCACCAGAGGTCACCATGACTTCTAGGTGCACACACAGCAAGTCACCAGAGGTCACCATGACTTCCAGGTACACACACCATCAGTCACCAGAGGTCACCACAACTTCCAGGTGCACAAAGACTCACGTGCATACAAATGTACATATGAAAAATACAAAAAAAATACCCCCAAAAGGGCTCCTCGGTCCATTCAGAAAGAGATGGATGATTAACAATGTGTGGGTGAAGTAAAGTAACAAGGATGGACCTACCCAGTTTCCACTGAGGAGAAACAATACAAGACTACCAAAGGACTACTCAGGTTTAACACAAGGAACCTCATCCTACCTTTTCTGTCAAATAACTGGGTTGCTCAGCTATATCAAAGACCTCTTCCTTGACCATCTGAGAGAATACAGAAAGTAGGAACAAGTCTATATATCTGTCTCTGCTTTGATTTTGATGGGCTCTGTGTTCCATTTTTTAAAAAACATAAGAAAAAAGGCAACACCAAGTGTTTGCACGTGTAAAGTCTTAATTTTGCTAACGTCACAACAAACTAGATGGAGCATTGCTTTCAGGGCACAACAGCAGAGAATTTCTACCACTCCTGGCTCAGCTCTCCAGCACTAAACTTGTGTTTCTCCCAGCCTGAAAGCGTAAGTTAGTGTGGACGCTGCACTACTTTCTATGCAAACCATATGCACCCTGCACCAGCCTCAGTATTTATTTTTACTCACTTGAGTTTCTAACAACTCCATAGAAAAAGCTCGGGCTTAGCAGCAACTTTTAAAGCCACTATTCTGGAAAACCCATAAAATACGAGAGTAGTAAAACACAGATGTAAACAGCCAACTGCCTAGTTGTCCTGGCATGCATCAACTCTGGAAGATCAAGCATGGAAACTTGTGCAAACTAAGCTGCGATATGTTTCTTTACCACATGTGTGTATTGTTAAGGGATGGTTTTTTTCATTCCAGTAACTTTCACAGACTTCCTTCCTTCTTCCATTATCCCATTTGTATTCCAATTTAGTAGGATATACATGCATTAGCCTTGACCTGAATGGCCCAGGGTAGCCCAATCTCATCAGATCTCAGAAGCTAAGTAGTGTCAACCTTGGTTAGTACTTGGAAGGGAAACCACCGTGGAATTCCAGGGTTGCTGTGCAGAGGACAGCAATGGCAAACCACCTCTGTTAGTCTGTTGCCTTAAAAACTCTACAAGGTTGTTATAAGTCAGCTGTGACGTGACGGCATTTTATACACACACACTCCATTGGCTTCCCTGTTATGCCGACCACATCTTTCTGAGGAATGTCATGAAGAGAGGTAATGATGATGTAGGGTTGCCAATCCCCAGGTGGGACCTGGGGATCCCCCAGAATGGCAGCTCATTTCCAGGGGACAGAGATCAGGTCCCCTGAGAAAATGGCCACTTTAGAGGGCGGGCTCTACAGCATTACACTCCACTGAGGCCCCGCCCTTCCCCAGACTGCATCCTCCCCAGGCTCCACCCCCTAATCTCCAGGAACTTCTCAACTTGGAGTTGGCAGCTCTATGATGATGACTGTCCCAAAGATCATTCCATGAGCCTTGTGGACGAACTGGGATCTGGATCCATGTTATCCAGGGTTCCCTCTAAGCTGAGTTAGTGTGAGCTAGCTCACAGTTTTTTAGTCTCCGGCTCACATTTTTGTCTTAGCTCAGGAAGGATGGCTCCAGAGCAAAATAATTTATGCAGCAACCAAACTGCATGCTCACAACTGTAATGCCAGTAGCTCACAAAGCAGAATTTTTGCTCACAACAATCCACAGCTTAGAGGGTACATTGATGATAGCTACCCTATCCTGGTTTGCTACTAATTTGCAAATTGCCCCGGATCCACTTAGAACATAAGAGCCTTGCTGGATCGGACCAGTGGTCCATCTAGTCTAGCATCCTGTCTCACACAGGGGCCAACCAGTTCCTCTGGAGGTCCAGCAACAGGGCACAGAGGCCGAGGCCTTCATGAGAACATAAGAAGAGCTCTGCTGGATCAGACCAGTGGTCCATCTAGTCCAGCATCCTGTCTCACACAGTGGCCAACCAGTTCCTCTGGAGGTCCAGCAATAGGCACAGAGGCCAAGGCCTTCATGAGAACATAAGAAGAGCCCTGCTGGATCAGACCAGTGGTCCCTCTAGTCCAGCATCTCGTCTCACACAGTGGCCAACCAGTTCCTCTGGAGGTCCAGCAACAGGGCACAGAGGCCAAGGCCTTCATGAGAACATAAGAAGAACCCTGCTGGATCAGACCAGTGGTCCATCTAGCCCAGCATCCTGTTTCATACAGTGGCCAACCAGTTCCTCTGGAGGGCCAACAACAGAGCAGAGAGGCCGAGGCCTTCCCCCGACAAGAACTTAAGAAGAGTTCTGCTGGATCAGACCAGTGGTCCCTCTAGTCCAGCATCCTGTCTCACACAGTGGCCAACCACTTCCTCTGGATAACCAGGAACAAGTCATAGAGGCCTTGATGTTCAACAACAGGGCATGGAGGCCAAGACCTTCTCCTGATACTGCCTCCTGGCGCTGGAATTCAGAGGTTTCGTGCCTCTGATTGCAGAGGTTCCCCTCAGTCGCCATGGCTAATAGCCACTGATAGACATCTCCTCCATGGATGTCTCTAAACCCCTTTTAAAGCTGTCTATGCCTGTGGCCACCACTACATCCTCTGGCAGCAGATTCCACATATTAGCCAAATTGATAACATTAAAGGGAGTGAAGGCAACATGGTATATCCTGATCTCATCAGATCTTGCAAGCTAAGCAGAGTCGGCACTTGGGAGACCACCAAGGAAAACTCTGCAAAGGAAAGCCATGGCAAACCACCTCTGCTTCTCACCTGCCTAGGAAGTCCTTTGCTGGGGTCATCATAAGTCAGCTGCAACTTGACAGTGCTTTACACACACAGAGAGCATTAAAAGCCAGGTACACAGCTATGTCAACCTCTCTTAAAAGAAAATTCCGAAACTATAATCAAAGAACCTACAGTTTGTGTCCTTACAGAACGAGCTTGCTGTATGCATGGAATTGCAAGGATACTGTAAGGACTGTGGCAGGATGACGAGAGAGAAGTCATTTCTACATAACGTCTTGTTCAGCTCCAAAATGCACAACAGCCCAGACTCAGCACAAAATGCACACTGTTTGCAAGGTGCAGATGTTCCAAAGTGTGCGCATCTAGTAGTAAGAAAGAACTCATCACCAGTGTGACTTCAACCATTGATTTCACACACCTTTTATACATTTTCCCAAATCCCCTCCCATACCAACAAGAGTCAGGGATGCTTGTGAGAATAATTTTGTACCTGGGAGTATTTCCCAAGTACAGAATTATAAAAGTGGAGCTGCGGTGTGGGTTGTGTCTATGCATACAGTTTTGGTACCTGCCCCTTTTATATCTGCCCAGAACTTGGGGAAAACTATGTGCGCTTGGAACAGCACTAGCTCTAGGAAATGCACACTTTAAAGCCAACACAGAATATGCATCTTCTTAAAAACCTGGATGTACAAATATCTCCTGGGAGGCGTTGCTTCCTCATAAGTAAAGATACCTGAAGCATCACAGCCTTCTGGTCATTACTGTACAAGTTCTGAAAAAGCACTGTCCAAAGGCCACACAAGGAACGCGGAATCGCTGCAACTCTCTCACCCAGCCCCCAGAACTCTGTGGAAACTTAGGTACAGACTGAAATACAAACAACCCTTTTAAAACCAAGGTAAATCTGGGTCTACAGCATGAAAACATCCTTACCTTGCATCCACCACCAAGGAAGATGCCATTACCATAAAAGGGATTTATCAAGCCAGCTTGCTGCCTCTTTCTTCTTCTTTCTCCCTCAAACTATGAACAGATGATAGCTGTATCCCCAAACACACACCTTCCCGGACCTCTCTCCCTCCCTCCCACCCACAGCCTCCCATACAACCCCACATATGGATGGAAACTGAGAAACAAAACGAGCCCTTTACCTCGGTGCTTACAATTGCACTAGTGAAAAGCACTTGTGCACAGCCGCCCCGAGAAATCACAGAAACGACAGCCGTTTCTCTCCGGGTGACCCCGAGGCTTAGGTGGATTATTTCCAAGATTTAACATCTCCTCAGCAGACACCCTCACAGGCACACAGGGAGTCCTGTGTGTGTGTGTGTGTGTGTCTAAGCCCAGGCTAGCCACAGAACAATGAACACTTGACTTGACTGGAAAGAGGAGGTGTATGGGGGGAGCATCTAGACAAGAAGCGCTCACCTTTCTTTTTTTTTTCTCTAGCCGGCATAAGTAGCGCCTAACAAGACTTCCGAACTCCGCCGGGCACCCTCGCCGGAAACAGGTCTCTGCGGACGCCTCTCCCGCGCTCGCCGAAGCCGCGACCAGGCACCGCGGCTGCCCGCCTGCCTCATTCTTCTCCCCCAGCCAGAGATGCACACACGCTGCCACGGTAACCGGGAACGCGGAGAAAGAGAAGGGGGGGGGCCGCCGGGTCTTAGTTTTCTTTCAGCAGCTTCGCGTTAAAAATAGAGGCCTGGAGGGAGAAGAGCGACGGATCTGAAAAGGTGGCGCTGGCGCGCGGGGGACGCTGGCGCGCTGGTCTCCCTCCAGGTAAGAGCGCACAATGCTGGGAAGCGGCTCCAAAGTTTGAATTTCCCTGCTTGCACGCTTCCCAGGAGGGAAGGCGAGGGAAGGAGGGGAGTCTGTCTCGAGGGGGAAGAGCAAAATGCACGGATTGGGGGGGAGGGGAGCGAAGTAGGTTGTGGCGGAGGGGGGGGGAGAGGAGCGGCAGAGAGAGTTCCTATGTGACATACATATGGAATTAGTAACAGAACAATGCTGCCACGGACAGGCAGAGGCAGTCGCGCTCGGGGGGAGGGGGGGGGCAGGAGTTTGCAGCGGAGAGCGCGCCCGGAGGGCTCCCCGACGCCCAGTTTAGAGACGACTGCGACCAACACCCCCTCCCCTTTCCTTCTTGCAACTGAATAGACTCCCAGATTTAGAAAGGGGGGGGAGAGAAAGAGAGAATAAGTTGCCGATCTGCCAAACCTACGAGGGAAATCTTTCAATAAAGAAATAAATAAAAGCCTCGTTTTGTGCGCGCGCGTGCGTTTGCGCCCTTACAGCAGATTCGCTCGTGTGCCTCCCGTTTCTGGAGCGAGTCTCCCCCCCCCCCCTTCACTGTTTCCTAAGCAGCTCCCTCCTCCGTCCCGCGGGGAGCAGAATTCCACTGGACCCAATTAACACTCTGCCTCGCGAGCTGCTCTGCGCGCGATTGATTTTAAAATAAACTCGGGTTTCAGAAGAGCTAGATTATTTTTTTATCTTTTTAAAGGAAGGAAAGGCAGCGCCAGCAGAAGCCACGGCGGCGGCGGCGTGCTGCCTCTGTTCCCGACAGCACAGAAAACGGGGGGGGGGGGAGAGGAGGAAGAAAAAACTGATGATTCGACAGAAAAAACGCACGCCAAAGGCTCGCGAGGGGAACGACTGTCCTGAGCCAGTCGCTAGGCGCGCAGCGGAACGCTGGCTACTCATTATTTCAATGAATGGCTCCAGGCAAAGGCAGAAACCAAACCACCGCGAGAGAGAGAGAGGGAGCCGGGGTCACGTTCACAGCCGTCCTCCCATGTGCGCGCCAGCCGGGAGCGCCACCCAGCCGGGAACCAATTGCCACTCAGGCAGAGTTGCCGTTTCGAAGAAAGGGCGCCTCCACGTGGGAAAGAGAGGCTTCAATTGCCCTGATCGGTGTCAGAAGGGAGCTGGGGAAAGGAGTGTGACCCCGGGCAGGGCCGTCCTCTTCCACAACATGTACCTGTGTGCTGCCCCAGCGTCAGTCTCCAGGCTGACATCTGCTGGCTCTTCCCACGCTTAGATTGGGGCGCCTGGTCCTGAACAGAGAATCGGTGTTTCCCATCATCAGGGCTCCTACTGCCTGCTCCCTTTTCTATCATGGCTCCCTCCGGGTGCCAATCTTATCCTGCATGCTGTTTACCATCTGCATGAAACCACTGGGAGAGCCCATCAGGGGATCTGGGGTAAGGCCCCACCAATATGTGGATGACAGCCAGTTTTGGGTAGTGGTTAGGAGCCTGGATTCTAATCAGGGAGAACTGGGTTTGATTGCCCACTCCTCCACAAACAGCTGCTGGTGTGACCTTGGGTCAGTCACAAGCTCTGGCACAGCTGTTCTCTCAAGGGCAGTTCTGGGAGAGCTCTCTCGGCCCGCCTACCTCAAAGGATGTCTGTTGTGGGGAGGGAGAGGGGATTGTAAGCTGCTCCAAGACTCCTGGGGAGTGAAGGGCTGGGTATAAATCCAATCTCTTCATCCTCTTCTTCTGAACAGCTGAGTTAGATGGGTGTGGAGAAGTCCTGAAGAAGTCCCTGGGACACCTGATGGGATGGATGAGGGCCAATAAACTGAAGCTCAATCCAAGAAAGATAGTTTTGGTGTTCTCTGTTCATGTGTTTTTATTAAATTATTTCCTATATTATTTTAAACACTGTTTTAGTGTTCAAATGTTTTTATATTTGCTGTCTTTGAGACCCCATTTGGGTGGAAATGCAGCACAAAAGGGTTTCAGAGAAGTAAATAAAGGGCTTGGGGCCAGGCTACTTGAAAGACCACCTCCAACCCTTCCAGTTAAGAACTGCATCACCAGCCCTGTTTTCTGTGCCCCTCCCCCTTCAGAGGTGAGGCAGGTGGCAACCAGAGACAGGGCTTTTTCAACAGTGGCATCCTGCCTGTGGAATGCCCTTCCCCAGGAGGTTCGCCTAGTGCCTACACTGCTCTCTTATTAGGCACCAGGACATATAAACAGATAAACAAATCGCCACCAAAACAAGGGAGAAGGTTTATATGCAGCGTTTGCAACATACCGGCCTGTATTCTACCACTCCCCCCCACCAAAGTTTGGACCCTTCCTCCCGCCTAAGCTAAGATACTGCCCCAAATGTACCATCTGAAGGTGATTCACACGGGGTGGGGTGGCATGTAACAGAAAAGAGTGCAAAAATAAAGAATCGCAGATCTAAACTGCACAAAGAAGTGAAATCAAAATGGGTCAAAGCAGCAAGGACATGCAATCTGAATTCTTCCCGAGGAATGATTCTACATTGGACAACCTGAACTGCGCCATATAAGATGCAGGAACCGAAGAAATCCAAGCATATGAATATACTGCAGTGACAAGTGGGAGAAGTTACCATGGTGCTTTTCACAGATGTGTGTGTGTGTTTTTTTCCTCTTACAAGGCAAACAGTTTTAAAAGAAGTGTTCTAAAAGCAAAGAGAGAACTGTGCAGATTTTCAGTGTGGTGGAGCTTGACTAGCAAAAACGCACCACTGAAAGACGTCTTTTGGCTTGCGGCTTCAGACAGGTAGCTGCGTTGATCTGCAGCAGCAAAACAAAACAGGAGCCTAGCCGCACTTGAAAGACTTAACAAAAAGTATTCCATCGTAAGCCTTCAAGAGTCAGAGTTCACACTTTATCAGTTGCATGAAAGACAAATATTTCTCTACCCACCATGCATCTGATGAAGTGAGCTCTAAATCGTGAATGCTTACACCAAAATAAATTGTATTCATCTTCAAGCAGGGCTGCTAGGTCTGAATTGGGAAATTCCTGGAGATTTTGGGGGTGGAGCCTGAGGAGGGCAGGGTTTGGGGAGGGGAGGGACCTCAGCAAGGTATAATGCTGTAGAGTCCACCATCTAAAGTGGCCATTTTCTCCAGGGGAAAACGTCTCTGTCATCTAGAGACCAGTTGTAATTCCGGGAGATCTCCAGCTACCACCTGAACATAAGAAGAGCCCTGCTAGATCAGACCATTCAGTCCATCATCCAGTCTCACATATTTGCCAACCAGTTCCTCTGGATGGCCAACAATAGGGCATAGAGGCTAAGGCCTTCCCCTGTTGCCTCCTGGCACTGGGATTCAGAGGCTTAGTGCCTCTGAATGTGGAGGTTCCTCCCAGTCACCACAGCTAGTAGCCACTGATACTTATCCTCCATGAATCTATCTAATCTCCTTTTAAAGCTGTTTATTCCTGTGGACATCACAACATCCTCTGGCAGCAAATTCCACATTTTAAACACTGTCTGTGTAAAGTTTGTCTGCCCTGAACCTACTGCCCATCAGCTTCACAGGATGCCATCGAGTTCTAGTAGTTGGGGAGAGGGAGGAAAATTTCTCTTTTTCAACTCTACCCCATGCATTAAACGTAAACATGAGCCTGCTGTGCGATGTGGCTGTGAAGAAAGCTAATGCAGTCTTAGGATGCATTAACAGAAGCATTGTGTCCAGATCACTGGAGGTGGTAGTCCCGCTCTATTCTGCTATGGTCAGGCTTCACCTGGAGTACTGTGTCCAGTTTTGGGCACCACACTTTAGGAAGGATGTTGACAAGCTCAAGCGTGTCCAGAAGTGGGCAACCAGGATGGTGAGAGAGTTGGAATCCAAGTCTTACAAGGAAAGGCTGAAAGAGTTGGGTATGTTTAGCCTGGGAAAGAGAAGACTTAGAGGGGACAGGATTGCAGTCTTCAAGTATTTGAAGGGCTGTCATGTAGAAGATGGAGCAGATCCATTCTCTCTTGCTCCGCATTGCAGGACTAGATCTAATGGGTGGAAATTACAAGGGAGTCGTTACCGGCTAAATATCAGGAGAAACTTCCTAACTGTAAAGTGGTTGAGCAGTAGAACAGTCTGCCTCGGGAGGTGGTGGATGCTCCTTCATTGGACGTTTTCAAGCGGAGGCTGGACGACCATCTTTCGGGTATGTTGTATGTATGTAGGGCTATCTTTCGGCTATGCTCCTGCAGAGTGCAGGGGATTGGACTACTTTGTGAGCTACTGGCGTAAGTTGTGAGCGAGTGATTTGGCTACTGAATAAATTAGTATGCTCTGGAGCCATCGTTCCCGAGCTGAGACAAAAATGTGTCAGCCAGAGGCTAAAAAACTATGAGCCAGCTCACACTAACTCAGCTAAGAGGGAATGCTGCCTGTGAGGTAGGTGGGGATGAGAGAGCTCTTTTGAGGACTGTCCTTGAGAGAACAGCTCTGACAGAACTATGGCTCGCCCAAGGTCATCCAGCAGCTGCAAGAGGAGTGGGGAATCAAACCCAGTTCTCCCAGATTAGAGTCCACGCACTTAACCACTACACCAAAGTGGCTCTCACTCGAACAGGAGGTCTCACCAAACTTGAGGTCCAGTTGGAGCTCTTCACAGCCATCCTTGGCTTCCACCACCCTGAATAATTTGGTGTCATCCGCTGTCTGGAGGTTGGCAACCCTACATCTGGACTCCTATTTTATTTTTGTCTTGAAGCCTGACAATCCCAACCCTCCCAACCCCAATCCATGAAGTAGATTTGTAATTCTTTCAAAATATCTGGGCAGATTTTTTTGTTTGTTTGTCTGCTTCTAAGTGGAAAGAGCACATAACTAAATTAATGTATATGGGGTGCTTTGAAAAATAACATTTGTAAAAAGCATGTGGTACGCCTGCACCAAACGAAAGGGCAAGACTGACTACAGAACAAGTGTTCAGTTCAGTTATGTATGAGTATCACCAATTTTTTTAAAAAAATAATTGCAGAACTCGGAAGTTAGACTGATGCTGCAGGTACACAATCTCCTGTGTTGTGCACCACGTACCGCAACAGCTTGCATGACAGATGACTGAACAAGCGCAGGTACTGCCATTAACTACGAACTGTTTGCTCAGAACACTCGGTTTAATAAACTTCTCTTTTTGCTGATATTTAATCCCCCCTCCTTCCTCCATTAATCCTATGAAAATGAAAGGAAAATATGAGCAAGGAAAGAAAAACCAGCACTGCCTTCAGATCACTCACGCGACACCCAGACAAATCCCCCTCCCCAAGCGAACTTTCTCATAAATATCCCATTTGGCTCTCACTTTCTGCTACCTTTTGTGAGTGTTTGTTTGTGGGTGGGTGGCCCAGACGTCCAAGGCGTCAACAGTAAGAAACATTCAGCAAGTCCATTGATACAACAGCTGGGTTTTACAGTAGCCCCAATCTATCCTCTTGGATTTAATAGGTGCTTGCATTTCCATAAGAATAAAGGTCAGTTTAAAATGCTCATGGAGGAAGTTATCATTAATGCAGGAGCGGGGAGGCTGAAGGCACGGAAGAGTTAAATTAATGAATATTAACAGCCTGTGTTTAAATTATTTTCAGAGCGATGATACTAAACCGGGGGAAGAAAACAGAACAAATTTAAATGGCTGTGAGCTGTCAGCGCTGATGACTTGTCTGCCTGCTTGGCTCCCAAATACGGTGCTATTTTATTTTAATTTTTGTACGAAATTTGCATTCCTTATTAACATATACTGTCACAGTATATTTTATCCAATAAGATATCTGCCCAAGTCCAGCGAGACTACATATCAGTCAAAACAAACACTGGGCTTCAGGGACCAAAGGTTTAACTTGGTATAAGCCAGGTTGGTGTAGCGATTAAATGCGCAGGCTCTGATCTGGGAGAACCAGGTTTGATTCCCCACTCCTCCACTTGCACCTGCTGGATGACCTTGGGCAAGCCATAGTTCTGACAAGAGCTGTCCTTGAAAGGACAGTTCTTGTAAGAGCTCTCTCAGCTCCACCTACCTCACAGGGTGTCTGTTGTGGGGAGGGGAAGGGCAAGGAGTTTGTAAACTGTTCTGAGACTTCGAGTGAAGGGCGGGGTATCAATCCAATCTCTCCTTCTCTCCGCTTCTCTCTGTTGCTGAGTTTTTCTCTCATTCATCCTTCAAGCACCAGAAGGTACTGGTCTACATCTTCCATCTTTTTGTTCTTGTGACAATCCCAACGGTTGTACCATATTTGTTCAAGGAATCAACCCTAACAAAAGATGTTCCAGTGGTCTTCAGAACAGATTTTAAAACAGTCACAACCAGTGCTCCTTCTAAGCTGAGTCAGTGTGAGCTAGCTCACAGTTTTTTAGCATCCGGCTCACACATTTTCATCTTCGCTCAGGAAGGATGTCTCCAGAGCAGCAGTAGCCAAATCACTCATTCATACAACTTTAATGCCAGTAGCTCACAAAGCAGAATTCTTGCTCACAAGGCTCCACAGCTTAGAGGGCGCATCGGTCACAACAGTTAGTCAATTCCCCCAAGTAGAACCAATACCAAACCAACCCAAACACTCAGATATGAAACATCCCCGCCCACTGGTTGTTGTTGTTCAGTCGAACAGTCGAGTCCGACTCCTCGCGACCCCATGGACCAGATCACGCCAGGCCCTCCTGTCTTCCGCTATCCTCTGAAGTTTGCTCAACTTCATGTCCGTTGCATCGATGACACTGTCTAACCATCTCATCCTTTGCCGTCCCCTTCTTCTTTGACCTTCAATCTTTCCCAGCATCAGGGCCTTCTCCAGTGAGTGCTCCCTTCTCATTTGGGGGCCCACTGGTAGAAAGGGCTATTTGCAGATCTTGTGTTAGAAGTATTGGGGGAGACATTTCTCTGCCTCAGACATGGGACAGCTGCCGATGGATAGAATAGATAACGCTGAACTAGATAGCCCTGATTCAATATAAGGCAGCTCCATATGTTTGGGTGAGGGCCCACACAACCCATGACAGATCAGCGCAACCCTCTCACTTTCACATACGCTGAGTAATGCCCTTTCAACCCATTCTCAGTGCAGTTCGTCTGTCGTTTGCAAGCGGGCTTGGCCATTTCACACAGCGAAAGATACTCAGAATCATGCTCAAAGCTATTCAGTGAGGCTTACTTCTAAGAATCTGTTCTTAGGACCGCGCTGTAATTCGCCATGGTGAATCTCGCATTGTGTAGGCCCCGTCGAAGAACTACAAACGAAAAGCAGGTCAGTTCTAATTTAGATTTATTTTTTTTAAAACCTACTTACCATGCTAGGGAATTATGCTGAGAGTGGGTGACACTCTTGAACCTGAACTATTTCCAAGCACAAGTGGTTTTTGAATTGCACGTTGTTGTTATGTTATATGGATTATTCAACACTCCTGAAAGGGAAGTTTCAATTTCTGCCCTGAGTGCAACTTGAAAATCCTCATTCAATAATTAGAAGCTCAGAGTTTAACTACATGCCGCTTAAGGTCTAGCTAACTTCCCTCTTTCTGCCTGAACCGATTTCCCGTCTTTAATTACTGCAGCCACCCTCCCATCCCATGTGGCTTTTGTCCATGTGGGTCCCATGATCCTCAGCTCAGCTTTTTTGGGTGGTCAAAGGGGACTCTTCCTCCCTTACTCCTCACCACAAAAGCAGATTAGATCCCAACCCATTATGTGCAAATCTGAGTACTGGAATCGTAGCATCTTTTTTATTATTTTTTTAAATGGGGAGAAGTTTAGAGCTGAAAATCAGAAAAGGGTGGGGGGAAGGCTGTACTTAACTCTCCATAAGTTCTGCCATTCTAAACTGAATTATCTTCTTCACACAAACACATTTTGATCTATGGGTTTACCCATAGGTGGTAGCTGGGGAAGTAGAAGAAGAGATTGGATTTACATCCTGCCCTTCACTACCCAAAGGAGTCTCAGAGTGGCTTACAATTGCCTTTTCCTCCCCCTCCCCCAAACACACCGTGTGAGGTAGTGGGGGCTGAGAGAGCTCTCTTGAGAACGGCCCTAGAGAGAACAGCTCTGAAAGAACTTATGACTGACCCAAGGTCACACCAGCAGCTGCAAGCGGAGGAGTGGGGAATCAAACCCAGTTCTCCCAGATTAGAGTCCACGTTACTAAGTACTACACCAAACTGGCATAGACTAGCTATGAACACATGAAGTTGCCTTAGATTTAATCAGACGGTTACTCCACCTAGGTCAGTATTGTCTACTCAGACAGCTGCTTTCCAGGGTCTCAGATGACAGTCTCACATCACCCACTACCTGATCCTGATCCTTTTATCTGGAAATGCTGGGGAATGAACCTGGGACCCTCTGTAAGCTCTACCACTGAGCCAACAGATCCCTCTGGAGCACCTCACAGTTTGTCCTTTCCTCCTGCCACTTGTCTGAGCAGCGGCAGGAAAAGAGAGCTGCCCAGTGGAAGATCTCTCGCCTCAGTGGGTGACCTGAGAGCCCTGCCACCAAGTGAACTGTGGATAAAGTGAACTGTGGACAGGGAGCTTGTTTGGAGGTTCTAGCAGGGAAGTGCAGCTACGCTCCTTCTATCTGGGATGGTCGTCCTCTTCGACCGAGCGCGCAGCTTCGGGAGGGACGCACATGGAGCAGTGAGGGAGGTAGGGGACACCCGCCTAGCCAGCCAGATCAGCCAAATCAACCCTGGCGATCAATGGGGTGGCAGATGTCGCAGCCAGATTGCCCTCACGTCCGAAAGGGGTAATCAACTTGTACTGCCTCTGCACTCCCCATTTCAAAACTGTCTGTTCGAAAGGATTGAAGCAGTGCTCCAAAATACACATTTGCCCATAATGTGAAGTTCTGTTAACCCCTCTGAAATCACAAGGCTAGAAACAGTTTGAATAAAGTGATGATGTTCCAGACGACATTCAACTTTGGGATATGTGTGTGTGATTATGGTAGGTTTACAAAGTGACACCAGTACAGGTTAAATCCAATCCAAAGGTTCTCTTCAAGTCCCATGTTTGCAGAGCTTGATTTAGCTCAGGATGCAGGAGTAGCTGGAGGGTGCTACTTGGGGAAACCCTGATGTTTCCTGGGATACACGCACCTGGGATTGTTGCTCTAAAGCTTCTTCTTCACGTGTACCATGGTCCTGATCTGAATCGGACACTTCATGCACAGGAAATGAGGAGAACTTGCAACTCATATCCATGTTAAAAGATAAAGGTTTCCTTTGCTCGAAAGCCAGTCGAATCCGACTCTAGGGGCGGTGCTCATCTCCATTTCCAAGCCAAAGAGCCAGCACTGTCCGAAAATGTTTCCGTGGTCATATGGCCAGCATGACTAAATGCCAAGGTGCACAGAATGTTGTTACCTTCCCACCGAAGTGGTACCTATTTATCTACTTGCAGTCTCTTGCTTTTGAACTTGCTAGGTTAGCAGGAGCTGGGGCCAGAGATGGGAGCTCACTCTGTCACGCGGTACTCGGGTCTCGAATTGCCGAGCTACAGACTTTCCGGTCTGCAGCTCAGCGCCTAACCTCTGAGCCACCATGGCCCCTCATATCCATGTTACCTTCCAACACAAGGTTGGGAACCCAGACCAAACCTGTGTACTCTGAAACATGGGAGTCAGCTCCTTATTGTCCATGAAGAGTGATAGTATCTGCCATGTTCTTAGCACCGTTCATCTTCCACTTCCTGGCCTTGATTCTGCGTTTCACATAACCTACTCATTCTACTTACCTTCTGCTCTTAGTCTATTTTTCTCTTTTCTTTTACATGAAACAACACATCTTACAATGATGAACAGGGATCTGTGCGACGTAAGCAACGTCAAATCAAATTTCTGTGAAAGCACAACTTGTACTCTATGCCCAGAAATTCCATAACACAGACAGATTGCACAAATCATTATATGATGTGCCTACATTATGGAACAATACAACACTTTTTTAAAAAAAGGGGTTATGGAGTTCAATAGAAACAGAAAGAGGAAGCCAAGAGAAGGATGCTGATCAGAGCAACTGTCCAGTCCCTTGATCCTTGTATGATTAATGGTGGTGTCTATGTAATAATCCATCTACCAGATACCTACTTGCCATTAGCTGAAACTGAACAGCCCAATAGGAACTTGGCCTTTACCTCTAATGCGGGTGACATAATAGGACCAGAATCATTCCTCAGCTGAACTTCAGGGGGCCATCATAAATTGTAATTATCTAGCTAACCATCTCCAGGCTCAAACACTGAAAAATAGGTAATTGCGTTGTTGAAGCGTTCTGCTTATTCCAGTACGAAATTAAATGGAGGGAGTTGATTTTAAAGGTCTAAGTTCCCCGACTGCAATATTCATCTCTGCAGAAAGCACATAGATAACCCAGTCCTATGTAATCCAAGATAAATACTTACTGAATTAAGTGGTTTAAAATGGCCACAGTAAATGCTAGCTCTGTTGCAACAAAGATCAAATCAACACATGTATGCTCTATTGTTCCTTAAAAAATGAAAAATCAATGCCTCGAAGCAATCAAGGTTTTTATTTTGCGAAAGATCTCCTTCCCTCTATTTATTTCTGGCAGTGAGGTGCTGTGCTTTCTGGATCCTCTGCTTTTGATGTGACCGAAAGAATGATAAAAGATTACAAGCATTTTCTTCCCTCCTTCTTTCTAATAATCAAAGCTGTATCAAATCTACAAGGAGGCCTGAGGGCAGGAAGCCTTATGGTACACAAGCAGTTAAAATCACAAGGGTTAGATAATGAGAAACGGTGATGCTGGTTTCTAATAAAGTGGATTAATTGCTACATGGTGTTAAGACAATTTGTATCTTCCCTTGTTTCTTCCCCTAATCTACAACATTTGTTGTTTGGGTCAAAGGTGTGCTGGGAACATGTGCAAATTACAAAGTTCCACCATTTATTCAAGCCCTGACATTTTTTAATATCACTTCTCTCAGAAGGGGGGAACAGGCCAAAATCCCCCACAGGGTTTTTCTTGACAGTTCCGGCATGTTCTACAGTATTGCTCCATTAGCGTTGGTCGTTAGTTCTTGCCCTACAGCAGTAAACACTAATTGTCCTTTCCCTTTTGGTAAGGAGCTTTTGTTTCTTTGACAAATCTTTCCAACTTGGACTTTTATTAGGTGCTCATTAATGCGTTGGTAAAATGGAGACTTCCGGATGACTAAAGCAAACGTTGGGAGAAAGGAATGACTCATATACTGTTGTAAGCCTTAGTCCTTCAAATGGTATTAAAATAAACATAAAGATTTTCCACACTCTGCCCAGATGATATTTTGTTTTGGTAACACATCTTGGATGGTACTTAGGAAAGGGGCACTGTTCTTTTCCTCAGAGGCCTCCAGGGTGAAAGACAACTCCGTTTTCAGAATGGGATTGCTGAATTTCTTCACCTATCAAGTCTCTCACTGAAAAGGGTAGCATGACCACAGGACAAACCTTAAGTTGTTGCTGGGATTCCATGTATATTTCTATGTACATCCACTAGTCAGACCTAAAGCAAGGAGGGGGAATCTAGTATTTATAACAAAAATAAAATACACTTTTATGTGTCTATGAAGCCCCATTTTCTCCAACCAACTTCAGCTGAGGAAAGAAATTATGGGAACTGGGTTTGTTAATGAGCCTTCCTCTCAAACTTTGTTGGCTCTCTCTTTTTCCTCAGGACTCTCCTTTTTTTCCTCATGACTCTCCATCTCCTTCTCAGGGACAAAATACCTTCCCTTCCCCAATGCCAACAGAGGCCAAACCCATAAGGTTATATTAAGATATTTAGGACCTGCTTTTCTCCCCAGTGGGGACCCAAAGCAGGTAATATCCTCAACCCCCTCCCACATTTTATCCTTAGAACAACCATCCCATGAGGCATGTTTGGCAGAGACACTGATGCACCCAAGGTCACACAGTGAGTTTCTATGACAGAGTGGGGATTGGACGTAGAGCCTCCAAGATCCTTGTCAGACATCCTAACCACTGCACCACATGAGCAAAAGGAAAACCAGTCTCTACCCACCTTACCTCATTAGCCCTATTTCCATGTCGCAATGTACACACAATTGTTCATTATGCACTGACTAATTCTCATGTTACAGTCAACATATGCACAGCTGAATGTGTGGAACTGGAAGTGAATAACTAGAAAATGAATACTGAGGTTGAGGTGGACAGCATAACAACGGTAACTCTGGGTGCAGGTGTTTTGAAAAAGGCACATCCCATGTTAAGGATCATTACAAAAGAGACTGAAAATTGAATGGCCAGCACTGTAATACCCCTGTGTAGATTTATGCTGCAGCCACATTTGGAATACCTTGCACAGTTCTAGTGCCCCCATTTCAAAAGGTTATTGTAAGACAGAGACTACCAGTGTGATCAGGAGGATTGAAAAACCTTCCCTACACAGAAAGACTACAGCTCTGATGGCCGGAGTGGAATGGGGGAAAAACAACCCAGGGGGGTGATGAAGTTTTATAAAATTATGCATGGTGTGGAAAAACTGAGGGTCAATCAAGAAAACACATGCGCAGTAGATCCCGGAAGGGTAAAACAAAGCACGTCTTTACACTAAGCAGAATTAATTTAGGTCATTCACGGCTATGAGAGGTACCGGGGACCACTAACTCAGATGGCTTTAAAAGGCAAGTAGATTAATTCATGGAAGGTAGGTCTATCAATGACAATTAGCCCTAATGACCAAATTAGATCTCCCTTAGAGCAGCAGTAACCATCTGAACACAACTTGTTGAGTAACAATGGGGAGGGCAACTGATTTCAGGTACTATTAGCGAGCTTTCCAGGGGCATCTAGCTGACCTCTGAGGGAAACAGGATGCTGAATTAGAGGGGCATTTGGTCCAGCAAGGGTGACCTTACTGAACACTTATGTTCAATAGCTTTACATACACTGATTGATATATATATGTATGTATGTGTATATATGTATGTATGTATGTATGTATGTAT
The DNA here is from genome assembly GCA_029375565.1 of Gekko gecko. Taxonomy (NCBI): domain Eukaryota; kingdom Metazoa; phylum Chordata; class Lepidosauria; order Squamata; family Gekkonidae; genus Gekko; species Gekko gecko. Next base: position 20,518,774 of record JAPDNY010000004.1, on the reverse strand, counting down.
GTATGTGTATGTATATATATATATATATATATATATATATCACATTTTGATAACACACCTGAATTGGCTCCTAATAATCTGAACACATTTTCTGAAACACATTAAACATTTAAAAAATCAGGCAGTAACAGCCACAAGTTCCATCTTTCCCAGAAGTAGCATTGCCAGGACCCCCAGCTACCTATGGGCGATGAGGTTGGGTAGGGTTACCAGATCCAGGTTGGGAAACTCCTAGAAATTTGGGGATGGAGCCTGGGGAGGACAGGGACCTAAGTGGGGTACAAAGCCTTAGAGTCCAATTCTCCCTCTAAGCTGTGGAGTCTTGTGAGCAAAAATTCTACTTTGTGAGCTACTAGTATTAAAGTTGTGAGTGAGCAATTTGGCTACTGCATAAATTAGTTTGCTCTGAAGCCATCCTTCCTGAGCTAAGACAAAAAAGTGCGAGCTGGAGGCTAAAAAACTGTGAGCTCGCTCACACTAAGCTTAGAGGGACCACTGGAGTCCACCCTCCAAAACATCCATTTTCTCCAGGGGAACTGATCTCTGTAATCTGGAGAGGACCTGTAATTCCAGGGGATCCCCACGTCCCACCTGGAGGCTGGCATCCCTACCCAGAAGTCACCTTCGTTCCAAAATTCCTGCTATGACAATTCTATGTTGTATACAAAAATCACTGGCAGAAGTCTCATCAATATGTGCACCTCCTCCATGCCTTGCAACTAATGATCATTCCTTTCTGCTCTCCCCCCAATGAGCAGTACAATTGCCAAACTTTTTGACTATAATGTCAACCTAATTTGGAAAGACCCCTGTAAGAGGGGCGGGAGGGGACCAGATTAAATCTGGAGGCCAGATTCGGCCTGGGATCCGTCAGCTGGTCATATCTGCAATTACAGCACCGCAGCCGAGCCAGAATGAGATCCCTTGTGTAAAAAAAAGGCAAGTGTTGTAAATGTCAATGCCATCCCTTCTGATTAATTAAGTTTACGGTTATTTCCTGGAGATGGCAGTTGGGTAAGCAAGCTCCTCCTGTCCGCTAAGTGCTTGGAGTTCTGTTTATTTTTTTTTTTAATATGCTCTTTTCTTTTCCAAACTCAGTGACAGTTACAGACACTTAAAACTCTTTAAATAAATAAACCATGCCAGGACCAGGGAGAGGAATAAAAGGCATTGTACAAATGGAAGCCAACAGCTATCGAGGCAGATTATTGCGGATATCGTCCAGGAGGGGGGAATCGCCTGAACAGCCAAGAAACAAAAGAAAACTGAACTGTTAAAGAAAACAACAAAAAAATTCTGAAGACCAATGACGAGTCAGCATGGAAAGGGCACCAAAAAAAAGCACAGCAAGTGGGCATCTCGTTAGTTAATTCCACTCCCCCACATATTAATCCATCAGACTAGAAGAAGAGATTGGATTTATACCCTGCCGTTAACTACCCAAAGGAGTCTCAGAGTGTTTACAATCTCCTTTCCCTTCTCCTCCCCACAACAGATACCCTGTGAGGTAGGTCGGGCTGAGAGCGCTCTTTCGAGAACTGCTTGTGAGAGAACAGCTCTGAGAGAACTTGTGACTAACCCAAGGTCACACCAGCAGCTGAGTGTAGGGGAGTGGGGAATCAAACCCGGTTGTCCCAGTCCATGATCCTAACCACTACACCAAACTGGCTCTCTAACCACTAGACCAAACTAGGAAGACTATCTGCCCATACTTATGTACTGTATACAGTAAATTCAAATTAGAGTTGTTTTACTTCAAAGCTTTCAAATATGAACTACGGTGGCACCAGACAATGAAAGAATTGCCCTGCTACTCCCCGGGCATGTTTATAGCCTTCCTCAGCAAACCCCACATTTCCAAAAATCATAGACATAAATCAAAGAAACATGGAGAGATAAGAGGACAGGCATCAAAAGAAGGTAAATTAAGTGTGTTAATTATAACTGTGTGAATGTAAAAAATCCAGTTTATTACAGCAGTGATTTTCAAATTTTCTACTTTTGCAGAATCCTTTCACATATGTTGAGGAATGGCCGACACTTGCCGAGGATTCTGGGAAATGTTCTACAACGAATATTCAGTTTGGATGCTACGTTGGCCAAGACAGTTGGGCTTCATTCACACCCTGAATTTCTCCCCAATGGGGACCCCAAAACAGCTTACACTGTGTTCTCCTCTCCTCCATTTTATCCTGACAAAAACCCTGTGAGGTAGGTTAGCCCCAGACTTTGTGACTGGCCCAAGGTCACCCAGAATGAAGAGTGTATCCTACACCAGCCTACACTGTGGCTGTACAAGTGGACAGGTTGTATTTTCAACACAAACTGAACACACTGGATGACTAACTTGCATCTGATTGACACCTTCTATCCTCTGCTGCCGACAGGAACAGCTCCTTGCCCTCCTCTACGTGACAAGCCCTTCAAATACTTAAAGAGAGCCATCATGTCCCCCCTCAACCGCCTCCTGATCAGCTGAGTTCACATGCACTTTGAATCCAATTTCAATGCATATTGCAACTGGATTTTACTGTGAAAAGGCAAGATCCCCTTGCAAATGATTGCTCAGGTACATTTAAAGTGGATTGAATGTGCATTATTCAGCATGTGTGAATCGCCCAGAAAGGAGGAAGGCAATGTTCAATCTTCCTGGTTCCACAGCACCCGACGATGCGCCCACAACATTTAGGTGATGTAACTGCCACAAGTACCCATTGTTAAGGATACCTGTCAATGCATCTGTCCTCAACAATAACACTGTTCAAAATGTAAGCCTAACAAATAAATAAACATTTCCAGCTTAGCTTCAGGGGGTGGGGGTGAGCTTTACCACTGAATCTGAAGGTACATTTCCAAACCATGGCACATTTTGCTTTTACAGCCATCCATCAGAAAACCTCCCAAGTGACCACTTGCCTGAGCATCGGCCCCCAGGAATTTTGAAATAGATTCTTCTGTTTTGTGCAGGGCTGCGGCACCTCCACCCTTAGCTCATAAAAACCGGATCCTGGCACTCAGAAATGTAAAATATTTCCCTAGCCCTGCATTAAATATTTAAATGATAAGTCAAAATGCCAAATGCTATCACTTCTTTCTTGCTAATGCAATGGAAAAAGGGGGGGGAAGAAGTTAACCAATTTTGTTCGAGCAGCGTGTACGGTACATGCTTTAAATATACACAGGAAGGCTGAACCCAGTCTCTGCATTGTTCTGAAAGAGTTAAATGCTTCACTGCTTAGATCTTCTCCTTTCCTGTGTCTCCTGATAAGTACAGAAGATTTATGTGCAATGAATTTCCAATTACTGATCTCCACCAGCTGGGCTGTCAATCAAACTCGAGTGTTATACTGGATGGCTTCAAACCCCCCCCCCACCTTTCTGTGTCGTGAACACATGCATACAAAAGTACGTTGTTCCATACATTCTTATTCTAATAATCAACCAGTGTAGGTTAACTACAGGAATGCCTAAAATTGTCAAGTCTTAGATCTGACATTCCTCTCTTAACTTGCAGGACTGGCAATAACTATAGGACAAGTCAAACAGATCAAAGCTCTAGATCAAATCAAGCCTGAACTCTCCCTAGAAGCTAGAATGGCTGAAGCTACTTTGGTCGCATTATGAGAAGACAGGAGTCACTGGAAAAGACAATAATGTTAGGAACAGTTGAAGGCAGCAGGAAAAGAGGAAGACCCAACATGAGCGGGATCGACTCAATCAAGGAAGCCATCATGGCCCTCAGTTTGCAAGACCTGAGCACGGTCGTTAATGACAGGATGTTTCGGAGAAATGTTACTTTCCAGGTTCGCCATAAGCAGGAAGCAACTTGACAGCACGTCACACACACACACAAGTTAAGCAGCAGAGACCTCGGGGCAGAAAAATGTGCCGGGTAACAAAGGACTCATCCAATACTCCCTCTAAGCAGTGGAGACGTGTGAGCAAAAATTCTACTTTGTGAGCTGCAGCAATTAAAGTTGTGAGTGAGCGATTTGGCTCCTGCATAAATTAGTTTGCTCTGGAGCCGTCCTTCCTGAGCTGAGACAAAAATGTGTGAGCCGGAGGCTAAAAAAACTGTGGCCAGTTTCCCACAAGCGCTGCTCCACATTCGCTCTTCCTTTTTGCCCGATGGTACGTGTCAATTTCACACTAAGTGCTGTGCTGCCGCATTTTGCCCCGCAGCTTCGCGGGATTTTCCCCGCGTCTACTCAATCCTCAAAAAACAGGATTGAGTAGAGGCGGGGGGAATCGCGCAAAGCCATGCAGCACTTAGTGTGAAACTGACACGTACCATCAGGGCAAAAGGGAAGAGCAAGCACAGAGCAGCGCTTGTGGGAAATCGGCCTGTGGGTTAGCTCACACTAACTCAGCTTAGAGGGAACACTGGTCTCATCACCTTTGGTCTCCATCAACGGTATCCATCAAGATGGAGCAATTTACCTTCCTCAATACTTGTAAGGGGGAAAACAGAGCTAAACCAGGAAAGCCCCACCGCAGTGTGCTAATGCCCTGTGTGGAGAGCCAGTGGGCCTACAGTTCAGAGCCACAGTGGAGAGTTCCTAGTTTTTGACATGATTTTGACCAGGACAACTGGCTCCCCTTGACTGGAAGGACAACGAAGGCTTTCAAGGACAGGGCAGGATTTTTTTTCTAGGCAAGAACAATACCTATTGGCTTGTGATTCCAGGAGCCCCGCCTTCGGTCCGCTCTACAGCTGCCTATATATATACCTAGGGTTTTCTTTCAACATGTTGAGAAGACCCAGTGCATCACAGTATCTGTCCAAATGGTGGCAGGGATTCAGCTGCCTGGTGCTAGCCAGTCTCAGTCATAAGAACATAAGAACATAATACAAGGCAATGTTGGATCAGGCCAATGGCCTATCCAGTCCAACACTCTTGTCAGACAGTGTCCAAAAATACCAGGTGCCATCAGGAGGTCCAGCAGTGGGGCCAGGACACTAGAAGCCCTCCCACTGTTGCCCCCCCAAGCACCAAGAATACAGAGCATCATCTTGCCCCAGACTGAGAGTTCCTATCTATACCTTGTGGCTAATAGCCACTGATTGACCTCTGTTCCATATGTTTATCCAATTCCCTTTTGAAGCCATCCATGCTTGTAGCTGCCACCACCTTCTATGTCAGTGAATTTCATGTGTTACTCACTCCTTCAGTGAAGAAGTACTTCCTTTTATCTGTTCTAACCCAGCTGCTCAGCAATTTCATTGAGTGCTCACAAGTCTCTCTCTCTCTCTCTCTCTCTCTCTCTCTCTCTGCCCCCTCTTGCTCACCCATAGATCTATTCTTTCATACCTAGCTCCTAGCTCTCATTTGCCATCAAATGCAAGGTGGGTAAGGTGAAGGTAAGGTAAAAGTACTTTTTTGAGTAGGACTTCAAAGGAAGGGAGGATTTACACTGCTTATACGTTTTGTTTATAAGTTTAATATGCCTGCAAATGTTACTTTTGGGCACTGTAGAGGTCTGCAGTGGAAGAACTGGCAGGCAAAAACAGCCCCACCCACCCACACATGCGCAAGCAGAAGTGCCATTTTGTTTGCCCAAGTGGGACTCTAGATATCACCCAAGTGTAAGATTTTCTGTTGTTTACATTGCCATCCTAGCCACAGTTGTGCCAGTCTAAATGCACTGAAGTCAGTAGTCGCTGAAGTCAATAGAATAGTTTCAGGACAGACAGAAGGAAATACTCCTTTACTCAACGAAGAATTGAATTGAGGGATATGTCGCCAGTGGATGGAGTGAAGGACTACATGTGCAGATGGCTCTAAAGGGGAGTTAGACAAGAAGCTTCGCTATGAACATCCATGGCAAAAAAATTGCAAGGTAGATTGCACAGAGCATGACTGGAATGTGATAGGAAAATCACCAATGTTCACATCATGTATTGTAAATGTTTGACTACAGTCATTTAAATTAATTGCCAGGTGGTATCTCATCCCTTCAAGGCAACACTATATAAGTCGAGATATTCAGCCTTTGTGTTGGAAAAACTGTGGACAAATAGGAAATTTTATTCATTGCTAGTGGAACTGCCCTTGCATTAACGACTTCTGGAAAGATGTAGTGGCTCACATATATGAGATTACAGGTTACAGACTTACTTTCTCTCTAGCAGTCATTGATTTTAAACTACTGCAAAGATTCTCCTAATGTACTAGCTAGGAAGTATTTGATCTCGATTCTATTAGTAACAGCTAAATTAGTTATTGCAGCCAAATGGAAGGAAAAAAACAGAACCTTCTCTTTCATTATGGCATGGGAATATTTTATTATAGAGAAAATAACAGACAGTTTGAAGCACACAAACTCTGATGCTTATTATACCTCATTTGTTGATAATTGATTCCTGGTACTAGAATATACGACTCATCGTAACATACTCCCAAAGGACTATAGAGTTAATGACTTTTTGGTATTTTAAATATTATATTATAAATAGTCTCTCTTTTAGATTTTACATATTGAAAGTCGTTATATTGTTACTGTTGAGTTGTTATTGTTATAGGTAGTTTCTAATCTGTCATGGATTCACACATTTGTCAATTGTTATGTACAAAGTTTAAAAAATAAAGAAAAAAATTAAAAAAGAGTTAGATTCATACTAGCCATGGTAAGTAAAGGGAACCACAAATTTGGAAGTATCAAACCCCTGGATATCAGCACTAGGATAAAGAAGGCCCCTTTTCTCTGTCCTCCAGGGCAACTGGTTGGCCATTGGTCTGATCCAGCAGTGTTCTTCTTATGTACTTACATGTAACTCCGATTATGCTGGCACCACAAGTCAAATAAGAACTGAAAGCTCCCAAACATCTGTCACCCATAAGCCTTCAAGTCAGTTGTTCCCTCCAAAGGGAGGACTGGAAATTTTAAGGACTGTATTGGCCCCAAGGGGAGAGGGAAAACTGGGAAATCCAACAAGTATAGGGGAAGAAAAACAGAAACATTGCAAGTCGTTCAGAAATCAGTTCTGCTAGTCAACATGTGCGATATTAAAATGGAAATGTTATACACGCTCACGAAACTACAGACCAGCGCAAGTCAGCCGAATCCCAGCCACTGTTTGAACTGATCCCGTTCATGCACAGACCTTCTCATGATTGGGCACACTGCATTTTGAAAGAAGACCAGCTGGTCTTGAGTCATCCCAGAAAGCCATGAGGCAGGAGAAACATAAATCGACGCTCCGAAAGACAGAATTAAAAGAAGAGCATGTGAAAGGAAGCACAAATACCAGGAGAAGGGTGTAAATGCATGTAGGAGATATTTATTCCCCTGTCAAGGGGAGCTGTTAATCCTCACAATGGTGGCTTCTCTAAACTGGCAGCCAAATAAATACTTCAGGCAAAGAAAGAACGATCACTCCTACAAATCCAAGCAAACAATGAAGCAGCTGCCAGGTTTAGAGTGGGTATTTAGAAAAGCAACATTTTCTTAAATTACTTTTCCTTTTTTTTTCCCCCAGGACGAAAAATTGCATCCCAGCTGTTGTAACTTGCAATCAGGGCTGGTTACAGTGTGATAGTCGTCCCCCACTTTCCCAACCCATCTGTGCCTGCTTATGGATTCTAGCCTGCATCTAGGTCTCCTTTCACACATTCAAGGAGCAAACCCTTCCAATATGCTCTCCCATGCAGCTGCAGTACATGTGTTATGGGTATACTCATTCAGTCTGGAGCTGCCACACTGTGTCAAACGCAGTAAGTCAGAATTGAGTTGCTGGGTCTCTTCAGTTCCCGTGTGGGAAGTGCCCGCCTCAGATCAGGGTTACGTGACACATGGAGGAGGGGCTTCAACCCTGCACAGTTTACACACACACCCCTCGCTGCCCTTCCACCCCTGCAGTTTCCCTGAATAAGAAAGGGGGAGGGGAGACTACAACTTGGCTCATTGGGGGAAATTCACATTCTCCAAGACACACTAGCCCATTTCACAAGTTCAAATTGCATGTATGTTGTCATGATCCTAAACCTATAGTAGTGTGGCCTACAGGCTCTAGGGAGGCCTAGTGGCTCCAGGGAAACCTGTAGTAGAGTAGCTATCAGGGCCTACATTTCCCAGATCTCCTCTGGACCTTGTGATTGGCTAACAGGGGATTTGGAGGGAAAACTTACACCAGTAGAATAGTAGATGGTGTTGCCTGGGAAGAAGTGATAAAAGGCCTTGCCCCAAACGGGAGGAGATTCACTCCTAGGGAGCAGAGCTGGTGTGAAGCTGCTGCAGGTGGAGGGATCCCTCATCAAAAAGGGGTGAGTCAGTCTGAGACCAAGTACCTAGAGGAGGCTAGGTACGGTATAGCCAGATGGGTTAGGGTTTCTTATTTTGCTGGTTTACCTACCTTTACTGTGCTTGTTTTTCCTACATGTTATTGGATTACAGTTGTTGTTAAATCTCTTTAATAAAAATAGTTTGTTATTCTGCCTGGGTCCTCGCGCCTCATTTGGTCACTTATAAGGGGAAACCTGCTGGAAAAGGACTGTATAAAGGGGTAGGCTGGGTGTTCTTGAGGCCCATACCAGTGTGGTGGCAGCCATCAGAGGGCTTTTCTAGCTGCTGTCTGCAACGTATATTCATATTACCTCTTTGTAAGAAAGAGCTGACGTGCTTTCATTTTATAAATGAAATTGGGGACCAGCACCTGTATAAATGTGAGGGTTCAATTACACATTCAGTTGTACATACACTGATTGTAATGCAAGAATTTCTCAATGCACATATAAAAGAAAAATCAAGTGTATGCTGTCCACAGACTGTACGTGCTTTCGCTGTAACTTATGGAAGGGGCTACTTGAATTCCCCCCAATTGGCCAAATAGTGCCTGCTCAAGGTCCAGAAAACTCACATCTGACTGTTACATAGCTTGGGTACCCTAGACAGAACCTGTGTACTCCATATCATGTGAAACAACACACACGTAAGTGGGGGGACAATCAGGAGGGTTTTACTCCCCCAGGCAGCACCCCTTAGAAGGAACTGTGGAAGGAAAATCCTAAACAGCCAGCCTCTTTCCCCACATTTCCCACAGCTGGTTGGAACAGCACTATGGGGGAGAGTTTCCATGTGGCTCACTGTGTGTGTATGTACCTGAAGGGTTACCTGTATACGTATAAGAACAAAATGGGGGAGGAGCATTTATTCTGGAGTAATCATGGAATTTGGATCTTTTGTTAGTGTTGTTTGTGGATCTGAAGTTTATTGCAACCTGATAGCCTGATGGCTAGAAGAAGAATATCCTTTATTTAAAACGGTCCTGAACTGATAAGAATTATAATTAACAGAAGAGCTATATAAAGTAAAATACAGTGATTTGGGGAGCCCTGTGTTCAAATCCCGTCTCTGACATGACGCTTTCTGAGGGACCTTGGACCTTTTACTTTCTCAATCTAGCCTACCTCACAAGGTTGTTGTAAGACAAAAGGGTACAGAAGAACCGTGCACGCCTTCCGAGTTCTCTGGATGGGATAAAAATATAATGTGTAGCTTTTGCCTTCACATCAACTCAAAAGGGACTGAAAGTGAGGACCATGACTCCCCCAGGACTATCCAAGGATATCTGAAGTTGCATATAGATAATTATTTCTTTGGAGCAACACTAGCGAATTCTACCTTGGGGAAGACTCAATGCCAAGCAGACACCTTTACCAGTCTCCTGGATTTCTACCCTCAACCATCTTACTAGCTGATACATAAAGAGATTTTAAAAAACAAACTATCCCCTCCTCCACACACGTATAACCTAAATCTGTCTTCCTGCAGCCAAAATCCATTGATCCGTTCTCCAGACTCCACAGATGTGACAAAGTAACTGTTTGCTGCTTCCTAATATCTGTTTAAATATGTGAAAGCCACACGACATGTTTGCTTCCGCTGTAATCTTATTTCATCCATGCTATGTAAATATAGCAGCAGTTCTTCACATGAATACGGACACTGGATACCAATGCAGATGGCTATTCTTCCTATAAGTCTTACACAATCAACAGCAGCCGGCAAACAACAGAAGGGTCCTAACATAATGTGTCCGATTCATATGGGACCAGCAGATGTTCTGTCGCGCTTCCTCACCTGATCAGACATAGAAGGCATTCCAGTAACTACTTGGCAGGACAGTGCAGATGTACAACATCCTGAGGGGTCAAATGAACCATTGTGAAACGAGAACCTGATTCAGACAGAACAATGATCCTCAGCCTTTCCAGACCTGGGACCCACAGAGCTACAAGTACATGATGTTAGAGTCGCATGACAAGAAGAGGAGGAGTCACATTTATGACAGCACTGGTATCAGGGCCAAGACTGTGGGTAACAGAGCAAAAGAAATGGGGGCACAAAACATAAGCCATGCACCAGAAGGTGCCACCTGGTGAGGAAGAAGCCAGTGGTCAGATGCATGGAGGAAACCTCTCGGTGTTCGTGCAATGAGAAGTGGTGTCCCTGCTGGAGTTTGCAAGTTCTCTCCCTGAAATCATGGAAGAATTTACATGTTTGTTTATGCATGCCAATATCCTAGCTATTGAGTTAGAGACCCAATGACAGACCCTGCATGTATCTGCCACCAGAGCAAGGTGCGTTTGGGATTCTCCAATTGGGTAATCAATAGATCAGAAGGTGTCCCAGGGGTGGAGGCTTAGAAAGTTTATTGCTCTTTTTTCTAACTCTCACCTGGGGCTGGCACATGTGGTGTAGACTTTAGAGAGTCAAGATGTAGGTTAGTACAATCAGAGAGGATGTTGATCCTTTGTTTTGTTTCTAGTATTTCCCAGCTTACCCTTTCTCATTAGTAAAGTTTTTGTTTAAACCCTAACACAAGTGTTCTGCTGCTCTCCAAAATCTCAGGCAGAGGTCTTTCACGTCATTCCTGATCCTGTTGAATGAAAATGCCAGGGGATGAACCTGGGATTTTCTGCATGCCAAGAGATACTCTTCCACAGAGCCATAACCCCTTCCTTAAAAAGAGGACCCTTTCTCACATGAATACTCTGCTCTGGTTAGACCGCACCTAGAGTATTTTTAGTCACCAAAATGTAAAAAGCTTACAGACAAGCTGGAATGTGTCCAGAGGAGAGCAACAAAGATGGTGAGGGGTCTGGAGACCAAGTCCTATTAGGAAAAGTTGAAGGAGCTGGGTATGTTAAGCCTGGAGTAGATACTACTGAGAAGTGATATGATAACCATCAAGTACTTGAAGGACTGTCATATAGAGGATGGTGTGGAGTTGTTTTCTGTTGCTCCAGAAGGTCAGAGAAGAACCAGTGGGTTGAAATTAAATTGAAAGAGTTTTCAGCTAAACATTAGGAAGAACTTCCTGACAGAGCGGTTCTTCAGTGGAACAGGCTTCCTCGGGAGGTGGTGGGCTCTCCTTCTTTGGAGGTTTTCAAACAGAGGCTAGATGGCCATCTGACAGCAATGCTGATTCTGTGAACTTAGGCAGTTCATAAGAAGGCAGGCAGGAAAGGTGTCAGTGCTTAGTTCTTCTGGCCCTTTCTTACACGTCCAGGGAAATGCTGATCACCATGTTGGTCAGGAAGCAATTTTTCTCCAGGCCAGTTCGGCTGGAGATCCTGGAGGTTTTTTGTCATCTTCTGGGCATGGAACAGCGGTCACTGGGGGTGTGGAGGGGGAGGCATTTGTGAATTTCCTGCATTCTGCAGGGGGTTTGACTAGATGACCCAGGAGGTCCATTCCAGCTGTATGATTCTATGAACACACACATGAACACATTAACCTGCTTTATGCTGAATTAAGTGCTTGGTTGATCAAAGTCAGTATTGTCTGCTCCAACTGGCAGCAGCTCTCCAGGGTCTCTGGCAGAGGTCTTTCACATCATCTACTACCTGGTCCTTTTAACTGGAGATGCTGGGAGTTGGACCTGAGGCCTTCTGCATACAAAGCAGATGCTCTACCACTGAGCTACAGCCCTTGTCACTGATTATTTACCATCTCACTATCCCTAACAAAAGCTTCCCACTTAAAAAAGAATTCCTGGATCCCCTCCACAGAAGATGCATGCTAGGGAGACCAGTGGTTTTCAAACAGGCCACTGGAAAGAGTTAATTTTGCTGACACAGTCCAGCTGAAACAAGCAGGCCATTTCACAGAAGATGGCAGACAAGATTTGGGCCCGCAGGCCTCATTATGGCGGTTACAAAGTCTGCCAGGCGAAGCAGTTTTAGAACAATTTCCCCCCACCCTGCTCCATGTTACTGTTTAACGCCCAAGTCCCAGATCTCCAATTTCGAAGTGGCAGCCAGACCCGTCATGATTGGCAGCACACACTAATCCATAGGACATGGAGGTATATGGAGGGGGGACCGAATTCAGTCATGCAGGGCGCACACACACACACACACACACACACACACACTCTTCCTATTTCCCATGGGCATAAAAGATACCCTAACAAAACTACAGTCAGACTAAGAATTCCCAGCATTCCACTGACCCAAAGCCATTAAAAACATGAGCTTGTGGGCAAGGGTGAAAACCACAGAGCGGCCGCAGATTTCAGAAAGAAAACCTTCCTCAAACCAGGATAACATCAGTGTTTTCGTTTGCTAAGAAAACATTAATTTGGAACCGATACGGAATACCAGCAGAGAGACTCAAATCCACAGGCGGGCAATGTTCACTTCCCGTTTCCCCTGAATTGCTGCAAAGTCAGTTTATAATTGTAAATGGGAAGAAAAAATGTACAATTGCTCAGCTGCAGCCACCTGGGGGCATTGGGAGTATCGGAGCAACCCAATTCCTTTAAAGCCAGCATACCACGGCATGTATTGTGGAAGGCTTTTTTTAGTCCCCCCCCCGCCAAATGCAGACACACTCGCATGGCGTAGGATGTCAAATCAAGGGGAGAAAATTGATCGGAGGGAGGAAGCTGCATCAACATTAATGCCAGGGAATTATCGAGGCTGAGTGCCGTGCAAATAACTAACTAAATAAATTAAACAGAAAGCTCAGATGAATGGGCTTAAACAAAAAGCAGCAACTCGACTTCACTTTAGAATCTGCAAGGGGGAAAAAAGAAGAGAGAACTGTGTTACTGAGTCACACTTTGTGGAAACTTAATAATCGCCGTGCGGGGTCAGAACAAAAGCCTCTTCTAACCTCAAAACCGTAACCCTGTTCAGAGATTATTCTGTTGGGTCTCCACAGGATAGGCAACCTGGGATACTGTGCCTGGCTCCCTTGATCCCAGGGCCACCTGGTATTCACAAAAAGGGCAGAAGATAATGCAGGTAGGTCAAATCCACATAAAACATTCCCTGCCTCACTTTCTCTAAACCTCCTCAAGATTCTAAGCTCCTTGGGGCAGGAACTTTTCTTCTGGCACCTTTGCATAGCAAAGGTATCCGATAGATTTCTATGCCTCCTCAGCTGCAAGGGGATCAAAACATCCAAACAATGGGACCACAAAGGACTAGAGTATAGAATTCTGCAAACAGGGAAACAGAGGTTTGCAAAAAAAAAAAAATGTTTTAAATGGGGAGTAATCCCCCCCGTTGATCCCACAGAGTTCATGGCCAACCAAGATCTCAAGAGAACTAGGGATGCCAACCCCCCAATGGGGGTGGGAGTTCCCCATTTTCTGCCCCCCAACCCACCCCTGGCCAGCTGGCCAATGGGGAGCCCCCCTGAAGAGTTCCATCACACCCAACATGATGACATCACCCAGAGGTGACATGATTGCGCTGGGTATGTCTTGCGGGGGACACTCTGGCGTTTGAGTAATAACTCTATGGTTGTCATGCCCACCGTGCAGCTGGATTCTGTGGAGCCTGATCCTGGGGATTCTGCACCTTTAATGCCTGAGAATGAGCTCCCTGCACCCTTGGAAGGAACCAACCTAAGTCCTGCAGAGGCTGAGCACCCGTTAACAGGAGAATTCACACCTGGAGCCGCTCCTGCAGAGCCAAGCACAAGCACCACACCTCCTGATTCTCCTCCAGCTGTGACTAAGCTAAGAGATCTAAGACGCGGGACTTGGCAACGCGACACAAAGAGGCACGCATGTGAGGTCGGCATTCTCTCAGCCCAGAGTATTGACAGGAGCCAGGACTCTGGGAGCAGCTGGTAATTAGCTAACAAGCAGAACAGGCTTTTAAGGCAGCTCTCTGGAATCCCCAATTCGTGCTGGCAACTAGTCCTTTCGGACCAAAGGCTTTGCACCTCGGATCCTGCATCTCTCGGCTCCTGGCATCCTGCTATCGGTTGACTTCCTGGTTCCTGACTCCAGTCTGTGTTTTGGCATTTTCCTGGCTCTTGACCCCTGGCTCTGCACCTCCACTCTGACTCTTGGCAAACTGGATTCAGACCTTTGGTAAAACCTTGACTACGCGTTTGTTTTTGTGTACTGAGACTTTGACTCTTCGGTATCCTGCTCTTTTTGGCTTTGACCCTCGGACTGGACTTTGAACTCTCGCTCTCTGCCTTGCGCCACTGGCTCCATCATGACAATGGTGAACATAGGTTTATTACCCAAACACTAGAGTGTCTCTAGCACAATGTGTCCAGTGCAATGACTTCACTTCTGGGTGACTCCAGGAGCTGGGCTGGAGCCCCCCACTGGGACCCAGGTAAGACCTGGCAATTCTACAAGAGAACACATCACAAATCTCTCACAACAATGAACCCTCCACTTCTGGTTCTGTTATGGAGATCTTGACTTATTACATTTTATCGCTCTTTGCAAAGTTTGAGGTGCAAGGTGGCTCACCTGATGCTTGGCAGAGGGCAGTAAAATCTCCTACGGAGTCCTGAAAATACAACACAAGGAGGGGGCACTGCCAGTGCCAGAGGTTGCTTTCAGCAACTCAGAATGCCTGAGTGGCAGCAGTCACAACCAGAAGAAGAGGAGGAAGAGGAAGAGGGCCAGCAAGGGTGGAAGAGACAAATGGGAAGTGGGGGCAGGAGAAGAAAGAACATCAGGTGGGTTGCTGTGATCAAAAGAACTAAAGGGTAGGGAAGGGGGGGACAGAGAAAAGGGAAAGGGGGGATCCAGCAAATGCACCTCGGACTTTAGGATCACAGTCCCAAAGTGATGCCCCGTGGGCGAGGAGAAGAGTCCTCTTTAGGGATGCTCAAACACGCACTGGTTTGGATTGCATCCTCTTTGCCGGCTGCAAAGAGCGACCTGATTTCTCAACAGTTGGTTCAATAGTTTGTCAGTCTGCTAGCCAGCATTTGACCGGTTGCTTCACTGTATTTCTTCACCGTATTCCTTCCGTATTCCTTCCTAACCATGCCGTACAGCACAACTAGCTTTTTCTGTATACACATCCTGACACAGCCCGATCAAGTTCTATTGCTCCCTCAACCCTCCCTGCGTCCCTGATACAATTGTTTAAACAGTGTAACTGTTTAAATAGACAATTGGATTGTAATTATTTAAATAGACAATTAGATCGCTCACCAATCACGTAAATCAGTCATAAATAAAACGTGGCATTTCAATAAAACCCTATCCTTCAGTGTTCATCTAAGTGGTCCTTTGCGTCAGTGACGGCCACCAATCAGTTTGAATCAGCAGCATCCTTGTACATGGCCTAAGTTTGCAAAAACCCAATGCAATCTGGCAGGCCTCCCTGGCTTTTCGACACGAAGTCTTCTTTTTACCACAGCCCTTTCCCAGGTGCATTTTCATCCACAATGCTCCAGTGATCCTTGTTGTGACTTTTGGAGGGCTGTAAAGGTGGTTAAGATGCTGAACTGCAGACCAGATGGTTGGTTGTTCAGCAGTTCAAAACCCGAGTGCTGCATGACGGAGTGAGCTCCCATCTCTGGCCCCAGCTCCTGCCAACCTAGCAGTTCGAAAGCAAGAACCTGCAAGTAGATAAATAGGTACTGCTTCAGTGGGAAGGTAACGACCATTGGACTTACCGTGAGGGGTCCTTCTCCTCTGAGGTCAGGAGGACATCTCCAATGGGTTATTCCCACCGTGCCTGTAGGGAGGCAGGAAATAGTTTTTTCCCCTTCCTGTTGGCGCCACCGGAATAGCCCATCTCAGTTCTGGGACTCCGAAAGCAGTACTAGCAGCCTAAATGAAGTAGCCTTGCCCTAGAAAAAAGTAACTGCAAACAGTAACATTAACTGATGAAACAAGAAAACTCTGCAACTATGAACAAAGGCAGAGTACAACCAGAGATACAAGAGAAGAAATCAGCACAGAAGGATTAGAAAAAGGAAGATGAGAATGGGAGGGCCGAGATGTCCTCCTGACCTCAGAGGAGAAGGACCCCTCACGGTAAGTCCAATGGTCGTTCTCCCTCTGAGGTGGAGGACATCTCCAATGGGACCTCCCCGAGCAGTGTCCCTCATGTGGGTGGGTCGTCATCTTCCTCCATGTTAACGACGTGCTGAAGAATTCTTCTCCCAAAAGCCGCGTCTGCAGATGCAAGCGTGTTGATATGGTAGTGTCTTATGAAAGTGGAAATGGATGACCACGTAGCCGCTTTACAGACCTCTTCCACCGAAGCTCTGTTGGTAAAAGCGGCGTTGGTTGCTGCGCTCCGCAGAGAATGAGCTGTGATGCCACTGGGAACTTCCTGACCCGAGGCCCGGTAGGCCTCTGTGATGCAGGTCTTCAGAACCGAACTGATTGCCGATCTAGACATCTTCTCCCCCGTCCTAGGTGGAGATATATTGACGAATAAGGACTCTGTCTTCCTGCAATCCTCTGTCCTTGCTATGTAAATTTTGAGGGCTCTTTTTACATCCAAGGTGTGCCAAATCCGTTCCTTGGGGTGCTTGGGAGTAGGACAGAACGTGGGTAAGCAGATCTCTTGAGAGCAGTGGAATCTAGAGCCTACCTTTGGCTGGAAGGTAGGATCTGTGCGAAGCACAACCTTGTCCTTATGAAAGACGCAGAGTGACGATTTCACTGACAGTGCCCCGAGTTCCGACACTCGTCTCGCAGACGTGATGGCGACCAGGAACAGCGTCTTCATCCTCAGCCATTTCAACCCCACCTCCCTGAGAGGCTCGAATGGTGATCTGGTAAGAGCATTGAGAACTGTATTGAGCCTCCAAGTTGGGAAGCGATGGACCTGAGGCGGAGATTTTGCCACCGCTCCCTGCAGGAAGAGTTGAATGTGAGGATGCTTGGAAATCTTGTATCCTCCCAGGGAAGGGAGAACAGTGGAGAGAGCCGCTAATTGTCTCCGAAGAGTAGCAGACTTCAAACCCGAGGCCAGACCATCCTGCAGGAAGGCCAGCACTGAAGCAATCGAGGGGGATAGTGGTTGCACCTTCTTGCGCCTACACCAGCGCACGAACGCCTTCCATGTGGTATTATATATACGGACCGTGGACTGCCGTCTGGAAGCTAAAATGGTGTCTAGAACCTGGGGAGAATAACCTAATTCCGACAGGTTGCTCCGCTCAATCTCCACGCGGTCAAACACAGCCAGGCCGGGTCTGGGTGCCATACCGGACCCTGCAACAGCATGTCGGGAGACACTGGAAGGACTAGTGGTGGAAGTATGGACAGCTCCTGTAATGCCGAGAACCATGGGCGACGAGCCCAATTCGGGGCCACTAGGATGACCTCTGCTCTGAGCTCCCGGATTCTGCGGATGGTTCTGGAGATCAGAACAAACGGCGGAAACGCGTATAGGAGACCCTGGGGCCAGGGCGTCGTGAGTGCATCCGTTGCCTCTGCCTCCGAATGGAAGAATCTGGAGAAGAATCTCGGAAGAGTGTGATTCATGGGGGATGCAAACAGATCCACCTTGGGACGTCCGAATTGCGTTACTATTCTGCTGAAGAGGCGTGGATGGAGGGCCCATTCTCCCTCCTGTATCTCCACCCTGCTGAGCCAATCTGCTTGCACATTTTCGGTCCCCTTGATGTGTTCTGCTGCAAAGGAACTGGACTTAAGAACACGAGAAATTCCCTCCAGCACAGCCCGGTTGTTCTCTGGAACAATATGCATTAACTTACGTAACCAAACGATTGCCGCCCTGGAAGCGATGGAAGTTGTGGATGCCGCTCTTACCATCATGGCGATTGCCTCATGGATTCTTCTGAGCGTTGCCTCCACCTTCTTATCAGTTTGGTCTTTAATGGTGCCCAGGCCGTCCTCGGAGACGAGCCTGAAGCTGTGCCATTTCTTGTTGAATGGTCTTTTTAATAACAGAATGAATCAGAACTCCTTGTTCTAGAATCTTACCCCGTTTGGAGCCTGTCTCCGGATCATGCTCCTCCTCGGACTGATCAGGGGGGCTATGGGGCGGGCCTCCTTCCGCCCCCAAGGCTCCAGAAACGGCTGCAATACAGGTCCCGAGGCTCAAGGCCGGACCTTCAAAATGGCCGCCGCCGCACGAGCGCGAAGAAAATGGCGGGCCCTTCTTGTTCCGGCTGTCTGCGCCGTTTGGGCGCTCGGGGCATCGCCGCCGAGTCCGCCGCCAGCATCGGGGTGTCACGATCATGCCACGAAGGCAGATCGGCCCCGGAACGATCCCGTGCCGCCGCAGCCGCGGCGCACGCGTCTCCCTCGTCGCCCGAGGAAAAAACCTCGGGAAGTTCCTTCGCCGCCATGGCGATTGGCGGTGAGTTCGTCTTCGGGTCCTGAGACCCCTTTGCACTTCGCTCCAAGGCAGGAGCAGAAGAACAGTAGAAAGAATGAAAGGTGAAGAAGAGAGAGAAAAAGGGCAAGGCAAAAGGCTAAATTACAGGAAGAAAACAGATAGAACAGTGGGAAACAGCTAAGCCTAATAGATTCGCTGCTTCTCCCTACTGAGGCAGGAACAGAACTGAGATGGGCTATTCCGGTGGCGCCAACAGGAAGGGGAAAAAACTATTTCCTGCCTCCCTACAGGCACGGTGGGAATAACCCATTGGAGATGTCCTCCACCTCAGAGGGAGAACAGCGTTCCGTGCACCTTGACGTCTAGTCATGCTGGCCACATAACCATGGAACTGTCTTCGGGCAGTGTTGGCTCTTCGGTTTGGAAATGGAGATGAGCACCACATCCCTAGAGTCGAATTCGACTGGCTTTTGAGCAAGGGAAACCTTTACCTAAAGGAAGGAAAGAACTGCAGTGAAGACTTGAATGAAGTCACCCTTCCTCCCTCTTGCTCCAGCAGGCAAACTAGTAGGATCCAGCACCCAGAATGGAAGGGGATTTGCAGTAGGTTCAGGTTGGGGGGGGAAGAGTATAACATGTAGCACCTTCTGAACCTATGCAATGAGTTGTGCTGATCAGGAGCTGCAAGGTATGCTTGCTATGGAGTTCTACTTGCAGTGGAATTCCAAGCAACGGCTCCCCCCTTGCACCAGTGGAAGAGCTGGAGGGAATCTAACCAAGGGTTTTAATGACAGATAAAATTATTTGCTTCTATTAATGCTCTATGGAGTGTTCACAATTGTATAAGCCTCTCTGCCAAAGTCTTTAATTATTTAAGCCTTCCTTCAGAAGGAAAAAATCTACCACCATCTTCTCCCCCTGGCATTTCAGCTGCCTTTCTGTCCCTTCTCCGGCTCTGGAGGAAAGAGGCCAAGGCAAAACAGGAGACGCAGCTCCACTGATGCATGCGTGTGCCCTCCTGACCCCGACTGTGGCAGATCAACAGCCGGAAAAGCGCAAGGCCAACTGATGGGAAACGACAGGGCCTTCCTCGAGGAACTGGGTTATACGGAGACGTCACCCCCACCGATGACAAAATAATAAGGGGCTGCCAGTACGAAAAGTGGGTCAGGGACAAATATGACAGGACCACACCCTGCGGTCCAAGCCGCAGCTGGGAGAAAATGGGTTAGCACGAGTTTTCAGGAAGACTCAGCCACCAGGGCAGGGAAAATATTTGGGGCCTACTTTCTCATTTTTCCAAGTTCTGGGTCATCTACAGAGGCTCCCTTCCCTGGAAGGCACCATCTGATTTTAAAACGGTTTGACTGGCCAGTCTGGGCCACAATTAACATTTGTTAATGCAGTCCTTGCAAAACAACAGCATAGTACTCAACAGAGTTTAACACCCTTCCAAAGTCCACCAAAGTCAG